>CM062815.1:314690101-316147907 GCA_031772625.1 Pinus tabuliformis | reverse complement strand
TAGGAATTTTATATACATCTCGTGGTGATCCAAAAAGGCAAACTTCTAAGAAAGATCAACCTAAAATAAATTGAATGAACTTACCAACGCATTGGAACTTAACGCACAACATAAAGGTCTAGGCTAGAGACGTGTTCCGGCGTCGTAAAACCTAGTTAGTGTCGGCCTCACTCATGGTTGGGTGATTCCTCCTGAGAGGCGATAAGCGCCAGTACGGATTGTGCTCCCACGTATCGTCGAGTATATATTGGGAGACCCCTATAGGCATAAAACCTTTATCCATAGGAAGCCGTGTCAACCGCCCTACTGATCGCAATGCACTGAACACAGCATTCGGGAAGATTGACCGCTCGTACCTTAAAAAGTATTCTGCGGTTTTGCGAAAGGTTTGGCACACCCTCTACCTAGAACTCCAGAGTAGTCCCTTTCGTTCCTTTTCAGACTCCTTAATAGAAATGGTCC
Organism: Pinus tabuliformis; assembly: GCA_031772625.1. NCBI lineage: Eukaryota > Viridiplantae > Streptophyta > Pinopsida > Pinales > Pinaceae > Pinus > Pinus tabuliformis. The sequence continues at coordinate 316,147,445 of CM062815.1, read as the reverse complement.
ATCTGAGCACTTGTCACTTCAGGCTCATTAAAAATCGAAGGAGACTAGAGTCATCTTTGCTTTTTCTCGAATCTTTAAAATTGAAAAAGCAAGTTGTGTCCAAAGCGTCTAAAATTCATTTAATTCAGAAACACATTTCCCCTTTTGTATTTTAGTTGATTGAGTAATCCACAATCGTGGAAGAAAGTCAATTGAAACCCTGTCGTTCGCGGAGGCTTACGAGTCAACCGCCTTTGTCTCCAGAATCAAAAACAGTACAGACAAAGCGAACTCGTTTAACCGGTTCGAAATCTCCTATTTAAGTTAGAACAAGTGTTCCAACAACATCCGAGATTCTGGTTACTCCAAACATTTCTGGAAACCGTGCTTCTACAGAAGAAGTTCAACAGCCACAGAGGGACAATGATATTGATCCTAGTCTGAGAGCAAACACTTGTGTTACTGAACCAATTCCATCTGCAACCGGTTCGGAGAGTATTTCTCCTCAAACATCTGTCGCTGTCGATTCAACCCCTTCTTCGGCACCAGAAATATTTTACGGACTTGACGGTCTTCCCCTTCCACCTGGTTTGATTGCGAAAGAGGAAATTGTGGAAGATCCGCAAGCAAGTACTCCAACACATTTTGGAGTCGGGGTCACTCTATTTCCTTCGACATCAGAAGTTAGTCTACCACCAGTGGAAGTTCCTGTAGAATCGCTAGGTAATCTTTTGGATAGACTCAAAATGTCTGAACAACCGTCAACATCTAGGACTGTGTCGGCTGACACAGCGACAGCGGAACTCCCTGCCGTCACTTCGACAATGTTTGCCGGCGTACCATCTGTCCCGACTAGCTCACAACCGCTAGAAGGAGTCCATCCAGGGGCTATTTCGACAGTATGGTCCGTTCCTGTTTGTTCCTCCGGAATAATATCCGGCAACTCTTATGTTGAGACTCGCCAAATTGATCCATTTGGAGGTCAATTTGGGAAATCCAGTCCCCAAGGGCAGACAATCCCTTTGAGTTCCGGATTGCCACCGTATGGGGGGCAGTATGCCCTTTCATTACCCCCTCCGGGAGGATATCCATACGGGAGTTCACAACAGTATTCAGGTTATACTGGAGTTACATCAAGTGGTTGGTACCTATACTACCCCAACAACCAAGAGTTGTGTATTTTATGCAACAATGTGTACCTATGTCAAACATCCCGACTACACCGGCTATTGTGACAGTGTCACAAGTTCAAACACTGCCTGTTGTATGTCAACCTCAGATTTCTTAGGTTGTAATGCAACAGCCCCTCGACCCTGTGACTCAACCACAATCGCCAACTGGTGGGACGACACAGGTCCAAACGGGTACAATTACCCCACACATTGGTCCAATGGTTAGTATAGCGCAACAGAACATGGCTTCACAACCATGGTTGGTGCAATATCAACAACCACAATTCCAACAAGTACACCAAGGTACTGAGCAGCAGATCTTTGCGAACAGTGGACAACCGTACATTCAAAATGGTCAAAATCAACCACTTTACAATGGTCATGTCCACCAACTGTATCAGTCGTACCAGCATCAACTACATTATGCCGGTATGCAAAGGCCAACTGCTCAGGCAATTCCATCATATCCTGGGTATGCTTCACCTAACCTGAATCAACAGTTACCATTCGTGGCAACTTTAGAGTTACCTGATTTACACCGGTTAACAAACGATCCAATTTCTTACGCCCCTTGGTGGCCAGCGATCCCTCAAAAACTTCCATCAGATATTCCTAAATTTAATGGAAATCCAGGTGAATATCCATCGAATCACATGATGACATTTCATCTACGGTGTTCATCAAACACCCTCAATGATGATTCAATAAGGCTTCGCCTTTTTCAGAGGACGTTAACGGGTCCAGCGGCAAAATGGTATATTGAATTGCCTAGATCTTCGTTCAACAACTTCAGTACCTTAGCAATGACTTTCTTAACCCATTTTCAATTACCGATAAGGTATGAAACGGGAACGGAAATCCTAACCAACTTCAAGCAGACAACAGCCACTCACATATCTGATCATATACATGACTGGCGACGTCGTCGTAGGATGGTAAAAACGTACGTTCCCGATCAGCTATTAGCTTAATGGTTTATCAAGTCATTACTTCCTGATATAACGGAAGATGTGGCAAAAGGGGGGGTCGTAACGGAAGAGCAAGCCATCGCTCGTGCGCAATATCTAGACTTGGTCTATACTCAGTCTGGCACGCTCTACGACAAAATACCTGATGCCCCTAGACCGGAATTCTCAATTCCTCCTCCTCCTAAATCAAACAATGACTCTCATGCCGGTGATGGCGTGATTGGCACGACAAACGCGAAATCGACAAAGGCTACGTCCAAGAAGGCCCGTAAGATTTCAGGTCAAAATGCAAAAGACGAAATTCTTGCTTCGGAAGTAAATGCTGTATCAACAGATAAAGGCAAAGAAACCAAACAACCAGGAAGCAAGAAGAAGCAAGGCAAAGGGAAGAAGAAGAAACAGGGTGAGTCATCTCTTGAAAAAACTTCTTCAGACCCTCCTGGAAATAGGAAACCCCCCTTTGGGTGTCAGATATGTGATGAGAATCACTGGACGAAAGAGTGTCCATACAAAGCTGAGCTTAAAAGATTCTTTAAAAGTTCGCAAACCTCAGCTGTGTTAACTGATCTGTTTCCAAATCCGGGAACAAATCTGGTTGAAAGTGGAAATGCTTCCCCATCGCAAGTGCTAATGTTGTCGATTTCGAAGCAGCAAAATGATGCTTTGATTTCAACAAGGAACAAAGATTACGGGAATCCGCAGCTGTCGAACGACAAGGATAAAGATCAACCAAGTAGTTCGACAACAACTTCGACAGAAGTTATACCACCCATAATTCCTGAATTAACAATAAAACTGCCAAAGGGAGTAGTACACAAGTCGACGTTTAATCCCCACGCTAGAGTGGCGCAGCATTATAACATAGTGGAAGATTTGGCCCAATCGCCATCCGCTATGTCGACTCTTGAGGTACTACAAAATTGCCCATCCCAAAGGCAGGTTTTGTTATCATCCATTGGTGGAGTTGATCCTAAGGATTCCAATCTTGTATCCTTCGACCACAAAGGATACGATCCTCAGTTACCAGCCCAACTAGCTTTCCTTATTCAAGTGAAAGCCCTCAACAAAACTGTTCATCGAACAATTATTGATGAGGGGGCATCCACATGTATTATGTCGATGAGTTGCTGGAAAACTTTAGGATCTCCAACCTTGTCGCGATCTTCGACGACGTTAAAAGCATTCGACGGAAGGTCATATACCCCATATGGTATCCTAAATAACTTGAAAGTTGAACTAGGGGGAAAAATAGTAGAAATAGATGTTGAAGTCATCGATGGAAATCTTGATTACAACATCCTACTAGGAAGACCGTGGATATATGCCATGGCAGCTGTTGTGTCGACCTATTTTAGAAAGATTGCATTCCCCTTCCAAGGAGGGATTACAATCGTCGATCAACAAAAATTCCTCTCTAATGGTTCTCAAGTTACAGGAAGCATTCCCATGATCCATGGAAGCCCCCATTCGCTTCAGAATATCGGAGTAGGCCTACTGAAAGATCCTATACTAATGGGAACTTTCGCTCTTCCACCTCCAATCAATCTGGTGGAAGTAGCGTCGATATGAACCTGCAATATGATATCTTCCATAAAGATTTCAGAAAACGATATCAACATGGATCATGCAATGGTTTTTCCCCCAAGCCCAATAGAAATATTGTAGCAATCAATGTTTCTATCATGGGAGGCAAACTCAAATCAACGCTCATCAAGCATTTGGGTAGATAGGTCTAGAGAATATGGTACCCCTTCAGATCCTTGGTCGCAAGTGCATGGAACCGACGAAGGAATTGTACAATCAATGTTGATTGAAGGGGCACCATGGAATGATTTCCACCGTCGTTCCCTTCTTCCGGATTGTGGAGAAGATACTCAAGATGACCTTTATCATCCTTCAGTTTTTGAATTCCTTTCAAATACTGTAAATACGGTGGATTCCGAGCGAAACTTATCCAACATTGAAGAGACTATAGCCATAAATATCTCGACTAAATAGATGTTGTAGAGAATATTTATGTTGGCAAATGCTGTTCTCCCTCAGAACTAGAAATATATAACGCTCTTTTTCGCGAATTCAGAGACGTCTTTGCTTGGTCATACAGTGAAATGCCAGGCATCGACTCGAGTATCATTGAACACGAAATTAAGATGTATCCAGATGTCAAACCGGTAAGACAACGGCTCAGGCAGGTGCACCCCAAGAAAGTCGTTGCCATTAAGGCAGAAGTTGAAAAACTTCTCCATGCTGGTTTCATCTACCCGGTTCCTCTAACCGATTGGGTATTGAATATTGTCCCTGTTATGAAAAAACAAGGGACAATTAGAGTGTGTGTCGATTATAGGGATGTAAATCAAGCTTGTCCAAAAGACAACTACCCTACACCCTTCATCGACCAGATAATTGATGAATGCGCCGGAAGCGAAATCTTTTCATTCATGGATGGATTTTCCGGGTATAATCAAATAAATATCCGCCCACAGGACCAGTCAAAGACTGCATTCATTTGTCCGTGGGGCACATTCGCATATCGTAAATTACCCTTTGGTTTAAAGAACGCAGGGGCGACGTTTCAGAGGGCAATGAATTATGCCTTCAATGACATCAAAAACATCGTTCAACCATATCTCGACAACCTTCCGGCTCATTCGCGAAAGCAGACTGATCATCCGCAGCATTTAAGAGCGATATTTCTACGTTGCCGACACTACAAGATACGACTCAATCCGCACAAATGTGTATTCTACATCAGTTCTGGTCATTTACTAGGCTTTGTAGTCTCCAAGGATGGGATTCGTCTCGACCCGTGCAAGGTACAGGCAATCATAAATTTGCCTCCACCTTCAAATTTGCTTCAGATTCAGAAACTCCAAGGGAAAGCAAACTTTCTGAGGAGGTTCATTCCAAATTACGCTGAACTTGCTAAAGGTTATACACGTCTTTTGAAAAAGGAGGTACCCTTCGTCTGGGATCAAGTTGCGCAAGCTTCCTTTGATGCTTTAAAAGATTCCTTGATGAAAGCATCATTAATGTACGCCCCCGATTATCAAAGAGATTTTAACTTGTATCTGGCTGCAGCAGATACAACCATCGCAATGGTATTAGTTCAAGAAGTCGATGGAATTAAACACCCTATATATTATTTAAGTAAAAACTTAAATGATACAGAAAGTAAATATTATTATGTTGAAAAACTAGAGCTTGCAGCTGTTCAAGCGATACAAAGATTTCGACACTATGTCCTCTTTCGGAAAACTACCATTCTGTCTGATTGCAACCCCATGACTTATATCTTGTCTCGACAGTTGCTGGGAGGCAAATATTCAAAATGGATAGCAATCCTTCAAGAGTTTGATCTGGAATTCGTAAAATCCAAATCAAAGAAAGCTCTAGTTTTTGCAGAATTATTATGCAATCTCCCATCGTCGTCCAACGATGAAACATCCGAAGAATCAATCGTGGATGAGAATCTGTTTCTGATATCTACAACCAATGAGTGGTATGGAGATATAATAATTTATCTCCAAACCCAAAAGTTTAGGCCTAACACCTCTCACTCCGAACAAAAACGTATACGATACCAAGCAAAGGACTACATGATCGTCGGTGATACACTTTACCGTCGTGGTATCGATACAGTTCTGAGAAGGTGCCTCACCCATGAGGAGGCCGAGAAAGCTCTGAATGAGTGTCATTCAGGAGCTTGTGGGGGGAATCAATCTGGTTATGCTACAGCACAAAAAATCTTATGAGCAGGATACTTCTGGCCAACAATGTTCAAGGATTGCATAACCGCAGTCAGAAGTTGCCATGCTTGTCAAATTTTTGATAGCAAATCCAGAAGACCACCCGCACCTCTACAGCTAATAGTTTCTGTTGGGCCATTCGCCAAATGGGGCATCGATTTCATGGCATCCCCACCTCGACTGGGGGGCATGGGTATATCATAGTCGCAGTTGACTATTTTACCAAATGGGCAGAGGCGATGCCTACATTAGATAACACTCGTGAAACAGCTGCCATTTTCTTTTTCAATCATGTAGTCGCCAGATTCGGCGTACCACAGGCTATAGTCACGGATCATGGATCGCATTTTTGCAATCACATGATGCTCGAATTAGCTGCCAAACTAGGATTGTCTCACGACAGCTCTACTCTGTATTATCCGCAATCCAACGGACAAGTTGAAGCGATCAACAAGGTCCTGAAGCGTATGTTGTAAAGGATGATCAGAGTTCACAAAAGAAGGTGGCACCTAATCCTATACTCAGCCTTGTGGGCTTACCGAACATCGGTAAGGAATGCAACCAGGTTCACACCCTTCCAACTGGTATATGGCCTGGAAGCAGTCTTACCAGTCCAGTGCGAAATCTCGTCTCTTAAACTCGCAATCGATCTCCTCCCCGGGACTTCAGAAAAAGAGGCTCGTTTTTTGGAATTAATCCAATTGGATGAAACCCGTCATGATGCCGCTTTGGCTAACGAAGCCCATAAGAAACGAGTCAAGGCGCAGTTCGACAAAAATGTCAAACCCCGTGTCTTCTCAGAAGGTGACTTGGTCTTGCTTTACGACCAAGAATCCGATAAATTGGGAGCAGGTAAATTTAATTCTGTATGGATGGGCCCCTATATTGTTAAACGAGTGTTAGCAAAAGGAACCTACGAGTTAATGGATTATGACATAATTCCACTGGTGCAACCTCGTAATGGGTTGTACCTCAAGCGTTACTATGCTTAAATAGTAACCAATATGCTTTTGTTGTATTTTGTTTTCGCTAAAGTGTTCGTTTTGGTTGAGTAATCCACCTTTTTACATTTATTGCAGATGTCAAACCTTTTGGAGACATGTGTTGGATATGCCAACGGAGCGAGTCGTAGTTTACGGAACCTGTCCTCCGCAGCCTGGGCCATTTTTTGATCCAAGCGACGAGTTAGTAAGTTTCAGAGGTGTATGTATCGGTCAATCAACAAATAATATCGTTGAGTATAGTGCGTTGATAGAACTTCTCTCTGATGCCATCACCCATGGTATACGCCGACTAATTGTCAGGCTAGACTCACAACTCGTAATACTACAGCTCAATGGTATATATTCCGTCCGAAACCCAACTATTTATCGCATGTTCCTAAGAATTAAGATTTTGGAAAGACAATTTGATTTTATTCAATACCAACATATTTCTAGAAACTTAAACACATTAACCGACTCATTAGCAAACTATGTGTTAGATAGACATTTGCGACATTTATAAAAGGAAACACATCATCAACGTTTTACAGGTGGATCATATAGCTCAACCAGAATAAAACCTGAAAATCAAAATATATATATAGCTGTTTACGGTTTACATATAATGTTCTGTAACCAAGAAAAAATCGGTCACATGACCCAAAAACTCAAAATTCTAGGGGGCACCCTAGTCTAATGATGCTCGTGATAGCAAGTCACAGCCTGTGCGATCATGTGTAAGAGACGAGTTCATCGTCTAGGCACACCAGTAGTATGTCACTGTAACTGCAATGGTAGCTCGTCGATCCTCACATCGGGAATACCAAGAGTAAGGCTCTCAACCTGCTCCTACACGGCTGTGAGAGTCTCGGCCACATCAAGGTCACGAAGGATGACCCTCCCGGCAGCCTCTCCTGCTAAGCAGCGGCTGACACTCTCAAACGGACTACTGGATGAACAGGACCAACATCTGCATGAACACAAGAGTTTGATTAAAAGTCTTGATAGAATAAAGCACAAGGACATTATAAATAAGAACAGTAAACAGTGATATGGTCAAAGATTTTACCAATAGCACCCCACTGCTTGCCATCCGGTAGTACTAAATCCGGATCACCCCGGAAATCCATGCCAGCATATGGATACTCGGCATAAGCCATCTCCTGCCGATCAAACCACCTAAAGAAGGTATCAGAAAACGAAAACTGAGACTGACCAGCATGCCTAGACATATGGTCAACCCATCTCTGCATACGTGGTTCGACAGGAGGAGGTATGTCGAGTGCAATGTACTGCAGCTGCATCAGTGGTATTTTCTCCAAGGCAAAGGCGGTCAAAATAGAACCAAACCCAAAGTTCTTCAACCTCCCGTCCTTTATCTTGGTCAACTGACTCTTCATCACAAGAAGTACTGCATCACACCAGTTGAATATTTTCGGTTGAAGGCATTCCAAGGCATGCTACATATAGGACCTGTTGGCTACATGAAGAGATGCACTCCCGGCCATCCTACCAAAAGTGAAAAGGATAGACCTGAGAGACCTGTCAGCGACGTATCGGATTACGATCTTGTCGTCTTTACTCGGCTGAGATCCTTCCCTGCAATACTGGCGGACATAACCTCTCACAGAGTCACTCCCTCGGGCCGAACCTGACAAAGAAATGGGGGCACCCCGCCGCGACAAGCCAGTCAAGAAGTAAATGTCTACTGTAGTCAAGGGGATGGATTTGCCCCTAATCTGGAAAACTTGGTTGATAGGATCCCAAGCATCGAGCAAATACTCCAGTAGGTTGATCTACTGTCTCATGCTAGAGATGCGGAAGAACTTCAGCAAACCACAGTTCCGCAGTGCGTTCACTGTAATAGGATCATGTAGGGCAATCATGTCGTCTTCTTCATGTTCTCGTTCTCGCCATGTAAAGGTCATTTTGCTCCAATATCTCTGCAAAAACAAACAAGAGAGGAGATTAAATCCTAATTTTGATGAGAAACAGGGAAAAATTTCATTAAAAACTGTGCTACATCTTTCCTTTAAGTGCCCAACGCACCTACACATGTGTTATGGGTGCGTTGAATGTCAAGTCACCTTCATGATGACCCACAATCAGCGCAGGTTTCGATAGGCTTAGGGTGCGTTGATGGAAGAATGCACCCATCAAACCCCAGGGGCTCAGAAAAGCAGGAACTAAAGCACAAAATGCAGAAAAGAAACCATGAAATGAAAGAGCTCAGGTTTAGCTCCTACTTGGTCCAGACGGCGCCGAGAATCGTCCACAGAATCTCCTGAAATCAGCTGATGAAAATCAAGGGGGAAGAGGCACCTCCAAAGCTCCAACAAACCAAGTTCAAATGAAATGGTAAAATGAGAGGTAAAAACACTTCTTAATTGCTTTTTACGTAGTTCAAAGTAAAATATTAGCGTTTTAATCTCATTTCCAAGCAAATGTTTTCCATTTCTAACTAGTTTGATGTAGCAATTGAAGACACAGTACTATCTTTGAAAAGCAAAGCTATTTATGGTAAAAATAAAAACAAGACCATCTTATCGAGCAGTTTTAGCACATAGTTCATGCTCGTTAAAAAATAAACATAAGATCGAGCAAGTGTTTCAACCCGCGTTTAAGCTCGTTAAAAAATGAACTATCCTCCGGTAAATAACAACCGTGAATGTAACATTATCAGCCATTAAATCCTTGGTCGTGTTTGCACCGTCACCTCCACTTTTCCATTGGCCGATCATTCACCTCCATTTGATTGTTTACCCATTTTGAGGAACAGTTGCGAAGAGTGATTTCACTAGCCATCCTTGTGACACTGCCGTGCTTGGAAAATTCCAACCCTTACCTGGAATCAGCTGCTACCCATTTTATCACTCGTTCCTCAAAAGACGAGTCTTCTTTAAGCTCTTTTCATTTGACTCGTAAAATATGAAAAGATTGCCGAGTTTTGGCCTTCCAGCTCGTTAAAGCAACAGGAAGAGCTATCCCTCCTCTAGATTTTAATCTTTTTGGACCTGAGGGATTATTGCACAAAAATATCTAGCGCTTGTTTTGTTCGGCTCGTGAAAACTATCGAAAATTCATCCCTTTTGTATTGTTTTATACTTTTTCGGACTTAAGGGATTAGATGACGAAAAAGGAACTCTGGAGTTAACTTTACGTACCTTTTCAGACTCTCTAAAAATGAAAAGGACTGAGTTATCTTTGTCGTTAGACTCATTAAAAAGATTAATAGCGACAAACTTGTCTTTAGACGAGAACGAGTTTCACTATCGCTAGGCTCGTTAAAACATAGCGATGGCTTTGCCTGAAGGGAAAATTATAGAACAAGCATATGTTATCCTCCTCAAGCTTGACAAAAATAAAGAGGTACTGGTCAGCAATGACTGGGGAAAATTGGGAAGAAACTCAAAGAACCTTTATTGGTAGCAAGTCGCTCTTGAACATGAAACTTCCACTCCGTGCCTGAGCCGGGTTGGGTTGTTTCATTCACCGGTCACATCACCATGGTCTCGCCATACCATCCACCTTTGGGGTAAATGCTACCAATCCATCATATAAGTGTCGCCGATATGTTCAAGAGAAGTCATCCAGAGAAGTCAACCGTGTCCCATCCACTACCATACATTATACTTCATTCTATCATGACCGCCACCCTGAACCATATATCATCAGATCGTTTTCACCTCCATCAAAATCATTTGCTCCGTTCCATGTCACTGATGTGGGATACATTAAGGCCCTCCTTTGACGGATCGCTTCTTGTCGACATCAGCTCATTATCCAAGAAGTTGATCTAGGAACACCCCCTTTAGTACTTTGAAGCTTGCATGCCTCAATGGCAAGTTTCTCACTTCCGGCGACAGGTATACATCAATGACCTTCGACCGAAATATTTTGCGTGGTGTTCGATGCCAAGTCCTTTATTCACACCACGTGAATTGTACTGCAGTACCTTGAGGGTCATTATCATTATCGGTGGTTCCTCTCGCGCTTGTTAACAATTTACATCATTGACTGGTAATCAAGCGATGTCTTTCCATGTTCGACTTCAAAACATTTCTCACATGGATCGACTTGTACTTAGATTGAAGATCGGACGAGATTGAAGACCCTGGATCTAGTTTCATCCATCCGGGTTGCGATATATATTCAGGAAAAATAAAGACATTGACACGTACAGCATTGCAGAACAGATAATCATCCTACCAAAAGGATGATGATTTCATCAGAATCATCAGTCTACCATCAGACGATTGTCTGTCCTATGTACATAAAAATGAATTTATAAAGTTGAGCATGGGAATGCCCACCTTAGCTAGATCATGAAAATAGTATGAAAAATAATGTATTGTATTGTATCTTATTACATGTCTCCTCCCAGCATTGAAAGAACTTCGGATCCTCCTAATAAATCATTTCACCCGATAAACGGCCTCATACTTTAGGGGGAAACTGTTATAGACATTTTTGTGCCTTACAGCTATAAGCATGAAATGTCCATAATCCAAGGGATCCAAAGTCCCTAAAGATGTTGTTACAGCTCCTAAAGGAACAAGGTCAACGAATGACAGCTTCTCCCAGAAGTTCTCCACCAAAAACCACTCAGAACTAGTCAAATCAGGATCAATTCAAAAGCTCCACTAGCTGCCTGCGTTGCAAAGCACCCAAATACACTGGCTAGGTGCGTTGCAACGGACTTGAATGCACTACCCAGGTGCGTTGAGTGGGAAATGACAAGTGGAAGAGTCATTCAACGAGGTGGAAAGACCATGGAAGCTTCCAGAATCTTCTCCAATGACACTTGCCTCACTGAATTCGACCAAGTGATGAGTAAGAGGCTCTCAGTCTCCAAGTGGAAGCAAGAACTGACAAAGAGAAGCCACAAGTCAAAACATAAGCTGACTCATCCTCTCTGCTTACATCTATATATGGATCCCTCATCCCAGAGATCCAGGAGGCTGGAATTTTGTACTTTGCAGAGAATTGTTGTTGGTTTGAGATTGAGATTAGTACATTGGGTGATTTATGCTTTGTTGGAGGAGAGGAAGGGATTCCTTTGCTGGGAGGTAGATGCTGGATCGGGACTCACTTGGTTGTATCTCCTCTTGGACTTTCTTATCATATCAATAAAATTATTTGAGTTTCTCCTACATGCTATGTATCAATGATGTTTTGTTATATTTGCATGTTTAGCTTAATCTGATCCTGAGCTTTTTATGAATGTATATCTATATCTTCGTGTAGTTTCTCTCTCTTGTGATCTTGCAAGAATTCGGTGAAGCTGGGCTGGTAAGGGAGCAGGGAGCTGGGAGCTATTGAAGAGAGGAGCGATTGGATCAACAAACTAGCGAAAGACACAGGTTAGTTACATCCTTTCTCCTCATTTACATTTCATAAAGAAGAATACTCAAGTAGTTTTCCTTGTTTGTTGCTAAGGTACTATCACACCTTAGAGTGGGATAGGGGCATTCTGAATAGATACTTTTCCCAACAACAGGTGCGTGCCAAAGAATATGATGAAGCGGCAAAGAGTATCAGTCCAGTCTTTCAAAGCAGATGAAGGCAAAGCAAACCCAGCAAAGTCAACAAAGCATCATTCAGCCATTAAGGCTCACCAACACTTCTTTTGTTGCCTTAAAGCCACCTAAAGGCATAAATGAAGGCTTTCAAGGTAGAGTTATTGAAGAGACATTGTTCCCAGTCATATTTTTGGAGCAGCGCTGCTTCCTTAAAAGCACAGTTATCACACAGAGGATAGCGCGTGGCTCAAGGCACTCTTTCAGTCCATTTTTGAAGCTGCAGGACCATGCGCAGCCCTAAAGAGCCATTTTGATGAGGTTGCTCCCTCATGAACACCTGTTTAAGATATTTTTATTGCATTTATTTCCAGCACAACTTGGCATTAGAAGCAGTTATTGCACAGATCTCTTTTGAATCTGTTTTGATAGATATTTTGAGATATTTTCTCCCTGTTCAAGGGATGTTTGTAAATATTTTCTGTTTAAACAACCCTCTATATTTATGTAAAGGGTTGGTTGGTCGATAATTTCCTCGAGACTTGCATTGTATTTTCTGAGAGTCTCTATAATCAAAGATCGCTGGAATGTTTGGGAGATGAACTGACTATTGTGTTTAAATGTTTGAAGAGTGACTATGGAATCCTAACGCTTCTACATAGCTCAATAAGTGTTTCTTATCTCTGTTTACAGTTTATATGTGTTTATGCCATCATTGTTTCACTATCTAAATAGCAGAAAGAAAGAATAGTTCAGAGCTCACTTACTTGTATTATGTTCTCAATTTCTGTGATTTATCTATGTTTTTCCTCTGAATTAGTCCTAAATATGAATACTGATTTGCTCATATTTACACTAGTTCTTTCATATATGAATGTTGTTTAGGAATCCTTGATTGCTCCTATATAATGTTCATTCACCTTCCCTCTGTTAGCATAATGAGAGCTACTTAGTTGCCTTTCATTCACTGACCTTCATTCCATCCTTATTCCAGTTTGATATTGTTTTATGTGTAGCTATCCTGCTCTGTATTCCTCTTGTGACCAAGAAAACGCGACAACAAGCCTAATCCACGACTCCATGCCCAATGGTTTGAACCTCTCACACTATGCATCCCAACTCTGTTTGAAAGAACCCTCCATCCCACCAGAATCAAAACAAAACCCAAGAAAATCATAACTAGCCTAAAATCAACCCAAAACAAAGCTAAATTATAAAGAGAGAGCCCTCTCTGATTGCAGGTAGGCTAGGACCTGTAGTCCAAAGATTGATTTGTGGTTACCTCGGTCGTATCCTTTAAGGAGCTTTAAGGACTCCTGAGTGATAACATAATGGCGACTCCACTGGGGAACATCCTCAACTAATTTCACAAATCAAGTTGGAAATCTCCACTAGGAAGGAACCAGACCTTCGAAAGTTTCTTTCTAACCCTTATATTCTTAGAAAAATCCCCAAAAAACAAGCTAGAAGTTGGCTCCCAAAAAGAATTCACGTTATACAAGGTCAAATCCAGACCCAAATCCCCCAGCAGCTTTTGAAAATCCCAATATAATCCCAAGGAACCTCAGGAAGCTAGAGCGAAGAGAGGATTTTGCTGATAATAGTCCTAAAGTAGTTCACCCACGCTATGGCCCAACCCCTGTCAAAGTTTTATTTCGTTCAACCCCTAGTTCCCCTTGTTCTTCATCCACCTCTCAAAGCACTCCTCCCACACCTCCATTCACTGCACATACTACCACTACTACTCCTATTATCCCAGTTGTTCCTATTGTCCCTCTTATCCCTATGAATATGGCTAACAGATATGCACCTTTGCAATTACCTGCTAATCCTGGAGCTATTCCTAAGGATTACCAAACTAAAATCACATATTTTGATGGCACAAGTGCCTGCACAGCCCTTCAGCATACAAAGAAAATGCAGGATTACTTTTAAACCTATGAGATTGACGATGATGGTGTGAGAATGAAGATTTTTGTCCAAAGCTTGTCAGGTGATGTCAGGACTTAGTTTAGAGCACTTCCAGCCAATTCCATAGCAGACCCAGAAGCCTTATACCAGTCATTTATCAACAGATGGGAGAAAAAGAAAGACCCCTTGCACATACTAGTTGAATACGATACAATTAAAAGAGGTCCACAAGAAACAATCTTGGACTATTGTGCAAGGTTCAATAGCATTTATAATGCTATCCCACAAAACTTAAGGCCCCCACCTGACCTTGCCTTATATAAATTCCTGATGGATTCGACCCAGATATGGCCTACCAATTAAAAGAAAGAGCCCCTAACAGCCTTACAGACATGCAAAATGTGGCTGTCACTGTGGAGGCAAATTTAATTGCCAAAAGGAACAAAGCTATAACTGAGAGAAGAACCACCTTCAAGGAAGAGCCCTCAGCCTTGGATCAAAAGCTAGATGCTATTATCAATGGCATGCATAGGCTGGGAGACAGAGTAGAGAGTGTTGAGAGGAAATCATCATGGGAAGGACAACAGCCCAATACCATAAGGAACCCAAATTTCAGGAACACTCAGAACTCAAACGCTGGTAGATCTAGCCCAGACCGTGATATAAGGCCTCCTTTCCAAGAAAATTATACAGAAGCATCCACATCTAGTGATGCCATAGAGGACACTCACATAAACTTGGTGGATTTGAAGGGTGAGCAACAAATTTTCCTAACTCAAGAAGACCAAGATGACCATGAGATAAGTCAATTTCAAACTAACTCTGGTGAATCTTTTGACTTTAAACAAGGTTATGATTCAGCTATTTATGAAGTCCACAAACAGTATAAGCTGAGGACAAGAACCATAGATGTGCCCGAAAAAGTTAAACCAAAGGAGGGAAAACAACCCAACCAGATTAGAGGCAAGGCTATTATAACAGAAACAGCTAATATAACTATCCCAAACCCGCACCAAGTCACTGTAGAGGATATAACAGACATACAACCTTCTATTGATCAGCCTTTGCCACCTTCTCCCTCAAAAGAGAACTTGAACAGTGCTCCTAAAAGCCTTCCCAAAATAGAAATACCGCAAGGTATCACTCACCACAACACTGATAATCAAGAGGAAAACGCAGAAAATACACTTGAAAAGGGGAAATCTGGTATTGCCAACACAAGGACTCCATTGGAGAAACCATTCAACTTAGAAGCATAAATAATAAAAATTAAGATTTCCATCCCCTTATCTGAACTTGCAAAGCATGATGTGTATAGGCAACAAATCCAAAGATCACTGCAAATGCCTGAGAATAGGGATGATGTGAATGTTTTAGATGATACACCTGAGTTGCTTTTTGGTCCAGAAGTTGATGGCAAATTAGCACATGGAGTTGTTCTACTCTTTTATGTCAGTCTGCACATACATGATAAAGTTTTACATAATGCAATGTTTGACTCAGGTTCCTCACACAACCTTATGCCCAAAGCTGTAATGGAGAAGCTAAACCTTGATGTAACAAGACCATACAAAGATCTATTCTCCTTTGACTCCAGTCAAGTCAAATGTTTAGGCCTCATCAAAGACTTGTGTGTCTCCTTAGTCCAATACCCAAACAAGAAAATCCTCATGGATCTAGTGATTGCTGACATACCACCAAAGTATGGCATGTTGTTGTCAAGATCTTGGGGGGAAAAAATCCAAGGATCTCTCCAATTAGACCACTCCTACGCCACTATTTCAGTCTTTGGGCAACCAAACAGACTGTATAGAGAAACACTGATGAAGTATGTGGTAAGTAGTGAGGAAAAGCCCCAGAATTTCCCTATCTATTCAATCCATTCTGATATGGATTCTTTTATTTTGTTTAATGATGAAACAATTCCTCCAACTGATGATAAGCCTATGGCTTTAGTACAACAAGCACACATCAATGAAGAATCAGTTGCATATACCCATGAGACTGTCACAACAGCCAATGCAACCAGTACATAAGAAAAACCTCCCAAAACACAAGACTCGGGTCTGCCCAATCCTAAAATGACTGAAACTCTTAATACTAACCAAAAGTAAGAAATCACATGGTATTTAGAGTTTGATGGTTCTGTTAACAAGTTAAGAGCAGGGGCAGGAATATGGATTCACAATACACATAACAACCATGCAGAGGGTCATGCTTATAGACTGAATTTCAAATGCACCAACAACATGGCTGAGTATGAGGCACTCCTCTTAGGCCTTAAGTTGCTCAAAGCTTTAGGAGCTGCCAAAGTTTCCATTCTAGGTGACTCAGACCTAGTAATCCAACAAATGAAAGGCAACTTTATTACCAATGATAGAAGGCTAAGAGCTTATAGGACTGCTGCCACTGCAATACTTGATACATTCACTGAATCCAAGCTTGCCAAGATTTCAAGAAATCATAACATTCATGCTCACAGCCTAGCTACTTTTGCTAGCACTTGCAAGCTTCCTTTTGAGCCCAATCACCACTTTACTGCTGAGATAAAGCACAGGCCTGCTATCCCTAACAATGTCAAAGATTGGCAAGTGTTTGAGGATGATGCTCAAATCAACAATTTTCTTACCTTACAGCATGAGTTTTCAGGCCTAAACATTGATATGGATGCCATGGATGATCCACTGCAAGTAATAAACCAAATCCAGCAAACTGTAATAGCTGAAACAGCTAGAAAATTGCTACAGCTAACCATCTTTGATGAAGAAAACATAGAAGAGCTGAAACAGATGCATTTGGAGGAAATAGCCAAAACAGAGGCCGAAATCATTGATTTAAAGGATAACTTTCTGCCGGCTAGCCTCACTCCACTAGAAGACATGTTTGATGCAAATGATGTGCCCAAAAGGCAAAAAATGCAGCCTATAAACACTGCCATAGAAGAACACAACATTGGAACAGCAGAGAAGCCCAAAATGATCAAACTGTCTAAATCTTTGCCTCCTGATCAAAAGACCAAATATGTTAATTTGTTCAAAGAATTCCAAGATGTATTTGCTTGGAGTTATGAGGACTTGAAGTCCTATTCCACCTCAATTATTCAACATACCATTCCCTTAAAGCCAAATAAAAAGCCCTTCAAACAGAAACTGAGGAGATCAATCCTGTGCTTCTCCCTTTAATTGAGAAAGAAGTGAAAAGAATGTTTGAAGCAGGTATCATAGCACCCATTAGATTTTCTGAATGGGTATCCAATCTTGTTCCCATAAGAAAGAAAATTGGTGAGATTAGGCTTTATGTAGATTTGAGAAACCTAAACCAAGTCTCCCTTAAAGATCACTACCCATTGCCAAAAATGGACCACATCCTACAAAGAGTAGTGGGTTCACCTAGAATCTCTTTGCTAGATGGCTTTTCAGGTTTTAATCAAATACTGGTTCACCTAGATGATCAAGACAAGACAGCCTTTACCACACCGTGGGGAACATTTAAGTATGTTAAAATGCCTTTCGGCCTAAAGAACGCAGGTGCCACCTTTCAAAGGGCCATGGACATTGCATTTGCCAAGGAAATCCATGATTTCTTGGTTGTCTATCTTGATGATCTCAACCCTTTCTCCAAATCTGATCAAGAGCACCTAAGACATTTGAGACAAGTGTTCCTAACATGTAGGAACTATGGCATTTCCTTGAACCCCAAGAAGTCTTTATTTGGCCTTGAAGAAGGCAAATTACTTGGACATATCATTTCAAAAGACAGGATTAGAATTAATCCAGAAAGGATCCAAGCCATTCTCCAAATCCCATATCCAAGAAACATAAAAGAGATGCAAGCATTCCTAGGAAAGATCAATTTCCTAAGAAGATTTATCCCAAATCTAGCCAAGCTGATAAGGCTATTGAGCAACATGTTAAAGAAGGATGCCAAGGTAAAATGGTCTCTTGAAACCAAGCAAGCATTTGAGAGTATCAAAGTTGCCTTAACTCAAGCCCCAGTCCTCACAAGTCCTCAATTTGATAGGGACCTTATCATATTTTCATTTGCATCTGATAATACCATAGCTGCTGTCCTATTGCAAAAGGATGACCAAGGAAATGAAAAGCCAATTGCTTTTTTCAGCCGAGTCTTAAGAGATGCACCCCTGAAGTACCAAATCATGGAGAAGCAGGCCTATGCCCTCGTTAAAGCAATCAAAGACTTCAGAATTTACATTTTATATTCACACGTGATTGCCTATATCCCAAATGCTGTTGTAAAAGACATATTAACCCAAGAAGGGTTAGAAGGAAAAAGAGGCAAGTGGATTGCTAACATTCTTGAGTATGACATAGAAATAAAACCAACCAAGCTAATAAAGGGACAAGGTTTAGCCAAACTGATGTCCGAAACAAACTTTCAAGCCTTAGACATCAACCAACTGGACAATGAACATGAGTTGGCGACTCCATAGATCATTGACACATTTCTGCAATCCCCATGGTATGCTGATATATGCTTTGTATTGTTAAACATGTTTGCTCCCCCAGGATTGTCCAGGACCAAGAAGAGATTTTTAAGAATGAGGGCTTTGAAATTTTTTGTCTTAGATGGTGCTTTATTTTGGAAGAATCATGAAGGCATATTGCTTAATTGTTTGACCATGAATGAAACTAATAACGTCATGAAAGAATTCCATGCATGGGACTGTGGAGGACATCTATATTGGAAGTCCACTGCTGATAAAATTTTAAGGGCTAGTTTCTATTGGCCCTCTTTGTTTGCAGATGTAAAGAAGTTTGCTATATCATGTCACAAATGCCAAATCTTTGAGGGAAAAAGAAAGTTGTTGCCCTTGCCTCTTAAGCCCATCTCAACCAAAAAGCCTTTTCAACAATGGGGTCTTGACTTCATTGGAGAAATCCATCCCTCTTCCTCAGGCCAGCATAAGTGGATTCTAACTGCCACCGCCTATTTCACCAAGTGGATTGAAGGCATTCCATGCAGGTAGGCCAATGACACCACCATTATCCAATTCCTTGAGTGCAATATCCTTTCTAGATTTGGCTACCCTGAGAAGATTATCATTGACAATGCCGCTGCTTTCAATTCCAAAAAGATGATCAATTTTTGCCATAAATTCCATATCACTTTAGGCCATTCCACAGCCTATTACCCTCAAGGTAATGGCTTAGCCGAGTTATCTAACAAGAGCCTGATCAGTATTATCAAGAAGACCTTAGAAGAAAACAAGAAGAACTGGCATAGAAAGCTCACAAATGCCCTATGGGCAGACAGATTGTCAACCAAGAAATCCATTGGGATGAGCCCTTATGAGCTAGTATATGGCATGGAGGCCAGATTTCCTTCATCACTGGGCATTCCTATTATCAAGCTGCTGCAAGAGATTCAAGCTGAGCCAAATGATATACAAAGGAGGATAAACCAAACAATTCATTTGCAGCAGACAAGAGAGCAAGTCTATGACAGAGCTCAAATTATGCAAGAGAAGCTCAAAAGGATGTTTGATAAGAGGACTAAGGCTGAGAATTTCTGAGTTGGCAACAAAGTTCTAAAGTGGGACTCATGAAGAGAAGACAAGGGAAAACATGCAAAATTCGATTTCCTTTGGATAGGGCCATTCTTTATTTCTGTTGTTCAGGGAAATAACACATATTTCCTCAAATATGTAGAGGGCAGCACTGCTGAAGAAGGCCTTGTAAATGGCCGTATGCTGAAGCATTATCATGATCCCTTTTGTTGAACATAACGCAACTTTGTAAATATCTCTTTGTACATTGATATTTGTATATATCAGCACTTTTGTTTTTATTTTGTATAAACAGTCTGATTGTTAGAGGAGCAGAAACAAAGTTTGTGAAGACACAGCCGATGCAAGTCCTCTATTTTTAAGCTCTGTCTCTGCAGTAATCTCAGCAAAACAGCAAGAGCAGCGCTGTCATATCACAGTGATTTATGTTAAAGAGAAGCTGTTTGCAGCTTTTAGTCTTCAAGTCAACAGTATCAAAAAGAAAGGAGGATTTTCAGTTTACTTCAGCACCCTTTCAAAGACAAGAAAAGAAGAGCTCTAGTTTTATTCCCCTTTTGTGTTTATTTCACAAGGTAGTTCTCAAGCAAAAGTGTATGCAATATCAAGCACGCAGAAGAAAGCAGGCGATGATTTATTTTTCACAGTGTTTCAGTTAAGGAGGAGAGCTGCATTCATAAGTTAAAGTTCTAGTCATTCAACAGTTAGCACGGAAGAAATTTTCAATTAACAGCAACTACAGAGGATCAAGGCATTCTGACCTGCTGTTCTTGGCTTGTCACAAGGAAAAGCCATCCCCAAGTGGAGCCACTGTTAGCCTCCTGCTGCAGCAGGTTAATCATCTTTCATGATCGACATTTTTACATGCCAAATATGTCATACTTTGCTTGCTGCAGTGCTCCATATTTGCTACAGATGGCCAGAGAAGTATCCATGAGAGTGTGCTAGTCTAAATTCCACTGCTGTGTTCCATTTTGATGAGTTTTCGGCTATGCGAGGTCCAAACAGCTTAATCTTGGTCTCCCTAGGTTTCAATTTCTTGTTGTAGAAAATAGAGAACAAACATCTGTCCAAACTGTTTAATCTTGGCAGATCTGTAAATAGGTAGAGAAACAAGGGTGCTCAACAGCTTAATCTGAGCCCCTGGATGCAATAAGTGTGGATTTAGATAGGAGGACAGCAAGAAGAAAAGAATGAAAAGCTGGGTATGCTAGTTCAAGTGCACCTAAACCAAAAAAAAGACAAAATGCTAGGGGAGTAGGCTGGGTAGGTAGCTTTGGGGTTACAGAATCATGACTTGTGATCCATTTCAGATTTTCAAGTGTCATATCTATTCATAGCACAAGTTTGAGGCAGTTTTCCATTTGAAGGACTTCAAGCGAGGCATGTCTAACTCCCCTTCTTCCTCTTTCCCCAAATCACTCACTAACCTCCCCCAAAGAGGTCAAGATCTGCTTGATACCTCTTAGATTCATCATTCTCCATATCATTTGCCTTGGTGGAGATCTGCTTCACTCAAGGAATGTTTACACTTCTTCTATCAGTCATTTTCCCCATTGATAGCCTAAGACATCATACTTAGGGCTTGTTCTCATCTTTGTCATGTTAACTACTAACTTTATTATGTAGCTCCCTATCTATTTCCCCTTCCCCTACTAAAACTATGTATATAACTCCCCTATATACTTATCCCTCCCCCTGGTTGAAAAATAACCATATGCATCCTTGGGGATTGCTAAGTTTATCTGAAACTCAGCAAGAACCCTCATTGCCCCCTCAAACCATCTTCTCATGCATTTTGGACACTTTCCAATGCATAGAACCCTTCATCCCCCCTAACTATCTCCCAAGTGCATAAGGACTCATTCCTTTGCATAATTCCCCTTCACATGTTTAAAAATCACCCCTTTGACCTTGGTTTGCCTTTATAAGGCATGAAACCCTCTTTGGCCACTAAACCCCTCTCAAAACCACATCACTTTCCTCCTAAGTGCCTTTGGACTCCTTCCAAGGCATAAAAATATGCAAACCATGCAAAAACCATGAAAAACCTTCAAAAAATGACAAAATCCTCCCTTTTGGCCATCGGACCCCTTCCGATGCCTTAGAATCCAAGCAAAAGCATAAAGGTTACCCCCTCCGAATTCAAAAGACTTGTATTTTTGAATAAATAATGGCTCCGATGAGAAATGGGTCCTTTGGGTCCCCCTCCGATGCGATATCGCTATCGGGAGGGGGCAATCATATGTTCAAACAACATATATAACTCCTCCGAATTCATGTTTCCTTTGCATTTTAATAAAATGCATGCCCCGATGAGAAAAGGATCCATTTGATCCGCCTCCGATGCGATATCGCTATCGGGAGGGGGTAGAGGCATATATAAGCGAAATGGATAATTCTCAAGGCATGGGGCATAATGCCGATGGGCCGGACCCGAAAACATATAAAGTGGACTGCTAAAAGCATATCGGGTCTGTTGCATTTCGGCGTTTCTATGTGGCAGCCCCATGACCCCGCCGATAGCGAATTGTCGAATTAATCACAACCATCCATTTTTGGGCCCCAAATCAACGGCCCATATGTAATCGGCGGTCACCCCATGTATATGGCTCCGACCAGCGAAGCCGAAATAAAATTAAGGTGCGGCGTATAAAGGATTTCGGGTCTGTAAGGGGGCGTTGCACAGCGAAAAGGGAAGGCTCCGACGGGGCGGAGTTGAAATATAATAAACTGCAACATATATAGATTTTGAGTCCGCTAACTCTTTTTATTAAATCTGCCGATTAACATCGCCGATGGGTCGGACCCGATTCAAATAAAGAAAGGGCCTATAAGCATTTCGGGTCCGTGCTTTCGGCGATTGTTTGTGTGCCGCCCCCCGGTCCACCCCGATGCGATTTAGCGATAGCCGTTGGGTCGGCCTGCGCCGGATCCAATGGCCAGGATTTAAAGGCTGCTACAGTGCCCGCCAAAAGCCAATTTTTCATTAAAATTTCATGTTTTTGGCACATTTTCTGTGTTATTCGGAAATGGGCCGTTTTCAAAGGTTTTGTGTGCGGCGCCCGTGCCCGCCCAGGTATAAAGAAAACATGGTTTTCTCAGGCCATTCTTGGATCGCTCCAGGCCCAAATTGCCCCAAATAGCAGGTTTTCACCGCAGCAGGCCTTCAATGACCCTTTACTCATCCAATTCATGATTTTAAGTGTTGCTAAAGCATATTGAGTCGGCCAAGGGCCGACAACCTCCCAAAAGCGGCAGAAGGCCTCACAGCAGATATTTGGGCCGATCAGCGGCCAGTAAGTGTTGATTTGACAGTTAAGTGCATTTTTGAAGCCAAGATAGCCCAGGTGCGTTCCAAAGAATATCAGGAAGCGGCAAAGAGTATCAGTCCAGTTTTTCAAAGCAGATGAAGGCAAAG
Source organism: Pinus tabuliformis (assembly GCA_031772625.1). Classification (NCBI taxonomy): domain Eukaryota; kingdom Viridiplantae; phylum Streptophyta; class Pinopsida; order Pinales; family Pinaceae; genus Pinus; species Pinus tabuliformis. The sequence goes on along the minus strand of CM062815.1, from coordinate 316,124,222 downwards.
CAAGCCCAGCAAAGTCAACAAAGCATCATTCAACCATTAAGGCTCACCAACACTTCTTTTGTTGCCTTAAAGCCACCTAAAGGCATAAATGAAGGCTTTCAAGGCAGAGTTATTGAAGAGACATTGTTCCCAGTCATATTTTTGGAGCAACACTGCTTCCTTAAAAGCACAGTTATCACACAGAGGACAGCGCATGGTTCAAGGCACTCTTTCAGTCCATTTTTGAAGCTGCAAGACCATGCGCAACCTTAAAGAGCCATTTTGATGAGGCTACTCCCTCATGAACAACTGTTTTAGATATTTTTATTGCATTTATTTCCAACACAACTTGGCATTAGAAGCAGTTATTGCACAGATCTCTTTTGAATCTGTTTTTATAGATATTTTGAGATATTTTCTCCCTGTTCAAGGGATGTTTGTAAATATTTTCTATTTAAACAACCCTCTATATTTATGTAAAGGGTTGGTTGGTCGATAATTTCCTCGAGACTTGCATTGTATTTTCTGAGAGTCTCTATAATCAAAGATCGCTGGAATGTTTGGGAGATGAACTGACTGTTGTGTTTAAATGTCTGAAGAGTGACTATGGAATCCTAACGCTTCTACATAGCCCAATAAGTGTTTCTTATCTCTGTTTATAGTTTATATGTGTTTATGCCATCATTGTTTCACTATCTAAATAGCAGAAAGAAAGAATAGTTCAGAGCTCACTTACTTGTATTATGTTCTCAATTTCTGTGATTTATCTATGTTTTTCCTCTGAATTAGTCCTAAATATGAATACTGATTTGCTCATATTTACACTAGTTCTTTCATATATGAATGTTGTTTAGGAATCCTTGATTGCTCCTATATAATGTTCATTCACCTTCCCTCTGTTAGCATAATGAGAGCTACTTAGTTGCCTTTCATTCACTGACCTTCATTCCATCCTTATTCCAATTTGATATTGTTTTATGTGTAGCTATCCTGCTCTGTATTCCTCTTGTGACCAAGAAAACGCGACAACAAGCCTAATCCACGACTCCATGCCCAATGGTTTGAACCTCTCACACTATGCATCCCAACTTTTATGTGTAGCTATCCTACTCTGTATTCCTCTTGTGACCAAGAAAACGCAACAGCAAGCCTAATCCACGACTCCATGCCCAATGGTTTGAACCTCTCACACTATGCATCCCAACTCTATTTGAAAGAACCCTCCATCCCACCAGAATAAAAAAAAAACCCAAGAAAATCATAACTAGCCCAAAATCAACCCAAAACAAAGCTAAATTATAAAGAGAGAGCCCTCTCTGATTGCAGGTAGGCTAGGACCTGCAGTCCAAAGATTGGTTTGTGGTTACCTCGGCCGTATCCTTTAAGGAGCTTTAAGGACAACTTGAGTGATAACATAATGGCGACTCCACTGGGGAACATCCTCAGCTAATTTCACAAATCAAGTTGGAAAGCTCCACTGGGAAGGAACCAGACCTTCGAAAGTTTCTTTCTAACCCTTATATTCTTAGAAAAATCCCCAAAAAACAAGCTAGAAGCTCGCTCCCAAAAATAATTCACATTATACAAGGTCAAATCCAGACCCAAATCCCCCAGCAGCTTTTGAAAATCCCAATATAATCCCAAGGAACCTCAGGAAGCTTGAGCGAAGAGAGGATTTTGCTGATAATAGTCCTGAAGCAGTTCACCCACATTGTGGCCCAACCCTTGTCAAAGTTTTATTTCGTTCAACCCCTAGTTCCCCTTGTTCTTCATCCACCTCTAAAAGCACTCATTCCACACCTCCATTCACTGCACATACTACCACTACTACTCCTATTATCCCAGTTGTTCCTATTGTCCCTCTTATCCCTGTGAATATGGCTAACAGATATGCACCTTTGCAATTACCTGCTAATCCTGGAGCTATGCCTCAGGATTACCAAACTAAAATCACATATTTTGATGGCACAAGTGCCTGCACAACCCTTCGGCATACAAAGAAAATGCAGGATTACTTTGAAAACTATGAGATTGACGATGATGGTGTGAGAATGAAGATTTTTGTCCAAAGCTTGTCAGATGATGTCAGGACTTGGTTTAGAGCACTTCCAGCCAATTCCATAGCAGACCCAGAAGCCTTATACTAGTCATTTATCAACAGATGGGAGAAAAAGAAAGACCCCTTGCACATACTAGCTGAATACGATACTATTAAAAGAGGTCCACAAGAAACAGTCTTGGACTATTGTGCAAGGTTCAATAGCATTTATAATGTTATCCCACAAAACTTAAGGCCCCCACCTGACCTTGCCTTATATAAATTCCCTGATGGATTCGAACCAGATATGGCCTACCAATTAAAAGAAAGAGCCCCTAACAACCTTGCAGACATGCAAAATGTGGCTGTCACTGTGGAGGCAAATTTAATTGCCAAAAGGAACAGAGCAAGCACTGAGAGAAGAACCACCTTCAAGGAAGAGCCCTCAGCCTTGGATCAAAAGCTAGATGCTATTATCAATGGCATGCACAGGGTGGGAGACAGAGTAGAGAGTGTTGAGAGGAAATCATCATGGGAAGGACAACAGCCCAATACCATAAGGAACCCAAATTTCAGGAACACTCAGAACTCAAACGCTAGTAGATCTAGCCCAGACCGTGATATAACGCCTCCTTTCCAAGAAAATTATACAGAAGCATCCACATCTAGTGATGCCATAGAGGACACTCACATAAACTTGGTGGATTTGAAGGGTGAGCAACAAATTTTCCTAATTCAAGAAGACCAAGATGACCATGAGATAAGTCAATTTCAGACTAACTCTGGTGAGTCTTTTGACTTTAAACAAGGTTATGATTCAGCTATTTATGAAGTCCACAAACAGTATAAGCTGAGGACAAGAACCATAGATGTGCCCGAAAAAGTTAAACCAAAGGAGGGCAAACAACCCAACCAGATTAGAGGCAAGGCTATTATAACAGAAACAGCTAATATAACTGTCCCAAACCCGCACCAAGTCACTGTAGAGGATATAACAGACATAAAACCTTCTATTGATCAGCCTTTGCCACCTTCTCCCTCAAAAGAGAACTTGAACAACACTCCTAAAAGCCTTCCCAAAATAGAAATACCGCAAGGTATCACTCACCACAACACTGATAATCAAGAGGAAAACGCAGAAAATACACTTGAAAAGGGGAAATCTGGTATTGCCAACACAAGGACTCCATTGGAGAAACCATTCAACTTAGAAGCAGAAATAATAAAAATTAAGATTTCCATCCCCTTATCTGAACTTGCAAAGCATGATGTGTATAGGCAACAAATCCAAAGATCACTGCAAATGCCTGAGAATAGGGATGATGTGAATGTTTTAGATGATACACCTGAGTTGCTTTTTGGTCCAGAAGTTGATGGCAAATTAGCACATGGAGCTGTTCTACCCTTTTATGTGAGTCTGCACATACATGATAAAGTTTTACATAATGCAATGTTTGACTCAGGTGCCTCACACAACCTTATGCCCAAAGCTGTAATGGAGAATCTAAACCTTGATGTAACAAAACCATGCAAAGATCTATTCTCCTTTGACTCCAGTCAAGTCAAATGTTTAGGCCTCATCAAAGACTTGTGTGTCTCCTTAGTCCAATACCCAAACAAGACAATCCTCATGGATGTGGTGGTTGCTGACATACCACCAAAGTATGGCATGCTGTTGTCAAGATCTTGGGGGGCAAAACTCCAAGGATATCTCCAATTAGACCACTCCTATGCCACTATTTCAGTCTTTGGGCAACCAAAGAGACTGTATAGAGAAACACTGATGAAGTATGTGGTAAGTAGTGAGGAAAAGCCCTAGAATTTCCCTATCTATTCAATCCATTCTGATATGGATTCTTTTATTTTGTTTAATGATGAAACAAGTCCTCCAACTGATGATAAACCTATGGCTTTAGTACAACAAGCACACATCAATGAAGAATTGGTTGCATATACCCATGAGACTGTCACAACAGCCAATGCAACCAGTACACAAGAAAAACCTCCCAAAACACAAGACTCGGGTCTGCCTAATCCCAAAATGACTGAAACTCTTAATACTAACCACAAGCAAGAAATCACATGGTATTTAGAGTTTGATGGTTCTGTTAACAAGTTAGGAGCACGGGTAGGAATATGGATTCAAAATACACATAACAACCATGCAGAGGGTCATGCTTATAGGCTGAATTTCAAATGCACCAACAACATGGTTGAGTATGAGGCACTCCTCTTAGGCCTTAAGCTGCTCAAAGCTTTAGGAGCTGCCAAAGTTTCCATTCTAGGTGACTCAGACCTAGTAATCCAACAAATGAAAGGCAACTTTGTTACCAATGATAGAAGGCTAAGAGCTTATAGGACAGCTGCCACTACAATACTTGATACATTCACTGAATCCAAGCTTGCCAAGATTTCAATAAATCATAACATTCATGCTCACAGCCTAGCTACTTTTGCTAGCACTTGCAAGCTTCCTTTTGAGCCCAATCACCACTTTACTGCTGAGATAAAGCACAGGTTTGCTATCCCTAACAATGTTAAAGATTGGCAAGTGTTTGAGGATGATGTTCAAATCAACAATTTTCTTACCTTACAGCATGATTTTTCAGGCCTAAACATTGATATGGATGCCATGGATGATCCACTACAAGCAATAAACCAAATCCAGCAAACTGTAACAGCTGAAACAACTAGAAAATTGCTACAGCTAACCATCTTTGATGAAGAAAACATAGAAGAGCTGAAACAGATGCATTTGGAGGAAATAGCCAAAATAGAGGCCGAAATCATTGATTTAAAGGATAACTTTCTGCCTGCTGGCCTCACTCCACTAGAAGACATGTTTGATGCAAATGATGTGCCCAAAAGGCCAAAAATGCAGCCTATAAACACTGCCATAGAAGAACACGACATTGGAACAGCAGAGAAGCCCAAAATGATCAAACTGTCTAAATCTTTTCCTCCTGATCAAAAGCCCAAATATGTTGATTTGTTCAAAGAATTCCAAGATGTATTTGCTTGGAGTTATGAGGACTTGAAGTCCTATGACACCTCAATTATTCAACATACCATTCCCTTAAAGCCAAATCAAAAGCCCTTCAAACAGAAACTGAGGAGAATCAATCTTGTGCTTCTCCCTTTAATTGAGAAGGAAGTGAAAAGAATGTTTGAAGTAGGTATCATAGCACCCATTAGATTTTCTGAATGGGTATCCAATCTTGTTCCCACAAGAAAGAAAACAGGTGAGATTAGGCTTTGTGTAGATTTGAGAAACCTAAACCAAGTCTCCCTTTAAGACCACTACCCATTGCCCAAAATGGACCACATCCTACAAAGAGTAGTGGGGTCATCTAGAATCTCTTTGCTAGATGGATTTTCAGGTTTTAATCAAATACTGGTTCACCCAGATGATCAAGACAAGACAGCCTTTACCACACTGTGGGAAACATTTAAGTATGTTAAAATCCCTTTCGGCCTAAAGAACACAGGTGCCACCTTTCAAAGGGCCATGGACATTGCATTTTCCAAGGAAATCCATGATTTCTTGGTTGTCTATCTTGATGATCTCACTCCTTTCTCCAAATCTAATCAAGAGAACCTAAGACATTTGAGAAAAGTGTTCCTAACATGTAGGAAATATGGAATTTCCTTGAACCCCAAGAAGTCTTTATTTGGCCTTGAAGAAGGCAAATTACTTGGACATATCATTTCAAAAGACGGGATTAGAATTAATCCGGAAAGGATCCAAGCCATTCTCCAAATCCCATATCCAAGAAACATAAAATAGCTGCAAGCATTCCTAGGAAAGATCAATTTCCTAAGAAGATTTATCCCAAATCTAGCCGAGCTGATAAGACTGTTGAGCAACATGTTAAAGAAGGATGCCAAGGTAAAATGGTCTCTTGAAACCAAGCAAGAATTTGAGAGTATCAAAGTTGCCTTAACTCAAGCCCCAGTCCTCACAAGTCCTCAATTTGATAGGGACCTTATCATATTTTCATTTGCATCTGATAATACCATAGCTGTTGTCCTATTGCAAAAGGATGACCAAGGAAATGAAAATCCAATTGCTTTTTTCAGCCGAACCTTAAGAGATGCACCCCTGAAGTACCAAATCATGGAGAAGCAGGCCTATGCCCTCGTTAAAGCAATCAAAGACTTCAGAATTTACGTTTTATATTCACACGTGATTTCCTATGTCCCAAATGTTGTTGTAAAAGACATATTAACCCAAGAAGGGTTAGAAGGCAAAAGAGGCAAGTGGATTGCTAACATTCTTAAGTATGACATAGAAATAAAACCAACCAAGCTAATAAAGGGACAAGGTTTAGCCAAACTGATGTCCGAAACAAACTTTCAAGCCTTAGACATCAACCAACTGGACAATGAACAGGAGCTGGGGACTCCACAGATCAGTGACACCTTTCTACAATCCCCATGGTATGCTGATATATGCTTTGTATTGTTAAACCTGTTTGCTCCCCCAGGATTGTCCAGTACCAAGAAGAGTTTTTTAAGAATGAGGGCTTTGAAATTTTGTGTCTTAGATGGTGCTTTATTTTGGAAGAATCATGAAGGCATATTGCTTAATTGTTTGACCATGAATTAAACTAATAATGTCATGAAAGAATTCCATGCAGGGGACTGTGGAGGACATCTATATTGGAAGTCCACTGCTGATAAAATTTTAAGGGCTGGTTTCTATTGGCCCTCTTTGTTTGCAGATGTAAAGAAGTTTGCTATCTCATGTCACAAATGCCAAATCTTTGAGGGAAAAAGAAAGTTGTTGCCCTTGCCTCTTAAGCCCATCTCAACCGAAAAGCCTTTTCAACAATGGGGTCTTGATTTTATTGGAGAAATCCATCCCTCTTCCTCAGGCCAGCATAAGTGGATTCTAACTACCACCGACTATTTCACCAAGTGGATTGAAGCCATTCCATGCAGGCAGGCCAATGACACCACCATTATCCAATTCCTTGAGTGCAATATCCTTTCTAGATTTGGCTGCCCTGAGAAGATTATCACTGACAATGCCGTTGCTTTCAAATCCAAAAAGATGATCAATTTTTGCCATAAATTCCATATCACTTTAGGCCATTCCACAGCCTATTACCATCAAGGTAATGGCTTAGCCGAGTCATCTAACAAGAGCCTGATCAGTATTATCAAGAAGACCTTAGAAGAAAACAAGAAGAACTGGCATAGAAAGCTCACAAATGCCCTATGGGCAGACAGATTGTCAACCAAGAAATCCATTAGCATGAGCCCTTATGAGCTAGTATATGGCATGGAGGCCAGATTTCCTTCATCACTGGGCATTCCTATTATCAATCTGCTGCAAGAGATTCAAGATGAGCCAAATGATATACAAAGGAGGATAAACCAAACAATTCATTTGCAGTAGACAAGAGAGCAAGTCTATGACAGAGCTCAAATTATGCAAGAGAAACTCAAAAGGATGTTTGATAAGAGGACTAAGGCTGAGAATTTCTGTGTTGGCAACAAAGTTCTAAGGTGAGACTCACGAAGAGAAGACAAAGGAAAACATGCAAAATTCGATTTCCTTTGGAGAGTGCCATTTGTTATTTCTGCTGTTCAGGGAAATAACACATATTTCCTCAAATCTGTAGAGGGCAGCACTGCTGAAGAAGGCCCTGTAAATGGCCGTATGCTGAAGCATTATCATGATCCCTTTTGTTGAACATCACACAGCTTTGTAAATATCTCTTTGTACATTGATATTTGTATATATCAGCACTTTTGTTTTTATTTTGTATAAACAGTCCGATTTTTAGAGGAGTAGCAACAAAGTTTGTGGAGACACAGCCGATGCAAGTCCTCTATTTTTAAGCTCTGTCTCTGCAGTAATCTCAGCAAAACAGCAAGAGCAGCACTGTCATATCATAGTGATTTATGTTAAAGAGAAGTTGTTTGCAGCTTGTAGTCTTCAAGTCAACAGTATCAAAAAGAAAGGAGGATTTTCAGTTTACTTCAGCACCCTTTCAAAGACAAGAAAAGAAGAGCTCCAGTTTTATTCCCTTTTTGTGTTTATTTCACAAGGCAGTTCTCAAGCAAAAGTGTATGCAATATCAAGCACGCAGAAGAAAGCAGGCGATGCTTTATTTTTCACAGTGTTTCAGTTAAGGAGGAGAGCTGCATTCAGAAGTTAAAGTTCTAGTCATTCAACAGTTAGCACGGAAGAAATTTTCAATTAACAGCAACTACAGAGGATCAAGGCATTCTGACCTGCTGTTCTTGGCTTGTCACAAGGAAAAGCCATCCCCAAGTGGAGCCACTGTTAGCCTCCTGCTGCAGCAGGTTAATCATCTTTCATGATCGACATTTTTACATGCCAAATATGTCATACTTTTCTTGCTGTAGTGCTCCATATTTGCTACAGATGGCCAAAGAAGTATCCATGAGAGTGTGCTAGTCTAAATGCCATTGCTGTGTTCCATTTTTGATGAGCTTTTAGCTAAGCGAGGCCCAAACAGCTTAATCTTGGTCTCCCTAGGTTTCAATTTCTTGTTGTAGAATATAGAGAATAAACATCTGTCCAAACCGTTTAATCTTGGCAGATCTGTAAATAGGTAGAGAAACAAGGGTGCTCAACAGCTTAATCTGAGCCCCTGGATGCAATAAGTGTGGATTTAGATAGGAGGATAGCAAGAAGAAAAGAATGAAAAGCTGGGTATGCTAGTTCAAGTGCACCCAAACCAAAAAGAAGACAAAATGCTAGGTGAGTAGGCCGGGTAGATAGCTTTGTGGTTGCAGAATCATGACTTGTGATCCATTTCAGATTTTCAAGTGTCATATCTATTCATAGCACAAGTTTGAGGCAATTTTCCATTTGAAGGACTTCAAGCGAGGCATGTCTAACTCCCCTTCTTCCTCTTTCCCCAAATCACTCACTAACTTCCCCCAAAGAAGTCAAGATCTGCTTGATACCTCTTAGATTCATCATTCTCCATATCATTTGCCTTGGTGGAGATCTGCTTCACTCAAGGAATGCTTACACTTCTTCTATCAGTCATTTTCCCCCATTGATAGCCTAAGACATCATACTTAGGGCTTGCTCTCATCTTTGTCATGTTAACTACTAACTTTTTTATGTAACTCCCTATCTATTTCCCCTTCCCCTACTAAAACTATGTATATAACTCCCCTATATACTTATCCCTCCCCCTGGTTGAAAAATAACCATATGCATCCTTGGGGATTGCTAAGTTTATCTGAAACTCAGTAAGAACCCTCATTTCCCCCTCAAACCATCTTCTCATGCATTTTGGACACTTTCCAATGCATAGAACCCTTCATCCCCCCTAACTATCTCCCAAGTGCATAAGGACTCATTCCTTTGCATAATTCCCCTTCACATGTTTAAAAATCACCCCTTTGACCTTGGTTTGCCTTTATAAGGCATGAAACCCTCTTTGGCCACTAAACCCCTCTCAAAACCACATCACTTTCCTCCTAAGTGCCTTTGGACTCCTTCCAAGGCATAAGAATATGCAAACCATGCAAAAACCATGAAAAACCTTCTAAAAATGACAAAATCCTCCCTTTTGGCCATCGGACCCCTTCCGATGCCTTAGAATCCAAGCAAAAGCATAAAGGTTACCCCCTCCGAATTCAAAAGACTTGCATTTTTGAATAAATAATGGCTTCGAAGAGAAATGGGTCCTTTGGGTCCCCCTCCGATGTGATATCGTTATCGGGAGGGGGCAATCATATGTTCAAACACCATATATAACTCCTCTAAATTCATGTTTCTTTTGTATTTTAATAAAATGCATGCCCCGATGAGAAAAGGATCCATTTGATCCCCCTCTGATGCGATATCACTATTAGGAGGGGGCAGTGGCATATATAAGCGAAATGGCTAAGTCTCAAGCCATGGGGCATAATGCCGATGGGCCAGACCTGAAAACATATAAAGTGGACTGGTAAAAGCATATCGGGTCCGTCGCATTTCGGCGTTTCTATGTGGCAGCCCCATGACCCCACCGATAGCGAATTGCCGAATTAATCATAGCCATCCATTTTTGGGCCCCAAATCAATGGCCCATATGTAATCGGCGGTCACCCCATGTATATGGCTCCTTCCAGCGGAGTCGAAATAAAATTAAGGCGTGGCGTATAAAGGATTTCGGGTCTGTAAGGGGGCATTGCACAATGAAAAGGGAAGGCTCTGACGGGGTGGAGCCGAAATATAATAAATTGCAGCATATATAGATTTCGGGTCTGCTAACTCTTTTTATTAAATCCGCCGATTGACATCACCGATGGGCCGGACCTGATTCAAATAAAGAAAGGGCCTATAAGCATTTCGGGTCCGCGCTTTCGGCGATTGTTTGTGTGCCGCCCCCCTGTTATAGACATTTTTGTGCCTTGCAGCTCCAAGCATGAAATGTACATAAACCAAGGGCTCCTAAGTCCCTAAAAGTGTTGTTCTAACCCCTAAAGGAACAAGGTCAATAAATTACAGCTTCTCCCAGAAGTTCTCCACCAGAAACTGCTCATAATAAGTCAAAACAGGATCATTTCATCTGCTCCACTGGCTAGCTGTGTTGCATAGCACCTAAACACACTAGCTGGGTGCGTTGCAACGCACCTAAATGCACTATGAGGGTGCGTTGAGCGGGAAATGACAAATGGCAGTGCCATTCCACGAGGTGGAAAGACAATGGAAGCTTCCAGAATCTTCTCCTATGACACTTGCCTCACTGAATTCGACCAAGGATGAGTAGGAGGCTTTCAGTCTCCAAGTGGAAGCAAGAACTGACAGAGAGAAGACACTAATAAAATCACAAGCTGACTCATCCTCCTTGCATACATCTATAAATGGATCCCTCATCCCAGAGATCCAGAGGCTGGAATTTTGCACATTGTAAGGAATTGTTGTTGGTTTTGAGACAGAGATCAGAGTATTGGGTGATTTATGCTTTGTTGGAGGTGAAGAGGGGCTTCTTTGCTGGGAGGTTGATGCTGGATCAGGAATCATCGGTTGTAACTCCTCCTGGATCTTCTTGTATATCAATAAAAACTATTTGAGTTTCTCCTCCATGCTTTTGTATCATTGATGCTTGTTACATTTGTATGGTTAGCTTAAATCTGATCCTAAGCTGTTTATGAATATAGATCCATGTCTTTGTATAGTTTTCTTCTTCTTTGATCTTACAGGTACTTGGTGAAGCTGGGCAAGTAACGGAGCAGGTAGTTGGAAGTTGTCAAAGAAGAGAGGGATTGGATCAAAGGATTAGCGCAAGACACAGGTCGGTTCTTTCTATCCCCCTCTATCTTCAATTCATAAAGGAAATGCAAAAGTAGTTTTCTCTGTTTGTTTCTAAGGCAGCTGTCACACCTTAGTGGGATAGAGCAGTTCTAAATAGACACTTTTCCCGGTAACAAAATGGCGACTCCACTGGGGAGATTGTCTAATTAGTTTGTTTGTGTATCTTTTTGTTGGTTGTTTCATAAACTTATAAGTAGCATTCGAACTGCATTTGCCATAACAAATGCAAAGTAGACATTTGCTGCTTCAATCCATTCACTGGATTTGTTTATGATTTGAACAGCTGATCCACAAATGATCTGATTGCCCTTGTGATAGCTCTTAGACCCTCCTTAGATCTACCCCTGATTGTGCATTACTGATTGCTTTTACTCAGCCAAAAACCAAAGACTAAACTGCAAACCGTGACCCAAAACCCGGACAGATTCTCGTTTCTGGCCCAACGCAGGCACTGTTAAGAGTTCCTGCATTTCAGCGCACTTCCCGAAAGGGCAACCTGCGCTGCAATCCAGTTTCTCTGTGTTACAGGTGCGCTGAACAGACTAGCCCTGTGCAGCTGAGGTTCTTGTGCTTCATTCTTTCCAGTTTTGTCTCTGAATTTTGCAGCCTGTGATCAGTATATGTCTGTTTAAAAACCCCTTTTCCTTACTGTTATTCCGCCTACTTTGTACAAAATAACTGTAGATGTTTTTGTGTGTTTGTTGAGTCGTTTGCAGTTTTCCATTGCAAAAGTAGAATAGTCGTACTGTCGTCCTTTGATTTAGATCTGTCGCAAGTGTCGATTTCGATCGTAGGAGAAAGTTTGATTGCTGTTGATGGTCGATTATACTTGTACTTTTTCCTTTGGTCTGAATTTGTGTTTTTCTAGTGTCAAAAACGAGTGTTCATTTCAAAATCGTAAAGTGTCGTAATCGTCTTTATCTTTTGATTTTGAAAAGAAGCTTGTTTGTGTTTGTCGCTTGAAATCAAATTCAGATTTGTACATCAACTTTCTTTTTAGCATCAATACTAAGAAATTCGAAAACAAATACATGCATGTGCATTTGCATATTGACAGTCTGTTTGGCTTGATTTAGGAAAGTGCATTTACAGTGTGCTCTTTGCTCTTTGTGAAAATATTGTGTCTTTCTTTTCCCCTCGTAGCTAGGATTTTCATTACAGAAAAGAGATAAAAGTTTGTTTATCATCTTTAGATTGCATTTTAGGAATTACATCTACATCTCGTGGTGAACCCAAAAGGCAAACTTCATAAGAAGGATCACTTAAAATAAATTCAATGAATCTAACAACGCTTTGAAACTTAACGCACAACATTTAGTGGTCTAGGCTAGAGACGTATTCCGGTGTCGTAAAGCTTGGTAACTGTTGTCCTCACTGATGGTTGGGTGATTCCTCCACTTTGAGACGATAAGTACCAGTACGGACTTATGCTCCCACGTACCGTTGAGTATATTTTGAGAGACCCCTATAGGCTTAAATCCTTTATCCATAGGAAGCTGTGACTGCCGCCCTATCGATCGCAATGTGTTGTGGGGAAAAATGCCTATGCAGGACGATCCTATCCACCTAAGGTGTGATAGTTCCTTAGCAACAAATGAGTACAGCTATTCTGGTTTCTTCCTTTATGAAATGTGAAAGAAGAGAGATCAATAGACTTACCGGTGTCTTCCGTTTGTCCCTCGATCCGGTCTCTCTTCTCTTTGGGAGTTCACAACTACTTGCCTTCTTGCTTCTCCAACTTCAACTTCCTGCAAGATCACAAGAGAACAGCTACTTGCGACAAGAGAAGAACACTACACAAAGACAGATATTCACATTCATAACTAGTTTAGGATTAGAAATAAACTAAATACACTAATGCATTCATACATCAAAAATACATCAGCATATAGGAGAAACCAAGATAGCTTTATTGATGAATAACAAGGTTCAGGAAGAGATACAACCCAGAGGGCTACAATCCAGCATCTCCTTCCCAGCAAATGGAATTCCTATCTTCACCCCTTTCAAAGCATTAAGCACCCAATGATTCCAGTCTCAAACCAACAGCAATTCTTTGCAATAACAAAATTCCAGCCTCCTGATCTCATGGAGGAGAGATCCATATATAGATGTTTGGAGAGAGGATGAGTCAGCTTGAGATCTGACTAGTGTCCTCTCCCTCTGTCAGTTCTTGAGTCCACTTGGAGGTTCTTGCTTCCACTTGGAGATTTGGAACCTCTTACTCATCACCAGTCGAATTCCCTGAGGCAAGTGTCATTTTGGAAGCTTCCTGGGTTTTGACACCTTGAGAAATGAGCCTGCCACTTGTCCACTCTCGTTCAGCGCAGGTAGCCAGTGTTCCAGTTGACATTCAACGCAGGTAGCCAGTGTTGGCTTTGACATTCAGCGCAAACAGCTAGTGTAGCCACTGAAATGATCCTGAATTGACTTGCTTTTGAGCAGTTTCTGGTGGAGAACTTCTGTGAATTGCTGTGGTTTGTTAGCCTTGTTCCTCTAGGGGTAGGAACAACATGTTTAGGGACTTTGGATCCCTTAGATTATGGACATTTCATGCTCAATGCTGTAAGGCACAAAAATGTCTATAACGGTTGCCCCCTAAAGTATGAGGCTGTTTATCGGGTGAAATGCTTTATCAGGGGGATCTGAAGTTCATCCAATGCTGAGAGGAGACCTGTAATAAGATACAATACAATACATTATTTTTCATTCTACTTTCATGATCTAGCTGAGCCGGGCATTCCCATGCTCAGCTTTATAAATTCATTTTTCTGTACATAGAACAGACAATCGTCTGATGGTGATCATCTACTGCAACGATGTACATGTCAATGTCTTTATCTTTCCTGAATATATATCGCAGCCTGGATGGATGAAACTAGATCCGGGGTCTTCAAACTCGTTCGATCTTCACTCTAAGTACAAGTCGATCCATGTGAGAAATGTTCTGAAGTCGAACATTGAAAGACATCGCTTGATTATCGGTCAATGATGTAAACCGTTAAGAAGCGCGAGAGGAATCACCGATAATGATAATGACCCTCAAGGTACTGCAGTACAATTCACGTGGTGTGAATAAAGGACTTGGCGTCGAACACCATGCAAAATCTTTCGGTCGAAGGCCATTGATGTATACCTGTCGCCAGAAGTGAGAAACTTGCCATTGTGGCATGCAAGCTTCAAAGTACTGAAGGGGTTGTTCCTAGATCAACTCCTTGGATAATGAGCTGATGTCGACAAGAAGCGATCCGTCAAAGGAGGGCCTTGATGAATCCCACATCAGTGACACGTAACGGAGCAAATGATTTTAATGGAGGTGAAAACGATCTGTGAAATATGATTCAGGGTGGCGGTCATGAAAGGATGAAGGATAATGTATGGCAGTGGATGGGACACGGTTGACTTTTCTGAACGACTTCTCTTGAACATATGGCGACACTGATGCGATGGATTGGTAGCATTACCACAAATATGGATGGTATGGCGAGACCATGGATGTGACCGGTGAATGAAACAACCCAACCCGATTGTGGTACGGAGGAAAAGTGTCATGTTCAAGAGCGACTTGCTACCATCAAAGTTTTCTTTAGTTTCTCCCAATTTTTCCCCAGTCATTGCTGACCAGTACCTCTTTATTTTTGTCAAGCTTGAGGAGGATAACATATGCTTATTCTATAACCTGCCCTTCAGGCAACCCCATCGCTATGTTTTAACGAGCCTAGCGATGGTGAAACTCGTTCTCGACTAAAGACAAGTTTGTCGCTATTTAATGATTTTAACGAGTCTAACGACAAGGATAACTCGGTTCTTTTCATTTTTAGAGAGTCTGAAAAGATACATAAAGTTAACTCCAAAAGTCCTTTTTCGTCATCTAATCCCTTAAGTCCGAAAAAGTATAAAACAATACAGAAGGGATGAGTTTTCGATAGTTTTAACGAGCCGAACAAAACAAGCGCTCGATCTTTTTGTGCAATAATCCCTCAGGTCCAAAAAGATTAAAATCTAGAGGAGGGATAGCTCTTCCTGTCCCTTTAACGAGCTGGAAGGCCAAGGACTCGGCAATCTTTTCATATTTTATGAGTCAGCTGAAAAGAGCTTAAAGAAGACTCGTCTTTTGAGGAACGAGTGATAAACAGGGTTAGCAGCTGATTCCAGGTACAGGTTGGAATTTTCCAATCACGGCAGTGTCACAAGGATGGCTAGGTGAAATCACTCTTCGCAGCTGTTCCTCAAAATGGGTAAACAATCATATGGAGGTGAACGATCGGCCAATGGAAAAGTGGAGGAGGCAGTGCAAACACGACCAAGGCTTTAATGGCTGATGATATTACATTCACAGTGGTTATTTACCGGGATAGTTCATTTTTTAACGAGCTTAAACGCGGGTGGAAACATTTGCTCATTGCTTATGTTTATTTTTTAACGAGCATGAAGTCCGCGTTAAAACTGCTCGGATCTTGCGTTTATTTTTTAACGAGCATGAACTTTGTATTAAAACTGCTCGAATCTTGCGTTTATTTTTTAACGAGCATGAACTTTGTGCTAAACTGCTCGATCTTTTGTTTGCATGCCCCCAGCATAATAACGCAAATCGAGGTGCATGTATATTGGTCACTATTTAAGCATAGTAACGCTTGAGGTACAACCCATTATGGGGTTGTGCCAGCGGAATTCCATCATAATCCATTAACTCGTAGGCTCCTTTTGCTAACACTCGTTTAACAATATAGGGGCCCATCCATAAAGAATTAAATTTACCTGCTCCCAATTTATCGAATTCTTGGTCATAAAGCAAGACCAAGTCACCTTCTGAGAAGACACGGGTTTGACAACTTTGTCGAACTGCGCCTTGACTCGTTTCTTATGGGCTTCGTTAGCCAAAGCGGCATCACGACAAGTTTCATCCAATTGGATTAATTCCAAGAAACGGGTCTCTTCTTCTGAAGTTCCGGGGAGGAGATCAATTGCGAGTTTAAGAGACGAAATTTCACACTGGATTGGCAAGACTGCTTCCAGGCCATACACTAGTTGGAAAGGTGTGAACCCAGTCGCGTTCTTTACTGATGTTCGGTAAGCCCACAAGGCTGAGTACAGGATTAGGTGCCACCTTCTTTTGTGAACCCTGATCATCCTTTGCAACATACGCTTCAGGACCTTGTTGATTGCTTCAACTTGTCCGTTGGCTTGTGGATAATACGGGGTAGAGCTGTCGTGAGATAGCCCAGCTTGGCAGCTAATTCAACCATCATGTGATTGCGAAAATGTGACCCATGATCTGTAACTATGGCCTGTGGTACGCCGAACCTGGCGACTACATGATTGAAAAAGAAAAGGGCAGTTGTTTCACCAGTGTTATCTAATGTAGGCATCGCCTCAGCCCATTTGGTAAAATAGTCAACAGCGACTATAATATACCCATGCCCCCCGGTCGAGGTGGGGTTACATGTCATGAAATCGATGCCCCATTTGGCGAAAGGCCCAACAACAACTATTGGCTGTAAAGGTGCGGGTGGTCTTCTGGTTTTGCTATCAAAAATTTGACAAGCATGGCAACTTCTGACTGCGGTTATGCAATCTTTGAACATGGTTGGCCAGAAGTATCCTGCTCGTAAGAATTTCTGTGCTGTAGCATATCCAGATTGATGCCCCCCACACGCGCCTGAATGACATTCATTCAGGGCTTTTTCGTCCTCTTCATGGGTGAGGCACCTCCTCAGAACTGTATCGATACCACGATGGTAAAGCGTATCACCGACGATCATGTAGTCTTTTGCTTGGTATCGTATACGTTTCTGTTCTGAGTGAGAGGTGTCAGGCCTGAATTTTTGGGTTTGGAGATAAATTATGATATCTCCATACCACTCATTGCTTGCAGATATCAGAAACAAACTTTCGTCCACGATTGACTCTTCTGATGTTTCATCGTTGGACGACGATGGGAGATCGCACAATAATTCTGCAAAAACTAAAGCTTTCTTTGATTTGGATTTTACAAATTCCAGATCAAACTCTTGAAGGATGGCTATCCATTTTGAATACTTGCCCCCCAGCAACTGTCGCGACAATATATAAGTCATGGGGTTGCAATCTGATAGAATGGTAGTTTTCCGAAAGAGGACATAATGTCGAAATCTTTGTATCGCTTGAACAGCAGCGAGTGCTAGCTTTTCAATATAAGAATATTTGCTTTCTGTATCATTCAAGTTTTTACTTAAATAATATATAGGATGTTCAATTCCATCGACTTCTTGAACTAAAACCATCGCAATGGTCGTATCTGCTGCAGCCAGATACAGGTTAAAATCTCTTTGATAGTCCGGAGCATACATTAATGATGCTTTTACTAGAGAATCTTTCAGAGCATCAAAGGAAGCTTGCGCCACCTGATCCCAGACAAAAGGTACATCCTTTCTCAAAAGACGAGTATAACCTTTAGCAAGTTCTGCGTAATTTCGAATGAACCTCCTCAGAAAATTTGCTTTCCCTTGGAGTTTCTGGATCTGAAGCAAATTTGAAGGTGGAGGCAAATTAATGATTGCCTGAACCTTGCAAGGGTCGAGCCGAATCCCATCCTTAGAGACTACAAAGCCAAGTAAACGACTAGAACCGACGCAAAACACACATTTGTGCGGATTGAGTCTTATCTTGTAGTGTCGGCAACGTAGAAATATCGCTCTTAAATGCTGCGGATGATTAGTCCGCTTTCACGAATGAGCCGGAAGGTCGTCGAGATAAGGTTGAACGATGTTCTTGATGTCATGGAAGGCATAATTCATTTCCCTCTGAAACGTCGCCCCTGTGTTCTTTAAACCAAAGGATAATTTTCGATAAGCGAATGTGCCCCACGAACAGATGAATGCAGTCTTCGACTGGTCCTGTGGGCGGATATTTATTTGATTATACCCGGAAAATCCATCCATAAATGAAAATATTTCACATCCGGCGCATTCGTCAATTATCTGGTCGATGAAGGGTGTAGGGTAGTTGTCCTTCAAACAAGCTTGGTTTACATCCCTATAATCGACACACACTCTAATTGTCCCTTGTTTCTTCATAACAGGGACAATATTCGATACCCAATCGGTTAGAGGAACCGGGTAGATGAAACCAGCGTGGAGGAGCTTTTCAACTTCTGCTTTAATGGCAGCGGCTTTCTTGGGGTGCACCTGTCGAAGCCGTTTGGTGGGCTCCAGTATTGTAGCAATAATGCTACAACTCCTGGAGCTTCCTATCTCTAATTTTATCAACCCGGTAGTTCGTACAAACTTGGAAGCGACGGTGCTGTATGCACAAGTACTAGCTCTTGTCGCAGCTGTCACTTGGTCAGCTGGCACAAGTCCGCTAGGGCTCAAGCCAACTTCTATAGGCTCACAGAAGAAGCTTTATGAATGATGGACGAAAGCTAATTGAAAGAAGACTAATCTAGTTGCAGAAAGGAACTGAAAACCAATAAAGCATGAAAACCCTAGTAAACCCTAATTTAACTAGCTAGACCCTAACTATGCAAAACTGTGAATGAAACAACTACCAATAATGCCATTACTTGCAGCGAACTGAAATACATGCATCTAAGCTACTTGCATCTGAAAAGACATGTTTTTGTATTTTTTCATTAAGTGGTTGGATTTATGGTGATGATGCTTTTGATTAGGGTTTGGTTGTGCAGGAGCAGTTGGAATGGAAGGAAAGCATGGGCAAGGTCAGGATAGCTAAGGGAGGTCCTAGAGGGTCTCCAGCATCAGTACACAGAATCCTACCACGTTCGGATGATCAGCAACTGAGTTTGCAGGTTTCTACAGGAAGTCTGCAGGGGATCCTACAGGAAACTCAGGGGTTTCTACAGGAAGTCTGTGCAATTCTACAGGAGGTTTGGCCGTGGAGGTTTTGGGAGATGGAGGAGTGTTGGAGTGGTGTGGAAGGATAGGTGGGATGGAGATGGAGCTAGTGATGGCTCAGGAGCAGAGAAATCAGATGGAGGAAGAGTGTATGCAGTGGTTTGATGGTTGGAAGGATGGGTTCAACGAAAGTTGAAGTAAATGGAGCTATGTGAGAAATGAGAGAGCTGGAGGGTAAATGAGCTGGACAGAGGCCGAGTAGGGCTTGAGGAGAGATCAAGAAGAAGAAGAAGGAAGTGGATTGATAAGGAGCAGCGTAAATGAAACAAATGACTTATGCATCAAAACGAGAAATTCATTAACCTATGATAACTGTGCCATGAAACCTATGAGCAGCAATGGAAAACCAAGAAATGAAACTCGTGCATGGAAGTGAAATGTAGAAGTATGGTTTAATGTCAACAGTGCATGGATGGATCTTCAATGAGAATGTCTATGTTGCAGCTTGCATGGAAATGAAAAGAACTGCGTTTCTTTTTGGTGGTTGGTTATGGGCTGCACCCCAATCCCTAAGAGAGATTGCAGTGAGCCTTAACAACCTTTTGCTGGAGCTCCAATAGATTATTTCTATCCTCTTCTAACCTAAGCAACTGGAAACAAATTCACCATAAACTAATCCTATCTAAGCTCATGAAAAAGACTAAATTAACAAACTGTAAATTCGAATTGCATGTGAAAATAAAAACTCAAAGTGCTGGAACGAAATGCAAACACATTACAACACCGAGGAGATCTACTTCTCTCAGGTTGGGCCCTAACCTGAGAGCTATAGCTCCCTTAGAAACTCAGAATGAGATCAAAATCTGACTGCCTTTATTCATAAACGAAAGTCTGATGACATGCCAAAATTGGCTTACAAAACCGAGCTGTAGCTCGTACTTTCAAATTACAAGAATAATACCAAGGTTCAAAAAGCTTTTATCCAAGGCTACGGCCTCAGTATTTATGCAAAATGTTCATCCAACAAGTGTCCTTGATTTTAGGAGCTCGGCTGTCCAACTGAAGTTTAAACTGCTGATCCTGTAGGACAGTCATAATTGTTGTTCCTGTAGAACAGTTATAACTGCTGTTCCTGTAGAACAGCTGGCTGCTTCTAAGCTCGGTGGGGAGATGGATTGGAGCTCGGAGCTATGGTGGGAATCACGAGGAAGGTCCCCAAAACCGTGGACATCCTCTCCTAAAAACCAGCAGTGCCACCTCATTGTCTCCTTGTCTCCTTTCTCGTTGTCTTTTCTCCCTTTTAATGCCAAAAACCTGAAAGCATCATGCATTAGTCACGTAGATAGAATGTCTACCCTGCTTCCTACAAACAACACGAATAAACCAAGAAATGAATGCATAAGCAATAAAAAAATGAATGGTTTGAGCAGAGCAAGTAGGCCAAATGAGCCCAAATTGTACCAAAAATTGGGGCTCATCATCACCCCCCAGTTAAACTATTTGCTCATCCTTGAGCAACCTTGCCCTGGCTCCTCGTCTTTGGCCGAGAACTAGAGCCCGGAGCATGCTTTTCCTTCCCTGTTTTTGGTGGCCTTGCCTTTTCTACCGAGGGTGGCACTTCTTCCTTTCCCATTTTTGGTGGCCCTGCCTTTGCTGCCTCTGGTGGTGACGAAGGTGATGCTTCTTCCCCCTTTCCTATTTCCTTGAGCTGGGCTTCGAAAGGCAACTGGCCTATTTTTCGTGTCCAGGAAGTTATTTTTGGGCTCCCCTTTTCGGGGGTGGCTGATGTTTTAGAGGGGGTTCTTGCACTGGGTGAAGTAGGGACATCCCCTGAAATGGTTTGGCTGCTGGGTGGAGGCTGTGGCTTGCCCGTGGTCACCCTCTTGCTTCTCCTGGCTTCAGATGGTAGAGGGGTCTCCCTCTCCCTTTTCTCCTTCAGTTTTGGAGGTGTACTGAGGGCGGCCAGCGCCGCTGCTGCCTCCTTTTCGAGAATGCCAGCCTTCTCTTTCTTGCGTTTTGCTCTCTCAGAGCTCCTTGTAGAGGGCCCCTCCTTTTCAGATTTCGGGCTTCCTGTAGAAGGCCCTCTCTCTGTCTTCAGACCTCCTGTAGGAGGCTGTGTCTCAATGACTTTCGGGCTTCTTGTAGAAGCCCCTTTTTCCAATTTCGGGCTTCCTGTATAAGCCCTTGTCTCTGTCTTCGAGCTTCCTGTAGAAGCCTGTTTTTGCAATTTCAGGCTTCCTGTAGAAGCCTTTGTCTCCGTTTTTGGGCTTCCTGTAGAAGCCTGTTCTCCAACGATTTTCAGGCTTCCTATAGAAGCCTTGGTCTTTGCTTTTGGGCTTCCTGTAGAAGCCTGCTTCTCACTGATCTTCGAGCTTCCTGTAGAAGCCTTTGTTTTTGTTTTTGGGCTTCCTGTAGAAGCCTGTTTTTCAATGATTTTCGGGCTTCCTGTAGAAGCCTGTTTTTTCTTTCCTGTAGACACAGGTGTCTCCACCTCTGCTTGCTTGCCTGCTTGAGTTTTGCTTTTTACTTTGGTTGCAGGTGCTGTTGAGGTGCTTGGGCTGACATGGGCCACCTCTGCTTTATCCATTCTGCTCTTCATCCTCTTTTCCCTTGCTGACAGGATAGGTGTGCCACCTTTTTCTTTGTCCTCCTTTCCCTCATGCTTCTTCCTCTGTTCTCCCTTCTGTACTGTTGTCGGGGTCTCTTGGCCTTCTTCTCTCTGTTCCTCGGCCACTGCTTCATGTTCCTCACTGCTGGAGGAACCCGTTTCTTCGATCAACATTTTAATGTCCCCATCTTTTGTTAAATTCCGGAAGGATTCCCATGAGAGGGGGACCTTATATGAGTGTAATGCATCTTCCACAAGAAGCTTGATCAACCCATGGTGGGCTATCTGATCTGGTATACCCTCTTTCAGCTTTGTAGCAAACTCCATTAGAGACTGCAGGAGGTAATAAGGGATGCTCAGTTTTTGTTCTACATGAAAGTCAATTCGGTGCCTCAATTCAGTGAGCAGCCGAAAGTGATATGCATACACGATGCTGAAACGACCTTCACAAGTAATATATTTCATGATTTGCAAACTGACTTCGTTCCAAGGTGGCGACAGGCTCGTTCTTCGCACCCCGTTTTTGTCCTCCGAGAATTCTTCCTCAGGTGGAAAGAATTCTTTCTTCGCCTGCTGACTCAGCTTTCTCTCCTCTTTATCCCACGGCAGACCCATAGGAAGTTCTGTGATCCGACTGATATGTTTTGGGGTGAGTTTGAGGCTTAGACCTCTGAAGTTCACTGTAGCTAGTGTCTGAGATTTAGGCTTCAGAGCCTGCAAGAATTCTTCGGCCACTTCATCATCGTAGCCCTGCAGCTTATCACAAAAAGGCATCCATTGTGCTCTGGTGAAGAGCTCTACCACTGCCGGGTTTCTCCTTAGTTTAGTTGAATCAGTGGGTTCCCGTCTTATAAACCCACCCGGCATGATGAACACGGTCGGTTTAATTAAAGGTGGCAAATGCAATAGAGATTTGGTCTATTAAGGCAGAGCATGCATATAATCCACAAAATTTCAACACAGTCTACCTAAACTGACATCCTGTAGAACGACAGCATAGGTACAGCAAACAACAATTCCACCAATATCCTTATGACCCGACTGTGGATGATGGTCTTTCCACTTCTACTAACCAGTTGCATGAAGAGTTCAGGGTTACCTCTTTAATTGGCCACCTTTTTCGTGAGGCACCCGCTTTCCTGTAGATGACTGTGTTCCTGTAGACTGCGTTCCTGTAGACTGCGCTCCTGTAGAACTGCGTTCCTGTAGAACTGCGTTCCTGTAGAAACAGTGCGCAATTCTCGGGGAGGACTGTAGTTGGCCCGCGCTCGAAGTGTGCTTTACCGACGTTCTGGTAGCCAACAGCTCGGCGTATCAAAGTGCAGAGGAGATCAGAATAGCCACCCGAGTTTGAAGTGTTGGATGATAAATGCATGCGCATGATCTAGCCGATTAGATTTTGAATCGGTGCAATTCGTGGCGTGGGGGATGAGCTGTCCCCGCCGGACCGTTGGGCGACGTCATCCATCATCCGCCTGCGTATTTACTTGCTGCCGCATCCATTCCCATAGATTTTCCACCGCCTCTTCCTCTTAACTCATGTTCTGACGAGAGTGTTCTCACGTGCGTGCCGTTCATTCTCCTTGTCGTGGCCGCCACCCAAACATCCAATTACACTTTAACTAGCCGACGTGGCCAGTCGACTGGCCATACGGCCGCTTAACCATTCAATTTTACGCTTTGCAAACAATTTCAAAGTAAGATTCATGCGATTTGATGGAAGGAAGGGTTGAGACACTTACCTGCGTGGCTGCACACGATTTTTCCAGTTCTTGGACGATGGTGAGGGGATCTACCTGCTGCATGCAACTTACACAGACCCGGATGCTCGTGGTTACAGGCTGCCAACGATGGAGTGGATGTTTTTCTTGCATGCGCCCACGTTTCATTTCGGATGGCGGTACTGTGAATGGTATCCACTCGAGCAGGTTGAACTGTTATAGGATTCCCGCGAGGGGTCTCGTAACAGTCCTTTCTCCTTGGGTGCATGCTGCACGACGGAGGTTCTGGCGTTTCAATCACGTTCCCGGAGCTCTTGATGCCTACAGTATGAGATCCCAGCATTTGTTTGACTTTGAAAATGGCTTTTCCCGTGAGAACTCATCGATCTTCTTTGTTGGTGCAGGAACTTGGTCGCATGATGACAAGGATGGTGGAGCAAGGTGACAGCAATGTGCAAGGATGCTAACAGAGGCTTGCATGCATCCAAACCAATCCATAGTCGCGAAATCTCTTTTTAAGATGAATTCTGGCCGTCCAAAACTCCTACGGGAAGTTTCCTGTAGAACACAGAGCTTCCTGTAGAAAGTTCGGCCTTCCTGTAGAAAGTCTGCACTTTCCTATAGAAAATCCGCGCCTTCCTGTAGAAAGACTGCACCTTCCTGTAGAAAGACAGCATCTTCCTGTAGAAGATTCAAACCATGATAAAATTGCACATACCTTGAAAAAACATGGGTACGCTTGGAGGAGGTGCTGGTGAGGTTCCTTGACAGCATGGTAAGGACCCTTGGCTTTGAGTTGAAGGGCTTCCTCTCCTCCATAGAGCATCTGCAACCTGCATGCAATTTTTACCATATTTTGCTTATTGTGTTTTCTTTTTTCTTTTTTCTCTTTTTTTTTTTTTTCTTTTTTTTTTGAAAGGTAATAGGGGCGCCTCAAAGAGGTTTTCACCCATGCCATCTGCCCTGAGTGCCTCAGAGAGGTTTTCACTCAAGGATCTTTTTCAACCTTTCCTTTTTTTTTTTTTTTGAAAGACAATAGGGGCGCCTCAATGAGGTTTTCACCCCTACTACCTGCCTTGGGCGCCTCAGAGAGGTTTTCACCCAAGGATCTTTATTTACTTTTCTTTTCTTTTTTCTTTTTTTTTTTTCATTTTTTCTTCAGCGTATGCCAGAAGCAGAGGCAGAACCCTTCTCTATGACCAATACAGATTTCTCCATAGTTTTGATGAACTCTTGTCTCGAGAGAGGTCTCCTGTAGATCTTCAAACGATGCCCATTGACAAGCATGGGAATGGCTTCCTCATCAATGGTTCGAATGAGGACAGATCCATTGTCATGGCATTTCTCCACTGCATATGGTCCTAGCCATCTGGTTCTCAACTTCCCCTTGAAATCTTTGTATCTTGAGTCATACAACAAAGCCCAATCTCCTGGCTGAAATTGCTTGTCATGGAGATGTTGGTCATGCCACACCTTTCTCTGAAGTTAAACCACTTATGAGTGAAGGAGGGCCTGCATGCGGTGCTCATCCAGGCCATTCAGCTGCAGCAACCTTTCTTGTTGTGCATGGCTGAGATCTAGATCCAGCTGAGCTGCCATCCTCAAAGTGTTGTATTCAAACTCAATGGATAGCAAAGCTCTCTTCCCATAGACCAGCTCATACGGTGTGAAGCCAGTGGTGGTCTTCCAAGTGGTGTTGTAAGCCCATGTGGCTTCAACCAGGCGATCTGCCCAGTCCTTTCTGCTGCTGCTCACCACTTTAGTCAAGATCCCTTCTAATGCTCGATTGGTGACTTCCACCTGCCCATTTGCTTGAGGGTGATAAGGGGTGGAAGTCCTATGCTTGATCTTGTGATGAGCTAGGAGATCTTCAACCAGGTTGGAGGTGAACTAGCTCCCTTGATCGGTGACCAGCTCTCTTAGATAGCCAAACTTATAGAAGATGTTCTCTCTTAGGAACTCGGCCACCTTTTCTTCTGTTGCTGCTTTGATTGCTTTGGTCTCTGCCCACTTTGTCAAATAGTCAGTGCACACAATGATGTAAGTCCTTTGCCTTGAAGAGGGGTTGATTGGGCCCACAAAGTCCATGCCCCACTTCTCAAATGGCTCAAGAGTCACTTGAGTTTGGAGAGGCATCTCATCCCTTTGGGTCGGTTTCCCCATTCTTTGGCATTGGTCACACTGACTGACATATCTTCTGACATCTTGATGAAGTGTGGGCCAACAGTAGCCTGCCTGCAGGATCTTGAAGGCAGTTCTCTTTGCTGCAAAATGTCCTCCACAAGGCCCATCATGACAAGTGAGGAGGATATCAAAGACTTCCTCCTCCCTTACACAACGCCTTAAGATCTGATCGGGGCCAAGCTTGAACAGATTGCCCCCGATCCAAGTGAATGAGGCACTTTTTCTAATGATTCTTCTCTTCTCTCTGGAAGATAGGTGTGGAGGGAACTGTGCTAAAACAAGATAGTTTGCTATATCAGCAAACCATGGAGAGAGTACTGAAATAGCAAACAGATGTTCATCAGGCATCTGATCGTCCACTGTTCCATCCTCATCTGCAGACAAATCCAGTCTAGATAAAAAGTCAGCAACAACATTTTCTCTACCTGGTTTGTCAACAATGGTCAAATCAAACTGCTGCAATAAAAGTAACCATCTAATAATATGAGCATTCACATCTGGTTTATTCATTAAATATCTAATAGCAGCATGGTCAGTATGTACAAAGGTCTGGTAACCAGTAATATAATGTCAGAACTTGTTCAATGCATGGACCACAGCCAAGAATTCTTTCTCGATTACAGTGTAATTCAGCTCAGCTTTGGACAAGTTTTTGCTAACGAAGTAAATGGCATATGGAAGTTTCTGCTCAACTTGTCCTAAAGCTGCACCTATGGCTTTGTTTGAGGAATCAGTGTGGATGTGGAAAGGTAGGGCCCAGTTTGGACCTCTCAGGATTGGGGCTGACACCAACTTGTCCTTTAATTCATTTAAAGCCCTCTGACAATCGTCAGTCCAATTAAACTCCACATCCTTTGCCAACAGGCCAAACAATGGCGAGGCTAGCTTGCTGAAATCTTTAATGAATCTCCGGTAGTATCCTGCTAATCCCAAGAAACTCCG
The DNA here is from genome assembly GCA_031772625.1 of Pinus tabuliformis. Lineage (NCBI taxonomy): Eukaryota > Viridiplantae > Streptophyta > Pinopsida > Pinales > Pinaceae > Pinus > Pinus tabuliformis. Next base: position 316,097,620 of record CM062815.1, on the reverse strand, counting down.
GACATCCCTAACCTTTTGAGGAGGTGGAACCCTTTTGATGAGAGCAATTTTGTTAGGATCCACCTGCAATCCTTGGCAAGAAATGGTATGGCCTAGCACGGTCCCTTCAGTCATTAGGAATTCACATTTTTCAGGACTAAGGGACAAGTTCATCTCAGTGCATTTGGTTAGGACTTTTCCCAGGTTGGACAATGCTTCCTGGAAGTTGGCCCCATAAGGAGTAAAGTCATCCATATAGATTTCTACTGCATCATGGACCAGCTCCGAGAAGATGCTCAAGACAGCTCTCTGAAAGGTAGCAGGAGCATTGCATAGCCCAAAAGGAAGGACTCGATAGGCAAAGGTACCCCAAGGACAAGTGAAGGTGGTCTTATCTTGGTCTTCCAGACTGATTTGGATTTGGTTGTACCCGCTAAACCCATCCAGGAAAGAGAAGAACTTCTTTCCTGCCAGTCCATCCAACACTTGATCTATGAAAGGTAGAGGGAAATGGTCCTTCTTGGTGGCTTTGTTCAGTTTTCGGTAGTCCACACAGATTCTCCATTTCCCATTCTTCTTGGGAACCAACACTAGAGGGGACACCCATTCACTATCTGAGATGGGGTAAATGAATCCGGCATCCAACAGTTTTTGCAATTCTTCCTTAACAATGTCCTTAAGGGCTGGATTCATTCTCCTCTGAGGTTGCCTAACCAGTTTACAATCCTCTTTGATGTATATATGATGGGTACAGACTGAAGGATGGACTCCTTTCATTTCCTTATAGCTCCAAGCAAAGGCATCTAAGTGATTGGCCAACAGACTACACAACTCCTTTTCCTGGGAAAGAGATAGGGAGGAGCTGATCTTCAATGCTTTCTCAGGGCTGAACTCCACATTCTTGACTCTGGGAGTAACAGGGTTGGTTGTAAAAAGATCCACTAGGGTGCTAGCTTGGGCATCCTCCACCAATTTCTCTAAGGGTAATGCACTGGAAGGTGGATTCTGGATCAAGGTCTCGATCAAGTCATCCTCGGTTGGGGGGTCTCTTCTAGTGGTATCTAAGGTGCATAGAGGTGCTGAGTACACCTCGTCTTCCTCTCCTTCTTCCAACCAGAGTGGTAAGTCATGCTCTAAGGAGGGTTGGGCAGGAGGGTATAGGACTAGCTGCTTGGACATGGGACCATTTTTGATGGCCATGTTTCCTGCACGACAACTTATGTAAGCATCTGCAGTAGCTAACCAAGGCCTTCCCAAAATGAGAGGATATCCAGTAAGCTTGGCCTTTGGTTGCAGAACCAGGAAGTCTGCAGGGTATTCCAAAGAGTCAATAGAGACCAAGACATCCTCCACAATCCCTTCAGGAGTCACAGTGGAGCGATCTGCTAATTGCAGTACTGTCGAGGTCTTCCTCAAGGAACCCTGAAGATTAAGCTTAAGCATGGTATCCCTGGTCATCACATTAATGGCAGCCCCCAGATCAATCAAGGTGTGAGGTATAATGGTGCCATTGATGTGAACATCTACTACAGGACTTCTAGGATCTAGGTACTTTAGGCAGATGACTTTTCCTAACATAAGGTCAGACAGTTGTCCTATGACATTGATAGTTGAGGCATCTTTCTTCCGTCTGCCTGGGTGTTTGAAACACTTCTCCTTAACCAGCTTGTTATATATTGGCACATCCTTGATGGCTTGGAGAAGTGGTATTTTTACACACAACTGCTTGAGCTCACCCAGAAGCTCATCCTCCTCTGGGTTGGGTTGTGTGGTGGCTATTTGTCTCTCAGGAAAGGGTGGAATAGCCTTTGGTTCACTTTCCTGTTTATCTTCCTCATCCTCTGGGGGAGGAGGTTGGCGATCTGGTAGAGTCTTTCCAGATCGGAGATTGATCTCCTGGATCTCCACAGCATAGGTAGGGCATGAGGTTTCCCCAGTGTATACCTGCTGGGCCTGTCTATTGTTGGGGTTCGGGTTCGGTTGAGCAGGCATTTGAGGCTGCCTTGGAGGAGCAGGAGGTAATGGCTGAGGTTGAACTGGTGGTGGAGGCAAGATGGCAGGAGGAGTGTTGTATTGGGGCCTCCACCCCGACTGAGGTGCATTCCATTGAGGCTGTGGCTGGGTATGTGAGTGATATGAATGAGAAGTAGGTGGAGAGGGGTACTGAGGTGGATAAGACCATGGAGGAGGCATGGACCATGAAGGATGAGCAGGGGGACCCCAGGAAGGCATAGGAGTCGATTGGTGGGGGTTGTAGTAAGCTTGAGATGCCCCTTGCATCCCCTGCTGATAAGGTCTAGATCCCTGTGGCCTCCTTTGGTTGAGGTAATAGAGAGGCTCTGTGGGAGCTTCTGTCCCTTGGTACATGGCTTTAAACCCAGGTAAGGTTGGACACTGATTTGTGGGATGGTCCTCCTCGCAAACGAAACACACTTCAACCGAATGCAATGGACATTCGTTCTTAGGGTGCCTCCTTGTGCACCTAGGGCAGAAGACAGCCAAGGCTCTCTCAGCCTCTTCTTTCTTTTGCTGAATCCTGAACGTGTCAAGCTGCATGGCAATGGTTTGTCTCACCTCACTCTTAAGATCTTCTAATTGATTTGCAAGCTCATGTTTGGAGAAAGGGACACTAGTTGCGAGGTGGTTTCCTCTACCTCGTTTCCGAGCTGCCCTGGAGTGGTTTCTAAACACAGTCTTGATGTCCTCATAAGGCAGTTGGTAAATGTCCCCCCCAGCTAACATGTGCAGGGTATCTAAGAGGTCTTCAGGGACTCCTCAGAGCAGGACCAACTTGAGGGATTCAGGGTCAAGTGTGCACCTGGCCCGCTTATAGCTTAGTTGGAACCTCTCCTCATAATCCTCTAAGGATTCATCATTTCCCATGGACATCCGAAAGATTTCCCCCTTTGTTTCCTTGGACCTACAGTAATCCCGGTACTTGGTGTTGAAAGCTTGCTGCATCTGAGCCCAAGTGGTGATACTATTCCCAGGTAAGCCCATGAACCAGCGTAGTGCTGCATCCTTGAGAGTGGAAGGGAAAAGTTTCAACTTTTGCTCATCTTCAGTATAGTCATAAGTTCTAAAAAGGACAGCAAACTCAAACAGGAAGGTGTCTGGATCTTCAGTGGTCAGCCCATGGAAGTGAGGTAAGGCGGAGGGGCTAATGTTCTTCATTTTCATTTCTCCATTGGTCTCTCGGATGGGGAAGGCACCTTCTATTCTCTCATCTTCTCTTCTATTGTCAGCCATAGCTTCAGATGGATTGGTCTCTAACTCTTCTTGTACTATAGGGTCTTTGGATATTTCAGGTTGTTCACCTATAGGTTCTTCTGGGTCACTGTCACCAAAGAAGAGAGAAGGGTGACTCAGTGATGTGGTGGGGGTGTTTGGTAGGAATTTGCCTGATCTATCTCGGTTCCTACGAGGCATGAAATGGAAAATACTTTCTTTTTCTTTTTGATTGCTTTTGCTTTGCTTTTCTTTTGGTACCTGCAAAACTGAGACAGATTGATCTACAACTAACTATGAAAGATGCAAAATTAACTGAAAGCAGGAAAGAACTATTCTACTTTGCTCAAATGAAATTGCAGAAAGGAAATGCTAGTCTACGCTTGCAGAAAGGAAATGCTAATCTATGAAAGCAGGAAATGCTAATCTATGAAAGCAGGAAATGTCTATGCTACTTTTGTAGAATGGAAATGAAGTAAACTACTCGGCAGAAGGCGAGAGTAAGGAAATAGAAGAAAAGCAACAATTACTAATACTCTGACGCTTCCCCGGCAACGGCGCCAAAAAGATGGTGGGCTCCAGTATTGTAGCAATAATGCTACAACTCCTGGAGCTTCCTATCTCTAATTTTATCAACCCGGTAGTTCGTACAAACTTGGAAGCGACGGTGTTGTATGCACAAGTACTAGCTCTTGTCGCAGCTGTCACTTGGTCAGCTGGCACAAGTCTGCTAGGGCTCAAGCCAACTTCTATAGGCTCACAGAAGAAGCTTTATGAATGATGGACGAAAGCTAACTGAAAGAAGACTAATCTAGTTGCAGAAAGGAACTGAAAACCAATAAAGCATGAAAACCCTAGTAAACCCTAATTTAACTAGCTAGACCCTAACTATGCAAAACTGTGAATGAAACAACTACCAATAATGCCATTACTTGCAGCGAAATGAAATACATGCATCTAAGCTACTTGCATCTGAAAAGACATGTTTTTGTATTTTTTCATTAAGTGGTTGGATTTATTGTGATGATGCTTTTGATTAGGGTTTGGTTGTGCAGGAGCGGTTGGAATGGAAGGAAAGCATGGGCAAGGTCAGGATAGCTAAGGGAGGTCCCAGAGGGTCTCCAGCATCAGTCCACAGAAGCCTACCACGTTCGGATGCTCAGCAACTGAGTTTGCAGGTTTCTACAGGAAGTCTACAGGGGATCCTACAGGAAACTCAGGGGTTTCTACAGGAAGTCTGTGCAATTCTACAGGAGGTTTGGCCGTGGAGGTTTTGGGAGATGGAGGAGTGTTGGAGTGGTGTGGAAGGATAGGTGGGATGGAGATGGAGCTGGTGATGGCTCAGGAGCAGAGAAATCAGATGGAGGAAGAGTGTATGCAGTGGTTTGATGGTTGGAAGGATGGGTTCAACGAAAGTTGAAGTAAATGGAGCTATGTGAGAAATGAGAGAGCTGGAGGGTAAATGAGCTGGACAGAGGCCGAGTAGGGCTTGAGGAGAGATCAAGAAGAAGAAGAAGGAAGTGGATTGATAAGGAGCAGCGTAAATGAAACAAATGACTTATGCATCAAAACGAGAAATTCATTAACCTATGATAACTGTGCCATGAAACCTATGAGCAGCAATGGAAAACCAAGAAATGAAACTCGTGCATGGAAGTGAAATGTAGAAGTATGGTTTAATGTCAACAATGCATGGATGGATCTTCAACGAGAATGTCTATGTTGCAGCTTGCATGGAAATGAGAAGAACTGCGTTTCTTTTTGGTGGTTGGTTATGGGCTGCACCCCAATCCCTAAGAGAGATGGCAGTGAGCCTTAACAACCTTTTGCTGGAGCTCCAATAGATTATTTCTATCCTCTTCTAACCTAAGCAACTGGAAACAAATTCACCATAAACTAATCCTATCTAAGCTCATGAAAAAGACTAAATTAACAAACTGTAAATTCGAATTGCATGTGAAAATAAAAACTCAAAGTGCTGGAACGAAATGCAAACACATTACAACACCGAGGAGATCTATTGCTCTCAGGTTGGGCCCTAACCTGAGAGATATAGCTCCCTTAGAAACTCAGAATGAGATCAAAATCTGACTGCCTTTATTCATAAATGAAAGTCTGATGACATGCCAAAATTGGCTTACAAAACCGAGCTGTAGCTCGTACTTTCAAATTAAAAGAATAATACCAAGGTTCAAAAAGCTTCTATCCAAGGCTATGGCCTCAGTATTTATGCAAAATGTTCATCCAACAGGTGTCCTTGATTTTAGGAGCTCGGCTGTCCAACTGAAGTTTAAACTGCTGATCCTGTAGGACAGTCATAATTGTTGTTCCTGTAGAACAGTTATAACTGCTGTTCCTGTAGAACAGCTGGCTGCTTCTAAGCTCGGTGGGGAGATGGATTGGAGCTCAGAGCTATGGTGGGAATCACGAGGAAGGTCCCCAAAACCGTGGACATCCTCTCCTAAAAACCAGCAGTGCCACCTCATTGTCTCCTTGTCTCCTTTCTCGTTGTCTTTTCTCCCTTTTAATGCCAAAAACCTGAAAGCATCATGCATTAGTCACGTAGATAGAATGTCTACCCTTCTTCCTACAAACAACACGAATAAACCAAGAAATGAATGCATAAGCAATAAAAAAATGAATGGTTTGAGCAGAGCAAGTAGGCCAAATGAGCCCAAATTGTACCAAAAATTGGGGCTCATCACCGTTGTCTTACTAGTTTGACATCAGGATACATTTTAATTTCATGTTCAACGATACTCGAGTCAATGCCTGCCATTTCATCATATGACCAAGCAAAGACATCTCTGAATTCACAAAAAAGAGCGTTATATATTTCCAATTCTGAAGGAGAACAACCTTTGCCGACATAAATATTCTCTACAACATTTGTCTTAGTCGAGATATTTATGGCTATAGTCTCTTCAATATTGGATAAGTTTCACTCGGAATCCACCGTATTTACAGTATTTGATAGGAATTCAAAAACTGAAGGGTGATAAAGTTCATGTTGAGTATCTTCTTCATATTCTGGAAGAAGGGAACGATGGTGGCAATCATTCCATGGTGCCCCCTCAATCAACATTGATTGTAGGATTCCTTCGTCACTCCCATGTACTTTCGACCAAGGATCTAACGGGGTACCATATTCTCTAGACCTATCTACCCAAACGCTTGATGAGCGTTGATTTGGGTTCGCCTCCCATGCCCGAAACATTGATTGCTACAATATTTCTATAGGGCTTGGGGGAAAAACCATTGCATGATCCATGTTGATATCGTTTTCTAAGATCTTCGTGGAAGATATCATGTTGCAGGCTCTTACCATCGCTACTTCTCCTATATAGATTGGAGGTGGAAGTGCGAAAGTTCCCATTAATGTGGGGTCTTTCAGTAGGCCTACTCCGATGTCTTGAAGCGACTGGTTGCTTCCATGGATCATGGGAATGCTTCCTGTAACTTGTGAACCGTTGGGGAGGAAGTTTTGTTGATCGACGATCGTAATCCCTCCTTGGAAAGGGAATGCAATCTTTCTAAAATAGGTCGACACAACAGCTGCCATGGCATATATCCATGGTCTTCCTAGTAGGATGTTGTAGTCCAGGTTTCCATCGATGACTTCAACATCTATTTCTATTGTTTTTCCTCCCAGTTCAACTTTCAAGTTATTAAGGATACCGCACGGGGTATATGTCCTTCCGTCGAATGCTTTTAATGTCGTCGAAGATCGCGACAAGGTTGGAGATCCTAAAGTTTTCCATCAACTCATCGACATAATACATGTAGATGCCCCCTCATCAATAATTGTTCTGTGAATAGTTTTGTTGAGGGCTTTCACTTGGATAAGGAAAGCTAATTGAGCTGGTAAATGAGGATCGTACCCTTTGTGATCGAAGGATACAAGATTGGAATCCTTAGGATCAACCCCACCAATAGCCGATAACAAAGCCTGCCTTTGGGATGGGAAATTTTGTAGTACTTCAAGAGTCGACATAGCGGATGGTGATTGGGCCAAATCTTCCACTATGTTATAATGCTGCGCCGCTCTGGCACGAGGATTAAATGTCGACTTGTGTACTACTCCCTTTGGCGGTTTTATTGTTAATTCAGGAATGATGGGCGGTACAACTTCTATCGAAGTTGTTGTCAAACTATTTGGTTGATATTTACCTTTGTCGTTTGACAGCTGCGGATTCCCGTAATCTTTGTTCCTTGTCGAAATCAAAGCATCATTCTGCTGTTTTGAAACCGACAACATAAGCACTTGCGACGGGGAAGCATTTCCACTATCAACCAGATTTTGACCTGGGTTTGGGAACGGATCAGTTAACACAGCTGAGGTTTGCGAACTTTTGAAGAACCTTCTAAGCTCAGCTTTGTATGGACAATCGGTTGTCCAATGATCCTCGTCACATATCATGCATGGACGTTTTGGTTTCCCTTTCCTAGGAGGGTTTGAAGAAGTTTTTTCGGGAGATGACTCACCCTGTTTCTTCTTCTTCCCTTTGTTTTGCTTCTTCTTGCTTCCTGGTTGATTGGTTTCTTTGCCTTTATCTGCTGATACGACATTTACTTCCGAAGCAAGAATTTCATCTTTTGCATTTTGATCTGAATTCTTACGGGCTTTGTTAGACGAAGCCTTTGTCGATTTCGCGTTTGCCGTGCCAATCACGCCATCGCTGGCATGAGAGTCACTATTTGATTTAGGAGGAGGAGGAATTGAGAATTCTGGTCTAGGGGCGTCAGGTATTTTGTCGTAGAGCGTGCCAGACTGAGTATAAACTAAGTCTAGATACTGTGCACGAGCAATAACTTGCTCCTCTATTACAACTCCCCCCTTTGCCACATCTTCCTTTATAGCAGGAAGTAACGACTTTATAAACCATTCAGCTAACAGCTGATCGGGAACGTATGTTTTCACCATCCTACGACGACGACACCACTCATGTATATGATCGAATATATGAGTGGCCGTTGTCTGCTTGAAGTTGGTTAAGATTTCCGTTCCCGTTTCATACCTTATCGGTAATTGAAAATGTGTTAAGAAAGTCGTGGCTAGGGAGCTGAAATTATCGAACGAGGCTCTAGGTAATTCAATATACCATTTTGCCGCTGGACCCGTTAACGTCCTCTGGAAAAGGTGAAGCCTTATCGAATCATCATTCAGGGTGTTTGATGAACACCATAGATGAAAAGTCATCACGTGATTCGATGGGTCTTCACCTGGATTTCCATTGAATTTAGGAATGTCAGATGGAAGTTTGTGAGGAATCGCTGGCCACCAAGGGGCGTAAGCAATCAGATCGTTGGTTAACCGGTGTAAATTGGGTAACTCTAAAGTTGCCACGAATGGTAACTGTTGATTCAGGTTAGGTGAAGCATATCCAGGGTACGATGGAATCGCTTGAGTAGTGGGCCTTTGCATACCAGCATAATGTAATTGATGTTGGTATGACTGATACGGTTGGTGGACTTGACCACTGTAAAGCGGTTGGTTTTGACCGTTTTGAATATACGGTTGTCCACTGTTTGCAAAGATCTACTGCTCAGAACCTTGGTACACTTGTTGGAATTGTGGTTGTTGGTATTGCACCAGCCATGGTTGTGAAGCCATGTTCTGTTGTGCTATACTAACTATTGGACCAAGGTGTGGGGTAATTGTACCCGTTTGGACCTGTGTCGCCCCACCGGTTGGCGATTGTGGTTGTGTCCCAGGGTCAAGGGGCTGTTGCATTACAACCTGAGAAATCTGAGGCTGACATACAACAGGCATCGCTTGAACTTGTGACATTGTTACAATAGTCGGTGTGGTCGGGATGTTCGACATAGGTACACACTGTTGCATAGAATATACAACCCTTGGTTGTTGAGGTAGCATAGGTACCCAACCACTTGATGTAACTCCAGTATAACCTGAATACTGTTGTGAACTCCCGTATGGATACCCTCCCGAAGGGGGTAATGAAAGGGCATACTGCCCCCCATATGGTAGCAATCCGGAACTCAAGGGGATTGTTTGTCCTTGTGGACTGGATTGCCCAAATTGACCTCCAAAGGGATCAATCTGGCGAGTCTCAACATAAGAGTTGCCAGATATTATTCCGGATGAACAAACTGGAACAGACCACACTGTCGAAATAGTCCCTTGGTGGACTCCTTCTAGCGGTTGTGAGCTAGTCGGGACAGCTGGTATGCCGGCAAACATTGTCGGAGTGATGGCAGGGGCTTCTGCTGTCGCTGTGTCGTTCGACACAGTCCTGGATGTTAACAGTTGTTCAGACATTTTGAGTCTATCCAATAGATTGCCTAGCGATTCTACAGGAACTTCCACTTGTGGTAGACTAACTTCTGATGAAGGAAATAGAGTGACCCTGACTCCAAAATGGGTTGGAGTACTTGCTTGCGGATCCTCTAAAATTTCCTCTATCGCAATCAAACCCGGTGGAAGAGGAAGACCGTCAGGTCCGTAAAATATTTCTGGTGCCGAAGAAGGGGTTGAATCGACAGCGACAATCGTTTGAGGAGCAAGACTCTCTGAACCGGTTACAGATGGAACTGGTTCAGTAACACAAGTATTTGCTCCCAGACTAGGATCAATGTTACTATCCCTCTGTGGCTGTTGAACTTCTTCTATAGAGGCAGAGTTTCCAGAAATGTTTGGAGTAACCGGAATCTTAGAGGTGGTTGGAACACTTGTTCTAACTTTGATAGGAGATTTCGAACCGGTTAAACGAGTTTGCTTTGTCCGTACTATTTTCGATTCCGGAGACAAAGACGGTTGACTCGTGAGCCTCCGCGAACGACGGGGTTTCAATTGACTTTCTTCCACGATTGCGGATTACTCGATCAACCAAAATACAAAAGGGGAAAGTTTGCTTCCGAATTAAATGAATTTTTTAGACGCTTTTAGACACAACTTGCTTTTTCACTATTAAAGAGCCGAGAAAAAGCTAAATATGACTCTAGTCTCCTTCGATGTTTTAATGAGCCCGAAGTGACAAATGCTCGGATGGACTTTTTCCGTTATAGAGTCTGAAAAAGGCCAAAAGGAATTGCTCTGGAGTTCTAGGCAGAGGGTGTGCCAAACTTTTCGCAAAACCGCAGAATACTTTTTAGGGTACGGGCGGTCGATCTTCCTGAATGCTGTGTTCAGTGCATTGCGATCAGTAGGGCGGCCGACACGGCTTCTTAAGGATAAAGGTTTTATGCCTATAGGGGTCTCCCAATATATACGCGACGGTACGTGGGAGCACAATCTGTACTGGTGCTATCGTCCCTCAGGAGGAATCACCCACCATCCACGAGATCGATAGTCACCAGGCTTAACGACGCCGGAACACGTCTCTAGCCTAGACCTCTATGTTGTGCGTTATGTTGCAAAGCGTTGTTAAGTTCATTCAATTTATTTTAGGTTGATCTTTTTAGAAGTTTGCCTTTCAAGGTTCACCACGAGATGTATGATACAATTCCTAAATGCAGTCTAAAGATGATAAGCAAGCTTTATATCTTTTCAACTTTGAAAATCCTAGCTACTAAGGGAAAAGAAAGACACCATCTTTTCTCAAAGAGCAATCAGCACACTCTAATGCACTTTTCCTAAATCCAACATGCAAACAATCAAATGCAAATGCACAATGCAGGTGTTTGTTTTCCGCTTTCTTAGTATTGATGCCTACAAAGAAATCTTTTTGTACAACTTTGAATTTTCTTTTAAATGATCAATACAAACAAGTTCACTTTTTCGAAATCAGGGAAGATAGAAGAGATTACAACACTTAACGATTTTTGAAATGAAGACTTGTTTCGACACTTAAAAGAGACAAACTCAAACCAATAAGCAAGAGTAAATGTATAATCAATTTGCAAACAGCCAATGAACTCTCTTCTAAGATCACAATCAACAGATCTGAATCAAGGGCTACAGGATGACTATTTCACTCATGCAAAGGAAAACTGTAAATGACGCCACAAACACATAAAAACACTCATAGTCTTTTTGTACAAAATGAGGTGGAATCTAAGCAGAGAAAAGGAGTTATCAGACTGGTACCTATGCTGGTTACAGGCTGCAAAAATCAGAGATCAAAACAAGGCAAAACAGAGCAGAGAACCCCAACTGCACAAGGACAAACTGGTTCAGCGCAACCTCAACACAGGGGTTTTGACATTCAGCGCAGGTAGCCTTCACGGGAACTGCGTTGAAATGCAGAATCTCTTCACTGGGTCTGCGCTGAAGGAGAAACTCTCGTTTCTCACAGGTTCTGGGTCACAGATTGCTACTTAATCAACTGTTTTAGGCCAAATAAAAGCAACAAGCAAGGTGTAATCAAAGGGATGCTTTGAGGGGCTACTAAGATCTGTCACAAGGATCATCAAATCATTTGTGAGTCCATTGTTCAGATCATAGACAAGTCCAGTAACGGGATCAAAGCAGCAACTGTCTACTTTGCATCCGGGAAATATGCAGTTCGATTGTTGCTCTCAAGTCTATGAAACAAACAATGATAGAAACACAAATAAAATGACTAAACAAATGTCCCCAGCGGAGTCGCCAATTTGTTGTGGGGAAAAATGCCTATGCAGGACGATCCTATCCACCTAAGGTGTGACAGTGCCTTAGCAACAAACGAGTACAGCTATTCTGGTTTCTTCCTTTATGAAATGTGAAAGAAGAGAGATCAATAGACTTACCGGTGTCTTCCATTTGTCCCTCGATCCGGTCTCTCTTCTCTTTGGGAGTTCACAGCTACTTGCCTTCTTGCTTCTCCAACTTCAACTTCCTGCAAGATCACAAGAGAACAGCTACTTGCAACAAGAGAACAACTACTTGCGACAAGAGAAGAACACTACACAAAGACAGATATTGACATTCATAACTAGTTTAGGATTAGAAATAAACTAAATACACTAATGCATTCATACATCAAAAATACATCAGCATATAGGAGAAACCAAGATAGCTTTATTGATGAATAACAAGGTTCAGGAAGAGATACAACCCAGAGGGCTCCAATCTAGCATCTCCTTCCCAGCAAATGGAATTCCTATCTTCACCCCTTTCAAAGCATTAAGCACCCAATGATTCCAGTCTCAAACCAATAGCAATTCTTTGCAATAACAAAATTCCAGCCTCCTGATCCAATGGAGGAGAGATCCATATATAGATGTTTGGAGAGAGGATGAGTCAGCTTGAGATCTGACTAGTGTCCTCTCCCTCTGTTAGTTCTTGAGTCCACTTGGAGGTTCTTGCTTCCACTTGGAGATTTGGAACCTCTTACTCATCACCAGTCGAATTCCCTGAGGAAAGTGTCATTTTGGAAGCTTCCTGGGTTTTGACACCTTGAGAAATGAGCCTGCCACTTGTCCACTCTCATTCAGTGTAGGTAGCCAGTGTTCCAGTTGACATTCAACGCAGGTAGCCAGTGTTGACTTTGACATTCAGCGCAAACAGCTAGTGTAGCCACTGAAATGATCCTGAATTGACTTGTTTTTGAGCAGTTTCTGGTGGAGAACTTCTGTGAATTGCTGTGGTTTGTTAGCCTTGTTCCTCTAGGGGTAGGAACAACATTTTTAGGGACTTTGGATCCCTTATATTATGGACATTTCATGCTCAATGCTGTAAGGCACAAAAATGTCTATAACACAATGCACTGAACACAGCATTCGGGAAGATTGACTGACGTACTGTAAAAAGTATTCTGTAGTTTTGCGATTGGTTTGGTACTCCCTCTACCTAGATCTCCAAAGCAGTCCCTTTCGTTCCTTTTCAGACTCCTTAACGGAAAAGGTCCATCTGAGCACTTGTCACTTCAGGCTCATTAAAAATCGAAGGAGACTAGAGTCATCTTTTTGTTTTTTCTCGACTCTTAAAAACTGAAAAAACAAATTGTGTCAAAGCATCTAAAATTCATTTAATTCGGAAACATACTTCCCCTTTTTATTTTAGTTGATCGAGTAATCCGCAATCGTGGAAGAAAGTCAATTGAAACCCCGTCATTCGTGGAGGCTTACGAGTCAACCGTCTTTGTCTCCGGAATCGAAGCTAGTACGGACAAAGCGAACTCGTTTAACCGGTTCCAAATCTCCTATTAAAGTTAGAACAAGTGTTCCAACGACATCAGAGACTCTGGTTACTCCAAACATTTCTGGAATCCCTGCCTCTACAAAAGAAGTTCAACAGCCACAGAGGGACAGTGATACTGATCCTAGTCTAAGAGTAAACACTCGTGTTACTGAACCAGTTCCATCTACAACCGGTTCAGAGAGTCTTACTCTTCAAACATCTGTCGCTGCCGATTTCACACCTTCTTCGGCACCAGAAATATTTTATGGACCTGACGGTCTTCCCCTTCCACCTGGTCTGATTGCTATTGAAGAAATTGTAGAAGATCCTCAAACAAGTACTCCAACGCACTTTGGAGTCGGGATCACTCTATATCCCTCTTCATCAGAAGTTAGTCTACCACCAGCGGAAGCTCATGTAGAATCGCTAGGTAATCTTTTGGATAGACTACAAATGTCTGAGCAAACGTCAACATCTAGGACTGTGTCATCTGACACAGCGACGGCAGAACTTCCTGCTATCACTCCGACAATGTTTGTCGACATACCATCTATCCCGACTAGCTCTCAACCACTAGAAGGAGCCCACTCAGGGGCTATTACGACAGTATGGTCCGTTCCTGTTTGTTCATCCGGAATAATATCCGGAAACTCTTATGTTGAGTCTCAACAAATTGATCCATTTGGAGGTCAATTTGGGCAGTCCGGTCCCCAAGGGCAAACAATTCCCTTGAGTTCTGGATTACCACCATATGGGGGGCAGTATGCCCTTTCATTATCCCCTCCGAGAGGATATCCATACGGGAGTTCACAACAACATTCAGGTTACAATGGAATTACCTCAAGTGGTTGGGTACCTATACTACCTCAACAACCAAGAGTTGTGTATTCGATGCAACAATGCGTACCTATGTCGAATATCCCGACTACGCCAGCTATTGTGACGGTGTCGCAAGTTCAAACGCTGCCTGTTGTATGCCAACCTCAGGTTTCTCAGGTTGTAATGCAACAGCCCCTTGACCCTGCGACTCAACCACAATCGCCGACTAGTGGGGCGACACAGGTCCAGACGGGTACAATTACCCCTCACCTTGGTCCAATGGTTAGTATAGCGCAACAGCACATGGCTTCACAACCATGGCTGGTGCAATACCAACAACCGCAATTCCAACAAGTATACCAAGGTTCTGAGCAACAAATCTTTGCGAACAGTGGACAACCATACATTCAAACCGGTCAAAATAAACCATTTTACAATGGTCATGTCCACCAACCTTACCAGACATACCAGCATCAAATGCATTATGCTGGTATGCAAAGACCAACTACTCAGGCAATCCCATCTTATCCTGGGTATGCTTCACCTAACCTGAATCAGCAGTTACCCTTTGTGGCAACCTTAGAGTTACCTAATTTAAATCGGTTAACAAACGATCCGACTGCTTATGCCCCTTGGTGGCCAGCGATTCTGCATAAACTTCCATCAGATATTCCTAAATTTAATGGAAATCCGGGTGAAGATCCATCGAATCACGTGATGACATTTCATCTATGGTGTTCATCAAACACCCTAAATGATGATTCGATAAGACTTCGCCTCTTTTAGGAGAACGTTAACGGGTCCAGCGGAAAAATGGTACATTGAATTGCATAGAGCTTCGTTCGACAAATTCAGTGCCTTAGCCACAACCTTTTTAACCCATTTTCAATTACCAATAAGGTACGAAACGGGAACAGAACTTCTTACCAACTTCAAACAGACAACGACCACTCACATATCTGATCATATACATGAGTGGCGACGTCGTCGTAGGATGGTAAAAACGTACATCCCCGATCAGCTATTAGCTGAATGGTTTATCAAGTCATTACTACCTTCCATCACGGAAGATGTGGCAAAGGGGGGAGTCGTAACAGAAAAGCAAGTTATCGCGCGTGCACAATATCTGGACTTGATCTATACTCAGTCCGGCATGCTCTACAACAAAATACCTGACACCCCTAGACCAGAATTCTCAATTCCTCCTCCTCCTAAATCAAACAATGACTCTCATGCTGGCGATGGCATGATTGGCACGACAGACATTAAATTGACAAAGGCTACATCAAAAAAGGCCCGTAAGATTTCAGGTCAAAATGCAAAAGACGAACTTCTTGCTTCGGAAGTAAATGTCGTATCGACAGATAAAGGCAAAGAAACCAAACAACCAGGAAGCAAGAAGAAAGGAAAAGGGAAGAAGAAGAAACAGGAGGAATCATCCCCTGAAAAATCTTCTTCAAACCCTCCTGGAGATAGGAAACCAAAAAATCCATGCTTCATACGTGATGAGGATCATTGGACCGAAAATTGTCCACACAAAGCTCAGCTTAAGAAATTCTTGAAGAATTCAAAAACCTCCGCAGTGTTAACTGATCCGTTTCCAAATCCAGGAACAAATCTGGTTGAAAGCTGAAATGCTTCCCCGTCTCAAGTGCTAATGTTGTCGGTTTCAAAACAGAAAAATGATGCTTTGATATCGACAAGAAAAAAAGATTATGGGAATCCACAGCTGTCGAACAACAAGGATAAAGATCAACCACGTAGTTCGACAACAACTTCGTCAAAAGTTGTGCCACCCACCATTCCTGAATTAACGATAAAACCGCCAAAGGGAGTAGTACACAAGTCGACATTTAATCCCCGCGCTAGAGCAGCACAACATTATAACATAGTGGAAGATTTGGCCCAATCGCCATCTGCTATGTCGACTCTTGAAGTACTACAAAATTTCCCATCCCAAAGGCAGGCTTTATTATCAGCCATTGGTGGGATTGACCCAAAGGATTCCAATCTTGTATCCTTCGATCATAAAGGATATGATCCTCAGTTACCAGCTCAACTAGCTTTCCTTATTCAAGTGAAAGCCCTCAACAAAACTGTTCATCGAACAATTATTGATGAGGGGGCATCTACATGCATTATGTCGATGAGTTGCTGGAAAACTTTAGGATCTCCAACCTTGTCGCGATCTTCGACGACATTAAAAGCATTCGACGGAAGGACATATACCCCATATGGTATCCTAAATAACTTGAAAGTTGAACTAGGAGGGAAAACGGTAGAAATAGATGTTGAAGTCATCGATGGGAATCTTTATTACAACATCCTACTAGGAAGACCATGGATATATGCCATGGCAGCTGTTGTGTCGACCTATTTTAGAAAGATTGCATTTCCCTTTCAAGGAGGGATTACAATCGTCGATCAACGGAACTTCCTCCCCAATGGTTCTCAAGTTACTGGAAGCATTCCCATGATCCATGGAAGCCCCCATTCGCTTCAGAATATCGGAGTAGGCCTACTAAAAGATCCTATACTAATGGGAACTTTTGCTCTTCCACCTCCAATCAATCTGGCGGAAGTAGCGTCGATAGGAACCTGCAACATGATATATTCTACAAAGATCTCAGAAAATGATATCGACATGGATCATGCATTGGTTTTTCCCCCAAGCCCAACGGAAATATTATAGCAATCAATATTCCTAGCATGGGAGGCAAACCCAAATCAACGCTCATCAAGCGTTTGGATAGATAGGTCTAGAGAATATGGTACTCCTTCAGATCCTTGGTCACGAGTGCATTTCACCGACGAAGGAATTGTCCAATCAATGGTAATTGAAGGAGCACCATGGAATGATTCGCACCATCGTTCTCTTCTTCCGGATTGTGGAGAAGATACTCAAAATGACTTTTATCATCCTTCAGTCTTTGATTTTCTATCAAATACTGTAAATACGGTGGATGCCAAGCGAAACTTGTCCAACATTGAAGAGACTATACCCATAAATATCTCGACCAAAACAGATGTTGTAGAGAATATTTATGTTGGCAAATGTTGTTCTCCATCAAAATTGGAAATATATAACGATCTTTTTCGCGAATTCAGAGATGTCTTTGCTTGGTCATACAGTGAAATGCTAGGCATTGACTCGAGTATTGTTGAACACGAAATTAAGATGTATCCAGATGTCAAACCAGTACGACAACGACTAAGGCAGGTGCACCCCAAGAAAGCCACTGCCATTAAGGTAGAAGTTGAAAAACTTCTCCATGCTGGTTTCATCTACCCGGTTCCTCTAACTGATTGGGTATCAAATATTGTCCCTGTTCTGAAAAAACAAGGGACAATTAGAGTGTGCGTCGATTATAAGGATGTAAATCAAGCTTGTCCAAAAGACAACTACCCTACACCCTTCATCGACCAGATAATTGATGAATGCGCTGGATGCGAACTCTTTTCATTCATGGATGGATTCTCCGGGTATAATCAAATAAATATCCGCCCACAGGACCAGTCAAAGACTGCATTTATTTGTCCGTGGGGCACATTCGCATATCGAAAATTACCCTTTGGTTTAAAGAACGCAGGGGCGACGTTTCGGAGGGCAATGAATTATGCCTTCCATGACATCAAAAACATCGTTCAACCATACCTCGACGACCTTCCGGCTCATTCGCGAAAGCGGACTGATCATCCGCAGCATTTAAGAGTGATATTTCTACGTTGCCAACACTACAAGATACGACTCAATCCACACAAATGTGTGTTTTGTGTCAGTTCTGGTCGTTTACTTGGCTTTGTAGTCTCCAAGGATGGGATTCATCTCGACCCATGTAAGGTCCAGGCAATCATAAATTTTCCTCCACCTTCGAATTTGCTTCAGATTCAGAAACTCCAAGGGAAAGCAAACTTTCTGAGGAGGTTCATTCCAAATTACGCCGAACTTGCTAAAGGTTATACACGTCTTTTGAAAAAGGAGGTACCCTTTGTCTGGGATCAGGTTGCGCAAGCTTCCTTTGATGCTCTAAAAGATTCCCTAAAGAAAGCATCATTAATGTACGCCCCTGATTATCAAAGAGATTTTAACCTGTATCTGGCTGCAACAGATACGACCATAGCAATGGTTTTAGTTCAAGAAGTCGATGGAATTGAGCATCCTATATATTATTTAAGTAAAAACTTAAATGATATAGAAAGCAAATACTCTTACGTTGAAAAACTAGCGCTTTCAGCTGTTCAAGCGATACAAATATTTCGACACTATGTCCTCTTTCGGAAAACTACCATTCTGTCAGATTGCAACCCCATGACTTATATATTGTTGTGACAGTTACTGGGGGGCAAATACTCAAAATGGATAGCAATCCTACAAGAGTTTGATCTGGAATTTGTAAAATCCAAGTCAAAGAAAGCTCTAGTTTTCGCAGAATTATTGTGCGATCTCCCATCGTCGTCCAACGATGAAACATCCGAAGAATCAATCGTGGATGAGAGTTTGTTTCTGATATCTACAAGCAATGAGTGATATGGGGATATAATCATTTATCTCCAAACCCAAAAGTTTAGGCCAAACACCTCCCACTCTAAACAAAAACATATTCGATACCAAGCAAAAGACTACATGATTGTCAGTGATACACTTTACCGTTGTGGTATCGATACAGTTCTAAGAAGGTGGTATCGATAAAGTCCTGAATGAGTGCCATTCAGGCGCGTGTGGGGGGCATCAATTTGGATATGCTACAGCACAAAAAAAATTACGAGCAGGATACTTTTGGCCAACAATGTTCAAAGATTGCATAACCGCAGTCAAAAGTTACCATGCTTGTCAAATTTTTGATAGCAAAACCAGAAGACCACCCGCACCTCTACAGCCAATAGTTGCTGTTGGGCCATTCGCCAAATGGGGCATCGATTTCATGACATGTAACCCCACCTCGACCGGGGGGCATGGGTATATCATAGTCGCAGTTTACTATTTTACCAAATGGGCCGAGGCGATGCCTACATTAGATAATACTGGTGAAACAGCTGCCCTCTTCTTTTTCAATCATGTAGTAGCCAGATTCGGTGTACCGCAGGCTATAGTCACAAATCATGGATCGCATTTTCGCAATCACATGATGGTCGAATTAGCTGCCAAACTAGGGTTGTCTCACGACAGCTCTACTCTATATTATCCGCAAGCCAACGGACAAGTTGAAGCGATCAACAAGGTCCTGAAACGCATGCTGCAAAGGATGATCGGAGTTCACAAAAGAAGATGGCACCTAATAATGTACTCAGCCTTGTGGGCTTACCGAACATCGGTAAGGAATGCAACCGGGTTCACACCCTTCCAACTGGTATATGGCCTGGAAGCAGTCTTGCCAATCCAGTGTGAAATCTCGTCTCTCAAACTCGCAATTGATCTCCTCCCCGGAACTTCAGAAGAAGAGGCCCGTTTCTTGGAATTAATCCAACTAGATGAAACCCATCGTGACGCCGCTTTGGCTAACGAAGCCCATAAGAAACGAGTCAAGGTGCAGTTCGACAAAAATGTCAAACCCCGTGTCTTCTCGGAAGGTGACTTGGTCTTGCATTACGACCAAGAATCCGATAAATTGGGAGCAGGTAAATTTAAGTCTTTATGGATGGGCCCCTATATTGTTAAACGAGTGTTAGCAAAGGGAGCCTACAAGTTAATGGATTATGATGGAATTCCACTGGCACAAGCCCGCAACAGGTTGTACCTCAAGCGTTACTATGCGTAATGGTAACCAGCATGCTTTTGTTATGTTTTTGTTTTCGCTAAAGTGTTTGTTTTGGTCAAGTAATCCACTTTTTACATTTATTGCAGATATCAAACCTATTGGAGCCATGTGTTGGATATGCCGATGGAGCGAGTCGTAGTTCGC
Source organism: Pinus tabuliformis (assembly GCA_031772625.1). Lineage (NCBI taxonomy): Eukaryota > Viridiplantae > Streptophyta > Pinopsida > Pinales > Pinaceae > Pinus > Pinus tabuliformis. The sequence goes on along the minus strand of CM062815.1, from coordinate 316,077,631 downwards.
GGAACCTATCCTCCGCAACCTGGGCCATTTTTTATCCAAGCGGCGAGTAAGTAAGTTTCAGAGGTGTATGTATCGGTCGATCAACAAATAACATCGCTGAGTATAGCGTGTTGATAGAGCTTCTCTCTGATGCCATCACTCATGGTATACGCCGACTAATTGTCAGGCTAGACTCACAACTCGTAATACTACAACTCAATGGTATATATCCCGTCTGAAACCCAGCTATTTATCGCATGTTCCTAAGGGTTAAGATTTTGGAAAGACAATTTGATCCTATTCAGTATCAACATATTTCCAGAAACTTAAACACATTAACTGACTCATTAGAAAACTATGTGTTAGATATACATTTGCAACATTTATAAAAAGAAACACGTCATCAATGTTTCACATGTGGATCATGTAGCTCATCCAAAATAAAACTCCGAAAATCAAAAATACATATAACTGTTTATGGTTTACATATAATGTTCTGTAACCAAGACAAAATCGGTCAAATGACCCAAAAACTCAAAATGCCAGGGGGCACCCTAGTCTAATGATGCTCGTGATAGCAAGTCACGGCCTGTGCGATCATGCGTAAGAGATGAGTCCATCGTCTGGGCACACTAGTAGTATGCCGCTGTAACCGCAAAGGTAGCTCATCGGTCCTCACATCTGGAATACCGAGAGTGAGTCCCTCAACCTGCTCCTACAAAGCTGTAAGAGTCTCGGCAACATCGAGGTCATGAAGAACAACTCTTCCGACGGCCTCTCCTGCTGGGGCAGCAGCTAGTACTCTCAGGCGAACTATTGGACGAACAGGACCAACATCTGCATGTACACATGAGTTTGATTAAAGTCTTGTTAGAATAAAGCACAAGGACATTATAAGCAAAAAACAATAAACAGCAATATGGTCAAGGATTTTACCAATGGCGCCCCACTGCTCGCCATCCAGCAGTACTAAATCTGGATCACCCTGGAAGTCCATGCCAGCATATGGATACTCAGAATAAACCATCTCCTGACGATCAAACCACATGAAGAAGGTATCAGAAAATGAAATCTGAGACTGGCCAGCATGCCTAGACATATGGTCAACCCATCTCTGCATACGTGGTTCAGTAGGAGAAGGTAAATCGAGTGCAATGTACTGCGGCTGCATCAGTGGTATCTTCTCCAAGGCAAAGGCGGTCAAAATAGAACCATACCCAAAGTTCTTCAACCTCCCATTCTTTATCTTGGTCAACTGTTCTTTCATCACAAGAAGTACTGCGTCACACCAGTTGAACACCTTCGGTTGGAGGCATTCCAAGGCATGCTGCATATAAGATCGATTGGCTACATGAAGAGACGCACTACTGGCCATCCTACCAAAAGTAAACAGAATAGTCCTAAGGGACCTATCAGTGACATCACGGATGATGATCTTGCCGTCTTTACTCGGCTGAGATCCTTCTCTACAGTACCGGCGGACATAATCTCTCACAGAATCGCCTCCTCGGGCTGAACCTAACAAAGAGATGGGGGCACCCCACCTCGACAAGCCAGTCAAGAAATAAATGTCTACTACAGTCAAGGGGATAGATTTGCCCCTGATCTGGAAAACCTGATTGGTAGGATCCCAAGCATCGAGCAAATACTGCAGTAAGTTGATCTGTTGTCTCATGCTAGAAATGCGGAAGAACTTCAGCAAGCCACAATTCCGCAGCGCATTCATTGTAACTGGATCATGTAGGGCAAGCAGGTCCTCTTCTTCATGCTCACATTCTCACCATGTAAGGGTCATCTTACTCCAAAGACCTCTGAAAAAAAAAAAAGAGAGGGGTTAGGTCCTGATTTTGGTGAGAAACAGGGAAAAATTCCATCAAAAATTGTGCATCAAATTCCCTTTTTACGCCCAACGCACCTGCAACAGTGTTCTAGGTGCGTTGAATGTCAGATAGCCTTTAGACAGGCCAACATTCAGTGTAGGTTTCGATACACTGAGGGTGCGTTGATGGCAGAATGATTTCCTTAAACCCCAAGGGCTCAGAAAAGCTAGGAATCAAGCTCAAAATGCAAAATGGAAACCATGAAATGAAAGAGCTTAGGTTTAGCTCCTACCTGGTCTAGACGGCGCCGAGAATCGTCCACAGAGTCTCCTGAAATCAATTGATGAAAATCAAGGGGGAAAAGCACCTCCAAAGCTCCAACAAACCAAGTTCAAATGAAATGGTAAAATGGGAGGTAAAAAACACTTTTTAATTACTTTTACGTAGTTCAAAGTAAAATATTAGCGTTTTAACTCGTTTTCAAGCAAATATTGTTCATTTTTTACTAGTTTGATGAAGCAGTTGAAAATACAGTACGATCTTTGAAAGGACAAAGCTATTTATGGTAAAATCAAAACAAGACCATATAATCGAGCAGTTTTAGCACATAGTTCAAGCTAGTTAAAAAATAAACATAAGACATGAGAAAATGTTTCCACCTGCGTTTAAGCTCATTAAAAAATGAACTATTCCCTGGTAAATAACCACCATGAATGTAGTACTTCAGCCATTAAAGCCTTGGTCGTGTTTGCACCGTCACCTCCACTTTTTCATTGGCCGATCATTCACCTCCATTTGATTGTTTACCCATTTTGAGGAACAGTTGCGAAGAGTGATTTCACTAGCCATCCTTGTGACACTGTTGTGATTGGAAAATTCCAAACCTTACCTGGAATTAGCTGCTACCCATTTTATCACTCGTTCCTCAAAAGACGAGTCTCCTTTAAGCTCTTTTCAACTGACTCGTAAAATATGAAAAGATTGCCGAGCCATTGGCCTCTCCAGCTCGTTAAAGGGACAGGAAGTGCTATCCCTCATCTAGATTTTAATCTTTTTGGACCTGAGGGATTATTGCACAAAAATATCGAGTGCTTGATTTGTTCGGCTTGTTAAAACTATCGAAAATTCATCCCTTCTGTATTGTTTTATACTTTTTCAGACTTAAGGGATTAGATTACGAAAAAGGAATTTTGGAGTTACCTTTACGTACCTTTTCAGACTCTCTAAAAATGAAAAGGATCGAGTTATCTTTGTCGTTAAACTCGTTAAAAATATTAATAGCGACAAACTTGTCTTTAGACAAGAACGAGTTTCACTATAGCTAGGCTCGTTAAAACATAGCGATGGGTTTGCCTGAAGGGCAAATTATAGAACAAGCATATGTTATCCTCCTCAAGCTTGACAAAAATAAAGAGGTACTGGTCAGCAATGACTGGGGAAAAATTGGGGAGAATACTCAAAGAATCTTTATTGGTAGCAAGTCGCTCTTGAACATGACACTTCCACTCCGTGTCCGAGTCAGGTTGGGTTGTTTCATTCACCGGTCACATCGCCATGGTCACGCCATACCATCCACATTTGGGGTTAATGCTACCAATCCATCACATAAGTGTCGCCGACATGTTCAAGAGAAGTCATCCAGAGAAGTCACCTGTGTCCCACCCACTACCATACATTATACTTCATTCTTTCATGACCGCCACCCTGAACCGTATATCATCAGATCGTTTTCACCTCCATCAAAATCATTTGCTCAGTTCCGTGTCATTGATGTGGGATTCATTAAGGCCCTCCTTTGACGGATCACTTCTTGTCGACATCAGCTCATTATCCAAGAAGTTGATCTAGGAACACCCCAATCAGTACTTTGAAGCTTGCATGTGTTAATGGCAAGTTTCTCACTTCCGGCGACAGGTTTACATCAATGGCCTTCGACCGAAAGATTTTGCGTGGTGTTTGACGCCAATTCCTTTATTCACACCATGTGAATTGTACTGTAGTACCTTGAGGGTCATTATCATTATCGGTGATTCCTCTCGCGCTTGTTAACAGTTTACATCATTGACTGGTAATCAAGCGATGTCTTTCCATGTTCGACTTCAAAACATTTCTCACATGGATCGACTTGTACTTCGAGTGAAGATCGGACGAGATTGAAGACCCCAGATCTAGTTTCATCCATCCGGGCTGCGATATATCTTCAGGGAAATAAAGACATTAAAATGTACAGCATTGCAGCACAGATAATCATTCTACCAAAAGGATGATGGCTCTATCAGAATCATCAGTCTACAATCAGACGATTGTCTGTCCTATGTACATGAAAATGAATTTATAAAGCTGAGCATGGGAATGCCTGCCTCAGCTAGATCATGAAAAATAGTATGAAGATAATGTATTGTATTGTATCTTATTACAGGTCTCCTCCCAGCATTGAAACAACTTCGTATTCTCATAATAAAGCATTTCACCAGATTAACGGCCTCATACTTTAGGGGGCAACTGTTATAGACATTTTTGTGCCTTGCAGCTCCAAGCATGAAATGTCCATAAACCAAGGGCTCCTAAGTCCCTAAAAGTGTTGTTATAACCCCTAAAGGAACAAGGTCAACAAATTACAGCTTCTCCCAGAAGTTCTCCACCAGAAACTGCTCAGAATAAGTCAAAACAGGATCATTTCATCTCCTCCACTGGCTAGCTACGTTGCATAGCACCTAAACACACTAGCTGGGTGCGTTGCAACGCACCTAAATGCACTATGAGGGTGCGTTGAGCGGGAAATGACAAATGGCAGTGCCATTCCGCAAGGTGGAAAGACAATGGAAGCTTCCAGAATCTTCTCCTATGACACTTGCCTCACTGAATTCGACCAAGGATGAGTAGGAGGCTTTCAGTCTCCAAGTGGAAGCAAGAACTGACAGAGAGAAGACACTAATCAAATCACAAGCTGACTCATCCTCCTTGCATACATCTATAAATGGATCCCTCATCCCAGAGATCCAGAGGCTGCAATTTTTCACATTGTAAGGAATTGTTGTTGGTTTTGAGATAGAGATCAGAGTATTGGGTGATTTATGCTTTGTTGGAGGTGAAGAGGGGCCTCTTTGCTGGGAGGTTGATGCTGGGTTAGGAATCATCGGTTGTAAATCCTCCTGGATCTTCTTGTATATCAATAAAACCTATTTGAGTTTCTCCTCCATGCTTTTGTATCATTGATGCTTGTTACATTTGTATGGTTAGCTTAAATCTGATCCTAAGTTGTTTATGAATATAGATCCATGTCTTTGTATAGTTTTCTTCTTCTGTGATCTTACAGGTACTTGGTGAAGCTGGGCAAGTAAGGGAGCAGGTAGTTGGAAGCTATCAAAGAAGAGAGGGATTGGATCAAAGGATTAGCGCAAGACACAGGTCGGTTCTTTCTATCCCCCTCTATCTTCAATTCATAAAGGAAATGCAAAAGTAGTTTTCTCTATTTGTTTCTAAGGCAGGAGTCACACCTTAGTGGGATAAAGCAGTTCTAAATAGACACTTTTCCCGGTAACACCCCCGGTCCGCCCCGATGCGATTTAGCGATAGCCGTTGGATCGGCCTGCGCCGGATCCAACGGCCAGGATTTAAAGGCTGCTACAGTGCCCGCCAAAAGCCAATTTTTCATTAAAATTTCATGTTTTTGGCACATTTTCTATGTTATTCGGAAATGGGCCGTTTTCAAAGGTTTTGTGTGCGGCGCCCGTGCCCGCCCAGGTATAAAGAAAACATGTTTTTCTCAAGCCATTCTTGGATCGCTCCAGGCCCAAACTGCCCCAAATAGCAGGTTTTCACCGCAGCAGGCCTTCAATGACCCTTTACTCATCCAGTTCGTGATTTTAAGTGTTGCTAAAGCATATTGAGTCGGCCAAGGGCTAAAAACCACCCAAAAGCGGCAGAAGGCCTCACAGCAGATATTTGGGCCGATCAGCGGCCAGTAAGTGTTGATTTGATAGTTTAAGTGCATTTTTGAAGCCAAGATAGCCTAGGTGTGTTCCAAAGAATATCAGGAAGCGACAAAGAGTATCAGTCTAGTTTTTCAAAGCAGATGAAGGCAAAGCAAACCCAGCAAAGTCAACAAAGCATCATTTAGCCATTAAGGCTCACCAACACTTCTTGTGTTGCCTTAAAGCCACCTAAAGGCATAAATGAAGGCTTTCAAGGCAGAGTTATTGAAGAGGCATTGTTCCCAGTCATATTTTTGGAGCAGCGCTGCTTCCTTAAAAGCACAGTTATCACATAGAGGATAGCGCGTGGCTCAAGGCACTCTTTCAGTCCATTTTTAAAGCTGCAGGACCATGCGCAACCCTAAAGAGCCATTTTGATGAGGCTGCTCCCTCATGAACACCTGTTTTAGATATTTTTATTGCATTTATTTCCAGCACAACTTGGCATTAGAAGCAGTTATTGCACAGATCTCTTTTGAATCTGTTTTGATAGATATTTTGAGATATTTTCTCCCTGTTCAAGGGATGTTTGTAAATATTTTCTATTTAAACAACCCTCTGTATTTATGTAAAGGGTTGGTTGGTCGCTAATTTCCTCGAGACTTGCATTGTATTTTCTGAGAGTTTCTATAATCAAAGATCGCTGGAATGTTTGGGAGATGAACTGACTGTTGTGTTTAAATGTCTAAAGAGTGACTATGGAATCCTAACGCTTCTACATAGCCCAATAAGTGTTTCTTATCTCTGTTTACAGTTTATATGTGTTTATGCCATCATTGTTTCACTATCTAAATAGCAGAAAGAAAGAATAGTTCAGAGCTCACTTGTATTCTATTCTCAATTTCTGTGATTTATCTATGTTTTTCCTCTGAATTAGTCCTAAATATGAATACTGATTTGCTCATATTTACACTAGTTCTTTCATATATGAATGTTGTTTAGGAATCCTTGATTGCTCCTATATAATGTTCATTCCCCTTCCCTCTGTTATCATAATGAGAGCTACTTAGTTGCCTTTCATTCACTGACCTTCATTCCATCCTTATTCCAGTTTGATATTGTTTTATGTGTAGCCATCCTGATCTATATTCCTCTTGTGACCAAGAAAACGCAACAGCAAGCCTAATCCACGACTCCATGCCCAATGGTTTGAACCTCTCACACTATGCATCCCAACTCTGTTTGAAAGAACCCTCCATCCCACCAGAATCAGAACAAAACCCAAGAAAATCATAACTAGCCTAAAATCAACCCAAAACAAAGCTAAATTATAAAGAGAGAGACCTCTCTGATTGCAGGTAGGCTAGGACCTGGAGTCCAAAGATTGTTTTGTGGTTACCTTGGCCGTATCCTTTAAGGAGCTTTAAGGACAACCTGAGTGATAACAGGATCTAAGGATGAAGAGTTGAGTCATATCTAAAGTGCAAAGTCTAGTTCTGGGTTGTAGAGTAGGAGAAGGCTCTGCAGCTAAGTGCGCGAGGCCTAGTAGTCCGCAGCTGAGTGCGCGGACCCGTGCAGCTGAGTGCATAGGGCGAGTTGAGTCTATAACAGTTGGAGCATTAACAAAGAGAAGTTTCATATCCATTCTGCATATTTATTTTCTATTTTATGCTTCTGTTACATTGAATATACATTGCCATTTTAATGCTTATATGATGAGCAAATATGTATGAATGTGTTGATTAAGTGAATACAAGATGGAATATATGTTTATGCGAAGTTGACTAACATTTGTAAGAAGATAAACAAGATTTGCGGTGTAGCTTGGGGAAATAGTGCAGTTCGTTGCCATAGCACCGCGAAAGCATCTCAGCCCCTGGTTAGGACTTCACGAAAGGCGATTATAACAGATCGCGAGGATATTGAAGGTTAAAACAATGCACGAAGTAACCTGCACAAAGATAAGCATAGTTGGACTAAATCATCACCATAGACATCTCAAGGGTGAGGAAACTTGGTTCCAGCATCCCCCCAAACTAATTTGGGTGAGACTTCAGTCTCTGTTCTGCGGGCTGTTGCCAAGAGGGCCAGTAGTGTAGGGATTTGTTTGGCTAAATAACTCTAAACCTGGGTCAGGCCCCCTCAAGGCAACAAATGGTTCCCTTGCCAAGACCAGAATCTACATAGAGATGTCTGATGTCATATCATTAGAATCCAACTAAGAAGGAAATTGAAGGCTAGTTGGATAGAAGAATTCACGAGTTCGTAGCTTAGGAGAACAGGAACCTTCGACTATCAAAAGAAGAGTGGTTAGACTGCTACCTATACACAGAGATCCACAAAATCTTCTTGGCGTCCTTCCCTATTGAGCTATATCAGTGTATTGTGAAGCTAGCAGATAGCCAAGGGAGGTGGAAGCTTGATAGTCCTATTGTGTGGACCCCAGAGTTAGTGTGAAGGTTGGAAGCATCAGAGGATAAGATCACGCATGTTGTTGATCATTGGCTTGATCGTATTATAGGAGGATTCATTACCGATTTCACGGTTAACACCTCAGTTAGCTACAACGAGGCAGAGCGACGCTTTCTCAAAGGACCATGAGGTAAGTACATAAATTCTTTGAATACTTGGATTAAAATGTTATTGTGCAAAAAGAGGGTTATGCAATTACCTTGATGTTCGGGGCTACGCGAAGTGGAAAAGCTTACAAGAATGAAGGGAATAAGGGACCAAAAAGTAGCCCCTTGATTTCATCTTTGTGAGGGGACGAGGAAGAGCTCACAAAGATCTCACTGCGAAGTGCGATCCCTCTGATAAAGCAAGGAATTCTATGAATACCACCTCCACCACCACCGCGATTCAATATGGCAAGCACAGTGAAGCTGCCTATGTTCAAAGGTTTGGGAAATGAGGATTTGGACCAATTTTGGTTCATGGTAAGGGCTGTATTGGAAGCGCAAGGAGTTAAAGATGACAATATAAAGAAAGTGACACTGGTTAGCACCCTGGAGGACCGCGCGCTGGCCTAGTATATTAAGCACTCCAATGATAATCCAAATGCAGGAATCGCAGATATCCAAGTAGCGCTAAACAGAGAATTTAGCAAGCTGAATTCTAAAGCACAGTCAATCATTGGATTCAAAGAGATCATGATGCTACCAGGTGAGACTCCTTAGGAGCTGGATCAGAGGTTGAAATGTACAATTCATGAAGCTAATATGAATCTGATGGATGGATAACATCACGAGTGGTTTGTAGCTTCACTAATGCCACATTTAAGAAGTTCGCTATCACAACAAAAGATAACGACTCAGGCAGAGGTCTTAGAGATTGTTGTGAGGCTACATGAGACCATGATGTAGGATCCTAACTTAGGAGTTCAACAGATCCACACATAGCTGAAAAATTTTGCCTTGAGATGCAGAGTCTAAAACAGGACAGGACAGCTCGACCAGAAGTACGTGAATAGGTATGGTGTGTAAAATGCAAGGGTCAGGGTCCTGACAAGGACCACTACCCGATTTTCACAAATTACCTTGCAAGAGGAGGACCGATGCCCTTAAGACCACCAGTGAAAGTAGGACCTAGCGTGGCACCTTCTCTATGGTGCGTGATCTACCAAATAGCAGGAAAACATGCCATGGACAATTGTCATTTGTTAAAAAAGTATATGAAAAATTCGCAACAGTTTTTCTGTAACTTTTGTAGGTCAGTGGGACACGATGAGTGCACTTGTAGAAGCTATGAGTTAATGATGGATAGAACTCCCACCTACAGAGTTTAGGCTTAAATGCGGCCCCTTGACCAAAATGTAGGAATGGCGCAAACAGGATTTTAGGGGTGCGAATGAGGCCAAGGCGAAGGAGGACCTGGAAGAGGTCACGGACAGTTGATATGCTACAATTGTGGAGGACTAGGACATTATGCCTGCGATTGCACAAATCCAATGTGCCTATCATGTTTGTATTGTAACTTGTTTGATCATGAGACAGAAGATTGTCTTACACTAATAGTTAGGATACATGACAAAGGAGCACTACCGCCTCCCCTGACTTAGAACCTACAGATGATGAGGTCTGAGCCATGCAAGGAAGATTCGAATGTAAACATTGTGCTCTGAAGTGGAATTGTGATGGGAGATGACAAAGGAAAATAGCTAGAAGATAGTAGTTAGGTTGGCAAAGCTTCGGCAAAATAAGCAGATTTTGATTTGGAGCACACTCGGGAAACCTTCATGGAAGCCAAGAAGAGATTTGTTGATGACTCCACTTCTAGAAGCAAAGATAAACCGGAGCCAAATATGGACCTAGCTACTGCATGATAGTAAGGCAGCGAAAGGGTTATAGGAACTCATTAACAAATGTGTTGGGACTGTGCCAGGAGAACCGTGCGTAGTCAGGAACATTGGAAAACATGAGACAAGAACAGGAAGAGAAATGAGACTAACCATGCAGATCGAATAATACGATATGGATCAAGTCATCCTAGATTTAGGATCAGATGAAAATGTTATGCCGAAATAGACATGGGAGTGAATGGGATGACTTGTGTTGTAGTGGTCTCCAATTCAGCTGCAAATGGCAAACTAGCAGAAAATAATACCCATGGGGTGATTGCAGGGAACAACCATGGATATTGAGGGAGTGAGTGTGCTGGCAGACTTTGAAGTGATAGATATTGTCTATGATAGAAATCCCTACCACGCGCTCTTAGGAATTGATTGGGCCACTGACATGAATAGGGTGATTAATCTAAAACAACAGAAAATCATTTTTGAAAGGAATTCATTGCGCGTAATTATACCCCTAGACCCTGATGAAGAATCACGCTATACAAAGCCATGTGCAACTATAAAAGTGATGATGATTTAGATAGCATCTATAAGATAATAGTGTGAAACCAGGACTGGGTGAATCCCACTATGGATGGGTGGATTGCATGGGAGTGTGAAAGCTCTTGTACTTCGGATTCAGACAAGGAGACGAAGCAATGGCATAATCAGTTACATTAGGTAACTACACTGAATTGTAATATGATGAAAAGGTCACTAAGCTACGTATCGAAAAAAGTAAGAAACCTACCTACTTATGATGGTCTAAGTGAGGTAGATACCTTCTTGAATAAATTTGAAAGGGAGGTTCCAGAAAAGCAATGCTTCCAGGCCTTGGACTGGATATTGCACACTACTCCCGTGAGGTGGTGGGGTACGCACAAAGGGAGATTTGACTACTAGTGTGAGTGTAGGAGAATGATGCGCACACAATTTGGGAAGCCTAAGGTGCGCCTGACAGATAAATACAATGGACAAGATGATCCTTGCACGTGTCTGGCTAGGTGGCTGTAGGCATATGGAAAACAACCTATGCAGATGCACATGAACTCTGCACTGAAGTGTATGGTCAATAAGCATGTGTTGGAGGGGCAAATGTGAAAATGGCTCTTAATGTTGGGAAGACATTATGTAGGAAGAACAGTCACTCAGAAGGTTCTCCACACAGAAGCACTCAACAAAGTATGCAATGCGCTGAACAAGGTATGCAATGCACAACGAAGTGATTTGGAACTACACGTACCCATAGAATTATGGGCTTATAGGATGACATGCAAGAAACTGATGGGATAGACACCTTTTAGGTTTCTCTCTTGAGTGGAAGTTGTAATGCCTATGGAATAAATCGTGCCTAGTCTGTGCATAACAGCGCTCATAGGTATGTCAGACCACGGAGCCCTGGAGGAGAGGCTCGCGCAATTGGAGGAGCTCGAAGAAGAACGATTCTTGGCTGGATTTCACTAACAGGTCCAAAAGCAGCATGAAAAGGCTTGGCACAATCAACATATTAAGTTTTGCACCTTCGAGGTGAATGATTTGGTGTTGTTGTATGATAGTAAGTTCGATAAATTCCCAGGGAATCTCAGAATGCATTGGTTGGGACTGTATATTATTAAGGAGATCATAGATGGTGGCACGATACAGTTGGTAAAGTTAAATGGAGAACTCTTCCCAGGAAAAGTCAATGGCAATTGGTTGAGGGTGTACACAGGGGGCTCGGCCATCTGACTATGACAAAAGCACAGTCTTAGCAATCCAATCAACTGAAAGGAGGAGCGGGGCTATAAACTACTCTTCCCAGAAGTTGTGCGATGTTAGGACTGTGCGTAGTAGCGAAGTGTCCCAAGGTCTGCGATAGTGTGAGGGTAGCTGTGTTGCACGTGAGTCAGTTGTAAAGTGACCATTATAGTCACTATTCATGATGTGATGGTTGGTTTGAGACCAAATGGAGTGGGTGGCAGGCATTTAGGGAAAACTTTATGGGCTAGATTCTTGAAAATCTACTGCCAATCGAGTACTAATGGACTGAACATGGGAGGAATGGTCGAATTCAAATTCAAAAGATGCTATAAATTACAAATGGTTTTCTAGCAAACAACACTTGGAAATTTCAGGACTGAGTTGTTACACACATAGACATTCATGAACCCAGATCTGTTCAATCTTCTGAAGGCAAATTCTTTGTTTGAGAAATTACCCGAGCCATTAAGAGAATTGTGGAATAACACTATGGCAGCACCTGAGGAAGCCATGGATACCGGAGTAATGACCATTGAGGAAGCCACACAGGCCATTACGGAAGTAGAAGTCCCAAAAAGTGTTGGGATAATCACAAAAATCCCTAAATTTCCACGCATACTGAGACCCAAGAAAGAAAAGAAGGCTATCGTACCAATGCGCATATCCCCTAGAAATCTGTTAAGGACTAAGCTTACCATGGAAGAAAATGGGAAGGCTATTAATTTGGAGGCCGATGAGGAGGAAGAATTTGAAGAAATCCTGGTAGAGGAGGAGGAGGATGTAGAAATGGAGGTTGACACCTAGGGTGCGGAACCTCTTACCAGACTGCCCGCATATGTTCCTCTGCGGAAGGGTAAAGCTAAGGTGCCTAAAGATATAGATGAGAGAAAGAGCTCTCTGCAGACTCCAATGCTCCTTGATGACATCATTTTTGAAGTTCTTGTACTAAAATTTGAAGACTGGGATCTCGAGGACCATGAAAAGTTCCCACATTTGGCAACCACATAGGTAATGCGCCAAAATAAATATGCGTTGACTAGAGTCATAGAGTTGGAGCCATGTAAGTGGCTGAGAGGTGTAGAAAAGGTAGGATTGTTAAACCTGCTCTGGGTGCCGCATTACCATCGTGCCCCAGTGACCATTTTTGTCATCAGGCAGCTGCTCTACTTGGTGCATGATGGGTGCTTGTGGCTGGAGGATCTCATCCCCATCATAGACCACTTCATTCACAAAATTATCTGGCTCCCTTGCAAAGAAGAGGACCCAACGAACATCTCAGAGGGTAAGAGTGATGATTTGGCCATCGCGAAGGCCATGAAGAAGAATTTCAAGCTACAAAAGAAGAAGAGAGGGTATGCAATTTCCAGCATCAATAACCCTGAGGTCAAAGTCGCAACACAGATATTAGCAGGGAAGGTTATATGGAAGTGCTGTGTGGATGAGGTGCCTGCACTAGTGGTTGCACTTGTAGTACATTACGTAGAAGGGGTTCAGTTCAACTAGGAAAACTACTTATGCAGAGAGTTCCTTCAGAACTGCCGTGAGGCACAGGAGCAGTAGAAGACTTTTCACTATACCTGACTTCTATTGTCCATAGTACTGGTGGCATGGGAATTTCTTGAAGATAGCCAGTTCCCAACAATTGCATAAGACCTTCCAGAGGAAGCAAAGTACACTTCGTTGTGGGCAACCCGAGATGCACAACGGATAAGGGATAGTAAAATCTTCTAGGTGTTCATGGAGATGAACATCAGAATGGGGATTAATCACATGCCATGGTTATCACCCACCGTCTACAACAATCTACAGAGCTTTGCAGAGGTCAAGGTAGATTTCCATCATGTTTACATTAGGGCATGGAAGGATCCAGCGAAGACATGGCGTGAGCTACCCTAACTGGCGAAGGACAACGTCATCCTCGTAGCCCTTGAGTCGTGACCGCTAGAGTGGTGCATTCCAGCCAGCTCAGCAGTGGAAGAAGAAGATTCCACCACACAACAAAAAAGGATGAGGCAAAACTATGGATGGCACAGTTGGCAGAAAAACGCAGGAATAAGGTGGCAGCAGCTAAGGCCTAGGCGGTGCATGACACTGAAGAGTTGGCAGAAGAACAGTAGAAGGAAACCGAGGAAGAGCACGAGGGATAAAATTCATCTGCGCCTAAACATTAGATAGATATAGAGTTAGGTGGCGTGGACACGCAGACAACATCCACCCAGCTAAAACGACCACACCCAAGAGAGCAGGTAGGGCCGCGGAAGAAGTTGAAGGCTTCAAAGACTTCTTTCGACCCGATCACCCTCACTGAGGGGGATCTACATGACATTGGGGAGACGGTGAGGGACATCACCGCAGAGACCCTCTTGCAACTCATGGAGGAACACCAGATGGTGTTGGGGGCTCTCCAAGCACGTATACAGGAGTTGCAGGTGCCTACCCCACAGGCTGGCATTGTGTCAACCAGCCTCGCAATAAGCACGGTAGCGGCCGATGAGATGTTGCATGCCTAGATGACTAACACAATCATGCTGCCAGAGGGAGCACTAGTTACACAAAATGAGGCCGATAGGCCTATGGTTAGTGGGATGAAGGGAATCAGGATAAATATGGTTGCGCTCCCTCGGGAGACACTCTATGTTTTGCAGGATGGATTTACTACAGAACTGTGAGCCAAGGAGGGTCGCGTGCTCCAAGTAATGAGAGAGCAGTGCATCAACATCGAACAATTGAGCATGCAGCGTGACAAGGTAGTGATGCAGAATAGATAGCTAGTGCAGGTGGTCGAGGAAGCCTGCTAAATGGTCCCGAAGTTGACCATCCCAAAAGAAGAGCCAGTGGAGGCATGCATCTGGAAACTAGTAGTATGGGTGTGCGAGGAAAAGGAAAAGATGGCTAGGGTTCAGCTCGAACTAAACCTTCAGATTGTCGAATTGCAATTAAAGGCGCAGCCTTCAACTCCACAAACAGGTTAACAGTGCAGTGACAGACTACACAAACCTGTTCGAGTAGTCGTTCGAGGTTCTCACCACCCTCCAGGAGGACCTAAACATACAACACCTAGAGACAGAGGCACGTGAGCTACAGCAGAAATATGATGAAGTAAAAGGGAATGCGCAGATAGTTTCCCTTACACAAAGGATCATGAGGATGTAGCAAGCAAAAGCACTCAAGGAACAGGTAGATGATCCTCGACATAAGGAAGTTGTTTTGAAGGTGCACTTACAGTTGTGGATTGATGAGGCATACATCATTACCACCTCCATTGAAGCAAAGCTCACAAAACTGCAGGAAACATAAGAAAAGTTTCAGGGTAGCAGTTCAACTACAACGGTCTCTAAACAACGCGTCAAGGAGGTACAACAGGTAGCCACACAATGCACTGCTAATCATGCAGCAATCCAGACAGAATTGGGAGGTCTTTGTGCAAATATCTCTGCACCAATAGAGTGACTTGAGGAAGAGTCATGATGTTTGTGTTGGGGGCCTGTTGGGCACGGGATCCCCCAAGGGAAGTTTTGGGGCTTAGAGCCCAAATTTTGGTCAAAAATTGTAACTTCAATGTAAAGACTCTGCATTTTGTGGGCACAGAGCGCATAGCTTGTAAAAGAGTCATAGGGTTGTCCACCTCAATTTTGTTATTGTAATATCGGTTGTAGAGATCTACCCATGGTCCATAGACCATGGGATTGAATAAATAGAACGAGGCTCTATGTAGTTAAGACACAGATCTAAGGATGAAGAGTTGAGTCATATCTAAAGTGTAAAGTCTAACTTTGGGTTGTAGAGTAAGAGAAGCCTCTGCAGCTGAGTGCGCAAGGCGAGTCAAGTCTGTAATAGTTGGAGCATTAATAAAGAGAATTTTCATATCCATTATGAGTATTTATTTTCTGTTTTATGCATCTGTTACATTGAATATACATTGCACTTTTAATGCTTATATGATGCACGAATATGTATGAATGTGTTGATTAAGTGAATACAAGATAGAATATATGTTTATGTGAAGTTGACTAACATTTGTAAGAAGATAAGTAAGATTCACGGTGTAGTTTGGGGAAATAGTGTAGTTCGCTGCCATAGCAGTGTGAAAGCATCTCAGCCCCTGGTTAGGGTTGCGTGAAAGGCAATTATAACAGATCGCGAGGGTATTGAAGGTTAGAATGGTTCGTGAAGTAACCTGCTCGAAGATAAGCACATTTGGACTAAATCATCACCATAGACATCTCAAGGGTGTGAAAACTTGGTTCTAGCATCCCCCCATACTGCTTCGATTGAGACTTCAGCCTGCACTCTGCGGGCTGATGCCGAAAGGGCCAGTAGTGTAGGGATTTTTTTGGCTAAATAACTTCGAACCTGGGTCAGGCATCCTCAAGCCAACATAGTTGCAATTCTACACCATATTTCTACATGGTATCAAAGTAGGATTCACATTAGAATAGGAATTTCAAAATTGTTCTTTAAGAGGTTAAAGTTTTTGGCTTCAGTGTAGCAGGATCTCTCTAGAGTTGGAAAGATGACCTTCACTGGGTTGAGATTAGAGTATGCCTTGGAAGGTAGCTCAAATTTAATTTCATGTAAGGATCACATGGATGCAGTGATTTATGACAAAGGATTGTTGGAATATGTGAAGACAAGCATTGAAAAACCACGATCAATTGATGCCTAGAACCTAGCTCGATGGAAGAAATATGTAGCCAAGACGAGGAGAATAATCTTGGAGGGAGTGTGAGACCACATTATCTCAAATATCCATGGGAAAGAAACTCATTTTCCAGAATAAAGGCAATAATAGGAAACTAGCCCTCAAAGACAAACTTTGAAATATAAAGATGTAAAAGAATGACACCATTCTGTAATATCTCAACAGAATGACACAAGTTCATGATGAGCTTGGAGGGGTTGGTGTGACAGTTGTAGAAGATGACCTAGTGATCCTAGCTCTTCTAGGCCTTCCTAAAATCTAGCATAGCTACCAGGACTCAATGAATGGAAGGGAAAAATTACCGAAGTGGGAAAGGTTGTGGTCCAATTTGGTCCAACAAGAGTTTAGGAGAAATAAATGGGATGGAACTTCATCCAAGGCAGAGGATGAAGAAAATTTTTCATTGGTTGGAAAGAGAAATAAGGGAAAAGGGAAGAAATCTCAAACTAAACTAGAATCTAGCCAAGGGAGAAAGAAGAAAGACTTGTCCAAAATCAAATGCTTCAATTTTCATGAATTCAAGCACTATGCTACGAAGTGTCTACACAAAAATTCTATAAAGAAAAAATCAGGAGGCGTAGAAGGTGAAGCTTTGGCTTCATAGTTCGAGCTTAACTTCACCCTTATCACATGCATGTATAACATAGTGATGGGGAGCATGTGGTACTTGGACTCTAGTGCCTCGTTCCACATGGCAGGGTGTAAAGAGTGTTCCAATGACTTGGAGGAGAAATATCTCCAAATGCATATTAAGTTGGGGGATGACAAAAGGTACAGTGCTACCGATATTGGTACAGTAACCTTTCAGAGGGAGTTGGGATCCCCTCTTCGCCTAAAATATGTCATGTTTGTTCTAGACGTAAAGAAGAATCTCATCTCTGTATTGGTTTTAGAAGACCGTGGTTATGATGCAATCTTTATAAAAGGGAAACCATTCCTAAGACACATATCCATTGGACAGGTGAAGTGAATTAGGGTTCGTGTGAAGAACTTGTACAATTTGGATCTGGAAGATTGTGCTACATTAAGTAGTAAGGTAGAGAAAGTGCAGAGCCACTATGTCAGTGAAATTTGGCACTAGATATTAGGCCATTTGCATCATGGTGCCCTAAAAATTATGTAACAAAAAACTACTAGCCTCCCTAGATGATCACTTTAGAAGCGGGATGTTTGCAAAGGTTGTACTTTGGGGAACTATGTATAATCCACAATCCATGATCAAGATAGCAAAGCACACGTAGTCCTGGAAAGATTCATCTCTTATATTTGTGGACCTTTCTTGATATCCTCCACTACCAGGCACAAATATTTTGTTATTTTTATTGAGGACTTATCAAGGAAGTGTTGTATCCTCTTCATGTGGAAGAAGGATGAGACATTCTCCAATTTTGTAGAATTCAAGGGACTAGTTGAGAAAGAAATCGACAAGAAGGTAAGGATTTCAAGAGCGAAAATGGAGGTGATTATGTTTCGAATGAATTCAAGTATTTATGTGAGAAAGAAGGCATTCAAAGAGAGTTGAAAGAACCCCACAACCCACATTAGAATGGGGTAGCTAAGATAAATAACTAGAGCATTGTGGGAGTTGTGAGAGCTATGCTACATGATCAAGTCCTACCATTGCATTTATGGGTAGAGGCATGTAAAACAACAGTCTACTTGCATAACCAGAGTCCTCATCAAATTCTTGGTATGATTACACCAGAGGAGAATTTCTATGGGAGAAATTTAGATGTGTCTCACTTCAGGATTTTTGGAGCCCTTGTTTACTGTCATGTCCCCAAAGATTCTATGAAGAAGCTCGAGCCAACAATATAGTTGGGAGTTTTTTTTGTTTCACTGAAGCTCCACAAAATTACTGTGTACTTACCATCCCTCATAATGATATAGTGCAAATGGATGTAAATTTTGATGAGGAGAAAGTGATGTGGTTCTCTCTTGAGAGGGAGCCTCGGATCCTGCCAGAAGAGGAGATTTTATCTCCAAAGGAGGACCCTCAGGCAGTTGTGGAGTATTCACAAATTGAGGATCAGAGAGGAGGAAGAGTGGAGACATCCACTCAAAAAGAACCATCCAGAGAAGGAAAAAATGGACTAGGGAAGCTAATAGATTGGTGTAGGATGTGAGGGCGAATATGGGAGCTCCTTCAAATTTGCACAAGAAAAGGAGGTCACTTGAGAGGTACACTTGCTACATGGCCCTAATGACTAATACTGTAGAGACTAAACCATCCTCTTTTGAGGAAGCAGTAGAGAAACATGTTTGGTTTGATGCAATGGTGGAGGAATATGAATCCATTGTACAGAACAATGTTTGGGAAGTGGTCCCAATACTTGCAGATAAATAAGTTGTGGGTTTGAGATGGATCTTCAAGGTTAAGCATGCAACAGATGGAAGCATAAATAAGTATAAGGCTAGATTTTTGGCCAAAGGATCCTCTCAAGTTGAGGGAATTGACTATGAGGAAACATTTTCTCTTGTAGAAAGGTATTCATCCATTAGATCAGTTTTTGCACTAGTTGTGCAGATGGTGTGTAAGATCCACCAGATGGATGTAAAAATAGTATTTCTCAATGGGGTTATTGAGGAGGAGGTGTACATTGAGCAACAAGAAGGTTTTAATACATTTTATCAAAAGTCTCATTTGTGCAGATTCAAGTGAGTGTTGTACGGTCTCAAACAAGCACCTCATGCTTAGTACACCAAGATCAATAGCTATCTCACAAGTTTTGGCTTCACCAAAGGTGAAGTGGATGAAAACCTCTATCATATCTTGGTAGAAGTTAAATTTTTTATTATTGTCTTATACGTTGATGATTTAATTTTGACTGGTGACGAGCAGTTGATCAAATTTTGCAAGGAGGACCTTGCAAGGTAATTTGAAATGAAATACATCGATCTCATGCACCACTTCCTCAGGTTGGAAGTATGGCAATGGGGAACTGTTTGTGCCTCAAGGATTGTATGCAAATGAGATATTGCAGAGATTCCACATGGAGACACCTCTAGAAACCAACCCAAGGAAGGAGGATGCCACTTTAGTGGAAGAGGTAGATGCTACCATTTACTGGCAACCAGTGGGTTCACTGATGTATCTTGGGAACACATATCCAGATATGTGTTATGAAGTCAACCATTTAATCCAAGTTGTGGTTAGGCTGACAAAATTGTATTGGAAGGAAACGAAGCATGTTTTACAGTACCTCAAAGGCATTATGCGGTGTGGATTATACACATTGACAGAGGGAGTGAAGATGTGTGGCTTTATAGATGTAGATTGGGTAGGGAGTCCATCTGTCCAAAAGAGTACATCAGGTTTAATTTTTAGTGTTGGGTCTGCAGTGATTTCCTAGTATGGCAGAAAGAAAATATTTGTGGCACTCAGTTCGACAGAAGCGGAAACATGCTTGGAAGTCAAGTAGCATGTGAGGCAATCTAGATGAGTAAGATACTTGTAAGACTATTGGTCAGATTATGGATCCAATTGTGATCTATTTTGATATCATAGTTGTGTTAATCTCTCTAAGAATCTAGTATTTAACAATCGATCCAAGCATACAGATATTTGGTATCATCATTTACGGGATTGTGTGCAAAGGCGGATAATGTTGCTACAATATATTCCGATAGAGGAATAATATGTTGACATTTTGATAAAGGCTTTGTCAAGAGGGAAGTTTGAGTTCCAAAAGTGTAGGATGGTGGTGGTTGATAATACCTTTCTTTCTAAGAGGGAGTGTTGAAAAAAGCAACAAGAAAGTGTTAATTTGATTTTGCCTTGGTCTAATTAAGAAAATTCAAATTTCCACATCAGCAGACAACTTGGAGGTAGTTAACTTGTGTGACATGGCTCTTGTCACTGAGTTACCTCAGTAAATTTGAGTTAGAGGGCTTGGATTTTAGTTAATAATGTGTGATTTCTAATTTGTAGCAATCAAGGTTAGTTATTTCAAGTTGTTTTCAGTTAAACTAGTTCTCATTATTTATGGAAGTAGTGGAAGGTTAGTTGTGTAGTGGGACAATAGTCTAACTCAGTGATCATCTAGTTAATTGATCAATTAGCCAAAAATAGCTAGTTCATGTAGAGAATTCAAGTTACCCAGAAGTGGTGGAGATTCCAAGCCAATGTAACATCAGGTGTAAACTAGTCTTAAGTGTACAGGTTTTTCATGCAACCAGATCAACAACCTTGGGAATTGCACAATAAATTGGAGGAAATTTCCTAAATAATAGGGGCCTATTTCCTCCGAAATTGTGCAAGGAAATAGGGGCTCGTTCAAAGGAAGAAATTGAATATATTTTGGCACAAAATGACAACAGGGTTAAGACCCTAGGTTTGGGTGCAATGGGCCAACAAGGCTTTGTTGTAGTCTAGCATAATCTCGGCATTTTCACCTTACCCGGTAAGGTGAAGGAGTCTCACTTGAGGCATGTCACGACGTAAGTTAGACAAGGGTTATAGTTTGACACCAAGGGAATCATATCACCGAGAAAAGAGAAAAGGACGATAGATTAAAATGCAAACCAACCAGATCATAACAACTTATCCATGTTACACCAAAAGACTACCTACACAGATGCTTATATATAAAAAAATTGAATAGCTAACATAATACACAAGAACACAATATAACTCCAAAATAGTCTTCTTCATTAGCATGACATAAGAATAATACATACGGCTCGCGGCCTCATCATCACCAAGAGAAATCACACAACTAGTGTACAAACTCATACAAATATAATCATGGAGACTTTCTCATTGCTCCGCAAAACAGGAAGAATGGAAACACTAAAAAATTAATACAACTAACCAACAAAAACCCCTCCTTCACTCTTTCTTTTGATTTTTGTCTTCTGCCATCCATTCAAACTGCCAGTTCCTTTTCCCTATGCTTGGTTTTCTTCATTCTCAGTTGCCTCTGCTCTTTCCTCCCTCGATTGTCACTACTTCTTCCCGCCACTCCTCCGTGACTGCAAATCTTCCTCCAGTCTCTGGTCTTACCTCAATTATCAACTCTACAACTTCCCAGCTACCACCTCTACCACTTTTTATCAGCCTATATCTCCCCAAAATATCAAAATGAAGGCTCCAACAGGGTCTGGCCACAGTACATTGACTTGTCCCTGAGTCAATCTTCCCTTGGTGTTATCAGTTTTGTTGATGCTTATATCAGTGCTTCTGCTAATATTGCTAGTGGTACTTCCCCTAGTGTCGTTGCTACTTATTCTTGGCCTACTTCTCCAAATGAAGGCCCCAACTTCGGCATAGGTGAAATAGTCACCTAACGGAATTGATTGTAGTTGTCTAGTGTTGCTTGCCAAGGTCCTCAGCTGTTTACTTTACAAATTCTGGCATTGTGCTAGACGTTAGTTGAGCTGGTTGTGTCATCAGTAAGGAAGCCCATTGTTCTTCCATATCCTCACTGAGTTCTTACAGTGTGTCCACAAGAACTCGGATCGTGGGCCGAATATCGCAGAGTTTTTGTTTGGTCTTGTCCAACTCATCCTTGATCTGCTGGACACGACATTCCAAAGTGGTGAATTCTACTTGAAACTACTTTTATTGTTCCTTGTACTTAGAGTTCTTAATGGAAGCAAGGAATTGATTTATTTGTTGGCAGAGTGAGTAGACCAGATTATTATTCTTTGCTAAGTTGCCGGACCAATCATGAACCTGCTATAGTAAGGTGCACCCATAATTCAAAGCTTCGAGGATGGAGGCATTAAGAGTGGTTGTAGCGGTAACATTTTTCTAAATCTCCTCAGCATACACCATGGAAGGGTCTAGTAGTTCCTTTCCTGCAATGTTGAGGTTCTTCCTCAGCTCTTGGTTAGTTGAGATTAGGCTGTTGCATGTAGTCTGGATATGGTCACAACATTTGACTAGAGTGCAGGCAGAGAAATATTCTGGAGCCTCGATTACCACATCAGAAATGGCGGGCCAAAGTACCTAGAATCGTGAAGTGATATAATCAACCTATTCCTGAAGTTGTTGATTTTCATAGCGTAGTTGGTCCTGTTTGGATGTGAGGGTAGGAATTTGTCATTGTTGCAACTCATGGTCAATAGTAAGGTCATTATGTATTTGTGAAGATCTCTGCACGGCTTGCTCAATAAATCTGAACAACTGGGTTGAGGACCATCTTTGGAGATCATTCTGCTGCATGTTGAATGGATTAAGGAATCAACTTTGTTTGAGATTCCCACAAGCAATAGACTTGTCTGAGTTTATGTGGGGTGATGTAGCTTGTTGTGATGGCTCTAAAAATTGAGGAGTTGATAGTATGGAAACATGATTTGGTGCAACGGGGGATTTAAAAAAATGGGAGCATGAAGGGCTCGATAGTGGTAACATGAAACTGTAGAATGATGGGTATTATGTCTATAAATGGGCTTGACTCTAGTAAAAATGACATCATGGAGGTGGTAAAGATTCCTCCGCTGAGGGACTATCATAGAGAATTGAATAACTGAATCAACTTTCATGTCCTTTGTGACTAGAAATGTCCCAGAGGGAATTGTATCTAACAGGCTGGCAGAGGTCGATGTGGTGTGTGGGGATGGGTCACACGATTTTCACAAAGATATGGATTTGGAGGGTGTGACTTCTTCTGTGACGGGTGAGGCCATGGCAGACTGGGGCCCCTCGATGGTGAGGTCGACAATTTGCACTACAGAGTTTGATTTTTGCTTCTTGGCTCTAGATGGAAGCTTGGTGCTTTTTTTTATGAGGTTTGGGGATGGTAGGCTTAGACTCTGAATGAGGCCCTACAACTAGTATTGTAATAACAAGAGGGGTGGTAACTTGAGGGTTCTGCTATATAAAACTATGTGACTCATCCCATTTGGGAACCAAACCTGATGAGATGATGATATTTGCGATGGTCTCCTTGAGCGAGCTCATCTACTTCTTCATTTGTGTGAAGACCAGTTATAGCTTGTGCATAGAACTCCTCTTCCTAGTCTTTGCAATTATTTCTCTTGGTAGTAGCGATGGGCCCATCCCATCAAAGAAATACATGCACTTTCCCTCTCTAATTTCGCCTATGTCCCCCGCCATGACCTAACCTCTGTGTGAAAAGCTTCGGCTGATAACACAAATTTCTAAGCCCACATCTGGAACGTGTGAAGGTGAACGTAGTGTGGCCTTACAAAGGTGTTCCCATGAGTAGCCCCAAACCAAATTGTTGTTGAATATTTGTCTAATAGTGATATGGGGATCCTTTCTGTAGCTCTAATCACCTCGAGCATATTTACATACTAACTGCCAAATGAAGCCTCATTGATTTCTTTGTTTCTTGGGTCTCCCAAAGTCCTCCATGGCACGTATTAGAGAGCCAAGGGCTGGTCCTCTAATATTGGTGCTAAATCCCTGTCCTCTTGTGGGAACCACTTCCACATTGCTAAAGAAACTACTAGATAGTCGTAAATGAAATTGGCAGTCCTCTTATAGATGTCTTCACAGGCTTCAAACAACTCATTAAGGAGAAAATCACACTAGTTCAATTGGGTGCCCTCTATGCAATGCTTCGTGACTGAAATCATGTCCAAGGTGCACTTGTTGTTTGAGAAATGGCGCATCAATTTCCTTGCAATGATGTAGCAAGAGAACTTGATTTTCTCTTTGTTAATCAGGTCTATGTGTGATCCATTTCCCCCTCGCTTGGTGTTATACTTGGCATATTAGTCGGCATCTCCTTCTTTCTTCACTCTTCTTTAATTGGTATGAAATGTGGTTGAGACCACATCTCCTGACATTGATAGGTTTGTAACTCTCTAAATCTCGACCACATGAATTGGGTACTCTTTGTCAAGCCAGAGTGACCCGTCATGCATCTTGTTGATAAAAAACTTAGTGCATTTCATTGTTGTGATAGCTATGCAAAACACAAGAAAACTCCTTAGATGTAAAAGGGTGGAACATTGTATCCCTCTGTAGTCTCTCCTAACTTTGATTGTTGACGTCCCATCTTCCTTTGTTACTTATTCTATATATACTTTGCACTTTAGGATTGGGAATTGGAATTAGTCTCCCAAATCATTATAAATGAGCATGGTTTTTTCATACTTTCCATAAAACGACTCTGATATTGAAATTCTTAACTCCAACCCAACCTCGAGAAAGGAAATAATTACCTTTGTCATGCTGGAACGACGCTCGTAAACTAAAATCACGGGTGGTTGATAGCAAATCCTTGAATGACAGCCCTGAGAACTAAACTGCAACTAGAGCAACTCTACCACCTTAGCTTCAGACTCGGAGAAATTTGGCATTTCCATGCAAAATCAGTAGACCACCTTGACACGACATTTCTAACGAGACTCGCTAACTAATTATCATGAGAATTTTCCCTATGTAGACTCTAACATGTTAATTCATTAGCTGAGCTAGACCTGGCTTGGCTGACAAAATTTTGAAAAAGGAAAGGTCGATTTGATGGGTAATTATGTTATCATAATGGAAGACATTTCGAAATTAATTATTGCTATAATGGGAAATATTTTACAGGAATCTGGACTGACACCAGAATTATTGTCTAATTATTATGGAAAGGATTGTTATCATGTGTAACTTACGCCCCCACCCCCGCCTAACACAAACAGTTTCAATGTGGTGGAATTAAAGCTGCAACTAAAACTCATGTCCAAGAACCTTATTGGGAAGAATTTAAAGGTTGACTTATTAGTGCAAGTTAATGAAGAAGAAAAGAAAGTAAACTAAATGATTGACACCGGAAATGGTGATGCAACTAAATGAATCCTATTGACTTCTCCAAATCCTACCTATGATCCCCTTTCAGAGACCCAACCAATTGTGAGTAGCAATGGAAAGGTTTTAGGCAATAGTACTCCATCTAGTTGTGTGAGATTGATAGCTCTAGAATCCTAATCTCCACAACAATGAATGGGCCTAAGAAATGCATCTGTAACTTTCCCAGAAACTTTAGGAACTTACTATCATATAATAGAACATGCCCCCCTACTATGAATGAATTCTTCTTGATATGCCAGTCATGCCACTCTTTTTTCCTTCTTTGCTCAACCATTTGGTGAAAATCTTCTAGGAACCTTGCTTCATCAAGTTCCAAGAATTCATCTAATCACTTCTGGAGCGATGCCTCCTCTGTCATTTTAGTGGCCTAGGCAATAAATATGCTTGAAATAGCAAATTCGATCGGCACCACGGCTTCCCGTCCATACACAATTTTGAAGGGTGTATATCTTTGTAGTCACTTGATCATTGTGTGGTATGCCCATAGTGTCGCTATCACCCTCTCATCCCAATCATCTCTATTGGCCAAACATACCTTAGTTAAACCCTTTTCCAATATTTTATTGAATGCTTCTATGGTTCCATTGGCTTGCAGTCATGTCGTATCATGAAGTTTTGAAGTAGGGAAGAAACTATTTCATTGATGAAATAAGTTCCTTGGTCACTAGTCAGGCTCTTGGGGCACCTGAACTGTGAAATGACATTCTCACATATGAACCTAGCGGCAATATCCTTTGGACAGTCCTTCATAGGTGCTACTTTAGTCCATCTGCTGAGATATTATGTTGTCATGATTATGTACCTGGCATGAGAGTGACGTATTGGTGGATTGATCGGCCCTATGAATTCGAATGCCCATTTTTCAAATATCTATAAGGCACATACCAGTTGTAATGGGAGTTTGTCTCGATGTGACGACTTTCCAACACTTTCGCATGCATCGGATCCTTTGGCGTATTCTTTGGCATCTTTGTACGCTGTGTACCACCATAATCCTACTATAAACACCTTCCGGGTTGTAACTTCCCCCCAACATGGCCACCTGCAACTCCTGAATGGCATTTCCATACTACATCGTGTCTCTCATGGTGAAGGAAACATCATCGCAACACTAGATCCAAGCCCAATTTGTATAGGTGCCCTATGATTATTTGATAATCGGTTGCTCACATGACCATGTGTTACCTTTGTCTATCCCTGTATTCAACCAAATATTTCCCTATAGCTAGGAAGGCTGCAATCTCTTCTAGGTAATCGGGCATTGATTCCACTCGGAATAGGTTGGAATCAAGTAGTTGATCATCTAGGGATCCTCCACTTTCTCCTGATTGCAGCCTTGAGAGGTGATCTGATCCCACACTCAATTGGCACAGCTTTACAATTACTTCAAAAGTAAATTCCTGAAATAACAGCAACCATCTGCAAATTCTCCCCTGCAGCATAGGCTTGTTTACTAGGTATTTCAAAGTGGAGTGGTTAGTAAAAAGCTTAAATGGGCCCCCAAGAAGGTAGTGTCTAATTTTTTTAAGAGAGTAGACCATAGCTAGTGCCTCCCTTTCTGTTGTGGTGTAATTCTTTTCTATGGTGGATAAATTCCTAGTGGAAAAATAGATCGGGTGGTCAAGGCTCCCTTCTCTCGGCTGAGCTAGCACTGCCCCTAGAGAAATACTAGATGCATCAATATGGACATGGAATTATTTATTCTAGTAGGGATAGACTAGAATTGGTGCACTTACTACCTTTTCCTTTAGTATGTCTACTACATCTTGACACTCCTCCGACCACGTAAATGCTTCAGCCTTCCTCAGCAGTTTCTCCATTGATGCAATGATGGAGGCGTAGTTGCTGATAAATATTTCATAGTACCCGGTATGCCCCAATGTAGATCTAAGTTGCTTTACATTTGCAAGTGGGTCCATGTTGACTATTGTCGCAACCTTGGCAGGATCTATGCACACCCCTTCTCTACACACAATGTATCCCATTAGTGTTCCAAAGGGCACAAAAAAAATACATTTTTTTAAGTTTGATGATATATTTAATTGTCTGTAGTGATCAAACATTATCCTGAGTAGACTGGAATGTTGCTTCACTGAGCTATATACCGACCAGTCATCCATGTAGACCTTTAAGAACCTGTCGATGTAGTCTTTGAAGGCTGTAATCACAATTCTCGAAAATACTGCATGTGCATTCTTAAGGTTGAATGTCATCACATGATAGGCATACAATACCCATCCTGTAGTGAAGGTAGTTTTCTTCTTATCTTCTTCAGTGATTTTGACCTGGTGGTAACCTGAGAACCCATCGGTGAAGGAATATTCTTCATTCCCTACTACATTGTCTAGGACCTCATCACCAAATGGTGTTGGAAAGGGGTCGTATACACAAGCATTGTTAAGATTGTGATAGTCCACATAGACCCTTATCTCTGTAGCATCCTTCTTGTGTTGTATCATGATCAGGCTGACCCACTCCACCCTATCCACCAGAAAAATAAGTCTTTCCTCTAGAATCTTATCTATTTCTTTCTTTATTTTCTCCTTAACTCTTGGGTTCAACCTATACGACCTGTGATCCATCGACTTTGCCTTGGGTTTTAGTACAATTTTATTTTCTCGAATGTCTCCGTTGATTCCTTTTAGCTTCGTAACTAATGAGGGAAATAAATCCTCATGTTCTCTTAGGAGATCAAAATTTTCTTATGTAGTTTATTCATTCCAATAGTCTCGAATCGATGCTATTTTGGGTTTTTCATTCATTCCAATGTTGTGCTTCTGCAAATTCACTGGGAGTAAGTGTGGAGCATCAGTTACCAGTCCCTCCTTAATGCCTCTCTCCCCTTAATTCTCATGGAGTGACAAGTTTTGTAACCCCTCCAAGTCATCCTCATCTGGTTCTTTGTCCACCTTTCCACAGACCATTGCCTCTGCATACCCTGACTTTTATAAATATTGTAAAGTCCTCTGGACTATGCATCCATCCCATAAATGACCTGATGTGAGTATTATCCACTTGATAGAGTGCAATGCCTTAGTCATCATCTTGTTGTTATTCCTAAAATAGAAACTACTGACAAATTTTTCGGCCAAATTATCCCTATTAGTTCCAGCCTTTGCAGCCTATCACCAGGGATCAAAATGGGCTCTTACTATGTCTGGATTTCAGAGATGTTTTGCACATGATCTTCAGTGCAAATCATATCCTAAGTATTTCCATTAGAAGAAACTCGTAAAAATATTTCCAATGGTATATCACACTCCCATAACCAATTTCTGGATCATAAGATATGATCGAAATGAATGAGTGATTCTTGGTTATGCATGTTTTGAGGTCAGTTGTTGCACACAACGACAAGTTTACTAAAAGATCAATTTATGAAATAATGGTAAGGAATTTTTCAAAATTGAAAGATTTTTTTTTCCATCACATACCAAATAAAAAAAACCTCCTTTAGTTTATGCACAGGTGCTACTATGTGGGAGATATGTACTGATATTTGGAGCCTGCATTAAAACAAAGCAAATTTTTCATTTATTTTACTGTTTTAGTCATTTTAGTGCGGTGCCAGTTTACAACCAATAGAAAGTAATTTTGAAAAAGCCAAGGATGTTTCTGTTAACCACAAGCCTATAACAAAAACCCCTTTCATTTTATTCACAGGTGTCATGAATTGGGATATGTGACTATATCTGTACAGCTCATTTCACAGACTTAAATTATTAATGATTTTTTGTTTTAGAGATGGTTTTGTGGCACATATTACGCACAACTAGAAATGAATTTCCAAAATTTGAGAGAGGTTTTTCTCCAAAATGACCTTATCTATAAAAACCTCTTTCTATTTTATAACAAGTACTATGGTTTAGGAGATACGAGTTCATCTTCAACACCATTTTCATAAATTCGATCCAAGTTTAATGTAACTGATTCTATTTTGAAGAAAATGGTTGAGCTCAATTCCCTTAGTACAAGGATGAGAAAATGTATATATTTTATGAATTTCATAGTGTAGAGGTTGGACTTTGGTAGAAGTGTTAGACTCACTGAACATTTTATATCAGTAGTTGGCAAGGAATAAAACCAAGTTTCACAGCTATTTTTGTGGGATTCTTGTGACAGTGAGTTTATGTATTGTTTCTTCTTTGTAATGAGTTTTTCTGATGTTTTATATGTATTCACATCTCTCTCTTTCCTCTAAACTAAATGAATCAAGGTGAATAGACAAAATACACTAGATTTACAGTGCTTCGTCTTAGGAATGCATTTAGTTTTCAATGTTTTCACTATTTGAAGAGGATTCATAGTTTCTTGTGCCCTCCTCAACTCCTCAGCTGTCTTACTCTACCATCTCAATCCATTGCTAGTACATAAACACTTGTCTACCTCACCCCACAGAACATGACTGTATCCCTGAGTTGATTTCCCGGACCCAAGCTGCCTTCTCCAATTGATCCAGCAACCAAAACCTAAAATCAAACCAGAAACCCTAATCTACTATACCTAGCCTAAAATCAGCATTCATTTAGTCATCTCAAGCCCTAGTTGCCAATATCCTAATTGAGATTGACAAAGGGAGAGCCCTCTCCCAACCTAGTAGGGCTAGCTACCAGGTTAAGCGTGGTTTGATGTTACCTAGACCTGCCTTCCTTCAGCCTGAGGTAGATTTAGGTACTAACATCGTGGCGACCATATTGGGGAAGAGGTGACAGATCTTCTCCGGGAAAGATCATTCAAGTTGCAGATCTGATTGTTGATGGTGGACAACAGTGAGACACATATGAAGGCTGAAATCATCTACCTGATGACTCCAATGTTCAAGATCCTGAGCTTTGACTTCACTGCCAAATAATCCAGTTTTTAGAAACATTGATGGTAATCACCGATGACAGGGTATGTGGCAAATCCATTATCTAGTGTAATGTTATTGATTTTAAGGGATGAGATAGCAAAATTTCAAACTGATCATAGTTTTTTAACATCATTGTTTCTTAGCTTGAAATCCAACCGACTCACACCTGAGAATAAATATTGTTTTCTTGCCTTAGTGGTTGAAATATTGGAAAATGAAATTGAATTATTAGATTTTCAAATTAAATTACATGAATTCTAAAACCATAAACAGTTCTTGGAAACTCTCCCTCGTCCCAAAGGAGAAAAGATAAGGCTACCCTTGGATGGTTGGATTGAAGGATGTTATGATTTACAGCGAGGATGCGACAATCTCCAAACAAGAGAATTTGTTAATGAGTTGGGGCAGCAGATAGAATCTATTTTTTATGATCCCATAGTAGCATATATGGAATATATTTTTAAGTTGAAAGAAAAACCAGGGTGCCTTTTATAGAGCCAGAGGTACTATGGGTATATATTGCTGGAAGAATTTCCAATTGTGTCCTAGTTCAAGCATTTCCAAGCAACATATTTTTCGCAGTTACTTGAATGGTTGATATGGCATTACAACATCACTTGATCCATTGATTTTGCAGCAAATTATGGTAGGTTTTTGTAAATAAATAAGCTTCCAAAGGCAACATTTTAGTTTCTGGTATTTGTTATGTACAGGTTGCAGTATGTGTATATTTGGATTGGTATGAGTTTTTTCGAGTTTGTAGTTGTTTGACCGTATTTCCCAATGGATGAGGCACTTGGTATATAGTGTTCTTGACACCTCCAAGGAGCTGCCATCCACAATAAGGCCGATGTTATTTCCAGTCTTCGCAGCCTGTCACCAGGGATCAAAATGAGCTCTTACTATGTCTAGTTTTCAGAGATGTTTTGCACATGATCTTCAATGCAAATCATATCCTAAGTATTCCAATTAGAAGAAGCTCATAAAAATATTTCCAACAGTATATCACACTCCCATAACCAGTTTCTAGATCAGAAGATATGATCGAAATGAATGAGTGATTCTTGGTTATGCATGTTTTGAGGTCAGTTGTTGCACACAACGACAAGTTTACAACAAGATCAGTTTTTGAAATAATAGTAAGGAATTTTTCAAAGGTGAAAGAGGTTTTTGTCCATAATATACCAAATAAAAAAAACCTCCTTCAGTTTATGCAAAGGTGATACTATGTGGGATATATACAATGATATTTGGAGCCTGCATTAAAACAAAGAAAATTTTTCATTTATTTTACTGTTTTAGTCATTTTAGTGCGGTGCCATTTTACATCATATGGAAAGTAATTTTGCTGAGACTCTACCAGACTGAAAATTGCTTATACAAAGAAACACACACACACAGCCATCTTTTTTACTTTTAAGCAAATTCTAATGTTTAGGGTACATACCTAAGGTCCTACGTCCGAGAAGACCGTTAGGGTGCAAACCCTTCTTGGAGTTCCCTTCTTCTTTCTCTGACCTGCAAGACAAACAAATCAAAGAACACAACAGTACATGTATAGAAGTTTATGTATAAATCATCTTTATGCTATGAAGTTAGTTATAAATAATCTTTAAGTAACTACTTTCATAAGAATTCAACACAAGAATCTCATAAGCATAAAGAAAGATTATTCGGGAACAAAGACGTGTTTCTTTATATATAAAGGCAAATAAAGTACATATATCGGAAAGATATCACCTGAACACCTTCAGCAGGCTCCAAGCAAGCTTCCTCCCGGATTCGTTCCAGCCTCCAGCCTCCAGCGAGAGCTCCTTCCAAGTCTTACTCAATGATGATGTCAAGGATGAATGATCACCAATACACATGGAAACAAGGGTTTCCTATGCAAAATGGGGGAAGTGCAGGATGCACCAAGGACTTCAGACCTGGTCTAAGGGAAAAATCTCAGCATAATAATCTTGCTCTCCTTTCTCTCTCCCCTTGGCCTTCCCTTTGATGTCTTTTTATACCCTCTCCAAAGTAGTTTTTTAGTTAGGAGTTGGTTGGGAACAGTTGGGCCACGGGCACTAACAGGTGATCCAGCAGGTAAACCCGCGATCACCGCCCGAAAAAGAGGAAATTATATTTTTTTAAGTGTTTTAATAGATACACGCGGGTTGGGTATGACAGACCCGCGTGTACACGCGTTTAACACAGGGCAAAGTCGCGTACAGGGAATAAAACACTGTTTTTTAAATTTTTGGACCAGGTCTGGAAGGAGGGGTTGCCCTAGGCCATAAGTGCAGCATCACAAACCATAAGAGTGAGATTTGGAGCTATAACAGATGCCCCCTAATGTATGAGGTTAGAAGGGGAACATGATGGCCGAAATACATTAAGTAAGTACAAGGAAAGGAACTCTGCCGAAAAACCGAGGAGGACTTCACCAGAATTCAGCCTGCCAAGCCACCGAAAGGAGATCAGAAAGAAACACTGTCTGAGGCGGGCATACCCATGCTCAGGAAAAGTAAAGCATGTCTGCATATCGAGTACAAGCGGATCCACTAAGTATACAAGTATAAATGACTGTAAAAATACATAATGGATCATCTGATCATAATGAGTAAGTACATGTCTGAATATCACATATAAAACTGTCAATGATGCTGAAAAGATGCAACGGATCACTGAAATCAAAGACTGATCCCATAAGGTACCAACTGAACATGATGGAATAGGATGGTACTACACTGCAAACTCAGGTGCCAGCATATAGAATGTCGCCATGACTGACTGCAACATATAAGGTGGAATGGTATCAACTAGCAGCAACAGGAGCAACTGTCAAGTGAACCAATGAATGCTGATACAACCTGAGGTCTTCACCGACCGCCGTGGTACATTTCTACACCATGGGAATAAATGATCTGAAGTCGACCATGTGAGAAATCGTTTGATTACCGGTCATTGATGTATACCGTTAACAAACGCGAGACTACTCACCGATAATGATAATGAGCGTCAAGGTACCCAGTACAATCTAACAAGTGTGAATAGATGAGCTGAAGTCGAACACCTGTAAGAATCTATCAATCAGGAGACAATGATGGTTTCCCACTGTCGATAGCGAGGAATCTGCCACTAATGACTGCAAACCCCAAGGTACTGCCAAATGGACTCTAGATCTTTGCCCCAGAGCAATGAGTCGGAGTCGATAGGGAAAGATCCGCTAGAAGGAAGGCATTAAGGCATCCTCCATCAATCTAGCGCGAGTGTAACCCGTAGGCCAATAATGTGGAAGGAATCGGACGAAAAAGATGTAGTAACCCAACCGAAGTACGTTTCCGGCGTACACAAGATGTGGCTAGCGCACGGCAGAAACCCTCTGAACCAACCAATAATGAAAGCTGACACAGAGGCGAGGTATCCACCAATAGGGTCAAATGGAAACCAAGGTACTGCACGAATCCCAATGTGTGATAATGTATGCTGATGTCGAACACAAGGGAAACCACTCAGTCAAAGACCCATGATACTGATCGATGCTGAGCACAAGGTGACCTATCAATAATGAAAATAGGGCCAGGGTGCGGTCTCTAGGTCTGCCCTCAGAGCAATGTGTCGTCGTCGATAAGGACAAGACCCGCCAGCAAGAAGTCAATGGGGACCTTCTCAAACCGGCACGAGTGAAGGACCAATATAACTGATGTGATGATAGACATGACACTGACAACCAGGGATGGCCGACTGAAAAATGAGTCAAGAGACACCGCAGAAAGGCCGACTCAGGCTAACTTCCCTTGAACAAAAGCACGACTCAATGTGACTATGTGGCAGCATATAATGAATCTGTATAAGTTCGTCATGCAGGAGGCACGAACGAACCCTCCATATGATTGGAAGAGATAACCAATCGGGGGAGAACTGACTCGATAACAAGGTTATGGCTTACCTAAGTCAAACTAAATCCCACCCATGCGGAGGAGACTTTGTTTTGAGTGCTTTGTTCAAGGGCGACACGACTGACTCTAGCTGCCAACAATAAATGGAAGTAATGTCCCTGTTCCCGCTCTTTTTTGGAATATTTAATTTTTTTTTTGTCTTTTTCTGATAAGCCGGAAAAAGAATAAAAGAATGCTATGGTACAGTGGAAAGAACGAGTGTCGGTGAAACAGATGCTCTAGTTCCTGGGAAAGGAACGTTCCTATGCTCAATGCAGGGAGGTGAAAAACTGGTCAGTGACACTCAGAGGTATGCTCCTTCCACGGATCAAGGTATGTCAAGCTGCAGAAGTCAAAGGTATGCAAAGTTGATTTTGCAGACGTCATGGTCAAAAGTTGGCTTAAACACAAGTCCAAGTGAAGCCGGCTCTAGGCCAAAGGGTGCAAATAGTCAACATGCAATGCAAAAGTACAACTCAACACACATAGGAGCCTCTAGGGTATAAGGCCAGAACGAAGCGAGGGAGCAAAGAGGAATGAGTCTTCAACGCACAAGTCATGGCGGGACTACAGAGGACTCCCGAGCCTAGTGACAAAAAACCAGCATGAGTGCCAAGTGACAATCAGGTACTAACTAGGGCACCCATGATAAGGTAGGCTCTACCACACAAGTCATGATACTTCTAAGCAATGAGAAGGTTCCGCATCATAACTTGGTGGGGTCGATCCTAAGGCCAAAATGGAAAAGGAAACTGATAAATGCACAATGCAGGCGGAAAAACCTAACCTATATGCCAAGTTCGAGAACCAATACCTGTCAGAACGGACCAACCATAAACTTCCAGAGGAGAAATCTTCCAAGTTCTGTAAACATAAATAGGAACACTAGACACGAAGTTAATACATCCCACATATAAACTTCATATAAAATCTTTGTGTTATAAGATACAAAACTTGAAGATGCGTACCTCATATATACAATATGGTACAGGGAACCACGCAGCCTTGCGGCTTACGCATAATAGTTCTGCTGAACAAACCCCTTGCAGGGCTCAGGCCAAGGGCTCCTTTGGTAGTCATAACTCATGGCTTCAAAGAGTTCCTCCTGTGAAGGCAAAACAAGTTCTAAGAAATCATGAGAACTACAAGGATCAAAAGAGGGAATTAAAGGATCCCATGTCCTTATAGGAAGAATCTCTCGGTCAACTGCCGGGACCAAGTCCCAAGAAGGAAAATAATAAGTCAACGGATCCTTCTTAGAAGCGATTGAACATTGAGGACTCAATGCCACATAATTCACCTGTGGCGGGGTAGAGTCTACTTGAACACTTGGAACAAACCAAGGGGCATTCTGGAGTAAAGTCGAATTAGGGTGGTGATTGTCAGATGCAAGCTGATCAACAGTGACAATATTCCCATTATGAGGAAAGCACATTACTCGAAAGAGTGAAGACACCACAACATTCATAGCATAGACATAATCACGCCCAAGTAGCATATTAAAGTCTAAAGGGCTATCAACCACCATCATATCGATTAAGACAGTCTTCCCACCTAAAGTGATAGGCACTTGAGGAAGAACACCCATAGATTCACCAGGCCTTCTATCATAGGCTAACAACTGACTCTGAGCTGTCAACAACTTTGGGTAACCCAAAGCTTTCCAAGTCAAAGAGGATATAATACTTGTAGAGGATCCTTCATCCACCATACATCGATAGACATTTGTGGAATTAACTCTGACCTTTATTTGAAAAGGTACAGCGGAAGGAAGACGAGGCTCAACAAGACTATCCCAATCAAAGGAAACACTCTTAGAACTTGGAGGGGGAACATTCGAAGAAACCGGAATGCCCCCTATACTAGAAGACTCTGTACTAGAGATCAAACAGACTCTTTTGTTAGGCACTTCACCCCCCAAAAGAGGAGTGTAATCGGCCAGCGATTGCACTGGCTTTACCACATTTTCAACCGATGGTTGATGGGATTGATGAGAAACCATATCAAGTGTAGGAGTAGAAGTACTTTCAGACTCGGACCATATCCTTTGAACCTCTGGAATACCAGGGCATAAATGAGTAAGATGGTCTCCTTTGCATATCTTACAAGGGAACTTAGGTTTAAAACTTCTACGTCCAGGTTTCTTATCAACCTCCATTCCGCCAACATGACTAGCAGTGGTTTGCGGAGAGTCCTGAACATGACTTGCAGAGGTCGGTGACCCTTTGCTAGTATGACTCGCAGTGACCAGACTCGTGCCCCCAGCATAACTAGCAGCGGCTGAAGACTCATCTTCAACATGACTCGCAGAGGTTGAAGATGAAGTGCTAGTATGACTTGCAGTGACTAGACTCGTGCCCCCAGCATGACTTGCAGCGGCTGAAGACTCATCTTCAACATGACTTGCAGAGGTTGATGATGAAAGGATAGAATTATTCTTCTTCTTTGACTTCCTTTTTCTCCTCTTTTTAGATTTCTTGTTACAAGACGGAGGGGAAGAAGGAATCCCAGATTTCTCTTTGAGAGAAGATGAACAATTAGCACCCATAAGATGCCCCTGAAATAAAGCATTCAACTGAGAAGCTTCAAGAGCATTCGGAATATTCGGAGTGGACCACAGCCAAACGGGTAGTCCAACATTCAACCCAGGAATATTCAAAGTGGCCATCAAGGGAGTACCAACGTTTCCAAAGAAAGGAAAAGCACAAGGATCCCCTTTTGGGAGGGCACCTTGGTTGGTTTCCACAGGAATATTGGCCATATCTAACTGATCCAAAGACCCTTCCCTTGCGGGAATATAGAAATAACTCTTCAAAGAATATGGATAAGCAATCAAAACCTTTGCCCTTGAGGAGGCAACTCCACAACTTCCGAAAGAACGACCAAAAGCCTTTCAAGATCGGTAGAGCGGCAAGCCAGTCACTCAGAACACAAAGTCCAAATGTGACTAGACAAAAATACCTAAAGCCAACTATATATAAGGAGCAAAGAGCACTCACTATAAAGTCCCTAAAGAAACAGCCAGTCAAACAACTTTCAAGTATTTCCGCTCCGGGTGTTGAGGACCGGACACCAAAATACAAGAAAGCGGAGTCAGGGGCCTTCCGAAGATAGTCTGGGATAATGACGGCCCAGTCCTATCAGCGAAGGTATCAGAGGAAGTTACGCTGACCTCCTAACAACAGCCTGCGCCGGTGCAAGCCCCCAAGCTTCGCAAGGGTGCCCTCCAGAAGTACTGTCGAGAGTGATACAACGTCGACCTCAGGTGCCACGGGATTCCCCTCCGCAGCCACCTATGCAGATCCCTAGGAGAGGCAACTATGGGTACCAACTCGTCGCAGAAGCCAGGCGGAACAGTCGTGAGGTAAGTTCGGACAAGTAGGAGAGGGGGTATCTCTCTTCCCTGTCTTCACAGACCCTCGTGCTTAACTCCCAGATCCGGAGCTTTCCTGGTCTTCCTAACGCTGTTGGATTTACTCTCTTTAATCAGACTCTTATGTTTGACGTTTTATGTGGCCTTGGAGAGTTAACTCTCCACTCGCCTATTCCAAGGCCCTAAAATCCTAAACTTGTTGGTGTAATAACTAAAACAAAAAGTTCTAGTGGATTTTAATTAAGCGCTTGATTTTATTAGGCTGTTCTTTAAGTCAAAGGTAACGAAAGTGAAACGTGTGGTGTTTTTAGGACGCAAAAAGAAACTATCCTAACTACATGCACATGCACTTTTTCGTTTCGATGAAGAGCAATTTCTATGAGGTTCAGATGTACTTCAAATTAAACAAAGTTTTTTGCTTTCTTTTCAAATTCCACACTCACAAAAGCTAACAAAACTATGCATGCCTAAAAGAGGATGCAAAGCTATGCTAATGCAAGAACTATATGTGAATGCAAGATTTTAAGACTACTCTGCAAACAAAGAAGGAAAGTTGCTGCTTTACCAAATTTTGTCTTGCCACTAAAATGCTTAGATAGAAGATGATTTGTTACATAATCATTTCGTCCAAACAATAAAAACAAGTTCTAAGATAAAAAACAAAGCACTTTCACTTCGCAAAAAAGGAAATCAAATGAGAAGCAAGTTTAAGAAAGTGAAACTCAAAAACTTTCAAAAGATTTTCTTTCAATCAAACCAAAAAGTCTTTTTCAAAGGAAAGCTCTCAAAAATACTGACACTAATGATTGATAAACAAGCCACCAAACACTTTTGTGAATTGACACCTTTCAAATGATGAGAACTCAACAAAAATAAAATGTGTTCGAAATCGCTTTTGACAATCAAAAGCAGCAATGAAAGTCCAAGAAATCAAGAGACAAGTTTCAAGGAAATGGTAACAAACAACTTTCCCGAAACGAAGGAGCAAATGGTCATAAAAATGATTTCGTTAAGCAAACACAAATGTCATGAAAACAAAATGGACACAAAGATTTTAAGACAATCTTCCCACTCTGCCGAAACAGAGCAATCAAGATTCTTAAACAGAAACCTTATGTGTCAAAAATCAATGACGCTTGCAATCAACGAAAAACAAGACTAGCACTCCTAGAGAGAGTTCGAAACAAGATGCCCCCTGTTAAACAGAGAACTGTCACTGGGAATTGACTGCTTTAAACTGACCCAAACCACCAGACAGACATTCAGCCAAAAGAAAAATTATAAATCTTGAAAATTATGTGATATACGCGCCTGCAATTATTTGCAGAATGCGTGTACACGCGACTGTAACTAAGGAAACCTGCGTATACGCGGGTTTACTTAGTGCAACTTGCGTATATACGCTTCTGTAATCCAGAAAAAGTGCGTATATGAAGTGTTTCAAGAAAAATAAAAAACACAAACTGAAAAACTGGAAAAGCTTGGAGTTTAAGAAAATATCAAACAGTCAGAACCAACAAACAGAGGGACTGAGCCTTGATTGGCTTGAGGACTACCCAAACTAGGAACAACAAGAATGTTGTCCCCAGCGGAGTCGCCAATTCTGGTTGAAGGGAAAGTACCCCTAGAGTCCTTTGGGCTGAGACTCTACCAGACTGAAAATTGCTTATACAAAGAAACACACACACACAGCCATCTTTTTTACTTTTAAGCAAATTCTAATGTTTAGGGTACATACCTAAGGTCCTACGTCCGAGAAGACCGTTAGGGTGCAAACCCTTCTTGGAGTTCCCTTCTTCTTTCTCTGACCTGCAAGACAAACAAATCAAAGAACACAACAATACATGTATAGAAGTTTATGTATAAATCATCTTTATGCTATGAAGTTAGTTATAAATAATCTTTAAGTAACTACTTTCATAAGAATTCAACACAAGAATCTCATAAGCATAAAGAAAGATTATTCGGGAACAAAGACGTGTTTCTTTATATATAAAGGCAAATAAAGTACATATATCGGAAAGATATCACCTGAACACCTTCAGCAGGCTCCAAGCAAGCTTCCTCCCGGATTCGTTCCAGCCTCCAGCCTCCAGTGAGAGCTCCTTCCAAGTCTTACTCAATGATGATGTCAAGGATGAATGATCACCAATACACATGGAAACAAGGGTTTCCTATGCAAAATGGGGGAAGTGCAGGATGCACCAAGGACTTCAGACCTGGTCTAAGGGAAAAATCTCAGCATAATAATCTTGCTCTCCTTTCTCTCTCCCCTTGGCCTTCCCTTTGATGTCTTTTTATACCCTCTCCAAAGTAGTTTTTTAGTTAGGAGTTGGTTGGGAACAGTTGGGCCATGGGCACTAACAGGTGATCCAGCAGGTAAACCCGCGATCACCGCCCGAAAAAGAGGAAATTATATTTTTTTAAGTGTTTTAATAGATACACGCGGGTTGGGTATGACAGACCCGCGTGTACACGCGTTTAACACAGGGCAAAGTCGCGTACAGGGAATAAAACACTGTTTTTTAAATTTTTGGACCAGGTCTGGAAGGAGGGGTTGCCCTAGGCCATAAGTGCAGCATCACAAACCATAAGAGTGAGATTTGGAGCTATAACAAAAACCTAAGGAAATTTGTTTTAACCACAAGCCATATAACAAAAACCTTTTTCATTTTATTCACAGGTGTCATGAATTGGGATATGTGACTAGATCTTTATAGCTCATTTTCACAGATTTAAATTTTTAATGATTTTCTGTTTTAGAAATGATTTTGTGGCACAAATTACACTCAACGGGAAACGAATTTCCAAAATTTGAGAGAGGTTTTTCTCCAAAATTACCTTATATACAAAAAACCTCTTTCATTTTTGTAACAAGTGCTATTGTTTATGAGATACGAGTTCATCTTCAACACCTATTTTCGGAAATTTGGTCCAAGTTTAATGTAACTGATTCTATTTTGAAGAAAATGGTTGAGCTCAATTCCTTTAGTACAAGGATGAGAAAATGTATATATTTTATGAATTTAATAGTGTAGAGGTTGAACTTTGGTAGAAGTGTTAGACTCAATGAACATTTTTTATCAACAGTTGGTAAGGAATAAAACTAGGTTTCACAACTATTTTTGTGGGATTCTTGTGACAATGAGTTTATGTATTTTTTCTTCTTTGTAATGAGTTTTTCAGATATTTTATATGTATCCACATCTCTATATTTCCTGTAAACTAAATGAGTCAAGTTGAATAGATAAAATACACTAGATTTATAGTGCTTTGTCTTGGGAATGCATTTAGTTTTCAATGTTTTTGTTGGTTGAAGAGGATTCATAGTTTCTTGTGCCCTCTTCAACTCCTCAGTTGTCTTACTCTACCATCTCAATCCATTTCTAGTACATAAATGCTTGTCTACCTCACCCCACAGAACATGACTATATCCCTGAGTTGATTTCCCGGACCCAAGCTGCCTTCTCCAATTGATCTAGCAATTGAAACCTAAAATCAAACTAGAAACCCTAATCTACTATACCTAGCCTAAAATCAGCATTCATTTTAGTCATCTCAAGCCCTAGTTGTCAATATCTTAATTGAGATTGACTAGGAGAGAGCCCTCTCCTGACCTGGTAGGACTAGCTACCAGGTTAAGCGTGGTTTGATG
The DNA here is from genome assembly GCA_031772625.1 of Pinus tabuliformis. Taxonomy (NCBI): domain Eukaryota; kingdom Viridiplantae; phylum Streptophyta; class Pinopsida; order Pinales; family Pinaceae; genus Pinus; species Pinus tabuliformis. The sequence goes on along the minus strand of CM062815.1, from coordinate 316,036,567 downwards.
TTACCCTAGACCTGCCTTCCTTTAGCCTGAGGTAGATTTAGGCACTAACAATCCCAATATACCATTTGCCTCCTTATTTCTTATTGTACATGCTAGGCTTTAGGAAATGTGCCCAACTTATGTATGAACCCATGCACCCATAATTCTTTCGAAACCCCCTCTCAGTTCCACCTGTCTTTACATCTTTCCAAGTGTTGTCAAGGATCGAAATTCCCTCTGTACTTTGAAAAATATCGTGGGTATTTCCCTACCTATCTGAACCTATCTTACATTTCTCTCATGATCATTTCCCAGTCCCAGAGATAACTGTGGTGGACCCCCCACCATCGTGTTGGGGTCTCTTGCAATGCGACATTTAGTAATGGTATTTTATGTTCTTCACTCACAGTTACATCAACCTTGTTGAGAAATTAATATACTAAGTCTATACCATTAAAGATAGGAAAGTCTCTTACCTCTGTTACAATCCAATTGATCCCACATATTGTAGTGCAACGTCTGGTGTTGACCTCATACCTGCCCTACTGCCAATCATCCCATGTGACTTCTAAGCCAACCTTGAAACTCTAAATTCTCCTCCAGCTAATTGATCCTTCAGCAGTTGGGTTTATGTAATCCTTTATCTTACCCATTGTTAGTCTATAGATTTGATCTAACATCCCTGGCTCTTCTATGTCATCTAATAGTTTTGTGAACCTGGGTCCCTGATATGGGTCTATTGGTTGAATCACTCTTACTCCTTCTACCTCAATGGTCATTGGTTCCTTATTCAGATCTATGATGGTATAATTTTCATAGGTTGATTCTATCCCTAGCAGTGTTGGATAAGGATCATTGTCTCCCATAACATCTATTACTTCAAAATTTACATGTGTGTTTACTCTTACTACATCTACCTCCACGTCCTCCAGTCCCCAATTGGAAGTATACAATATTGATTCACCATCCATAATTGGATTGGTGAGAATGTAAAGTAGGGTTTCCCAAGTGCCTCCCACGACTTTCTTGGTAGGATGTTCACATCAGAACCAAGATCTATCATAGTGTCCTTGATCTAAAATCCTACAATTTTCACATCAATTCTGAATTCTCTACTTGTTCCCTTCTTATTTATACTTACTCTTTTTTTTTCTTTCAGGTAAGTTAGTGGAGATTTCTCCTCCATCATCTTCTTCCTCTGGTATGGTTGCCTTCAGACTCCTCCACAACTTCCCCAACATCTGGTCATCGTTGATAATTTGCAGGAATAACCTAAACAACTCCTCAAAAGGTCTGACAATTGTGGATTTTGGAAGGTCTAGGGTCTTGTCTTTGCAAGACTATGTTTTCCCTTTTGGTAGTCTTGCACCTCTAGCCAAATTGTCAAACAATTTTTTTTCCTCCTTGTAATATTGTTTCTTCTTCTCAAGGTTATATGCCCACTTTGAGGAGTCCAACCAAATGATTGTAGGTTGGTATGGAGTGCCTTGATCAGCCCCTGTCTTTTTTCCTCTACGTGTAACTATGCTAATATTGGATATCGGGGCTACCTCCATGATCCTTAGCTCTGTGTTGATCAAAGTCACTCCTCTCTACCTGTTACACTCCTCCTATCTCACGATCAACTCCGGACAATCCTTCGTCACATGGGCATTGACCCTACACCAAGAGCAATAGGGCCTCCTTGGTAGAGGGAAACGTCATGCAACATTCCCCTCCCTTTCACAGTTGTAACAACGAACTGGACCCCTACCTCCTGCCCTTCCAGCCCTTGTTCCTCCTCCTTGCCCACCTCGAGCAGTCTCATTGACCCGGAAGATTGAGTAGTCTAACATGTCTACTAGAGAATCCAATGCTCTAAACTAATCAGTGTGGTGATTTTTGGAAGTGCATAACTCAAAATAATTTTTATTTGGGACATTAGAGTACTTTTGAAATATCGGGCACAATCGAGGAGGGTGTCCATACCACCCGCATACTTCATAGTGCTCCTGTTACTATTGACTAGGATACACCCCTTACGATCTTACCACCGCGACTCCTATTATGGGTGGAGGCCGAGGTGGTCCCCCTAGAGCCAACATGGTACCCATTCCCTATAGCCTCCGAAATTTCATGGTAGCATGACCTTGAATACATTAAGCAGTTGGTGCACCACACATTTGGTCTTGCTAGGCGGGTTGGTTGTAGATCTTTCAGCTTCTCCATTAGACTTGCAATTTGGTGTTGAAGACCCAAGATAGAGGGATCGTGTGAAGTTTCTTCCTCCTGGTATTCATGCGAATACCCTGCCATAGCTTCTATCCAGGTTGATTTCTTTATTGCATCATGCAACATCTCAATCTTTTGTTGCGTCAACAATGTTTGGGTGAGGGGTAACAGTGCTTTGATAAACCAATCCCTTTGGTGATTCGGGTTTATTGTGTAGCTGATTTTACCAATTACATCCTTAAATATTTTCTTTAGTTGCCATTTGGTATCTCCCTCCCACTTCTTTATCTCCCATAGCTCTGAAAACCCTTTCTAATCCATTTGGGGAAGTTTGAATTCTTTTACAAACTCTCTTTTAACCTCTTCCATAATTGGGTTCTGGTGTAACTCTGACTATTTTATAAACCATCTCAATGCCCTTTCCTTGAGAGGTATGGAACTCTATTAGCTTCACATTATCATGCTTCTAGTAGGATCTCCAGATAGCCTCGCATATATACCAGTGTATCTCTATGTCTTCATTTCCCCTGCCAAAGACTTATGGATACCTTGTGAATGACCCCACCATTATCGACTGCGTTCATGCTAAAAACACAAAGCCTTGTGATCCCGGTTGTAGAGATCCTTGTAAACCCATAATACTACTATTATTTCCACTGTTACTAGCACTAACCTTATAATTAACATGCACACTATGCACTCTTATCGTTTTAAGCAATTTAGAAGGAAATTTTCCAGGATTGTTGTAGAGTACCAGGGGAAGGTTAGGGGAGATACTACCTAAGCCTTGGGGGGATGGATCCTTGATTCTTCCTGACGCATAATCTTCTACTAACATTATTTTCATAACAAAGTATATATCATCCTATGGGCCTTCCTCTGAGCCAACGCAACTAGTTCCATCCAACCCCTCCCCCACGATTGATAAGGGAGGGATATTATCGCCTTCTGAGCTCCCAGTTTTTCCAAATGTCTCTATCCTTTTCGCTGAGTTCTCTTCCATCCTTCCTTCCACTTATAGGCTCCTCAATACCGCTCTTTCTTGGTGTATTTCCTATTGCTGCCTTTTAATTGCCTACATGGCCCTTCCCTGCCATTTTTCCGCTATCCACACTCTCCTTTGCGCTCTCAATTCCTTGGCCTTTTGTGAATCTTTTACGTCCATCCTTCTAATAACTTCATGGTCCCCTGCTCGGTAGCATCCCTCTCTTTAGGTCCTTCCCCTACTACTAGGTGTTTACGCTACCATGCTTGGACTTTGGAATACAAGCAAGCCCTCTTCCACCGTTAACAATTAATCCGGAGGATTATTTCTTCCAACATCTTCCCTCTCAACCCCATTTGCAACACGGCTTCAGCCTTTTAAAAGGACATGTGGATTTCTATGCAAACTCGACAATGTACGCTTCTAGTGTGGTCTGCATGCACAAATTTATTTATCTCATAATATCCATGTCAAGTTGGTCGAACACAGCGATATCTACCTGAGTTCAGTCGCGATACGACAACTTTTGTCCCCCTGACCTCCCTTTCACCTGTAATCTTTGTAACCAATTATATAGTTCTTCTGGAAACTTTCACCAGAATATCTCATACAAATCACTTGCAGCTTTCAAATATAGGAACTCGTATTTTAGTTTCGCAATAGCTCGGTGAAAGAGATGAGCTTGCTGAGAAGCAAACCAGTCCACTTGCTCGTCCCACCAGTTCCGTATTTCTTTCTTAAAAATCCTTGATACCATATTCTGAACCCTCTTTTTGAATTTTTGATCCTGGAAATGGAACCATTTGTTGGCAAAAAATGACAACAGGGTCGAGACCCTGGGTTCGGGTGCAAGGGGCCAATAAGGCTCTATTGTAACCTAGCACTTATGCATTTTCACCTTACCCAAGAAGGGGAAGGAGTCTCACCCAAGGCATGTCGCGACCGAAGTTATATGGGGGTTGTAATTTGATACCAAGGTAATCATATCACCTGGAAGAGAGAAAAGGACGGTAGCTTAACATGCAAACCCACCAGATCGTAACAATATATCCACGTTACACCAAAAGACTACCTAAATAGATGCTTATATATAAAAAATTTGAATAGCCAACATAATACACAAGAACACAATATAACTCCAAAATAGTCTTCTTCATTAGCATAACATAAGCACAATACATAAGGCTCATAGCCTAATCATCGACAGTAGAAATCACACAAAAAGTGTACAAAATCATACAAATATAATCATGTAGCCTTTCTCATTGCTCTGTAGCACAGGAAGAATGGAAACACTACATATTTTATGCAATTGAACAACAATAACCCCTCCTTTTCTTTTTCTTCTTCTTCTTATATTCTACCATCTACTCGAACTCTGAGTTCCTTTTCCCTTTGCTCATATGTCTTCATCCTTGGCTGCCTCTACTCTTTCCTCGCTTGGTTGTCCCTACTTCTTCCCACCACTCCTCCGCAACTCCCAACCTTCCTTCAATCTCCATTCTTCCCTCGGTTGTCAACTCCGCAACTTCCCAACAACTACCTATGCCACTTGTCATTAGCATCTTTCTCTGCAAACTATCAAAACGAATGCCGCAACAGTATGGGTTAGAGCTTCTCATTGAGCAGAGAGATATGTTATTCACTTGCAGGTTGAGCTTAGAGTGAACTAGAAATTGTAATACATTCTCTATTCATTTGATTAATCCAATCAGGGTTAAGGGGTTTTTAGCAGTTGCTTTCCCCTAGAAAAATATTTTGCATGTGTGTTATTTCTTATTGCATGTCTGAGATTGTTGTTCTAAATTGTGAATTAATTTTCACAAAGCAACAAGAAGAGAACTCACCATATCTAAAGAAATATACTAGTTCCACAATATCATCAAAATAAAGGGGTATATATATGGCATGGGGAGCACATTATTTTCTTTTTCATTGACGTCAAAGGGGGGGAAGTACCTTAAACAAAAAAAGGGGGGAAAGAGCCTAAAACAAAAAAAATCGGGGTGAAGGATCTCAAACAAAAACAAAAGGAGAGGGAGAGGTACACCAAATAAGGAGAAGTACATAAATGGAGTAGAACCACAAAAGGCAGAAATCCATTAAAGGAAACATTCACAAGAGGAGAAGTGCATCAAAGTGGGAGAAACAGTCATAAGAGGAGAAGAAGAGAAGTAAAGACTACACTTGTTTTTCTTTTATGCTTGAGTTATGATATGTTGCTTGTTTGATTATGGTGTTGCCATCAATGCCAAAAGGGTATCTAATGTTAGAAATATGTTGCCATTGATGGGAAAGGTGAAGAAGGTGATTGCAAAAGAAGATATGTTTATAAATAGGAGCATAGCAAGTATGGAAAGGGAAAGGATGGATGTAGAGACTTTGGAGCCATTTCTGGGATAAGATATCATATTAGTATCTTTTGTAACCTACTTAGATGGATAGAGCTATGAAAGAGATTTCCAATGGTATATAAAAGTTTGAAAATGGATTCATGGATCAGAATTAATTTCTAGTCAAAGTTTAGTACCCCAAACTAAAAAGTTGCAAAGCCAGTTTGGTGGAGGATCAGTTTGATGGCAATTCTTTTCCAAACTTGGCGGAGCCGCTAATAGCGGGTGAGGTAGATTTTAAGCGACAACATATTACCAGAGAAATCACCAATTAGTTGGTGGTGGATCCCTCACAGCACATTATCCTGGCGGAGTTTCCCTGAATGGTTTAGAGTTGAGTACGGTAGTCCCTAGAGACACATCACCTTGAACCTCAGAACTTTAAATGAAAAGAACCTCGGAAGAAATGAATATATGCATATGATGTTTTGTTAAAAAATGGTTCTTGGAGAGAATGAGGAGGAGCCCACAATACCTTGGTACCTAAGAAGAAACCCCTCAAAGATTTCTCCAAGAAGAAATTGCAAATTATCACCAAGATTTGCAGCGCAAGAGTGGTAGTAGGCTTGAACCTAGTGGTTTTTGCATTTAACAAAGAAATTAGGAGAAAAAAAGGCATGGGATCCTCTTTCTATCATTACTTGGATGGAGTGTGGTGGATTTTGATTAACTCATCGTGATGACATAGCATAATTTGATTGGCTCGAGGTGATGATGTGAAGGTACAGTTAGCATTATGAAATTAGCACAGAGGTGACATGTGGCATGTGTTTCAGCACTTTTGGGTGGCCAAGTGGGCCAAAATTGGGTGACATTTGGCATCAGTGAGTTGATGACACATGGCACCCTATCATAGGTGGAAGATAGTTTGGAGTGACATCTCATCCCACCGAGTATGTGATTGGTCCACAAGTGTAGTAGTGCTCCCCATGGGACATGTAACCCCGGAGTAAACTCATCCTAGAAGAAACCTCCCTAGAAGAAACTTAAGCAAGCACTGGCTGGAAACCTCCACGAAGAAAAAATCTAAGAGGCATGAATAATGATGGAAATTGATGGAAAAAAATTACATTCCTAGAATAATGTGGCAGACATGCAATACTGGGTAAAATTTCATTGGTCACGCCAACTAGTAGGGGGAACCACATGAATACGCCCTCGAAGGAAATGTTCTCAACATAAATTCAAGGGTGCATGATCCAAATTTAAATAGGAATAAAAAACATTACATAGCTAACCATAAATACAGAGATACAACATAAATAATACTTCATTTCATTAATGTAAAATACTGAAATATGCTTACAAACAAAAATGGAAATAAACTAGATCGAGCGATGGTAGCTTATCTCTGAGGAAAGATGTGGCGGCTACATGCCTTTGGACTGTCTTAAAATGAGGATCGAAGGCCTATTTTTTGCTGAGAAACAATGGAAAACCATAAACATCCAAAACCCTAACCCTAGGAGATGAAGCACCTAACTATGGGCCCCGTTTTCGGTAAATTGGTACATCAAGTTCCCGGGGTCGTAACTTTGGCATACGATCTCCATTTGATGCGCAAAATACCTCATTAGAAAGATATATCCAAGGACTACAACTTTGGGATGAGAAACTTCAATCCATGGACCGATGTTGCTCCCATATTTCCCAAAGAACGTCGTTTAAGGCCTCGAAATGACTCCGGAAGTTTAGGACCTGAAAAGCTGCCAAAAATAGTAAATTGTGCTACAAATAAGGAAACTGAAAAACTAAAAGAAAAAATGGTGGGGGTCCAAGTGGAATTGGCGGGTTGCCACCAATATCCACTTGGATCATTCCTCCCCACTTAGGAAGCAATGGTCCCCATTGCATTGAGTACCTCCATGAGATGAGGAAAATTTTTCTGAAATTGGTCCCTAGTGAACCACTTGCCCTGGCGAAGGAGTTAGCCTGCTTTGACAACTCGATACTATTGGATCTTCTACTGGCGAGTGTGCTTGATCTGTATGTCCATGATCCAATCAGTGGCAGTTTGTTCCATGCAATCTAGATTAACTCTGTTGGTGTGAGATGTTCTGCAATGTCGAATGTGTCTAGTAATGGTGGAAAGTATGGCCGAAGGCAGTCCACATTGAACACTGGGTGTAGACCAAGGAATGGGGGAATGCTGAGCTCAAATGCATTGTCTCCCATAGCCTTGGTAATGGTGTAAGGACCATATCGTACTGGTCTAAGTTTCCGATAGGCTCTGGTAAGGCATTCCTTTTGAAAATGCAACCAGACTTTGTCGCCCACCTAAAACTTGTGTGGCACCCAATGTTGATCATGTCGCCACTTATACTTGGCATTTGATTTCTCCAGAATGTCATGGACCTACTTGAAGATATGTTGGATGTGCTCAATGAAGTTGTTTACCTTATCTGTTTCGGACTGTACATGAGCCAAATCTGCCTGAGTAGCTGCAAATGGCATGGCCACATCAATGGGACATAGTCGATGGAATCCCAAGCCCACCTAAAAAGTCTTGTGGCCAGTCGAGCTATGGAGAGCCCGATTATAGTTGTGCTGGACATAGGGCAGGCTCTCATCCCATGTGTGTGGATGCTTTGATTTGTACATGCGCAGAATATGTACGATCATCATGTTGACAACCCCTGTCTGGCAATCAATTTGGGGATGGAAGCCTATGGATTTAGTGAGTTTGGTGTCCAGCATTGACTAGATAATGGACCAAAATGTACTGAAGAACCTACTGTCCTGATCTGAGATGATATATTGTGGGATCCCAAAGTGTACCCACACTCATTCAAATAAGAGTTTAGCAGTGGCTTCTACTGTGATATTCTTCTTGTAGATCACCATAATGTCCATCTTTGAGAACCTATCGATGACCACAAATACACAGTCGTTTCCATGCTTAGTAGAAGGAAGGCCCGACATGTATTCCATGGAGATGGATTCCCAAGGTCGACTTGTGGTAGGTAACAAAGTATAGAGGCCTTGCCTCTTGATGGTCGGTTTGGCAATGGGACAGGCTGCGCAGGATCTAATTTACTTCCCAACATCTTGTCGAAGGTTCAGCCAATAGAAATACTTCTGAAGTAATACCACCATTTTCTCAACCCCAAAATTCCCAGTAGCCCGATTGTAGTGTGCTTCCCGAATCATCTTGGCACGCTCGCTTGAAGAAACACAAAGGTGACCCAGGTGGCATACAGGGCATCCTGGTAGTGAAAATCTGGAACATGCTTACCCTCCAAGAGTGTCTAGTATGTGTGGGTGAGTTCTGGGTCTCTTTTGTAGAGAAGTGGCCAATTAGAAGTCTCATGCCCACAAGAGTTACGCATGGTGGTTAATGCCATGATCGGTGGTTGACTGAGGTAATCTGCAACATTATTGGTGCTACCCTTCTTATACTTGATATTCAAATGGAACTGTTGTAGGTATTGTTATCACTCAGGTTGTCCTTAAGCTCCAGAAAGGATACGGCTGAGGTAACCATAAACCAACTTTGGACTGCAGGTTCTAGCCCACCTACAGTCAGAGAGGGCTCTCTCTTTCTGATTTAGCTTTTTTGATGATGATTTTAGGCTAGCTATTGAGTTCATGGGTTTTTGTTGTGTTTTGGTGGGAAGGATGATGCTTCAAGTAGAGAGGCAAGGCATATGGTGGTATGTTTCAAACCATTGGGCATGGGGTCATGGAGTAAGATTGTTGGTGTGTTTTCTTGGTCACAAGAAAGATGAGGAGCAAGGTAGCTACTCATGAAACAACTTTTGAGCTTAAAAGGATGAAAAGGGCTAAGGAATGAGAGGCAACAAAGAATCTCTCAAACAGGTTAGCAGAAAGAAGGTGAATAAACTCTATCTGGGAGCAGCTAAGAATTCCTAGATCACGGTCATTCATATGTGAGATAGATCAAACATGAGCCATAACAGAATTCATATTTATGTCTAGATCAAGAAGAAAAACATTAAGAAGCCACAGAACCTGGGCATAGAGTGTAGCAAAGCAAATTCTATACCAATCCTTTGTTGTGTGACTTGAGCATATATGAAAATGAGATAAAAGAGGTAGGGAACACTTATTGTATCATATTGCAGCACAAGAATTCCTCATATAACTCTTCAAAAACATTAATAACACATCAACATTCCATTCTCCAAGCTTGTATGCAGTCTTTGATTATAGAAAAATATCAGAATTACAGTGCGAGTCTCTCCTGGATACATTAGCCGACCAAAATCTTTAACAATGCAGGAGGTTGTATATATACAAAAAAAAGTTACAAAATATCTAAGTGATGAGTCTTCAAGTAATAAATTACATCACCAACTCCTGCCAGGGAGTAAATGAAACATTTAAAGCTGCAGTTAATATTGGCTTGCTAGCCGTCTGCTTTTTTCAAAAAACTTTTGACTTTGTGGGCTGAGTGAGTGGGCTGCCTGATGTGCATTTATTTAGCGTGTGTCGCCTTGATGTTGGTGTGCTACCTGCTGCTATCTGGGTCTTCAACCTGCGTGCTCGGTTTCTTAGCATTTGATGAGCTGTATTTATCATTTCCATTTTGCCTTGTGCTGATTTATCTTTGACAGGTGCATCGTGCCATTTGCATATGCTGAACTGTAACTTGATAAAAAATAACTGATAAACAAAATCATCTGAGCAATAACTCTTTTATCCATTTCCACCACTCCTCCGTAGGCAACTGATGCCTTTGTATCTTTATCAATGTTTCCTCGGCTTCTGTGTACCTATGGAAGGTAGGTTGGAATTCGAACAGGTGATTTATCTCGTGTGAAATGTAGAATAGATTTTCTAGTTTATCAAAAACACTCTGTCCTGATGGAGGCCCTGTTCCTTCTGAAGTGCTGGAGGAGGCTGTGATTTGATTGGCAGCAAAATTATTGACTCTATTGGCATAAAGTTCATGTGATAGCAGTCTTCCGGCACTGGTTAACAAACTTGGCAGTCCTCTACTATGTAATGCCATGATCTTTGTCTTGAACTCATCCACCTCTACTTGCATTTCTTGACATTTTCTATCCAATGCCTGCACAAAGTTCCTAAGGGTTAACACCTTTTTAATTAACAAGATAGTTTCAGTCCTGTTATTGATTCCTAATGCTGCCAGCTGCCCCTTGGTGTGAGTATTCAAGAATTGGATCATTCTATTTGCTTCCTCGGGCATATTTCTCAAAGATGCTCTAGCCTTTTGGTTTTCGTGCTGAGCCAAATTTATCATATCCATTTGCTCGTGGATGGTTTCAATGGATTGCCATTGGTCTGTAATGGATTGGCCAATTTTGGCCCACAGAATTTTCTTTATATCAGCTAGAGTTCTATCAAAAGTGAGCTCTTTCTCTAGCTCCTTTATTCCTTTTTCTAAGGCTTTGACCTCTCTTGTCTTTTCAGCTACCTCCTGCTTTGATTTGTCATATTTTGTCTCAATTGTAGCCAGCTTTTCCTTGATTTGTCTCAACTCTGTCATTTGCAATTCCAGAGCTTCTATTTCCTTCATCATATTGTCCATTTTTAAGCTGGTATCTTTATCTGTAGGTGTTGAGGTAGTTGCTGTAGTTGGTGCTGAACTTGAGGTACCTGCTTCTGCTGCTGGAGTAGTAGGAGGGACTGTTTTGCTAGCCATGGGAGGAGCGACTGTGAGAATCTGAGCTGTTTGAATTGGCTGAGAGGCCAACTCTCCCTGTCTTCCCTGTAATGTTGCCTCCAAGGCAGTCTCTGTTTCTACCAACCTTTTATGCAAGGTCATGAGTAAAGCCACTACATCCTTTTCTTCTTTCTGTTGAGCTACCTCTGAAGTCTGAGGATGCAACGTAGATGACAGCTTGATATGTTTCCTAAGGGTAGCTATGTCTTCATCCCTCTTTTTTAATAGAGCTTGCACGCCCTTGGGATTTGAGGGATCATGTCCCATCTCTATGATAATCTCTTCCAAGGACTTGATTCTATTGTCCTTGGCCTGTGAAGAAGCCTTTTCCAACTCAAGTTGGGCAGCAGTGTTATGCAAAGAATTTTGCAATTTGTGGGCTAACAAGGTCTTATCTGCTAGAGTGGAATATAGCATTTCCCCTGTCTGCTTGTGCAATTCAATCTGGTCCATCGGATGTATATCCTTGGCAAACACCTCCAGATTGGTTCTAATGTAATCAGCAGCTGATTGGGGTTGCTGAGTTGTAGGCTTGAAGTGACCAAGGGTCATTTTCCCTTCTTGGATGTCATAGGCAGCCATTAGTCTTTGCTGATTGGTGGGAGCCATCCTTATTAACTGATTATACAGTTGGATTCTCACTGGCTCATTCCTAGCCTTGATGTCAGTGAATGCTTTTTTGATGTCAGAGGGCTGTCGGCCATGTTGTATTGTGGATGATACTTCCACGCCACGCTGTCTCTCATGCTCCTGCTGAAATGAGCTGGCCGATGTCTCCATGCTAGGAGGAACCTGCTGTTCTGTGGTTGTCTCTGGCATTTCTTCTTCTGAAAAAGGATTTAACCTTTGTCTCTTCTCTCCTTGCTGCTCTGTGGATGTGCCTGGAGGTGTTTCTTGTTGTCTGTCCCTTTTCTTTGATCTCTTCTCCTGTTACCTTTGTTTGTGTAGAAGAGTCTTGCCCTTGATTTGGTTCATCAGTAGAAGCCAGTTGATCTGCCATTGTCTCTAGTTGTCCCAAAGTGTGCACTTACTTTTCTGAATTCTGCACCTCTTTACCTTTGTATGTCGCTACTGGTGGGACAGTTTCTTGGGCTGGTTGTTGGGGGGCCGTGGCAGATGAGGTGCCTTCTCCAAGGTGCCGAGGAGCTGTAAAGAACACATGTCCAAAAGATTCCAAGTCAACTACTTTTTCAAGGTTTTTCGTTGCTTTTTCTGCTATTTCTTCCTTAGACAATTCTTCAACTAGTGTGCCCTTTACCCATTCTTGTTGGTTGGCAAATTGTTCAATTTGGGGGATATCACAATGTTCATATGATGCAAGTCTGTACTTGACTCTTCTAAGGCTTATAAAGTGATTGGGGTCATATGGTGCCAAATAAAAGCTTGTTTTTAATAACAAAAAGTCTTTCAACATCTTGTCTGCTTCCTTCCAGGCTTCTTCTCTTTTATTGAAAATAAATGGGCCCAATTGATGTCTGATTTTCAGCTGTTCCTTTTTGCTTTTGCTATAGAAATGGATCATATCTGCATTACCAAATTGTCGAAAGTATTCCAAGGCAAAGAGTCTCATGGGGACATATTTGGGTAGTCTGTAAGGGCCCAACTCACACCCATAAATCGTGATTACTGTGTGGTGTTGATAAAAATACCAGTCTCTAATACTGTAGGCCTTGGAAAGTTGCAGGATCTTTTGCATTTCATCAGTGAGTCTAGGGAGAGGAGTGCTCACCAGTAAGGAGGAAGCTGGGTATATAAACAAGTCTATAAACTCAAAGTAGGTGTATGGAGAGTAATGAATATGGTGGCAGACTGATGACCAAAATATTATAGACCTTTGTTTCCCTTTAGCATCCAATTTCCTAAGGAAGACTGGGAAACTATCAGGCTGATAGTACAACAGCAAATGATATATATAGGAGGTATACTTGAACACTCTTTCTCTCTCTAGGTTCATGAATTGATCATGAATTTTGTCAGCTATGAAGGTGGCATAATCATACTGGACAGCGGGGGGCTGCCCTGGAGTGAACATGGATAACATTACCAAAATAACCTCATCAACATACTCATTGGTATTGAATCCTAAGATGCATGATATCATGTCCACTAGCAGTCTCCCTGTTTTATTGAACCAGACATGTAGATAAGGAGGAGGTTGTCGGGGCTGGTAATCTGGGAGCATGATCAATTGGCCAATCCTTGTAACCTCTGAGCTAGGCAGTTTGGTACCTTGGTTGAGCAGAAAATTCATAGAAAGGGGCACCAGAGGCTTAGTTGGCTCAAAGCTTAGCATCTCATTTATGGATTGAGGAGTGATGTGAAATAAAACAGTCCCAGATGGAGCCAAAACTGCTCTTTGAGTGGGTTCATAGTGTTCACAACATTGATGGATGAAGTCTGGGAATACATTCACTTGTGGAAGATAATAGATGGGCAAGTTGGACTCCCAGATACCCATGTCATCAGTACCGCTTTTGTGTTTCCTCTTTAGCTCACAAACGGTTTCTATGTGATATTTGTTGCTTATTTCAACCGTTTCCTTCATTTGATAATCCCTGTCAGCTAGGGGCAGCCATTCCAAGTCCCTATGTGGAGCATTTAGTGGTGCAATGTTGAGGGCAATTGGGGTCTCCATATTTCGATAATGACTAGAGTTTGGATTAAGCCAGTGCTTCAGCAAAAAATGGAATTCTGATAATGTTACTCTGGGCCAGGAACTCAGAGCTTTAAGCTTTGTGTAGAGATGTTTGATGAGCGTAGATTAGTGAAATGAAACCCGTGCAAGGTTCTGCAATAAGTATACTGAAGGGGAGACAAACAGAGGGCTTTAGCAGACTGTCTTCAGCGGTTCTGCGGACAAATTGAAGCTGGATTTTGAAGCTATGAATGGCAGCTTTATCAGAGACAACAGAGACGCCGGGCTTTGGCCACAACTGAGTTATATGGTGAGGCAGGGAGGAAAAGGTAGCAGGTGTCAATGTGTTCCAGGTGAATTTTGGTGTATTGGCAAATTTTTGCAGAGAAAGCATAAAAAACAGGGTTACGGGTGTTTCTTCGGGTAAATACCTGGATTTAAGGCGCCGGCAGCGGATGAGCAGGTGCAATGGCGACAAATTTGCAGGTGGCAGTGCCTCGTTTGACTGAATTTTGCACTTGGGCGAAAACAACGTAAAAATAGCATGTAGAGAGCTCCCACAACTGAGTAATGAAAATGACATAAAACGGTCGATTTGCGCGTTTTTATGAAAATTTGGCATTTTTGGCGCTTTTTTACTATGACGTCAGCATGATGTCATTGGCAGGCTGGGTACGGAGGGTGACGTGGCAGTCGACTGGGCTGATGACGTGGTGATGACACGGTGGCAGGGCACGGGCACAAAGGGGTTGAGGTGGCGGCAACGTGGCACAGCAGCGGAGGCAAGGAGATGACGTCATAGGGGAAGATGCGGCGCGTGTACAGAAGGCGGAAAGCGGTTTCATCGGACCACTTTCTGTACGGGAGCGGTATCCGTCAGAGCCCTTCCGATGCAATAGAAAGCGGACAGGTGTCATCTGTACGGCGGAGAAACCGCCTCGCCATCGGAAGCTAACGGCCGAGCAGCGGGGCGCCTCCGAAATTGCCGAGAGCCGTCGGATGGGGAGGGCCCGATCCGACGGTGGACAGAACAATGATTAGACGGGGGGTTAATGTATGAGGCCCGCCCGAATGTTAAATCTTTATACAACGCTGCGGGCTTAGACTTTAGGTTATATGGGTTCAATGCGCGCGGGCAATGTTTTAAACAAACGTTAATAATGAGCGCCTGAAGGTTTAAATGTGTATGCAAAAGGGGAAGACCATGGTTATTGTTTTAACCAGAGGTTAAAGCAATCCCGGGTTTAGAACGCCGAAGAGTTAACAGTAGTCCCAGATAGACTACCATTTCTCGGACTAACAACATATGGCTATATTGCCAAGGGGTGGGAATATTATTATTTTTGGGAATTTTATATGATTTTTAATAGTGAATGGGAATGGGGGGGGGGGTAGTTAGGGAACTATATAGTATAATTAGGAGTTAATATGGCTTGTGGGGTGGAAATGGAAGGGGAACAATGGTAAGTCTATGAAGTGAAGATAGACATAGAGATTATGTGGAAGATGAAAACATGATTTTTACACAAGAAATGTGGCTTCTTTTCATGAAGAAAGCCAAAACCTTGACTTAATGTTATACAAAAATGAAGTAAGACTAGGACTTGTTGGGCAGATCCCAAGGTCCTTTAGGGGGATGTTAGTAAGGAACTTTGAGAGGGAGGTGAGGGGAAGTTAGACATGCTTTTTCAACATTCTGCCAGTAAAACACTGCTTTGATACCTCTGCCACTGATGAGATGAGCCTTCTTTGACAATGCCCAAAAACCAAAGATGATCTTGCTTCTGCAATCCCAAGCTACCTACCCAATTTACAACACCTAGCATTTTTTGTTTCTTCTGGAAGGGTGCACTTAGACTTGCAAACCCTGATTGCCTTTTTTTTCTTTTCAACTGCCTTCTTATTTAAAACTAGCCTTATTTCTTCCAAGGGCCCAGATTAAGCTGTTGGGCTCCTTCGTTCTCTACCTAGCTAGTAATCTGCCAAGCTTAAATTGTTTGGACAGATAGATTCTCTATATTCTAAAGCAAGAAATTTAAACCTAGGGAAACCAAGCTTAGACTGTTTGGCTTTCCTTTAACTGAGAAACCTTCAAAAATGGAACTTTAGCAGCATGAAAAAGGTGAACATTTTTGGCACTTCCACTGTCAATCATGAAATATGAAACCTGTTGCAACAGGAGGCTAACAGTGGCTCCACTTGGGGATGACTTTTCCTTGTGAAAAGCCAAGAACAGCAGGTCAGACTGCCTTGATCTTCTGTGGTTGCTGTATTCTAAAAACTTTCCCTTTAATGGCTGCTTTATTTATGAACATGTCAGCATACTTGAGGAGCTTAGGGCCTTCACCTCGGGCTTCAACTACAACGAGCTGCCATCCAAACAGAAACTGAAATCCTACCTACCTACCCTAATCAGCACTTGTTTGCTGGTTAGGTAAAATGAAACAACCAGTGCAACCATTTAAGCACTTGTAAAAAGAAACTAACTGTTTGACTGACAGTTGGTGAAATGAAAAACATTGTTGGGTCATGTGCCCCCATGGTCAAAATTGTGACATATAAAGGCCACTGCTGGAATACTTGGTCCTCATAGAGAAAACATGTTACAAATTTTGAGTTTAGAAAGGCCTCCATGTAATCTGCTACAGGATCAACAAAAGCATCATGTGGGATGGTTCTATCTGAGCTTTCTTGGTTTGATGGAACAGTTGTATCCTCTGTAACTAATTCTGCAACCAAAACTTCAATCTTTGTCTTGAAAGCATGATTATCCTCAATCTGTAAGTCAGAAAGTAGTACAATTTCCCCATGACTTGGAGAAGGAAGTTCTTGGAAAAAAAATTTAGGATCTTGAAAATCATATGACTGGATTTGAGAATGCAAAAGTTCAATCTCATTTTCATGTTCTTCCACAACTAAATCAAGAAGACACATTTTGATTTGGGGCTGTTGTATTGCATTGATCTTAATCAACAACAGTCTAACAAAATTTTCATCAAGCTCATATTCTGATAACAACTTCCTGAATTGATTTACAGCTTGTTCAACCTCATCTCCCCCACACCCGGTCATCCTATCTGACTATTAACACTGTGAAAAGGGATTACTTGGCTGTAAAACTACTCAAAACTTTGAAAAATTTTCTTCCAGGTTCACTCCTCCAGTGGAGTCTTGATTGTGAAGATGATGTGGAGTCGCCAGATGGATGATTCAACTTTGGAGTGTCTGATCTCTGTCCACCATCACAGATCAAAACTAAACTTTGTAAACGTGTTTCTGAAGGAAAGATGACCTTCTCCAGAAACTAGAAAGAAACTTTTGGTCTGGTTCTCCCCCAGTGGAGCTTTCCAACTTGACTTATGAACTTATCTGAGGATGTTCCCCAGCGGAGTCACCATTATGTTATCACTCAGGTTGTCCTTAAGCTCCAGAAAGGATACGACCGAGGTAACCACAAACCAACTTTGGACTGCAGGTTCTAGCCCACCTGCAGTCAGAGAGGGCTCTCTCTTTCTGATTTAGCTTTGTTGATGATGATTTTAGGCTAGCTATTGAGTTCATGGGTTTTTGTTTGTGTTTTGGTGGGAAGGATGATGCTTCAAGTAGAGAGGCAAGGCATATTGTGGTATGTTTCAAACCATTGGGCATGGAGTCATGGAGTAAGACTGTTGGTGTGTTTTCTTGGTCACAAGAAAGATGAGGAGCAAGGTAGCTGCTCATGAAACAACTTTTGAGCTTAAAAGGATGAAAAGGGCTAAGGAATGAGAGGCAACAAAGAATCTCTCAAACAGGTTAGCAGAAAGAAGATGAATAAACTCTATCTGGGAGCAGCTAAGAATTCCTAGATGACAGTCATTCATATGTGAAATAGATCAAACATGAGCCATAACAGAATTCATATTTATGTCTAGATCAAGAAGAAAAACATTAAGAAGCCACAGAAACTGGGCATAGAGTGCAGCAAAGCAAATTCTATACCAATCCTTTGTTATGTGACTTAAGCATGTATGAAAATGAAATAACAGAGGTAGGGAACACTTATTGTATCATATTGCAGCACAAGAATTCCTCATTTAACTCTTCAGAAACATTAATAACACATCAACAGTCCATTCTCCAAGCTTGTATGCAGTCTTTGATTATAGAAAAATATCAGAAATACAGTGCGAGTCTCTCCTGGATACATTAGCCGACCAACCCCTTTAACAATGCAGGAGGTCGTATATATACAAAAAGAAGTTACAAAATATCTAGGTGATGAGTCTTCAAGTAATAAATTACATCACCAACTCCTGCCAGGGAGTAAATGAAACATTTAAAGCTGCAGTTAATATTGGCTTGCTAGCTGTCTGTTTTTGTCAGAAAACTTTTGACTTTGTGGGCTGAGTGAGTGGGCTGCCTGATGTGCATTTATTTAGCGTGTGTCGCCTTGATGTTGGTGTGCTACCTGCTGCTGTCTGGGTCTTCAACCTGCGTGCTCGGTTTCTTAGCATTTGATGAGCTGTATTTATCATTTCCATTTTGCCTTGTGCTGATTTATCTTTGACAGGTGCATCGTGCCATTTGCATATGCTGAACTGTAACTTGATCAAAAATAACTGATAAACAAAATCATCTGAGCAATAACTCTTTTATCCATCTCCACCACTCCTCCGTAGGCAACTGATGCCTTTGTATCTTTATCAATGTTTCCTCGGCTTCTGTGTACCTATGGAAGGTGGGTTGGAATTCGAACAGGTGATTTATCTCGTGTGAAATGTAGAATAGATTTTCTAGTTTATCAAAAACACTCTGTCCTGATGGAGGCCCTGTTCCTTCTGAAGTGCTGGAGGAGGCTGTGATTTGATTGGCAGCAAAATTATTGACTCTGTTGGCATAAAGGTCATGTGACAGCAGTCTTCCGGCACTAGTTAACAAACTTGGCAGTCCTCTGCTATGTAATGCCATGATCTTTGTCTTGAACTCATCCACCTCTGCTTGCATTTCTTGGCATTTTCTGTCCAATGCCTGCACAAAGTTCCTAAGGGTTAACACCTTTTTAATTAACAAGATAGTTTCAGTCCTGTTATTGATTCCTAATGCTGCCAGCTGCCCCTTGGTGCGAGTATTCAAGAATTGGATCATTCTATTTGCTTCCTCGGGCATATTTCTCAAAGATGCTCTAGCCTTTTGGTTTTCGTACTGAGCCAAATTTATCAACTCCATTTGCTCGTGGATGGTTTCAATGGATTGCCATTGGTCTGTAATGGATTGACTGATTTTGGCCCACAGAATTTTCTTTATATCAGCTAGAGTTCTATCAAAAGTGAGCTCTTTCTCTAGCTCCTTTATTCTTTTTTCTAAGGCTTTGACCTCTCTTGTCTTTTCAGCTACCTCTTGCTTTGATTTGTCATATTTTGTCTCAATTGTAGCCAGCTTTTCCTTGATTTGTCTCAACTCTGTCATTTGCAATTCCAGAGCTTCTATTTCCTTCATCATATTGTCTATTTTTAAGCTGGTATCTTTATCTGTAGGTGTTGAGGTAGTTGTTGTAGTTGGTGCTGAACTTGAGGTACCTGCTTCTGCTGCTGGAGTGGTAGGATGGACTGTTTTGCTGGCCATGGGAGGAGCGGCTGTGAGAATCTGAGCTGTTTGAATTGGCTATGAGGCCAACTCTCCATGTCTTCCCTATAATGCTGCCTCCAAGGCAGTCTCTATTTCTACCAACCTTTTATGCAAGGTCATGAGTAAAGCCACTACATCCTTTTCTTCTTTCTATTGAGCTACCTCCGAAGTCTGACGATGCAACGTAGATGAAAGCTTGATATGTTTCCTAAGGGTAGCTATGTCTTCATCCCTCTTTTTTAATAGAGCTTGCACGCCCTTGGGATTTGCGGGATCATGTCCCATCTCTATGATAATCTCTTCCAAGGACTTGATTCTATTGTCCTTGGCCTGTAAAGAAGCCTTTTCCAACTCAATTTGGGCAGCAGTGTTATGCAAATAATTTTTCAATTTGTGGGCTAACAAGGTCTTATCTGCTAGAGTGGAATATAGCATTTCCCCTGTCTGCTAGTGCAATTCAATCTGGTCCATCAGATGTATATCCTTGGCAAACACCTCCAGATTGGTTCTAATGTAATCAGCAGCTGATTGGGGTTGCTGAGTTGTAGGCTTGAAGTGACCAAGGGTCATTTTCCCTTCTTGGATGTCATAGGCAGCCATTAGTCTTTGCTGATTGGTGGGAGCCATCCTTATTAACTGATTATACAGTTGGATTCTCACTGGCTCATTCCTAGCCTTGATGTCAGTGAATGCTTTTTTGATGTCAGAGGGCTGTCGGCCATGTTGTATTGTGGATGATACTTCCACGCCACGCTGTCTCTCATGCTCCTGCTGAAATGAGTTGGCCGATGTCTCCATGCTAGGAGGAACCTGCTGTTCTGTGGTTGTCTCTGGCATTTCTTCTTCTGAAAAAGGATTTAACCTTTGTCTCTTCTCTCCTTGCTGCTCTGTGGATGTGCCTGGAGGTGTTTCTTGTTGTCTGTCCCTTTTCTTTGATCTCTCCTCATTGAGAGGTGTCTGCAACACAGGAATTTTTGTTACCTTTGTTTGTGTAGAAGAGTCTTGCCCTTGATTTTGTTCATCAGTAGAAGCCGGTTGATCTGCCATTGTCTCTTGTTGTCCCAAAGTGTGCACTTGCTCTTCTGAATGCTGCACCTCTTTACCTTTGTCTGTCGCTACTGGTGGGACAGTTTCTTGGGCTGGTTGTTGGGGGGCCGTGGCAGATGAGGTGCCTTCTCCAAGGTGCCGAGGAGCTGTAAAGAACACCTGTCCAAAAGATTCCAAGTCAACTGCTTTTTCAAGGTTTTTCATTGCTTTTTTTGCTATTTCTTCCTCAGACAGTTCTTCAACTAGTGTGCCCTTTACCCATTCTTGCTGGTTGGCAAATTGTTCAATTTGGGGGATATCACAGTGTTCATATGATGCAAGTCTGTACTTGACTCTTCTAAGGCTTATAAAGTGATTGGGGTCATATGGTGCCCAATAAAAGCTTGTTTTCAATAACAAAAAGTCTTTCAACATCTTGTCCGCCTCCTTCCAGGCTTCTTCTCTTTTATTGAAAATAAATGGGCCCAATTGATGTCTGATTTTCAGCTGTGCCTTTTTGCTTTTGCCATAGAAATGGATCATATCTGCATTACCAAATTGTCGAAAGTATTCCAAGGCAAAGAGTCTCATGGGGACATATTTGGGTAGTCTGTAAGGGGCCAACTCACACCCATAAATCCTGATTACTGTGTGGTGTTGATAAAAATACCAGTCTCCAATACTATAGGCCTTGGAAAGTTGCAGGATCTTTTGCATTTCATCAGTGAGTCTAGGGAGAGGAGTGCTCACCAGTAAGGAGGAAGCTGGGTATATAAACAGGTCTATAAACTCACAGTAGGTGTATGGAGAGTAATGAATATGGTGGCAGACTGATGACCAAAATATTACAGACCTTTGTTTCCCTTTAGCATCCAATTTCCTAAGGAAGACTGGGAAACTATCAGGCTGATAGTACAACAACAAATGATATATATAGGAGGTATACTTGAACACTCTTTCTCTCTCCAGGTTCATGAATTGCTCATGAATTTTGTCAGCTATGAAGGTAGCATAATCATACTGGACAGCAGGGGGCTGCCCTGGAGTGAACATGGATAGCATTACCAAAATAACCTCATCAACATACTCACTGGTATTGAATCCTAAGATGCAGGATATCATGTCTACTAGCAGTCTCCCTGTTTCATTGAACCAGACATGTAGATAAGGAGGAGGTTGCCGAGGCTGGTAATCTGGGAGCATGAACAATTGGCCAATCCTTGTGACCTCTGAGCTGGGCAGTTTGGTACCTTGGTTGAGCAGAAAATTCATAGAAAGGGGCACCAAAGGCTTAGTTGGCTCAAAGCTTAGCATCTCATTTATGGATTGAGGAGTGATGTGAAATAAAATAGTCCTAGATGGAGCCAAAACTGCTCTTTGAGTGGGTTCATAGTGTTCACAACACTGATGGATGAAGTCTGGGAATACATTCACTTGTGGAAGATAATAGATGGGCAAGTTGGACTCCCAGATACCCATGTCATCAGTACCGCTTCTGTGTTTCCTCTTTAGCTCACAAACGGTTTCTATGTGATATTTGTTGTGTATTTCAACCGTTTCCTTCATTTGATAATCCCTGTCAGCTAGGGGCAGCCATTCCAAGTCCCTATGTGGAGCATTTAGTGGTGCAATGTTATGGGAAATTGGGGTCTCCATATTTCGATAATGACTAAAGTTTGGATTAAGCCAGTGCTTCAGCAAAAAATGGAATTCTGATAATGTTACTCTGGGCCAGGAACTCAGAGCTTTAAGCTTTGTGCAGAGATGTTTGATGAGTGTAGCTTACTGAAATGAAACCTGTGCAAGGTTCTGCAATACGTATACTGAAGGGGAGACAAACAGAGGGCTTTAGCAGACTGTCTTCTTCGGTTCTGCGGACAAATTAAAGCTGGATTTTGAAGCTATCAATGGCAGCTTTATCAGAGACAATAGAGACGTCGGGCTTTGGCTGCAACTGAGTTATATGGTGAGGCAGGGAGGAAAAGGTAGCAGGTGTCAATGTGTTCTAGGTGAATTTTGGTGTATTGGCAAATTTTTGCAGAGAAAGCATAAAAAACAGGGTTACGGGCGTTTCTTCGAGTAAATACCTGGATTTAAGGCGCTGGCAACAAATGAGCAGGTGCAATGGCGACCAATTTGTAGGTGGCAGCGCCTCGTTTGACTAATTTTTCACTTGGGAAAAAATAACGTAAAAATAGCATGTAGAGAGCTCCCACAACTGAGCAGTGAAAATGACATAAAATGGTCGCTTTGTGCGTTTTTATGAAAATTTGGCATTTTTGGCGCTTTTTTACTATGACATCAACATGATGTCATCGGCAGGCTGGGTACAGAGGGTGACGTGGCAGTCGACTGGGCTGATGACGTGGTGATGACACGGTGGTAGGGCGCGGTCACAAAGGGGTTGAGGTGGCGGCAATGTGGCACAGCAGCGGAGGCAAGGAGATGATGTCATAGGGGAAGATGCGGCGCGTGTACAGAAGGCGGAAAGCGGTTTCATCGGACCGCTTTCTGTACGGGAGCGGTATCCGTCAGAGCCCTTCCGATGCAATAGAAAGCGGACAGGTGTCATCTGTACGGCGGAGAAACCGCCTCGCCATCGGAAGCTAACGGCCGAGCAGCGGGGCGCCTCCGAAATTGCCGAGAGCCGTCGGATGGGGAGGGCCCGATCCGACGGTGGACGGAACAACGATTAGACGGGGGGTTAACGTACGGGGCCCGCCCGAATGTTAAATCTTTATACAACGCTGCGGGCTTAGACTTTGGGTTATATGGGTTTAATGCGCGCGGGCAATGTTTTAAACAAACGTTTAAACGCCAAACGTTAATAATGAGCGCCTGAAGGTTTAAATGTGTATGCAAAAGGGGAAGACCATGGTTATTGTTTTAACCAGAGGTTAAAGCAATCCCGGGTTTAGAACGCCGAAGAGTTAACAGTAGTCCCAGATAGACTACCATTTCTCGGACTAACAACATATGGCTATATTGCCAAGGGGTGGGAATATTATTATTTTTGGGAATTTTATATGATTTTTAATAGTGAATGGGAATGGGGGGGTAGTTAGGGAACTATATAGTATAATTAGGAGTTAATATGGCTTGTGGGGTGGAAATGGAAGGGGAACAATGGTAAGTCTATGAAGTGAAGATAGACATAGAGATTGTTATCACTGAAAATTCTGTTTCCAAAAATTGCTCAGACTAGCTTAAGGACAAAGTGTTTTCGCAGCGCAGAAATCCTTTAGCAGTTTCGCAGCGCTACATGTTTAGGTGGTTTCGTAGCGCGCTACGAAACTGGGAATTTGTTCGAGTTTTCAGTGGAGGCCAAAATCCTAGCATGCCTATTGTACAGAGTTCTGCAGATGAGAGCAGCGACAGTGATTTCAAGGAAGCGGTGGTCTCTGCAATGTCTAAACTTTTGCACTCAAATCTTTTGCAGGCATTAAGCTCGTTTGTAGATAAAGACAGAAGTAGTGCTGTCTGGTGACAGAATTGATGCATAAGGATCTTCATAGCTTCATCAACGAATGGATGCAAAGTTAAACATTGCGGGATGGGATGGTTAGAAATTATATACTGCTGAAACAACTGCTGAGGTGTATCTCATCTATAGGCGCTCGGCACTATGTATGGAGGTGATGAAGTCGCAGCTATAGTTCTTGATCTGGGGTCTCATACTTGTAAAGCTGGTTATGCAGGCGAAGATGCCCCAAAGGCAGTTTTTCCTTCTGTTGTGGGATCTATTGAGCAAACAGGGATGGCTGATGCAGTCAAAGTTGAAGGAGATTTAGAATCTTCAGATGCCAAAATGAATGTTAAGCTAGACTCTGAGAAGTCCAAATCCAAGCGGAAACTGTATGTTGGTTCTCAAGCTCTGGGCTACCGACGTGATTTTATGGAGGTGATTTGGCGACTTTTGGATCCAAGTTACAACAGTGAAAATCTATCAGATGAATGGTTTTGTTCTATGGCGCCTTTTAAAGGTTCCTGTAGTATCCTTGAACAAGCAATTGAACCTGGGGTAGTTACAGTTGGTGCAAAACGGTCGAATGATGGATTTATAACTTCGACAGCATCAAAACATTAAAAGAGCACGTGGTGACATGCAATCTTATGCAAAGATAGTTAATGATAGATATAGTCGACATCTGGAACGTGTGCATAGCTATTTGGATGCGCCTAGCCGTCCTTATGGTGGAGTTTATTGTTCAAAACGTCCATATTCTGTTCTAGATGATGTTCCTAGGTATACAGAACTAGATTTAAGGCACTCGAGGGCACACCTAGATTATGATGTTAGTGCTGGTGCTCCGCTCTATGAAGGCACCGGTTATGGCCGGCTTGACAGAGCGCCCCAATCAGGTTTCAGTGGCTCGCTTTTTGCTTGACAGATTACTATTTGAAAGATTGGTTAGACGGCTTGGGTTGAGCTCTTTTGAAGGCCTACGTTACAATGAACAAAAGCATCGTAAGAAACAGAAATACCAGTGATTTTATAGGATTATTTTCAGATTTGAAGACATGCATTGAGCATTGAGGATCAAATTCAAAATTCGAAGGGCGCCTAGCAATTTGAAGAGGCTTATAAGGGACAGAATTATATAAGTGTTAACCATTGCTGTAAGGCCATTCAAAAGGATAAGTGAAATGGATGAGGTTTTATATGTAATGCTAAAAAGTTCTACCATGTAAAAGGTGACAGAGCGTTTGGAGACGGGAGGATAGACTCTGTTTTGATGATATTTCCGTCAGCTTCCCTATTAAACACAATACCAAAAATCAAGAAAATAATATATGGAATGAAGATCCACATCATAACGATGCGCTTGGTGTTCCAAAACGGCAGTCGAGCCTGATATAGTTGATAAAGGTCATCTTCTACAATGTGTATCTGAGGTAGATGTTGTGACAAGCTTATTACCTGCCAGTTGCCACACGCCAAATTGCGCATGCATGCATTGAGTTGAAAAAGAGCATCTTGACACGGCAGGCTATGTCGGTAAGAACATGTTAGATGCAAATGAAAGAGCTAAAAAGTGTTGGAGTGATGATTATGGGAACCTCCATGGAAAGAAAGCAGTGGAACGGGCTTGGGATTATAATGGAACGCAGCAAGGTCAGCAACCAAATAACTTTCAGTCTGGAATTGGATCGAAATTTTCAAAGGATGCGGCTCAAAAGAGAAAACGAAAAGAACCTAATCCAACAATTTTTGATGTGAGAAATATATTCGAGGAGGTTGCCAATGCGGGTAATGGCCTTGTTAAGACTGTTCATCTTCTGAAATCCCCAAAGCTTGTTTTCATAAAAAATATTTTTTGAATCATCGCTATCGTGCCTGGGGGATGAGAGATTAAAAGAGCTCGCATATTGTGCATATATGCGGTTATTGTTAAAAGATAGGTTCAAGCAAAAAAGCACTTTAGCGCAAATATACTCTGTTTTAGCAAGAACAACAGTTTCGTAGCGCGCTACGAAACTGCTGTAGGTGTTGTTTTATAAGAAAAACAAAGAGTTTAATGATGAGGTCAGCAAATTTTTGAAGGAAATGCCTCAAGAACATAATGGAGACCATAAAAGACTCTCCTAGCTATTCAGAGAATGACAGATGTACATTTTGGGAAAGGTGAAATATTTTGTTTTTAGCTAAAGCTTCGTTAAAGGTACTTTATGACCGAATTGTTAGGGTTCTGGTTAAGATTACCGGAGATTTTGGTTTGTACACCTGTTCAGTCCGCAAGGCTTCCAGCTCATTGGGGAGTATGGTGATATGCGTTGTTTTTGAAGAATTAAAGAGAGGGGAACATGTTCTTTAAGTAGTGAAGAATGATGGGAGACAAGGACCGTGAAAAGAGGGCACTTATCTTAATTGATTAATGAGCCATCTACGCAGCCAGTATCCAAAGCCAGCTCGTTCAGTGTATTCTCCTCCAACATATCTCTGCCAAAACAGAAAATATACAGGTGTCAAGGATCAGAAAGTCATCATGCTACGAGGAGGACAGATTTGTGTTTTGATTTAATTAGGATCTTTTGTAATTACAGTTCAGCACTTATGTAATTAATGAATTAGTTAAACAGCAGATAGGAGTAGTTAATAGCAGCCTTCGATCTCGCTCTAGGTGGTTAATAGTGTATTCCTATATATGGATCAGACTTGGATGTAATTGGGGTTGGATGTTTTGATAAAGAAGAAGACTATTTTGGTTTATGTATAGCAGAGCTCAGTAATACAAATAACTGTTATTTCTTCTCAGGATTCACAATAGATCTTATTGTTCAAATGTGTGATGGTTATTCTCTTTAGTGTTCTTTTACAGTCTTGTTATTGCATAATCACTCAGAACTCATGTTTCATGCTCTGACTTCCTGTATGCTTGGCAAACTGTGTTTCATATAGGTTATGTTTGAACATTAGATGTAAAGTGCCCTGATTTCTATGAAAGGATAGTGCCATTGTTTACTGAGATTTTAGTGACTCCATAAGCCCAATGGGAACTAATTTGATATTTGTCCAGCCAGCATATTTTCTTCATGTGTTTTTTTTAAAGAGTTAGCCATCTTTCCTTGTCATTAGTCCATATTCATAATCTGTGAGAGAGCCCTCTCTGACTAAGGAGGCTAAACCTTAGTCTAAAGCCTGGTTTGAAACAGTTACACAGAGTCTTGCTGATTGGCAGCCTTCAGTACCTGATTTTGTGATAACAGAGATTATGTGGAAGATGAAAACATGATTTTTACACAAGAAAAGTGGCTTCTTTTCATGAAGAAAGCCAAAACCTTGACTTAATGTTATACAAAGATGAAGTAAGACTAGGACTTGTTGGGCAGATCCCAAGGTCCTTTAGGGGGATGTTAGTAAGGAACTTTTGAGAGGGAGGTGAGGGGAAGTTAGACATGCTTTTTCAACATTCTGCTAGTAAAACACTGCTTTGATACCTCTCCCACTGATGAGATGAGCCTTCTTTGACAATGCCCAAAAACTGAAGATGATCTTGCTTCTGCAA
Organism: Pinus tabuliformis; assembly: GCA_031772625.1. Classification (NCBI taxonomy): domain Eukaryota; kingdom Viridiplantae; phylum Streptophyta; class Pinopsida; order Pinales; family Pinaceae; genus Pinus; species Pinus tabuliformis. The sequence goes on along the minus strand of CM062815.1, from coordinate 316,009,077 downwards.
CCCCAGGCTACCTACCCAGTTTACAACACCTAGCATTTTTTGTTTCTTCTGGAAGGGTGCACTTAGACTTGCAAACCCTGATTGCCTTTTTTTTCTTTTCAACTGCCTTCTTATTTAAAACTAGCCTTATTTCTTCCAAGGGCCCAGATTAAGCTGTTGGGCTCCTTCGTTCTCTACCTAGCTAGTAATCTACCAAGCTTAAACTGTTTGGATAGATAGATTCTCTATATTTTAAAGCAAGAAATTTAAACCTAGGGAAACCAAGCTTAGACTGTTAGGCTTTCCTTTAACTGAGAAACCTTCAAAAATGGAACTTTATCAGCATGAAAAGGTAAACATTTTTGGCACTTCCACTGTCAATCATGAAATATGAAACCTATTGTAGCAGGAGGCTAACAGGTATGTGGACCACCTTTGATGGCGATCATTCTACAACTTCCCTTGCATCTGTATGAACTGCAGGGGCTGGTGGTCTATGTGGATGATTGTTTCCTTCCCCAAAATGTAATTCTTCCATTGTCGGCAAGCCTGCATAATGGAATAAATCTCTTTGTCATAATTGAGATACTTCCGGACCGTGTCTAAAAGTGTCTCACTATGATATTCCATTGGATACCCATGTTGAGTAAGGACTCCCTCAATAGCATAATCAGAGGCATCTATCTCAATCTCAAATGGTTACTGCAAGTCTGGTAATGCGAGCACTAGTGCCGAGCAGAGGTGATGTTTCAACTCTGTGAATGCTTTCTATTGAGATTCATACCAAAATAATTTTTCTTTCGCTCCTCCCTTGGGGACTTGAATAAAGGGCCAAGTGATATGAAAAAAATCCCAACACAAACCTATGGTAGAAGTTGGCAAGACCCAAAAAGCTATGAAGCTCGATCAGAGTGGTTGGAGATGGCCAATCTCGAATGACTTGGATCTTGGCTGAATCCACATGAACCCCTTGTTCATCAATAATGTATCCCAGATACTAAACTTGGGTCATGCCAAAAGTGCATTTCTCCAAATTGGAACATAACTTGTGTTCCCATAGTGTTTGGAGAATATGTCAGATGTGGTGGAGGTGCTCTTCCCAACTCTGGTTGAAGATCAGGATGTCATCCAAGTATACCACTACAAATGAGTTGGTGAATGGCCACAAGATGTCATCCATTATCCTCATGAAGGTTGCAGGATCATTCGTCAACCCGAAAGGCATAACCAACAATTCAAAAAGGCCCTCATTGGCTTTGAAGGTAGACTTCCACACATCAAAGGGTTAGATTGGTACTTGGTGATATATTGACTCCAAACCAATCTTGCTGAAATATTTTTCCCCCTTTAGTTGGTCTATAAGTTCATCAATCCATGGGACCGGGGACCTATTTCGGATAGTGATCTTGTTCAGCACCCAATAGTTAATATAGAGTCTCCAAGTCCCATCCTTATTCTGTACCAACACAACCGGGCTCCCACAAGGCGATGAACTCAATCGGATGTGACATTTCTACAGTAGCTCCTGAATCTGCCTCTTGATTTCATCATTCTCCAAAATGGAGTGTCGATAGATTGGTCCATTAGGTAGCAGCACACCTGGGGTCAAATCGATGGAGTGCGTGACCTGACAGTGCAGAGAAACCCATGCAGGGGAGGTGAAGATGTCCTCGTACTCCTCCATGACATGCAAAGGGGCCCTGTCTAAAGGTCGTGGCCACCGTCTTCTTCTTTCCTTGAGGGTGTATCATCAGGAAAACAAATTTCCTAGTTTTAGGAATTAGCTTACTGCATTGTTTTGCAATAACCAAGGAGATGGAAGTAGGTGGTGCTACATCCGGTATCCTATACAAATTATTTCCCAAAGTAACAATAACAACACGAGGCCTTGACTCATATACAACATGTCGGTTCCACAAGTATGGTTGGCCTAATAATACATCACAAACATCAATGGGAGCAACATCACACAATATCTCATCCGTGAAGGGCTTGATGTTGTATGGAAGGTGACGGTACTAGCTCATGCGAAGATCTCATCCTTGGTGAAGCCACCCGATGGTGTATGGTTGTGGATGTGTTGTGGTTGGTAAGCCTAGCTACTTCACGACCTCTACCGAAATGAGGTCCTTTTGGCTCCCACTGTCAACAATGAATTGTAGCGGGGAGCCCTTTACCCACATCTGGGAGTAGAAGAGGTGCTCCTCCTCCTCTGGATCTTTGGGTTCCTCCTTCTGGATCTTCATGGTGGCAACGGTGGCGTTGGGCCCTGCATTGATAATCTGCTTCCCTTTGTCATTCCCCTTATCAGGTTCTGACTTAAATTCTAAACATGCATCTGATTCCGAAGACTTTAGCTCAGCCACCAGTGATTGCTTGGCCCAACACTCACTTGTGTTGTGATGGAGCTCTTATGGAACTCACACTACTTTCCTATGTCCTTCTTCAGCTTTGCGGTGTTGTTCTTTGCTTGCAGCTTTGGCAGTTTGTCCTGGGCCACCCCACCTTGGCTTTGTCCTTTGTTCAGTGGTTTGGGGGCACCTTTCCCTTGCTTCAAATTTGCATATCCAAAGTCTCGCTTCTTCTGTTTAAACTTCTGCTCGATCTTGACAATGTATCGGTACGTCGTGCCGAGAGAGGAGATTTCCAGGAACTCCATCTCATCTTGGATGTACCTATGTAGGAAATTGCGCTATTTGAGTACCAAATGTAGCTCAAAATCATTGATACCCAATTCGTGTGGAGGTTTTGAAAAATATTGGTAAACTTTGGCATGTCTTGGTCCCTTCCCTGCCATAGTGTGGTCCACTTTATGTATTTATCCTCATAGCTTCTGACAGGGTAGTACTGCTTCTTTATGGCATTTCGAAATGAATTCCAAGTGGGTATGGCTGAAAACAGTGAGGTCGTACTTTCATCCTTTTGCTCGTAGTAGGTTTCTCACCAGTCCTTGACATGGGGGGCGGCTTTGAGAAGAGAGAAATTAATCTTTTCCGCGCTAGAAAAATCATGAACAGAAAAATACCCTTCTAGCAGATTTTACCATTTATCTACAACATCTCTATCTATCTGACCCTCAAATATGGGAGTGTCAAAGTTAACTTGTACCTTAAAGAGTGTGGCACTTCCAGAGTAGCTTTTGGAAGTAGATGTGTCGCCCTTAGGTAGACGCTGAAGGATCTAGGCAAAATTATCCATCATCGCATTCCTTTGTCGCTCAAGGGCCTCTTCGAGCAAGATTTTGATAAGATCTCCTACCCCCTCGTCTTTCTTTTCATATGCCTGTTATACAGGAAAATGACCTCCTCATCAACTCAGATGACAAAGACATGATGACTGAAGAAATCACCAAGTTCAAAGGCCCAGTTGTCAAACTAACATTGTCTAGACACTATCAACCTAGTTTGTAAAGCTTCTCAGCAATCTTAAGGGTGTGTTATTGCCTAGGGTAATTCTACTTGCTACCCCGGGAATAGCGTTAGTGAACCTACATCAAGTTCTATGGGTTAAAGGATCGAATTGACTGAGAAAATATCCCTATATTCTCTCCTATGTTAGATCATAAAAGCAAGGAAAACATCATAACTCGACCTGTTTGGGGGAATTACTAATTCATAATGGAGTATGCAAATGGGAAAGAGAACTAAAGCACGAAACATCACTGTTTTTGCCTAATGAAACTCATGAAGGACTTAGCAACCCTAAACCTACATGCTATATATGGAAGGCTTGGGCCATTGTGAAAGAGGTCGAAAAATTACACAGGATTGCCTATTTGACTATCAAGCAGAGTCTTAGACTAAGGCATCAGAAGAGGTTAAGAAGGGAGAGAGAGAGAGGAGCTGGAGGGGTAAGGGAGGGCTGATGCAACTGATGGTTAAAATCACTCTTTCTACATCAATATAGAACTGTAGTTGTGTTTTCCACTCTATGATGTTGGTAGTATAACTTTTTTATATGTCAATCTAATATCTTCTAGCATGAGTGGCTTAGTTATATACAACTAGATATATTTTATATGTTCATAGATTTGTTTATCAAGGTTTTACACTGTGATATTACGTTTGTCTTTGCTATGTGCAGGTTTTGATCTGTAGCCAGCTCAGGGGTCTTCTGCCTAGCTGCATGGAGCTCTCCAGCAACACCACTCTAGGACTCATGGTAATAAGTCCTTAATGCTTTTATATTCATTTGTTAAACATAGATATGCATGTACCTTTGTGACAGTTGCAGCTAATCTGACTGTCTGCCAAGGATCCTAGGAAGATCCTTGAGGGATTTCTATATCACCAAACACTCGTGCATTAATCCCTATAGCAGAATTGGTGACTCCACTAGGGACTACACTTAGTTCTCGGTTTTTCCCATAAAGTTCCTAGATCTCTCTTTCTTCCAGGCCTTCCTATACTTCTTCATTCCCTTTCAGACCACCGAGGACTATACAACACCCTTCTTTTAGTGCTCAACCCTAGATCTGATCCCCACAACCTATTTATTGAGTGTTTTCCCTCACTAATGTAGGTTATCAATGAAAATAGTGCTTTATTATGCACTGTGCCCTCACAAACAGAGTGTTAGTACTGAAACTAACTCTCTGTATCCTTTAGTACATAGCATTAGTTAGCCATTTCTTGATAAACAGCTTACCCTATGAACTCATGGGTTGGGAAATCTTCTTACAGACTGATCAGGGATCTACAGCTGCACTTGTTTGACTGATCTATGTCTTGAACAAACTTTTTTTTAAAGAAAATAGCTTTACTTCTTAAAGTTTTTGTTTTCATTAAAAGAAAAAATACAAAAAAATTAATGTTTTCTGCTTAGCTAGTTAAGTTCTGCATTATTTGGTTTCAATAGTTGTTAGTGAGCATTGAAGTTCTATCGGTTATGATAGTGTTGCACGGAATAGGATGCATGGAATGAATATTCATATATGAATGACTCTCCCTTTGTAGAAACAGCTTATTCATCAAAAGTGAAAATTTACAAGCATTGTTTTTGCATGATTTGAGTGAGAGTCCCATATAATTTCATACTTCAACACCCATACTGAAGACTCTAATGAAGTACATTTAAAATCAACCTAATAAAATCAATCAGCAACTCTTTTTAGAGTAAAAACACTTTAGTTTAGGCTAGGATCTTGGGATAGGCAGTGTGAGTTAATTGCCCAAGATCATACACTAAAACTAGTGTCACTCAAAGAGAGAAATCCTTCTACACTCATACTATCTGGGACCACTTTAGTAAAAGCGGAGCTAAATACAAGACAAAATCAGACTATAAGTGAAGGTAGCCTGCCTTTTCTTACATCTCCTTTGGGTATTTTGTGTATCGGGGTTCCCTTCGAGGATATCAAAGTTGAGTCGGGGACTCAGGTATCCTGCCCACACAGCATACTGTCTGTGACTATGTTCCCCCCATTAGTGTCTATGATTTGAGATATCCTTAGTGGCCATACTTTTAGGGACTAACATAAGGTGACTGGGGCAGGCTGTAGACAGACCTACTCTATCTTTGGTTTTTGAGAGGGTGCTCGTCTTCAAGAGAGTACTTGGCCCCTTAATATGAAGTTCGAGCGAAGATCTAGAGTAACCGTAACTGTACATTTGGCCAACTCTATTTATTATTCATTATGATACTAGGTTTCATCTCCATTTATCGGTGCTTATCATACAGGCTCATTTCCCTCTGCTTGTTGATTGATTTACTTAGTGTATTTTTTATTTTTTAGGTGCCAGAGTGTTATCAATGAGACTTCAATAAACATCATTGTAAAATTTACTGATAAAAATTATTGGCCATCATGGCTACATCCAGCCCTCATCATCAATATAGATAGTTGTTAGGACCTCCCCCACTCACTGTGGAGGATCCGTTGAGCTCCAGTGAACTAGATTTCCCGTCTTCAGGAAATCAGTCTCCAATATCTCACACAAAATCAGTTTGGACATCCCATGATTCAAGCTTACCAGAGGATTTCTTTACTGAAGGATTTCTTCCTCCATACAATCATCTGATTATGAACCTGTTGGGTCCACTCTTGGTTCCCATTGCATTTGTACCTCCTTTGTCTTCAGTTGGAATATTTCCACCCATCCCGTCGACAACTAATGGGTCATGGGATTTTTTGGACACTTTTGGTCCCCCACCACTTCCCCAATCGATAGTCAGTACCACACCTCTGATGGCGAACCCCTATACCACATTTGTCCCAGGTTCAAACCCTAACGTGACACCCTCCACAAGCGAAACACAGTACATTCTAGGTTCCGCCCCTTTTGTGTTAGCCACTGGACCTTCGACAAGTGCTACATATAGTGCTCCTTATAACGCTCAATATAGCACAGTTAGCGCGGTTCCCTTCAACCAACAATATGATTTTCATCCATAGTTCTAAACCCAAGGTTCAGGTATCTAGGGGAACCACTCCCAATATGCAAATATCGGCCAGGAGCATAACAATTCCCCCTTCATTTTCAGGTATGCATGGTCAGTCACAAATTGACATGAACCCTCCTTATGTTAGCCAAGGACCTATGGTTAGTTATGTGGTGAGCGGGAACCCTCAAGGAGGTCCCAGTCAATCCATGGGGGCACCCTACTCACAACCTCAAATGAGTCAAGGGGGCACTGCTTATCCTGGGGGCACTTCTATCCCCCAGCCTAACAATCCCTCTGGAAACCCACAATACAATAACATACCCCAAGGCACTTACTATACCACGCAACCTGTCTATAATATTGGGAACAACACGATGGGAGGATCGCAAGGATCCTCATGTCATATATCATTGCCTTGGTCTGATTCGGGGGCATCAAATACTTTTCCTTTCTTAGCAATGCTTGATATCCCCGACTTGTACAAACTTACAAATGACCCCATCTATCATAACTTACTTTGGCTTCCAATCTCGCATAAAATACCGACAGGCATCCGAATGTTTGAAAGGAAACAAGGGGGGGATCTGGGTACACACATCACCACCTATCATATATGGTGTGTTTCTAACTCCATGATGGATGATAGTATTCGGTTACGTCTTTTTACCAATACCCTTACTGGAAATGTAGCCAAGTGGTACATTGAGTTACCACGCGTGTCAGTCAATAACTTTGGTGCTCTAGTGATCTAAAATCACTCGTGAATGATCTCAATTAATTAATGAAGGTATTACAGACTCAAGTGCTGGGGTGTGCCTATGTTATCTTATGCAACAGATCAATAAGATTTTGAAATATACAAGCACTGAAACAGTGAGCTCAAATTGAGTCTCACTTAACAAATAATGATCAATAGGACTGTACTTGGATTCCCCAAGTCTCTAGAGTACACAGACTCCCTTTACTGAATCTCGACCTCAACTGGTCTCAATGGTATGAGTCCAATTTGGTACTCAATACCTGGCAAGTATACACAGAGGAGTTTCTTGGACCTCTCAAGCCTTCTCTAGAGTTCACAAACTCTCGGACTCTCTATGTCTCTGTCTGTCGATGTTGCCTTTGCTCTGTAGGTCAACTCAGCTTCTCTGTTCTCTGCAATTTTTTTCTTCTCTCTCTCTTTGCTCTCTTTTACTGCTTCTTCTCCTCCCTGCTTTCTCTGTCTATTCATGGCTTAAAGCCAATCTTCTCCCTGACTATTCATTTCCGCTTCCTGGCTCTCTGGATCTCCTACCTCTGTCTGTTGGAATTCCCCTACTCTGCGTCATCATCACTGTAACGCTTCACAGAGAGGTGGCCACCTGTTTCCTCGCGAATTGAGTGTTAGTTCTCTTTGAACAGTCATTATTTCCGTTGATCCAAGATTGCCCGCAAAACTGTTCCCTATGCCAATTCATCGGTCATGCCGAATCTCAAATCTTATTTGCCTTAGCCTATTTCCCTATTGAATCCGGTCATCCATCGGGTTGCTTCTCCGCCGTTGATTTGGGGCCTCCAGATCCTATGGTCTCCATCCATATCGCGCAAGTAAGTTTCTCGACCATTACTCACGCGATGTAAGTGGTTTTCTCTCACATCCACTAGATGTGTGTCACCCGGTGTGTGGCATCGCATTGAACTCGGCCAAACTCGCTTACCGCTCGATGTGCATGCGATATCCTGCCGGTCTTGGGTGCGGGACCCACCTTCTAACGAATTCCGCACGGTTTCCTGTTTTTCTCGTGACTGAGTGCTCAAGGCTTTCCTTTACTGAAAGTTTTTCCCTGCGATATGCAATTAGCGCTTTAGCGCTAATCACATATCAGAAACTGCCTCCGTTTCTAGATATGACTTCCCGTTTTGCCAGTTTGTGCCAGCACGCGATTAGCATGGGCCAACGGTTTGCGCGCTTTGAACAAGGGTCCTCATTTCTCTGTGCTAACCACAAATTTCCATTGTCCAGAGTTTATTTCTAATAAGCTCGACATCCATAGCACTTTGAAACTTTGGTATAAGTTTTACAGAGTTCAGGAAACTATAAGAGTGTTTAAGGATCCAATTTGGATCACGGCCTTCCCACTGAAAAGGATTTTGGACCACCAAAAGTTGGCTTTCAAGCATCGACTAAGTGAGGGTACAGTTGTCTCACTTTCCAATCTCTATCCATTTTGCACTGCTTGGCTTTGAACCCTTGAGTCCAATCCTGAGGTACTCAACATCTCCACTGCGCGTCATCCTCACCTTCCTGTCCAGAACTGTATCTTCCTGCAATTCATTGAAATATTTAGGTAACAGATCATCAATAGAAGGAAATTGACTCTACTCTTCAGGATCTTCAATTAATGAAGGTTCAAATAGTCTCAATCTTCCTGCATTAACGACTGAGTAGATGTGCATGTAAGCTGGTAAATCAAGGCGAAAATCATCCTCACCAATTTTCTCAAGTATCTTGAAAGGTCCATACCTTATTGGCTTTAGCTTTTTACCTTCACCTTGCAATCTGTCTTTGCTGATATACAGCCAGACTTGATCACCAACCTAGAAACTGTGGTCCATCCGATGCTTGTCATGCCTTGCCTTGTATTTGGCTCGGCTCTTTTCCAGCTATTCCTGTACTGCCTGGTGAATCTCTTGGATTTTTTTAATGAACTTGGTTGCCTTCTCCACATCACTATGTCCATCAACTACTATGTCTTTATCAAAGACAAAATCCAAGGGAGACCTTGGTGTGAAACAAAAACAGGTCTCAAAATGAGATCTCTGTGTGGAAGAATGTTTTTCTCGGTTGTAAGCATGCTGCACATAGCATAAATGTTCATCCCAAAGTTTGGGATGCTTGCTGCAATAGCCTCTGAGCAACTAGATCACTGTCCTATTGACCACTTCTGTCTGGCCATCTGTCTGTGGATGAAAGGCTATGCTTTTCTTTAGTTTGGTGTCCATCAGTTCCCACAGACTCGACCAAAACTTCCCAACAAATCGGGTGTCTCGATCAGATACAATGGAAGTGGGTAATCCAAAATGAACCCATACATGTTGAAAGAACAACTTTGCAATTTGTTCAACTGTAATCTATTTATTACAAGGTATCAAAATACACATTTTGTTGAACCTATCCACAACAACATACAAATAGTCATGACCTTTCCTAGATTTACATAGTTGTCCCACAAAGTACATGGAAACACTTTCCCAAGGATGAGAAGGAACTAACAGTGGAGTGTACAAGCCTAGTTTTCTATTGTTGGGCTTGCTTTTAGCACACATGGTACACCCTCTTACATATCTAGAAACTGTCTCATTCATTTTTGGCCAATAACAAAATCTTTGCAATTGTGCAACCGTTTTACTTACCCCAAAGTGACCTGATATTAGAGAAGTGTGTGCTTCACAAATTATCTTTACTCTTTCAGTTTGTGGAATGCATAGCTTCTCACAATCATACAAGAGTCAGTCCTTAACATGATAATCCAATTCTTCTACTCATTTTCCTTGACTTAAAGTTGCATATACATCTTTGAAATCTATATCTTGAGCATATTGTTCAATGTAGCTCTCATGCAGTACTGAATTATGCTTAAGTATAGTGGATGCATTTATAATAGGTCTAGATAACATATCTGTAACTTTATTGTGTATGCCCTTTTTATATCTGATGACTAAATGAAACTGTTGTAGAAAACCCATCCATCTGTAATGTCTTGATTGCTGCAACTTAGTTTGGGAGTGTAAATATTGAAGTGGTTGATGATTAGTATATATAACTGTCTCTTTTCCCATTAAGTAATCTTTCCACTTTTTCACACTCTGTACTAATGCATAAAATTCTTTATCATATGTGGGATAGTTAACTACTACAGAATAAAATGTCTCAGAATGATAACATATGGGTTTACTGTGTTGTATCAACACTGCTCCCATGGCATAGTCACTAGCATCCATTTGGATCTCAAATGGTCTTTGAAGATCAAGCAGTGCTAGTACTAGTGTTGTATAATCTTTTCTTTCAAGGTGTCGAAGGCTTTCTATTGTTTCCCTCCCCACTGAAACACCTTGTTCAATCCTATTAAAGCATGTAAGGGAGTTGCAATTAAGGAAAAGTTAGAAATGAACTTTCTCCAATATTGTGCTGCTCCTAAGAAGCTTCTAAATTCTGTAGCAGATTTGGGTTTAGTCTAGTCTACAATGACTACAACTTTAGAGGGATATATCTTCAATTCACCACCCCCTACTATATGATCTAGATAATTCAAAGATGTTTTGCCAAATTCACATTTTAAGATTTTAACATAAAGTTTTTCTCTTTTCAAAACATCTAGTATCTGCTTAACATGCTTTAAATGTTCTTCCGCCATTTCGCTAAATATAAGAATGTCATCCAAATATACAATAAGAAAATCATCAAGAAAAGGTCTGAGTACATCATTCATTATTCTCATGAAAGTATCAGGAGCATTAGTTAATCCAAAAGGCATAACTAGCCACTCATACAATCCCTGATTTGTTTTGAAAGCAACCTTCCATGCATCTTGTTCTGCAACTCTGACCTGATGATATCCACTATGTAAGTCTAACTTGGAAAAATAAACAGCTTCTTTCAATTTATCTAATAGATCATCTATGCGAGGAAGGGGATAATGATTTTTTATCATTATCTTATTCAATGCTCGGTAATCAATGCACATTCTCCATGAGCCATCTTTCTTTCTTACCAAAAAAATTGGAGACCCACATGGTGATGTGCTAGGTCTGATGAACCCCTTTTCAAGCAACTCTTGCACCTGCTTCTTGATTTCTGCATTCTCTAAAGCAGACAACCTTTTATACTTGTGGTTGCAATGGTTGTTTCATCTCCTGAGTCCGACCCCAAATCTTTCTGAATAGTTGCAACAGTCTTCTTCTTGCCCTCAAACTTCTTAGGTCTCAGCTTTGGATGCAGAATCCAACAATGCTCATCATCATGCCAATCTTTCTTACAATGACTGCATGAAGACTTTCGTTTCTATGTAGTGTTGGCCTTCCTCTCTTTCCATTTCTGTTTTCTTTTCTCCTTATTCTTGCTTGCAATGGGCTTGGATGATCCCCCAAATTCTAGGTTCCCATTCTTTCCTCTAGCTTCTAGATGCGTAGCTTGAATAGATACCTCATCTATACTAGTGGGATTAAACATCAGGATGGTGTGCCTCATGTAGCTGTGTAGACCACCTATTTACTTCAACAGAATCTCAGGTGAGTCTAATGAAATTCCTAGAATCAAAGCTCTTTTCCTAAATTCTTGGGTGTAACCTTGTACACTTTTCCCTTTCAATTGATGAAGGGTTTGCTAGATCATCATGGCTTGCTGCATGTAAGCTAGTGTTTATAGAACTTCTTTTTGATTGCAGAAACAAATTCACTCCAGACAGAAAGAATCTTACCATGTCTCTTCATGTCATCTTGTGTCTTGCCTTCCCACCATACCAAGGCAGTGCCTCCAAGGAATAGGCTAGCCAGCTGAATCTTACTCTTGTCTGAGTCGATACTCTGCACTCTGCAATAAACATCAATTTGTCTGATCTAATTATCTAGCTTCTTTGCATTCAACTCTCCATCATATATTGGTAAATAAAATTTAACATCTGATTTAAATAGAGATGTCTTCATTTTACTTTCAGGGCTATTAGGAGGTGTGAGAAATTCTTCTTCTTTCCCTTTGCCTTTAGAGTGGTCATGGAGGAGAGACTCTTCTACTCCTTTGTCTTGGTTGGAGCCGGATGGGTCTTCATCTTTATGTCTCCTAATGTCCCTATACATTTCTTCCACCATTAACTTCAAGGTCATAAAACTATCCATGAACTGGGGATCTGATTCCAAGGGATTTTCTTCTGACATTTTCTTCTTGGAATAGACTCTTCAAATTTCCATATTAGTTTCAACCAACTCTCCTTCTCCTAATTTAAGCTTTGATCTAGTTAGCATTCAACAACAAAATCTAGCACAAGCTTGTCTAACCTAAAACAACCTAGAAGCTTTGATACCACTTGATCTGAAATCACTCATGAATGATCTCAGTTAATTAATGAAGGTATTACAAACTCAAGTGTTGGGTGTGCCTATCTTATCTTATGCAATGGATCGATAAGATTGTAAAATACACAAACACTGAAACAGTAAGAGAGAAACAATAAGCAAATACAAAAACACAACAAATTTAATAATCAGTTCACCCAATCCTCCTGGGCTACGTCTCCTAGTCCAGCCTTCAATGGTGGCCTTTCTATTGTGTCTTAAAAAGCAGAGTTTTACAAAAGTGAGCTCAAATTGAGTCTCACTTAATAGATAATGATCAGTAGGACTGTACTTGGATTCCCCAAGTCTCTAGAGTACACAGACTCCCCTTAATGAATCTCAACCTCAACTAGTCTTAGTGGTATGAGTCCAATTTGGTACTCAATACCTGACAGGTATACACATAGGAATTACTTGGATCTCTCAAGCCTTCTCTGGAGTTCACAGACTCTCAGACTCTCTCTGTCTCTGTCTGTCGATGCTGCCTTTGCTCTGTAGGTCAGCTCGGCTTCTCTGTTCTCTGCAATTTTTTTGCTTCTCTCTCTCTTTGCTCTCTTTTACTGCTTCTTCTCCTCCCTACTTTCTCTATCTGTTCATGGCTTAAAGCCAATCTACTCCTTGACTATTCGTTTCCGCTTCTCAACTCTCTAGATCTCCTACCTCTGTCCGCTGGAATTCCCCTGATCTGTGTCATCATCACTGTAATGCTTCACAGAGAGGTGGCCACCTATTTCCTCGTGAACTAAGTGTCAGTTCTCTTTGAACGGTTGTTATTTCCATTGCTCCAAGATTTCCCATGAAACTATTCCCTCTGCCAACTCATCGGTCATGCCGGATCTCAAATCTTATTCACCTCACCCTATTTCCTTGTCGAATATGGTCATCCATCAGGTTGCTTCTCAACCGTTGATCTAGGGCCTCCAGATCCTACAGTCTTCATCCATATCGTGTGGGTAAGTTGTTTGATTGTTACTCACGTGATGTAACTGGTTTTCTCTCACATCCACTAGACGCGTGTCACCTAGTGTGTGGCATCGCGCTGAACTCGGCCAAACCGGCTTACCGCTTGACATCCATGCGATATCCTGCTGGTTTTGGGCACAGGACCCACCTTCTGATGGTTTCCACATGGTTTCCTATTTTCCTCGTGACCAAGCACTCGGGGCTTTCCTTCACTAACTGCCTCCATTTCTGGATCTGACTTCCTGTTTTGCCAATTTGTGCCAACACGCAGTTACCATGGGCCAATGGTCTACTCGCTTTGACTAAGGGTCCTCATTGCTTCGTGCTTACCAAAAATTGCCATTGTCTAGAGGTTATTTCTGATAAGCTCAACATCCATAGCACTTTGAAACTTTGGTATCAGTTTTACAGAGTTCAGGAAACTATAAGATTGTTTAAGGATCCAATTCGGATCATCTAGCGATGGAATTCCTAAAGCACTTTCAACTACCCATCTGCTCTAAAACTGGGACGAAACTCCTCACTTCATTACATCAGGATACCGCCACCCACATCTCTATTCATATACATGAATGGAGATGTAGGAGGAAGTTAGTCAAAGCTCCCCTCCCTGAATATCTCTTAGCAGATTGGTTCTGCAAGTCTATACTCCTCCAAATCACTAAGGATGTCGCCTTAGGTGGTGCGGTCACAGAAGACTAATCCATTCATCGTGCCCAGCACTTAGATCTGATATATTTATAGTCTCGCACTCTATATGACATAATCCCCAATTCCCCTCGCAACTCCAATGCTCCCGCTACTAAGCAACCCGGATCACACACCGATGGGATTATCGGCGCAACCTCTAGGGCTTTTGTAAAACAACTTAGCAGTCACATTGCCAAAATGTCATTGGACCCCTCTACCAAATCAACTACTCTTCCTACCACCACGCTCAACTCTGTGTAGTCTACACAAAAACCTAGTGGTAAGAACAAGAAGAATAAAAAATACCTTTCCTTCTAAAGAGGAGTCAACAAAGCAACAAAACCAAAATTAGAAGGTTGTTGTGCCTCTAACGATGGAAAGGATATACCCGCTAGATTCCCTTGCAAAATTTGTGTCAAAGACCACATGACCTATCATTGTCCTAGTCTTTAAGAATGCATAGATTTCATTGCTAAAAAGGATACTGGCAGGACCCCTTCTTTCGTAAATAATCCTTTCCCCGCTCAGCAGTAGCAACATCTTATTGCAAACCAACCCCAACCCCCGTAAAGGGGCAATGGTGGTTCGCAACATCCTTCAGCTAGTGAAGGACCCTCTAGCATTTACACCTTTGAAACAGTAGATCTACAAACCAGAGCCAAACCTTATGGACCTCCTGTCGCTCATGCAGAGGAACCCTCCTCAAGTCAAAACCCACCACCGCCTAACGATATTCATATCGAAAGGCAGGTTGCTGACCTTGTGATTCTCCCACCTAAAGGGTTACTTCGACACAAAACACACAATACATCTGCATGTGCAGCCCAAAACTATAGCATTGTAGAAGACTTGGCACAAGTTTCGTCATCTATGTCAGTGCTCGAAGTATTACAAACCTATCCAGCACAAAGCAAAGCTCTACTTTTGGCTATTGGTGGTATCGACCCTCAGGATTCCATGCTTGTAATTTTCGACATGGAAAAATGTAAACCTCCCCTTTCTCACCAACTTGCATTTCAGGTGCAAATATTTTCGAAAGGTAAAGTAATACATAGAATTGTCATTGACGAAGGTGCTTCAACCTGTGTAATGTCGGCTTCATGTTGGCTCGCTTTGGGTTCTCCAACCCTATCCCTGCCATTGAATTCCCTTAAAGCTTTCGACAGCCGCAATTTCATCCCAAAAGGTTACCTAGCTAGCTACCCCATCACCTTGTATGGGAAAATGGTAATGGTGGACATCGAATTCATAGATAGAAAACTCGACTATAATCTCTTGTTGGGTAACAGTTAGACTTGCACCATGACTTCCATCGAGTCTATTGTCTTTCGCATCATCTTATTTCCATTGGATGTAAAGGTAGTCATAGTGGACCAGTTGTACTTTTGCACCTCTAATTATTCCCCATTACCAAGCGGCTCTATAACCTTAGTGGGTGGTGTACCTGACTCTTACATCAGTATCAGCACCAGTCTACTAAAGGGCTCTTCCCTGATGGGTTGTTTCCCTCTTCTACTGCTAGCGGTTCCACAGATGGTCAATATGGTTTCATCGATTCCTCACGAACCGACTGATCCTTGGATCCTATCAGCCCCTTTAGACATTGACACTTACAAAAAACAAATGCCACTGCCACCATCTAAATTGACCTACTAGGCCATTCAATCCGCATCTGAGTCTCTGGTCACTTTGGTCACGGCCAACGATACCACTACCCCTCCCATAACTACTCCTTCTTTCGATCCCCTCAATCAAGTCCTACCTATGGATGAAGCTATTAGAGAGATCATGAGTTTAGAAGAGCAACCTTGGGAGGACTCGCACCATCGTGTTTCGATATCTGATTCAGACATGATGCCTCTTCAAATCCTGTCACCTGACGCACCTGAAATTGTTTCCTCACCATATACAACTATCCAAACTTTGGACTCGAAAGGAAACATGGGCAATATTTCAAAGACATTGCTCATCGATATTTTTGTCATGACAGGCATCATAGAAAACATCCAAGTTGGAGCAGATTGCAATTCTAAGGAAATTGCAAGCTTCACCTGCCTTTTTAAGGAATTTCGCGATGTATTCACTTGGTCTTACGAGGATAAGTCCAATATCGATCCTCCTATTTTTGAGCATGAGATCAAGATATACGACAATTCTAAACTTGTTCACCAAAGGCTTCGACTAGTCCACCCCTGCAAAATGGCAACCACCAAGACTGAGGTGGAAAAGTTGTAACGTGCTAGTTTCATCTATCCCATTCCCTTAACGGAATGGGTTTCCAATCCGGTTCCTATCGATGAGAAACAAGGAACCATCCATGTATGTGTCGACTATCGAGACTTGAATGTCGTGTGTCCAAAGGATAATTATCCAACATCGTTGATCAAAAAAATCATCGAAGACTATGCCGGTCGTGTTGTAGATCTAATCCAAAAGATATATGATAACAGAAATAAACCCAAGAAAGAACAAGATCAAAATAGATAGAAATGATTCTCTTTATTATCAAAACCCTTATGGTAGGGCAACACCATACATTCACTCCTTAAGGAAGGAGAGCACTCCACAAGCCATATGCTTGTTCATACAATAATACTTCTCTTCATATCCCTCCATGTGGAGTCTCTAGCCTCTATATAGGCCTCATACATACAATACCATGCATCATTACCATGGTTTCCTCATACCATCAACTAATACCATGGGCCCATTACATTATTATTAACTACTTGTGGTCCCTTACATGACATGGGTTAACCACCTTATTTATTACTATGGCCCATCCCATTATTACATTATTACCTTGGGTACCTCCCTTGGTACCCCATATTACCCCCCCTAGGTATATAACATTCCACCCCCCTAAGCATGTTTCGTCCCCGAAACATGGGAAGAATACAAATAATAAGATCTACTCAAAAGAGTAGTCCACTGGTACCATGCACGTGCATCTAACCATCCAAGAGAAAGGTGAACCCTCGATCTCGCTGGTGCCTCGCTCACTTGAGATGGAAGTTGACCCTGGCAGCTCTTCTATGCTGATGTGTAGTAGGTGGATCTTTGCTCCTTTCTATCTGTCCGGCGGAGGTTGTTGTCCTTGTGACTACTTGGTTTCCATCTTGATGGTTGTCTTGCGGGGTGATGTGGGTGATGATATGTTGAAGTTTTAACCCACGGTGTCTTTTTCTTTAATTCACCCTGCTGTGGTGCCTGTTGTGGTGTCTTCTTTTCCAATATGACTTCAACCACTGAACCCACATCAGATGTGTCAGCACCTGTAACCTGTTCTGCTTCAGCCTCTGTTTGTGTTTGATTTTCGACCATCAACTGCTCATCATCTGATATGTCAGTACCTTGACTATCTTCTGCTTCAGCCTTCGTGTGCTCTACCTGTTTATGGATGGAAATATCATGTAATGTAATTTTCTTCTTTTTATACCATAGCTTCAGGAATTTCTTCTGCACATTAATATTGATAGTACCCACGGATTCCATCCAAGGATATCCCAAAACAACATCCATATTATCCATCTCTGAAGCATAAAAATCACCATGTAACACATATTTATCCATAGAAATCTTCAAATCCCTGTACACTTGAACATCCTCATGATCAACCTGTGTATGTTCAATTTGTTTTGGTGGGACTTGCAATTTTTTTGCCAAATTAACACTGATAAAATTATGTTTACAACTAGGATTGATAGAAACAATGATCTTCTCTTTCTGAAGAAATCCATGAATCTACAATAAGGATATACCAATAGGAATTAACCCCTTATGTGTCTCATTCTCCTTTTTTCTAGCCCTAGACCATTTGTCCAAAAAGACTTTTTCAAATTCTGCATCTGAAATTTTGTTCAACCGTTCATAGTCAAGTAATAAATTCCATTTTTGAGCCTCACCTCTAAAGTTAGACAGCATTTGAAACTTCCAAAATGTCCCACAACTTGGTGTCCCATATTTGGACTTGTATCTTTGTATGAATTCTTCAATAGTAGGACCATCATCTTTTCCTGTAAAATATAGATCCTTGCTAGAAGCCATGAATGGTTTGGAAAAAATTCACTTACTTGGCGAAAATTTGTAATTGTCACAGTTTCGTCAATATTGCTCAGAATCCTTATTATGACCTATTTTTAGAAATGGAGCAATCATTCTGCATCTGCCCATGTGATAGAAATCCTGATCCAGGCACTAGAATTCCAGATCTGCCCTGCTACTCTCCCGCCGTCACCCAAAATTTCTAAAAAAAGAGCTGATTTTAAATCAGCGATATCTCCCTCATCCGGGCTCCGATTCGACTAATGTTTTTTTTTAAATTAGGTGTTTTTTCACAAATATTCCAAATCTACAATTATATCTTGCAGATCTTGCACCAGGACTTCTAGATTTGCGCCGCAAAACTCGCTGCCCTGAAAATTGTCTGCAACCCCACTGATTTTTAAATCAGCGATATCTCCTTCATCCGGACTCCAATTCAACTAATTTTTTTTTGAATTTGGGTATTTTTTCACAAGGAATACAGATCTACAATTAGATTCTTCAGATCTAGCACCAAAACATATAGATCTGATCTGCAAATTCGCCACCTAAAAATCCCTGCAAAAAATTAAAAAAAA
This sequence comes from Pinus tabuliformis, assembly GCA_031772625.1. Taxonomy (NCBI): domain Eukaryota; kingdom Viridiplantae; phylum Streptophyta; class Pinopsida; order Pinales; family Pinaceae; genus Pinus; species Pinus tabuliformis. Next base: position 315,990,355 of record CM062815.1, on the reverse strand, counting down.
AAAAAATTCTCCACTTTTATGCCCAAGAAAGTGCTCCGATACCACTTGTTGTAGATCTAATCTAAAAGATATATGATAACATAAATAAACCCAAGAAATAAAAAGATCAAAATAAATAGAAATGATTCTCTTTATTATCAAAACCCTTATGGTAGGGCAACACCATACATTCACTCCTTAAGGAATGAGAGCACTCCACAAGCGATATGCTTGTTCATACAATAATACTTATCTTCATATTCCTCCATGTGGAGTCTCTAGCCTCTATATAGGCCTCATAAATACAATACCATGCATCATTACCATGGTTTCCTCATACCATCAACTAATACCATGGGCCCATTACATTATTATTAACTACTTGTGGTCCCTTACATGACATGGGTTAACCACCTTATTTATTACTATGGCCCATCCCATTATTACATTATTACCTTGGGTACCTCCCTTGGTACTCCATATTACCCCCCCTAGGTATATAAAAGGTTGTGAATCATTCTCATTCATGGATGGTTTCAGGTTACAACCAGATTGGCATAAAAGCAATTACTCAATTGCCTGAACCACAATCGATTCTGTAGCTCCAACGTTTGCAAGGTAAAGCAAAACTTTTACAGCAGTTCATCGTAAACTATGTTGAGCTGATGAAAGGATTTATGCACCTACTTAAGAAGGGAATGTCATATCTATGGGATGATCAAGCTCAATGATCATTTGATGCCTTGAAAAAGGCGCTTATATCAGCCCCACTCCTTAGCGCTCCTAATTATGGGCACGACTTTCTTCTATACCTGGCAGCCTCGCCATCCTCTCTAGGAATGGTCTTGGTTCAAACTCATGATGACTGAAGTGAACATGTGATATATTATCTGTCGAAAGGCCTAGCTAGGCCCGAACTTAGATATTCACATGTGGAAAAGCTATCCTTGACAGTTGTCTTTATTGTCAACCACTTCCGACATTACATATTGTTGTGACAAAATATTGTCCTCGCCTTGAAGAATACCATGAGACACATTTTGTCTCATCAAGTAATTGGAGGGAAATATTCAAAATGGATCGTGATCCTCCGACAATTTAATTTGGTTTTCACAGCTGCCAAGGGAAAAAATTCCTTAGTCTTTGCTGAAATTTTGTCAAATCTTCCCATTGTCGATCCGAACAAGATATCCCATGATCCTCTTCTGAATGAAGTTGTCTATCTTATCAACACAACTGACCCTTGGTATGGTTACATTCTTGTCTACCTCCAAACGCAACATTTCCACCTTGAGCTATCGTTAGGTGACCGCCGTCGCATCCGCCACCAAGCACGACACTATTTAGTGCTTAATGATACGTTATATCACCACGGTACAGATAGAGTTTTTTGACGTTCCCTCACTCATGACGAGGTAGAGCATGTTTTAAATGATTGCCATGTTGGGGCATGTGTCGCTCATCTTTCTAACATATCTACTGCTCAGAAATTTTTTCACGCGGGCTACTACTAGCCGAACTTGTTCAAAGATTGTATCAAGGCTATCCGGCAATGTGATCCTTGTCAAGTGTTTTCAAAGAAAATGCACACTCCTCCAGCCCTCCTACACCTAGTTATATTGTTGTGGGGAAAAATGCCTATGCAGGACGATCCTATCCACCTAAGGTGTGACAGTGCCTTAGCAACAAACGAGTACAGCTATTCCGGTTTCTTCCTTTATGAAATGTGAAAGAAGAGAGATCAATAGACTTACCGGTGTCTTCCGTTTGTCCCTCGATCCGGTCTCTCTTCTCTTTGGGTGTTCACAGCTACTTGCCTTCTTGCTTGTCCAGCTTCAAAGGGTTCCTGCAAGATCACAAGAGAACAGCTACTTGCGACAAGAGAAGAACACTACACAAAGACAGATATTCACATTCATAACTAGTTTAGGATTAGAAATAAACCAAATACACTAAAGCATTCATACATCAAAAATACATCAGCATATAGGAGAAACCAAGATAGCTTTATTGATGAATAACAAGTTTCAGGAAGAGATACAACCCAGAGGGCTCCAATCTAGCATCTCCTTCCCAGCAAATGGAATTCCTATCTTCACCCCTTTCAAAGCATTAAGCACCAAATGATTCTAATCTCAAACCAACAGCAATTCTTTGCAATAACAAAATTCCAGCCTCCAGATCTCATGGAGGAGAGATCCATATATAGATGTTTGGAGAGAGGATGAGTCAGCTTGAGATCTGACTAGTGTCCTCTCCCTCTATCAGTTCTTAAGTCCACTTGGAGGTTCTTGCTTCCACTTGGAGATTTGGAACCTCTTACTCATCACCAGTCGAATTCCCTGAGGCAAGTGTCATTTTGGAAGCTTCCTGGGTTTTGACACCTTGAGAAATGAGCCTGCCACTTGTCCACTCTCGTTCAGCGCAGGTAGCCAGTGTTCCAGTTGACATTCAACGCAGGTAGCCAGTGTTGGCTTTGACATTCAGCGCAAACAGCTAGTGTAGCCACTGAAATGATCCTGAATTGACTTGTTTTTTAGCAGTTTCTGGTGGAGAACTTTTGTGAATTGCTGTGGTTTGTTAGCCTTGTTCCTCTAGGGGTAGGAACAACATGTTTAGGGACTTTGGATCCCTTAGATTATGGACATTTCATGCTCAATGCTGTAAGGCACAAAAATGTCTATAACATATATCCGTCATCCCCTTTGTCAAATGGGGGATAGACTTCGTAACTTGAAACCCTGTTTCCTCTGCTGGACACAACAATATTATTGTAGCTCTGGACTATTTCATGAAATGGGCTGAAACCCTTCCCACCTTCTGGGCCGATGGGGAGACCAAGACACTATTCCTGTTTAATCAAGTCATCTCTCACTTCAGCTTTCCCCACACGATCGTTACAGACCATGGGTCTCATTTTTAGAATCACATGATGTCTGACTTAACATTGCTGCTAGGTTTTCGCCAGGATCAATCATCCTCCTACTACCCCCAAGCTAATGGTCAAGTAGAGGTCGTCAATGGCGTCTTAAAAACCATGATCTGTAGGTTAATATGGAATCATAAAACCCACTGGCATCGCATGTTATATCCTACACTATGGTCGTACCGAACTTTAGTTAAAATGGCTACAGGTTTCACACCTTTTCAACTAGCTTATGGCTTGGAAGCAGTTTTACCAATCGAGTGTCAGATTCCTTCCTTACAAATCGTCGTTGAACTCCTTCCCAGCATTACTGCCAAAGAAGAGCTCCTGCTATACCTAAATCAACTGGATGAAACCTATCGAGATGTCGAATTGGCACTCGAAGCCCACAGGCGTCGAGTCAAAGCCCAGTACGACAAAAAGGTCAAGCCTCGTTCTTACCAAGAAGGAGATCTTGGTTTACTCTATCATAAAAAACATGACCTCTTATGGGAAAGAACACTTCAACCCTTATGGCTCGGTCCATATGTCGTCAAAAAATCCCTCTCAAAAGGGACATATGAACTTTAGGACTAGGAAGGAATCTTGCTTGCTAAGCCCCGAAATGGGCTCTATTTGAAAAAGTATTATGCCTAGTACTACACTAGGCTTGTGCTTTTTAATTTTATGTATTTATAAGCTTTTCTTCTTTTCTGATGCAACTATATATTTTGGTATTTATTGAGTTATTTGCCTCATACGTCTCTCTCGTAATGCAGATTCCTTCATTACTCTTAGCATATGTAGGATATGCGGATGGTACCAGTCATCACACACAGCAAATTGCATCAGCTGCTTGGGTCATTTACACACTTGATTAGAAACCGTTTCGTTCTGGGGGAGTCTTTCTCAGTACTGCCACCAACAATATTGTCGAGTACATGTCTATAATTTCACTTCTCACTGAAGTGTCATCAAGGGACATCTCCAATCTGGTGGTCAGGTTAGACTCTCAGCTTGTTGTCATGTAATTGACAAATCATTATCACGTTCATAATTAAACCTTGTTACATCATTATTTAAGGCTACGACTCTTGGAACGTCAATTTGAAGTTATCACATATGCGCACATTCGTAGAGAATTTAATAGAGTTGTTGATTCATTGGCAAACTATGTGTTAGATTTGCATCTGTCTCATTCATTGTAGATACATGTATGAAAAGTAAATATTTACACAGTTAAAAATTTACAAAAACAGTTAAAAAACATTTACATCATAAAATACCAAAAATGGCCACTAAATCCTAGCTAAAAACACCTGTTGGTTATGCCAAAGTGCCTACTAATAGAGCCTACTACTCATGAAATGACAACACTACTCTAGCTATCCTTCGAGGAGGAACAAAAAACCGCTCAGGCGCACTGACTGTGTGCTGCTACATATGAGTGGGGATCTCCCTCATAGGAAGGGGGGGCACATCCATGCTCAAGCCCTCTAGGTTCCTCAGAAGCTCACGAAGACTGTCAGCATCACACCCCCCCATCAGGTAGTTGGTGTTGGGTTGTGTTATATTCTTTCCATGACTAGCCCATGTAGTTAACCAAGGGGTTAGAGGGGGTGGAGAGGCCCCACTTTTGTTGAGCCGATTGAGAAGTGGGGGGGTCACAAGGGATTTGATGGGTATAGGTAACCCCACTCTATGGGGTCTGGGGTAGTGCCCCGGAAATTTTTGATTTTGGAACCTATGTTAGGTTGGGCAGACCCACCTATGGTTTTGTGCATGATTTTTGCACATGTTTTTGGACGCGATGGTTTTCAGTCCATGGTTTTGGACATGATGGTTTTTGGTCCATGGTATTGGATGATTTGGCATGTATAAATATGTATTATAACATTAAAAGGAACATAAGGAAAAATCAAGCTGGTAGTCTCGGTTTTGGAATCTAGGGGAAAATCTCTATGTATATGTGTTTTATGTGTTATGCTCTCACATTATTTATTTTATGTGTTTTAGAATTCGTATGCAGGTAATTTCTGTACGGGATTAAAACCTACATTTGGAATCAGAGTTGTTTTTGGCTTCAAGGGGATGCCTTTGTTGCTGATGGGTTTCTCTCGGGCTTGTGGTAGACCATGTTCAATGGGAGATCTGCGAGATCAATTCTGGTGGTGAAAGAGCATGGCAAGCAGTGGAAAGATAGAGATCGAGAAATTTAATGGTCAGAGTTTTAAGTTGTGGAGACTCAAGATGTAGGATCTATTGGTGGATAAAGATCAATGGATCACGTAGATCTGGGTACTAAACCAACAGGAGTGTCTGATGAAGAATGGAAGAAGTTGGATCAGAAGGCAAAGATCACAATATGATTGTGTGTCTCAGGTTCAGTATTGTTGAATGTATCAAGGGAAGAATAATCGGGTTAGTTTCCCCTCTGGTGGTAAGATGGTGAAATAGATATTAGAGCTTGTGCACAGTGATGTGTTTGTACCTATGAAGGTTCCATCACTGGGTAAGTCTGTGTACTATGTATCATTTATAAATGACTTCTCAAGGAATACATGGATATATTTCCTTAAGAAGAAATCCGAAGTCTTTGACAGGTTTAAAGAATTTAAGGCTCTGGTGGAAAACCAGACAAAGAAGAAGATAAAGGTGTTGAGGAAAGATAATGGTGGAGAGGTTTGTAGTAAGGAATTTGAAGAATTCTGTAAGAAGTGTGGTATAGCATGGCAGAAGACTAGTCCATATACACCTCAGCAAAATGGAGTTGCAAAAAGAATGAACAAGACATTGATGGAAAGGGTAAAAAGCATGCTCAGTAGTGCCAGGTTAGGATAGGAATTCTGGGTAGAGGCGATGGAGACAACATGTTACCTAGTCAATAGATCACCTTCATCAACATTGGAGGATAAAACTCCACAAGAGGTATGGACTGGTAAGAAACCCTCTCTTTCACATCTGAGGGTATTTGGAAATGATGCATATGTACATGTTCCAAAGGAGAATCGAACCAAGTTGGATAGTAAATCTTAAAAGTGCATCTTTATTGGGTATAACGATGGTTTAAAGGGTTATAAGCTTTGGAACCCAGTAACAAGGAATGTTGTATACAATCGAGATGTGGTTTTCAGAGAGGTGAAAGATGTTATTAAACATGAAGTCCAACCAAAGGAACCTGAGAAGATAGAGTTTGAGCTAAAGGAGGAAGAATCAGACTCTACGACACAGGAGGAATCTGAAGATGAAGAGCCACAAACTCCAGGTGTGAGAAGATTAGTTCGAGAAGGAAGGCAGCCAGAAAGGTATAGTCCATCTGCTTTCTATTCAAATTTTTCTTTATCTATTACTGATGATGATCCCAAAACTGTGAAGGAAGCAGTAGATTCAAAGGATGGAAAACATTGGAAAGAGGCCATGGTTGATGAAATGGCATCTTTGCACAAAAATGAGGCTTGGGATCTGGTGGACTTGTCAGCTGGAAGGAAACCCATTGGCAACAAATGGGTGTTCAAGAAGAAGATAAATGCAGAAGGAAAGGTGGAGAAATACAAAGCTCGGTTGGTAGCAAAAGGTTATTCCCAGGTGTCAGGAATAGAATTTGGTGATATTTTTCTCTTGTTTCCAAGGTAACTTCTATTAGATTACTTTTATCTGTTGCTGCTGCTTTTGATTTTGAGGTAGAATTGATGGATGTGAAGACAACATTTTTTCATGGGGATCTGGAAGAGGAAATCTACATGAAGAAACCTGAAGGCTTTGCTTTGAAGGGTAAGAAAGAACCGGTATGCAAGTTAAAGAAGTCTTTGTATGGGTTAAAACAGTAACCAAGGATGTGGTATCAAAAGTTTGATACATTTATACGAGGACTTGGCTTCACTAGAAGCAAAGCAAATCACTGTGTGTATTTTAAATTAATTGGTGACCGTGTTATTTATTTGGTATTGTATGTGGATGATATGTTGCTGGTTGGAAATGAAAAAGAAATTATCCAGGATTTGAAGACCCAATTGTCCTCCAAATTCAACATGAAAGATCTTGGTTTTGCAAACTATATTTTGGGCATTGAAATTAAAAGAGATCGGGCAAAGAGGAAGCTTTGGTTAAACCATAGGAGGTATGTCGAGACAATATTGCAGAGATTTAATATGGAGGATAGTAAACCGGTGAAGGTTCCTATTCCTGTAGGTGTAAAGTTATCTGCTAAACAGTGTCCGAAGGCACAAGAAGAGGAAGAGGACATGTTCTGTGTTCCATATGCAAGTGCAGTCAATAGCTTGATGTATGCAATGGTATGTACTAGACCGGACATTGCACATGCAATGGGAGTATTGAGTAGGTTTATGTCAAAACTAGGAAAGGATCATTGGACAACAGTGAAGCAGGATTTTAGGTATTTGTGTGGCACTAGTGATTATGGTTTTTGCTACCAAGGAAGACCAAGATTAGATAGAGTTTTGGATATTCATGGCTCTGTTGATGCAGACTGGGCTGGAGATCTGGATCAGAGAAGATCTACAAGTGGGTATGTGTTTAACCTATTTGTAGGTGCAGTCAGTTGGATGAGTAAGAATCAATTTGTAGTGGCACTATCAACTATAGAGGTAGAATACATGGCAACCACTCATACAAGCAAGGAATCAGTTTGGTTGGAGAGATTGTGTTCAGGTATGGGGTTAGTACAGGGAGCTATAAGGATAGACTGTGATAGCCAAAGTGCAATTTTCTTGGCAAAGAACCCTGCATATAATTCAAAGACAAAGAACTTTGATGTTCAGTATCACTTTGTGAGGGATATGATAGAATACAAAAAGGTGTTGCTGGTAAAGGCGGACACTTTGAAGAATACTGCAAATGCATTGAAAAAACTGTGAGCTCTGGGAAGTTCTCTTAGTGTATAGAAACAATGGGTGTTGCAGGGCTAGATAAATGACTAAGCTCTCTTGTGGCCCCCAGTGGAAAGAAAACAACAAGTGGGAAAATTTTGGATTGTGTTATATTCTTTCCACAACAAGCCCACGTAGTTAACCGAGGGGTTAGAGGGGGAGCGGAGCCCCCCCTTTGTTGTGCTGATTGCATAGGGGGGGGTCATAGAGGGTTTGAGGGGTATAGGTAACCCCACTGTATGGGGTCCGGGGTAGCGCCTCGGAAAATTTTGGTTTTGGAACCTATGTTAGGTTGGGTAGACCTGCCTATGGTTTTGTGCATGATTTTCGCACATGTTTTTGGACATGATGGTTTTCGGTCCATGGTTTTGGACGTGATGGTTTTTGGTCCATGGTATTGGATGCTTCAGCATGTATAAATATGTATTATAACATTGAAAGGAACATAATAAAAAATCAAGCTAGTAGTCCCGATTTTGGGATCCAAGGGAAAATCTCTATGTATATGTGTTTTATGTGTTATGCTCTCGCATTGTTTATTTTATGTGTTTTAGAATTTGTATGCAAGTAATTTCTGTAAGGGGTTAAAATCTACAGTTGGCCTCCCCACCTCACTTGACGAGGTTCGCTTGCAGGTCATACTGGTGCCACATCTGTGTCAAGCAAAAAGCTTCATGTCAATACTTTTTCACCCATAAAATCAACAAAAGCGTGACATAAATATTCAAAAGCTTAAAAATACTTTAAGTTATCTCAAAAATAATTATTACCTTAAGGCCCCCAATTGGTCCCAGGAGGCAGAATCAAGTCAAGGTCATTGGTGAAGTCCATGCCCTCATAGGCATAGTCGTCAATCATCACAATCTGGCCACTAAGACATTCGAAGAAATATTCTTCGAAGAAGTGTCGGATAGGTCCTCCTCCTGTGCGAGGATCAAGTGATGCCCATCACCCTTGTCTCAGCTCCCTCAGATCAAAGGGACCTAAGCTCATCCCCGGGCACATAACAGGTACCCTCTCAAGTATAAATGAGACAATGAAAATGCCATACCCAAAACTATGTTGGGTTTGAGTCTTACATGCGATCAATTGTGCCTTCAACTGGCGAAGCACTACTTCGCACCAGTTGAACATCTGAGGCTGGACACAATTAAATGCAAGCAATAGTTGGGCCTTTGTTGCAACGTGGGGACTCTTTGACCCCACCAAGCACACAATCAACCATAAAATGGCCCTCATAGATCTATACCTAATCTTCTCTATGGGGACTCTATTTATAACGTGTCCACTCTTAGGGATAAAGTAAGCTTGAACCAACTCTAGGGTGGATCGAGGATCAGGCCTATTGTTGGCTTAGTGGGGCTTGACCCAGGTTCAGAGGTGATTTGGCCAAGCAAATCCCGGTACTACTAGCCCTTTTAGAAATAGTTCGCGGAGCGCGGACTGAGGTCTCACCTGAAGTAGTATGGGAGGGTGCTAGAACCAGGTTTCCAAACCCTAGGGATGTCTGATATGTTTGGATTGGTACGTGGTCCAACCTTCACGCTCACTGTGTTGCGCGCATCAGTGAGCACCTCGCAGCCTGTGATGTTGTCTTCACGCAGTCTTATTCACAACGTGATCCTTATTATTTACCCGAATCTGTCTTAATTATGCATTATTACTTAAATTTTTTCATATATAAGTATTCTAAACCATGCAAACATTTACTCAACTACGCATAGCAAATAAACATAGAAAAAGTAATGCATAACAACAGAATAACGATTCAAGATTAGATGCACAGAATTAGGATAAACTTCTCCTTATTTTCTTTCTGTCCCGATTACAAAATCGACTTTGTTATGCGCACTCAACTGCAAGGGTTGGCGCACTCAGCTGCGGACTCTACTAGGCCTCTGCACACTCAGCTGCAGAGCCTCTTCCTACTACTACAACCCAAGACACTTAGAATTCTATTCTAGCCTTGAACCATTCCTTCACTACCCATTCCATTATTCACTATTTTTACAACTTTATAGCCCCACTCTATTTATATAATCGCATGGTCCACAGACCATGGGTAGGCTGACATGACTTTACATTACATTACATTACTTTAGAGTAGACAACCCTATGACCCATCCTTTACTTCGCGCTCTGCGCCTGCAATTCGCAGAGTCTTACAAACCCTTTGACCAAAACTTGGGCTTTGAGCCCCAAAACCTATTGTGGTGGGATTCCATGCCCAATAGGCCCCCAACACAATCATTGTGACTCTTCCTAAGTCACTCTGATGGTGCAGTGACCTTGGCACGGAGCCCTTCCAACTGATCCTGTACTGCCTAGAGGTCTGCGGCGCGTTGTTCTACTGTTGGCTGGATCCGCGTCTGATTCATGTCCGTTCCTTGGTACCAGCTTTTGGTGCTTGTGTTTATAGTCTTGTGCCCTTCTCTGGCTCCTCAAGCCATGAAGACTGTGCATCAGCCAGTTATTCAGAGAGTTGACCCACCCGTGTAGGGTTTCAAGCAGTTGTTGTTGACTTTTCCTGGGAAGGGTTCTCCAATGAGTTTGATTAGTTGGACCACGCCTCCGTATGTGACCTATTTTACCACATATGGTCTAAGTTGTTTACCTTGAAGGTTCGCAACTTGATATGGCAGTCATGCCAGGCCTTTTCACATTGCTTTGTACCTGTTGATGAAATCCAGCCAAAAATCATTCTTCCTCGAGTTCTTCTAATTGCGCGAGCCTTTCTTCCAAAGCTTCGTAGTCTGTCATGCCTGTGAGTGCTACTATTCGTAGACTAGGTATGATGTATTTCATTGGCATGACAGCTTTTGTACCATAGACCAACCGGAAGGGTGTCTGTCCCTTCAATTTCTTGCACGTTGTCCTGTACACCCATAACATAGCAAGTATGTGCAGGTCCTAGTCGTTTCGCCGTGTGTTACATACTTTGCTCAGCGCAGTCTCCAGTATTTTTTTGAATGTCTCTACTATCCCATTATCTTGCGAGTGGTACAACGTGCTTTGCTAATGATACACCTGGAACTCCTCTGTGAGCGCACTGATGGTTTCATTCAAGAAATGTGTTCCGTGGTCACTCATTAAGATTTTCAGACAACCAAATCTTGTCAAAACTTTTTCGAACAAAAAATTCACAACCGTAGTAGTCGTGTAGTCCTTGACCGACTATGCTTCCGCCCATCATGTCAAGTACTCCGTCGCGGTGATTATATAGTGCGCACCCGTCTTGCGCTGAGGTTTGATCAGTCCCACAAAGTCAATCTCCCATTTTTCGAATGGCTGCAATGTCATTTTGTGGATTTAGTGGCATTTCGTCCCTTCATGGGTGTTTCCCCATTCATTGACATATATCACAAGACTTACAATGTGCTTTCGGATCCTGGTGTGGGGTTGGCCACCATAATCCTGCGTGAAGAATCTTTTGTGCAGTCACGCATTCGGCATAGTGTCCTCCTGCAGCCCCCCCATGGGCTTCCACAAGGATCTAATGACGTTCAAATTTGGTATGTATCTTCGCAATAACTCATCATTGCCCATCTTGTAGAGGTGCCCCGCAATGACAGAAAAGTCCGCCACGCGCACCACCAATTCCTTCTTCTATTAGATTGAGTACTCCTTCGGCGCAGTCCCTGTTGTTAGAAAATGGATTATATCATTGAAGTGTCTATTTGCAACGCGTACTACAAAGAGCTATGCATCAGAGAGTCCCTCTTCCAAATTTGTTGGTTCCTCGCCCGCCTCAATTCGTGACAAGTGGTCTGGTCTTGTGTTTAAGCATCCCGGCTTGACTATGACCTCAAAATTATACTCTTGAAATAGTATCTGCATATGTGCCCCCCCAACACAGGCTTGTTCACCAGGTATTGCCAGCCCTTCACACTTTGTAGTAGAGTAGTTCTTTTCGACTTTGGATAGTCTCTGACTTGCGAATACAATCAGATGATCCACGCCCTCTATACCCTCCTGTGTGAGTACAGCTCCCAGTGTAATACACGATGCATCAACATGACATGAAATTCCACGTCCCACTTTGGGAAGACCAGGATGGAGTGGATGCTAGTTTCTCCTTAAGGACATCCAAACTTTTCATGCAATCATCATTCCAACAATATGTAGCATCCTTCTTCAACAACTATTCCATTGGCACTGTTATTTGGGCATAACTTTTGATGAACTTCCTATAGTATCCAGTGTGCCCCAGAGTAGTGCGCAGTTGTTTAACACTTCACGGTGCTTCCAAATTTAGAATAATAGTAATCTTCGCAGGGTCCACCACCCTTGTTTGCAGGCCACATGTCCCAGAAGGTTCCCAAAGGGAACGAGGAAGGTGCACTTCTTAAGGTTCAGCGCGATTTGGTGTCGGCGGCAACTATCCAACATCAAACATAAGCTTGCTACATGGTGTTTAACTAATCCAAAGATAGTCCAATCATCCAGATAGACCTCTAAGAATTTGTGGAGGTATTCCTTGAACACGGCCACCATGATGCATGAAAATATAGCTGGCATGTTCTTCAGTCCAAAGGGCATAACGGTGTATTGAAAGCAGCCCCATTCTGTTGCGAAGGTCATTTTTCTCCTATCTTCTGGCACGATCTTGATTTGATGGTACCCTAAGAAGCCATCCGTGAATGAGTAAGCTTCCTGACTGCCAACATTCTCCAATACTTCATCTATGAATGGTGTCGGGAATGGATCGTGTATACAGGTGTCGTTAAGCTTCCTAAGGTCCATGCATATTCTTATTTCATCCTTCTGTTTTTTCTCCTGTACTACCATAGGACTCACCCAGTCGGATTCTTCCACTGGTTCAATAATTCCCGCTGCAAGCATTTTGTCTAATTTGTCACAGAACTTTTCTTTGTACTTTGGGTTCAAGCCATATGGCTGCTGCTTAACTAGCTTCACATTGGGTTTTAGGGAGATCTTCAACTTCCCTAAGTCGCCCATGATCCCTTTTAAATCCATAATTTTTGGGGGAACAAATCTTGGTATTTGCAGAGTAACTTAGTGACTTTATTGACCATGGCATCATTCCAATAGTCCCCAATCATTGCGTACTTCAGCTCTGTCTCCATTCCAATGTTGACCTGCTTTGTCTTTAGCAGCGTGGTGATGTCAGGGTCTTCAAGTGATGGTCCACGAACCTCGTGAGAGCCTTCCGTTTCTGAAATGTTAATGTTTCATGGGTCCTCATCATCCTCTTCAACATTTACGTTATAACACTCCAGTGCACTGCTTAACTGTGTTGCCCAGTCTAGCTGAAGTACTCCCATTGGCTCCTGTGGTATTCTGAAGATAGTGGCTTTTACTGCTTGTCGTGTATCGTCAACAGTATCCGACCACCGATCTTTGAATGTGAATGTTAGAAAAAATCCCTCATGCAAGACAACCCATTTGCTTGTACCATGGTGTAGTTCCCTCTCAGTATACCAATTCATGGGTATGATGTCTAGGGTATGGTAGAATAAATGCACCCATTCAAGTTGTGGCTCTTCCCCGTAGACCTTGGTCCATTTCGCGAGGTGCATGAGTGGGTCATCTCATCCATCATATTTGTCTACTAGCCATAATTGTGGTTTTCCAAAATGCAGGCGCATCATCCTTCTGCATCCGCGCCAGTCCTCAAAATTTCCTTGATGCGTACCCCACCATCGTCCAGGTGTTGCGCACAGTGCCCATTTTAGCGCATCGAACCACTACCGTTCTGGTATAGTGCTTCCAAATTTTCTCAGAAATTCATCTACTGCTGAAAATCCATCATATGTGGGCAGCTCCCTTGCCTCTATAGTCACGCAAAACAATGACCTGATCATCATGTTGCAGTTCAGTGTTGTTACTTCGTGCAGCTGATTCTAACATCGCTCTATCTCTTCATCTGAATCGGAAGTGCAAGACCTTCCGCACTCCCATGAAATCCTTCCATCTATAGTTGGATTCACCCAATCCTCTCCTTGCGCAATTATCTTGTAAATACAATCAAGATCATCATCACTATCATCATCGCGCACCAGTTCAATGTAGCGCACTCCTTTGGCTGGATCTAGTGGTACTACTACACGTAATGACTTTTTCTCAAGGATTATTTTTCTCTTCTTTAGATTTATGACCCTATTCATATTGGTAGCCCATTCTATCCCGAGTAGCGCGGGATAGGGATTACTGTCATCGACAATCTCTATCACTGCAAAATCTTCTTGCGCACGTGTACCTTCAACATCAATTATCACCCCTTGCCATCTTCCCATGGGAAAAAATTTCTGTTGGTTTGCCATCCGTAGCTGAATAGGGGACCATTGTAATGTGGTTCTGCCCATGCATTCCCATGTCTACTTTGGTAGTACATTTGGATCCAAACCTAGATCTATGATTACTTGATCCATTTCATATTTGCCAATCTGCGCAGTCAACCTCATCTCCCTTCCTATGCGCAATACATGCTTCCCAAGTTTTCGAACCACGCACAGTTCTCCTAACAATGTACACCTAGTGATAAGTTTTTGTAGACCTTTGACTGCCTTGTAATCATGCAACAGTTTCATGCATGTCTCCAGAAAGGTAGTGAGCATTGAAGGATCCATCCCTAGTTCTAGTTGATCCTTACTACCTAAAGTGTAGGCCTCTGTGAAGCTCTTCTTAGCTTCCATGAATGTCTCCTCCACACGTTCTAAGTCAAACTCAAGTTCCTTTGTAGGAGCCTTCTGAACCCACGTACTTTCTTCTGGCTACTTCCCCTTATCATCTCCCGTGGTCAAACCACTTCTGAGAATCATGTTTACATTTGGGTCTTCTTCGAGAGGCTCAGAACTCATCATTTGTATATTCTAAGTTGGATGGGGCTGGAGTACCCCCTTTTCACACATATTCACTATCAGTGCCAGGAAATCTTCTGCCTCATGATCAAACTAGTTACAGTACCAACATGACATCCTAGTTGGGTTTGTAAAATCGGGGGCATAATGCCTTGGCCCGCCGAAATTGTAACAAATTAACTGTCTGCGACCCCTTCCTGGCCCCATTCCACCTCGACCCCGACCGCGCCCCTGAAACCCAATGCACACCATCCCTGCATTTGCGTTGAGGGCTCATGTTTTGGTCTGCACCCTATAGGTAGGAGTCTGATCCATCATTAGTTCATAGCTTCGGCAGGTGCATTCGTCATGGCCTACCGACCTACAAAAATTACAAAATAATTGTTGGGACATCTAGGTATACTTCTACAACATATGGCAATTATCTATGGCATGTTTTCCTCCTATTTAGCATATCACACACCATAATGCAAATGTCGCACTTGGCCCCGCCTGTGCCTCTGGTATTAATGGCATCGGCCCTCCCCCTGCCAAGTAGTTCGTGAACACTGCGCAGTGATCCTTATCGTGCCCTTGGCCTTTGCATTTTATGCACCATACTTCCTCGCACACTTCCAGCCAAGTTGTCCTATCCTATTTCAAACTCTGTATCTCCAGACATAAATTTTGTAGTTGCGCATCGATTTGCTGGACTCCGAACCTAGGGTCTTGTATAGGGCTCTCATGTAGTCTCATTGCCATCTCCAATGCTTCGGCCTAGCTAGAAAGATTTTGCTGTGACAACGCCATCCCTAAGTGCAGTGTTGGAGATGCTACAAACCACGTGTGATGTTGTGCATCTGTTAATGTCATATTGGCTTCGCAGATCGTACTCTTCATTCTTTGGTCCAGATCCCAACAGGTCTCACCCGGGAGCATCACAATCTCCTTAAACCCGATGATTGATTGTGTCTCTGATTTTGGCCTGCTAAATTCTTTGTTCAGCGCCATCTGGATCTCTACAATTCCTACATTCATGTGATCATTAGAATTCTTGATATACCATGTTAATGCGTGATCCTGCAGCGCGCTCACCAACATGGCCTTTTTAATGTTATCATCCACGATGCCCTGTGCTTCCCATAATTCTCTTATCACGAAACAAAATTGGTCCAGATATTCATTCCCTACCCCTCTAAATACTGGTAGTTTGATCGCACTTGCCATACTGAACTATGGAGGCGGTGGAGATGGAGTGGGTGGAGATCGAGGTGAAGAGGGTGAAGTAGGTGGCGGCGTGGGTGGGGGTGGTAGATGCAAAATTTGTTGCCTTATCAAACTGACCGAACTTCTTAGAGAAACCTTCACGAGCTCGTCCTCACTCTCCCGTGAGGGTGAAATTAGGGGACTATTTTCTAATTCTTCACTACTTCCACTTCTGTAGATCTTTCCGCTTCGCGTAGTCCCAAACATTAATTTATTCGCATAACCCACTTTTCACACAACAACATCTTAATCCAAGTGTTCAAAGATTTAATATACTTACCTTGTGGTCCCTTGAGAAAACGTCACTCTGCCTCGTTGTAGTTGATGGTCGTGTCTACCGTGAACTTAGTGATAAATCCTCCTATTATTCAGTCAAGCCAGTGGTCCACAGCTCATGCTATCTTATCTTCTGAGGCTTCTAGTCTGCGCACTAGTTCCGGAGTCCACACTATTGGTTTGTTGAGCCTACACCTTCCTTGGTTGTATGCTAACTTCGTGATCCACTCATACAGCTCCAACGGAAAACATGCAAATAAAATTTCGTGGATTTCAGTGTACAAGTAGCGATCCAATCACTGTTCCTTAGATACTCAAAGATTTATGTTTTCCTACGTCGCGAACTCGCAAATATTCTTGTCCAACCACTCTTCAATTTCTTTCTTTGTAGGGTTCCAATGACACGACATCAGACATCCTTTATACAAATCTCGGTCCTAGCAATGGAACCATTTGTTGGCTTAATGGGGCCTGACCTAGGATCAGAGGTGATTTATCCAAGCAAATCCCAGTACTACTGGACCTTTCGGCAATAGTTCATGGAGCGTGGACTAAGGTCTCACCCGAAGTAGTATGGGAGGGTGCTAGAACCAGGTTTCCGCACCCTAGGGATGTCTGATATGTTGGGATTGGTACACGATCCAACCTCCGCGCTCACTATGCTGCGCGCATTAGTGGGCACTTCACAGCCTGTGATGCTGTCTTTGCGCAGTCTTATTCACAGTGAAATCCTTATTATTTACCCAAGTTTGTCTTAATTATGCGTTGTTACTTAGATTATTTTCATATATAATTATTATGAACCATACAAACATTTACTCAACTACGCGCAACAAATAAACAAAGAAAAAGTAATGCATAACAATAAAATAACAATTCAAGATTAGATGCACAGAATTAGGATAAACTTCTCTTTATTCGCTTTCTGTCCCGATTATAGACTCATCTTCATCCTATTCACTTAGCTGCAGGGGTCTGCGCACTTAGTTGTAGACTCTACTAGGCCTCTGCGCACTCAGCTGCAGGGGTCTGCGCACTCAGTTGTAGACTCTACTAGACCTCTGCGCACTCAGCTGCAGAGCCTCTTCCTCCTACTACAACCCAAGACACTTAGAATTCTATTCTAAGCTTGAACCATTCCTTCGCTGCCCATTCCATTATTCACTATCGGTACGACTTTAGAGCCCCGCTCCATTTATAAAATCCCATGGTCCATGGACCATGGGTAGGCCGAGATGACTTTACATTACATTACATTACTTTAAGGTGGACAACCCTATGACTCATCTTCTACTTCGCGCTCTGTGCCCACAATTCGCGGAGTCTTACAAACCCTTTGACCAAAACTTGGGCTTTGAGCCCCAAAACCTGCTATGGGGGGATTCCATGCCCAAAACCTACCCCCGATCAGGCTTACCCATGCTCCTCTACATGACAAACCAGTCAAAAATTATATATCATCGCGGTCAATGTCCAACTCATGATCTCCAATCCTGAACACCTTCTCATGTTCATCCCAGTGCTGAATAATCTAGATCAATAGGTCTTATTGACCTTTCGTCAAGTACAACATAGCATACTTCATCAACCCACAACTGCGCAATGCAAGTATGCAAGTAGGATCATTTCGAACTAGCAATTCTTGTCGGTCATGGGCCTGTTCTCTCCATAGACTAGTCATAATGGCTCAAAACCTACACAAATCAACCCAAAAATCAGTGAAAATGGGGCAAAAATTCTTATTAAATCACTACCTGGGGTCTTGGGTGCACCCTCATGCACTAACGTCCCCCTAGTGAGATACAGGTAGGATTAATTCCCTCCAGTAGGTCATAAAGGGCATTTAACGCCCCCTACAGGCCTTCTAGGGGGCGTTAGGCACATTTAAAGAGCTAGGCTCCCTAGATCTATAAAAAATCACCCCAAAAGCTGGTAAAAAAGGTTGAATAATGCTAGATTAAGGTTTTGGCTCTTTGGCTCCTACCTGAGACTGATAGCACATCAAATGGTCACCTGGATCTCCCGCAATCGTCTGTGGAAAATCTGCTCCTCTTTAGCTCCAAAACACTCTTACAGCTCTCAAATGATGCAAATCGTGAAAGTGGAGGCTCATGAACTCCCTTATACTCACTTTGGAGACATGACTTATCTTAATTGAAGTCATTAAAGTAGAATTATCCCATTTCTAATGATAATTATCAGGCGCCATGACCCCAGATAGACATAAACTGCTCACGTTTTGATGAAAGAATTTTCAGGATTGAACGACAAAAATGACTATGTGCAATTCTCTGTGAGTGCTTTCTTTTATCAGAATTTTTCTCGCTCTAAAACTGAAAAATCCCTGATTTTTTCATCATCGAGCTCATTAAACACTTACGACGATAGTTCGAGCAACTCATTTTCCCTCTTTTACTAGCTCACTAAACTGAAAAATATCGATTGAGCATTCTTTTCTAGGACTCTTTTCTCGCTCATAAAACTGAAAAAACCCTAAGTTCATTCTTCAAGCTCGTTAAAAACTTATGAAGAAGCTTTGAGAATTATTTTTAGGAATTTTTCTCGCTCGTTAAATCGAAAAAACCCTGATTTTTCATCATTGGTCTCGTCAAACATTTACGACAATGATATGAGCACTTGCTTTTTTGGGAATATTTCTTGCTCTTAAATCGAAAAATCCCTGAGTTTTTTCATTTCTTGGGGCTCGTTAAATCTACAAAGAATGAATGAGTAGTTCTTTTACCTCTTTTTCCTCACTCACTAAACTAAAAAAGATACCTTGAGTTTTCTTCATTTTACTCGTTAAAATTCGATGAGGTATTGAGTTTGTCGTCACGTGACTCATTAAAATTTCACGACAAATATCGAGTTTAATCCATCTCGTCGTACTTGTAACAAATGAGGCCAACATCTATTGAGCATAGGTTTCTCTATCCGGACTCAGTAGATTAACTCACGGAAAAGGAACCATTCCGGTTATACTATTAAACTTTTGTTGCACCCAGTTAAAAACTATGACAAAGGGACCACCCTCGAGTCGTTCTTTACAATCTTTTCAGACTCTCTAAATTTGAAAATACCACCGAGTTGTCTCATATGGACTCATTAAATTACATAGATGAAGGATAGAGTCGCTCTTTTTACGATCCTTTTCAAACTCTTAAAACACGAAAAGATCAACGAGTTTGCCTTTCTAGGCTCATTAAACTAATCAAATAGAGTCGCTCTTTTTGTGGTCCTTTTCAAAATCTTAAAACATGAAAGATCGATGAGTTTACACATCTAGACTCACTAAACTAATCAGATGGGAAAAGTGGATAATACAACTGCATTATGTTCCGTATTTCGAAAGAGTTTTTTGGCAGCAGTCGTTCCCTTGAACATGGCACTCCCTCAAATAAACCTTCCCTGTGACAGCCTCTCAATATGAATCTTACCATCCTATGAGTTTAGCCTATATACCCTGATGTTCTTGCATCTTTGTATCCTAACACTTTTTTGTGTTCATGAGTCTAGTGCTGCATGGTTAAAACTGTTGTCCTGCCTTCTATTGTTCAAGGGAAAAACTTTATCTTTTGTTTCCTCCATCAACCCATCAAGCATATCCTACCATCATTCTCTCTATCGCTTTGACCCAATGCTCAAAAGATTCCTCAAAAAAAAATCATTCTTGTCCCATATCATGTCAACTGATGTAGGACACCTTATTACCTGCCTTTCGACAGGTCTCTTCCTATCGACTTCAAAACTCTATCTAGGAAAAAGACCCAGAAACACATCAGTGCCTTGGTACTTGCAGACATTAGTGACAAGTCACCTTGTGTTTGATCAGGGGTTTTCATTATTGGCTCCTGGTTAAATGATTCTATGACTGTTTGATGACAAAAACATTTTTCACACTCATTAGATTGTACTGTGCATTTTGAAGACCATCACCATTATCGGCGGCCTTCTTCGTGTTTGTTAATGGTATCCATTATTGATTGGTAATCAGATGATTTCGTGCATGTTTGAACGCATATATTCACATGTATCGATCTATGTTGTTTGGTGAAGCAGAAGTCAAGACCTTGGGTAGAGGCTTGCATCACTCAGCCTTGTTTCCTCTCCCAAGTTGTGGTTATTATTTTTTGTAGACAACTCATCAGAATGATCCTATTATGACACCGGTTCCGCATTGTACTTATCATTCTATTTTCTAACAAAATAACTCTAACATAGACACTGAGCATGGGAATGCCTGACTCGGGACATGATTTTAGTTGTTTTATATATATGTGTTGTATCAGGTTTCCCGTACCACCCGAAGCTCTGACCCTCTCTCTCTTTTTTCCAAAATAAAAGGACAATTAAATATAAAGTATTTCGGCCATCATCGTAGCCTCTAATCTCACACTTTAGGGGGCATCTGTTATATAGGAAAATGACCTCCTCATCAACTCAGAGGACAAAGACATGATGGCTAAAGGACTAACCAAGTTCACAGGCCCAGTTGTCAAGCTAACATTGTCTAGACACTATCGACCTATTTTATAAATCTTCTCAGCAAGCTTAAGGGTGCGTTAGTGCCTAGAGTAACTCTACTTGCTACCTCAGGAACGACGTTAGTGAACCTACATCAAGTTCTATGGGTCAAAAGAGCGAATTGACTGAGAAAATATACCTATATTCTCTCCTATGTCAGCTCATAAAAGCAGGGAAACATCAGAACTCGACCTGTTTGGGGGAATTACTAATTCCTAATGGAGTATGCAAGCGAGAAATAACACTAAAGCATGAAACATCACTGCTTTTTCCTAATGAAACTCATGAAGGACTTGGAAACCCTAAACCTACATGCTATATATGCAAGGCTTAGGCCACTGTGAAAGAGGTTGAAACATTTGAAAGGATTGCCTATTTGGCTATCAAGCAGAGTCTTAGACTAACGCATCAGAAGGGGTTAAGAAGGGAGAGAGAGAGAGGAGTTGGAGTGGTAAGGAAAGGCTGATGCAACTAATGGTTGTAATCACTCCTTCTACATCAATATAGAACTGCATTTGTGTATTCCACTCCGTGATGTTGGTAGTATAACTTGTTTATATGCTAATCTAATATCTCCTAGCATGAGTGGCTTAGTTATATGAAATTAGATATCTTTTATATGTTCATACATTTTTTATCAAGGTTTTATGATGTGATATTATGTTTGTCTTTGTTATGTGTAGGTTTTCATCTGGAGCCAGCTCAGGGGTCTTCTGCCTAGCTGCATTGTGCTCTCTAGAAACACCACACTAAGACTCGAGGTAATAAGTCCTTCTCGCATTGTTATTCATTTGTTAAACATAGATATGCATGTATCTTTGTGACAGTTGCAACTAATCTGATTGTCTGTCGAGGATCCTGGGAAGATCCTTGAAGTTTTTCTACATCACCAAACACCCATTCATTAATCACTATAGAACCGCCATGGGAGGCCATCGAGATTTGTGATGCTGGTCTTGCAAAGGTTCGACTAGTTCAAGCCCTAACTCCTTATATCCCGACCTCATTGGGTACATGCAAAGAAAAACAGAAAAAGAGCAGACCGCTCTGATACCTTTAATCCAGATTTAAGCAAGAATGAAACAAATTACAGATATAACCATAAATATAGAGATGCAGTAGAAATAATACTTCATTTCATTAATCTAAAATACTGAAATATGCTTACAAACAGAAATGGAAATAAACTATCTCAGGCGATGGTATCTTATCTCTGAGGAGAGATGTGGCGGCTACATGCCTCTGGACTGTCTTACAATGAGGCTCGAAGGCCTATTTATTGTTGAGAAACAATGGAAAACCATAAACATCCAAAACCCTAACCTTAGGAGATGAAGCGCCTAACTATGGGCCCCGTTTTTGGTAAATTGGTACATCAGCTTCTGGGGTCGTAACTTTAGCATACGATCTCCGTTTGACGTGCACAATACATCGTTAGAAAGATCTATCCAAGGACTACAACTTTAGGATAAAAAAACATTAGCCCATCAACCCATATTACTCCTAGTTTTCCCAAAAAACATCGTTTACAGCCTCCAAACGGCTCTGGAAGTTCAGGACCCGAAAAACTGCCAAAAATAATAAATAGTGCTACAAATAAGGAAACTGAAAAACTGAAAGAAACAATGGTGGGGGTCCAACTGGAATTGGTAGCTGGCCACCAATATCCACCTGGATCAGTGCATCACAAACACTACATGGAAAATAAATTCTAGTGGAGGTTTTTGTGGAAGCCCCTATAAAAATATCCCAAAACATTGTTTGTAACAAAGGTCACTAGTGGAGCTGGGCGGGCAAATGTTTTAGTAGATTTTTTTTTTATAGTGTGTCTACAATATACAAAAGTGTTGATGCTTTAACAAAGATAATCGGTGTGTATACTACTCGATAGCAACTAAAAATGGTTTAATTTACAAAAATGTTGGTCATAAAATTCCTTTTTCTTAGTCCTGTGCTATACTATGATGGTAACCTAGTGTTAAACTAGTACTATAATGCCCTGATGTGTGCATAGTATAACATGCACCAATGCTTGAATAATCGATAACATCAGATAAAGGTTAAATTTTAAAAATTATTGGTGCTATATCCACCTGCAACACCAGTTTCCTTCTTATAGTAAAATGCTCGGGTCCATACTTAGAAGGAGCATCATTATAGTTTTTAATTTTCAAAAGAATGCATTGTTATATTCCAATGAAACATCACTTTTTTTCATATATTAAAATTTCCCGATCCAACTTGGAAAGAACACAGCTAGGGGGTTTTTAAAATGTAGTGTTATATTCCCACAGAGCACTATTGATGTCAATTAATTAAAACGCCTCGGTGTGTCTTAACAAAAGCATCACTATAGGGGTTTCTTATTTTTTAAATGGTGTTATCTTATTACGAAGCATCGGTGTTGTTCATGTATTAAAACACTCTGTGTGTCTTTGAAAGAGCACTGCTAGGCAATTTTTAATTTTTAAAACATGTGGTGCTATAGTCTAATAAAGCATCAATGCAGTACATGTATTTAAATGCCCCAATGCATCTTAACAAGAGCACGGCTATAGGATTTTTAATTAAAAAGAAAAAATTGATGCTCTTGGATATTTGATGCACTGGTGCCTTTATAATAATGCATTGAAAGAGGTTTAAATAATAAAAATCCTATCAGCTGTAAATTTCATTTTTACCATCTACGATGTTGTAGAGATCTGAAGCACCAGTGTCACTCTTGCCTCATGCAAGCATCCTAACATCGGTTCTTCTCTTTCTCACCATCCTTATGTACCATGCTCAATGTGTGACTTCCTAATTTTCTCAAATGGCGATGAATTTTTTTTTCTCAATTACGTGTTAACAATGCCTCCGCGACAACCAAATTTCCAGGTAATGTATATATTTCTATATAATTTAATTTTTTTAGCGGATTAGAATTGTAAAATAGGTCAAAAAATTGATTGTTTAAAAATAAAATAAAAACTAAATAGTGCATTCAACAACTTCGACTCACACCGATAGTTGTGCACCCTATAAATTTATAGGGTGCACCATAGTTCAGTGCATGAACCTGACACACCATTATTTTTGTGATGAGTTTGTAAATGAAAACACATCGGGAAAAGCTATATATTGTACATTGGTGTGTAAATTTTTAGGTTACATGTGCTACATTTATAATTACCAAATGCACTGCACACATAATATTAAAAAATAGCTCGATCCATTCGATAACCTAAACGTTTTGTACCAATGCGAAAAGGTTATATGTACAAACTGGTGCATACGTTTGAGACACCCCACGATGAAAATGTGTATATGTGAAACAAAATCGGTCAGTCATGCGTATGTACACATTATCTCTAGTGTAGTTGTGTTTGATAGCACACCAGAGAGGGTGCATTACTCTTTTTTGGGCGCACCGGGGAATTTTTTTTTAATTGAAAGTTATATTTCCATATTTATAAATAAATTTTTCATTTAATAAAAAAATTATGTTTTACATAAGAGGTTGATGTATTTTACATGTTAATCATGTAGAAAATATGTCAACAAAGGGAACAGCAGCAAGAACAGGAACAAATGGCGGACCAATACAATGTGTTCTGACCATGGGAGGCCCGAGAGAGGGAGAAGGATTTATACCCTCACCCTATTAGCACAACAACCCAAGCGCACTTGAGGAATGTAGTCCTCCTTAAGTACTATGAGGAGACTACATCCCTGAAGGCACACTCTATCTTTTTGGCACATCTAATCCACGTATGAAGTGTCCAAGAGCATGATTCTCATGTCAGTCCCAAGACATGGTATAGGACCTCTGAGGAGGACATATATTTTATCTCTCCTATCTAGGAGAGGGGAGGATTTTCCCCAGTTCCTTGATGTCCCCCATGGGGTTGTAGCAGAGAGTTAGATTGTCTAATCTCAGATATATGTTGGGGCTCATGTAGTTTGTTATGCATATTTTCAGGTGCGTGGTGACAACTACGGATTTCCTCTTTTGTTGCAAAGGAGGTTAGGTGCCTTTCATTATTTTTCCCCTTGGAAAAATCATAATTTCTATTACATGAAAGAAAATTACATGTTGTATATGCATAATTCATATCTTGTAAGAGAGGTAGAGTTCATGTCAAATAAAAGATAAACCAACATAGCAAAATTGGTGCCTTATATCCACGCAGGGAGGCACAGATCTCTGATGAAGTTCAGCAAAATTAAAACAAAATTACTCTAGCATAGAGAGTGCATGACTGTTATATATACATATGTTAATTTAAAATCATGTATGAATATTTACAAATGGTAGCAAAAATAAACATATAACCAGGCTCCCTCTTATCCATCTAGTCTACTATGTCCATAAACGACCGATGGTAAAATTTCTAATGAGAGCCATCCTTCTGTTCCTGAATCATCCAAGTAACGAGAGGCCTGATGGTAGCTTCTTTGGATAATAGATCAACAACTAAATTTTGTTTCCTATAATTATGATGGCATACAAATGAGTCAAAATGAGTGATAAGTCGGTATGCCTCATCCAAGATTTGTCTCAGTGAATATGCAGTACAATTTGATGTTTTATTTATGCAATCACATACAACTTTTGAGTCGCCAAACAATTGTAGATCTCTACAGTGTTTTTCCAGAGCGAATTGTATGAGGAATTTAGCTGAGATTAGTTTAGTGTAGTTGTTTATGCCTCTTCCCAGACCCATTTGTATTTTAAAGTAGTGGGATTCAGTGAGGTACAAGATGGCACCTCCCCCATAGCCAGCCTCCTGTGCTAATCCATCAAAAAAATCCCAAGGAAGCAGGTGGTTAATGGATTTTGGAACAATGGTACGGGGCCAAGCGATATCCTCATCACCAGGGATGATGTTATAATCAGTCATAATGTGAGCAGAAATGAAGGGACAGTGAGGGGTAATGTTTTGAAATATGAGTTTATTGCGGGCTATCCAGATTGCGCAGCAAATAAGGATGGGAAGATCTCTAGATTTAGATGGGTATTCCCTAGTCCACCAAGTAGACCAGGCCTCCTTGATAGTCAATCCCTTCCATATGATCTGGGAGGAAAAGGTCGATAAGGTTGAGCTCCAGAGGTCCTTTGCGACCTGGCGATCGAGAAAAAGGTGGTCCACAGATTCATTGCTGCTCTTACACAAACAGCACCAAAATGGTCAATGTTGAGCTCGTTTAAGGAGGTTATCGCCAGTGGGGATATTATTTTTTAGAATTTTCCACATGAGAAGTCGGGTCCTGGGGGTGCTTTGAGCTTCCACAAGTGTTTCCACCAGTGCTCGATGGCTTGAGGTCGGTGTGCCTCAGCTAATACAAGATAACCCTCCTTGGGAGAGTATTTTCCTGACTTTGCGAGCACCCATATTATCTTGTCCTCCCCTTCAATAATTCTAATGTGTGCTTCTGTTAAGGCCGTTGTGTAGTCAACCCATTGTTGTTCCCACTGCTAAGGAATGTGCAGGATGCAAGCCGATTTCCAGGCTTGTTCAAACATAGTGGTATGATCAGGGTCGGCAATGTGACTGATGTGGGTAAAGCTCGTTGCACTAAGATGGATTTTGAGCTCGATGGGCAACTTGTGGGCATTCCAGAATACAATCCAGGGATACTCCCCTATTCGCATAGCAGTGCTAGATTGTATTCTCCAAGTAAGGCCAGTTCTGATGATTTCCAGAGATTTCAGCACTGCCTTCCATATAACAAATATCCCTATGGTGTATCTTAGAGGTTTTCTTAGCCAGTCCATCAAATTGAGTGGTGCAATGTATTTTGAGGTGACCATCCTTGTCCACAAGCTACTTGAAGTGATGATATGCCAACCAATTTTTGCTGCTAGAGCTGAGGAAAAGTCCTCCAACTTCTTGATGCCCAAACCTCCCCATTTCTTTGGTAGTAATAGAGCTTCCCATTTGACCCAGGCAAAGATTCTTCCAGATTGTTTTCCCTTCCAAAGAAACCTACAGCATAGGGTTTGTATCCTAGAGAGTATGCCCCTAGGTATCCATGCTAATGACATCCAGTATAGCGGAGTAGCCTCCAGTATTGCTTTTATGAGGATTAATCTACCTACCCTGGATAAGTACTTGTGATACCAATTATTGAGTCTTTTTTCCAATTTGGATATTAGCCATGTCTAGTCTGCTATTCTACATCCCAGGGGATTTAGCTTATATCCCAAGTATCTAAGACCATCCTCCATTCTCATCAGGGTAAATTTGAATCTTTGGAGAGCATCTGGGTGCTTTCAATGTGGACTTGTTGCAGTTGACAATCATGCCAGTAGCAGATTGAAACAGAGAGAAGGTATTCTTCATGATAGTCAAGTCCCCTATGCCTCCATTGAGGAATATCAACACGTCATCCACAAATAATAAATGAGTCAGTATGCATCTATCAGTGATTTTGATCCCTTGGAGTCTGCCCCTATTGTGTTCTTCTTTGATGAGTCTGCTGAGCCCTTCCATGATGAGCAGGAAGAGCAGTGGAGATAGGGGGCATCCCTGTCTAAAGCCTCTTTCTGAATGAAAGAAAGGTGATGCCACTCCATTTACCAGAACACTGAAAGATATATTAGTAATACAGCTCATGATCCATTTGATAAATTTGAATGGAAACCCAAGGTGTGTTAGAAGAATTCTTAAATACAGCCATCTTACTTTGTCAAAATATTTTCAAAGATCAACCTTTAGTATCATACCTTTCATTTTCTTAGTTTGTAGAGAGTGCAACACCTCCTATGTTGTTCCAACCACCTCATGGATATGTCAATCTTGCAAGAAGGAAAATTTCTCAGGTGAGATATGGGTGGATAGGCTGGGCTGCAGTCAATTGGCTATGATCTTAGCTATGCTTTTATATATATAGTTGCACAATGAAATGGGTTGGAGGTCATCATACGAGGCCATATTATTGGTTTTGGGTATGAGGGAAATGAATGTAGAATTGAAATCTTCATACATCTTGCTATTGATCCTGTTATCCTCGACGACCTTGAGGAGGTCTGCACCAAGTGTCTCAAAGAAAGCCAAATAGAACTCCACCGACCAGCCATCCATTCCTGGGCTCTTGTCTCTCTTGAACCATTTGAGAGTGGCTTCAAGTTCTCCAAGAGTGACCTCCTTAGTCAATTCCGATGCATCCTCCTGATCCACAAAACAGGGAAATAATTGTGCCACTCGAATGATTTGAGAAAGGGTGGCATTAGTGGGAGCTCTGTAAATCTTCTTAAAGTGTGATGATGCCAAGGATGTAAGGTGTGGGAAGGTGTTTACAGAGTTTCCATTCTCATTCGTGAGCTGCCATATGGTGTTGATTGCTTTCCGACCATTTGCAAATTTGTGATAAAATTTCTTGTTATCGTCTCCCTCTAGCAACCAGATTTCCCTACTTCACAGTCTCCACGATTCTTCTCTATCCTTTAATATTTTTCCTCTTTTAGCGTATAAGGATGTGAGATTATCCTTATGTTCAGTCAAGGTGAAGACTCCTCCCTGATTGTTTTCAAAGTCAGCAATCTCTGCTTCGGTATCCCTTAGGGTTTGGTCATCCTGTACTCTCTTGTTATGTGCCCAAATTTTAGAGAGTCTCTTCAGCTCTTTTAGGTTATGAGAAAAACCCTATACTATATGCCCCCCAACAGCAGGGGGATGGGCCTCCCAATAATCCATGACCATGCGAGCATAAGATGCATCCTTTAGCTAGGAAGAGCTGAATTTGAAAGGACCCTTAGGCTTATCAATTCCCCCCTCTGATTTCAAAATATATAGGCAGATGATCTGATAATCCTCCTGATCCCACCCATTGTCTATAATTGAACCCCAATTTTAGAAGGCATTCCTTAATAAAGAAGCAGTCTAGTCTTCTCGTAAGGTTGTCTTCCCCAACTCTGTTATTCCTCCAGGTGGGTTGAAACTTTGCTGAAGGGATGTCCAACAGACTATGGGTTTCCAGGATGTTCTCAAAATAAGCTAATAGGGGATTAGACTAGGCACGATGTCCCCATGATTCAGAGAGGCCTATGGAGAAATTTAGATCCCCTCCCAGGATTAAGTGGTCCTTTTGTAGAAAATCAGAGCTTAGAAACTAATCCTAGAATTCAGGCCTATGATGGCAAGGCCCATACACATTAATAAGCCTGATCTCAATGCCCAGGTCGGCTGAGTAAATATCTACCCCCATATTCCCAAAGTCTCCCCAGCTATTACAAAGGTTGATGGTTCGAGTGTTATATCCCAAAGCAATGCCACCCAATCGTCCATTTGCATAAAGTGCTATAAAGGACCATCATGGGAGCATCAATTCGAGCAGATGAGAGATGGATTAAATAGTACCCCAGGTTTCTTGAAGAATAATTGTTGGAAATAATACTGAGAGGGGGGGTGAATCAATATTATCAAGTCAATAAAACTTTTTCATTTCCATACTCTGATTCATATATGCTGCTTCAGTTAAGAATATCCACGTATATCAAGTGAACTTATGATTTAGTTAATTGATCTTCAATGAGTGCATTAGAACATTGTCAACCATATTAACAGCAAACAGGTGTAGTAAAATAGAACATATCATCACACATAAGCCACACACATGAACACCATGATATAAGGTGGAAACCCAATGTGGGAGAAAACCACCTGCTGCAAGTAATCTTCTTCTTAATAAGAAAATCCTTTTACAATATTTCTGTATTGGTGCAGTCTTATACCAGTACGCAGGCTTCTACCTGCAGAGAGCTACAACCCTCTCTCATTCTCCAGTCTCTCCTGGAAGGGAGCTACAACCCCCATAGTTCTTGTACTAGTCGATCCATTTACTAGTACGCAGGCTGCTACCTGCTACAATTCTCCACAGTTTTCAACTGCTACTGGAAGGGAGCTACCACCCCCGTTGCTCTTGTACTAGCTAAGATACTAGTATGTAGGCACTGGCCTACAATCTTCTCTCCTCCGGGTACCACATTTCATACATTTTCATACTGGATACTCCTGAAGCACAACACATAATCTGAAAGGCCACGTTTCATCCAATTTTCATACTGAACCCCTTAATATCATTGAAGCACATAATCAATCAATCTTCTGAATCACCCAAACACCAGATAAATACATATACAAGGATAATATGTGAGATAGCAACCCGATCTATTCCATCAAATCACATAAAGATAAGTCATTAAGAACTTGATCTATTCAACCATCAATACTGAAGCTAAACATAATCAACCAAACAGGATATGCAAAATATTGATACCATTAAACTGTCATCAGAACTCATCAACAACTAGAACCACCTATAACTTCAAACATCATAGCTCAAATGGTATACGCTACTACAATGAACCAAACCCGCATACATACGCGCTTACACCAAAGCCAACCCATGTACAGATCTATAAATATTCAATCATGACTTGCAGCGATTTCAAACTTAATTTATACCCAGTTCAGATCATTACAAGCGTCAGTATACAGATCCAGAATAAGCATAATCAAATATATAGAGATAGATCATTTCAAACCATTTGATCCTGATCTATCCTTAGATCTTGTTCTCCATCAACCGATGAGATCCCTCTTTAGCTCAGATCCAGATCTGCACCATAACCCAATCACAGTATTCCAGATCTAGCACTTTATCAGATATTCAATAATTCAGATGATGCTTTGCCAAATGATCTCCTTCCTATTTTATAGTCTTAGGCCTTTGACAATACCACGGTCGAAAACCATAATAACACAATACCACAGACCCAATACTTGGGATCAACACTTTTGGATGCAATACCACGGACCAAAACCATAAGATCAAAAACTGTCAGACTAATACCATGAGCCAACCATGAAACTGCGTGAACTTTTCTCTTCATGAAAGGAACTTTTCTCTGCATGAAAGTGCGTGAAATTTTCTCTATGTGAAATAAAATTTTCTCTGCATGAAAGTGCGTGAACTTTTCTCTACATGAAAGTGCGTGAAATTTTCTCTACATGAAAGAAAATTTTCTCTGCATGAAAGTGCGTGAACGTTTCTCTACATGAAAGAAACTTTTCTCTACATGAAAGTGCGTGAACTTTTCTCTACATGAAAGAAACTTTTCTCTGCATGAAAGTGAGTGAACTTGAAAATAACTTTTCTGCACTATAATTTATCATCTGAGTGATTTTCCATCAAGGACAACACTTGTCTCATAATGCCAACAATTTCCCCCTTTGGACTTGATGGCAAAGCTAACTTATCACACGTATAACTATCATCTGATTCCTTTGAGTTGTCCTGCACCCTAGGCATTCAGTCACATTTGATATCTCTTCTTGAAGATTCATCTAGATATATATAAGTGAGTTGATCTTCTACGAGTTGGTTGCCATCAAGTACAACACATGCATCATAATGTCAACAATCTCCCCCTTTGGACTTGATGGCAACAATACCAAATCACTCTCCCCCTTTGGACTTGACGACAAGAATACCAAATCACTCTCCCCCTTTGACATCAAGGGCAAAGGGCGGACCAAGATAATCTCTTCCTTTGTTGTCCATACTCCCCCTGAGTACCTGCTGAAATCTCTGAATGAGCTCCCCCTTTGAATATGCCATGATGCACCAATCTGTCCATGCTCTTTCTGAGAACATGCTAAAATCTCTGCTCTGTTGAAATATGCTTGTTCATGCTCCCCTTGACTGTAAGCAAGGTCTACAAAAAGACGTCCTACAAGAAGAACATGACTATATACATCATAAGTGACCTTCCTATCATCAAAGGCTCATACATATATCTATCTCCCATCACAATGGTGATATACCAAAAGTTTACATATGATAACATAAGATAATAACATCATTCATCCCAGGCATAGTGGGGAAACCAACATAGGTCGTTACATGACCTGAAGAGATCTCATCAAATGACTACAATAGATAGAGACACACTATTACATCATGAGTCTTGATATGACCTTTACATCAAATGATATACATGACATTTATAACAGAGACCAAACACCTAAATAAGATCATGATAAATATCAGCAACGACACTGTATGATCTGCTCCATAGCATCTGTCAACAGCAACTAGACCAACAACTTGTATTAGTGCATGAATTATCAAGGTATGTCTGTATCAACTCATCCTTTTGAACAGAATTCTGTATATACATAATCATTCACATTCTATCATATGTGAGAAACACCATAGCCATCCAGATCTGCATGAACCAAGTATCATCAATTGGGAATATCTGCACCAATGTACAAAACAACCTATCATCATATAGGAAAGAACTCATCATCATCATGTCTCCAACAATGCAACTTTGAATAATCATCCATGTATCCAGCCAACAATCCTCATCCATATATGTGCCAAGAACAATAGGAATCCGGCATAATAACTGTAATATATGATCTTTATGCATATGACGACAACAGCATATGAGTGACTCGTCATCAAGTAAAGAAGATGTGAATTCAAGCTATGTACTTCTCCTTATCCTTATGAAGATCACCATGTAAGCACCATTAGAGAATCAACCACAAACTGATCTAAATATCAACCATGTAACCCCAAGAATCATCTGAACAACTCATAACCATATCATAGCAAGATGAATCATTTATCCATATAAGCATCATCACCAAGGACTATTAACCATAATGCCAACAATGCATTAAAAGCATATGCTCCCCCTAAACCTGTGCCATCTTGTTTACTGTCAGATCTGATCATGAATATCAGCAAGAAGTATCAAGTCATCATCATTATCAAGTTAGAAACAAAACACTTCTAACCATCAAGTCATTTCCACACATCATCAGCAAATTGTAACCATTATCAAACAACGCAAATAATAAACCGAATCATAACTGATCCTTTTCCTGAACCTGTCCCTACTGCCTTTCCTCAAACAATCATATACGTGACTATGCCATAACCAACTCGTGTATATACATGACTTCTTTTTAAGAAACTTGCATATGAGATTTAGGACACTGAAGTTTTACACTTCCAGCTCCCTCTGATTCTGTTATGTCTGTATGTTGTGTTGCACCACCTCTTTCTGATTGTACTTCTTTCTTCTTCCACATCTTTAAGTGTGATGATGATGTTTTCTCCTTTTGTTATGGTGCCCATACTCTGTTCTTGCATTCCTTAGCTATATGTCCAAGCTTGTTACATGTGTAACATCTTACATGTCTCATATTTCTTCTATTTCAATCAACAACTCTGTGACCAAACATATTTCAAGCAAAGTAATATCCATTAAAGTACCTTGAATGTGATGATCTTTCTGCATGATGGTCTTGAAACCTTCTTCTTCTACATCTGGTTGCAACATGTCCAAGATTATGACATACATAACATTCAACATTATTCATAGGAGGAGTAAAAGATTTTCTTTGAAGAATTTTTTTCCTTGGTTGATGATGAGATTGACCTTTCATCTCCTTATTGAGCATTTCAGATTTTGCAGTCGAGTCCCTTGTCTTACTTTGTGAACTAGATTCACCTTCAATAGATTCATGAAAACCAAGACCAGTTTTGATAGCAGGAGACCTTTGACTATTAAGAATATCATCCAAGACTTTAGTGCGATCTTGAAATCGTAACAGTTTATCCTTTTCTTCTAATTTATCTTTTAGAATATTTACCTCAACTTGATGTTGCTCTTCCTTTTCAAGATACTGCTTCTTCACGTTTTCTTCAGCATTTCTTTCTTCTTCCAACTGACGTCTTAGTTCAAGAACTTCATTTTCATGAGCTTGGAGTAGTTCTTTATTCTGCTTCTTTGATTCTTCAAGATCTTCTTT
Organism: Pinus tabuliformis; assembly: GCA_031772625.1. Taxonomy (NCBI): domain Eukaryota; kingdom Viridiplantae; phylum Streptophyta; class Pinopsida; order Pinales; family Pinaceae; genus Pinus; species Pinus tabuliformis. The sequence goes on along the minus strand of CM062815.1, from coordinate 315,956,901 downwards.
TAGCGAGCAAATCGTGGCTTCAAGACTTTCATAGTAACTGGATCTAACTCTGAGTTTCTTGATGGTTGTGCTTCCTTCATTGACTTCATCTCTTAGTGATGTTACTTCATCCTGCAAATTTTGATATTTGTCCTTGAATAACTTCCTTACCTTGTTTCCTTCCTCTAGTTGAGCTTTTAGTTTGGCAGCTTCTTCTTTGAAGACACATTCCCTTTTGTTCAATAGATCTTGTTGATCTCTAATTTTGTCTGTAAGCCTTTTAAATTCTGCCTCTATTTGATGTCTTTCTTGCTCACCCATAAAAGAAAATTCAGTTGTTTCGCTATCACTTTCATCTTTTCCAAATGCATAGATAGCTGGAACATTAGAGGATAACAAATTCATACCTGATAGTTCATCTTTATTCTGAAATGATTCTGAATCTGAAGCGCTTCTTCCACATAATCCCCAATCGATTCTCCCACTGTCATAGTTCTTCTGAGATGTCTTCTTCTGCTTAGGCACTTTCTTCTTAAGCTTCTTTCCCATTGTTCCATGGATCTCCTTCAAGCGATCAAGCTTCTACCAAAGGACCGGCTCTGATTCCAATTGTTGGAAATAATATTGAGAGGGGGCGGGTGAATCAGTATTATCAAGTCAATAAAACTTTTTCATTTCCATACTCTGCTTCGTATATGCTGCTTCAGTTAAGAATACCCACTTATATCCAATGAACTTATGATTTAGTTAATTGATCTTCAATGAGTGCATTAGAACATTGTCAACCATATTAACAGCAAACAGGTGCAGTAAAATAGAACAGATCATCACACATAAGCCACACACATGAACACCATGATATAAGGTGGAAACCCAATGTGGGAGAAAACCACATGCTGCAAGTCATCTTCTTCTTAATAAGAAAATCCTTTTATAATATTTTTGTACCGGTGCAGTCTTATACCAGTACGTGGGCTTCTACCTGCAAAGAGCTACAACCCTCTCTCGTTCTCCAGTCTCTCCTGGAAAGGAGCTACAACCCCCATAGTTCTTGTACTAGCCAATCCATTTACTAGTACGTAGGCTACTACTTGCTACAATGCTCCAAAGTTTTCAACTACTACTGGAAGGGAGATACCACCCCCTTTGCTCTTGTACTAGCTAAGATACTAGTACGTAGGCACCGAACTACAATCTTCTCTCCTCCGGGTACCACATTTCATATATTTTCATACTGGATACTCCTGAAGCACAACACATAATCTGAAAGGCCACGTTTCATCCAATTTTCATACTGGACCCCTTAATATCATTGAAGCACATAGTCAATCAATCTTGTGAATCACCCAAACACCAGATCAATACATATACAAGGATAATATGTGAGATAGCAACGCGATCGAGTCCATCAGATCACATAAAGATAAGTCATTAAGAACTTGATCTATTCAACCATCAATACTGAAGTTAAACATAATCAACCAAACAGGATATGCAGAATACTGATACCATTAAACTGTCATCAGAACTCATCAACAACCAGAACCACCTGTAACTTCAAACATCATAGCTCAAATGGTATACGCTACTACAATGAACCAAACCCACATACATACGCGCTTACACCAAAGAGAACCCGTGTACAGATCTATAAATATTCAATCATGACTTGCAGCGATTTCAAACTTAAGTTATACCCAGTTCACATCATTACAAGCGTCTATATACAGATCTAGAATAAGCATAATCAAATATATAGAGATAGTTCATTTCAAACCATTTGATCCCGATCTATCCTTAGATCTTGTTCTCCATCAACCGGTGAGATCCCTCTTTAGCTCAGATCCAGATCTGCACCATAACCCAATCACAGTATTCGAGATCTAGCACTTTATCAGATATTCAATAATTCAGATGATGCTTTTCCAAATGATCTCCTTCCTCTTTTATAGTCTTAGGCCTTTCACAATACCACGGTCCAAAACCATAATAACACAATACCACAGACCCAATACCTGGGATCAACACTTTTGGATGCAATACCAAGGACCAAAACCATAGGATCAAAAACTGTCGGACTAATACCATGAGCCAACCATGAAAGTGCGTGAACTTTTCTCTTCATGAAAGGAACTTTTCTCTGCATGAAAGTGCATGAACTTTTCTCTATATGAAATAAACTTTTCTCTGCATGAAAGTGCGTGAACGTTTCTCTACATGAAAGAAACTTTTCTCTGCATGAAAGTGCGTGCACTTTTCTCTACATGAAAGAAACTTTTCTCTGCATGAAAGTGCGTGAAATTTTCTCTACATGAAAGAAACTTTTCTCTGCATGAAAGTGCTTGAACTTATCTCTACATGAAAGAAACTTTTCTCTGCATGAAAGTGCGTGAACTTGAAAATAACTTTGATGCACTATAATTTATCATCTGAGTGATTTTCCATCAAGTACAACACTTGTCTCATAATGCCAACAATCTCCCCCTTTGGACTAGATGGCAAAGCTAACTTGTCACACGTAGAACAATCATCTGATTCCTTTGAGCTGTCCTGCACCCCAGGCATCCAGTCACATCTGATATCTCTTCTTGAAGATTCATCTAGATATATATAAGTGAGTTGATCTTCTACGAGTTGGTTGCCATCAAGTACAACACATGCATCATAATGTCAGCAATAATTACATCCACTGATTCGGCATAGATCAGTCTTCGAAGTGCTAATTTTTTATCGAGCCTAGCAAGCCCTCTACAATTGAATAAGAATAGATTCATGGTGGGGGGTTGGCCAGGGTATTCAAAGCTCTAAGTGCCATTTGGATGGTGTTTTGTTTCCCTGATGTAATCTCCTCTCCGGCCTGCAGCTTTTCTTTGGAGAGAGAGGAAGGACGTCCTCAAGGAAGTTTAGGAGGGATGGGGGTTGCATCCAGACCAATACCTAAATGGTCTAGGGCCTGAATTTTCACCTTGGATCAAGTCGGGTATTTGGGGGAAGCAGGCCCAGACTCCGAAGCAGGGGTTATGTTAGGGGGGGACTCCGATAGGGAAGGTGGGGTGATAGAGAAGGTGGGAGAGGGGATATGGAGGGGGAAAGCCACAGAAATGGGGGGTTGAGTGCAGCCAACATAGTCCTTATTATTAACAGAAGCAGAGAGTGCAATACTTTCGGATGGAGCAAAAATATGAATATAGCAAGGTATAGAAGTACTCTTACCCAAAGATAACATAGCCCCAGCAGTTGCCCTTGCCTTGGTGAGTGGAGGAGAGGGAGGTCAATGAGGTGTTTTGCTGCACTTCTTTGGGACCTTCTTTGCGGGTTCTCCTTAGCTGCTTTAGGGTTAGAATGAATCTCTACATCTCCAGAGAGGGGATGCTCCTCTTGCGATTTATGTTTCCTTGTCAGAATTTCCTTGCCATACTCCCTTGTTCTTGCTTTTCTGTTAAGTGGGCAGTCCCGAAAGAGATGACCAACCTTATGGCATCTCCTGCATTTGAAGGGAAACCCTTCATAATCCAATATCTGCAGCCTTGAAAAATTTCTCTATTGGAGGGTGATGTGCTCTTGTAATCCCTCCCTGGTATCTAAGTGTACGAGTATCCTTGCGTAAGCCATCATGCCGATTGAAAGGAAGGATTTTTCATGTTCCAGGTATGTACCTAGGGTATTCCCAATGCACCTAAATATGTCTTCAGACCAGAACTGCAGGGGTAGTCCTGGCAGGCGAACCCAAAGGGGGCCAAACCCAAGTTGCTCTCTCTCTGGATTAAGGAGGGGATTCCACACGCAGGAGGACGAGAGCCTATTCAATATACCAGATTTATGACAGGACCAATTTTCTATGCTCAACCCTTGAAAATCTTAATGTAAACCATCCCCTGACAAAGGTTTGGACAAAGGGAAGATCAGCCAGATGATGTCCCCATACTTCGATTGTCCATTTATTCAGCCTGGCCACAGTATAATTCCATCCCCGTACTCTTCCAACCAAAATTCTATCTGTTGTATCCATGGTGTCTCCCCACTAAATGTCCTCACCCAAAATAATATTATGTCCTATGCTTTAGATCTTACGCAAATCTTCTTCTTGCTTGTCTTGTGCCCTGCATCAGATTAGGCCTGTTGAGGACCTCTCGAAGGAGGCTTTGTAGTAGGGTTAGGAGGATTTGAAGGATGCCTAGAGGGGAAAGCTCTGGAGATGGATGGGATCTCATTGAAACTGCCAGATGGAGGGGTCAAAGAAATCAATGCCGAATGAAACCCTAGTGATGGTGGGAAGGATGCGAGGCCTGTTGGGCAGTGGATCCCCTGCATAATGGTTTTGGGGCTTAAAGCCCACATTTTTTAGTATTGTATTGTGAAAGCTCCGCGAAGTGCACAGAGCACGAATTTTAATGGGTCAAGTCTAAGGGTAGTCCACCCTAAAATATTATAAATTAATCTAGAATGTGTCGGCCTACCCATGGTCCGCGGACCATGGGAATGTATAAATAAGAGCAAGGCTCTAAGTGTAAAAGACATTTTTTTTGGTAATAGAAGAAGTAATATGGGTGTCTAAAAGTGATAGTAGATCTGAGTCTGTAAGTACAAGTTTGGGTTGTAATAGGAGATAGAGGCTCTGCAGTTGTGTGCATGGAGACCTGGTTGAGTCTGCAGCTGTGTGCGCAGACCCCTACAGCTGTGTGTGCAGGGCAGGAAGTGGATTGTAACCAGATAAAGGCAATAATAAGATAAGTTGATTTTAAAATATCATGTATCTATTCTAGATTCTGGTTTATGCATCTGTTCCTGATTTATGATTACGCACATGTCTGTTTATGTTAAATAATAACTGAAAGAGTTGTACCTTCGTAAGTAACAAAATATCTATAATAATATTAAGCACAGAAAAGGGTAAATTGCATTTGTGCTTGACTAAGGTAGTTTCTCTGAGAAGACAGTTGTGTGGAAGCAACGTAGTGCGTAGGATCACTCAGTGCAAAGCTAGACCACATCAAGACATCCATAGGGTGCGGAAACCTAGTTCCAGCACCCTCTCATACTACCTCACGTAAGGCTTCATTCTGCGCTCCATAGGTTGTTACCAAAAGGGCCATAGTGTCAGGATTTGTTTGGCTAAACATTTCTGAACCTGGGTTAGGTCCCATTAAGCCAACAAATGGTTCCGTTGTCGGGACCAGGATCAGCCTAAGGGATGTCTAATGTTGGAACACTGGAACCCTATGAAGAAAGAAATTGAATATAGAAGCTACACAAGTTCATAATATAGGAAAAAAAAATTCCGGAAATATCTGAGAGAAGGTGGTTGGATCGCTTCATATATACAGAAATCCACGAGGTCTTCTTCGCAACATTCTCTTTGGAACTATATGCTTGGATCGCAAGGCTAGTAGACAGCCAGGGAAGGTGCAAGCTTGATAAACCGATAGTGTCAACTCCGGAGTTAGTGTGCAGGCTAGAGGCATCTGAAGATAAGATCACGCGGGCCGTAGATCATTGGTTGGATTGGATAATAGGAGGATTTATCACTAAATTTGTAAGAGACACGACTGTCAGCTATAGCGAAGTAGAAAGACGTTTTCTCAAAGTACCGCGAGGTAAGTACATCAAGTCTTTGAATACCTAGATTAAGATGTTTTTATGTGAAAAATGGGTGATGTGCATACATTGATGAGCGGAACGACGTGAAGTGGAAGGATCTTCGAAGGGATCGAAGGGTTAGGAAATAGTCCTTTAATTTCACCACCGTGAGAAAGTGGGGAAGAGCGTGCTTGGGTTTATCTGAGGAGTACGGTCAGTTTGATCAGGCAGTGCATTCCACAGTTATCATCTCTGCTAATGCCACCACTCCCATCACCTTCGTCACCTCCAACTTCGCCCACTCCGCCTCCACCAATCCAGCAGTTTAGCATGGTGAGCACGATCAAGTTGCCTGTATTCAGAGTAATAGGAAATGAAGACCCATATTAGTTTTGGTTCGTAGTAAGAGTAGTGTGGGAAGCACACAGGGTTATGGATGATAACATTAAGAAGGCCACATCGGTAAGTGCGCTACAGGATCGCGTACTCACCTGGTATATCAAGCACTCGAATGATCACCCGAATGTCAGAATAGTAGAAATTCAAATTGCATTGAACAGAGAAATTGGCCAACCAAAATTGGAGACATAGTCGATTATCGGATTCAAGGAGATCACGATGCTTCTAGGTGAAACCCCCTAGAATCTAGATCGAAGGCTGAAAAGTACGATCCATGAGGCTAATATGACATTGACGGATGCGCAACACCGTGTTATAGGACAAATTGACCTCCTTATCAACTCAGAGGTGAAAGACAAGACGACTGAAGCAAATACCACAATTGTAGGCCTAGAATCTACAATAACGCTTTCTATACATTGTCAACTTGCTTTATAAAGCTTATTACCAAGCATAAAGGAGCGTTAGTCACCCTGCTAACTCATGTTGTTAGACCAGGGGGAGCATTAGTGAACCTAAGGGATGTTCAAAAGATCATGCCAATGAATCTGCTCATAAATATCTAGATATTAAATCCCTAAATTTGCTCAAGAAAAGCAAGGAAACTCCAAAAATCAAGATATTTGGAGAAATTCCAATCTGAGAATGAAGGCAAATGGGAAAAAGCTTGTAAACAGGGCAGGTTCATGGCTTTTTCCCTAATGAACTCTAGGAGGAGCTTGGCAGCCCCAAATCGATTGCTATATAAGCATTGAGAGGGCCATTGCAAAAGGGGTCAGAGCATTTGGAAGGATAGCCCATAGAGCTATTGTGAACTGTCATATTCTTGAAGAAGCTAGCTGAAAGAGGGAGAGAGAGAGAGAGGAAGAAGGGGTAAGGAAGGCTGATACAATGGATAGTTGTAATCACTCTTTCATTCTGAATATAGAACTGCAGTTACGTTCCCTACTCCATAGTGTCGGTAACATTGCTCATTTATTTGTTCATTATGATGCTTGTCGAGATGAGTAGTTAAATTATACACTAATACATGTTTGTTGTGCATTCTTACATTAGTTTACAGAAGTGTATGTTGTGATTGGTTTGCCTTGTCCTTTGTGTAGGAATTGTCTTGGAGCCAGCCTTGAAGGAGTTCTTCTTGTCGCATAGAGATCCCCAAGAAAATATAGAAGGAGTTGAAGCTAATCCTTATTCCATACCCTGTCAATTTATGTTTGATAGATGAACATGTGTGTAACTTGGTAGCTTTTGCAGATAATATTACCGTCTGTTGAAGGTCTCGGGAAGACCTTTGAGGGTAGTTTTCACCCCATGCATTTTACCCCATAACGGAATTGGCGACTCTGCTCGGGACTATAAATCTAGTTCCCAGTCAACTTGGACTCCACTCAGTTCTTCTCTTTCTTCTAAGAGCTTCCTACTTCTTCAAATCCTTTTCTGATCCACCATCTATCTTGTTACATCCTGCTAGTTTGCATTCTCCTCAGAAAGTAATCCTAAAGGCCCTTTGTTTGAGCTATTTCCCTCACTAACATAGGTTTCCAGTCTACACAGAGCTTTATAAAGCTCTCTGCCTGTGTACAGGGAGTGTTAGTGGCCCAAATAACTCTTTGTTTACATTGAAATAGAGTGTTAGTCTCCCATTTCCATGTTTTCCAGAAGATTCTGTGGAAAAAAGGGGGGGGAACTTGTCTCAGGGGCTAAAGTAATATCTACAACAGTATTATGTTAACAAATTTGGTGTCTTGAAATTTATTTTTAAGAAAATGTTTTAGTTTTTCTCTCTTAAAAGACATTTTTTTGAAAGAAAGACTGATAAATCGTATTGATCCTTCTGTCGAAATAGTTGTAAGCTACTTCATTTTAGTTTTTAGTAGTTGTTAGGAAATATTGGGAAAAGAATCTTTCAGTTATGCAAGTGTTGAATGGCTTTAGATGAACGGACGAATCCATGAATATGTAGAATAAGACTTGTTTGCATAAGAAATTGAAAAAAAAATTCAAAGCATTGTTCTGCATGGTTTATTGAGTCGAGAGTCTCACCATATTCATACGTCAACACCCCTACCGAAGAAAAATAATCAAGTACATTAAAATATACATTAAAATCAATCAATTACTCTTTTGAGCAAACCAACATTAGCTATATTAGGACCTTGGGATAAGCATGTGAGTGAACTGCCCAAGGTTGAGAACCCAAACTAGTGTCGTTAACGAGTGAAAAATCCTTCTGCACTCATATTATCAGGACCACTCCACTAACAACGGAGCGAAATACGAGACAACATCGGACTGTAATTGAAGGTAGCCCACCTTCTCTTACAAATCCTTTTGGCATTATGTGTATTGGGGGGCCCTTCGTGGATTTCGGAACTGAGTTAGGGACTCAGGTGTCTTGCCCACACAACGTGATGTCTACAATTATGTCCCCCCTCGTAATTTATATGATTTGAGGTATCTCTAGTGGCCAAAACTTCTAGGTACTTACACAAGGTGACTAGGACGAGTTATCCCGGCACCTAAAATGGATGGATCTACTTTGTCTTCAGTTTTTGAGAGGGTGCTCGTCTTCACAAGATTACTTGGCCCCTCAATCTAAGGTTCAGGTGAAGCTCTAAAGTAACCATAACCATACATTTGGTCATCCTTCTCTGATATTCATTGAGATACTAGGTTTCATCTCCAATGATCGGTGCTTATCAGATGGGGTAATTTCCCTCTGTTTGCTAATTGATATATTTAGTGTGTTTTTTATTTTTAGGTACCTGAGTGCTATCATTCTCGAGACTTTAAAGAATATCACATTAAAATTTATTTGATAAAACTTAACGGTCATCGTGGCTACATCCGGCCCTTGTCATCACTCTAGACGATTGTTAGGACTTCCTCCACTCATTGTGGAGGATTCACCGAGTTCCACTGACTTGGATTCCTCATCTTTGAGGAATATGTCTCCTAAATCTCACACGGGATCTGTGTGGACAACCGATGATTCCAATTTACTAGAGGATTTCTTCCTCACTTTAACACTCTGCTTATAAATCCGTCGGATCCTATCATTGCTCCCGTGGTACCTGTTATCACTCCAGGAAACTCTCCGAGGTTGTAAATCGGATATGCCTGGTAACATATGATCTTTAATATTATTCTCCGAACTATTGGAATAAATGATGGTTTGGATCAAGCTAGATAACCATTTCAACTATGTTTTTACCCAAGACATGCATGAACACCCCCAATAACACAAGGCTTTAGACTGCTAATGCTCAATAGTTTGTAGATTTAATGGATAGATGGAGAACACTGACTATGCCAGCAGATTGCATACATGAACCTATATGAATGGCTAGCTATAGGCAGCAAATGAACTTACTGACCATACTGGCAAATGCATATATAATCACACATATAAATGGCTAGCCATAGGCAGCAGAGAAGCTTGCAAATCTAATGTATCAAATCAGAGATAAGATGATAGTTATCTGGCCTTAAACACACAAAAAACCTAAACAAATTGTTCAAGTGCAAGCATAGAACAGGAGAGAAATGGACATTAAACATGTAAGAGCAAAAGAATCTTGTATTACTAAAAATGAAGATGAGAAGCTTGAGTAGCAAACTCTCATGAGTTTCCAGAAGTTGAACCCTTGTTACATGTAATTTCCTACCTTTTATAGGCCCTTTACAATGCTCCTGAGCTTTCTAAAAGGCTCGGAGTCTTAGACTTGTCTGATCTGTCCCTTAACTATTTGATTCCCTCAATAGGCAGGCATGGCTCGGAGGTTTTCCTCTTCTGACAGAGGAATGACCATATTCAGATATTTTGGGTAGCTTGCTGTGATGCCTGGGAGCTCTCTCATGCCAAATATGCCCCATTATGTTTGTTAGGATGACTGCAACGCTGGCAAGACTGTTAACGTTCCATGATTTCGTTTGATTTGGGTTGAGGCGTGCAGTGGCCCTTCTCCTTCCCTTTCTGGGCTCTTTTTACCAACTGTCGTCTTTCTGTTGAATCCTTCTTCTGGTATGTAACATGACTGCAAGACTCCTCTAAGGATGGCTTTCTGCCTGAACCAGCAATGGAGTGGATATTGTGCATATGAAATCCCTATACCAGTCCCTTTCAGATGACAGTCATGAATGTTTTTCTGTTGTTGTGGTTGTTTGGGTCATAAACAGCAAAAACGCTGCAATACTGCTGAATCCCACCCATCGCTGACCTTTTCAAACTTTAAAGGTCCATAAACATGACCAATTCCTTTATCGAGTCCGCCCTTCACGTCGTTGTCACATGTCGCCCTGCCCCAAGGTTCCTTTGTATTTTGTTTATGCAATGAAAATGCACTGAAAACCATTGAAAACGGCTTTAGCGTGGACCTAAAATAACATGCAATAGAGTGCTATATAACCATCGGGTCCGGCTATCACGTCGCAAATACATATGTGCCCTCTGGCCCTTGGTGAAGTGCCACATGCGATCTGCTGATTTTCGATCCTGTGATGCGAAGTGGTCACTCTGATAGCGATCCTTCATCGTTGATCGCAAATCACGGTTGCACTTGATCCACATTCACCCTGCCATCTTACCTCCGCCGATGCAATATTGCGATGCAATCTGATCGGAATCGCATATTGCTATATGTACAGGCCCTGCCCACTGGCCTTCTCGATCTGCGATCTGCCAATTAGATCTGGGCCATTGATCGGCGAGATCGAACGACTGTCGTGCATCCATTGTTTAAGCCTGCGCCTGTGGGTTTTTTTGTGGTTTTAGAGTGTTTTAGGCCTCCCGATAGTGTATTTCCGCCCTTCCAAGGGCTCTCCTCTTGCGATGGTTTTGACTTTGAATGATCCTCAAGAGGATTTTGAAGACTTTTGGGGCATACTTGGATCCTTTTTGATCCCTTTGTGAACAGAGCTAACACTGGCTCCTTCTAGGGATGAAAGCCTCCCCGTGAGGTTTCAAGAATCACAGATCAATGCCTTTCCTATGAAAACAAAATTAAATCTTCACCCTAGTGTTCCATTGGGCATGGAGTCTATTTTGCAAAAGAAAGAGAAAAAAAAACTGTAAAAAACATATTTACAATGACAAGGCTTTAAAGCCTTAAATGAAAAAAGGTTTTAAGAACCACCCATTTACTGGGCCATCAAAAACTACTTCTCCTCCCATGCACTTCAGCATGAAGGTATTATTCCCTTGGATTTGAGAAATGATAAAAGGCCCTGTCCAGAAAGAATAAAACTTCCCATGATTGCCTTTCTTTTCTTTTAGTGCATCCCACTTCAGAACCAAGTCTCCAACCTGAAAATTATCTCTTTTTGTCCTTTTGTCAAAAGCTTCTTTGATCTTTTTATGATGTACTGCAGCCTTTTCAACCAGTTGTTCTCTGATTTGATGTACCTCTGCCAAATCAGTGATCCTTTTTGCCATGTCTTCTTCCTCATTCTGTTCTTGTTGCAGGAACTTTGCCACAAGGAGAGTCAACTGAATTGGGAACACGGCCTCAGTGCCATATACCAGCTTGAATGGAGAATTTCTTGTGGATATTTTAATGGTCACTCTATCAGCCCAAAGTGCATATTTGAGCTTAGAATCCCAATTCTTTTTGTTGTCCTCCAACAGCTTCTTAATTATCCTTGTCAGACTTTTGTTGGAAGATTCTGCTAGACCATTGACTTGAGGGTAGTATGAGGTGGAATGAACCAGTTTAATGCCCATTGAGTTACACATTTCCACCAATTCTTTTGCTCTGAAGATTGTTGCATTATCTGTGACTAATTTATGTGGACAACCAAATCTGGTGAAGATATGCTCAATCAAAAACTTCATGACCACATTATGATCAGCCTTTCTAGTAGGGATTGCTTCAATCCACTTAGTAAAATAATAAATGCCTACTAATATCCATCTGTGCTGGCCACTGGAATGTGGATTGATTTCTCCAATGAAATCCAAGCCCCATTGCTGAAAAGGTCCTTTTGCATGTACTAGTTTTAAGGGCAAGGACTTCAATTGTTGTTTCCCTTTGAATCTTTGGCACTTGTCACAAGATTTAACAAATGAGAAGACATTAGAAAATAATGTGGGCCAATAGTACCCAGCTCTGAGGATCTTGTGGGCTGTAGCTTTCCAGTAATGATGTCCTCCACTCATGCTGGAATGAAACTCCTACATAACTTCCATTGACTGTTCTTTGTCCAGACACCTCAAAAGCATTCCAAATGGATCCTTGCAATTGAGCAGATTTTCATGGGTGCAATATTTTGTTACCCTGGGTTTAATAGTTCTGGCCTGGCTTTGAGTAAGGCCTGGAGGAATTTCTAGCCTCAACAATAAATTAGCTATTGCAGAATACCAATCGTAAGAAGCTAAATTCTCTGTCAAAGACTGCTTTTCTCCTGGTTCAGCTGCTTCCTCTTCTTTTGTTTGACCATTCTCTGAATTCGAACACATGAGGTTCATGTCCAATGTTCTGCAATTTTCTTCAGCTAATAGTCTGGCAAGACCCTGACCTTTGACAAGCTTAGTGGGCTTTAGTTCTATATTAAATTTGATTAACTTCGCGATCCATTTAGCCCTTCTACCATCAGCATCAGGTTGTGTTAAGACATCTTTTATGCAGCAGAGGGTACATATGCAGCTATTTTGGAATGCATAATATAAACTCTGAAAGATTTCAAAGACTTGATAAGAGTGTATGCTTGTTTCTCAATAATATCATACCTCAGCGCAGCATCCCTTAAGGTTTTACTGAAAAATGCCACTGGATGCTCTGAGCCTTCTTCATCTGCTTGCAATAAGACTGCTGCAAGGGTGTCGTCAGAGGCAAAAGAAAATATGTGGAACTCCTTGCTGTAATCTGGACTGATTAAAGTGGGAGCCTCCATAATTGCCTTTTTAATGGACTCAAATGATTTTCTTGCTACACCATTCCATTTGATCTCTGACCCTTTCTTCAACATCAAGGTAATATGCTTCAAAAGTTCTGCAAAATTTGGGACAAAACTCCTTACAAAATTAATCTTGCCCAAAAAGGACTAGATGTCCTTCTTCAATCTCGGGACAGAAAAGGTTTGTATCTCTTTTACTCTTTCTGGGTCAATTCGGACACCTGCAGCAGAAACAATATGTCCCAACAACTTGCCTTCTTCTAAAGCAAACTGTGACTTCTTAGGATTTACTGAAATCCCAAACCTTCTGCACTTCAAAAGCACTTTCTTCAAATGTTGCACATGGTCTTGATGGCTGCTGGAGTATACTGTTATATCATCAAGGTAGATAAGGAAAAATTTATCCTTCTCTCCCACAAATGCTATATCCATAGCTCTCTGAAAGGTGGCTCCAGCATTCATCAACCCAAAAGGCATTTTGGAATACATAAAGGTGCCCCAAGGAGTGGTAAATGTAGTCTTCTCCTGATCATCTGGATGCATAGCAACCTGATTATACTCTGAAAATCCGTCCAGGAAAGACATTACTTTGGCTCCTGAGACCTTCTGCAGCAAGTGCTCCATCTTGGGTAGAGGATAATTTTCTTTCTTGGAGCATTTATTTAAGTTTCTGAAATCAACACAAAGTCTGATTTCTCCACTTTTCTTCCTCACCACTACTAGGTTGGCTACCCACATGGAATATCTAAGAGGGGCTATGATTTTGGTAGTCAGCAACTTTTTTATTTCCTTTTCAATCAAAGGAAGGAGCATAGGATTTATTGGTCTCAGCTTCTGTTTGAAAGGTTTGGTGTCTTTCTCTAGAGGGATTTCATGCTGGAAGATCTTCTTGTCATATGTTTTCAGGTCACCATATTCCCAGGCAAAGACATCAGCAAATTGCTTCATTAAATTGCAATACTCAACACTTTGGTCGGTAGACAGATGGGGGGATAGATTTATGTATCTTGGCTGACCTGGACTCCCTACATCATGCTTTTTAGACTGCAGACTGATCTTCATTTTGGGCAGCCTTATAGGGTACATCATTTTGGTCAAAGAGTCTTTCTATAGGAATTAGACCCTTGGGCCTTAGGAATATGATTGCTAGGAAGCTGGACAATGCTATCTTTGCCAATTCTGTTTCTAAGCTGGGATTGGGGGGTCTCTTGCAAGGCTTCATTTTCTTGGTCAATTTGCATTTCGGAAAATTCGTCAATAACTTGCAGAAACCTATTTATCTCATCATCATCATCAAAAACTTTCCAATGCTGGACATTATCAGGAAAGGATGGTCTATATTTCATTTGGACTTCATAAACTAGTCAGGGAGGCATGGGAGGGATAAATAGACTAGCAGACACAGCAAGAGAATCAGCAAGCTAATTTTGGGCTCTAGGAATATATGAAATATAGAAATAATCAAAAGAATATCTAACCCTCTATACCTCGTCTCTGTATGCTTTCAGCCTTGGGTGCTTTGCTTGAATTTTTTATTTACTTACTGAATGATCAAATCAGCATCTCCAAATACCTTCAGATTCTGGATTCCTCTATCTTTTGCTGCATTAAGGCCCAGTATCAAAGCTTCATACTCTACTATATTATTGGTGACTTGGAAGGCTAGCTTAAAAGACAGTTGTGTGCTTGCTTGTTTTGGAGATATTAGCACCACCCCTACTCCTGCAGTCTCCCTGGAACATGCTCCATCAAAGAACATCTCCCAAACCTTATTTGCTTGCTCCCCCTCAGCCTAAACAATTGGTTACTTGAGCTGCAATGAGGACTTCTGAGATTCTTCAATTTGGAGGATCCATGCTCCAAAATCAGTGTCCACCGCATAAATGGGATGATTAGAAGGATTCTTTTCATCACTGATGATATATGCTAGTTGTGCTTCTCTATACAATCTCCTACTTTCTCCTCCGAAAACTGGGACAGTGGCATAAGATAGGTCATTCTGCAATGTCCCACCTAGTCTCTTAATCCATCCTCTAGACAATAGCATGCCAAACTTAGGAGGGACATCTGCCACCACAATATCCATCATTATGCTCTTCATGGACAACTGGGTTAGGGTAATGGCTAAATATTTCATCAATCCTATACATTTCACCTTTCTTCAATCAAATGAGAATAGGTCATGATATGGTCTGGTGATGTCAAGGCCTAACTCTTCCATGACAGTTTTAGACATCAGATTGTGACTGGCACCTGTATCTAGGAGGCAGTTGTGGAGAATTTTTTCATGAATGGTCAAGGAGACATAAAAAGATGGACAATTATCATTGGCAAGTTTAGTCATTGGGCTTAGCACAACTTCAGGCCTATCATCTTGAAAATTGACAAAGTTAGTGGAGGTTTGTGTGGTTTTCAGCTCAAGAGCTTCAAGGATAGGCTTTCTAAACACTTCACTCTTCACCAGTTCTATCAGAGGCACAGATATTTTTATCTTCTGAACTTCTGATTCAAAGCTGAAAGTGAGAGGTAACTTGTCAGAACCTCTTACCTCTTGAACTAGTGCTTTGAGGATGACTAGATCAGCTACTGGTCTTCTCTGTCTGCTATTATGGGTCTTTTTTTGGACGACAGCTTTTTGGGCAGGATTCTCCTTGACATTATTTTCATTTGACCTTAGATTATATCTTTACTACTCCTCAGTTTGTAGAACAGCCTCTCTGTCCCACCTTTGACTATCTTTCTCCTGCAGCAAAGACTCTTCGTATGCAGCCAATGTCAAAAAGGCATCACTGCCTTTATCTTCCATACAGTGAATTTCATCCTCATCTTCAAAATTTTCCTCCTCCATGACTACATTTTGGAAAGGAGCTTTAACTCTTTGATCCTCGTTAGTTTCTTTACCCCTCTGAATGATTTGAAATTGTTCATTTGTTCTTCTAAATGGATTCGTATTTCTTGGAGCAAATGTGCCTGGGAGCGTTGTCTTCCCAGAGTTCTGCTCAACCTCCAACTTAGATATTTTAGCAGCTAATGACTCGATCATTCTAGTCATTTTATCAAGTTTGGTATCTGAAGTTGAAGCAGAGGAAGAAGAAGCCTCACCTCTCTGCCTCCTACTATCAGTGCAACTTTTGAGCTTTTCTGCAGCCATAATGTTAGATTCTACCTCTATTGGCGCATCCTACATTTCATCTAGGGTAGTGCATCTTCTTTCTCTCAGCAGCAAACAAAAATCAGAGTCAAAGGCACTGGCGTAGGCAAGTTTGGCAGAGGTGGGGGTAGGATTTACCTCAGCTGGTATCTTACTATACATACAATTGAATCTTTTATTAAAATCGGGCAAGGATTCCCCATTTTCCCTCTTCAGGTTCCCAAACTCCATATGATAGTATAGCAGGTCCTTTTTATCTCCCCAATGTTTTATGAATGTATCATCTAAAGCTTTGATATCCGTTATAGATCTTGGGGCTTGTTCTTTGAACCATTTCCTAGCCTCCCCATCTAGGCTTTGGACAAAGACTCTCATCCACGCATCATCTTCACTAATATCCAAATTATCAGCATAGCTATAAAATGACTCACGATGTTCTTCAGCAGTGACACCTTCAGTCCCAGTGAACTTAGGCATATACTTCTGATATTCTCCAGTGGGCATAACATTCAAAGTAGTGAGCAGTATTAGAGGTCCATACCTAGCGGCTATGATTCTTTCCATTTTGGTGGGTGCTTGCGGACCTGCCATAACTGTGGTGACTAAAAGAGTACTATAAGTCTGAATGACAGAAGGAAGAGGAGTGATTGACGAGGCTAAAGGATGGTGAATAAGAGGTGAGGTTCCCTTTGGGCTAACAACGAAAGGAGAAACTAAAGAATAAGGAGCTTTACGAATTTCTAAGGGCTTTTCTTCACTGCTAGTATTAGAATATGTACTCTCAACATGTATTTGTTCTTTTGAAGGATCTTCTTGAAGAGATATAGAATATTGTTTAGGTTTACCTGAACCCGATGCTCCTTTCTATGATACTTTCTTCTCCTTGATAGTCTTTTTCAGGTCAGGTACTAGGTCAGCTTGCAATTTCTGAGGATTTCTCCAAGTATGCCTCACAAACTGAGCCAGAATTATGAAGTGGAGTCGCCAAGAGGTTCAGCCTCCAGCAGAGTCACCAGATATATGATTACAACCAAAAATGTGCTTGGACTTTGTCTATCATCAAAGTTGGGTCTATGTCATTTCCCAGGGAAGCTGAGCTTCAATTTCCATTCCCCGGCAACGGCGCCAATTATGTTATCACTCTAGGAAACTCTCCAAGGCTGTAAATTGGAGATGCCTGGTAACATATGATCTTTAATATTGTTGTCTGAACTATTGGAATAAATGATGGTTTAGATCAAGCCAGATAACCATTTCAACTATTTTTTTACCCAAGACATGCAAGAACACCCCCAATAACACAAGGCTTTAGACTGTTAATGCTAAATAGTTTGTAGATTTAATGGATAGATGGAGAACACTGACTATGCCAACAGATTGCATACATGAACCTATATGAATGGCTAGCTACAGGAAGCAAATGAACTTACTGACTATACTGGCACATGCATATATAATCACACATATAAATGGCTAGCCATAGGCAGCAGAGAAGCTTGAAAATCTAATGTATCAAAGTAGAGATAAGATGACAGTTATCTGGCCTTAAACACACAGAAAACCTGAACAAATTGTTCAAGTGAAAGCATAGAATAGGAAAGAAATGGACATTAAACATGTAACAGCGAAAGAAGCTTGTATTACTAAAAATGAAGATGAGAAGCTTAAGTAGCAAAGCCTCATGAGTTTCCAGAAGTTGAGCCCTTGTTACATGCAATTTTCTACCTTTTATAGGCCCTTTACAATGCTCCTGAGCTTTCCAGAAGGCTCAGAGTCTTAGCCTTGTCTGCTCTATCCCTTAACTGTTTGATTCCCTCAATAGGCAGGCATGGCTCGGAGGTTTTCCTCTTCTGACAAAGGAATGACCATATTTAGATATTTTGGGCAACCTGCTATGATGCCTGGGAGCTCTCTCGTGCCAAACATGCCACATTATGTTCCATGATTTCGTTTGATTTGGGTTGAGGCGTGTAGTGGCCCTTCTCCTTCCCTTTCTGGGCTTTGTTTGCCGACCACCGTCTTTCTGCCGAATCGTTCTTCTAGTATGTAACATGACTGCAAGACTCCTCTAAGGATGGCTTGCCACCTAAACCAGCAATGGAGTGGCTATCGTGCCTATGAAATCCCTGTACTAGTCCCTTTCAAATGACAGCCGTGAATGTTTTTCTGTTGTTGTGGCTGTTCAGGTCATAAACAACGAAAACGCTGCAGTACTGCTGAATCCCACCCATCGTTGTCCTTTTCGAACTTCAAAGGTCCATAAACATGACCAATTCCTTTATCGAGTCTGCCATTCACGTCGTTGTCACATGTCTCACTGCCACAAGGTTCCTTCATATTTTGTTTATACAATGAAAATGCACTGAAAACCATTGAAAACAGCTTTAGCGCAGACCTGAAATAACATGCAATAGAGTGTTATATAACCATCGGGTCCGGCTATCGCGTCGCAAATACATATGTGCCCTCTAGCCCTTAGTGAAGGGCCACATGCGATCTGCCGATTTGCGATCCTGCGATGCGAAGTGGGCGCTTCGATAGTGATCCTTCATCGCTGATCACAAATTGCGATCGCACTTGATCCATGTTTACCCTGCCAGCTTACCTCCGCCAATGCGATATTGCGATGCGATCTAATCGCAATCTCATATAGCTATATGTAAAGGCCCTACCCCCTGGACTTCCCGATCTGCAATCCACCAATTAGGTCTGGGCCATTAATCGGCGAGATCAAATGGATGTCATGCATCCATTGTTTAAGCCTGTGCCTATGGTTTTTTTTGTGGTTTTAGAGTGTTTTAGGCCTCCCAATAGTGTATTTCCACCCTTCCAAGGGCTCTCCTCTTGCGATGGTTTTGACTTTGAATGATCCTCAAGAGGATTTTGAAGACTTTTGGGGCATACTTGGATCCTTTTTGATCCCTTTGTCAGCGGAGCTAACACTGGCTCCTTCTGGGGATGAAAGCCTCCCCGTGAGGTTTCAAGAATCATAGATCAATGTCTTTCCTATGAAAACAAAATTAAATCTTTGCCCTAGTGTTCCATTGGGCATGGAGTCTATTTTGCAAAAGAAAGAGAAAAAATAAAAACTGTAAAAAACATATTTACAAGGCTTTAAAGCCTTAAACGAAAAAAGGTTTTAAGAACCACCCATTTACTGGGCCATCAAAAACTGCTTCTCCTCCCATGCTCTTCAGCATGAAGGTATTGTTCCCTTGGATTTGAGAAATGATAAAAGGCCCTGTCCAGAAAGCATCAAACTTCCCATGATTGCCTTTCTTTTCTTTTAGAGCATCCCACTTTAGAACCAAGTCTCCAACCTGAAAATTATCTCTTTTTGACCTTTTGTCAGAAGCTTCTTTGATCCTTTTCTAATGTATTGCAGCCTTTTCAACCAATTATTCTCTGATTTGATGTACCTCTGCCAAATCAGTGATCCTTTTAACCATGTCTTCTTCCTCATTCTATTCTTGTTGCAGGAATATTGCCATAGGGAGAGTCAACTGAATTGGGAACACAGCCTCAGTGCCATATACCAGCTTGAATGGAGAATTTCTTGTGGATCTTTTAATGGTCACTCTGTCAGCCCAAAGTGCATATTTGAGCTTAGAATCCCAATTCTTTTTGTTGTCCTCCAACAGCTTCTTAATTATCCTTATCAGACTTTTGTTGGAAGATTCTGCTAGACCATTGCCTTGAGGGTAGTATGAGGTGGAATGAACCAGTTTAATGCCCATTGAGTTACACATTTCCACCAATTCTTTTGCTCTGAAGGTTGTTGCATTATCTGTGACTAATTTATGTGGACTACCAAATCTGGTGAAGTTATGCTCAATCAAAAACTTCATTACCACATTATGATCAGCCTTTCTAGTAGGGATTGCTTCAATCCACTTAGTAAAATAATCAGTGGCTACTAATATCCATCTGTGCTGGCCACTAGAATGTGGATTGATTTCTCCAATGAAATCCAAGCCCCACTGCTGAAAAGGTCCTTTTGCATGTACTAGTTTTAAGGGCAGGGACTTCAATTGTTGTTTCCCTTCGAATCTTTGGCACCTGTCACAAGATTTAACAAATGAAAAGACATTAGAAAATAAGGTGGGCCAATAGTACCTAGCTCTGAGGATCTTGTGGGTTGTAGCTTTCCAGTAATGATGTCCTCCACACATGCTGGAATGAAACTCCTGCATAACTTCCATTCATTGTTCTTTGTCCAGACACCTCAAAATCATTCCAAATGGGTCCTTCCAATAGAGTAGATTTTCATGGATGCAATATTTTGTTACCCTAAATTTAACAGTTATGGTCTGACTTTGAGTAAGGCCTGGAGGAATTTCTAGCTTTAGCAGAAATTAGCTATTGCAGAATAACAATCACAAGAAGCTAAATTCTCTATCAGTGACTACTTTTCTCCTGGTTCAGCTACTTCCTCTTCTTCTATTTGACCATTCTCTGAATTCGAACACATGAGGTTCATGTCCAATGTTCTGCAATTTTCTTCAGCTAATAGTCTGGCAAGACCTTGACCTCTAACAAGCTTAGTGGGCTTCAGTTCTATATTAAATTTGATTAACTTCGCGATCCATTTAGCCCTTCTTCCATCAGCATCAGGTTGTGTTAAGACATCTTTTATTGCAGCAGAGGGTACATATGCAACTATTTTGGAATGCAGAATATAAACTCTGAAAGCTTTCAAAGACTTGATAAGAGCGTATGCTTGTTTCTCAATAATATCATACCTCAGCGCAGCATCCCTTAAGGTTTTACTGAAAAATGCCACTGGATGCTCTGAGCCTTCTTCATCTGCTTGCAATAAGACTGCTGCAAGGGTGTCGTCAGAGGCAAAAGAAAATATGTGGAACTCCTTGTTGTAATTTGGACTGATTAAAGTGGGAGCCTCCATAATTGCCTTTTTAATGGACTCAAATGATTTTCTTGCTACACCATTCAATTTGATCTCTGACCCCTTCTTCAACATCGAGGTAGTATGCTTCACAAGTTCTGCAAAATTTGGGACAAACCTCCTTACAAAATTAATCTTGACCAGAAAGGACTGGATGTCCTTCTTCGATCTCGGGACAGACAAGGTTTGTATTACTTTTACTCTTTTTGGGTCAATTCGGACACCTGCAGCAGAAACAATATGTCCCAACAACTTGCCTTCTTCTAAAGCAAACTGTGACTTCTTAGGATTTACTGAAATCCCAAACCTTCTGCACCGCAAAAACACTTTCTTCGAATGTTGCACATGGTCTTGGGGGTTGCTGGAGTATATTGTTATATCATCAAGGTAGATAGGGATGAATTTATCCTTCTCTCCCACAAATGCTATATCCATAGCTCTCTAAAAGGTGGCTCCAGCATTCATCAACCCAAAAGGCATCTTGGAATACATAAAGGTGCCCCAAGGAGTGGTAAATGTAGTCTTCTCCTAATCATCTGGATGCACAGCAACCTGATTATACTCTGAAAATCCATCCAGGAAAGACATCACTTCGGCTCCTGAGACCTTCTGCAGCAACTGCTCCATCTTGGGTAGAGGATAATTGTCTTTCTTGGAGTATTTATTTATGTTTCTGAAATCAACACAAAGTCTGATTTCTCCACTTTTCTTCCTCACCACTACTAGGTTGGCTACCCACTTGGAATATCTGAGAGGGACTATGATTTTGGCAGCTAGAAACTTTTTTATTTCTCTTTCAATCAGAGGGAGGAGCATAGGATTTATTGGTCTCAGCTTCTGTTTGAAAGGTTTGGTGTCTTTCTCTATAGGGATTTTATGTTGGATGATCTTCTTGTCATATGTTTTCAGGTCACCATATTCCCAGGCAAAGACATCAGCAAATTGCTTCATTAAATTGCAATACTCAGCACTTTGGTCAGCAGATAGATGGGCGGACAGATTTATGTATCTTGGCTGACCTGGACTCCCTACATCATGCTTACAGACTGCAGACTGATCTTCATTTTGGGCAGCCTTATAGGGTACATCATTTTGGTCAAACAGTGTTTCTATAGGAATTAGACCCTTAGGAATATGATTGTTGGGAAGCTGGACAATGCTATCTTTTCCAATTTTGTTTCTAAGCTGGGATTGGGGGGTCTCTTGCAAGGCTTCATTTTCTTGGTCAATTTGCATTTCAGAAAATTCGTCAATGACTTGCAAAAACCTATTTATCTCATCATCATCATCAAAAACTTTCCAATTCTGGACATTATCAGGCACGGATGGTCTATATTTCATTTGGACTTCATAAACTAGTCTGGGAGGCATGGGAGGGATAAATAGATTAGCAGACACACCAAGGGAATCAACAAGCTGATTTTGGGCTCCAAGAATATATGAAATACAGAAATAATCAAAAGAATCTTTGACCCTCCATACCTCATCTCTGTATGCTTTCAGCCTTGGGTGCTTTTCTTGAAATGTTTTATTTACTTACTGAATCATCAAATCAGCATCTCTAAATACCTTCAGATTCTGGATTCCTCTTTCTTTTGTTGCATTAAGGCCTAGTATCAGAGCTTCATACTCTACTATATTATTGGTGACTTGGAAGGCTAGCTTAAAAGACAGTTGTGTGCTTTCTTGTTTTGGAGATATCAGCACCACCCCTGCTCCTGCAGTCTCCCTGGAACATGATCCATCAAATAACATCTCCCAAACACGATTTTCTTGCTCCCCCTCAGCCTGAACAATTGGTTTCTTGAGCTGCAACGAGGCCTTCTGAGATTCTTCAATTTGGAGGATCCATGCTCCAAAATCAGTGTCCACCGCATAAATGGGATGATTAGAAGGATTCTTTTCATCACTGATGATATATGCTAGCTGTGCTTCTCTATACAATCTCCTGATTTCTCCTCCGAAAACTGGGACAGTGGCATAAGATAGGTCATTCTGCAATGTCCCACCTAGTCTCTTAATCCACCCTCTGGACAATAGCATGCCAAACTTAGGAGGGACATCTGCCACCACAATATCCATCATTATGCTCTTCATGGGTAGCTGGGTTAGGGTAATGGCAAAATCTTTAATCAATCCTAGACATTTCACCTTTCTTCAATCAAATGAGAATAGGTCATGATATGGTCTGGTGATGTCAAGGCCTAACTCTTCCATGACAGTTTTAGGCATCAGATTGTGACTGGCACCTGTATCTAGGAGGCAGTTGTGGAGAATTTTTTCATGAATGGTCAAGGAGACATAAAAAGATGGAGAATTATCATTGGCAGGTTCATTCATTGGGCTTAGCACAACTTCAAGCCTATCGTCTTGCAAATTGACAAAGTCAGTGGAGGTTTGTGTGGTTTTCAACTCAAGAGCTTCAAGGATAGGCTTTATAAACACTTCACTCTTCACCAGTTCTATCAAAGGCACAGATATTTTTATCTTCTGAAATTTTGATTCAAAGCTGAAAGAGAGAGGTAACTTGTCATAACCTCTCACCTCTTGAGCTGGTGCTTTGAGGATGACTGGATCAGCTACTGGTCTTCTCTGTCTGCTATTCTGGGTCTTTGCTTGGACGGCAGCATTTTGGGCAGGATTCTCCTTGACATTATTTGCATTTGACCTTAGATTATATCTTTGCTACTCCTCAGTTTGTGGAATAGCCTCTCTGTCCCACCTTTGACTGTCTTTCTCCTGTAGCAAAGACTCTTCATATGCAGCCAATGTCAAAAAGGCATCACTGCCTTTATCTTCTATACAGTGAATTTCATCCTCATCTTCAATTTGTTCCTCCTCCATGAATACATTTTGGAAAGGAGCTTTAACTCTTTGATCCTTGTTAGTTTCTTTACCCCTCTGAATGATTTGCAATTGTTCGTTTGTTCTTCTAAATGGATTCGGATTTCTTGGAGGAAATGTGCCTGAGAGCCTTGTCTTCCCAGAGTTCTTCTCAACCTCCAACTTAGATATTTTAGCAGCTAATGACTCGATCATTCTAGTCATTTTATCAAGTTTGGTATCTGAAGATGAAGCAGAGGAAGAAGAATCCTCACCTCTCTGCCTCCTTCTATCAACATGACTTTTGAGCTTTTCTGCAGCCATAATGTTAGATTCTACCTCTAGTGGTGCATCCTGCATTTCAGCTAGGGTAGCGCATCTTCTTTCTCTCAGCAGCAAACAGAAATCAGAGTCAAAGGCACTGGCGTAGGCAATTTTGGCAGAGGTGGTGGTAGGCTTTACCTCAACTGGTATCTTACTATACATACTATTGAATATTTTATTAAAATCAGGCAAGGATTCCCCATTTTCCCTTTTCAGGTTCCCAAACTCCGTATGATAGTATAGAAAGTCCTTTTTATCTCCCCAATGTTTTAGGAATGTATCATCTAAAGCTTCGATAGCCACTATAGATCTTGTGGCTTGTTCTTTGAACCATTTCCTACCCTCCCCATCTAGGCTTTGGACAAAGACTCTCATCCACACATCATCTTCACTAATATCCAGATTATCAGCATAGCTATGAAATGATCCAAGGTGTTCTTCAGCAGTGACACCTTCAGTCCCAGTGAACTTAGGCATATACTTCTGATATTCTCCAGTGGGCATAGCATTCAAAGGAATGGGCAGCATTAGAGGTCCATACCTAGCGGCTATGATTCTTTCCATTTTTTTGGATGCTTGCGGACCTGCCATAAATGTGGTGATTAAAAGAGTACTAGAAGTCTGAATGACAGAAGGCAGAGGAGTGATTGACGATGCCAAAGGAGTATGGTTAATAGGAGGTGAGGTTCCCTTTGGGCTAACAACGAAAGGAGAAACTAAAGAATAAGGAGCTTTATGAATTTCTGGGGGTTTTTCTTCACTGCTAGTATTAGAATCTGTACTCTCAACATGTATTTGTTCTATTCAAGGACCTTCTTGAAGGGATATAGAATATTCTTTAGGTTTACCTGAACCTGATGCTCCTTTCTGCGATACTTTCTTCTCATTGATGGTCTTTTCTGGGTCAGGTACTAGGTCAGCTTGCAATTTCTGAGGATTTCTCCGAGTATACCTCACAAACTGAGCCAGAATTATGAAGTGGAGTCGCCAAGAGGTTCGGCCTCTAGTAGAGTCACCATATAGATGATTACAACCAAAAATGTGCCTGGACTTTGTCTATCATCAAAGTTGGGTCTATGTCGTTTCCCAGGGAAGCTGAGCTTCAGTTTCCATTCCCCAGCAACGACGCCAATTATGTTATCACTCCAAGAAACTCTCTGAGGTTGTAAATCAAAGATGCTTAGTAACATATGATCTTTAATATTGTTTTCTGAAATATTGAATAAATGATGGTTTGGATCAAGCTAGATAACCATTTCAACTATTTTTTTACCCAAGACATGCATGAACACCCCCAATAACACAAGGCTTTAGACTGCTAATGTTCAATAGTTTGTAGATTTAATGGATAGATGGAGAACACTGACTATGCTAGCAGATTGCATACATGAACCTATATGAATGGCTAGCTACAGGCAGCAAATGAACTTACTAACTATACTGGCAGATGCATATATAATCACACATATAAATGGCTAGCCATAGGCAGCAGAGAAGCTTGCAAATCTAATGTATCAAAGCAGAGATAAGATGACAGTTATCTGGCCTTAAACACACAGAAAACCTGAACAAATTGTTCAAGTGAAAGCATAGAATAGGAAAGAAATGGACATTAAACATGTAACAGAAAAATAAGCTTGTATTGCTAAAAATGAAGATGAGAAGCTTGAGTAGCAAAGCCTCATGAGTTTCCAGAAGTTGAACCCTTGTTACATGTAATTTTCTACATTTTATAGGCCCTTTACAATGCTCCTGAGCTTTCTAGAAGGCTCAGAGTCTTAGACTTGTCTGATGTGTCCCTTAATTGTTTGATTCCCTCAATAGGCAGGCATGGCTCAGAGGTTTTCCTCTTCTCACAGAGGAATGACCATACTCAGATATTTTGGGCAGCCTGCTATGATGCGTGGGAGCTCTCTCATGCCAAAGATGCCCCATTATGTTCCATCATTTCGTTTAATTTGGGTTGAGGCATGCAGTGGCCCTTCTCCTTCCCTTTCCGAGCTCTATTTGTCGGTCGTCGTCTTTCTACCGAATTGTTCTTCTAGTATGTAACATGACTTCAAGACTCCTCTAAGGATGGCTTGCCACCTGAACCAGCAATGGAGTGGCTATCGTGCCTATGAAATACCTGTACCGGTCCCTTTCAAATGACAGTCGTGAATGTTTTTCTGTTGTTGTGGTTGTTCGGGTCATAAATAGCGAAAATGATGCAGTACTGCTGAATCCCGCCCATCGTTGTCCTTTTCAGACTTCAAAGGTCCATAAACATGACCAATTCCTTTATCAGGTTTGCCCTTCACGTCGCTGTCACATGTCGCACTGCCCCAAGGTTCCTTCGTATTTTGTTTATACAATGAAAATGCACTGAAAACCATTGAAAACGGCTTTAGCGCGGACCTGAAATAACATGCAATAGAGTGTTATATAACTGTCAGGTCTAGCTATCGCGTCGCAAATACATATGTGCCCTCTAGCCCTTGGTGAAGCGTCACATGCGATCCGTCGATTTGCGATCATGCGATGTGAAGTGGGAGCTTCGATAGTGGTCCTTCATCATGATCGCACTTGATCCATGTTTACCCCGCCAGCTTACCTCTGACAATGCAATACTGCGATGCGATCTAATCGCAATTGCATATTGCTATATGTAAAGGCCCTGCCCCCTGGCCTTCCTGATCTGCGATCCACCGATTAGATCTGGGCCATTGATCGGTGAGATCGAACGACTGTCGTGCATCCATTGTTTAAGCCTGCGCCTATGGGTTTTTTTGTGGTTTTAGAGTGTTTTAGGCCTCCCGATAGTGTATTTCCACCCTTTCAAGGGCTCTCCTCTTGCGATGGTTTTTACTTTGAATGATCCTCAAGAGGATTTTGAAGACTTTTGGGGCATACTTGGATCCTTTTTTATCCCTTTGTCAGTGGAGCTAACATACCTATACTTCCTTCTTGAGTAGGTGGAACTTTCCCATCTATTCAGTCGATGCCTCACGGTTTGTGGAATTTTAGAGACATTGTTGATCCTCTACCACTTCCCCAGTCGACGGTCATCACAACATCGTTAATGTGGAATCCCGATGTCCCGTTTGTCCCAGGTATGAC
Source organism: Pinus tabuliformis (assembly GCA_031772625.1). Lineage (NCBI taxonomy): Eukaryota > Viridiplantae > Streptophyta > Pinopsida > Pinales > Pinaceae > Pinus > Pinus tabuliformis. Next base: position 315,929,749 of record CM062815.1, on the reverse strand, counting down.
AACTCACATAACACCCTCTATAAGTGGAACCAAGTAGATGCCACGTCCCACTCCTATGGTGCCACAATGATACCTTCGACTAGTGCCACATATAGTGCTCCATAAAACACTCAATGCGGCACTATGGGCGCAATTCCCATTTACCAACAATGAGGTCAACTGCCAATGTATAGTTCCAACCCCCAGATTTAGATATATGGGGGGGTTCCCAATATGCACATGCCGATGGGGAATGTCACAGTTCCCCCTCCATTCGCAGGTATACATGGACAATCGTTGATTTACATGAGTGTTCCCTCTATCAATCAAAGCCACATGGTTAGTTCTGTGTCGGTTGGGAATCCACAAGGGATACCCAACCAATCCATGGGGGCACCCTACTCACAAACTCAAATGAGTCAAGGGGGCACCGCTTATACTAGGGGCAATTTCATAACCCAATATCAAAATCCTCATGGAAATCCACTCTACAACACCATACCACAAAGCAACTGCTACACCACGCAACCCATGTAAACTATGGGAAGCCAAACAATGGGAGGAGCACAAAGCTCCTCAGGTCATCTGTCATCACCATGGTCCGAGTCGGGGGCACCCAACAATCTTCCCTTTTTGGCAACATTGGATATTCCCGACTTATACAAGTTGACAAACGACCCCATCTACCACAACTTACAATGGTCATCGATCCCACATAAAATACCCACAGACATTTCAAAGTTTGAAGGAAAACAAGGGGAGGTTCTGGGCACCCATATCACCACCTACCATCTTTGGAGTGTTTCTAACTCCATGGTGGATGATAGTGTCCGATTACGTCTTTTTCCCCGCACTCTTACTAGCAATGCAGCAAAGTGGTATATCGAGTTACCATGCATGTCAGTAAATACCTTCGATAATTTAGTGATGGAATTCTTGAAGCACTTCCAGCTACCTATCCGCTACGAGAATGGGACAGAGCTCCTTACTTCATTTCATCAGGATACCAACCCCCACATCTCCTATCATATACATGAATGGAGACGTAGGCGGAGGTTAGTCAAAGCTCCCCTCCCAAACTTTCTCTTAACGGACTGGTTCTGTAGGTCATTACTTCCACAAATCGCTAGAGATGTCGCTCTAGGTGGTGCGGTCATGGAAGACCAATCCATACGTCATTCCCAGCACTTAGATTTGATTTATTCATAGTCTGGCACTCTCTACGACATAATCCCCCATGCTCCCGGTAACCCCAATCCTCCCACCACTCAACACCCTGGAGTACACGCTGACGGGATTGTCAGCGCAACCTCTGGGGTCGCTATAAAACAACTTAGTGGTTCCATTGCCAAGTTGGCAATGGACCCCTCTACTAAAGCATCTGCTCTTCCTGCCACTGCAATAAACTCTGTGCAGTCTACACAGAAATGCAGTGGCAAGAACAAGAAGAATAAGAACAAGACCACTCCTTCTGAAGAGCAGTCATCTATGCAACCCAATCCAAAACAGAACGTCGTTGCGCCTACCAATGAGGAAAAGGACAAAGGCCCCAAATATCTATGCAAAATCTATCTTAAATACCACGTAACCTGGCATTATCCACGTCTTCAAGAATGCACAGGTTAGCTTGCCAAAAGAGATTCTGGTAAGGCACCTGTTGTCCTTAGAAATCATTTTCCTACTCAACAGCAGCAAAATCTCGTTGCTAACCAACTGCACCCCACGTTAGGGGGTAGTGATAGTTCGCAAAATCCTTCAGCTGGTGAAGGAAGCCCTACTGTTTACACATTTGAAATGGTAGAACTCACCACAAGAGCCAACTCTTATGGAGCTCCTATCACTCCGGCAGCATAACCATCCTCAGGTCAAAACCCATCACCACCCAACAACATGCATATTGAAAGGCTGGTTGAGGACTTTGTAATTCGACCCCCCAAGGGGGCACTTCGACACACAATGCACAATACATCTACACATGCCACCCAACACTACAACCTCATAGAGGATTTGCCGCAAGCGTCGTTGGCTATGTTGGTTCTTGAAGTATTACAAACATGCCCCAACCAACGGAAATCTTTGCTTTCAGCTATCAGAGGTATTGACCCTACAGATTCCATGCTTGCTATTTTCGACATGGACAAGTGTAAACCTCCCCTTTCCCACCAACTTTCATTTCAAGTGCATGTCACTTCGAAAGGTAAAGGTATACACCGAACTATTATCGACGAAAGTGCTTCAACCTACATCATGTCGGCTGCATGTTGGCTCACCCTGGGTTCTCCAACCCTAACCCTACCATCGAACTCCCTGAAAGCTTTCAATGGCCACACCTTTATCCCAAAAGGATACCTAGCTAGTTTTCCCATCACTTTGGCTGGAAAAATAGTAACGGTGGATGTAGAAGTCGTGGACAAGAAACTCGACTATAATTTGTTGTTAGGTCACAGTTGGACATATGCCATGATGTCCATCGTATCCACTACCTTTTGCATCATCATATTTCCATTGGATGGAAAGTTCATTACAGTGGATCAGTTGTCTTTCTGCACCCCAATTATTCACCATTACCAAGTGGCTCCGTACCCCTACTAGGAGGTGGAACTGACTCTTATGTCAGTTTAGGTACCGGTCTACTGAAGGCTTCTTCCCTGATGGGTTGTTTTCCTCTTCAGCCACCCCAAGTTTCACAATCAGTCAACATGCTTTCATCAATTCCTCATGAATTGACCAATCCCTGGATCCTCACGGCTCCTTCATATGTTGACACATTCAGAGACCAAATGATGCTGTCACCAGTTGAATCAGCCGACCAAGCCATTCAACCCGCATCTCCAGTCATGTTGGTTACGGCCGATGATACCACAGATCCTCCCATAACAGCTCCTCCTTTAGATCCGCTCGATCAACTCCCATCTACGGACGAAGCTATTCAAGAAATCATGAGTTTTGGAGAGCAACATTGGGAGGATTGGCATCTTTGTGTTCCGACATCTGATTTGAACATGATGCCTTTTCAAGTCTTATCCTTTGACATAAACGAAATAATTTCCCAACCCTATACAAGCAACCAAACTTTTGGGGCAGAAGGAAATATGGGCGACACTTCCAGGTCATTGCCCATAGATATTCTGGTCATGACAGGCATCGTGGAGGACACCCAGATGTGAGCAGATTACAGTCTTGAGGAAATTTCAAGCTCCACCTACCTACATGAGAAATTCCATGATAAATTTGTTTGGTCTCACGAGGAAATGCCCAACTTTAATCTGTCATTTGTCGCGCATGAGATCCAACTTTACGACGAGGCAAAACGAAATGGGTGGCCAATCCCTTCCCTAGAAATAGTCGTTGAACCCATGCCCGGCCCTACTGCCAAAAAAGAATGCCTACTATACCTTAAAAAACTGGATAAAACCCGTCGAAATGCTAATTTGGCACTTGTAGCTCACAAGGAGCGGGTACAAACCCAATTTTCGAAAGCAGTTAGGTTTTGTTCTTTCCAAGAAGGAAACTTCCTATCGCTCTATCACTCAAAAGATAACCTCTTGGAGGCATGCACGCTTCGACCCCTTTGGCTAGGTCCTTATGTCATAACGAAATTCCTCCCCATGGGGACATATGAACTGTAGGACTGGGACGGAATCCCACTCAAGGAGCCCAAATATGGGCTCTATCTGAAAAAGTATTATGCCTAGTATTGCACTGGGCATGTGCTTTGTAATTTTATGTATTCATAAGTTTTTCTTACTTTTTTTGATGTGATTGGATTGTTTATTATTCAGTGGAGTACTTGTCTCATGCATTCTTCTCGTAATGCAGATATTGTCGTTGCCCTTAGCATACGTAGGATACACAGATTGTGTCAGTGGTCACACACAGCACATTGCATCAGCTTCATGGGTCATCTATACACCCGAGTTGGAACTATTTTTCTCCGGGGGGATCTTTCTTAGTACTGCCACCAACAATATTGCCGAGTACATGTCCGTCGTTTCGCTTCTCATGGAAGCATCATCAAGGGGCATCTCCAATCTGGTGGTTAGGTTAGACTCCCAACTAGTCATTATGCAATTGACAAACCATTATCATGTTTGTAATCCAACCTTGTTACGTAACTATCTAAGGGTGCGACTCTTGGAACGTCGATTTGAAATAATCACATATGATCATGCTCCTCGAGAATTAAATACAGTCGCTGATTCGTTAGCTAACTATGTATTGGAATTGCATTTGTCTCATTCTTTATAGCAGCATACATGAGAAGTAAAACATTTACTAAAGTTAAAAATTTGTTACAAAAAATATTTAAAAACACATTTACACCACCAAAATACCAAAAATATCTGTGTATATATATAGATCATAATCCAATTTTTTACATCAAAATATTCCAAAACTTGGATGATTTAAGTACAAAATGGCTCAAAACCTAGCTACAAGCACTCATATGGCTACGCCAGAACACCTGCTAAAAAGAGCCTATTGCTCTAGAAAAGCTAAAACAGCTCTAGCTACCCTCCGAAGAGGAACCAGAAACCACTCAGGTACACCAACGGTGTGTCGCTGCATATGAGCGGGAATCTCCCTCATAGGAAGGGGGGGACACCCATAGTTAAACTCTCTAGGTTCCTCAGAACCTTGTGGAGACTATCAGCATGGCCCCTGTTACACTAAAATTTGTCACCATGACTATTTGCAGTTAGTATGGCTCCATCAACTGTCATACTATCCTCCTTGGCAAGTCTCATACCTCTGCTCTCCATGTCAAACTCCAAGAAAGAGAGAAAGTCTTTAAAAATCTATATATCTCTGGGTACGCAGTTTCTATTAGCCTTACCTGCGTGTACGCACCTCAAGTTCACAATACCTGCGTACTTGTACGCTCTGTCTGTAAAGGGCTGGGTGCGTACTCCTGTAAAGGTCAAAAGGCACAAGTTTCACTCCAAAAAAGTTACTTGTGGTCATTTCTAGAGCATTCTAGAAGCTTGTTTGACGTGTATTGAGCGCCTCCAGATGGTTCATGTATCCCTATGAAAGAGGAACTTATCCCATCAAGAGGGGAGCTATCCCATCCAAAGAGGGGCTTATCCCATTAATGGTGGACCTGATTAACTTCCTCTAGAGCACTATAAATACAGGCATTGGGCCAGAGGGAGGGGAGGTTGAAAGCTGAACATTCCTAAGGGTAGATGTTGCTGGAATTTGGACTCCCTTGTAAAGCTTGAGAGGAGAGATTCCCATCCTTTCCTAGCCTTATTTGGAAGTCGGTGAGCTGATCAAAGTAAAGGAAAACTCTTGCTAGACCCTAGGAGGGACCTGCACAACACCAAGGCTCAGGTTGTAATGGTTTCTTTTGTTTCCACTTAATACAAATGAACTCATTTTTCTCAACAGATTGTTCTTCATGATTTGTTTCATATACTCCTTGGTCTGTATGATGGATATGTGTTATTTTATAAGTTTTTCAGGTGCTATTTAATATTTTGGCTTGTTAGTGAATGCAGGTTTCGAAGAGAAGGAGGAGCTCATCCAGATCAGCGAGGCTGGACTACTACAAAGCATTGGACTAAAGGTATGTTATAATCACCTGATCACTTGTATTCTAAATGCATGTTTAGAGAAAGGTAGTGTTTATTTGTCTTGTTTGTCACTAGAAAGCCTTAGCTTCTAGGGAGGTCGGTTTTGTCCACAAAATTGACTCTTTCCGCATGACAAAATGGCGACTCCACTGGGAAATCCATTGATGTGAATGATTTTTCCTTTGTGTGAAACTTTGATCTGAGAAAAGTCATTTGTTTTCTGGTTTTTGGCTGTTTGACTGTGTATTTGGGTGGGCTAGCTTAGGGTTAAATTAGATTTTAGTTTTTCTTAGTTTTGCTAGCAGTACACACCCTCTAAGTTAAGCACAGTGCGTACCTGTACGCACTGCAGCTTTGTGCACAGAGCGTACACGCGCCTGTGCAAATAGGTTGCCTGCGTACCCTGTCAAAATTGAGAAAATTTCAATTTTCTTCTTTTTGCCTTTTAGATTTTGTTTTTAATTTTTTTTTGCTGCCCAGATCCACTGGTTATCTGCCATAAATCTTCACCTAAGCTTGTTTCGTCAGTGTCAAGAGTTTTAGTGAAATTCATAGAGATTTTGCCCTAGGGTTTGATTTTTGCACTGGTCCTGTAGTGACTTTGGCTTTAGAAGCTGAAAAACCTTGGATCTCCCTGGTCTTTTCAGTCTTCTTAGGAGTCGGACCTGTCATAGAATCCACCCTTGTGAGAAACCTACCTTTGTGTTGTCTCTTTGCCGAATCTCGAAAAAATTTGTTGATTGAACTTTGAATTTTATTATTAAGAAAAAGAACAAAAGATTTTGATTTTTGTTTTTGACTGGTTTTTGATTCTGCATTAACTAGTCCTTAGTTAAATTTTGACTGAGTAAAACATCCTGGAATCATACTTGGTAGGCTTTTGCCTCATTAGATTTACTTTTAGGTGCATTTCTCTTAGATTTGCTTTTGTGTGAAATTGAGTTGATTTGATTGCCATAGATTTTTTAACTTTGATTTCTGTTAAAGTAAGTTTTACATGCTTTATTAATATAGGGAAAAATACAAAAAAAAACTCTTTTGAAGAAAAGTTTGCTTTGGTAGCATTTGAGTCTTTGAAAAGAAAAGGAATTTTCGTGAAGTAATTAGTGGTCATGTGTTGTATGTTTTGGAAAAGATAAAGAGTTTGTTTCTTTGATTTTCATTGCCAAGAAAGTTGTCTTTATATCAATTTTGCATTCTCCAACTCTCTTAGCTAGGGAATTCATTGAAAAAGGAAAATTAGTATAAATCATCCTAAGTGCATCTTTTTAGTGGATTTGAGTCGAGTCTACACACCATCAGTTTCATCTCCACTACCTTTTGTCTTAAAGAAAAGCCATAAAAATTAACGCTTAAAGTAAAATCTACTTAGTAACTTTTTATTTACTAGGGCTCTGAAACACCAATATAGATCAGGCTAGTGTCCTGGAGTAGGAGAGTAATTAGCTCTCCAAGACAGTAAAACCAAACAAGTAGCTCATCTTGTGGTAGGATAAATCCAACTGTTTCATTTGTACTCTGGGAAAGCTCCTCTTAAAGGAGAAGCACGAGACCGTGTCCGAACCAGTGAGGGAATCAATCCTCCTTCATTGGGAAAGACGTCAGATACGCACGTACTACAAACGGTAAACCTCGGATTTTTGTCGAGGAGCCTGGGGTCACTTGTCGGTAAACCTTGGACAAGGAGCCGGCAAGGGGATTGAGCTTGTTACTCTGCCCTTGTGTGCTATCGGGTCGTAGACTGTTCCCCCAGGTATATTTGTTGTTGTTGGTAACCTTAGTGACCATTATCTTTAGGATTCTACCGAGGTGACGGTGGAGGGAAGATCCCACTGTACCTGGAGCAGACGTCAGCTAGACTCACTTGGATTTTCCGGGGGGTTCACTTCACTCGAGATGGTTAAAGTGGAGGAACTTGTGCCGGTCTATTCATTAAGCAGGTTGTCGGGGTAACTGTTCCACCCACCACTTCTGTACTGAATTCGGCGATGTTGGGTTTCATCTCCAACTAGTGTTTTCGGTCCAGAAGGCTACTGTTTGTGTATGGTTTGACGCCCTAGATTCTTTAGGCGTGTGATTCGAATTTGTTTGGTTCTTTAGAGACTTTAGGTGGTTTTCTTTGAGATTTTACTTTGTTTGCGTGTGCAGTAGTTAAAAGTTTTTAACTGTGGCTGAATTACCGAGACAGTCCCGTAGACTTCGGGGCAAGTCTCCTGAGATTGTTACCGTGGCCGATTTGTTGAGGAAGTCCCGTAGACTTCGGGGCAAACCTCCTAAAGACGTCCCGGGTCATTACAAAGGTTTGAAAGTCCTTGTAACTCCTAGTGGCAGTAAAGTAGGTTCACCTGAAGAAGGAGAGTCGTCATTGGTAGTCCATCCAGATTACCAAAGTCTAGAAACAGGTTATAATCCCGAAACTGTTGCAGTTTCTGAGCTTGCTGGTAGTTTTTCATCTACTAGTGATATAGGCGAAGAACCTGAAATATCTGAACCTGTTACTCCAACTTCTAGTGCTCCTGATTCACCTAGGGTAGAAAGAGTAATCACCGAAAATCTTCCTGCGGGTTTAATAGCTATTGAAGAACTTGCTCCAGAAGAAGAATTTGACGTCTCTATCCTTGAAGATCAACCTACTATTGATCTAAGGGAGCGTGAATCCATCTTTTACAGTCCTCCTAGAAGCACTACTTGGTATCTTTCTTTAACCAATTATTTGGACAACTCAGGGTTAAGTTTTTCTCCACCTCGTACTCCTTATCCACTTGGAGGTATTTATACTCCTGTAAATATGTCTAGTCAGTCATCCATGTTCACTCAATCTCCTGAATCTTTCTTGTATGGCAGTCCTTCTGTTCCCTCTGGGTATCAGTCACTTTCTGGTACTTTTGCGGGAGCATCTCCTCAACCCATTGAACATGGGTTATTAGCTGGAAACAATGGTAATAAACCGTTGGGTGTAGGAGACATTTACATGATGTCAGGTTCAGTTCTCGGTTCTCAACCTCAAGGTGGCCAGTTACCGCCTAGGGGGCAGCCTCAATTAACGCCTGGGGGGCAACCTCAAGGTACACAAATTGCATCTGGGGGGCAACCTCAAGGACAGTATGTACCCATAGTACAATACATTCCTCAAGGTCAACCCCAGCCTCAATATGTACCCCAAGGTCAACCTCAGTATCAATTTATAGCTCAAGGTCAACCCCAGTATCAGTACTTACCTCAAGGGTATCTACCTCAAGGTTAGTACTCGAGTCAAGGTTATCAACCACCCCAAGGTCAATCTTATGTTCAAGGTATGGGAAATGTACCTTTCAATTATCAATCCTACCCTCAATCCGGTTATGGATCTCAATATCCCCAACCTGTCATGGGTCAATACCCCGGAATGAACATAGTGTGGGATCCATCGTAAGTTCAACAGGTATTGCAGCCAAGTATACAGTTGTCATCTCAAGCTGGACAACCCTTAGTTTCTGGTTCACCCCAGCAACCAGTCCAGTCTAATGTTCAAACTTCTGTACCTTCGGTAGTTACTCAGTCACCCATTGCACCTAGTACTCCATCTCAAACGACTGCTGCAACTACCGCAACATCTGTTCCTTCCACCACACTTACTTCTGGAGTATCGACAGCTTCGGTTTCTACTGTCTCTGCAACTACTCCTCAGACATCTTTACCATTGTCTGGATCTACGATTCAAACTACGGTTCAGATGCCTGTAGGACAGCCTGGTTTAAGTACGGTTGTCACTAGTCAACCACAATTCGTTTATCAACCGTACCAGGGACAGTACCAATACGGGCGTGTTGTCCAATAGCCAGTTTACCAGTATCAACCATATCCTGGGTACACTTATCAACAACCTCAGCAACCCCAGTATGGTCCGGTTAATCCTGGTTTTCCAGGAGGATACAATATCCCGAATGCGATTCCTATTCCAAGTTATCCTGGATATCCTCCTCATGGGATTGGTCTTGTGACCCAGAGTTTTAGGGATCCTAATCGGCAATTACCGTTTATCGCAACTTTGGATTTACCAGACTTGTCGCGCCTAACGAACGATCCAATAAATTATCTTCTGTTTTGACCGCCAATGCCAAATAAGTTGCCCAGTGATATAACCAAGTTTGAGGGTAAGTCTGGAGAGGATCCGTCAAATCATGTGATGACTTACCACCTCTGGTGTGCTTCAAATTCCATCTCGGATGATTCGATCCACTTACATCTTTTCCAGCGTACGCTCATTGGTCTCGCGGCCAAGTGGTACATTGAGTTACCACGGGCCTCTTTTTACAATTTTAGTCAGTTAGCTACCTCGTTCCTAACTCATTTTCAGTTGCCGGTCAGATATGATAATGGCACGGATTTACTAACTTCATTAAAACAGTCGACGTCCACTTATATTTCTGATCATATACATGAATGGAGACGTCGAAGGTGATTAGTGAAAGTTTTTATCCCGGACCAAATCTTAGCTGAATGGTTTGTTAAATCATTATTACCGAAGATTACTGAAGACGTAGCTAAGGCCGGAGTAGTTACTGAGGAGCAAGTGATTGCTCAAGCGTAGTACCTTGACTTGGTTTACACTCAGTCAGGTACGTTACACGAAAAGATCCTAGATCTTCCAAAGTCAAATCAAATCGTTGCTGCTCCTTTGGGATCTCATGCTGCTGATGGCATGATTGGTACGGTAAATACTAAAAACAAGAAGAAGTCTTCAAAGAATTCTTCGCCCATTATAACCTTACCAGATTCCCCGACAGGAGAATATTCTCCTGAAGTTTCCGCTGATATTCACGTTGTAGAGTCATCTACGGCTAAATCAAAAAACGGTGGGAAGAAGAAAGGCAAGAAGAAGAATAAAGCAAACAAGACTCCAAAGGAGAAAACAGAAAAGTCGGAAACCAATGACGAAAAGCGCAAACCTCGATATCCTTGTCTTATTTGTGAAGAGGATCATTTTACAAGAGATTTCCCTCATCGGGCCGAGGTTGTGAAAATCGTCAAGGGTTCCCCAACTCTTGCTGTTTTGAAAGATCCATTTCCAAAGCAGGAGAGTAAGATGATAGGTTCTTCCTCGAGTGCCAGTGAAGAACCCATATTGATGATGTCTCATGTAAGGATTGCGACTCGATCGCAAGATTATGGTAGTAAAAGTCCTGTTGATGGATCGAAAGAAGCAGAATCTTCTCATTCAAATCCATCAACCTCAGCTCCCGGTTCCGATCCACTACAGATCGAGAAACCTAACCCTGACTTAGTAATCAAACCGCCCACTAAGGGTGTACTTCGAAGGTCTGCTTTTAATCCACATGCGAGAGCGGCCCAGAATTACAACATTGTTGAGGATTTAACTGTTTCACCCTCAGCAATGTCAGCTTTAGAAGTGCTGCAATCATGCCCAGCACAGCGAAAATTAGTTTTGTCGGCTATAGGAGCTGTTGATGTTCAGGACCCGAACCTAATAATCTTTGATCTAGAAAATAGTACACCGCGTTTGCCTCATCAGATGGCTTTCCAGATCCCAGTGATAGTAAAAAACAGGCCTATTCATCGGACTGTAATTGATGAGGGAGCTTCCACGTGTATTATGTCGATACAGTGTTGGAGATCGCTTGGTTCTCCTTCACTAAATCAATCCTCGACAATTCTTAAGGCCTTTGATGGCCGTGGGTTCCATCCGTTTGGCATTCTCCAGGATTTGCCTATAGGGGTTGAAGGAAAAACCGTTAGTCTTGATGTGGAGGTGGTTGATGCCCCTCTAGACTACAACCTTCTCTTGGGTCGAAGTTGGTCTTACGCTATGACAGCGGTCATTTCATCGGTCTTTAGAGTAATAACGTTTCCACATAATGGCAAGATCGTAACCATAGACCAGCTGGCTTACTTTTCATCCGACCCAGCCTCTTCAGAGAGTATCCAGCATGTCGGTAAAACGACTATCCCTTATAAGGATGTTGACGTAGGATTAGTTAAAGATGCCGGTTTATTGGGAACTTTTCCTTTTCCTCCAATCAACGTCGTGTCTTCGTTTGCATCTATTCATATGATTATTTCAGACACCATTATTTATGACGATCCTTGGATCGTTCCTTCTGAATCTGAGATAGACTCATTTGGTGATGCAATGCCTTTGAGTCCATATGAAATTGCCTATGAAGCCGTGCAGTCTTTTTCCGACCCAAGTTCAACCAAAATCGACCAAAAGAATGTGGTCCGTGAGGAATCCCTTTTCGCGTCAACCTCGGAGTTAATAACGTTTCCCGAAGTTGTGTCATCTGACGAACAACTTTGTGAAGTCCTGTGCGTAGACGATTTACCATGGGAAGATCTCCATCATAGATCTTCATTTTTACCTGAGGATGATCGTTTTGAAAACGATTTCTCATCAATATTTACAGCTGAATATGTCAAAGAAGCTCAGAGTCCAATGAAACATCCTAATTCAGAGCTGAATTTGGGAAACATTTCTCGCACTATTCCCATTGACATTTCAGTCAAGCCCGGAATTGTTGAGCACATTCATATAGGTGCCTCATGTTCAGATAACGAAATTCAGACATACAAGGCCTTATTTCAAGAATTTCGTGACGTGTTTGCCTGGTCTTACGAGGAAATGCCAGGAATTGATCCCGCAATTGTTGTCCATGAGATCAAGACTTACCCGGATGCTAAACCCATCCGGCAACATTTGCGTCAGATTCATCCACGAAAAGCGGTTGCAATTAAAGCAGAAGTTGAGAAGCTGTTGAAAGCAGGTTTCATTTATCCGATCCCGTTAACGGATTGGGTAGCGAATATTGTTTTGGTTAACAAAAAACAGGGAACAATAAGAATATGTATCGACTATAGGGATATCAATCGCGCTTGTCCCAAGGACAACTATCCAACACCCTATATCGATCAAATAATTGATGATTGTGCCGGCAGTGAAATATTTTCCTTTATGGACGGTTTTTCCGGTTACAACCAAATCAATATTCTACCTGCCGATCAACCAAAAATGGATTTCATTTGTCCATGGGGGACATTTTCTTATTGAAAATTACCTTTTGGGCTTAAGAATGCCGGAGCCACTTTTCAAAGGGCGATGTCTTATGCATTTCATGACATCAAGCACATTGTGCAACCGTATCTCGATGATTTGCCCGCTCACTCCTTACATCGAGCTGATCACCTTGTCCATTTACGAGCAATTTTTATGAGGTGTAGGCATTATCGTATACGGTTGAACCCACACAAATGTGTCTTCTGTATAGAAGTGGGATGATTGCTAGGATTTGTAGTTTCAAAAGCCGGCATCCGCGTCGATCCCTCGAAGGTAGAAGCTATCATCAAATTGCCTCCTCCTTCGAGTCTTCGCCAACTCCAAAGTTTGCAGGGGAAAGCAAACTTTTTACGCTGATTCATTCCTAACTACGCCGAGATTACCAAGGGTTTGACCTGGTTGTTAAAACAGAACGCTCAATTCTCTTGGGATGAGATAGCTCAGAAATCTTTTGATGCACTCAAGCACGCGTTGACCCATGCACCGTTGCTGCATCCTCCCAACTACAACCAGGATTACTTTTTGTACCTCGTCACCGCTCATTCCACCATTGGAATGGTCTTAGTCCAGGAAGATGAATTCGGAACAGAACATGTGATCTATTACCTTAGTCAGACGTTAAATCCCACTGAGCTCAAATATTCACATGTGGAGAAATTGGCCTTGGCAGCCGTTCAAGCTGTCCAATGTTTTCGTCACTACATTCTTCTCCGTAAAACTACAGTCATTTCAGATTGTAACCCTATGATCTACATTTTGACTAAACAATTGCTAGGGGGCAAGTACTCTAAATGGATCGTTTTCCTGTAAGAGTTCGACTTGGAGTTTGAAAAATCTAAGTCTAAGAAATCTTTAGTTTTTGCAGAGTTGATGTGTGACTTCCCGCGTGCTGACACAGAAACTGTGGCAGAGGAACCCATTGCAGACGAATCTTTGTTTCTCATCAGCACTTTAGATCCGTGGTATGGAGATATAATTGTCTATCTCCAGACCTAATCCTTTCGGCCCGCAATTTCAAAGTCGGAACGTCGGAAAATTCGATTCCAGTCCCAACAGTACAAAATTATTGGAGATACTCTTTATCACCGTGGGGCAGACTTGGTTTTTCGTCGTTGCTTAACTCATGAGGAAGCTGAAAGGGTTTTGAATAACTGTCACTCTGGAGCATGTGGTGGTCATATGTCTGGGTATGCCACAACCCAAAAGATATTGCGCGCTGGCTACTTCTGGTCGTCCTTGTTTAAAGACTGTATTATTGATCGCAAGATGTCAAGTGTTTGATCACAAGATGCGCGCACCACCTGCTCCTCTCCACCCTATAATTGCCGTTGGTCCTTTTGCTAAATGGGGTATCGATTTTATTACATGTAACCCTCACTCGGCCGGGGGGCATGCGTATATCATCCTTGCGGTTGATTATTTTACTAAGTGGGCCGAGGAGATGCCTACATTCGAGGCAAACGGCAAGACAGCTGCAATTTTCGTATTCAATCACATTATTGCTAGGTTTGGTGTCCCACAAGCGATAATCACTAACCATGGGCGCCATTTTCGAAACGTTATGATGACAGAACTTACAGGCCAGCTTGGTTTGCGTCACGATAGCTCAACTCCTTATTATCCACAAGCCAATGGCCTGGTTGAGTCTATCAACAAAGTTTTAGTTATCATGATCCGACGAATCATTGGTATTCATCGGTCGAATTGGCACAACATGTTATTTTCCGCGCTGTGGGCGTACCGAACCTCAGTGAAAACATCAACAGGGTTCACTCCTTTCCAACTAGTTTATGGTTTGGAAGCAGTGCTGCCCATTGAATGCGAAATCCCGTCACTTCAAATGGCTATCGAATTACTTCCAGCTACTTCCGAAGAGGAGAAGCGTCTATTATACTTAGCTCAATTAGATGAGACTCGACGTGACGCTGCATTGGCAATCGAGACTCACGCAAAACGGATAAAAGCTCAGTATGATCGCAACGTGACCCCTCGAAATTTTTCGGAAGGAAACCTAGTGCTATTATATGATCAAGCTAACGATAAATTAGGTGCTGGAAAATTCGTTCCTATGTGGCATGGGCCCTACATTGTCAAGCGAAAGCTAGCAAAAGGGGCTTATGAGCTGGTAGATTTTGATGGGGACTCTTTGGGTAAGCCCAGGAATGGACTTTACCTAAATAGGTATTATGCTTAAATGATGGGTATGGAGATTTAGTTAGGTTAGTTTTTTCTTTCTAGCTGGTGTGTTTGTTAATATAGACAGTGTGATTAGCTTAGAGAGTGTGTTTTTCGTCGTTATTCTGGCTTATCTTGGTTTTACTCTTGATATTGCAGATGTCAACGCCTCTCGAAACGTACATTGGATTCGCTGATGGTGCTTGTCGTAGTACACGAAATATCTCTTCCGCAGCTTGGGTTATCTATTCGCCCTCTGACGAGTTAGTTTCTATGCATGGGGTGAGCCTCGGTCAAACAAAAAACAACATTGCAGAATACAGTGCAGTGATTGAGTTATTGTCTGAATCTATTTCGTTTGGGATTCGGAGTTTGATAGTGAGGTTAGATTCTGAACTCGTTGTATTACAGCTTAATAGAGTTTATACCATTAGAAATCCAGTGTTATTAAGGTTATTTTTGAGAGTGCGTCTCTTGGAACGTGAATTTGATTACATTGAATATCAGCATATTCCAAGGTCTTTAAATACATTAGCAGATGTAATTGCTTCTCGAATGTTAGACAGACAGTTGCGATAATCATACATGTAAATTTAAAAACATTTCATCACACATGTTTAACAAGATAAGCCGGTAATAATGATATATATAGATAGGAGTGTGTCAAAAAATATATCAACTTCGATCATAGGTTGAAAAACACCTTATGATCGGCAAAAATGATCAGTACAAAAAACCAAAATGTCACATGTGTCTACAAAAGTGACCATCCAATCACTGGTGGTGCTCTCTATACGACACCACTGCACGGGCTACCCTACACAAGAACCTCCTAAAAGGTCCTGGGACTGCGACCACATAACGCTGAAGTCTGATAGGAATATCATCTATAGTCGTCTTTGGTATGTCTGCCATAATACGCTCTAGGTCTTGTTCCAACTCAGCTAAGGTCTCTGCGGCCGCGTCCTGTGGGGCCGGTGCCGGTGCAACTGGTACTCTCCTCTCGAAAGGCCGAAGATTGGCCGGATGCAGTGGGCCTACATCTGCATTTTTAAAATTGTCACTGTCAGTTTTGAGACGATATAAAAACAAAAAAAGTAAATAATTTAAAAACTTGTGGAAAATGAAGTACCTGTGTCATCCCATTGTTCTCCTGGTGGAAGAATCATGTCCGGATCTCCACGAAAATCAACTCCGGCATACGGAAAATCCTGTATCGAGAAGACCTGGTTCTCTAACCAGTGAAAATACTCCGGTCTAAATCGGACAACCTCCGTGCCCTCGTCAGGATGACGGGCCATCACCGCAACCCATCGCATCAACTTAGGCTCTCGGGGAGGCCTAACCTCAACAGTGAGCTGCTGTGGGATCAGCATCGGAACCCTCTCTAGGGCAAAACTCACAACTAAAGGCCCATAACCAAAAGTCTTCAGTTGTCCGTTTTTGGTCCTAGTCAGTTGGCCCTTTAAGTTGGCCAACACAGCATCGCACCAGTTGAAAATGGTGCCCCGATAGCAATCAATCGCCATCCGCATCTGGGATCCAGTGGCAATGTGCAAAGCGGCAGCCCCGCAAAGTCTGGTAACTGTAAAGGCAATTACCATAAGTTCAGGTCGGGATATCTTTTTGATTTCTATCCCCTTATCCTGGTTTTGATTATTGCACCACTCTAGTCGGAGACTAGCAATGGACTGGCCACCCGGCCTAGTCCCAGACAGAGTCAATTGTTCGCCCCTCTTGGGCAAACCAGTGAGAAAGTAAATATAAGTGGGCTCTATCTCGAGCTGGTGCCCTCCAATGTAAAAGCACTGATCCTGAACGTTACACCTTTCAACCAGCCACTCTAGAAAGTGCACCTGGGCCCTCATGCCAGGTATGGCCCAGTATTTGTAAAGATCGCATGCCTTCAAAGCATCAATGGAAGGTTGGCGATTAATCACGGCCAAATCAACATCTTCGTGTTCTCTCTCGCGCTAATCAAGCATGCTGGGCAATCTACACACCATAAAACATCTGTTAGAGTCCATAAAATTGAAATTTTTTGGTTCATTTTGGAGAAATTGGAGTTTAAAAATCCACTCCGCGGTGTACGCAGCCCGCCTTTAGAGACAGGGCGTATGTACGCAGGTTCTCTTAAGGCAAGATGCATATGCCCAGCATTTTCCCAACTGAGAAAATGTCGAGGTATGCGGGTCACCCATGGGGCACCTGCGTACCCCGAAAAGCGGACCTTGAAACCCCCAAGGCCTCCAAAAAATAAAACTAAAGCTTAAAAACAAATTCTAAACGGATGGAAATGCAAGGGAGGATGTTGTAGAATACCTGATGAGACGGCGTTCGATTCTGACGGTCAGATTCTCCGCAATGACCACGGGATGTTTCTTGCCAAAAACCCTTTTTCTCTCCTCAATAGTAAAATGGTAAAAGCCCTTTTTATAGGTTTTTTGAGTAAATGAATGTCAAATTTGTTTATTTTCCACCATGAAAAGGTATTTTTCAAGTATTTTTATCTATTTTTAAACAGGTATGAGTAATGTGTTGGTTTTTGCGCAGGATAAAAGGATTTTCAGGGAAAATGTCATTTTTCACAAACAAAAACATCAGAGTCATCTTTTAAGCCCTTTTCTGACTCCTAAAACATGAAAAGATTGCCGAGTGTTTCTTTTACACTCGTTAAAACGGAATTAAAAGACGGTCCTCTTATAGCCCTTTTCTGACCGTAAAAACAGGAAAAGATTGCCAGATTTTTGTCATTTCAAATTCGATACTGGAAATAAAACGACGTGTCCTTGATCGCTTTTTACTTTTCAGGTCAAAGACACTAATCATGAAAGTACTCCTTGGTCGCAAGATCAAGCAGTTCTCTCAAGTATTATTTTATACTTTTTCGGGCTTGGGAGACACAAATTTACGAAAAAGTTCAACCTGGAGTCTTCTTAACTTTTTCAGACTATCTAAAATTGAAAAACACCGAGTTTCTCCTATACTGGACTTGTTAAAATTTCACAGTAAAGGACCTGTTCGATTACAAACAGGAACGGACCAGTCCTTCTTACGGTTCGAATCAAAACTAAGTTGGACTCATCCGAAGGATGAGCTTATAATCAATCATATGTTATCCTCCTCAAGCTTGTAAAAAATAAAGAGGTACTTGCCAGAAATGGTGGGGGAAAAGAGAGAAAAATGAGCCTATTTGTTATCCTTTGTCTCAGAAGAAGCCTTATCACCGCTCTTGAACACGACACTTTTCATTCACCTGGGTTGGGAAATCCTTTGCCTCACAGTTGATCAAACCACATTGAAAGTCTTCAGCCGGGTATTAACTTTGGGTCAAATGTCACCAAGCCATCTGTTGTGTCGTTATGTGTTCAAGAGGTCACTGCAAATAAACCATTCATCTGCAAAATACCCGTCATCCATCTCGACCATCCCTGAGTCAGTCCTTACAGCTACATTTCTTCAACTTGATCTATGATTTCGTGTTGTGGGCTTGCCTGCAACGGGTCGCTTTCTATCGACATCAACACATTATCTAGAAAGATGACCTAGAAATCGTCAGTACCTTGAAATCTGCATGCATCAATGGCAGGTTTCTCGCCTTTGATGACAGTTTACATCATTGACTTTCGATCAAAGGATTCCGTGAAATGTTCGACATCAACTCATTCATTCACATCTCATGGATTGTACTGGGTACTTTGAGAACCATTGACATCACTGGTGGTCTCTCTCACGCTTGTTAACAGTTTACATCATTGACTGGTAATCAAGTGGTTTCTACCATGTTCGACATCAACTCATTTATTCGCATGGATAGAATCGTACCTGTTCGGGAAGTAGAAATGAAGACCCTGGATCTAGTTTCCACCATCCAGGCTGCGAGGAGTTTTGTATTCATTATACAGTAGACCAACTATAAACATATGGTTGCGTCCATACTGTGTCTACACAAGTCTATGATTATGATGTATTGCAAAATCATTCCTGTATCAAAGCAGTAGTTAGTTTCTTAGTTAAAGTTTTCAATCTGAGTATGGGAATGCCTACCTCAGCGATGATATGATCTTATATATGTATTTTGTGTTGAATACTTGCAGGTTCCGACTGGGCTCTCCACAAGATAATCCTTGAAATGATAAAGTACTTCACCCTTCCTAGATGATATGAAACCCTAATCTACTACAGGCTTCGCACTTTAGGGGGCAATCTGTTACACTAAAATTTGTCACCATGACTATTTGCAGTTAGTATGGCTCCATCAACTGTCATACTATCCTCCTTGGCAAGTCTCATACCTCTGCTCTCCATGTCAAACTCCAAGAAAGAGAGAAAGTCTTTAAAAATCTATATATCTCTGGGTACGCAGTTTCTCTTAGCCTTACCTGCGTGTACGCACCTCAAGTTCACAATACCTGCGTACTTGTACGCTCTGTCTGTAAAGGGCTGGGTGCGTACTCCTGTAAAGGTCAAAAGGCGCAAGTTTCACTCCAAAAAAGTTACTTGTGGTCATTTCTAGAGCATTCTAGAAGCTTGTTTGACGTGTATTGAGCGCCTCCAGATGGTTCATGTATCCCTATGAAAGAGGAACTTATCCCATCAAGAGGGGAGCTATCCCATCCAAAGAGGGGCTTATCCCATTGATGGTGGACCTGATTAACTTCCTCTAGAGCACTATAAATACAGGCATTGGGCCAGAGGGAGGGGAGGTTGAAAGCTGAACATTCCTAAGGGTAGATGCTGCTGGAATTAGGACTCCCTTGTAAAGCTTGAGAGGAGAGATTCCCATCCTTTCCTAGCCTTATTTGGAAGTGGGTGAGCTGATCAAAGTAAAGGAAAACTCTTGCTGGACCCTAGGAGGGACCTGCACAACACCAAGGCTCAGGTTGTAATGGTTTCTTTTGTTTCCACTTAATACAAATGAACTCATTTTTCTCAACAGATTGTTCTTCATGATTTGTTTCATATACTCCTTGGTCTGTATGATGGATATGTGTTATTTTATAGGTTTGTCAGGTGCTATTTAATCTTTTGGCTTGTTAGTGAATGTAGGTTTCAAAGAGAAGGAGGAGCTCATCCGGATCAACGAGGCTGGACTACTACAAAGCGTTGGAATAAAGGTATGTTATAATCACCTGATTACTTGTATTCTAAATGCATGTTTAGAGAAAGGTAGTGTTTATTTGTCTTGTTTGTCACTAGAAAGCCTTAGCTTCTAGGGAGGTTGGTTTTGTCCGTAAAATTGACTCTTTCCGCATGACAACCCCCTCAGCAAGTAGTTGGCCACCTCACCGCACATAACGAGGTTCGCCTATAGGTCGTACTGGTGCCACATCTGTGTTAAGCATAAAATTTTCATGTCAGATCTTATTTCACCTTTAAAAAACATTACATATACATTCAAAAGTGAAAAAATACTTAAGTACTATCAAAACTATTCTCACCTTGAGGACCCTAGTTGGTCCCGAGTGGTAGCATCAAGTCTGGGTCACTAGTAAAGTCCATGCCTTCATAGGCATAGTCATCAACAATCACAATCTAGCTACGGAGCCACTAGAAGAAGTCTTCTTCAAAGAAGTGTCGAAGTGATCCTCCACCTGTGCGAGGATCGAATGATGACCAGCGACCCTGCCTTCGCTCCCTCGGATCAAAGGGACCTAAGCTCACTCATGGGCACATGACAGGTGCACTCTCAAGGAAAAATGAGACTATGATAGTACCGTACCCAAAATTGTGTTGGGTACGGGTCTTGCGTGCTGTCAATTCCGCCTTCAACTGGAAAAGCACTGCTTCACACCAGTTGAACATCTGTGGCTAGACACAGTCAATCGCAAGTAACAGTTGAGCCTTTGTCACTACGTGGGGACTTTTTGACCCTGCCAACTATACAATCAACCATAAAACGTTCGTCATAGACTGCGATCGAATCCTCTCTATAAGGAATCTGTTGCTGACAAGTCCACTCTTAGGGATGTAGTAGATTTGTACCAACTCTGAAGTAGATCATGGATCTGACCTACCACCGGTAAGGTTTGCTTGTGCCCCACGGCATAACAAACCAGTAAAAAAGTAAATGTCATCCTAGTCAATCGCCAGCACCTAATCTCCAATCCTGAACACTTGCTCGTGTTCATCCCAGCGCTGTATGATCCATCTCAGTAAATCCTCCTATCCTTTCATCAGCTCTAGCTTTGCATACTTCAATAAACCACAGTGGTGCAATGCAAGTATGCATGCTGGATCGTTTTACATCAGCAATTCCTCATTTTCATGGGCCCGTTCTCTCGATAGGTCAGTCATTTCAGCCTGAAACCTGCACAAAATAACCCTAAAAACAGTTAAAATGAGGCAAAATCACTTAAGGAACCCATTCATAAGGGTTTTAACTGCTTCCTACAGCCCTAATGCCATGCCCAGTGCTACACAGGGAGGATTAACGCCCTCCAGTGGCTCGTACAGAGCGTTTAACGCTCCCTACTGGCCATCTAGAGGGCGTTAGTGTGCAAATAAGGCTCTAGGGCACCTTAGATCTGCAAAATTCCACCCATAAAATTGTTAAGAAAGGTTTAGTAAGGCATAGAGCAAGGTTTTAGCTCTCACTTTGGATTAACGGCACATCGAATGGTTGCTTGGATCTCCTGCAATGGTCCATGAAAAATCTGCTCCTCTTTAGCTCTAGCAAAGCTCTCACAAACTTCAAAATAGTGAAAATGATGCATGTGAAAGCTCAAAGCATCTCCTTATATAAATTTTAGAGACATGATTTTTTGAAAATCATTAAAGAGGAAGTATTCCTTACATGATTTTTTATCATGCATGAATGCAAATAATAGGAATTGCTACTTTTTTATACTTTTTACCACTTTTTGATGAAAGTAATTTCAGGAATGAAAAGCAGTAAACGCTGCATGCAATTCTAAATAGAGCACTTTTGAAGATATTTTATTGCTCTTTAAAAAATATAAACTTCTCTGAGTTTTTTTGTTGTGGGGCTCATTAAACATATACTGCGATCAATAGAGCACTTTTAGGGATATTTTATTGCGCTTTAAAAAATATAAACATCTTTGAGTTTTCAACGTTAAGCTCGTTAAATCTTTGCAACGATGGTTAGAGCACCTTTTGTGATATTTTATTTCTCTTTAAAAAATATAAACATCTCCAAGTTTTCATCATTGCAGTCGTTAAATATATGCAACGATGCTCTGAGCAACTCTTTTTTTATCTTTTTCCAGCTCATAAACTGAAAAAGGCTAAAGGAGCATTATTTTTAGGCACTTTTTTCTCTCTCTTTAAACTGAAAAAAAATCTTGAGCTATGTCTTGCAGCTTGTTAAACTTGCTAAAGATAACCCAAGAATTCTTTTAGGTACTTTTCTTGCTCATTAAAACTGAAAAATCCCGAGTTTTTGTTACTAGGCTCGTTAAAAATAGACAGCAGTAGCAAGAGCACTTTCTTTTTTGGGACAGTTTCTCGCTCTTAAATCGAAAAATCCCCAAGTTTTTCCCCTCCTTCGAGCTTGTAAAACTATGAAGAAGGGATGAGTCGTTCTTTTCCCTCTTTTTCTCGCTCATTAAACTGAAAAAGATACCCTGAGTTTTCTTCATCTAACTCATTAAAAATTTTGATGAAGGTATTGAGTTTGTCATCGCGTGACTCATTAAAAATTCACGACGAAACACGAGTTTAGTCTGTTGCCTCGTACTCGTAACAAAATGAGTTCGACATCTATTGGAAGAAGGTTTCTCTTTATTCAGGTTCAATAGATTAAAATATGGAAAAGTAATTGATTCGGGTGTACTATTAACATTTTGTCGCACTTGGTTAACAACTATGACAAAAGGACCACCATGGAGTCTCTCTTTACAATCTTTTCAGACTCTCTAAATATGAAAATACTACTGAGTTGTCTAGTCTGGACTCTTTAAATTACACAGACAAGATATGGAGTCGTTCTTTTTAAGATACTTTTTAGACTCTTAAAGCATGAAAAAATTGACAAGTTTTCCTATCTGGACTCATTAAACTTATCAGATAGGGCAAAGAGTCATTCTTTTTGTGATCCTTTTCAGACTCTTTAAACATGAAAAGATCGATGAGTTTACCAGTCTGGACTCATTAAAAAAATCAGATGGGAAAAGTGTACAATACAATTGTATTCTGTATTAGAAAGTGTGGTTTGGCAGCAATCATTCCCTTGAACATGGCACTCCCTCAGATAAACCTTCATTTTGATGGTCTCTTAATATTTACCCTACAATCCTATGAGTTTTAGCCTATATACCCTATTGTAATTTCATCTCCATATCTTAACACTCTGTAGTGTTCATGAGTCTAGTGCTGTCTGGTTAAAACCGTTGTCATGCCTTCTATTGTTCAAGGGTCTCCATTTGTTTCCTATATCAACCGCTCCTACATATCCTTTCATCATGCCCTCCGTTGTTTAGACCCAAATTCTCAAAAGATTCCTCAAAAAACAAAATCATTCTTGTCCAGTTTCGGGTTGACTGATGTAGGATACGTCATTGTCTACCTCTCGATAGGTTTCTTCCTATCGACTTCAACACTCTATCTAGGAAGATAACCCAGAAACACATTCAGTGCCTTGGTACTTGCAGACATTAGTGGTAGGTTAACTTGTGTTTTATCATGGGTTTTCATTATTGGCTCCTAGTTAAGTGATTCTACGAGTGTTAGATGACAAAGAAATTCTTCAAACTCACTAGTCTGCACTGTGCATCTTGGAGACCATCACCATTATCGGTGGCCTTCCTCACATCTGTTAACGGTCTCCATTATTGGCTGGTAATCAGATGATTTTGTGCATGTTTGACATCAACACATCTTATCACATGTACCGATCTATGTTGTTCGATGAAGCGGAAATCAAGACCTTGGGTAGAGGCTTGCATCATTCAACCTTGTTTCCTCTCCCAAGCTGCGGATATTGTTCTTTGGAGACAACTATTTCAGGATGATCTATTATGACACTAGATCCGCTCTGTGCCATATTGGCGACCAACATTGTTATATCACAGATGAGAAAATTACTCTGACATAGCTACTGAGCATGGGAATGCCCGACTCAGGACATGATTTTAGTAGTTTATATATATGTATCTATGTTGTATTAGGTTTTCCTTACCGCCCGAAACTTCTCTCTCTCTCTACAAAGATTTTGACAGCAAATTACAATTTGTTTTTCATAAAGTATTTCGGCCATCGTCTCTGCCTTTGATCTCATACTTTAGGGGGAGTCTATTATAGGAAAAATTGACCTCCTCATCAACTCAGAGGTGAAAGACAAGATGACTGAAGCAAAGACCACAATTGCAGGCTTGGAATCCACACTAACGCTCTCTATACACTATCAACCTACTTTATAAAGTTTGTTACCAAGCATAAAGGAGCGTTAGTCACCCTGCTAACTCATGTTGTTAGACTAGGGGGAGCGTTAGTGAACCTAAGGGATGGTCAAAAGATCATGCCAACGAATCTACTCATAAATATCTAGATATTAAATCCCCAAATTTTCTCAAGAAAAGCAAGGAAACTCCAAAAATCAAGATATTTGGGAAAAAACTTGTAAATAGGGCAGATTCATGGCTTTTTCCCTAATGAACTCTAGGAGGAGCTTGGCAACCCCAAATTGATTGCTATATAAGCATTGAGAGGGCCATTGCAAAGGTGTTAGAGCATTTGGAAGGATAGCCCATAGAGCTATTGTGAACTGTCATATTCTTGAAGAAGCTAGCTGAAAGAGAGAGAGAGAGAGAGAGAGGAAGGAGGGGTAAGGAAAGCTGATACAATGGATGGTTGTAATCACTCTTTCATTCGGAATATAGAACTGCAGTTTTGTTCCCTACTCCATAGTGTTGGTAATGTTGTTCATTTATTTATTCATTCTGATGCTTGTCGAGATGAGTAGTTAAGTTATACACTAATACATGTTTTTTGTGCATTCTTACATTAGTTTTCATAAGTGTATGTTGTGATTGGTTTCCCTTGTCCTTCATGTAGGAATTATCTTCTTGCCGCATAGAGATCCCCAAGAAAATCTAGAAAGAGCTAAGGGTAATCCTCTTTCCATACCCTATCAATTTATGTTTGATAGATGAACATGTGTGTAACTTGGTAGCTTTTGTAGATAATCTTACGGTCTATCAAAGGTCTCAAGAAGACCTTTGAGGGTAGTTTTTACCCCATAGCACACTGCACATGGTTTGTGGCGTCTTTGACACCACACCTGAGGACGACACTGTCACAACAGAAGCTCTCAACCCAGGCAGAGGCATTGGAAATGGCAATGAGGTTGCACGAAACACCGATACAAGATCTGGGGTTGGGAGTCCAACAAATCCACACGCAACTACAAAACCTATGCTTAGAGATGCAAAGTTTGAAGCAGGATAGGGTGCCCCGGCCAGAGGCATGTGAAGAAGTGTGGTGTATAAAATGCAAAGGCTAGGGTCATGATAAGGATCATTGTCTTGTATTCGCAAACTATTTGGCAGGAGTGGGACCGATGCCATTGAGACCAGAGGCACAAGCAGGGCCGAGTGTGCCTACTACACTCTAGTGCGCGATTTGTTAGGTGGGAGGAAAGCATGCAATGGACAACTATCACATGTTGCCAAAATATACCCAGACTCTGCAACAACTGTACTATAATTTCTGTAGATCAGTGGGTCATGATGAGCGAACATGTCGGAGCTATGAACTAATGATGGATAGGACCCCAACTTATCAAATGCAGAAAAAAATGCGAGGCCTCAATCCAGCTACAATAATAGCACGGGGTGGCTTCCAAGGGCGAGGCCGAGGTCGCAGGGGAATGCGGCCCATGAGGGGCCACGGACAGCTAATTTGTTACAATTGCGGAGAACTTGGGCACTACGCTTGTGATTGCACCAACCCGATGAGACTATATTTCCCATACTATGAATAGTTTGATCATGAAATGATAGATTGTCCAACGTTGATCGCACAAATGCATGAAAAATGGGTGCTGTAGCCCACTCCGATGCAAAATATCCAAATGATGAGGTCCGAACTACACGAAGAGGACCCCAACGTAAACATGATGCTCAGAAGTGGCATGACCATGGGGGAAGATAAGGGGAAGCAGTCTGAAGAGGATACTTGGGTACAAAAGGCTCCTGGAAAGGCACCTAAGTTTGACTTGAACCATGTAAAAGAAATGTTTATCGAAGCTAAGAAGAGCTTTGTGGAGGTCTCTACTCCAAGTAGTAGGGATCAACCAGAGATGGGCCTGGATCCCTCTATGCTAACTACCTTTTTAGATACATGTATGAAACTGCTGCATGATAACAATGCAGTTAAAAGACTACAAGAGTTGATCATTAGGTGCGCAGGGTCAGGGGAGCCACGCGTAGTTCGAAAAATGGGGAAGCATGCTCTGCGCACCAAATGGGAAATGCAGTTGAAAACACAAATTGGCAAATATGAGATGGATCAAGTAATCTTACACCTAGGTTCAGACGCAAACGTATTACCAAAGTAGACTTGGGAATGCATGGGTAGGCCCGCACTATAGTGGTCTCCTATTTAATTACGGATGGCGAACCAACAAAAGATCTTGCCAATGGGAAGATTAACAAGAGTAACAGTGGATATCGACAGTGCGAGCATGCAAACAGATTTCGAGGTAATAGAGATTGTAGATGATAGTAAGAATTACCCCGTATTACTTGGAATAGACTAAGCAATGGATATGAATGGAGTCATCAACCTAAAGAAGTGGAAAATGATTTTTGAGAAAAAGTCCCTACATGTGATAGTTCAGAAGGATCTCGCCGAAGGAGAGTGCTAAACTGAACCTATGCACGAAGATGACAACGACGATGAGCTGGACTGCATTTACCAGATAACAGTGTAAGATCAGGATAGGGTAAACCCGATTGAAGATGGGAGAATCTCATGGGAGCGTGATACTTCCTGTATGTCGGATTCCGATGAAGAAATAGAACGCTGGCAGAACAAGTTGTATGAAGTAACCACATTGAATTGCAACCTGATGATTTGCTCACTATGACACATGACAACCGAAGCAAGGGAAATGCTAACAGATGATGGGATAACAATATTGGATGAAGCCTTAGACAAAATTGAAAGTACTATACCAGAACAAACCGTTCAGACGTGCGATAGTATTACAAGCATAGGATTTAATAGGATGCAATGGCGGCTCACAGTGCCAAGTACGAAGTGGGGAGAGTTTGCCAAAATATGCAAAGTCATGAATAAGGGTTAACGATACAATATAAAAAGGGGGCTATGCACATCCCACGGGTCAGATGGGCACATCCAGTGCGCTGCACAAACATGGCCGCAAAGTTGAGGCTACAGAATGGTACCAAAACTGAGGTCTCTGAAGCACCTCTGTAGAAGGCCATGGATGTAGTAATATCAGAGAAAAGAATAGTGTGCGAAGTCTATGCTGAAGGGCTCATACAACCAAGAGAAGAGGAGTATGAATGGATTCAGGAAGCCATTCGGCAAGGAAATGTGCAACTTCATGAATTGGAAAAAAATAGAGTACTTCTCAAAAGGTAGAATATGATGATGGACGTAGAAATTAAACAGTGGGAAAAAGAACTATGTGACTACCAGGTAATTGGTTGAATATTGTGGTTAAGGTTGTGCCTCAGTCTTAAGAGAAATTAGGAGAACGCTTCGCATCCAACAATGTGCATAGCGATAATGAAAGAAACCATGTCGAGGGTTGTTCGCCAGGACGTGTAACAGTGCACCAAAAGGGTGTGACCACCTAACTAACTGAAGAGGGGACAATCTACTCCAAGCAGTTGAAAGAGAGTGCGGGACTATAAACATTCTGTTAGGAAGCTGCGCGACAACAAGAGTACACGCAGGGTCGGTATGTCCCACAGATTGCGGTCGCGCAGAATGGGCAACGCTACTACACAGATAAACAAGGAAGTTACCATTGGTGGCACTGTTCATGACAAGACATATGAGTTAAGGAAAAAAGAAGGGGGCAGTGGACATTTAAGACATAAAGTCAGAAATCGATTCGAATGATCTGCCACTAGTATAGCATTAATGAGGGGAGGGTTGAGTTGGAATTACAATGGGCCTATAAATCACAGATGACCCCCTATCAAGAAACCCTTGGCTTACAGTTATTGCATTATCAAGTGGGCATGCATCTAATGAATGAGGAGGTTGTAAGAGTGAGTCTGTGGTTTGAAGCCTTGCCGAAGGATACACAGGAGTGCCTTATCAAACTCATGTCAACAACCAAGGGAGCCCTGTAGAGTCCTACGCCACTGGGAGGGGATGCACCAAAAATCCCTAAATCACCACGGACATCGAGGCCCAAAAAGGATCCGTAGGTAGCAGGACCGGTCTGTATGTCTCCATGAAACCCACGTTTTGGTAAATTGTCGATGGAAGAAAAGGGAAAAACAGTTAATATTGAGAGCGATGATGAGGAGGAGGATCCTCCAACCTTTGTCGAAGAAATGGAACCAGAAGAAGAGACGGACGAAGACATCCAACCAATATGGGCCACAGCAAAACTGCCCAAGTATGTCCCTCCTTGGAAAGGGAGGGTAAAGGTACCTAAATATTTGGACACCATTAACAGCATGTTTAACACTCCATCCCTCCCTGAAGGGGTTTTGTTTGAAGGAACGGCTGTGGGCCACATTCCCTCTATGAAATTTGAAGACTGGGACCTTGCAGACAGCGAGAAGTTTCCCCATTTAGAAACTAGCGAGCTGATGGAACTAAGCATGGAAGGGGTCGTTACAACATTGCAACCACAGACATGGCTGCGCGAGGTGGGCGAGGCTGGGATACTCCACCTCCTATCAATTCCGCACTTTCATCGGGCACCGATCACCATATTTGTCATTAGGCAACTGCTTTGCTTAGTGCATGATGGGTACTTATGGCTGGAAGAGCCCATTCCTATCACGGCAGAGCTCATTCATCAGATTTCTCAGCTTCCCTATGCAGGAAGGGACCCCACAAAAATAGCTAGCACAAGTGGAGACTTGATGCTTGTGGAGGCCATCAAAAAGAAATATAAGTTGGAGAAAAAGCAGAGGGGTACGTTATTACTAGTATTCAGAACAAAGGGGTCCGTGTCACCACCCAGTTGTTGGCAGGAAAGGTGATGAGAAAATGTAGGGGCAACAAGGTACCAACAACGGTCATTGCACTAGCCGAGCAATGTGCAAATGGGGTACAGATCAACTGGGTGCAATTCCTTCACGATGAGTTCTTGACAAACTGTAGGGAGGCCCGAGGTTAGGGTAAGACCTTCCACTACACGTGGTTACTCTTATCCATACTACTGGTTACAAGCGAATTGCCAGAAGATAGTCAGTTTCCTCCCCTTGACCAGAATTAGCTAGAGGCAGCAAAATATGCATCGCTATGGGCGACAAAGGATGCCACGCAAATCCGTGAAACCAATATCTTCTGGACACTGATGGAGGCAAGCATACGAGTGTGGATCACTAAACGACCAGGCCTGTCCGCCATGGTCTACGACAATGTGAATAGTTTCACAGAATTTGAAGCAAATATGCACCATGTGTATATTAGGGCATGAAAGGACCAAGAGCAGAAGTGGACCACACTCCCCTTCATCGTAATAGATGACGCTGCGTTTTCAATACTCGATATGTGGCCACCAGAATGGTGCACACCATATTTGGTGGTGCGCAATGAGATAGAGATTCAAAGTCAGAAGGCTGCTGTCAAGAGTCTGGCACAAAAAAAGCGGAACGAATAGCTAGCCAAAGAAGTACGGGCGTCTCGGGAGGCAACAAAGGCCACCATGGAAAAGACAGCAACAGTAGGGGGCATTTCGACACAGGATGAAAGAGGCCCAAACTTGACTGTAGGGCAAAGGGCAGATAATACGACAAAAGGCACGAACCCGCACACCACCTCTACACCCTTAAAAACGCCACGTGTGATAGAACAAATAGGGCCTCGGAAGAAGACCAAGGCGTCCAAGTTGGATGGGGAGCCTATCACACTGACTGAGGGTGACCTATGCGACATTGGTGATACAGTTCGTGAAGTCACCTGGGAGGTTCTCCAGGAGGCAATGATGGAGCAACAGACTGTGTTGGGGGCACTCATAATGCAACTACAAGAATTTCAAGTATGACCTCCACAGTAGGGAAGGGTAGCCGCTTATGGGGATACAGGTACATCAGAGACCCAGCAGTTGTTGCAGGCCAAAATGGCTAACACTGTCACGCTACTGGAAGGAGCACTGATGGCAAATAATGTAGAGGACAGAGCCGCAATAGGCCAGCTCAAGGGACTTGGGTTAAACTTGGTTGCCCTCCCACGAGAAATACTATATCAATTATAGGATGGAGAAACGAGAGAGATCCACGCTAGGGAAGGACGTGCAATATAGATGCTCAACGAACAGCGAATCAACATTGAGCAACTAAGCCTTCAACACGACGAAGTAGTAGCATGGATTCAACAGTTGGAACAAACTGTCGAGGAAGCAAGTCGTCGCGCCCCGAGCTTGAGATTGCACTGGACTTACCAGTAGGCATATGAATCCATAAATTGGCTAGTGGATTCCGTGAGGCAAAGGAGGAAGCCACGAGGATCCAGTTGGACCTCGACTTATAGATTACAAAACTAAGGTTGAAGGCACAACCCTCTACACTGTCGGAGGTCCGCGAGCAGTGGCACCGGGCCATTCAAGCAGGGTTGGAATAAATAAAGTACGCCATACAGGAATGCACTAGTTTGCTAGACCAGTCACTTGTCACTCTTAGTTCACTACAGGAATACCCGACACTCCAATGGATAGAGGGAGAAGTGCAAGAGTTGAAATAGGCTTATGAAAACATCAGGGGGACAGTGCAGATGGTTGCCCTTACTCAACAATTGGCTAAGATGAAGGATGCCCGTGCTCTGAAAGCCCAGGTGGACGCTGTGCATCAGAAGGAAGCAGTTCTTAAAGAATGCATCTAGCCTTGGCTCGAGGAAGCATTCACGGTCACCGCCAAGATCGAGGGAAAGCTGGCACACATGTAGGCTGTATATGCACTCAGGCAGGCACTTGGGCCTCCTGACGAAATGTCTGAGATACATGTACAATGGATACAACGGACAACATAGGAATGTATTGTAGACGTAAGTGAAGTGCAGAGATTACTAGATGATATTCGCACAAAGATTACTACACTAGTGAGGTGTCTCGGGATGAGTCACGATGATTGTGTTGGGGGCCTGTTGGGCAGCGAATCCCCCGCATAAGGGTTTTTGGGGGCCTGTACACATGTTGTTCTAAGACAGTTTTTGGATAGTTAAGTCATGGATCAACAGGGTTGGTGATAATGTTGGAGGCATCATAAAGGTCAAATACATGGATTAGAAGTTGTCAAAGAATGTATTTAAGTCTTAGATAAGGTTGTTGAAACATGTTTTAGGAGTTTTACTCCTATTTGTATTAGGACTCCTAAAAGACAGTTAGCTGTAAGTTTGTAATTAAGAGTTTGTTTTATGAGTAGATAGGTGTCAATTTTAGAAATTCAAATTCTCCTAAGGATGGATCATAGAATCCAAGGTTGTAAAGACTCTATATGAAGCATGAGGTTGAATTCCTCAGGGTTGGCATTAGTATTAGCAAAAGAAAGTTGTGTTATTGTAAGAAACTGTGGTTTTTCAAACTTAATACAGAGATCAGTTTTACTACTCAAGATTCACAAGGGGTTTATGTGTTTGATGTTTTTATGGCCTTTTTCAATTACTTATTTGCATTTGTATGAGCTTTTGATACTTAGAATTCATTGGAAAATGCTCTAATTTCCTTCACATGCTTGTAAACTGTGTTGATTCATTGTGTTACTATTTTACTTATAAACCTAAACTCCAAGTGCCTTGACTTCCATGTTTTGCTGATCATGATGTTTTGTTGAAGACTATCTTGACTACATAGCCCAATAGATGTTTACTAATCTTTGATTCAACCAGTTATATATTTTTGTTCATTTTTATTCCTAGAGTTAGCCATCTAATCATTAATCAAAAATCTTAAACCTATTGAGAGAGCCCTCTCAGGTTGAGGAGGCTAAGCCTAAATCAAAAGATTGGTTTAAAAGAGTTACTCAGAGTCTACTTGATCAGCGGCATATCAGGGTTAAATTTTGTGATAAAAACTTACATTAACCAACCAACTTTCGTATCTAATCTAAAATGTCACATGATTGAAGCAGCCTTGGATAATGAAATTGAAGATCCCTTAAAAGATATCAATGACCAAACAATACAAACAACAACTGTTTATAACAACAAACCCATTGAAATTGAGCGAGGGAAATTGCTAAACATTAACGAAAACCTAATTGATGACCAACAGTAGAGGCTTATCCAACTCCTTAGAAAATATAAAGAGGCTTTCACTTGGGATTACCCATATATGAAACGGATTGACCCCCAATTATGTATGCACCACATCTACACTGAGAAATATCCGAGACCCATTAGAAAACCTCAATGAAGATTAAACCCTCACCTAAAGGATATTGTTAAAGACGAACTATAGAAACTGTTAGATGTAAATTTCATCTATCCTATATCTGATAGCAAATGGGTGTCTCCATTAGTTGTGGTTCCTAAAAAGAATGGGAAGTGGCATATATGTGTTAATTACAGAGAGCTTTATAAAGAAATGCAAAAATATCATTTTCCCCTCTCATTCATCGACCAGGTTCTAGACACATTGGCAAAGGAAAAAAATCTTCTCTTTCTTAGACGGCTTCAGTGGCAACAACCAAATCCAAATTGCCCCTGAAGACCAAGATAAGACTACCTTCACCTGCCCCTCAGGGACATTTGCTTACAGGGTATTACCTTTTGGACTGTGCAATGCACCTGCCACATTCCAGAGAGCCATACTCAGCATCTTTGCAGACTTGATAAATGAGGGACTCGAGGTGTACATGGATTATTTTACACCCTATGGAGATGACTTCGAGCCGACATTACAAACACTAGAGAAAGTCTTGGAAAGATGCATTGTTACTAGGCTCTACTTAAGCCACGAGAAATGCCACATGATGATGACCGAAGGCCTGATCCTGGGTCATTACATCTCAGCAGCTAGAATTCAGGTAGATCCAACAAAAATTCAGATAATCCTCTTAATACCTACCCCCTGCACTCAAATTGAGGTACATAGTTTTTTGGGATTCTCTAGATATTATCGAAGATTTATAAATAAATTCTCCCAAATTGTTGCACCATTATATGCTTTGACAAGAAATATCAATTTTATATGGACTGATAAATGTGACATTGCCTTTGAAGAATTGAAATGGCTAGTATCAACAGCTCCAGTATTACGAGGCCCGAACTGGGATTTACCATTCTAGATTTCATCCAATGCATCAGATATGGCCATTGGAGCAGTTCTCGACCAAGAGGAAGACAAGAAACCCTATGCGATATACTACATCAGCAAAAATTTAACTCCTGCTGAGTTGAATTACACCATGACCGAGAAAGAGTTTCTAGCTGTAATCTATGCTATTAACAAATTCAGACACTATATAACAGGATACCCTGTGGTTTTGTATACTGATCACTCTGCTATCAAATATTTAGCTAATAAACCTATTACGAATGGAAGAGTGACACGATGGTTAATCCTTTTGCAGGAATTTGACATAACAATCAAGGATCGACCAGGAAAGGAAAATTTGGTGGCAGACTTCCTCTCATGTGTGCCAAAAACAGATGATGCAATGGCAGTAGAAGATCAGTTCCCTGACAAGCACCTATTTGTTGTAACTGTGAAAGCACCTTGGTACATGGATGTTGCGAATTACCTAGCAGTGGGAAAATTACCCAAGCACCTGACACCTAGAGAAAGAAAACTAATAGTGCAACACTCGATTCTCCTAGATCGGAGGATACCTCTTTCACACATGAGCTGATATGCATATCCGCAGGTGTGTCAGGGAAGACGAAATCTACGATATCCTAAAATCCTGCCACGATGGACCTTGCGATGGACACTTTGCAGACTGTAGGACTGGACATAAAGTCTTACAGATGGGCTATTATTGGCCCACCATTTTTAAGGACGCCAAGAAATTTGTCCAGGCATGCAATAGCTACCAAGGCATGGGTTGCCTTGGCCAGTCTGACAAGATGCCCCTACATCCACAGTTAGTCATTGAACCTTTTGAACACTAGGCGTTAGATTTCATTGGCCCGATAAACCAATCATTTAATAAAAAGACATATATACTGGTTGCAATGGAATATGTAACTAAATGGGTGGAGGAAAAAGCATTACCAAGGAAAACAGAGGACACAGTAATCCATTTTATTTTCCAAATTTTCATGCTGTATGGCTTGCCCAGAGAAATAATTACGGATGGAGGGCCACAATTTATAGGCTATAATATTTCTTCTACATTAAAAAATCATCACATTTTGCACATAATTACATCTACATACCACGCGCAGGAAAATGTCCAGACAGAAAGTACCAACAAAGTAATCGAGGCCATTCTAACAAAGATAGTCGCCTCGCATAGACGTGACTAGGCTACCCGATTGCCAGAATCCCTGTGGGCATGTTGCACGACTTGGAGGAATACCACAGGATACTCCCCATATCAGCTAGTGTTTGGAAAAGAACCTATCTTCCCCATAGAATTTGAAATTCAGACATTGATAATATCCCAAGAAGTAGAGCTGGATTTGAATGAAGCACAGGTTAACACACTACATCAAATCAATGAATTGGATGAAATCCAGCTATCAACTCTTCAACATACTGCACTGATTCAACAACAAATATCAAAATGGCATGATGCCCTCATCAAGGAAAAGATATTCCATGAAGGTGACTGGGCACTTCTGTAGGATTCTAGGTTCTATGGTTTCCCAGGCAAACTCTAGACCAGATGGTTAGGACCCTACGAGATAAAGGAGGTGTGCGATAATGGCACCCTTACATTAGCCACCATTGATGGTTCTGGCTACACTTTTAAAGCAAATGGGCATCGAGTACGCCTCTACCACAAACCACTTACAACGGAATCCTTTTTCCAACAAATACGTGAAGATTCCACGATACAAATTCTCGTTGAAGAAGGCAACTCTTCGACAGCACCAGTCCAATGAAGAATTTATTTTTGAAACTTGTACATAAATTGATTTTTTGTTTTCTTTCTATTTGATTGTATTTTCTTAGAACAGTAGAGATGATTGTTTATTAGTTTTTTTCCTATTTTTATTTGTTGTTCCCTATAGGGAACAATACTTTTCCATGTGCATTTTCCTTTGTTGTTCCCTACAAGGAATAGCTTTTGTTCCCTATAGGGAACAACACTTTTTGTGTGTATTTTTCTTTGTTGTTCCCTATAGGGAACAGCTATTATTCCCTATAGGGAACAACAATTTTTGTGCGTATTTCCCTTGTTGTTCCCTATAGGGAACAGTTGTTGTTCCCTATAGGGAACAGTTGTTGTTCCCTATAAGGAATAGCAATTTTTGTGTTTATTTTGCTTTGTTGTTCCCTACAGGGAACAGCTGTTGTTTCCTATAAGGAACAACACTTTTGCGTGTATTTTTTTTTTGTTCCCTACAGGGAACAACTGTTTTTCCCTATAAGGAACAACACCTTTTTTGTGTGTTTTTATTTGTTGTTCCCTACAGGGAACAGCTGTTGTTCCCTATAGGGAACAACACTTTTTGTGTGGGTTTTCTTTTGCTATTCCCTTCAGGGGACAACACCTTGTGAGTATTTTTAGAACACCCTTTCTCCCCCTCACATGATCATCCCTAGACCATCCCAGTCCACTCTTTATGATCCTGTTTATGGCATAAAAGTACAATACATATTTAAGGACAACAAGTATGGAGTCTATTAGAACAGGAAAATATCTTGAATATTATCATCTTTAACAAGATTTCTTGTGATGTTCGAAAAACAAAGGACACAATTATCTATATCACTTCACTGTCCTCATTTTCACTATAAATCAAATTGATCGATTATATGTACCATGCTGGTTCTCCCCTGTCCCATATAACTCTCTCTGTTTATTATCAATAAGACGATGGGTATATTATTTTTTATTGATATGTTCAAACTTCTTCCGCCATCCCTACTCTTAAGGAGTACTGAGCCACCCTCTATATATAAAATGGGGAGTGTTTAATATATATATATATATATATATATTCACTAACAATTTTATGATTGTTTTCCACAGATGGAGGATAGGGGGTCTCATCACGAGCCAGCCTACCATGATCATAAGGAAGGAGCGAAGTGGCATTCCCACTATGGCCACCACACCAGGATATGATCCAATGTATGCATCAAGAAACAAAGTCCTTGGAACAGGAGGTCTCATCACGAGCTGGCCTGACCACTTTCGCTACTTCCCAGTGAATGGCAATGTGTTCATTTGGTTACCATGTCAGCACATTGGTCTCTACTATGGATATCATAATGCACTTACACAATTATACATAGAGGACCATGGTTCCCAAGGGATAGAAAGCAACTTTGTCGAGGCTATGGATGCTTGCAAGCAAAAAAAGCTCTGTTGATGGCATTGAAGTTTTATTTTCTACATCAATAATTATTATAATACCCTCTTCTTATGTTTCTATTTGCTCTATGGAGAGATTATGTCCCTAACTTACCTTGAACCTTTATGCATGAGTTAATCTTTTAAACTCAATCACAACAGTTTTAAGTGGAATAACGACAGTAAAGTGTTATTTTCTGCATATGCTATCCTTTTTATTTATCGCATCACCTCACAACATCTTATCACTTATTGATAATTCTCGTTACGTGCCTTTTTTTCATTACTCCAATATCCTTTATGATCTTTTCATTAATATATTTACCATGCCACTTTCATTACCCAATCCATCACCCCTGTACTTCGCTGCCAGCGCATCATCCTTTCATTCATTCAGACATAGGTGGCCTATCATTTCGACAGGGGGCGAGGACCTCTAGTATAATTATGCATGCGTTGTCATCTTTTTATTTGATTTTACAGAACAATACGACATCCCATGATCACAAAGCATGTGGCATTATAACAATCCTCGATAACGGTATTTATGTTTATAAAGTATCACTTGATAGAGCCATTACAACCATTTTTTGTTCCATCACTTGGTTATATTCATTGATGTGCTTTCCCCACTACACTAATCGTTTGCAGAATTCAAGCATTATGGGAGGAAGAATAGTGCACCGAGAACCTTTAACACTAGTTGTCTCCAATGAAGCCAGGGAAATTCTAGCTCACGCAGGATGGATAGCATATTTTACAAGATTTCAACCCCCCAATGAGGAAATCACCATCGAATTTTTATGGCATCTACAGAATGGAAAATCTGTGGTAAGAGGTAGACAAATCACTGTAACAGATGTTGTGATAGCAGAAGTGTCTAGGTTGCCGGCAGAAGGACCAGTATGGGTTGGCAAGTGATTAAAGCTACATGACACTATGGAGGCTTTTAGGGATGAAGGATAGGATCTAATAAATAAGGGAAAAGGAATTTGGCCATCTTCTCTTGGAGAGCCATGGGGATAATTGGCACAAACTGTCCCGAACTATATTACCTACGATGGGTGTAAAGACGTGGTAAGGCCGCAGCAACTCAAACTTTTAGCAATTTTAAAACAAAAATGCTTTGTTAATTTTCCTGAACTGTTGAATTCATTACTGCATGACACTTTCGAGAGGCTGAGATGATCCCAACACATAAAAATAGTAGTTAGCCACCATTGTGTAATCAGGTTAATAGTTAGCCATAACCTTGCTAACAACAATCAACCTAGGATGATCTAATATTGGCCCTCGAAAGAGGTGTAGCCCTGCCAGAACCTAACCCTGTTACAAAAAGAAAGAAGACTACCCTTTCAGGAAGCATACCTCACAAACGCAAACGATCCACAAGGTTGAGGTCAAAATAGGGAGCGTCTGAAAATCCTCAAGGCAGTACTAGTCAACCCATAGAACTATCCAGCACAGTAAGGGAACAATACATGTAGCTAGAGTTAGAAGGACAAGATAACCATGAATCAGAACCTGAGGAAGGAACAGGGCATTCTGAAGATGAACAAAGAAATGAATTGGTACCTCCTTCAACACCAAATATGAGTTCTCAAGACGATTTGTTGCACAATTTCGAGACAGGAATGGCCTAGGTCCTGGCCAACATGAATGTCTACATGCAGCCTGAAGGACTGCCCAATCTTAACTTAGGAGAAACCCAATCTCCTGAGAATTTTGGTGATACCAGAATTCTATCTCCCTCAAAAGATGCAAACCATGAAGCGAAAACAGATGCAGAAGCCATTCAAGAATTAGAAAACCAATTTGGTGACACACTCCTAGTGGAAAACAGCCATGAAGGTCTAGACCCAGAAAACATAGACCAAGAAGAACAAGTAGAGACAGATATTATTTGGGAAGCTGATAATCAATATGGAGACACAGTCTTATTGGAACAGAGCCAAGGTGAACAACCAGGCTCTTTACAGATAGGATCTATTAACGAGACTATTAGCAGACCAATTACTCCTCTGAAAAGGTATAGAGCCAAATTGAAGAAGCTAAGAAAAGAATAGCAGAAGCTTCGCAAGACGGTCAAAAGACTCCAAAGGAAAATAAAAGAAATCACAATGGGAAAGGTTCCGAACGATACCCCGGAGATAGTAAATGTGGCTGTGCAAACAGAATTATATGAAGAAAGGGCTACAGGAACTCAAACTGAGCCCATACCTACTCAAACAGTCATCACCCAAGAGGAACAACATGAAAATTTAGTAGACGTAGCTACTCAGACAGAGGTTTGGACCTCCCACAACAAAGAAGTACAGACAGAAGATGTATCCTCTTATAGCATGGGCACTCAGACGAAGGTTTGGACCTCCTGCAATAAAGAAACACAAACAGAAGATACCCCTTCTCATAGCATAAGCACTCAGACAGGCATACAAGCCAAAGACATCATGACACACAATGACCCCATTATACTGAATCTTCAAGAAGAATTGGCACAAGCTCGGCTCGCATTAGAACGACTTGAACAAGAAACCATTTCCCAGCAGAAATATCAAGAGATGCAGAGACAGCTTCGGGAAATGAATGCAATAGAGAGCAAGACTTTCGACAGATGTAGAAAGGCAGAAGAGAAAATAGAGAAGATCAAGCTCAAACTAGACAAAGTCATAGGTCAGACAAACACCATCTGCTCACTTTATACAGATGTCCTGCCATGCAAGTCTCTCACCACCAATTATGCCTTGTTTTTGTTAGAACGATACCTGTTGTTGAAAATTAAAGCCATGAGAGCTAGAAAACCAATTGAATTAAGAACAATTGAAGATTTTATAAATTGCTGCAAACAACATGGTGTAAAGGTCCAAAGGCTTCTTTTTTATTTTTACCTGCACAATTTTGTATTAGATAACGAGGTGGAAAAGAACCTGAACCCTTTTGAAGGAGATGTTAAATTCCAGGCCTTTATTTCATTTGCAGTTAACCAACTCAAATGGTTTAAAGCTTATAATGCATTCCAAAGATAGGAACATGGATTAGATCTGTGGGTAAGAAGTGAACCTAAGCACCCTTTTCAAATGTTTGCCAACCATAAGAGTCTGATGACATGAGAAGGGGTGATTAAAATTTTAGAGCCCATTCATAATGAGATTTTATAGAAAGGATTATCATATTTCCTCTCCATTCAAGAGAGCTCTCTGTCTGCATCCAAGCTCAGGTGGACGGTCTCCACTAGTAGTGTGCAAGATAGGGAGCCATTTAATTACAAAAATTTTAAAGCAGTTGTGGCCCGTTTGGTCATCTATAGAAATCTTATTTTTAGAGAAGGACGTTATTGGTTAGGATGTTGGTTTCGGAGCCCCATTATTTGGTATCCTCCTGAAGGTTATCGGGCTATCTACAAATTTCCTGAAGGAAAGGAAGGGCTCGCCTTTGCGCTCCTAGCTCAACATCATGGTTTTAGACCAATTTTCAATGCTCCCTCTCCAGCCTACTCTTTAACTACACTACATAAGAACTACTTACTTTTCATGAGGACATGAAACAAGGTAAGCAGGGGAGTATGTTGAGTTACGAAATGGGTATGTATTTACTCTTAATTCCATCACCTTTTTCCTCTTTTATTATCTCTTTCATATCTTAATACACTAACATATCGATGGATTATGATAAGAAACGGATGAACTACTCACAGTTAAGATTTAGCTATCATAACTAACTTTTACTCCCCTTTATGCAGAAAAACAATGAAAGGAACAGTTGTTGTTCCCTAGCGACGGGACAGCATAACGCAACAAAGGGAGAATGGAGAGCGTCGGTTGCAGACAGGTCGGAGGACGAATCAGGAGGATCAGTGCAAAATAGGAAGGGTTTCTGAGGATAGCGTTCAGTTGTGAACCCCTCTTTACCTCTTTCTGACTATAAAAGCAAACGATTGTAGGAAGAAAGGGGATCAATCTCTGTTATTTCAATTGTAATTTTAATTTACAAACTCGTGATGTTGGAGAACGCGACAATGTTGTAACACTACTTAAGTTCAATGATTAATATAGAATTGAAGTTTTTGTACATTCGTATTCTCTGAAGTAGCTCAGCAGTGTTTGCTGGTGGCTAAGGGCCCGACCTCTGGTGGATTAAACTGCTTCCTTGTGTTATATATTTCTGATTCTCGCAAGTTTGATTGGTTTGATAATTTTCTTGTTTTTTGTGAATTTATCCTATTCGCTATTTACCGCTTTCTTGTATTTAGTAGTATATTTTGTTTATATAATTTACAGCACTGTCACTTTATTTGATTTATGCTTATTGTAGATTAAATTATTTAGATAGTGAATCGCATCGATTCAATCAGCTGTAAGAGTTTGGTTATTGCTATTGAACTCTCAAATTGATATCATTTCCATTTGGATTGCTTCGTAAAGATTGAATATGATCTAGATTGAATCAGCTAAGAAGAGATTGGTTATTGCTACTATGCTCTCGGCTAACACTATTGTTGATTGAATTGCTTGTGTGAGATTTGATTACGATTTCAGTAGAGGATTGAGTCTTGAAGATTAGATGTTATAGTTCCTTTAATAATTACAATTTGAGCTTTATAAATGCATCCGTTTACTCTTGTATCAAAGGTTTATACTTCATTTTAAGAAACATTACTCTCTGGATTCATAGCATGCACATATTGTGTACACTCTTGGAATAAAAGGACCTGCCTGGGTTGATGATTGATGTGGGGTAATTAGGAGTTTTAAAAGACACCTTTTATCAACCAACACCCCTCAGGCTTTTCCCTTTGTCAAACAAAACCTTTCAATTCCTTCATGTACCTCTCTGAGAAGAACATCCAACAACAAGAAACCACCCTAACTAATTCAAACTCATCTACTAGGTGAATTAGAAGAAGAACCTGCAAGTCCATGAAACTCGTTGGAAGTTCCTTCTCAAACATACAAAAAGTATCATTTATCTCTTGACACCACCGTAGAATGTTAGCCATATGAATATCCTTCGATGTGATCTAGCGTAGAAATGCAGATAATTTAGATATGGCATGGCGTAGGTCCTGGGGGAATACATGGTTCACATACCCATGTTTGGGTTGAGGATAATGACATTGCACAGTAAATTGTACATTATAAAAATAATAATTATAAAATATCCCATTGCATAAAAATAAAAATAAAAATAATAAAATCATGTTTTTGACAAATGCACTATTAGAAGGTCAAATGGTCATGTAATTTCAACCCCAAAAAATGGTCTTCCACAATGAAGCAATGCCATAGTGAAGACCCATATAAAGAAGGCACCCTCACACTCATTATAACTTCCTTTCCCAAAGAAAGATCATCTTTCTTTAAAATCCATGGGACATTACCTTCTTTGAAAGACCAAGAGGGACCAGCCTCTCCTCTAGTTTATTGTCTTCGCCAATATTTATTTTTAGTTTTTGAAGAAATAAGATCTCTCCTAATAGCCATTGTGTCATTTTCTTTTGATGATATGTGTCTCCAAAAAGAAGATGAAACATTTTTAAATAAATGCATGGGATCTAGTAAGTGGGAAACCTTAGGATGCTCCCAATATGGGAGCTCATAAAAATATAGATTTCCTTTTCATCTCAATGGGAAATTTCTCAACATACGTGTCGAAGATTTCTAGATCATCGAACATAGGCTCCCCATTTGAATCAATTTTTTATTGCAAACTCCTTCTCCTTCTCCCTCTCATATGATCTAAGTCATTTAGCTTGTGTCATTATTGTATACCTTTGGGTTCTCTTTGGTTTACCATTGAAAGTGGATGTTGCTCTTCTGTAAGGATGTTCTTCTAGGAGGAATACCCTGGAGCAATCATACACTGGCTTTCGTAGGTGGTCAAACCACATAGCCTTCAGAGAAGTCCCACAACATTTACATCCATGATACCCTTTTGTTACAAGACCTATGAAATTATTATATACAAGTTGGCACGTTAGCAACCATGAATATCATAACAAGTTTAGAAAATTAAATTAATGTGTGAAACAATATTGTTACATATATAAAAAAATCAATAAAAATGTAATTTACCAAAGAAAACTCCTAAGCTTGGATAATCATGTATGGTGTAAGAACATACGACATGCAATGTAAAACTCCTCTCTGTTGTGATGGGCCTCAATACATCATACATATGTATCCCTTGCCATAATTCCTTCAATTCATCTATGAATGGTTGTAAGTAGACATCCATATTCTTCACTGTCTTCTACTAGGGACTATTAGAACCAACATAGGATGTTCATTCTTCACGGAAAACCATGGGGGGATATTTTTATTGATCACTATTACAATCCAAATAGAATACTTGGTGTTTTTGAGGAAATATGGGTTGATTCCATCCACGATTGTGCTGATTTATAGACTTCGTACTTCATCCTTGAATTTTTCAGGCCATCTATCCTCTATATGCTTCATGGCTATTGAATTTGTTGGGATTCGCATAACTCCTGACCCACTTTTGTGTGAGGCATGTCGTCCCTCCATCATAGCTAATTATTTGCAACGAAAGAACCTTTGAATCCTTGGGATTATAGGAATGTTCCTCAATATCTTATGAGAAGGACCGTGTGATTTACTTCTTCTTCTTTTTATGATACATGTCATGCCCGCATTTCAAACATATATATTTTTCTACATATTCTCCTCTATATAGAATACAATCATTCATACATGCATGATATGATATGTACTCAACACCCAGCATTTTCAATAATTGGTTTGCCTCTTTGCAACTACTCGACAAGACATTATCACTTGGAAGAACCTTATCCTTGAATAATCTGTAGTTGGTGGGGAATATAATTTTATAATGTCAATATTTAATGTTCATAAAATTGAACATTTTTAACATTGATTGTGTGATAATATTTCTCAAAATATAAGGGACTTGATCGCAGGTGAATTACCTCAGTATTGTCAAAAAACATGCATTTAGCATTCCAAAATTTTCTTTCAAGTTGTATAACTGTTACTGGGAAAAGTGTCTATTTAGAACTGCTCTATCCCACTAAGGTGTGATAGCTGCCTTAGAAACAAACAGAGAAAAACTACTTTTGTATTTCCTTTATGAACTATAGATAGAGAGGAATAGAAAGAACCAACCTGTGTCTTGCGCTAATCCTTTGATCCAATTCCTCTCTTCTTTGACAGCTTCCAGCTACCTTCTCCCTTACTTGCCCAGCTTCACCAAGTACCTATAAGATCACAGAAGAAGAACACTATACAAAGACATGGATCTATATTCATAAACAACTTAGGATCAGATTTAAGTTAACCATACAAATGTAACAAGAATCAATGATACATAAGCATGGAGGAAAAACTCAAATAGTTTTTATTGATAAACAAGAAAAGATCCAGGAGGAGTTACAACTGATGGTTCCTAACCCAGCATCAACCTCCCAGCAAAGAAGCCCCTCTTCACCTCCAACAAAGCATAGATCACCCAATACTCTGATGTTTGTCTCAAAACCAACAGCAATTCCTTACAATGTGAAAAATTCCAGCCTTCGGATCTCTGGGATGAGGGATCCATATATAGATATGTGTAAGGAGGATGAGTCAGCTTGTGATTTGATTAGTGTATTCTCTCTGTCAGTTCTTGCTTCCACTTGGAGACTGAAGGCCTCTTACTCATCCTTGGTCGAATTCAGTGAGGC
This sequence comes from Pinus tabuliformis, assembly GCA_031772625.1. NCBI lineage: Eukaryota > Viridiplantae > Streptophyta > Pinopsida > Pinales > Pinaceae > Pinus > Pinus tabuliformis. The sequence continues at coordinate 315,885,676 of CM062815.1, read as the reverse complement.
AAGTGTCACAGGAGAAGATTCTGGAAGCTTCCATTGTCTTTCCACCTCGCGGAATGACACTGCCATTTGTCATTTCTCACCCAACGCACCCTCATAGTGTATTTAGGTGCATTGCAACGCACCTAGCCAGTGTATTTAGGTGCAATGAAACGCACCTAGCCAGTGGAGCAGCTGAAATGATCCTGTTTTGACTTATTCTGAGCAGTTTCAGGTGGAGAACTTCTAGGAGAAGCTGTAATCTGTCGACCTTTGTTCCTTTAGGGGTTAGAACAACACTTTTAGGGACTTAGGAGCCCTTGGTTTATGGACATTTCATGCTTGGAGTTGTAAGGCACAAAAATGTCTATAACAGTTGCCCCCTAAAGTATGAGGCCGTTAACCTTTTGGTGTCGGGTGAAATGCTTTATTTTGAGGATCCGAAGTTCTTTCAATGCTGGGAGGAGCCCTGTAATAAGATACAATACAATACATTATCTTCATACTATTTTTCATGATCTAGCTGAGGCGGGCATTCCCATGCTCAGCTTTATAAATTCATTTTCATGTACATAGGATAGACAATCGTCTGAGTGTAGACTGATGATTCTGATAGAGCCATCATCCTTTTGGTAGGATGATTATCTGTGCTGCAGTGCTTGTACATTTAATGTCTTTATTTCCATGAATATATATCACAGCCCAGATGGATCAAACTAGATCCGGGGTATTCAATCTCGTCTGATCTTCACCCGAAGTACAAGTCGATCCATGTGAGAAATGTTTTGAAGTCGAACATGGAAAGACATCGCTTGACTACCAGTCAATGATGTAAATTGTTAACAAGCGCGAGAGGAATCACCGATAATGATAATGACCCTCAAGGTACTACAGTACAATTCACGTGGTGTGAATAAAGGACTTGGCGTCGAACACCACGCAAAATCTTTCGGTCGAAGGCCATTGATCTAAACCTGTCGCCGGAAGTGAGAAACTTTCCATTAAGGTATGCAAGCTTCAAAGTACTGAATGGGGTGTTCCTAGACCAACTTCTTGGATAATGTGCTGATGTCGACAAGAAGTGATCCGTCAAAGGAGGGCCTTAATGAATCCCACATCAATGACACGGAACAGAGCAAATGATTTTGATGGAGGTGAAAACGATCTGATGATATACGGTTCAGGGTGGCGGTCATGAAAGAATGGAGTATAATGTATGGTAGTGGGTGAGACACAGGTGGCTTCTCTGGATGACTTCTCTTGAACATGTCGGTGACACTGATGTGATGGATTGGTAGCATTAATCCCAAATGTGGATGGTATGGTGTGACCATGGCGATGTGACCGGTGAATGAAACAACCCAACCCGACTCGGACACGGAGTGGAAGTGTCATGTTCAAGAGCGACTTGCTATCGATAAAGATTCTTTGAGTTTTCTTCCCAATTTTTCCCCAGTCATTGCTGACCAGTACCTCTTTATTTTTGTCAAGCTTGAGGAGGATTGCTTGTTCTATAATTTGCCCTTCGGGCAAACCCATCGCTATGTTTTAACGAGCCTAGCGATAGTGAAACTCGTTCTCGTCTAAAGACAAGTTTGTCGCTATTAATCTTTTTAACGAGTCTAACGACAAAGATAACTTGGTCCTTTTCAATTTTAGAGAGTCTGAAAAGGTATGTAAAGGTAACTCCAAAATTCCTTTTTCGTCATCTAATCCCTTAAGTTCGAAAAAGTATAAAACAATACAGAAGGGATGAATTTTCGATAGTTTTAACGAGCCGAACAAAACAAGCGCTAGATCTTTTCGTGTAATAATCCCTCGGGTCCAAAAAGATTAAAATTTAGAGGAGGGATAGCACTTCCTGTCCCTTTAACGAGCTGGAGAGGCCAATGGCTCGGAAATCTTTTCATATTTTACGAGTCAGTTGAAAAGAGCTTAAAGGAGACTCGTCTTTTGAGGAACGAGTGATAAAATGGGTAGCAGCTGATTCCAGGTAAGGTTTGGAATTTTCCAATCACGGCAGTGTTACAAGGATGGCTAGTGAGATCACTCTTCGCAGCTGTTCCTCAAAATGGGTAAATAATCAAATAGAGGTGAATGATCGGCCAATGAAAAAGTGGAGGTGACGGTGCAAACAAGACCAGGGCTTTAAAGGCTGAAGTATTACATTCACGATGGTTATTTACCGGAAATTGGTTCATTTTTTAATGAGCTTAAACTCTGCAGGAACATGTGCTCATTGCTTATGTTTATTTTTTAACGAGCATGAAGTCCGCGCTAAAACTGCTTGATGTGGGTTTATTTTTTAATGAGCTTGAACCCTGCAGTAACACTGCTCGTGATAAGTTTGCATGCCCCCAGCATAATAACGCAAATCGAGGTGCATGCCCCCCAAGCTTCATTGCATTCAACTCGGTGGTTGGAATGAAGGCTTACCTTTGAGATTTTCGAAAGACTCGACTTTGATTTTACGAGATTATAATCAAAGACTCGATTTGGAAAGGGAGTCATTTCATTTTTTAATGAGGTTGACACAGTAAAAGAACTATCCTCAGTACTCCTTGTTTCATTTTTAACGAGGTCGACATGAGATAAGAACCGTCCTCAGAATCCACCATATTTACAGTATTTGATAGAAAATAAAAAACTGAAGGATGATTAAGGTTGCTGGAATAATCTTCGTGGTAATCCGGAAGATGGGAGCGATAGTGGTAATCTTCCCATGGTGCCTCTCCTATCATCATTGATTGAATGATTCCTTTGTCTGTAGAATGTACATGTGACCAAGGATCTGAAGAGGTACCATATTCCTTAGACCTATCTATCCAAACACTCGATGATCATTGATTTGGGTTTGCCCCCCAAGCCAAGAAAATTGATTGCTACAATATTTCTAAAATGGCGATGATCCATGCTGACAAAATGTCTAGGAATCTTCTAAATCCATTAGATATAGAATATTTCATATTGTAGGTTTCCACTGTGGCCACTGCCGCCAAATTACTCGGAGGCGATAGGGAAAAAGTACCCATCAAGGTAGGGTCTTTTAGGAGGCCTACTCCAATATTTTGAAGCGAATGATTGCTTCCATGGATCATTGGAATGCTTCCCGTAACTTGTGAACTGTTGTGGAGAATTGTTTGTTGGTCGACGATTGCAATTCCTCCTTGGAAGGGAAATGCAATCTTCCTAAAATAGGTCGACACAACAGCAGCCATAGCATATATCCATGGTCTTCCCAGTAGGATGTTGTAATCAAGGTTTCCGTCGATTACTTCAACATCAATTTCTACTGTTTTGCCCCCCAGTTCAACTTGCAAGTTACTTAAAATCCCGTATGGAGTGTATGATCGTCCATCAAATGCTTTTAACGTCGTTGATGATCTCAACAAGGGTGGTGAGCCTAAATTTTTCCAGCAACTCATCGACATAATACATGTAGATGCCCCCTCGTCAATAATTGTTCGATGAACAGTTTTGTTGAGGGCTTTCACTTGAATAAGGAAAGCTAGTTGAGCTGGTAACTGAAGGTCATATCCTTTATGATCAAAGGCCACAAGATTGGAATCCATTGGGCCAATCCCACATATTGCCGATAATAAAGCTTGCTTTTGGGAGTGGAAATTTTGTGGTACCTCAAGTGTCGACATAGCGGACGACGATTGGGCCAGGTCCTCTATTATATTATAATTCTGTGCTACTTTGGCACGAGGATTAAATGTCGATTTGCGTACTACTCCCTTTGGCGGCTTTATCATTGGTTCAGGAATGATGGGTGGCACAACTTCGGTCAAAGTTGTTTTCGAACTACTAGGTTGTTCATTAGCCTTATTATTCGACAGTCGTGGATTCCGGTAATCTTTATTCCTTGTCAAAGCATCATTTTGCTGCTTTGAGATAGACAACATAAGCACTTGGGATCAGGAAGCATTTTGATTAGCAACCAGTTTAGTTCTCGTGTTTGGAAACGGATTATTCAATACTGCTAAGGTTTTTGAACTCTTAAAGAGTTTCTTAATTTCAGCTTTATGTGGACAATCTCTCGTCCGATGATCCTCATCGCATATATGACACCCCGCAGGGGGTTTCCTTTGCCCAGAAGGGTTTGCAGAAGGTTTTCCAGGAGATGACTCACCCTGCTTCTTTTTCCTCCCTTTCTTTTTCTTCTTGCCCCCTGGTTGCTTCAGTTGTTTGCCCTTGTCAGTCGACATGGCATTTACTTCCGAGGCAAGAAGTTCCTCTTTTGCATTTTGACCAGAAAATCTTACGGGCCTTTTTAGATGTAGCCTTTGTCAATTTCGTGTCTGTTGCGCCAATCACGCCATCGTCGAAATGAGAGTCATTGTTTGATTTAGGAGGAGGAGGAACTGAGAATTCCGATCTAGGGGTGTCAGGTATTTTATCGTAGAGTGTGCTGGACTGAGTGTAAATCAAATCCAAATATTGTGCACGAGCAATAACTTGCTCTTTAGTGATGACTCCTCCCTTTGCCACATCTTATGTGATAGAAGGTAATAATGACTTGATAAACCATTCAGCTAGCAGTTGATCAGGAACATATGTTTTTACCATTCTGCGACGACATCGCCACTCATGAATATGATCAGATATGTGAGTGGTTGTTGTCTGTTTGAAATTGGTAAGAAGCTCTGTTCCTGTTTCATACCTTATTGGTAACTGAAAATGGGTTAAAAAGGTTGTGGCTAGGGTGCTGAAGTTATCAAATGAAGCTCTAGGCAATTCGATATACCATTTTGCCGCCGGACCCATTAACGTCCTCTGAAAGAGGCGAAGTCTTATCGAATCATCATTTAAGGTGTTTGATGAACACCATAGATGAAAGGTCATCTCGTGATTCGATGGATCTTCACCCGGATTTCCATTAAATTTAGGAATATCTGACGGAAGTTTATGCGGAATCGCTGGCCACCAAGGGGCATAAGCAATTGGATCATTCGTCAGCTGATTTGGATCTGGTAATTCTAGAGTTGCTACAAAGGGCAACTGTTGATTCAGGTTAGGCGAAGCATACCCAGGATAAGATGGAATTGCCTGAGCAATGGGTCTTTGCATACCAACATAATGTATTTGATGCTGGCAACTTTGACAAGGTTGATGGGCATAACCATTATAATATGGTTGTTGATAACCACTTTGGGAATGCGGTTGCCCATTACTTACAAAGACTTGTTGCTCAGGTCCTTGATATGATTGCTGGAATGGCGGTTGTTGAGATTGAATCAGCCATGGTTGTTGGACCATTTGCTATTGCCCAATACTAGATGATTGACCAAGATGAGAAGTCATAGTACTTGTTTGAGCCTGAGTCGCTCTAGATAAGGAGGCACTAACCTGAGGTTGTGATTGAGTCGTTGAGACAAGAGGCTGTTGTATTGCAATTTGAGAAACTTGGGGTTGACATACAACAGGTAGCGCTTGTACTTGTGACGCAGTCACCATAGCAGGTATAGTGGGAATATTCAACACAGGGTGGACTGGTTGCATTGAATATACAACCCTTGGTTGCCGAGGCAGTATTGGTACCCAACCGCTGGATGTAGTTCCAGTTTGACCTGAACTTTGTTGTAAACTCCCATATGGTTGTTCTCCGGGAGGGAACAATGAAAAGGCATACTGCCCTCCATATGGTGGAAATCCAGTACTTAAAGGGTAAATTGGCCTTTGAAGACACATTCGATCCATTTGTTGAGTTTCAACATAAGAAATACTAGATGATAATCCAGGTGAAGAAATAGGAACTGACCATGTCGTCGAAACAGTCCCTGATTGGACTCCGGCTTGTTGTTGATAACTTGCCGGGACAGATGGTATACCATCGAACATCGTTGGAGTAGCAGCAGGAGGCTCTGCCACTGCTGCGTCGGATGACACAGTCCTGGATGTCGACGGTTGTTCAGACATATCTAGTCTATCCAAAATATTTTCTAGCGATTCTACAAGAAATTTGCGATGAAGGGAGACTAACTTCTAAGACCAACGAGGGAACAGTGACGTTATTCCGATTAAAATAAATTTTAGACGCTTTGACACAACTTGTTTTTTCAATTTTTAAGAGTCGAGAAAAAACAAAAGATGACTCTAGTCGCCTTCGATTTTTAATGAGCCTGAAGTGACAAGTGCTCAGATGGACCTTTTCTGTTAAAGAGTCTGAAAAGGAACGAAAGGGACTACTCTGGAAATCTAGGTAGAGGGATTACCAAACCAATCGCAAAACTGCAGAATACTTTTTACGGTACGGAAGTCAATCTTCCCGAATGTTGTGTTCAGTGCATTGTGATCGATAGGGCGGCAGACACGGCTTCCTATGGATAAAGGATTAAGCCTATTGGGGTCTCCCAAAATATACTCGATGGTACGTGGGAGCACAAGTCCGTACTGGCACTTATCGTCTCAAAGTGGAGGAATCACCCAACCATCAGTGAGGACAACAGTTACCAGGCTTTACGACGCCGGAATATGTCTCTAGCCTAGACCTCTAAATGTTGTGCGTTAAGTTCCAAAGCATTGTTAGATTCATTGAATTTATTTTAAGTTGATCTTGCTTATGAAGTTTTCCTTTTGGGTTCACCACGAGATGTAGATGTAATTCCTAAAATGCAATCTAAAAGATGATAAACAAACTTTTATCTCTTTTGCACAATGAAAATCCTAGCTACTAGAGGAAAAGAAAGACACAATCTTTTCACAAAGAGAAAAGAGCACACTGTAAATGCACTTTCCTACATCAAGCCAAACAGACTGTCTATATGCAAATGCACATGCATGACATATTTGTTTTCGACTTTCTTAGTATTTATGCTAAAATAAATTTGATGTACAAATCTGAATTTGCTTTCAAGCGAAAAAAACAAACAAGCTTCTTTTCGAAATCAAAAGATAGAGACGATTACGACACTTTACGATTTTGAAATGAATACTCGTTTTGACACTAGAAAATCACAAATTCAGACCAAAGGCAATATTAAAAGTATAATCGACCAACAATCAGCAACCAAACTTTCTCCTATGATCGAAATCGACACTTGCGACAGATCTAAATCAAAGGACGACAGTACGACTATTCTACTTTTGCAATGGAAAAGTGTAAATGACTCAACAAACACACAAAAACATCTACAGTTCTTTTGTACAAAGGAGGCGGAATAACAGCAAGGAAAAGGGGTTTTAAACAGACATATACTGATCACAGGCAGCAAAATTCAGAGATAGAACTGGAAAGAATGAAGCACAAGAACCACAGCTGCACAGGGCTAGTCTGATCAGTGCACCTGTAACACAGAGAAACTGCAATGTAGCGCAGGTTGCCCTTTTGGGAAGTGCGTTGAAATGCAGGATCTCTTAACAGTACCTGCGCTGGGCCAGAAACAAGAATCTGTCCGGGTTCTGGGTCACAGTTTGCAGTTCAGTCTTTGGTTTTTGGCCGAGTAAAAGCAATCAGTAATGCACAATCAGGGGTAGATCTAAGGAGGGTCTAAGAGCTATCACAAGGGAAATCAGATAGTTTGTGAATCAGCTGTTCAAATCATAAACAAATCCAGTGAATGGATTGAAGCAATAGATGTCTACTTTGCATTTGTTATGGAAAATGCAGTTCGAATGCTACTTATAAGTTTATGAAACAAACAACAAAGAGATACACAAACAAACTAATTAGACACTCTCCCCAGTGGAGTCGCCATTTTGTTACCAGGAGAAGTGTCTATTTAGAACTGCTCTATCCCACTAAGGTGTGACAGCTGCCTTAGAAACAAATAGAGAAAAACTACTTTTGTATTTCCTTTATGAACTATAGATAGAGAGGAATAGAAAGAACCAACCTGTGTCTTGCGCTAATCCTTTGATCCAATTCCTCTCTTCTTTGACAGCTTTCAGCTACCTGCTCCCTTACTTGCCCAGCTTCACCAAGTACCTGTAAGATCACAGAAGAAGAACACTATACAAAGACATGGATCTATATTCATAAACAACTTAGGATCATATTTAAGTTAACCATACAAATGTAACAAGCATCAATGATACACAAGCATGGAGGAAAAACTCAAATAGTTTTTATTGATAAACAAGAAAAGATCCATGAGGAGTTACAACCGATGGTTCCTGACCTAGCATGAACCTCCCAGCAAAGAAGCCCCTCTTCACCTCCAACAAAGCATAGATCACCCAATACTCTGATGTTTGTCTCAAAACCAACAGCAATTCCTTACAATGTGCAAAATTCCAGCCTCCGGATCTCTGGGATGAGGGATCCATATATAGATATGTGTAAGGAGGATGAGTCAGCTTGTGACTTGATTGGTGTCTTCTCTCTGTCAGTTCTTGCTTCCACTTGGAGACTGAAGGCCTCTTACTCATCCTTGGTCGAATTCAGTGAGGCAAGTGTCACAGGAGAAGATTCTGGAAGCTTCCATTGTCTTTCCACCTCGCGGAATGACACTGCCATTTGTCATTTCTCGCCCAACGCACCCTCACAGTGTATTTAGGTGCATTGCAACACACCTAGCCAGTGTATTTAGGTGCAATGCAATGCACCTAGCCAGTGGAGCAGCTGAAATGATCCTGTTTTGACTTATTCTGAGCAGTTTCAGGTGGAGAACTTCTGGGAGAAGCTGTAATCTGTTGACCTTGTTCCTTTAGGGGTTAGAACAACACTTTTAGGGACTTAGGAGCCCTTGGTTTATGGACATTTCATGCTTGGAGTTGTAAGGCACAAAAATGTCTATAACAATAATAGCATCGGTGTCCCTATCTAAGTAGACTTTGAATTTCCATTAGGCCTAAAGAGAGGGATTGCAGAAGAAAATTTCAGCCTTTCGAATAAGGTATCAGTGATATGAGCATCATCCCCTATCTCATCATTCTAGAATACATCTAATAAAATTTTGTCCATGGAGGTCATATCCCATAAGTAATCATCCATAAAAACCTCTATTTGATTGCTTCCATTGCCAACTTGTGATGAAGAACTACTATTCTTGTAGTCATTCCTAATTGGTGAATCGGGACATAGTTGGAATTGAATAGGTGGTTGATTCAACCATTCTTTGTATGCTTCCTCTCTGAGTTTTTCTCTTAATGCAACCTTCTCTCAATTTGACGTTGTAGTGGGGTGCACTGGAAGATCGTAGGTGGGTCGCTCATCATCACTAGGATCATAACTTCAAAAAATATTAAATGTCATTAGTACAATATCAATGATATTAATAAGCACATCAATGCAATTGGTTTTTTAAAATTACATTACACCAAACCACTATTACCATCATTGGCATTTGGTTAAATATGGATTGTGAGTATATTTTGAGATATCAAAAATTAGTTGTGGCATTTGAAAGTATATATGTTGTTTAACTTCTCTGATTTTATAATTAATAAAACAAAAAAATCCTTTATATTAAATCCATGATTTATAATGGGGTTTAAAGCATGCAGGAAACAAATTATGGAACTACACCAGTAGAAGACTTGTTGCAACAAGGCATGAGACTTCATTTTGAAAACATGTGTATAGTTTATGAGTCACTCCTTGCTATGGTATATTTTTATTCAATTTACAATGATGTATATTATTTATTTCAATTTTCATTATTCTCAAAAATGTATGTACACTCATTACACTTGATTTTTATGTTTGTAGATGGAACAAGATCAAGAAGAAGAAAAAAATCAATGCAATCAACAAAGCATTCATCCAAATAATCGAAGTCATGGAAGCGGCTCGAGCACTGACAGAAATTACAAAGGAGAATGATGATCTATTTGGATATCAATGCAATTTGTTGTATTTTTTGAAATAATTGTTTGTGAAAATTAGACATTTTATTTAATGTAATGGACATAGTGTCTCAATTGAAATACAATGGGTAACCAATAACAATCCCATTTTGTATGGCAAAGAGCCTCTTATTTATATATAATAAAATAAATTTTAACTTATTACACCATTGATTAAATATATGGATGATTCAATATTATAATGAAGAGAAGTGAAATATGATAATATAAAAAATTAATCCAAACATCATATAAAAATTAACTAATCAAATTTTAATTTATATGAATATTTTTCTAAGATATATGTCAATTTCTTTATGAATAAAAAAATTTAAAATCACAATAATTGCACTATCACAGGTCGATGTTTCCAAAAAAGATAAAATATCATACAAGAAACCAGTGTGTCCATAACATAAACATGCACTGGTGTTTTATGTTATATAAAAGCACTATTACGGCTCTTTTCTACATGATCGTGCCTTTTCGAAAACTGACAGCAGCGGGGCATTTAGTTCTTCAAGAACCGATATTGTTTACAATTAACACCCCAGTGCATTGTAATTCTTAAAGCACTAGTGCTTTCATAGAACTAATTCCCTGGTGCTACAAAATGTTTTTTTTAGCCCCGATGCATTATTAAAATTAACAACATCGGTTCTTTTACATACGTAGTGCACATGTGCATTTATACAAATCATACGCATCGATGTTGCGAGTTTAAATATTATCATTGGGTCTGTAATTTTTTTTTCCTTCCCCGGTGTCGTTCCTTAAAATAATTCCTTGGGGTGTTTTTTGATATATACACACCATTGCAGTATACATTTCAGGCGCCAGTGTTTTTTCATTCAACACCTTGGTGATTTTACTTATGTATGTAGCCCCGGTGCTTTTATATATGTAGTGCATTGGTGCTACTTTTTTCATGAAGGGCACCGCTAAAAGACATCTGCTAAAATCTTAGGCTGCCCAAATATTTTCAGTTATGATGAAGTTCTATTATAATATCTGCTAAAACATCCACTACTGCAAACAAATGTTTTAGAAAATGTGCTTTTGACAATTTTTTCTGATTTTATAGGACTAAAATATTTCATTATAACCTCCGCTAGAAGGTATTTTACTTGTAGTGATATATTTTTTCAAGAGATATTTTTTCCCAAGAAATAAATGTCGGGAGCTAGAGAATGGGCCAGCAAAATGTTCTATACCAATAGTGGGCCCATTTGTTATTTGTGGTTTTATATAAGTGTTTGATCCTATATTGAAGACTTTACATGAACGGGCTAGCAACACTTAAATTTGGAATTGATGCCATATCAAGCAGAGGACTAAAGTTTTAAATCAAAGGCATGAATGAGTTGGCATCAAGTTTAGTGGCAGTGGACATATTTATCAGTTTATTTGGCAGATTGGAAAAATTTGGAATCAACTAAATTTCAAAAGATCTTCTAAAGTCTAATAACAATTCCAAAATAGAAAAATTGAGCAATTAAACTCATATTTTCTTGTAGTAACAGGTGAACAGTGTTTGAAGCTTGAAGATCACATTTAGAAGACATGTTTGAAGCAGTGCAAAGGAAAAAATAAATGTTTATGCATGTTGATGAGTTGAAGATGATAAGTCCCTATAGTACTAGTGATTACCCCATTACTATTGTAGTCGTATCCCTTATTAATATTGTTGTGCCCATATTGTCCCCATATTTTTATTATTGTGCCCCATGGAATCCCTCTATTGTTATTTTTGTCACTTTATATTATTATTGTTAGGTCGGCTGGGTTATATTGTGACTCCTTAGACTCCTATATATAGAAAGGAGGTTTTGTTATTTGTATCATCCAAGAATTGCTCATTTATGTAATGTAAAGGAGGTTGTCCCCTCGAAGAGGCTGATTTCTGAGGCGTTGATCTATCTTTTCCATATTTTTCTTGAGCTGGTTTCATAATAGAAGATAACTAAAGTTCTAATTCCAGAACTATCAGCTCAAATAAAAGTATGGTCAAATTTTCAAGATTTGAAAGTTGTGTGAGTATGTTGGTCAATTTTAGTGGATTTAACATTGAGCAGAGAATGTTGAAGGTGTGTTGTGATGAGTGTTTGAAGAGAGAAATTATTTGTTTATGTAAGGAAGTGTAATTAATTATTTGAGTTTGAAAATGGCATGAAAGATGAATCATTGAGGTCACGAAAGTGCTATCTTGAAGATCAAGGGTTGCATCGCATTCCAGTAGTTGTTGGTAAACAATTAGCGGTTGGAGATACTTTCACTGGTAGCTATAAAATTAGGGGTTGTAGCTCCTTTCAATTGTAGCTAATAAATAAGGGAGTAGTAGCTTATTTCTGGTTGTAAACAGAGAACCTTGTAACAAGTAGAAGCTTGCCTTTGTGAATTAATTTGAATAAATTTTAAAGAATCTATGTGTTCCATTTTATTGAAAATGCAACAAGAAAATCTCAGTTTGGCTTTGCCTTGGTAAAACCAGAGAAAATTTGAATTTCTATTTTAGCAGAAATCTTAGAGGTATTAAACTGAGGTGACATGGCACTTGTCACTTAGTTAATTCAATTTGGGGAAGTTTTATTTCAGTTCAGTATGATTAATTTCTAATTTATACCAATTTATTTCAATTAAATTGAGTTATGGTCAATTAAAGTAGTTCTAACTGTTAGAGGAACTAGTGGAGGTCAAATTGTGGAAGCGAAACTTCAACCACACTCAGTGATAAACCAGTTAACTAATAAATCAGCCCAAAATAATTGATGCATAAAGAGAATTCGAGTTACCTAGTTGAGATGGAGATTCCAAGGCATTGTACTATCAGTTGTACACTATTCCAATGTGTACTGGTGGTGCATGCAGTCAGAGGAAGAACCTAGAGGAATTGCACAATCCAATTGAGGGATTTTCCTAAATAATAGTGGTTAATCTCCTCAAGGAACAACACAAGGAAAAAAGGAGTTTTCAAGGCTTGAAATTTTCCTAAGTGTTGGCAAGAGTCATTCATTCAAGAAGATAGATAGACTATACACTTGCAAGTTGTGCTCAGGCTTTAGCAAGCATATGTATTCATCTCTATTCTTTGATTAATGCAATACAAATAGGAAGGGGTTTTGAGCAGTTTCTTTCCTTAGATAAATCTTTGTGTATGTGTGAAAATTATTCTTGCATGTTTATCATTTATGTTCTCAATCGTGAATTCAATTCCATAGAATAGTAGAGCATATTTGCATCTTGTGTTTTAGTAAATTCCATGAGTAGTTTCAAATCTACATAATAATATATACATGGTATTAGAGCAAGATTCACAATAGAGAATAAATTTTGAAGTTGTTATTGCAGTAGGATCATATTTATAGGGTCAATTCTTCAAAGCTAGAAGGATGGATGTCTATGGACTAAGACTCGAGTATGCCCTAGAGGGAAGCTTTAATTATGTTGCTTGGAAGGACCACATAGAGGTAGCACTACAAGATAATTGATTGAAGGAATTCATCGATAATGACATCTCAAAACCACCAATAGTTGACACTCAGGATCTAGCAGAATGGAAGAAGTGTGTAGCCAAGGTGAGGAGAATCATATTGGAAGGAGTAAGAGACCACATTGTCTCAAATCTCCATGGGAAAGATACTTTGTATGTAATGTGGCAAGCACTGACAAATTTGTTCCAAAATAGTAGTGACCACCAGAAGCTGGTGCTCAAGGATAAACTTTGAAAAATAAAGATATAGAAGAATGAGACTATTACGCAATACCTAAGTAGGTTCACACAATGTCATGATGAACTTGGTCAAGTTGGTGTTGCTGTTGTAGAATATGATTTGATAAGCCTAGAATTTCTAATCCTTCCCAAGAGCTAGCACATTTACCAAGATTTGTTGAATGGGAGGGAGAAACTACCAAATTGGGAACGCTTGTGGTTTGATTTGGTACAAGAGGAAATAAAGCGAAATACCAAAGATGGGATTTCATCCAAGGGCAAGGATGAATAAATTTGTGCCTTGGCTAGAAAGGAAAAAAAGGGGAAAGGTAATAAATCCCAATCCAAACTAAAATCTAGACAAGGGGGCAAGAAGAAATATTTTTCTAGAATCAAGTGCTTTCACTGTCATGAATTTGGGCACTATGCCACGAAGTTTCCACAGAAGAGGACAAGAAAGAATACCTTGAGTGGAGCAACAGGTGAAGCTTTGGATTCATAGTTCAATCTTGACTTTACCCTCATTGCATGCATGGCTAGCATAGTGATGGGGAGTGTGTGATACTTGGACTCTGGTGCCTCGTTCCATATGACGGGGAATAGAGAATTTCTTAGTGACCTAGAGAAAAAATACTTACAAATGCACATTGAGATGGGAGATTATGGAAGGTGCAGCACGATCAGATCAATGATTTCATGTTCATTCTGGTCCTAAATAAAAATCTCGACTTTGTTGCAAGTTTGGAAGACTGTAGTTATGATGTGATCTTCAAAAAAGGAAAGGCATTCCTATGACACATAGCCATGGGATAGGTGAAGCAGGTAAGGATTCGTGTGAAGAAATTTTACAAGCTAGATGTGGAGGATTGTGTTGCATTGAGCACAAAGGTGGAGAAGGTGAAGAGCCATGATGTTGGTGAAATTTGGCATAGAAGACTTGGCCATTTGCCTCATGGCACTTTGAAGACTATGCAGCAGATAGCCATGGGCCTCCCCAAAGGAGCACTAGAGAAGAAAGATATATGCAAAGGGTGTACCTTGGGGAAGTACACAAAATCCACATTCCATTATCAGGATAGCAGAGCACATGCAGTCCTTGAAAGGATCCACTCTGATGTTTTTGGACATTTCTTGACAGCCTCCACTGTCAGACACAAATATTTTTTCATTTTTGTTGATGACTTCTCATGGAATTGTTGGATCTTCTTCATGCGGAAGAAGGATGAGACATTCTCCAAGTTCATAGAATTCAAGGCACTAGTTGAGAAAGAAATGGGCAATAAGGTGAAGGCTCTTAGGAGCGATAATGGAGGTGAGTATGTGTCAAATGAATTTAAAAATTTATGTGAAAAAGAAGGCATTCGATAAGAGTTGACAACACCCGACAACCCACAGAAAAATGGGGTGGCTAAGAGGAAGAACCATAGCATTATGGATAAGCAAGGGTGATGTTGCATGACCAAAGAATACCTCTGCACTTGTGGGCCGAAGCATGCAACACAACGGTGTCACGCGGAAAGAGTCGTTAGTGCGGACACAACCGACCTTCCTAGAAAGCCTAAGACTCTCTAATGACAAACAAGACAAATAAGAGAAATCCTTCCCTAAATATGCTTTTACAATATGAGAAATCAAGTGTTTAGATCCTACCTGTAATCCAACGCTGTTGTAGTAGTCCAGCCTCGTTGATCTGGATGAGCTCCTCCTTCCCTTCGAAACCTGCATTCACCAACAATCAAATGATTAAATAGCACCTGAATATCACATAAAATAAAACATATTTAACATGTAGACCAAGGAGTACATGAAACAACTCATTAATAACAAATTGTTGAGAAGAATGGACTAATTTGTATTAAAAGGTAACAAAAGGAACCATTACAACCTGAGCCTTGGTGTTGTGCAAGCTCCTCCCAGGGTCCACAAGAGTTCTCCCTTACTCTGATCAGCTCACCCACCTCCCAATGGAAACAAGTAAAGATGGTAATCTCTCCTCACAAGCTTCCACAAGCTTTCAACCTCCCCTCCCTTTGGCCCAATGCCTGTATTTATAGTGCTCTAGAGGAAGTTATTCAGGTCCACCATCAATGGGATAAGTCCCTCTTTGGATGGGATAGCTCCCCTATTGATGGGATAAGTTCCTCTTTGGTAGGGATACCTGAACCATCTGGAGGCGCTTCATACACGTCAAACATGCTTCTAGAAGACTCTAGAAATGACCACAAGTAACTTTTTTGGAGTGAAACTTGCGCCTTTTGACCTTTACAGGAGTACGCACCCATCCCTTTACATACAGAGCGTACAAGTACGCAGGTATTGTGAACTTGGGTTGCGTACCCGCAGGTAAGGCTAAGAGAAACTGCGTACCAGAGATAATTGACTTTAAATGACTTTTCTCTCTTTCTTGAAGTTTGACATGGAGAGCAGAGGCATGAGACTTGCCAAGGAGGATAGTATGACAGTGGATGGAGCCATACTAACTGCAAATAGTCATGGTGACATTTTTAAGTGTAACAGATTGCCCCCTAAAGTGCGAATCCTGTAGTAGATTAGGGTTTTTATGATCTAGGAAGGGTGAAGTACTTTATCACTTCAAGGAGTATCTTGTGGAGGACCTGGTCAGAACCTGCAAATGTTCAACACAAAATAAATATATAAGATGATATCATCGCTGAGGTAGGCATTCCCATACTCAGATTGAAAACTTTAACTAATGATCTAACTACTGCTCTGATACAAGAATGATTTTGCAGTACATCACAATCATAGACTTTTGTGGACACAGTATGGACGCAGCCATCTGTTTATGATTAGTCTACTGTATAATGAATACAAAACTCCTCGCAGCCTGGATGGTGGAAACTACATCCAGGGTCTTCATTTCTACTTCCCGAATTGGTATGATTCTATCCATGCGAATAAATGAGTTGATGTCGAGCATGGTAGAAACCACTTGATTACCAGTCAATGATGTAAATTGTTAACAAGTGTGAGAGAGACCACCAGTGATGTCAATGGTTCTCAAAGTACCTAGTACAATCCATGAAATGTGAATGAATCAGTTGATGTCGAACACGTCACGGAATCCTTCAATCGAAATTCAATGATGTACACTGTCGTCAAAGGCGAGAAACCTGCCATTGATGCATGCAGACTTCAAGGTACTGTCGATTTCTAAGCCATATTTCTAGATAATGTGCTGATGTCGATAGAAAGTGACTCGTTGCAGGCAAGCCCACAACACGAAATCATTGTTCAAGTTGAAGAAATGTTGCTGTAAGGACTGACTCAGGGATGGTCAAATGGATGACAAGTATTTTGCATATGAATGGTTTATTTGCAGAGACCTCTTGAACACATAACGACACGACAGATGGTTTGGTGATGATTGACCCAAAGTTAATACCCGGAAACAGTTGAAGACTTTCAAAGTGGTTTGATCAACTTTTAAGGCAAAGGATTTCCCAACCCAAGTGAATGAAAAGTGTCGTGTTCAAGAGCGGTGATAAGGTTCTTCTGTAACAAAGGATGACAAATCGGTTCATTCTTCTCTCTTTTCCCCCACCATTTCTGGCAAGTACCTCTTTATTTTTTACAAGCTTGAGGAGGATAACATATGCTTGATTATAAGCTCATCCTTCAGGTGAGTCCAACTTAGTTTAAATTCGGACCCTAAGAAGGAGTGGTCCATTCCTGTTTGTAATCGAACAGGTCCTTTACTGTGAAATTTTAACGAGTCCAGTATAGGAGAAACACGGCGTTTTTCATTTTTAGAGAGTCTGAAAAAACTAAAGAAGACTCCACGGTGAACTTTTTCGTAAATTTGTGTCTCCCAAGCCCGAAAAAGTATAAAATAATACCTGAGAGAACCGCTTGATCTCACGACCAAGGAGTACTTTCATGATTAGTGTCTCTGACCTGAAAAGTAAAAAGCGATCAAGGACACGTCGTTTTATTTCCGTATCGAGTTTGAAACGACAAAAACCCGGCAATCTTTTCTTGTTTTTACGGTCAGAAAAGAGCTATAAGGGGACCGTCTTTCAGTTTCGTTTTAACGAGTGTAAAAGAAACGCTCGGCAATCTTTTCATGTTTTAGGAGTCAGAAAAGAGCTTAAAAGATGACTCTGATGTTTTGGTTCGTGAAAAATGATGATTTTACTCTAAAGTCCTTTTGTCCTGCACAAAAACGACACATTACTCATACCTGTTTAAGATGGGTAAAAATACATTGAAAAATGTCCTTTCATGGTGAAAAATAAACAAACTTAACATTCATTCATCCAAAAAACCTATAAAAAGACTTTTTACCATGTCATTTTTACCATTTTACTGCTGAGGTTGAGAAAAGGGCTTTTGACAAGAAAACTTCCCGTGGACTTTGCGGAGAATCCGACCGTCAGAATCGAGCGCCGTCTCTTTCAGGTATTTCACAACATCCTCCTCTTCAATTTCATATGTTTAGAATTTCATTTGAAGTTTTAGTTTGATTTTTTGGAGGGTTTAGGGTTTTAAAATGCGCTTCTCGGGGGACGCAGGTGCCCCATGGGCGACCTGCGTACCCCGACTTTTTTGTATATGGGAAAAAGGTCGGGGTACGCAGCCCACCTTCAGACCAGCTGCGTACCGCCGCTCTGTGTTCTGAACGCGGGGTGCGTACCCCGTGAAACGCGGTTTTTTAAACCCCAAACTCCAATTTTAACCAATCAAAATTTTATTTAATGAATTCTAACTATTGTTTTTTGGTGTGTAGGTCACTCACCATGCTGGATTGGCGTGAAAGAGAGCACGAAGATGTTGATTTGGCCGCAATAGGTCATCAACCTTCTATTGATGTGTTAAAGGCATGCGGTCTCTATAAGTACTGGGCCATACCTGGCATGAGGGCCCAGGTGCCATTCTTAGAGTGGCTGGTTGAAAGGTGGAACATTCAGGAGCAATGTTTTTACATCGGAGAACACCAGCTCGAGATAGAGTCCTCCGACATATACTTTCTCACTGGCTTGCCTAACAGGGGCGAGCAACTCTCTCTATTCGGGACTAGGCCGGGTGGCCAATCCCTTGCTAGTCTCCGACTAGAGTGGTGCAACAATCAAAACCAGGAGAAGGGGATAGAAATCAAATATTTATCTTGACCTGAACTTATGGTAATTGCCTTTACAGTTACCAGACTTTGTGGCACTGCTGCTTTGCACATGCCCACTGGATCCCAAATGCGGATGGCTATAGATTGCTTCCAAGGCACCATTTTCAACTGGTGCGATGCTGTGTTGGCCAATATGAAGGGCCAACTAACCAGGGCAAAGAGAGGACAACTGAAGACCTTTGGATACGGGCCTTTAGTTGTGAGCTTTGCCTTAGAGAGAGTTCCAATGCTGATCCCCCAGCATCTTACAGTTCCAGTTGGGGCTCCTCGGGAGCCTAAGTTGATGAGATGGGTCGCAGTAATGGCCCGGCATCCTGACGAGGGAGCAGCAGTTGTTTGATTTCCTGATGGTTACTTTCACTGGCTGGAGGGCCAGGTCTTTGCGATTCAGGACTTTCCGTATGCCGGAATGGATTTTCGCAATGATCCGGACATGGTTCTTCCACAGGGAGAACAATGGGACGACATAGGTACTTCATTCTTCACAAGTTTTTAAATTATGTATTTTTTTTGTTTTTTATATATCGTCTCAAAACTGACAGCACAAATTTTCAAAATGCAGATGTAGGTCCACGGCGTCCAGCCAACCTCCGGGCTTTTGAGAGGACAGTACCAACTGTACCAGCACCGGCCCCACAGGATGCGGCCGCAGAGACCTTAGCCGAGCTGGAACAGGATCTAGAGCATTTGACGGCGGATATACTAGAGACCACTATAGATGACATTCCTATCCGACTTCAGCGCTACGTGGTCGCAGTCCCAGGACCTTTCAGGAGGTTCCTGTGTAGGGTAGCGCGGGCAGTGGTCTCGTATAGAGAGCACCACCAGTGATTGGCTAGTCACTTTTGTAGACACATATGACATTTTTGGTTTTTTGTACTTATCATTTTTGCCGATCATAAGGTGTTTTTCAACCTATGATCGAAGACGATGTATATTTTTGACACACTCCTATCTATATATATCATTATTACCGGCTTATTTTGTTAAACATGTGTGATGAAATGTTTATAAATTTACATTTATGATTGTTACAAATGTCTATTTAACATTCGAGACGCCATTGCATCTGCTAATGTATTTAAAGACCTTGGAATATGCTGATATTCAATGTAATCAAATTCACGTTCCAAGAGACGCACCCTCAAAAACAATCTTAATAACACTGGATTTCTAATGGCATAGACTCTATTAAGCTGTAATACAACGAGTTCAGAATCTAACCTCACTATCAAACTTCGAATCCCAAATGAAATAGATTCAGATAATAATTCAATCACTGCACTGTATTCTGCAATGTTGTTTGTTGTTTGACCGAGGCTCACCCCATGCATAGAAACTAACTCGTCAGAGGGCGAATAGATAACCCAAGCTGCGGAAGAGATATTCCGTGTACTACGACAAGCACCATCAGCAAATCCAATGTACGTTTGGAGAGGCGTCGACATCTGCAATATCAAGAGTAAAACCAAGATAAGCCAGAATAACGACAAAAACACACTCTCTAAACTAAGCACACAGCCTAAACTAAGCAAACACACCAGCTAGAAAGAAAATTAACCTAACTAGAACTAACTAAATCTCCATACCCACCATTTAAGCATAATACCTCTTTAGGTAAAGTCCATTTCTGGGCTTACCCAAAGAGTCCCCATCAAAATCTACCAGCTCATAGGCCCCTTTTGCCAGCTTTCGCTTGACAATGTAGGGCCCATGCCACATGGGAACGAATTTTCCAGCACCTAATTTATCGTTAGCTTGATCATATAATAGCACTAGGTCTCCTTCCGAAAAATTACGAGGGGTCACGTTACGATCATACTGAGCTTTCATCCTTTTTGCGTGAGTCTCGATTGCCAAAGCAGCATCACGTCGAGTCTCATCTAATTTAGCTAAGTATAACAGACGCTTCTCCTCTTCGGAAGTAGCTGGGAGTAATTCGATAGCCATTTGAAGTGATGGGATTTCGCATTCAATGGGCAACACTGCTTCCAAACCATAAACTAGTTGGAAAGGAGTGAACCCTGTTGATGTTTTTACTGAGGTTCGATACGCCCAAAGCGCTGAAAATAACATGTTGTGCCAATTCGACCGATGAATACCAATGATTCGTCGGATCATGATAACTAGAACTTTGTTGATAGATTCAACCAAACCGTTTGCTTGGGGATAATAAGGAGTAGAACTATCATGGCGTAAACCAAGCTGGCTTGTAAGTTCTGTCATCATAATGTTTCGAAAATGGCGCCCATGGTCAGTGATTATCGCTTGTGGGACACCAAACCTAGCAATAATATGATTGAATACGAAAATCGTTGCTGTTTTGCCGCTTGCCTCGAATGTAGGCATCGCCTCGGCCCATTTAGTAAAATAATCAACCGCAAGGATGATATACGCATGCCCCCCGGCCGAGTGAGGGTTACAAGTAATAAAATCGATACCCCATTTCGCAAAAGGACCAACAGGGTGGAGAGGAGCAGGTGGTGCGCGCATCTTGCGATCAAACACTTGACAGTTGTGGCATTTTCGGACCGCAATGATACAATCTTTAAACATGGACGGCCAGAAATAGCCAGCACGCAACACCTTCTGAGCTGTGGCATACCCAGACATATGACCGCCACATGCTCCAGAATGACAGTCATTCAAAACCCTTTCTGCCTCTTCATGAGTTAAGCAACGACGAAAAACCAAGTCCGCCCCACGACGATAAAGAGTATCTCCAATAATTCTGTATTGTTGGGACTGGAATCGAATTTTCCGGCGTTCCGACTTTGAAGCTTCGGGCCGAAAGGATTGGGTTTGGAGATAGACGATTATATCCCCATACCACGGATCTAAAGTGCTGATAAGAAACAGAGATTCGTCCGCAATGGGTTCCTCTGCCACAGTTTCCGTGTCAGCACGCGGGAAGTCACACATCAATTCCGCAAAAACTAAGGATTTCTTAGACTTGGACTTCTCGAACTCCAAATCGAACTCCTGCAGGATAACAATCCATTTGGAGTACTTGCCCCCTAGCAATTGTTTTGTCAAAATATAGATCATAGGGTTGCAATCCGAAATCACTGTAGTTTTACGGAGAAGAATGTAATGACGAAAACGCTGGACAGCCTGAACAGCTGCCAGGGCCAATTTCTCCACATGCGAATATTTTAGCTCAGTGGGATTTAACGTCCTACTAAGATAATATATCACATGTTCCGTTCCGAATTCATCTTCCTGAACTAAGACCATTCCAATGGTGGAGTGGGAGGCGGCGAGATACAAAAAGTAATCCTGGTTGTAGTTGGGAGGATGCAGCAACGGTGCATGGGTCAACGCGTGCTTAAGTGCATCAAAAGATTTCTGAGCTATCTCATCCCAAGAAAATTGAGCATTTTGTTTCAACAACCGGGTGAAACCCTTTGTAACCTCGGCGTAGTTAGGAATGAATCGACGTAAAAAGTTTGCTTTCCCTTGCAAACTTTGGAGTTGGCGCAAACTCGAAGGAGGAGGCAATTTGATGATGGCTTCGACCTTCGAGGGATCGACGCGGATACCGGCTTTTGAAACGACAAATCCTAGCAATCGTCCCACTTCTATGCAGAAGACACATTTGTGTGGGTTCAACCGAATTCGATAATGCCGACACCTCATAAAAATAGCGCGTAAGTGGACAAGGTGATCAGCTCGATGTAAAGAATGAGCAGGCAAATCATCGAGATACGGTTGCACAATGTGCTTGATGTCGTGAAACGCGTAAGACATTGCCCGTTGGAAAGTGGCTCCGGCATTCTTAAGTCCGAAAGGTAATTTGCAGTAAGCAAATGTCCCCCAAGGACAAATGAAAGCCGTTTTTGGTTGATCGGCAGGTAGAATATTGATTTGGTTGTAACCGGAAAAACCGTCCATAAAGGAAAATATTTCACTGCCGGCACAATCATCAATTATTTGATCGATATAGGGTGTAGGATAGTTGTCTTTTGGACAAGCACGATTTATATCCCTATAGTCGATACATATTCTTATTGTTCCTTGTTTCTTGTTAACCGGAACAATATTCGATACCCAATCCGTTAACGGGATCGGATAAATGAAACCTGCTTTCAATAGCTTCTCGACTTCTGCTTTAATCGCAGCCGCTTTCCTAGGGTGTATCTGACGCAGACGTTGCCGAACGGGTTTAGCGTCCGGGTAGGTCTTGATTTCATGAACAACAATGGAGGGATCAATTCCTGGCATTTCCTCATAGGACCAGGCAAACACGTCGCGGAATTCTTGAAATAGGACCTTGTATGTTTGAATTTCGTTATCTGTACACGAGGCACCTATATGAATGTTTTCAATAACTCCGGTTTTGACTGAAATGTCGATGGCAATAGTTTGGGAAATGTTTCCCAAATTCAACTCTGAATCAGGATGTTTCATGGGATTCTGAGCGTCCTTGACATATTCAGCTGTAAAAATTGATGAAAAATCATTTCCAAAGTCATCAGCCTCAGGTAAAAACGAAGATCTATGATGAAGATCTTCCCATGGTAGATCGTCTACACTTAGGATTTCGCGAAGTTGTTCGTCAGATGACACAACTTCGGGAAACGTTATCCGTTCTGAGGTTGATGTGAAAAGTGATTCCTCACGGACCACATTCATTTGGTCGAATTGGGTTGAACTTGAGTCGGTAAAAGACTGCACGGCCTCATAAGCAATTTCATATGGACTCAAAGGCATTGCATTACCGAATGAGTCTATCTCAGATTCAGATGGGACAATCCAAGGATCATCGTAAATAATAGTGTCTGAAGTAATCATATGAATGGATGCGAATGAAGGGTCTGCATTGATCGAAGGAAAGGGAAAAGTTCCCAGTAAACCGGAATCTTTAACCAATCCTACACCAACATCCTTGTAAGGGATAGTCGTTTTACCGACATGCTGGATACTCTCTGAAGAGGCTGGGTCGGATGAAAAGTAAGCCAGCTGGTCTATCGTCACGATCTTACCATTATGTGGAAACTTTATAACTCTGAAGACCGATGACACGACTGCTGTCATAGCGTAAGACCAACTGCGACCCAAAAGAAGGTTGTAGTCTAGAGGGGCATCAACCACCTCCACATCCAGACTAACGGTTTTTCCTTCAACCCCTATAGGCAAATCCTGTAGAATGCCAAACGGATGGAACCCACGGCCATCAAAGGCCTTAAGAATCGTCGGGGATTGGTTCAGTGAAGGAGAACCAAGCGATCTCCAACACTGAATCGACATAATACACGTAGAAGCTCCTTCATCAATTACAGTCCGATGAATAGGCCTGTTTTTGACTATCACTGGAATCTGGAAAGCCATTTGATGAGGGAGACGCGGTGTACTATTTTCTAGATCAAAGATTATCAGGTTCGGGTCCTGAATATCAACAGCTCCTATAGCCGACAAGAGTAATTTTCGTTGTGCTGGGCATGATTGCAGCACTTCCAAAGCCGACATTGCTGAGGGTGAAACAGCTAAATCCTCAACAATGTTATAATTCTGAGCTGCTCTCGCATGTGGATTGAAAGCAGACTTTCGAAGTATACCCTTGGCGGGCGGTTTAATTACCAAGTCCGGGTTAGGTTTCTCGATCTGTAGTGGATCGGAACCGGGAGCTGAGGTTGATGGATTAGAATGAGAAGATTCTGCTTCTTTACCATCAACAGGATTCTTACTACCATAATCTTGCGATCGAGTCGCAATCCGTACATGAGACATCATCAATATGGGTTCTTCACTGGCACTCGAGGAAGAACCTATCATTTTACTCTCCTGCTTCGGAAATGGATCTTTCAAAACAGCAGGAGTTGGGGAACCCTTAACGATTTTCACAACCTCTGCCCGATGAGGGCAATCTCTTGTGAAATGATCTTCTTCACAAATTAAACAAGGATAGCGAGGTTTGCGCTTTTCGTCGTTAGATTCCGACTTCTCTTTTTTCTCCTTTGGAGCCTTGTCTGCTTTATCCTTCTTCTTGCCTTTCTTCTTACCACCGTTTTTTGATTTAGCCGTAGATGACTCTACAGCGTGAATATCGGCAGTAATTTCAGGAGAAGACTCTCCTGTCGGGGAGTCTGGTAAGGTTATTATTGGAGAAGAATTCTTTGAGGATTTCTTCTTACTTTTAGTATTCACCGTACCAATCATGCCATCAGCAGCATGAGACCCCGAAGGAGCAGCAGCAATTTGATTCGACTTAGGAAGATCTGGGATCTTCTCGTGCAACGTACCCGACTGAGTGTAAACTAAGTCAAGGTACTGGGCTTGAGCAATGACTTGCTCCTCAGTAACTACTCCGGCCTTAGCTACATCTTCAGTAATCTTCGGTAATAATGATTTTACAAACCATTCAGCTAAGATTTGGTCCGGGATAAAAACTTTCACTAAACGTCTTCGACGTCTCCATTCATGAATATGATCGGAAATATAAGTGGAGGTCGACTGTTTTAATGAAGTTAATAGCTCCGTGCCGTTATCGTATCTGACCGGCAACTGAAAATGAGTTAGGAACGAGGTAGCTAACTGGCTAAAATTGTAAAAAGAGGCCCGTGGTAACTCAATGTACCACTTGGCCGCGAGACCAATGAGCGTACGCTGGAAAAGACGTAAGCGGATCGAATCATCCGAGATAGAATTTGAAGCACACCAGAGGTGGTAAGTCATCACGTGATTGGACGGATCCTCTCCAGACTTACCTTCGAACTTGGGTATATCACTGGGCAACTTATTTGGCATTGGCGGCCAGAACGGAAGATATTGAATTGGATCGTTCGTTAGGCGCGTCAAGTCTGGTAAATCCAAAGTTGCGATAAACGGTAACTGCCGGTTAGGATCTCTAAAACTCTGGGTCACAAGACCAGTCCCAGGAGGAGGATATCCAGGATAACTAGGAACAGGAATCGCATTAGGGATATTATATCCTCCTGGAAAACCAGGATTAACCGGACCGTACTGGGGTTGTTGAGGTTGTTGATAAGTGTACCCAGGATACGGTTGATACTGGTAAACCGATTGTTGGACAGCAGGACCGAATTGGTACTGTCCCTGGTACTGTTGGTGGGTAAATTGAGGTTGAGTTGTTACAACAGTACTTAAACCAGGCTGCCCTACAGGCATCTGGACCGTAGTTTGAATCGTAGATCCGGACAACGGTAAAGATGTCTGAGGAGTGGTTGCAGAGACAGTAGAAACCGGAGCTGTCGATACTCCAGAAGTAAGTGCGGTAGATGTTGCGGTAGTTGCAGCAGCCGTTTGAGATGGAGTACTAGGTGCAATTGGCGGCTGAGTAACTACCGAAGTTACAGAAGTTTGAACATTTGACTGGACAGGTTGCGGTTGCTGGGGTGAACCAGAAACTACGGGTTGTCCAGTTTGAGGTACCAACTGTATACTTGGCTGCAACACCTGTTGACCCTGTGATGGATCCCACACTATCATTCCGGGGTATTGACCCGTAACAGGTTGAGGATACTGAGATCCATAACCGGATTGAGGATAGGATTGATAACTGAAAGGCATAGTTCCCATACCTTGAACATATGACTGACCTTGAGGTGGTTGATAACCTTGACTCGAGTATTGACCTTGAGGTTGATAACCTTGGGGTAAATACTGATACTGGGGTTGACCTTGACCTTGAGGTTGATACCCTTGAGGTTGATACCCTTGGGGTTGATACCCTTGAGGTAAATATTGATACTGAGGTTGACCCTGGGGTACATATTGAGGCTGGGGTTGACCTTGAGGCATGTATTGTACCATGGGTACATACTGACCTTGAAGCTGCCCCCCAGACACAATTTGTGTACCTTGAGGTTGCCCCCCAGGCGGTAATTGACCACCTTGAGGTTGAGAAACGGGAACTGAACCTGACATCATGTAAATGTCCCCTACACCCAACGGTTTATTACCATTGTTTCCAGCTAATAACCCATGATCAATGGGTTGAGGAGATGCCCCCGCAAAGGTACCAGAAAGTGACTGATACCCGGTGGGAACAGAAGGACCGCCGTGTAAAAAAGATTCAGGAGATTGAGTAAACACGGACGACTGACCAGACATATTTACAGGAGTATAAATACCTCCAGGTGGAAAAGGAGTACGAGGTGGAGAAAAACCTACCCCTGAGTTGTCTAAATAATTGGTTAACGAAAGGTACCAAGTAGTACTTCTAGGAGGACTGTAAAAGATAGATTCACGCTCCCTTAGATCAATAGTAGGTTGATCTTCAAGGGTAGATACGCCTAATTCTTCCTCTGGAGCAAGTTCTTCAATAGCTATCAAACCAGTAGGAAGATTTTCGGTGATGACTCTTTCTACCCTAGGTGAATCTGGTACACTAGAAGTTGGAGTAACAGGTTCAGATATTTCAGGTTCTTCGCCTATATCACTAGTAGATGAAAAACTACCAGCAAGCTCAGAAACTTCAACTGCTTCAGGATTATAACCTGTTTCTAGACTTTGGTAATCTTGATGGACTACCAACGAAGACTCTCCTTCTTCTGGTGAACCTACTCTACTGCCGCTAGGAGGAGTTACAAGGACCTTTAAACCTTCGTAATGACTTGGGACCTCTTGAGGAGATTCACCCCGAAGTCTACGGGATTTTCTCAACAATTCGGCCACAGAAACAACCTCAGGAGACTTGCCCCGAAGTCTACGGGACTGTCTCGGTAATTCCGCCACAGTTAAAAACTTTTAACTACTGCACACGCAAACAAAGTAAAATCTCAAAGCAAACCACCTAAAGTCTCTAAAGAACCAAACAAATTTGAATCATACGCCTAAAGAATCTAGGGCGTCAAACCAAGCACAAACAGTAGCCTTCCAGACCGAAAACGCTAGTTGGAGATGAAACCCAACATCGCCGGATTCAGTACAGAAGTGGCGGGTGGAACAGTTACCCCGGCAACCTGCTTAATGAATAGACCGGCACAAGTTCCTCCACTTTAACCGTCTCGAGTGAAGTGAACCCCCCGGAAAATCCAAGTGAGTCTAGCCGACGTCTGCTCCAGGTACAGTGGGATCTTCCCTCCACCGTCACCTCGGTAGAATCCTAAAGATAATGGTCACTAAGGTTACCAACCGCAACAAATGCACCTGGGGGAACAGTCTACACTCCGACAGCACGCAAGGGCAGAGTATCAAGCTCAATCCCCTTGCCGGTTCCTTGACAATAATCCAAGGTTTACCGACAAGTGACCCCTGGCTCCTCGACAATGGTTAATCCGAGGTTTACCGTTTGTAATACGTGCGTGTCTGGCGTCGTTCCCAACGAGGGAGGATTGATCCCCTCACTGGTTCGGACACGAGCTCGTGCTTCTCCTTTAAGAGGAGCTTTCCCAGAGTACAAATGAGACAATTGGATTTATTCTATCACAAGATAAGCTACTTGTTTGGTTTTGTTGTCTTGGAGAGTTAATTACTCTCCTACTCCAAGACACTAGCCTGATCTAAATTGGTGTTTCAGAGCCCTAGTAAATAAAAGTTACTACGTTGATTTTACTTTAAGCGTTAATTTTATGGTTTTTCTTAAAGAAAAAAAGGTGATGGAGATGAAACTGGTGGTGTGTAGACTCGACTCGCAACCACTACAAAGATGCACCTAAGATGATTTACACTACTTTTCTTTTTCAATGAATCTCCTAACTAAGAGAGTTGGAAAATGCAAATTTTATAGAAAACAACTTTCTTAGTAAAGACAATCAAAGAAACAATTCTCTTTATCTTTTCAAAACACACAACTCATGACCACTAATTACTCTTACGAAATTTCCTTTTTCTCTCAAAAGTCTACAAATGCTACCAAAGCAAACTTTTTCCAAAAGAATTTTTGTGTTTTTTCTATGTTAATAAAGCATGTAAAACTATTTTATCAAATCGAATTTAACAAATCTAAAACAATCAAATCAAATTCATTCAAAAGCAAATTAAAAGGAATTTTACCTAAAAGCAAAAAATAATGAGGACAAAAGCCTACAAGATGATTCCCGGATGTTTTACTTAGTCAAAATGCAACTAAGGATCAGTTCATGCAGAATCATAAACTAACCAAAAAACAAAATCGAAATCTTTTTGTTCTTTTTTCTCAAGAATGGAATTCAAGGCTTTAACAAACAAACTTTTCGAGATTCGCAAAGAGAAGACACAAAGGTAGGTCTCTCACTAGGGTGACTTCTATGACAGGTCCGACTCCTAAGAGGACTGATCAAAACCAGGGAGATCCAAAGTTTGACAACCCCTAACGCCAAAGTCACTACAGGACCAGTTAAAAATCAAACCCTAAGGCAAAATCCCTATGAATTCCACCAAAACCCTCGACACTAACGGGACAAGTTCAGGTGAAGATCTTTGACAGTAAACTGATGGATCTGGGCAGAAAAAACAAAGTAAAAGCAAAATCTAAAGAGCAAAAAGCAAAAATTGAAATTTTCTCAAAATTGACAGGGGTACGCAGGTCATCTGTTCACACAGGCGCGGGTACGCACTGTGCGCAAAGACGCAGTGCGTACAAGTACGCACTGTGTTAAACCCAGAGACTGCGTACTGCTGGCAAGGCTAAGAAAAATAAAAAACTAAATTGACTCTAAGCTAACCCACCCAAATACACAGCTAGACAACCAAAAATCAGAAAACAAGCAATTTTTCTCAGACCAAAATATCAAATCAAAAAGAACTCAAACACATTAATGGATTCCCCAGCGGAGTCGCCATTTTGTCACGCGGAAAGAGTCGTTAGTGCGGACACAACCGACCTTCCTAGAAAGCCTAAGACTCTCTAATGACAAACAAGACAAATAAGAGCAATCCCTCCCTAAATATGCTTTTACAATATGAGAAATCAAGTGTTTAGATCCTACCTGTAATCCAACGCTGTTGTAGTAGTCCAGCTTCGTTGATCCGGATGAACTCCTCCTTCCCTTCGAAACCTGCATTCACCAACAATCAAACGATTAAATAGCACTTGAATATCACATAAAATAAAACATATTTAACATGTCGACCAAGGAGTACATGAAACAACTCATTAATAACAAATTGTTGAGAAGAATGGATTAATTTGTATTAAAAGGTAACAAAAGGAACCATTACAACCTGAGCCTTGGTGTTGTGCAAGCTCCTCCCAGGGTCCACAAGAGTTCTCCCTTACTCTGATCAGCTCACCCACCTCCCAATGGAAACAAGTAAAGATGGTAATCTCTCCTCACAAGCTTCCACAAGGAAGTCCTAATTCCAGCAGCATCTACCCTTAGGAATGTTCAGCTTTCAACCTCCCCTCCCTTTGGCCCAATGCCTGTATTTATAGTGCTCTAGAGGAAGTTATTCAGGTCCACCATCAATGGGATAAGTCCCTCTTTGGATGGGATAGCTCCCCTATTGATGGGATAAGTTCCTCTTTGGTAGGGATACATGAACCATCTGGAGGTGCTTCATACACGTCAAACATGCTTCTAGAAGACTCTAGAAATGACCACAAGTAACTTTTTTGGAGTGAAACTTGCGCCTTTTGACCTTTACAGGAGTACGCACCCATCCCTTTACATACAAAGCGTACAAGTACGCAGGTATTGTGAACTTGGGTTGCGTACCCGCAGGTAAGGCTACGAGAAACTGCGTACCAGAGATAATTGACTTTAAATGACTTTTCTCTCTTTCTTGAAGTTTGACATGGAGAGAAGAGGCATGCGACTTGCCAAGGAGGATAGTATGACAGTGGATGGAGCCATACTAACTGCAAATAGTCATGGTGACATTTTTTAGTGTAACAAACGGTCTATTTGTACAATAGGAGTCCTCATCAGATTCTTGGTGTGATTACACCAGAGGAGGTTTTCTCAGGGAGGAAGCTAGATGTGTCATACTTCAGGATTTTTGGAGCCTCTGCTTACTACCATGTCTCCAAAGAATCAAGGAGGAATCTAGAGATGACATCAGAATTGGGGGTATTTTTGGGTTACACGGAAACTCCCCACAACTACCATGTTTAATTGTCATCCCTTAGAATGACAATTGTGTGAAGGGATGTAAAATTTGATGAAGATAAAGCCATGTAGTGATCCGATATTGAAAAAGGTATTACAGACTATGTGTGAAGTTGCCTATGTTACTTAGTGAAATGGATCGATAAGATTGCAAATAACATAAACACTTAAACAATTATAAAACACAATCAAACACATCAACACAACCAAAATTGATAAAGGAGTTCACCATACTTCCTGGCTACATCTCCTAGTCCTTTAGCTTCCAGCGCTAACCTCTTTATTATGTCTTCAAATAGTTGTTACAAGTGTGATCTCAAAAATAGAGTCTCAACCATGAAAATGCATCTCATTGTTGTGTTCAGCCCGAATCTTCAAGTCGAAATGAGTATACACTCGACCATACTTGGTCACTCTGACCTCCATACCCCTAAAATGGTTCACAACACACTCCCCTATCTCAACTTTTTTGTGTTATGGTATTTATATACCACATACAATTACAAACTACAATAAACACAGAATAATACATTTATAATATAAACAGACTATAAACCAAAGGATCGGCGGGCACGGGGTGGACCTCGACCGTCCAGCCTTTTCCCGATGTTGATCTCGAGAACAAACAATCTGACAGTTATCGCGTCACACTCATCAACTATTCCAGACAATCTACACCATTGATCTGTCCTAAGGGATCCGATGGTTGTCGCGCTCCAACTAGCATGTCTGCTAATTCTCTGAAGGCACGTGAGAAAGCGGTTTCAGGATGCTACGTGTCGACTGCTAAGTGGAATTGTGCAGATTTTTGGAAAACCATTTCTTGCCTTGAAGGCACATGATAAACAACTTGCCGCTTCTCTGCCTGAACTCAAAGGAGTTTAACTTCTTTTGCATAATCTCATTGCGTTGGTTTTCCAAGATAACTTTCTTGCATGTTTTGACGCGATATGCATCGATCTCCTTTGATCGAATGATATTTTCCCTTGTTCGCTGATCCCATCGCCTGTGGTATGAACCAATCACAAATTTGCACATCATCTTTTGCATTACCATCATTAAGAACCTGTGACTCTTTCCCGGGTTGCCACATGTCCTGCTGATGTAGGCATTGACTTTTTTGGCCCAAATCTTTAATTGTCCCTAATTTCTTCATCCAAACTTGGATTTACACACTGTTTGCACCATTGGCTTCGTATTAATGAGAACTTCAACATAATCTTACTTTCACATGTATTTGAAGACTTTTCATCTGGAGACTTTACTGAATCCATTTTGGACAACTCCTTCCCACTAGAAGCTTTTTGTCCACCAAAAGTTGGTTTTACCTATTGAGTAAGTGAGGATTATGTTCCTTCACTTTTCCAATCTTTGTCCATCGTGCTTTACTTGGATTTGTACCTTTTAGTCCAACTCGAAGATACTCAACATTTCCCCTTCGCGAAGTTCTTATCCTCCTGTCAAGAACTGTGTCCTCCTATAACTCATTGAGATACTCTGGCAATAGATCCTCTATGGAAGGTAGCTGACCTTTCTCTTTAGGATCTTCAATCAATGAAGGTTCATACAACCTCAAGTTTTCAACATTAACGACTGAATGGATTTTCGTGTAAGCTGGTAGATCTAGGCAGAAAGCATTTTCACCAATTTTATCAAGTATTTTGAAAGGACCATATCTAATTGGTTTCAACTTTTTACCTTCCCCTTGCATTCTTTCTTTTCTGATGTACAACCAGACTTGGTCACCAACTTGAAAACTATGCTCAACTCGATGCTTACCATGTCGCGCCTTATAATTTTCTTGGCTTCTTTCCAGTTGTTCCTATACTGCCTAGTGAATTTTCTAGATTTGTTCAATGAACTTAGTTGCTTTGTCCACATAAATGTGTCCATTAACTACTATGACTTTACCAAAGACAAAATCCAAGGGATACTTTGGTATAAAACCAAAACAAGTCTCAAAAGGAGATCTATGAGTAGAAGAATGTTTTGCATGGTTGTAAGCATGTTGCACATAACACAAATGTTCATCCCAAAGTTTGGGATTCTTGCTGCAATGTCCTCGAAGCAACTGTATCACTGTCATGTTGAGAAATTATGTCTGACCATCTATTTGTGGATGAAATGTCGTGCTCTTCTTTAACCTTGTGTCCATTAACTCCCATAGACTTGACCAAAATTTCCCAACAAATCGAGAATCTCGATTAGATACAATAGAAGTGGGTAACCCAAAATGAACCCATACATTTTGAAAGAACAACTTTGTAGTTTGTTTAGTTGTGACTTATTTATTACATGGTATCAAAATACACATCTTACTGAACCTATCCACAACTACATACAAATAATCATGACCCTTTCTAGACTTTGGCAATCCCCCAACAAAATCCATGGAAACACTTTCCCAAGGACGAGAAGGAATTGGAAGTGGAGTATACAAGCCTAATTTTCTATTACTTGGCTTGCTTGTAGCACACATAGTACATCCTTTGATATATCTAGAACCGTCTCATCCATTCGTGGCCAATAAAAAAACCTTTCTAATTGCGCAACTATTTTACTTACACCAAAATGACCTGATATGATAGAAGTATGTGTTTCTTGAATTATGTTAACTCTTTCAGTTTATGGAATGCATAACTTTCCAAAATGATATAAGAGTTTATCCTTTATATAATAATCCAATTCTTTTACCTACTTGCCATGACTTAAAGTTGCATATACATCCTTAAAATCTATATCTTGAGCATATTGTTCAATGTAACTTTCATGAATTACTGAATTATGCTTAAGTATTGTGGATGCATTTATAATTGGTCTTGATAACATGTATGCAACCTTATTATGTATGCCCTTCTTATATCTGATAACAAGATGAAATTTTTGTAGAAAACCCATCCACCTGTAATTTCTTTATTGTTGCAATTTAGTTTGTGAGTGTAAATACTGAAGTGGTTGGTGATCTGTATGTATGGTTGTTTCTTTACCCATTATGTAATGTTTCCACTTTTTAACACTTTGAACTAATTCATACAATTCTTTATCATATGTAGGATAGTTAACTGTTGTTGATGTAAATGTCTCAAAATGAAAGCATATAGGCTTTCTGTGCTGCATCAACACTGCCCCCATGGCATATTCACTTGCACCTGCCTCGATCTCAAATGGATGTTGAAGATCTGGTAGTGCTAGTACTGGCATTGTGCTGATCCTTTCTTCCAATGTGTCGAAGGCTTTCTGCTATTTGCCTCCCCACTGAAACAACTATTTCACACTTGTGAAAGCATGTAAATGAGCTGCAATCAAAGAAAAGTTAGCAATAAACTTTCTCCAATATTGCGTTGCCCCTAAGAAACTTCTAACTTCTGTAGCAGTATTGGGTTTAGACCAGTTTACAATGAATTCGACCTTAGATGGATCTATCCTCAATTCACCACCCCCTACAATATAACCTAAATAATTCAAAGATGTTTTGTCAAATTCACATTTTGACAGTTTCACATAGAGATTTTCTCATTTTAAAACATCTAAAATCTACTTTATGTGCTTTACATGTTCATCCCATGTCCTACTAAAAACAAGAATATCATCTAAATAGACTATTAGAAAATCATCAATAAATGGTCTAAATACATCATTCATGACTCGCATAAACGTAGTAGGAGCATTAGTTAAGCCAAAAGGCATAACCAACCATTCATAAAGGCCTTGCTTCGTCTTGAAAGCATTTTTCCATACATCCTATTCTACAACTTTGATCTGATGGTAGCCGCTTCGCAAGTCTAATTTAGAGAATTAAACTGCATCTTTTAATTGATCTAATAAATGGTCAATGTAGGTCTTAACCCCGTACAGAAATTACCTGCATACGAATTCTAAAACACAAAAAATAAACAATGCGAGAGCATAACACATAAAACACATATACTGTTATGAAACCAGCTCAAGAAAAGATAGAAAAGATAGATCAACGCCTTAGAATTCAGCCTCTTCGAGGGGGCAGCCTCCTTTACATTACATAAATGAACAATTCTTGGATGATACAAATGACAAAACCTCCTTTCTATATATAGGAGTCTAAGGAGTCACAATATAATCCAGCCGACCTAACAATAATAATA
This sequence comes from Pinus tabuliformis, assembly GCA_031772625.1. Lineage (NCBI taxonomy): Eukaryota > Viridiplantae > Streptophyta > Pinopsida > Pinales > Pinaceae > Pinus > Pinus tabuliformis. The sequence goes on along the minus strand of CM062815.1, from coordinate 315,850,942 downwards.
TAAAGCCACAAAAATAACAATAGAGGGATTCTATGGGGCACAGAAATAACAATATGGGGGTAATAGGGGCACAACAATATAAATAAGGGGTATAACTACAATAGTAATGGGGTAATCACTAGTATTATAGGGACCCAACATGCCCCTCTCCTTCAAAAAAGTGTTGTCCTCAACGCTTGAGTAGTTCTGGATACTTCTGCATAAAATTCTCATCCTCCCATGTGGAATCTTCAGCGGATAAGTTCTTCCACTTGATAAGATACTCTGAAATTGATCGATTTCGTAGCTGTCGAGTTCTTGTTTCTGTGACTGCTTCCGGTTCCAATATAATTTTTCCTTCCTCGTCAAGTTCTGGCAATATTGTTTGAACTGGGAGCTTGTCGCCTATAACCTTCTTTAAACATGAAACATGGAAAACTGGGTGCAATCGAGAAGCTGCAGGAAGCTCCAATTTGTATGCCATAGTACCAATCTTTTGCAACACCTTGTACGGACCATAATACTTTGGTGATAATTTATTATCCTTCTTAGCTTGCTTTAGGGACATTTGCTTATATGGTTGTAGCCGTAGGAATACCCAATCACCTACATCAAAACTTCTTTCACTGCGATGTTGATCTGCCTGTTGTTTCATTCTATTTTGTGCCAACACGAGGTTATCCTTTAAGAGTTGGAGGACTTGTTGTTGATGTTCGATGTGATGTTCCACTGCCTGAACCTTAGAATTTTCTCTTAAATATGATGTGATGGATGGTGGTTGATACCCATAAAGTGCCATAAATGGGGTCATTTTTGTTGCTGTATGGAAGGAAGTGTTATACCACCATTCAGCCAGAGGCAACCATTTGACCCATTGTGTCTGTTTATCAGATACAAAGCAACGAAGATATCCTTCCAAACATTTGTTTACTATCTCAGTTTGCCCATCAGATTGAGGATGATAAGATGAGCTATGAGCTAACTGAGTACCAAGACAAGAAAATAATTCTGTCCAAAAATTTCCAGTGAAAATGGGATCTCTGTCACTTACAATAATCTTTGGGTTTCCATGTAGCTTTTGAATTGTTTCCATAAATGCAGTAGAAACTGTACTGGCTTTAAATGGATGTGATAATGCACAAAAGTGTGCATACTTGGTAAGTCTGTCAACTACCACCATGATGACACTCTTTCCCTCAGACTTGGGTAAACCTGTGATAAAATCCATTGAAACCTCCTCCCAACGTTGGCTTGGAATGGATAAAGGTTGTAATAGACCCGGTGTCTTAATTGTTTCAACTTTATTTTGTTGGCAAACCAAACATTCCGCCACAAACTTTTGAATATCTGATTTAAGGCCATCCCAAAAAAATTCCTTCTTAACCCTGTGGTAAGTTTTTAAAAATCCTGAGTGCCCTCCTAAGGGAGAAGTGTGCAATTCCATAAGAATCTTTTGTTTTAGCTGGGAATTCTTACAGAGGTATAAGCGATCTTTGTACCATAACGAATCATTTTTCCAGCTAAATGTATCAGACGTACTGGAATCTTGTTGTAGCTTTCGAATAAGTGCCCACACTTCTTCGTCATTCTTCCATTCCTCCCTTGCTTCGTTTATCCAATCTGGTTGGATAATAGAAATGGCACACAACAATGCTTCCACATCCTCATCCTTTCTTGAGAGTGCATCTGCCACCACATTTTGCTTCCCTTTTTTGTAGATGATTTCAAAGTCATAACCCAACATCTTTGTGACCCACTTTTGTTGCTCTTCAGAGGATAATCTTTGTTCTAAAAAGTATTTAAGGCTATCATGATCCGTTTTTACCTTGAAGTGTCTTCCCATTAGGTAGGGTCGCCATTTCTTAAGTGCATGGAGTATTGCCAACATTTCCTTCTCATAAATAGCTTTGCTTAAAAACTTTCCCTTGATTGGACGACTTTCAAAAGCAATGGGTCTTTCATCTTGCATTAGAACAGCACCAATTCCATTTCCTGAAGCATCACATTCCACAATAAAGGTTTTTGTGAAGTCCGGTGTAGCTAAGACCGGTGCTTGGCACATTGCCTCTTTAAGATGTTCAAAGGCCTTTGTTGCTTCCGGAGTCCATGAAAATGCATCTTTCTTCAATAATGTTGTTAGAGGTGCTGCTATTCTCCCATAATTCTTAACAAACTTGCGATAATACCCTGTCAACCCAAGAAATCCTCGCAGATGCTTTATGGATGTGGGGATTTTCCATTCCTTAATGGCTTTAATTTTGCTAGGGTCTACCTTAACTCCTTCATGAGATACAATATGACCCAAATATTCCACCTCCTGGACTCCAAAGAAACATTTGGATCTTTTTGCATATAATTGTTTCTCCTCCAATAGTTGTAGCACCCTGTCAACATGTTCAACATGATCCTTCCAAGACTTGCTGTAGATTAGTATATCATCAAAAAATACTAACACAAATTTTCTAAGGAATGGTTTGAAAATTGAATTCATCAAACCTTGAAATGTTGAAGGTGCATTGGTAAGGCCAAAAGGCATGACCAAAAATTCATAATGACCCTCATGAGTTCTAAATGCCGTTTTCGGAATGTCTTCAATCTTCATTCTGATTTGATGATATCCCGAACGAAGATCCAACTTGGTGAAGTAAATTGATCCATGCAATTCATCCAGTAATTCATCAATGACAGGAATGGGGAACTTATCTTTAATAGTGAGCTTGTTGAGCTCCCTATAATCCGGACACATGCGCCATGATCCATCCTTCTTGTGCACCAATACTACTGGAGCAGAGAAAGAACTTTGACTCGGTTGAATTATACCAGCCTCTAGCATTTCTGCAACCATACGTTCAATTTCACTTTTTTGGACATAGGGATATCTGTACGGCCTGATGTTTGGAGGAACACTTCCTGGAATCAGATGAATAGCATGATCATGATCACGCATAGGTGGGAGACCTTTGGGAGTCTCAAATACCTTGGAATGATTGTCCAGGACTTTTTGGAGATCTGGAGAAATAGATGATTCCAATGTGGAAACATCTAGCGAACATAATTGTGCAATTACACCTCTTTGCTCCTTTTTTAGAAGCTTTGTCATACCATTAGAGCTGATTATCTTTCCTGGTTTCCCTGCAATACCCCTTAATTCAACTTCCTTTCCTTCCGTAGAAAATTTGATGAAAAGTTCTTGAAAATTAAAAGCTATTGTACCCAAGGATTGTAGCCATTGGACTCCTAGTACAACATCAGCACCTCCCATTGGAATGGAAAGCATTGGGCTAGTCAATACATATTCTCCCATGGATAGCTTGATATTATGGCACTTTCCAGAGCAATTTATTGTTCCTCCATTTGCAATCATCACTTGACACTCTGGTGCTGGATATAGGAAGCAATTCAATTCTTTTGCTACCCTACAATGAATAAAATTGTGGGTGCTTCCTGAATCAATCAACACTATTACCTTTTTCTTCTTGATTTGTCCTTCTATCTTGATGGTTTGAGGAGTGGTAATTCCCGCCAATGCATTACAAGATATGGTCGGATTTATTTGTTCTTCATCTAGGCTTTGTTCCTGGAGTATATCCTCTTCTTTTGACCTTTCTTGCTCCTTTTCTTCTTCCTCTTCACAATCTATGTAGAATAATTTCTTCTCAGCACACTTATGACCTTTAGTGTATTTGCTATCACAACTGTAACAAAGCCCTTTTGCTCTTTTTTCTTCCAATTGTTGTGGTGTCAACCTTATAGGTTGTGGAAGACTAGGGGCAACAACACTTCCGTCTTTATAGTTGTGAGTGGTATGCTTCCTGGTTGCCATAATTTTGCTTTCCATTTTTCTTGCTAACCTGAATGCCTTCTCTAATGAATCAGGTTCCCAAAGGCGAACATCATGTTGGATATTATCCTTTAAAGACCCTATGAACACATCAATCCTATGCTCCTCTGGAATATCTTTTACCCTTATGTTCAATTTTTGGAACTCCTCAATGTGCTCCATTATTGAACCCTTTTGTTTGAGACTTATCAATTGGCTAAAAAAAGTGTTGCTTTTTGTATCCTCATAATGTGCTATCAATTCTTCCGTAAAAATTGCCCAAGTGATAAATTGTTTACGAGAGCAAAGCCATTGATACCATACAAACTGATTTGGTTCCAAATATACAGTTGCCATACGTACCTTTTGTGTGTTTTGCACATTATTGAGATCGAAGAATTGCTCCATCTGTAATATCCATGTGGCGGGATCCTTGCCATCAAACTTCCTCATATCGATTTTTGGAATATGGTGGGTCTTCGATCCAACATTAGAGTCTATGGAATCATGATTAACATTTCTTTTGTTCTCATCATGAGTTTCCTTTACTACCTTTTCACCATTAGTAAGTATTTCTTGTAGAAAATTTGTCAAATCTGTCTTCAAATCTACCATGTTTGTCTTCAAATCTGTCTTCAAATCTGCCATGTCTCTCTTCAAATCTGTCTTTGAATCATCCATCTTAGCTTCCATGCCCTTTATCTTAGATTCCACGCCATTTATCTTAGATTCCACGCCATTTATCTTAGCTTCTGTTAGCTTTTGTGAGCGTGACATTTGTTGCACTTGTTCTTGTAATTTTGATATATCATGTAGCATTTCTTCCTCTTCTTCATGAGTCATGCTAGAGCTTTCAGGTTCCTTACTAGGTGTTTGCATTTTCTTTCCTCGGGGCATCAGTTACCGATAATAATGCTTTACTATGCCCTTTGAATTCCGTTAAACCAAGCTTACACAAAAATTTAAAAAAAACTACACACCTTTTTTCACTTTATAGAAGCCTGATATTGAATCTGATGTATCTCTGTAATTTCGGATCATCCAGTTCTGAAATTGCAACCTGTAGTAGCCTTCTGTGTCCTCTTTCCAATGCCACAAGTCTGACCCAAATTGGATTCTCCAAGGAAGAGTTATGTGAAATCTCCCACAGTGACTTGCTTTTAGACTAGTTCAGTAGAGCGAACTTGTACGACGTGCCACGAGTCACTGTTTCAACCTTTGGATCTGAAACACTCATACAAGAAACTAAAGTCCGTCCTCTTTCTGTACCTTCTTACGAAATTTCAATCCGATCCCCAGAGAGAAAGTTATGACGATTTTCCCCAGGTCACCTGTTTTGAATGTAATTCAGGAGTCTGCAAAAAGACCAACTTCCTCAGATCATATCTCTGCAAATATCGTGCGAAAAGCTCTGAAATTCGGACCCAAGGTTCAGCGTGATTTCTTCTCAAATGGGTTTTTTTGCGACTTCTGAAACATCACAGAAAAAATTTATAGCGAAAATGCCACGATGACCTGTTTGGAGCAGCGAAACCCTAGAATCCAAAGCTCTGATACCAAATGTTATGAAACCAGCTCAAGAAAAGATAGAAAAGATAGATCAACGCCTTAGAATTCAGCCTCTTCGAGGGGGCAACCTCCTTTACATTACATAAATGAACAATTCTTGGATGATACAAATGACAAAACCTCCTTTCTATATATAGGAGTCTAAGGAGTCACAATATAATCCAGCCGACCTAACAATAATAATATAAAGCCACAAAAATAACAATAGAGGGATTCTATGGGGCACAGAAATAACAATATGGGGTTAATAGGGGCACAACAATATAAATAAGGGGTATAACTACAATAGTAATGGGGTAATCACTAGTATTATAGGGACCCAACATATACACAGAGATTTCCCCTGGATCCCAAAACCGGGACTACCAGCTTGATTTTTCATTATGTTCCTTTTAATGTTATAATACATATTTATACTTGCCGAAGCATCCAATACCATGGACCGAAAACCATCGCGTCCAAAAAACATGTGTGAAAATCATGCACAAAATCATAGGTGGGTCCACCCAACCTAACATAGGGTCCAAAACCAAAATGTTCCGAGGTGAACCCCATAAAGTGGGGTTAAGGGTACACCTCAAACCCCCTATGACCCCCCCCCCCCCCCCCCCCCGCTACACAATCGGTGCAATGAAGGGGGACTCCTCCCCCCTCTAACCCCTCAGTTAACTACGTGGGCTAGTCGTGGAAATAATATAACACAACCCAACATTCTCCCACTTGTTGTTTTCTTTCCATAGGGGGCCACAAGAGAGCTTAGTCATTTTTCTAGCCCTAAGATGCCCATTGTTTCTCTACACCAAGAGAACTTCTCTGAGCTCACAGATTTTGTCAATCCATCTATAGTATTCTTCAAAGTGTCCACCTTTACCAGCAACACCTTTTTGTCTTCTATCATATCCCTCACAAAGTGATACTAAACATCAATGTGCTTTGTCTTTGAATGATATGCGGGGTTCTTTTCCAAGAAAAATGTACTTTGGCTATCACGGTCTATCCTTATAGCTTCCTGTACTAACCCCATACTTGAACACAATCTTTGCAACCAAACTGCTTCCTTTCTTGCATGAGTGGCTGCCATGTATTCTGCCTCTGTAGTTGATAGTGCCATTACAGATTGTTTCTTACTCATCCAACTGACTGCACCTCCAAATAGGTTAAACACATACCCACTTGTAGATCTTCTCTGATCTAGATCTCCAACCCATTCTGCATCAACAAAGCCACAAATATCCAACACTTTGTCCAATCCTAGCCTTCATTGGTAGCACAAACCATAATCACTAGTTCCACGCAAATACCTGAAAACCTGCTTCACTGATGTCCAATGCTCCTTCCCTGGTTTTGACATAAATCTGCTTAGTACTCCCACTACATGTGCAATGTCTGGTCTAGTACAGACCATTGCATACATCAGGCTACCCACTGCACTTGCATATGGAACACGGAACATGTCCTCTTCCTCTTCTTGTGTCTTGGAACACTATTCAGTAGACAACCTCACACCTACAGGAAAAGGAACCTTCATCTGTTTACTATCCTGCATATTAAACCTCTGCAATATTGTATCAACATACTTCCTCTGGTTTAACCAGAGCTTCTTCTTTTCCCGGTCTCTTTTAATTTCCATGCCCAAAATATAGTTTGCAGCACCAAGATCTTTCATGTCAAATTTGGTGGACAATTAGGTCTTCAAATCCTGGATAATTTCTTTGTCATTGCAACCAACAACATGTCATCCACATACAATACAAAATAAATAACACGGTCACCAATTAATTTAAAATACGCACAGTGATCTACTTTGCTTCTGGTGAAGCCAAGTCCCCATATAAATGTATCAAATTTCTGATACCACATCCTTGATGACTATTTTAACACATATAGAGACTTCTTTAACTTGCATACCAGTTCTTTCTTACCCTTCACCGCAAAGCCTTCAGGTTGCTTCATGTAGATGTCCTCTTCCAGATCCCCGTGAAGAAATGTTGTCTTCACATCCATCTGTTCTACCTCAAAATCAAAAGCAGCAGCAACAGATAAAAGTAATCTAATAGAAGTTATCTTGGCAACAGGAGAAAAAATATCACCAAAATCAATTCCTGACACCTGGGAATAACCTTTTGCTACCAACCAAGCTTTGTATTTCTCCACCTTTCCTTCTGCATTTGGCTTCTTCTTGAACACCTATTTGTTGCCAATGGTTTTCCTTCCAACCGGAAACTCCACTAGATCGCAAGCCTCATTTTTGTGCAAAGATGCCATTTCATCAACCATGGCCTCTTTCTAGAATTTCCATCCTCTAAACCCATTGCTTCCTTTACAGTTCTGGGATCATCATCAGTAATATACAAAGCAAAATTTAAACAGAAAGTAGATGGACTATACCTCTCTGGCTGCCTTCTTTCTCGAACTGATCTTCTCACACCCGGAGTTTGTGGCTCTTCATCTTCTGATTCCTCCTCTGCTGTAGAGTCTGATTCTTCCTCCTTAATCTCAAACTCTATCTTCTCAGGTTCCTTTGGTTGGAATTCATGTTTAATAACATCCTTCACCTCTCTGAACACCACATCTCAGCTATACACAACCTTCCTTGTTACTGGGTTCCAAAGCTTATAACCTTCTAAACCATCCTTATACCCAATAAAGATGCACTTTTCAGATTTATTATCCAACTTGGTTCGTTTCCCCTTTGGAACATGTACATATGCATCACATCCAAATACCCTTAGATGTGAAAGAGAGGGTTTCTTACCAGTCCATACCTCTTGTGGAGTCCTATTCTCTCACGTTGATGAAGGTGATCTATTGACCAGGTAACATGTTGTCTCCACCGCCTCTGCCCAAAATTCATGTCCTAACCCAGCACCACTGAGCATGCTTCTTACCCTTTCCATCAACGTCTTGTTCATTCTTTCTGCAACTCCATTTTGCTGAGGTGTATATGGAGTAGTCTTCTTCTGTGCTATACCACACTTCTTATAGAATTCTTCAAATTCCTTACTGTAAAACTCTCCACTGTTATTTGTCCTCAGCACCTTTATCTTCTTCTCTGTCTAGTTTTCCACCAGAGCCTTAAATTCTTTAAACCTGTCAAAGACTTCAGATTTCTTCTTAAGGAAATATATCCATGTATTCCTTGAGAATTCATATATAAATGATACATAGTACACAGACTTACCCAGTGATGGAACCTTCACAGTTCCAAACACATCACTGTCCACAAGCCCTAATATCTGTTTCACCCTCTTACTACTAGAGGGGAAACTCGCCCAATTTTGCTTCCCACATTCACAATTTTCACAGAAATCAAAATCCAGAGAGCTATTACTCATACCTTTACCATGAAGTATTCAAAGGCCCTTCTCTCCAATATGTCCAAGCCTTTTATGCCACATCATGGTCTTTTCTCCAAAGACCATTAGATTTTCTGCTTCACTTTCAGGAACCATAGAACTGTTGCACCCATCAATAACAGTGCTACCTTGTAACTTGTATAGAGTTTCAATCTGAACTCCCCACATCAATACCAATGCTCCCTGAACCATTTTGCAGGTATCCTTCTCGAAGACTGTTTTTACACCTACATCATCCAGCTTTCTTACAGAAATCAGATTTCTGGCTAATGCAGGAATATGTAGAACACCCGAAAGTGTTCTAATCCTTCCACCTTCCAACTTCAACTTTACTTTTCCATGACCAATGATTCTAACCTTCCTATCATCCCCTAAGAATACATCACCACCATCTTATTTCTCATACTCGCAGAACCACTCTCTATGGGGAGTGAAGTGAAAGGATGCACCTGAGTCAATCAACCACGCCTCATGATCTACATGTGTACTTGAAGAAGCCAAGTACACATCCCCACCTTCATCTGAGGTGGTTTTCAGCTCTGCAGAAGGAGCATCATCAGATCCCTTTCCTTTATCAGGAGATTTAGATTTACAGTCCCTTTTGTAGTGCCCTTCATTTCCGCATTTCCAGCATACCACCTTTACAGGTTTTCCTGGAGATTTAGATCTCCCTCCAGATTTAGATCTCCCACTCAATGACTTATTTTCTTTTCTATTCTGGGACCATCCTCGTACGAACAAGGCATCACCATTTTGGCTCTCCATATTTTTCCATCTCATCTCCTCTGTCAGCAAGGCTGAGACTATTTCATCAAACTGTAAGGCAGTTGCATTGCTACCTATTGCAATAACCAGACTATCCCACGACTCTTGTAGAGAACACAACAAACTGATGCACTTATCTTCATCTGAAATTTTAATATCAATAGACGCTAACTGGCTTACCATAGTATTAAATGCATTCAGATGCTCTGTCACCGAGTCTCCATCTTTCATCCTCAAGTTATTCAGCTTTTTCTGCAGGAACAGTTTATTCACCAGAGACTTAGATTGGTATAAAGTCCCTAACTTGTCCCACAAAGCCTTTGCCATAGCTTCCCCTAATATTCAACAATATTGAATTTGAGACACACAATCATATTGTGCTCTTTGCCTTCCGATCCAACTTCTTCCATTCTTCATCAGACATTCCCGTTGGTTTAGTACCCAGATCTACTGCGATCCACTGATCTTTATCCACCAACAGATCCTCCATCTTGAGTTTCCACAACTCAAAAGTCTGACCATCAAATTTCTTAATCTCTATCTTTCCACTGATCGCCATCTTCTTTCACCACCAAAATCAATCTCGCATATCTCCCATTGAACAAGGTCTACCACAGGCTCGACTGAAACCCCTCAGCAACAAAGGCATCCCCTTGAAGCCAAAACTGATTTGATACCAAATGTAGGTTTTAACCGCATACAGAAATTACCTGCATATGAATTCTAAAACATAGAAAATAAACAATACGAGAGCATAACACATAAAACCCATATACATAGAGATTTCCTCTGGATCCCAAAACCAAGACTACCATCTTGATTTTTCATTATGTTCCTTTCAATGTTATAATACATATTTATACATGCTGAAGCATCCAATACCATGGACCGAAAACCATCGCGTCCAATACCATGGACCAAAAACCATCGCGTCCAATAAACATGTGTGAAAATCATGCACAAAACCATAGGTGGGTCTGGCCAACCTAACATAGGGTCCAAAACCAAAATTTTCTGCGGCGTTTCCTCGGACGCCATAAAGTGGGTTTATGGGTACACCTCAAACCCCCTGTGACCCCCCCCACTGCTACACAATCGGCACAATGAAGGGGGGCTCCTCCCCCCCTCTAACCCTGTTATAGACATTTTTGTGCCTTACAGCATTGAGCATGAAATGTCCATAATCCAAGGGATCCAAAGTCCCTAAATGAGTTTTTCCTACCCCTAGAGGAACAAGGTCAACCAATGACAGCTTCTCCCAGAAGTTCTCCACCAAAAACCACTCAGAAACAGTCAATTCGGGATCAATTCAGAGGCTCCACTAGTTGTCTGCGCTGAAATGCAGAGATTACACTGGCTAGGTGCACTGCAACGCAGGTAGAAGCACTACCAGGGTGCACTGAGCGGGAAATGACAAATGGCAAGTTCATTCAACGAGGTGGAAAGACCCTGGAAGCTTCTAGAATCTTCTTCAATGACACTTGCCTCAATGAATTCGACTAGTGATGAGTAAGAGGTTCTCAACCTCCAAGTGGAAGCAAGAACTGACAGAGAGAAGCCACAAGTCAAAACATGAGCTGACTCATCCTCTCTGCTCACATCTATATATGGATCTCTCACCCAGAGGTTCAGGAGGCTGGAATTTTGTACTTTGCGGAGAATTGCTGTTGGTTTGAGATTGAGATTAGCACATTGGGTGATTTATCCTTTGTTGGAGGAGAGGAAGGGATTCCTTTTCTGGGAGGTAGATGCTGGATCGGAACTCACTTGGTTGTATCTCCTCTTGGACTTTATTATCTTATCAATAAACTATTTGAGTTTCTCCTACATGTTGTATACCAATGATGTTTTTTTATGCTTACATGTTTAGCTTAATCTGATCTTGAGCTTTTTATGAATGTATATATGTATCTTTGTGTAGTTTCTCTCTCTTGTGATCTTGCAGGAATTCGATGAAGCTGGGCCGGTGAAGGAGCAAGAAGCTGGGAGCTACTGAAGAGAGGAGTGTTTTGGATCGACAAACTAGCGGAAGATACAGGTTAGTTAGATCCTTCTTCCTCACTTGCATTTCATAAAGAAGAATACTCGAATAAGTTTACCTGTTTGTTGCTAAGGCACTATCACCTCTTAGAGTGGGATAGGGGCATTCCGAATTGGATACTTTTCCCAACAACAAATTGGCGACTCCACTAGGGAGAGTATCTTGTTAGTTTATTTGTGTTTCTATTGTTGTTCTTCTCATAAACTCAGGAGTGCCGAATCGAAATGCACTTGCCATTTTCAAGTGCAAAGTAGAGATTTGCCACTCTAGTCCAATCACTGGGCCTGGTTTTATGATCTGAAAAAACTGATCCACAAGTGCTCTAACAACCCTTCTTGATAGATCTTAGTCCTCCTATAAATCATCCTCCTAATTGTACCTAATTGATAGCTTTGATCCGGCCAAAAACTGTTGATTTAACTGCAAACCGTAACCCAGAACCCAGAAACAACTCTCGTTTCTGCTTCAGCGCAGACTCTGTGAAGAGGTTCTGCATTTCAACGCAGGTCCCGTGAAGGCTACCTGCGCTGAATGTCAAAACCTCTGTGTTGGGAGTGCGCTGATCAGTCTTTGCCTTGTGCAGTTGTGGTTCCCTACTTCCTTTTGCTCAGTTTCATCTCTGTTTTTTGCAGCCTGTTATCAGTCAGTGTACCTATATGAAACCCCTTTTCTTTGCCTCAATTCCGCCTCAGTTGTATAAAGAAACTGTATTTTTTCTTTGTGTATTTGTTACATCATTTGCAGTTTCCCATTACAAAAGTAAACTAGTCATACTGTCGCCCTTAGATCTAGACCTATCGTAAGTGTAGTTTTGATCTTAGGAGTGAGTTTGTTTGCTGTTCACAGTTGATTGAGCTTTTACTTTTGTCGTTTGGTTTGAATTTATGCATTTCTAGTGTCGAAACAAGTAAATCATAAAGTGTCGTAATCGTCTTTTTGATTTTGAAAAAGGAACTTGTTTATGTTTTCACTTGAAATCGAATTCAAATTTGTACAACAGCTTTCTTTTTAGGCATCAATATTAAGGAAGCGAAAACAAATACATGCATTTGTGCATTTGCATTTTGATAGTTTACATGCTTTGATTTAGGGAAAAGTGCATTACAGTGTGCTCTATGCTCTTTGAAAAAAGTTTGTATCTTCCTTTTCCCCTTGTAGCTAGGATTTTCATTGTTGAAAAGATATAAAAGCTTGCTTATCATCTTTAGACTGCATTTAGGGATTGTATCATACATCTCGTGGTGATCCAAAAAGGAAAACTTCTAAGAAAGATCAACCTAAAATAAATTGAATGAACTTAACAACGCTTTGTAACTTAACGCACAACATAGAGGTTTAGGCTAGAGACGTGTTCCAGCGTTGTAAAACCTGGTGACTGTCGATCTCGCTGATGGTTGGGCGATTCCTCCTGAGGAACGATAGCGCCAGTACGGATTGTGCTCCCACGTACCGTCGAGTATATATTGGGAGACCCCTATAGGCATAAAACCTTTATCCTTAGGAAGCCGTGTCGGCCGCCCTACTGATTGCAATGCACTGAACACAGCATTCAGGAAGATTGACCGCCCGTACCTTAAAAAGTATTCTGCGGTTTTGCGAAAAGTTTGGCACACCCTCTACCTAGAACTCCAGAGCAGTTCCTTTTGGCCTTTTTCAGACTCTATAACGGAAAAAGTCCATCCGAGCATTTGTCACTTCGGGCTCGTTAAAACATCGAAGGAGACTAGAGTCATCTTTTGCTTTTTCTCGACTCTTTAAAAGTGAAAAAGCAAGTTGTGTCTAAAGTGTCTAAAATTCATTTAATTCAGAAACACACTTTCCCCTTTTTGTATTTTGGTTGATCGAGTAATCCGCAATAGTGGAAGAAAGTCAATTGAAACCCTGTCGTTCGCGGAGGCTTACGAGTCAACCGTCTTTGTCTCCGGAATTGAAAACAGTACGGACAAAGCGAACTCGTTTAACCGGTTCGAAATCTCCTGTCAAAGTTAGAACAAGTGTTCCAACAACATCTGAGATTCCGGTTACTCCAAACATTTCTGGAAACCCTGCCTCTACAGAAGAAGTTCAACAACCACAGAGGGACAGTGACACTGATCCTAGTCTGAGAGCAAACACTTGTGTTACTGAACCAGTTCCATCTGTAACCGGTTCAGAGAGTCTTGTTCTTCAAACATCTGTCGTTGTTGATTCAACCCCTTCTTCGGTACCAAAAATATTTTACGGACCTGACGGTCTTCCCCTTCCACCTGGTTTGATTGCGATAGAGGAAATTGTAGAAGATCCGCAAGCAAGTACTCCAACACATTTTGGAGTCGGGGTCACTCTATTTCCTTCGACATCAGAAGTTAGTCTACCACCAGTGGAAGTTCCTATAGAATCACTAGGTAATCTTTTGGATAGACTCAAAATGTCTGAACAACCGTCAACATCTAGGACTGTGTCAAATGACACAGCGACAGCAGAACTCCCTGCCGTCACTCCGACAATGTTTGCCGGCATACCATCTGTCCCGACTAGCTCACAACCGCTAGAAGGAGTCCACCCAGGGACTATTTCGACAGTGTGGTCCGTTCCTGTTTGTTCCTCCGGAATAATATCCGGCAACTCTTATGTTGAGACTCGCCAAATTGATCCATTTGGAGGTCAATTTGGGCAATCCAGTCCCCAAGGGCAGACAATCCCCTTGAGTTCCAGATTGCCACCGTATGGGGGGCAGTATGCCTTTTCATTACCCCCTCCGGGGGATATTCATACGGGAGTTCACAACAGTATTCAGGTTATACTGGAGTTACATCAAGTGGTTGGGTACCTATACTACCCCAACAACCAAGGGTTGTGTATTCTATGCAACAATGTGTACCTATGTCAAACATCCCTACAACACCAGCTATTGTAACAGTGTCACAAGTTCAAACGTTGCCTGTTGTATGTCAACCTCAGATTTCTCAGGTTGTAATGCAACAGCCCCTTGACCCTGTGACTCAACCACAATCGCCAACTAGTGGGGCGACACAGGTCCAAACAGGTACAATTACCCCACACCTTGGTCCAACGGTTAGTATAGCGCAACAGAACATGGCTTCACAACCATGGCTGGTGCAATATCAACAACCACAATTCCAACAAGTATACCAAGGTTCTGAACAGCAGACCTTTGCGAACAGTGGACAACCATACATTCAAAATGGTCAAAATCAACCACTTTATGGTGGTCATGTCCACCAACCGTATCAGTCGTACCAGCATCAATTACATTATGCTGGTATGCAAAGACCAACTTCTCAGGCAATTCCATCATATCCTGGGTATGCTTCACCTAACCTGAATCAACAGTTACCATTCGTGGCAACTTTAGAGTTACCTGATTTACACCGTTTAACAAACGATCCAATTGCTTACGCCCCTTGGTGGCCAGCGATTCCTCACAAACTTCCTTCAGACATTCCTAAATTTAATGGAAATCCAGGTGAGGACCCATCGAATCACGTGATGACATTTCATCTATGGTGTTCATCAAACACCCTAAACGATGATTCGATAAGGCTTCACCTTTTTCAGAGGACGTTAACGGGTCCAGCGGAAAAATGGTATATTGAATTGCCTAGAGCTTCGTTCGACAATTTCAGCACCTTAGCCACGACTTTCTTAACCCATTTTCAGTTAACAATAAGGTATGAAACGAGAACGGAAATCTTAACCAACTTCAAATAGACAACAGCCACTCACATATCTGATCATATACATGAGTGGCGACATCGTCGTAGGATGGTAAAAACGTACATTCCCGATCAGCTATTAGCTAAATGGTTTATCAAGTCGTTACTTCCTGCCATAACGGAAGATGTGGCAAAGGGGGGAGTCATGACGGAAGAGCAAGTTATCGCTTGTGTGCAATATCTAGACTTGGTCTATACTCAGTCTGGCACGCTCTACGACAAAATACCTGACGCCCCTAAACCGGAATTCTCAATTCCTCCTCCTCCTAAATCAAACAATGACTCTCATGCCGTTGATGGCGTGATTTGCACGACAAACGCGAAGTCGACAAAGGCCAACTCCAAGAAGGCTCGTAAGACTTCAAATCAAAATGCAAAAGACGAAATTCTTGCTTCGGAAGTAAATGCCGTATCAGCAGATAAAGGCAAAGAAACCAAACAACCAGGAAGCAAGAAGAAACAAAGCAAAGGGAAGAAGAAGAAACAGGATGAATCGTCTCCTGAAAAAACTTCTTCGAACCCTCCTGGAAATAGGAAACCAAAAAATCCATGTTATATATGCGATGAGGATCATTGGACAGTGGAATGTCCGTATAGGGCTGAACTTAAAAGATTCTTTAAGAGTTCGAAAACCTCAGCCGTGTTAACTGATTCGTTCCCAAATCCAGGACAAAATCTGGTTGATAGTGGAAATTCTTCCCTGTCGCAAGTGCTAATGTTGTCGATTTCGAAGCAACAAAATGATGCTTTGATTTCAACAAGGAATAAAGATTACGGGAATCCACAGCTGTCGAACAGCAAGGAAAAAGATCAACCAAGCATTTCGACAACAACTTCGACAGAAGTTGTACCACCCATCATTCCTGAATTAACAATAAAACCACCAAAGGGAGTAGTACACAAGTCGACATTTAATCCTTGCGCCAGAGCGGCGCAGTATTATAACATAGTGGAAGATTTGGCCCAATCGCCATCCGCTATGTCGACTCTTGAAGTACTACAAAATTGCCCATCCCAAAGGCAGGCTTTGTTATCAGCCATTGGTGGGGTTGATCCTAAGGATTCCAATCTTGTATCCTTTGACCACAAAGGATACGATCCTCAGTTACCAGCTCAACTAGCTTTCCTTATCCAAGTGAAAGCCCTCAACAAAACTGTTCACCGAACAATTATTGATGAGGGGGCATCTACATGTATTATGTCGATGAGTTGCTGGAAAACTTTAGGATCTCCAACTTTGTCGCGATCCTCGACAACATTAAAAGCATTCGACGGTAGGACATATACCCCATATGGTATCCTAAATAACTTGAAGGTTGAACTAGGGGGAAAACGGTAGAAATAGATGTTGAAGTCATCGATGGGAATCTTGATTACAACATCCTACTAGGAAGACCATGGATCTATGCCATGGCAGCTATTGTGTCGACCTATTTTAGAAAGATTGCATTCCCCTTTCAAGGGGGAATTACGATCGTCGACCAACAAAACTTCCTCCCTAATGGTTCGCAAGTTACAGGAAGCATTCCCATGATCCGTGGAAGCCCCCATTCGCTTCAGAATATCGGAGTAGGCCTACTAAAAGATCCTATACTAATGGGAACTTTCACTCTTCCACCTCCAATCGATCTGGCGGAAGTAGCATTGATAGGTAACTGCAATATGATATCTTCCACGAAGATCTCAGAAGACGATATCAACATGGATCATGCAATGGTTTTGCCCCCAACCCCAATAGAAATATTGTAGCAATCAATGTTTCTGGCATGGGAGGCGAACCCAAATCAACGCTCATCAAGCGTTTGGGTAGATAGGTCTAGAGAATATGGCACCCCTTTGGATCCTTGGTCGCGAGTGCATGGAACCGACGAAGGAATTCTACAATCAATGTTGATTGAGGGGGCACCATGGAATGATTGCCACCATCGTTCCCTTATTCTAGATTATGAAGAAGATACTCAAGAAGACCTTTATCACCCTACAGTTTTTGAATTCCTATCAAATACTGTAAACACGGTGGATTCTGAGCGAAACTTATCCAATATTGAAGAGACTATAGCCATATATATCTCGACTAAAACAGATGTTGTAGAGAATATTTATGTTGGCAAAGGTTGTTCTCCTTCAGAACTGGAAATATATAACGCTCTTTTTCGCGAGTTCAGAGATGTCTTTGCTTGGTCATATGATGAAATTCCAGGCATCGACTCGAGTATCGTTGAACACGAAATTAAGATGTATCCAGATGTCAAACCGGTAAGACAACGGCTCAAGCAGGTGCACCCCAAGAAAGCCGCTGCCATTAAGGCAGAAGTTGAAAAACTTCTCCATGCTGGTTTTATCTACCCGGTTCCTCTAACCGATTGGGTATCAAATATTGTCCCTGTTATGAAGAAACAAGGGACAATTAGAGTGTGTGTCGATTATAGGGATGTAAACCAAGCTTTTCCGAAAGACAACTACCCTACACCCTTCATCGACCAGATAATTGATGAATGCGCCGGATGTGAAATCTTTTCATTCATGGATGGATTTTCCAGGTATAAACAAATAAATATCCGCCCACAGGACCAGTCAAAGACTGCATTCATTTGTCTGTGGGGCACATTCGCATATCGAAAATTACCCTTTGGTTTAAAGAACGCAGGGGCGACGTTTCAGAGGGCAATGAATTATTCCTTCCATGACATCAAGAACATCGTTCAACCATATCTCGACGACCTTCCGGCTCATTCGCGAAAGTGGACTGATCATCTGCAGCATTTAAGAGCGATATTTCTACATTGCCGACACTAAAAGATACGACTCAATCCACACAAATGTGTATTTTGCGTCAATTCTGGTCGTTTACTTGGCTTTGTAGTCTCAAAGGATGGGATTCGTCTCGACCCCTACAAGGTCCAGGCAATCGTCAATTTTCCTCCACCTTCAAATTTGCTTCAGATTCAGAAACTCCAAGGGAAAGCAAACTTTCTGAGGAGGTTCATTCCAAATTACACCTAACTTGCTAAAGGTTATACACGTCTTTTGAAAAAGGAGGTACCCTTCGTCTGGGATCAGGTTGCGCAAGCTTCCTTTGATGCTTTAAAGGATTCCTTAATAAAAGCATCATTAATGTACGCACCCGATTATCAAAGAGACTTTAACTTGTATCTGGCTGCAGCAGATACGACCATCGCAATGGTTTTAGTTCAAGAAGTCGATGGAATCGAACACCCTATATATTATTTAAGTAGAAACTTAAATGATACAGAAAGTAAATATTCTTATGTTGAAAAACTAGCGCTTGCGGCTGTTCAAGCGATACAAAGGTTTCGACACTATGTCCTCTTTCGGAAAACTACCATTTTGTCTGATTGCAACCCCATGACTTATATATTGTCGCGACAGTTGCTGGGGGGCAAATATTCAAAATGGATAGCAATCCTTCAAGAGTTTGATCTGGAATTCGTAAAATCCAAATCAAAGAAAGCTCTAGTTTTCGCAGAATTATTGTGCGATCTCCCATCGTCGTCCAACGATGAAACATCCGAAGAATCAATCGTGGACGAGAATTTGTTTCTGATATCTACAAGCAATGAGTGGTATGGAGATATAATAATTTATCTCCAAACCCAAAAATTCAGGCCTAACACCTCTCACTCAGAACAGAAACGTATACGATACCAAGCAAAAGACTACATGATCGTCGGTGATACGCTTTACCATTGTGGTATCGATACAGTTCTGAGAAGGTGCCTCACCCATGAGGAGGCCGAAAAAGCCCTGAATGAGTGTCATTCAGGCGCGTGTGGGGGTCATCAATCTGGATATGCTACAACACAAAAAATGTTACGAGCAGGATACTTCTGGCCAACCATGTTCAAAGATTTCATAACCGCAGTCAGAAGTTGCCATGCTTGTCAAATTTTTGATAGCAAAACTAGAAGACCACCCGAACCTTGACAGCCAATAGTTGTTGTTGGGCCTTTCGCCAAATGGGGCAATGATTTCATGACATGTAACCCCACCTCGACCGGGGGGCATGGCTATATTATAGTCGTCGTTGACTATTTTACCAAATGGGTCGAGGCGATGCCTACATTAGATAACACTGGTGAAACAGCTGCCCTTTTCTTTTTCAATCATGTAGCCGCCAGATTCGGCATACCACAGGCTATAGTTACGGATCATGGATCGCATTTTCACAATCACATGATGGTTGAATTAGCTGCCAAGCTAGGGCTATCTCACGACAGCTCTACCCCGTATTATCCGCAAGCCAACGGACAAGTTGAAGCAATCAACAAGGTCCTGAAGCGTATGTTGCAAAGGATGATCGGGGTTCACAAAAGAAGGTGGCACCTAATCCTGTACTCAGCCTTGTGGGCCTACCGAACATCGGTAAGGAATGCGACCGGGTTCACACCTTTCCAACTGGTATATGGCCTGGAAGCAGTCTTACCAGTCCAGTGTGAAATCTCGTCTCTTAAACTCGCAATTGATCTCCTCCCCGGAACTTCAGAAGAAGAGACTCGTTTCTTGGAATTAATCCAATTGGATGAAACCTGTCGTGATGCCGCGTTGGCTAACGAAGCCCATAAGAAACGAGTCAAGGCGCAGTTCGACAAAAATGTCAAACCCCGTGTCTTCTCAGAAGGTGACTTGGTCTTGCTTTACGACCAAGAATCCGATAAATTGGGAGCAGGTAAATTTAATTCTTTATGGATGGGCCCCTATATTGTTAAACGAGTGTTAGCAAAAGGAGCCTACGAGTTAATGGATTATGACGGAATTCCACTGGCGCAACCCCGTAATGGGTTGTACCTCAAGCGTTAATATGCTTAAATAGTAACCAGTATGCTTTTGTTGTATTTTGTTTTCGCTAAAGTGTTTGTTTTGGTCGAGTAATCCACCTTTTTACATTCATTGCAGATGTCAAACCTTTTGGATACATGTGTTGGATATGCCGACGGAGCGAGTCGTAGTTCGAGGAACCTGTCCTCCGCAGCGTGGGCCATTTTTGATCCAAGCGGCGAGTTAGTAAGTTTCAGAGGTGTATGTATTGGGCAATCAACGAATAACATCACTGAGTATAGCGCGTTGATAGAACTGCTCTCTGATGCCATCACCCATGGTATACGCCGACTAATTGTCAGGCTAGACTCACAACTCGTAATACTTCAACTCAATGGTATATATTCCGTCCGCAACCTAGCTATTTATCGCATGTTCCTAAGGGTTAAGATTTTGGAAAGACAATTTGATTTAATTCAATACCAACATATTTCCAGAAACGTAAACACATTAACCGACTCATTAGCAAACTATGTGTTAGATAGACATTTGCGACATTTATAAAAAGAAACACATCATCAATGTTGTACATATGGATCATATAACTCAACCAGAATAAAACCCCAAAAATCAAAATATATATATATAAGTTGTTTATGGTTTACATATAATGTTCTGTAACTAAGAAAAAATCGGTCGCATGACCCAAAAACTCAAAAATGCTAGGGGGCACCCTAGTCTAGTGATGCTCATGATAGCACGTCACGGCCTGTGTGATCATGCGTAAGAGACGAGTCCATCGTCTAGGCACACCAATAGTATGACGCTGCAACTGTAAAGGTAACTCGTCGATCCTCACATCTGGAATGCCGAGAGTAAGGCTCTCAACCTGCTCCTGCACAGCTGTAAGGGTCTCGGCCACATCAAGGTCACGAAGAATAACCCTCCCAGCAGTCTCCCATGCTGGGGCAGCGGCTGGCGCTCTCGGGCGAACTGCTGGACGAACAGGACCAACATCTGCATGCACACATGAGTTTGATTAAAGTCTTGATAGAATAAAGCACAAGGACATTATAAATAAAAACAGTAAACAGTGATATGGTCGAAGATTTTACCAATAGCGCCCCACTGCTCGCCGTCCGGCAGTACCAAATCCGGATCGCCCCGGAAGTCCATACCAACATATGGATACTCAGAATAGACCATCTCCTGATGCTCGAACCACCTGAAGAAGGTATCAGAGAAAGAAATCTGAGATTGACCGGCATGCCTAGACATGTGATCAACCCATCTCTGCATGCGTGGTTCAGTAGGAGAAGGCAAGTCGAGTGCAATGTACTGTGGCTGCATCAGTGGTATCTTCTCCAAAGCAAAGGCGGTCAAAATAGAACCAAACCCAAAGTTCTTCAACTTCCCGTCCTTTACCTTGGTTAACTGACTTTTCATCTGAAGAAGTACTGCATCACACCAGTTGAATATTTTCGGTTGGAGGCACTCCAAGGCATGCTGCACATAGGATCTGTTGGCTACGTGAAGAGACGCGCTACCGGCCATCCTACCAATAGTATACAAGATAGACCTGAGGGACCTGTCAGCAACCTCATGGATAACGATCTTGCCATCTTTACTCGGCTGAGATCCTTCCCTGCAATACTAGCAGACATAATATCTCACAGAGTCACTCCCTCGGGCTGAACCTAACAAAGAAATGGGGGCACCCCACCTCGACAAGCCAGTCAAGAAGTAAATGTCTACTACGGTCAAGGGGATAGATTTGCCCCTAATCTGAAATACATGGCTGATAGGATCCCAAGCGTCGAGCAAATACTGCAGTAGGGAGATCTGTTGTCTCATGCTAGAGATACGGAAGAACTTCAGCAGGCCACAGTTCCGCAGCGCGTTCACCGTGACAGGATCATGTAGGGCAATCATGTCCTCTTCTTCATGTTCTCGTTCTCGCCATGTAAGGGTCATTTTTCTCCAATATCTCTGAAAAACAAACATGAGAGGAGTTAGATCCTGGATTTGATGAGAAACTGGCAAAAATTTCATCAAAAATTGTGCAACAAAACTCTTTTTCTGCGCCCAGCGCACCTGCCCAGTGTTCCACCTGCGTTGAAGGTCAAACTGCCTTCATACAGCTTGACATTCAGCGCAGGTTTCGAGTGAACTGGGTGCGCTGATGGCAGAGCGACCCCATCAAACCCCAGGGGCTCAGGAAAACAGGAAATCAAGCACAGAATGCAGAAAGGAAACCATGAAATGAAAGAGCTCAAGTTTAGCTCCTACCTGGTCCAGACGGCGCCGAGAATCGTCCACAGAATCTCCCGAAATTAGCTGATGAAAATCAAGGGGGAAGAGGCACCTCCAAAGCTCCAACAAACCAAGTTCAAATGAAATGGTAAAATGAGAGGTAAAAACACTTTTTAATTGTTTTTTACATAGTTCAAAGCAAATTAGGGTTTTAATCTCATTTTCAAGCAAATGTTATTCATTTCTAACTAGTTTGATGCAGCAATTGAAGGTACAGTACTATCTTTGAAAAGGGCAAAGCTATTTATGGTTAAAAATCAAAACTAGACCATGTTATCGAGCAGTTTTAGCACATAGTTCATGCTCGTTAAAAAATAAACATAAGATTGAGCAGTTTTAGCACATAGTTCATGCTCGTTAAAAAATAAACATAAGATTGAGCAGTGTTTTTCCGCGTTTAAGCTTATTAAAAAATGAACTATCTTCCGGTAAATAGCCACCATGAATGTAACATTATCAGCCATTAAAGCCTTGGTCGTGTTTGCACCGTCACCTCCACTTTTCCATTGGCCGATCGTTCACCTCCATATGATTGTTTACCCATTTTGAGGAACAGCTGCGAAGAGTGATTTCACTAGCCATCCTTGTGACACTGTCGTGCTTGTAAAATTCCAACTCTTACCTGGAATCAGCTGCTAACCCGTTTTATCACTCGTTCCTCAAAAGACGAGTTTTCTTTAAGCTCTTTTCATCTGACTCGTAAAATATGAAAAGATTGCCAAGTTTTGGCCTTCCAGCTCGTTAAAGTGACTGAAAGTGATATCCCTCCTCTAGATTTTAATCTTTTTGGACCTGAGGGATTATTGCACAAAAAGATCGAGCGCTTGTTTTGTTCGGCCCGTTAAAACTATCGAAGACTCATCCCTTCTGTATTGTTTTATACTTTTTCGGACTTAAGGGATTAGATGACGAAAAAGGACTTTCGGAGTTGACTTTACGTACCTTTTTAGACTCTCTAAAAATGAAAAGGACCAAGTTATCTTTGTCGTTAGACTCGTTAAAAGCATTAAATAGCGACAAACTTGTCTTTAGACGAGAACGAGTTTCACTATCGCTAGGCTCGTTAAAACATAGCGATGGGTTTTCCCGAAGGGCAAATTATAGAACAAGCACATGTTATCCTCCTCAAGCTTGACAAAAATAAAGAGGTACTGGTCAGCAATGACTCGGGAAAAATTGGGAAGAAACTCAAAGAACTTTATTGGTAGCAAGTCGCTCTTGAACATGACACTTCCACTCCGTGCCTGAGTCGGGTTGGGTTGTTTCATTCACCGGTCACATCACCATGGTCTCGCCATACCATCCACCTTCGGGGTAAACGCTACCAATCCATCACATAAGTGTCGCCGATATGTTCAAGAGAAGTCATCCAGAGAAGTCAACCGTGTCCCATCCACTACCATACATTATCCTTCATTCTTTCATGACCGCCACCCTGAACCATATATCATCAGATCGTTTTCACCTCCATCAAAATCATTTGCTCCATTCCATGTCATTGATGTGGGATACATTAAGGCCCTCCTTTGATGGATCGCTTCTTGTCGACATCAGCTCATTATCCAAGAAGTTGATCTAGGAACAACCCCTTCAGTACTTTGAAACTTGCATGCCTCAATGGCAAGTTTCTCACTTCCGGCGACAGGTATACATCAATGACCTTCGACCGAAAGATTTTGCGTGGTGTTCGACGCCAAGTCCTTTATTCACACCACGTGAATTGTACTGCAGTACCTTGAGGGTCATTATCATTAACAGTGATTCCTCTCGCGCTTGTTAACAATTTACATCATTGACTGGTAATCAAGTGATGTCTTTCCATGTTCGACTTCAGAACATTCCTCACATGGATCGACTTGTACTTAGAGTGAAGATCAGACGAGATTGAAGACCCCGGATCTAGTTTCATCCATCCAGGCTGCGATATATATTCAGGAAAAATAAAGACATTGACATGTACATCATTGCAGCAGATAATCATCCTACCAAAAGGATGATAATTTCATCAAAATTATCAGTCTACCATCAGACGATTGTCTGTTCTATGTACAGAAAAATGAATTTATAAAGCTGAGCATGGGAATGCCCGCCTCAGCTAGATCATGAAAGCAGTATGAAAAATAATGTATTGTATTGTATCTTATTACAGGTCTCCTCCCAGCATTGGAATAACTTCGGATCCTCCTAATAAAGCATTTCACCCGATAAACGGCCTCATACTTTAGGGGGCAACTGTTATAGACATTTTTGTGCCTTACAGCATTGAGCATGAAATGTCCATAATCCAAGGGATCCAAAGTCCCTAAATGAGTTGTTCCTACCCCTAGAGGAACAAGGTCAACCAATGACAGCTTCTCCCAGAAGTTCTCCACCAAAAACCACTCAGAAACAGTCAATTCAGGATCAATTCAGAGGCTCCACTAGCTGTCTGCGCTGAAATGCAGAGATTACACTGGCTAGGTGCACTGCAACGCAGGTAGAAGCACTACCAGGGTGCGCTGAGCGGGAAATGACAAATGGAAAGTTCATTCAACGAGGTGGAAAGACCCTGGAAGCTTCCAGAATCTTCTTCAATGACACTTGCCTCAATGAATTCGACTAGTGATGAGTAAGAAGTTCTCAACCTCCAAGTGGAAGCAAGAACTGACAGAGAGAAGCCACAAGTCAAAACATGAGCTGACTCATCCTCTCTGCTCACATCTATATATGGATCTCTCACCCAGAGGTTCAGGAGGCTGGAATTTTGTACTTTGCGGAGAATTGCTGTTGGTTTTAGATTGAGATTAGCACATTGGGTGATTTATGCTTTGTTGGAGGAGAGGAAGGGATTCCTTCGCTGGGAGGTAGATGCTGGATCGGAACTCACTTGGTTGTATCTCCTCTTGGACTTTATTATCTTATCAATAAACCATTTGAGTTTCTCCTACATGTTGTATACCAATGATGTTTTGTTATGCTTACATGTTTAGCTTAATCTGATCTTGATCTTTTTATGAATGTATATCTGTATCTTTGTGTAGTTTCTCTCTCTTGTGATCTTGCAGGAATTCGGTGAAGCTGGGTCGGTGAAGGAGCAAGAAGCTGGGAGCTACTGAAGAGAGGAGTGTTTTGGATCGACAAACTAGCGGAAGATACAGGTTAGTTAGATCCTTCTTCCTCACTTGCATTTCATAAAGAAGAATACTCGAATAAGTTTACCTGTTTGTTGTTAAGGCACTATCACCTCTTAGAGTGGGATAGGGGCATTCCGAATTGGATACTTTTCCCAACAACAAACCCCCTGGTTAACTACGTGGGCTAGTCGTGGGAAGAATATAACACAACCCAACAGTCAATACAAAGAAGAGGATAATGATTCTTTATTGTGATTTTATTTAGTACTCTAAATAAATGCATATCCGCCATGAACCATCTTTCTTTCACACTAACACAATAGGTGATCCGCAGAGTGATGTTCTTGGTCGAATAAACCCTTTATCAAGCAACTCCTATACCTACTTCTTTATCTCTGCATTCTCTAGAGTTGATAACCTGTACGTTCTAATGTTAGGTAGTGGAGCATCTTGCTACAAATAAATCTCATGTTCTATCTCTCACTTAGGTGGAAGCCCTTTAAGTTCTTGAAACAGAATATCATAATCGGAAACAACTTTAACTAGATCTGCTTTCTGTTTAGGATTACAGCCTTGGAATGCATCGGATTTATCAAGATCCTTTGCTTTTACAATCATTAGTAAAAATTGCTTACTTGAATTTACAATTCTTTTCGTCTATCCTGAATGTATGAGAGAAAATTTATCTTTGATTTTATGAGCCCTTACAATATATTCAATTCCATCCTTAGTGAGTTGATACTTGTTTTCAGCTCGATAGAAGATAGATTTTCTATCGTACAAGTATGGACTTCCTAATACGATTCCACATATGTCCATGGGACTATGTCTAACTCAACCTTATCTACAAATGTTGACCCAATAGAAAAATGAAGTTTACATTGTTTCGTGACTAGTAGTTTTGTTTTATCACACACCCAACCTAATGGATATGGCTTTTTATGAGGTTTTGTTTCTAGACCCAACTTCTTTACAATTGTTCCAGAAATCAAACTAACTTGTGACCCACTATCAGATAAAGTATCAATTTTAGTGTGCCTGGAAATGAGTCTAATATGAAATAGCTCATTTCTTTTCCTCTCATAACTTTCATTATCAACAGAGTTTGAAGAATTACTTGTAGATGCTTTAGAATATTTACCTTCTATACATGTAGTTGTAACCATTGTCTCGTAACCTGAGTCTAATCCCAAGTCCTTTTGAATAGCAGTGGCATTCTTTCACTATTTATTCCCTAACTTCTTAGGCTTCAATTATGGATGCAAAGACCAGCAGTGTGCCTCATCGTCTCCTTCCTTCTTACAATGAGTGCATTAAGGTTTATCCTTCTTCACAGTGTTTGTTTTCCTCTCCTTCCATTTCAGTTTCTTCTTACCTTTAATCTTACTTTCAATAGATTTGGATGATTTCCCAACATCTAGGGTTACATTTTTACCTCTAGCCTCTAGATGAGTTGCTTGAACTGATACATCATCTAAGCTAGTGGGATTAAACATAAGTATAGTATGCTTCAAATAACTATGAAGACCACCTATATATTTTAACAATGTCTCTGGTGAGTCCAATGATATGCCTAATGTTAAAGCAAATTTCTAAGTATAACTTTGAACACTTTGACCCTTCAATTGACATAGTGTTTGCCAACTCATCATTACTTGTTGTGTATAAGCCAAAGGATAAAATTTCTTTTTAATGGCAGAAACAAATTCATTCCAAGTTGAAATGATTTTACCATGCTTTTGGAGATTTACTTGTGTCTTGCCTTCCCACCACACAAGTGTGGTTCCTCCAAGTCGAAGGCTAGCCAGCTGGATCTTCTTCTTTTCCGAATCAAATTTCTTCACCCTACAATATACATCAATTTTCCTTATCCAATTATCAAGATTTCCATCATTAAGTTCTCCATCATAAATTGGCAAATCAAATTTTGCATCTAATTTGATCAAAGAGGATTTCTTTTTCTTCTTCATAGAAGAACTAGTTTTATGAGAAGAAGACGATGATGATGATGATGATGATGGTGATGATGGAGGAGATGGAGGAGGCTTTTCTCCTTTTCCTTTATCGTCTTTATCTAGAGGGACAAAAAGAAAAGGTTCCTCTGCTACTTTGTCTGGTCTAGGTGATGAAGTACCTTCATCTTTGACCTTTTTAAACTCATTATAAATTTTTTCCACCATAGCACGTATCATCATGAAACTATCCAAGAACTGGGATTCTAGCCCAAGTGGTGTTTCATCTGCCATCCTTCTTTGTGAAATGTCCATTCCAATCTCTAGATTGCCTCAACAAGTTCACCTTCACCTCGTCCGAGCCTCAACCTAGTAAGCATTCAAATCTCCATGCAAATTTGTCAAACCTTAAAAACCTTAAGCTTTGATACCACTTGATCTGATCTTGAAAAAGGTATTACAGACTATGTGTGAAGTTGCCTATGTTACTTAGTGCAATGGATCAATAATATTGCAAATAACATAAACACTTAAACAATTATAAAACACAATCAAACACATCAACACAACCAAAATTGATAAAGGAGTTCACTAGACTTCCTGGCTACATCTCCTGGTCCTTTAGCTTCCAGTGCTGACCTCTTTATTATGTCTTCAAATATAGTTGTTACAGGTGTGAGCTCAAAAACAAATTCTCAACCATGAAAATAGATCTCATCGCTGTGTTCAACCTAAATCTTTGAGTCGAAATGATGATACACTCGACTGTACTTGGTCACCCTGACCTCCAGACCCCCTGGAATGGTTCACAACACACTCCCCTCTCTCAACTTTTTCATGTTATGGTATTTATATGCCACGTACAATTACAAACTGCAATAAATGCATAAAAATACGTTTATAATAGAAACAGACTATAAACCAAAGGACCGGCAGGCGCAGGGTGGACCCCGACCGTCCAGCCTTTTCTCGGTGCTGATCTCAAGAACAAACAATCCAATGGCTATCGCATCCTACTCATCAACTACTCCAGACAATCTGCACCATTGATCTGTTCTGAGGGATCCGATGGTTGTTGCACGATCTCGCGCTCCAACTAGCACGTTTGCTAATTCTCCAAAGGCACGCGAGAAAGTGGTTTAGGATGGTACGTGTCGACCGTTAAGTGGAATCATGCAAATTTTTGGAAAACCATTTCCTGCCTTGAAGGCACATGATAAACCACTTATCTCTTCTCTACCCGAACTCAAAGGAGTTTAACTTCTTTTGCATAATCTCATCACGTCCATTTTCCAAGATAACCTGCTTGCATGTTTCAACGCAATATGCGTCAATCTCCTTTGATCGAACGATCTCCGCCCTTGTTCGCTGATCCCATCGCCTGTGGTATGAACCAATCACAGACTGCCACATTATCTTCTGCGCTGACATCATCAAGAACCTGTGACTCTTTCCCAGGTTGCCACATGTCCTACTGACGTAGGCATTGACTTTTTTGGCCCAAATCTTTAATTGGCCCTAATTTCTTCATCCAAACTCAGATTTGCACACTATTTGCACCGTTGGCTTTGTATTAACAAGCACTTCAACATAATCCTACTTTCACTTGTATTTGAATACTTTTCATTTGGAGGCTTTACTGAATCCATTTTGGATCATGCGGTGATCTCTTAAGATGGAGCTTCAATCCCACCAGAAGAGGAGTTGTTAGCTCCAAAGGAGGAACCTCAAGAAGTTTTGGAGCAGCCACAAATTAAGGAGCAGATAATAGAGACAACTACTGAAGCATAACCATTTATAGAAGGCAGGAAAAGGACCAAGGAAGTTGAGATAATTTTGTAGGATATGAGGGAGAATGTGGGTGCTACTTCAAATACGTGCAGGCAAAGAAGATCGCCAGATCGGTACACTAACTACATGGCTCTAATGACTAAGCTTGTAGATATTGAGCCATCCTATTTCGAGGAAGAATTAGAGGAAATTGTATGGGTTGATGTGGTGGAGGAGTATGAATCCATTGTAAACAACAGTGTTTGGGGAGTGCTCCCAATACCAGCAGAAAAATAAGTTGTGGGTTCAATATGGATCTTCAAGGTAAAGTATGCAGAATATGGAAGCATAGAAAAGTACAAGGCCATATTTGTGGCCAAGGTGTACTCTTAGGTTGAAGGGATTGACTATGAGGATACTTTTCTCCTATAGCAAGGTACTCATCCATCAGATCAATTCTTTCTCTGAATGCACGGATGGGGTGGAAGATCCAGCAGATGATGTGAAAATAGAATTTCTCAATGGATTTATTGTGGAGGAGGTGTATATCAAGCAACCAGAAGCCTTCGATACTTTTGATCTAGAGTGTCATATATGCAAACTCAAGTAAGCATGGCATGGCCTCAAGCAAGCACCCTCTGCTTGGTACACGAGGATCGATAGTTATCTCACCAGTTTGGGCTTCATCAAAATTGAAGCGGATGCAAACCTCTATCAAATTTTTGTATAAGGAAAATTTTTTATTATTTCCTTATATGTTGATGAATTTATTTTAACTGGTGATGAGCAGTTGATCAAATATTGCAAGGAGGACCTTGCAAAAGAGTTTGAAATGAAGGATATGGGTCTCATGCACTACTTCCTTGGATTGTAAGTATGGCAAGGTGATGGGGAATTGCTTGTCTCTCAGTGAAAGTATGCCAATGAGATACTTCAGAGGTTCTGCATGGATAGCTGAAAACCCATGGAGACACCTATGGTGACCAACTGGAGGAAAGAGGATGCCGCTTCAGGTGAGGAAGTGGATTCTACTGTCTACCGGTAGTTGGTGGGTCCACTAATGTATCTTGTGAACACACGACCAAATGTGTGTTATGCAGTCAACTAGCTAAGCAAAGATATGGTTAGGCCAACCAAACTATTTTGGAGGGTATTTAAGCATGTTCTACGATACCTCAGAGTCACTACCTAGTTTGGAATATAGTACAAACAGACAGAGGGAGTGAAGTTGAGTGGCTTCATAGATATAGATTGGGTAGGGACTCCATCAAACTGAAAGAGTACATAGGTTGAATTTTCAGTGTTGGATCCACAGCAGTTTCTTGGTACCACAGGAAGAAAATATTTGTTGCACTCAACTCGGCATATGTAGAAACATGGTTACAATTCAAGCAGCATGTGAGGCGATCTCGATCAGAAAGATACTTGTTGGATTGTTTGGTCATATGATGGATCCAACTATGGTTTATTCTAATAGTCAAAGTTGCATCAAGCTCTATGAAAATCATGTTTTTCACAATCGATCCAAGCATATAGATATCCAATATCACCATTTACGGGATTGTGTGTAGAGGCGAATAATGTTGTTGCAGTACATTCCGACAACATAACAAGATGCTAACATTTTGACAATGGACCTGTTAAGAGGGAAGTTAGAGTTCCATAGGTGCAAGACAGGAGTGGTTGATCATCTCTTTCTTGTAGAGAGGGAGTGTTGAAAATGCAAGAAGAAAATATCAGTTTGACTTTGACTTGGTCAAACTAGAGAAAACTGGAATTTCTATTTCAACAGAAATCTTGGAGGTAGTTAATTGAGGTGACATGGCACTTTCACACAGCTAACTCAGTTAATTCGAACTGGGGAAGCTTGATTTCATTTTAATATGATTGATTTCTAATTTGTAGCAATTTATTTTAGTTAAATTGAGCTATATTCAGTTAAACTAGTTCTATTTGTTAGAGGAACTAGTGGAGGTCAAGTTATGGAAGTGGAACTTCAACCACACTCAATGATCAACCAGTTAACTAATAAATTAGCCCAAAGTAATTAATGCATGCAGATAATTTGAGTTACCTAGTTGAGATTGAGATTCCAAGGCAGTGTACTATTAGAGTTAGACTATTCCAATGTGTAAAGGTGTAGCATGCATTCATAGGAAGAACCTAGAGGAATTGTGCAATCCAATTGAGGGAATTTCCTAAATAATGGGGGCCAAATTCCTTAAGGAACAATGAAAGGAAATAGGAGCTTGGACAGCTTGAAAATTGGTTAAGTGTTGGCCAGAATCAGTTAGTTAGAAAGACAGACAGATTATGCACTTGCATGTTGTGCTTAGGCTTGAGCAAGCATATCTATTCATCTCTATTCTTTGATTAATGCAGTACAGAGAGGAAGGGGTTTTGATAAGTTGCTTTCCCATAGATAAATCTTTGTGCATGTGTGAAAATTATTCTGGCAGGTTTATGATTTTTGTTCTCAATCGTGAATTGAATTCCACAAAATAGTAGAGTAGATTTGAGTCTTGTGTTTTAGTAAATTTCATGAGTAGTTTTAGATCTACACAATAATTTTTATGCATTTGTGGTTCTAATGATTGATTCATGTGTTACTGATCCAAATTTAAATAGGAATGCAATAAATTACAGATATAACCATAAACACAGAGATGCAGTGGAAATAATACTTCATTTCATTAATGTAAAACACTGAAATATGTTTACAAACAGCAATGGAAATAAACCAGCTAGGGCGATGGTATCTTATCTCTGAGAAGAGATGTGGCGGCTACATGCCTCTGAACTATCTTACAATGAGGCTCGAAGGCATATACTATTGAGAAACAATGGAAAACCCTAAACATCCAAAAACCTAACCCTAGAAGATGAAACACCAAACTTTGGGCTCCGTTTGGGTAAATTGGTACATCAACTTCCCGGGGTCGTAACTTTGGCATACGATCTCCATTTGATGCGCACAGTATCTCGTTAGAAATATCCATCCAAGAAATACAACTTTTGTAAGAGAAACATCGGTCCATGGACATGAGCTGAATCTGCGTGAGTAGCTACAAATGGCGTGGCCACATCAATGGGACATAGTGGCTGGAATCCCAAGCCCACTTGAAAAGGGTTGTGGCTAGTCGAGCTATGGAGAGCCTAGTTGTAGCTGTGTTGAACATAGGGGAGGCTCTGGTCCCATGTGTGTGGATGCTTTGAGTTGTACATGCATAGAATGTGTACAATCATCCTGTTGACAACCTTTGTTTGGCCATCAGTTTGAGGATGGAAGGTTGTGGACTTAGTGAGTTTGGTGTCGAGCATCGACCAGAGATTGGACCAAAATGTACTGAGGAACCTGCTATCCCGATCTAAGATGATAGACTGTGGGATCCAAAAGTGTACCACACTCATTCAGAGAAGAGTTTAGTAGTGGCTTCTGTTGTGATATTCTTCTTGCAGGCAGCCATAATGGCCATCTTCGAGAACCTATCAACGACCACAAAAACACAGTCGTTTCCATGCTTAGTGGAAGGGAGGCCTAACATGTAATCCATGGAGATGGATTCCCAAGGTTGACTAGGGGTAGGCAGCGGGGTATAGAGGCCTTGCTTCTTGATGGTTAGTTTGGCAATGGCACAGGCAATGCATGATTTGATGTACTTCCCAACATCCTGTCGAAGATTCAGCCAATAGAAATACTTCTACAGTACTGCCACTATTTTCTCGACCCCGAAATTTCCAGTAGCCCGACTGTAGTGTGCTTCCCAAATCATCTTGGCACGCTCGCTCGAAGGAACACAAAGGTGACCCAGGTGGCATAACAGGGCATCCTAGAGGTGAAAATATGGAACATGTTGTCCCTCCAAGAGTGGTTGGTATGTGTGGCCAAATTTTGGGTCGCTTTTGTAGAGAAGTAGCCAATTAGAAGTCTCATGCCCACAAGAGTTGAGCACAGTGGTTAACGCCATGATTGGTCATCGACTAAGGTAATCTGCAACCTTATTGGTGCTACCTTTCTTATACTTGATATTCAAATGGAATTGTTGCAGGTATGTGGACCACTTCTGATGGCGACCATTCTTTAATTTCCCTTGGGTATGTATGAACTGCAAGGGTCGATGGTCTGTGTGGATGACCGTTTCCTACCCCAAAATGTAATGCTTCCATTGTCGGCAAGCCTGCATAATGGAATACATCTCTTTGTCATAAGTGGGATACTTCTAGACTGTGTCTGAAAGTGTCTCACTGTGATATGCCACTGGATACCCATGTTGAGTAAGGACTACCCCAATAGCATAGTCAGAGGCATCTGCCTCGACCTCAAATGGTTGTTTCAAGTCTGGTAATGTGAGAACTAGTGTCATGCAAAGGTGATCTTTCAACTCCGTGAATGCCTTCTGTTGAGACTCAGACCAAAATAAATTTTCTTTTGCTCCTCCCTTAGTGACTTGACTCAAGGGCCAAGTGATATGAGAAAATCCCAACACGAACCTGCAATAGAAGTTGGCAAGACCTAGAAAGCTGCGGAGCTCTGTCAAAGTGGTTGGAGATGGCTAATCTCAAATGACTTGGATCTTGGATGGATCCACATGCACCTCCTATTCATCAATAATGTATCCCAGATACTGAACCTGGGTCATGCCAAAAGTGCATTTTTTTCCAAATTCTCACATAACTTGTGTTGCTGGAGTGTTTGGATAACCTATTGGATGTGGTGGAGGTGCTCTTCCCAACTTTGGCTGAAGATCAGGATGTCATCCAAGTATACCACTACAAATGAGTTGGTGAATGGCCACAAGATGTCATCCATTAGCCTCATGAAGGTTGCAGGAGCATTCTTCAATCCGAAAGGCATAACCAACCATTTGAAAAGGCCCTCCTTGGCTTTGAAGGCAATCTTCAACACATCAGAGGGTTCTATTGGCACCTAGTGATATCTTGACTTCAAATTGATCTTGCTGAAATATTTTCCCCCCTTCAGTTGGTCCAAGAGGTCATCAATTCGTGGGATTAGGTACCTATTATGGACATTGATCTTATTCAGCGCCCGATAGTCAATATAGAGTCTCCAAGTCCCATCCTTCTTCTGTACCAACACGATTGGGCTCCCACATGGCGATGAATATGGACGGATCTGACCTTTTTGCAGCAGCTCCTGAATCTACCCCTTGATTTCATCATTCTCCAAAACAGAGTGCCGATAGATTGGTCCATTGGGCAGCAACACACCTGGGGTTAGATCAATGGAGTGCTTAACCTGACAGTGCAGAGGAACCCCTGCGGGGGACGTGAAGATGTCCTCGTACTCCTCTACAACCTTGTCCATCTGTAGCTTTCATGCGTAGTTGTCATGCGGAGGGGCCCTGTCTGGAGGTCGTGGCCACTGTCTTCTTTTTTCCTTGAGGGTGTATCATCAGGAAAACTAATTTCCTGGTTTTGGAAATGAGCTTACTGTATTGTTTTGCAATAATCAAGGAGATGGTGGTAGGCGATGCCACCTCCAGTATCCTGTACAGCTTATTTCCCAAATTAATAATAACAACACGGGGCCTTGATTCATACACAGCATGTCGGTTCCACAAGTATGGTTGTCCTAATAATACATCACAAACTTCAAGGGGAGCAATGTCACACAATACCTCATCTGTAAAGGGCTTGATTTTGTATGGAAGGCAACACTTCTGGCTCACGCGAAGATCTCGTCCTTGGTGAAGCCAGCCGATGGTGTACGGTTGTGGATGTGTTATGGTCGGTAAGCCTATCCGCTTCATGACCTCTACCGAAATGAGGTTCTTTTGGCTCCCGCTATGGACAATGAACTATAGTGGGGAGCCCTTTACCCACATCTGGGAGTGGAAGGGACGCTCCTCCTCCTCTAGATCTTCGGGTTCCTCCTTCTTGATTTTCGTGGTGGCAACGGTGGCGTTGCGCCCCACATCAATAATCTGCTTCCCTTTATCATTCCCCTTGTCGAGTTCTGACTCAGAGTTAGAACATGCATCTGATTATGAAACCTTTAGCTTAGCCACTAGTGACTGCTTTTCCCGACACTCACTTGTGTTGTGAGTGGAGCTCTTATTGAACTCACACCACTTTCCAATGTCCTTTTTCAGCTTCACGGCGTTGTTCTTTGCTTACTGCTTTGGCGGGTTGTCTTGGGCCGCCCCACCTTGGCTTTGTCCTTTGTTCTACGGTTTTGGGGCACCTTTCCCTTGCTTCGGATTCACAAATCCAAAGTCTCGCTTCTTCTGTTTAAACTTTTGCTCGACCTTCACGTCATATCGGTATTCCGTGCCGAGCGAGGGGATGTTCAGGAATTCTATTTCTTCCTGGATGTACTTGTGCAGGTAGCTGCGGTATTTGAGTACCAAATGCTGCTTTGAATCCTTGATACCCAACTTTGTGCAAAGGGTGGAAAATATTGGTAAAATCCGGCACATCTTGGTCCCTTCCCTACCACAGCGTGGTCCACTTTATGTATTGATCCTCATAGCTTCCGACAGGGTAGTACTGATCCTTGATGTCATCTTAGAATGAATCCCAAGTGAGTGCGGCTGAAAATAGAGAGCTTGTACTTTTATCCTTATGCTCACAGTAGGTTTCCCACCAGTCCTTGACGTGGGGGAATCTTTTCCCGACTAGAAAAATCATGAACAAAAAATTAACCCTCTAGCAGATTTAACCATTTATCAACAACACCTATGTCTATTTGACCCTCGAATATGGGGATTTAAAAATTAACTTGTACCTTAAATCATGTGACGTTTACAGAGTAGTTGTTGGAAGCCGATGCGTCGCCCCTGGGTAGCCACTGAAGGATCTGGGCAAAGTTGTCCATCATCGCGTTCCTTTGTCACTCGAGGGCTTCTTCAAGCAAGATTTTGATAGGATCTCCTACCCCCTCATCTTTCTTTTCATCCGCCATGGGAGGCCATCAAGATTTGCAAGGCTGGTCTTGTAAAGGTTCGACAATTCAAGCCCTAACTCCTTATATCCCGACCTCGTTGGGGACATGCAAAGAAAAACAGAGAAAAAGAAACCACTCGAATACCACTAATTCGGATTTAAATGGGAACACAACAAATTACAGAGATAACCATAAACACAAAGATGCATCGGAGATAATACTTCATTTCATTAATGTAAAATACTGTAATATGCTTACAAATAGCAATGGAAATAAACCAGCTAGGGTGATGGTAGCTTATCTTTGAGAAGAGATGTGGCAGCTACATGCCTTTGAACTATCTTACAATGAGGCTCAAAGGCCTATTTATTGTTGAGAACAATGGAAAACCCTAAACATCCAAAAACCTAACCCTAGAAGATGAAACGCCAAACTGTGGGCCCCATTTGGGTAAATTGGTACATCAACTTCCCGGGTTGTAACTTTGGCATATGATCTCTGTTTGACACACACAATATCTCGTTAGAAAGATCTATATGAGAACTACAACTTTGGGAAGAGAAAAATTGGTTCAAGGACCCATGTTGCTTCCATTTTTCCCAAAAAAACGTCGTTTATGGCCTCAAAACAACTCCGGAAGTTCAGGACCCAAAAAACTACTAAAAATATTAAAATGTGCTACAATTAATGAAATTGAAAAGCTAAAAGAAACAGTGGTGGGGGTCCAAGTGGACTTGGCAGGTGGCCACCAATATCCACCTGGATGAGTTACTGATATGAATTATTTGTTAATTTTTTTATTGGTGTCCTAGTATTCTACATAAGTAAAATAAATTTCAAAATTTCCTACAATATTGATTCACCCCCTTCTTAGTATTGTCCCAAATTCTAACAATTTGATGTCAGATAATGTTCTCCATTCAGACTCACTAGTTATCATATAACATTTTCCATGTCAGTGTCGTGGCGGAAAAAGTCGTTTGTGCGGACACAACTGACCTCCCTAGGAGTCTAAACTCTCTAGCGACAAAAAAGACAAAATGGAGTGATCTTTCTCTAAATATACCTTTTAAAACATGAAAACTACAAGTGTTTAGGCTTACCTTATTCCAAAACGCTGTTGTTGTAGTCCGTCCTTGCCGATCCGGATGAGCTCCTCCTTCAAGTCAATTCCTGCAACCACAAACAATCAAACAATTACCAAGCACTTGCATTTCATATAATAAAACATATATTCAACATGCAGACCAAGGAACACATGAAATAACTCATTAACACAAGCTATTGAGAAAAATAAACCAGTTTGTATTAATAACGAAACAAAGAAACTCTTACAACCTGGCCTTGGTGTTGTGCAAGTTCCTCCCAGGGTCCATCAAGGGTTTTCCTCTACTTTGACAAAGCTCACCCACTTCCAAGTAGAATCAAGCAAAGACAATCTCTCCTCACAAGGTTCTAAATGGGAGTCCTAATTCCTGCAACATTTACCCAAAGAAAATGTATAGCTCCAACCTCTCCTCCCTCTGGCTCAATGTCTTTATTTATAGTGCTGTAAAGAGGTTATTCAGGTCCACCATCAATGGGATAATCCCCCTCTTTGGGTGGGATAGCTCCCTTATTGATGGGATAAGTTCCTCCTTAATAGGGATACATGAACCAACTGGAGGCGCATCCATTTCATCAAACCGACCTCTAGAAAGTTCTAGAAGTAACCACAAGTAACTTTTTTAAGATGAAACTCGCACATTTTGCCTTTTACAGAAGGACGCACCTGTCCCTTAACATACAGAGCGTCCAAGGACGCAACTTTTGTGAACATTGTGAGCGTCCCCGCAGGTAAGGCTAGAGAGAACCTGCGACCCCAGAGATAAACACATTTTTTACAAGACTTTCTCTCTCCTTTGAGTTTGAGATGGATAGCAGAGGCATAAGACTTGCCTAAGAGGGTAGCATGACTATTGATTTGAGCCATACTAACTGTAAGTAGTCATGGTGACATTTTTTAGTGTAACAGATTGCCCCCTAAAGTGCGAAGCCTGGAATAGATTAGGGTTTTGTAATTCTAGGAAGGGTGAAGCGCTTTATCATTTCAAGGATTGTCTTGTGGATGACCTGGTTGGAACCTGCAATTCAACACAAAATACATGTATAAGATTATATCATCACTGAGGTAGGCATTCCCATACTCAGATTCAAAACTTTAACTAATGGACTAACTATTCTGATACAGGAATGATCTTGCAGTACATCATTTTTTATAGACTTTTGTAGACACAGTATGGACGCAGCCATCTGTTTATGATTAGTCTACATAGATAATGAATACAAAACTCCTCGCAGCCTGGATGGTAGAAACTAGATCCAGGGTCTTCACTTCTACTTCCCGAATTGGTACGATTCTAGCCATGTGATTTAAATGATTTGATGTCGAACATGTTAGAAACCACTTGATTACCAGCCGATGATGTAAACTGTTAACAAGCGTGAGAGAGACCACCAGTGATGTCAATGGTTCTCAAAGTACCAAGCACAACCCGTGAAATGTGAATAGATGTTTTGATGTCGAACACTTCACGGAATCCTTTGATCAAAAGTCAATGATGTAAACTGACGTCAAAGGCGAGAAACCTGCCATTGATGCATGCAGACTTCAAGGTACTGTCGATTCCTAAGTCATCTTTCTAGATAATGTATCGATGTCGATAGAAAGCGACCCGTTGTAGGCAAGCCCGCAACACGAAATCATTGTTCAAGTTGAAGAAATGTTGCTGTAAGGACTGACTCAGGGATGGTCAAATGGATGACAAGTATTTTGCAGATGAAAGTTTTGCTTGCAGACCTCTTGAACACGTAACGACACGACAGATGGCTTGGTGACGAATAACTCAAAGTTAATCCCCGGAACCCGGTTAAAGACTTTCAAAGTGGTTTGGTCAACTGTGAGGTAAAAGATTTCCCAACCCAGGTGAATGAAAAGTGTCGTGTTCAAGAGTGGTAATAAAGTTTC
This sequence comes from Pinus tabuliformis, assembly GCA_031772625.1. Lineage (NCBI taxonomy): Eukaryota > Viridiplantae > Streptophyta > Pinopsida > Pinales > Pinaceae > Pinus > Pinus tabuliformis. The sequence goes on along the minus strand of CM062815.1, from coordinate 315,811,858 downwards.
TTTTGAGACAAAAGGTAACAAACAGGTTCATTCTTCTCTCTTTTCCCCCACCATTTCTGGCAAGTACCTCTTTATTTTTAACAAGCTTGAGGAGGATAACATATGCTTGATTATAAGCTCATCCTTCGGATGAGTCCAACCTAGTTTAAATTCGAACCCTAGGAAGGAGTGGTTCGTTCCTGTTTGTAATTGAAGAGGTCCTTTACTGTGAAATGTTTAACGAGCCCAGTATAGGAGAAACTCGGTGTTTTTCAATTTTAGAGAGTCTGAAAAACTTAAGAAGACTCCACGTTGAACTTTTTCGTATATTTGTGTCCCTCAAGCCCGAAAAAGTATAAAATAATACCTGGGGGAACCGCTTGATCTTGCGACCAAGGAGTACTTTCATAATAGTGTCGTTGACCTGAAAAGTAAAAAGCGATCAAGGACACGTCGTTTTATTTCCTTATCGAGTTTGAAACGACAAAAACCCGGCAATCTTTTCCTGATTTTGCGGTCAGAAAAGAGCTAAAAGGGGACCGTCTTTTAATTCCGTTTTAGCGAGTGTAAAAGAAACGCTCGGCGATCTTTTCATGTTTTAGGAGTCAGAAAAGAGCTTAAAAGATGACTCTGATATTTTTGTTTGTGAAAAATTACAATTTCCCTCGAAATCCCTTTGTCCTGCACAAAAGCAACACATTACTCATACCTGTTTAAAATAGGCAAAAATACATCGAAAAATATCTTTTCATGGTAAAAAATGAACTAATTCATCCAAAAAACCTATAAAAAGACCTTTTACCATGTCATTTTTACCGTTTCACTGTTGAGGTTGAAAAAGGAGCTTTTGACAAGAAACTTCCCGTGGTCGCTGCGGAAAATCCGACCGTCGGAATCGAACGCCGTCTCATCCAGGTATTTTACACATCCTACTCTGCATTTCTATCCGTTTAGAATCAATTTTTAGGTCTTAGTTTCATTTTTTGGGGGGGTTTTGGTTTTGGAATGCACCTCTCGGCGGACACGGGTGCCCTTCGGGTGACCCGCGTCCCCCGACTTTTTCTCATACGGGAAAATGGTCGGAAGACGCGGCCCGCCTTTAGGCCAGCCGCGTCCGGGCGCCCTGTGCTACAAAGCCGGGGTGCGTCTTCCGAGAAGTGCGCATTTCAAAACCCCAACTCCCTCAAAAAACTACCAAAAATTCCCAAATCAATTTCTAATTGCTATTTTTGATGTGCAGGGTATTAACCATGCTAGATTGGAGAGAAAGAGAGCATGTAGAGGATGATGAAGTTGCAATAAATCATCAACCTTCCCTGGATGCCCTAAGAGCATGCGGATTATACAAATATTGGACCATACCGGGCATGAGGGGCCAGGTAAGATTCTTGGAATGGCTGGTTGAGCGATGGAACGTTCAAGAACAATGCTTTTACATAGGAGGGCACCAGCTCGAGATAGAGCCCTCGGATGTATACTTTCTCACTGGCTTGCCGAACAGAGGTGAGCAACTCAGTCTTGCGGGGACTAGGCCGGGTGGCCAATCCCTTGATAGTCTCCGCGACGAGTGGTGCACACCTGGGGCTCACCATTCAAAAGGCATAGAGATAAAACACATCACTCTGCGTGAACTCAAAGTCATAGCGTTCACGGTTACCAGAATTTGCGGCGCGGCCGCTTTACACATTGTTTCCGGATCCCAAATGCGGATGGCAATTGACTGTTACCAAGGCACCATTTTCAACTGGTGTGAAGCTGTGTCGACTCATATGAAGAGCCAACTGACCAAGGCAAAGAATGGACGACTAAAGACTTTTGGATATGGGCCTCTAGTCGTGAGCTTTGCCTTGGAGAGAGTTCCAATGCTGATCCCTCAGCAACTCACTGTTGATATCTTGGGTCCTCGGGAGCCAAAGCTGATACGATGGGTTGCGGTGATGGCCCGGCATCCTGACGAGGGTGCGACAGTGGTTCGATTCTCAGATAGTTACTTTCACTGGTTAGAGGACCAGGTTTTTTCGATACAGGACTTTCCGTATGCCGGAGTGGATTTTAGAGGTGATCCGGACATGGTTCTTCCACCGGGAGAACAATGGGATGACAGAGGTACTTTTATTTTCACAAGTTCTCTAATTATGTATTTTTTTATTTTTCATATATATCGTCTCAAAACTAACAGTAAAATTTTCAAAATGCAGATGTTGGTCCACAGCGTCCAGCCAACCTCCGGCCTTTTGATAGACTACATCCAGCTGCACCGGTACCGGCCCCACAGGACGCGGCTGCAGAAGTACTAGCTGAGTTGGAGCATGATCTAGAGCGTCTCACGGCAGATATACCTGAGACTACTATGGATGACATTCCTACCCGGCTTCAGCGCTTCGTAGTCGCGGTCCCTGGACCGTTTAGGAGATTTTTGCGTAAGGTAGCCCACGCAGTGGTGTCATACAGAGAGCACCACCAGTGATTGACTAGTCACTTTTGTAGTCACATGTGACATTTTGACTTTTTGTAGTATCATTTTGCCGATCATAAGGTGTTTTCAACTTATGATCGAAGACGATGTATATATTTTTTGACACACTTCTATCTATATATATATCACTATTACCGGCTTATCTTGTTTAACATATGTGATGAAATGTTTTTTAAATTTACTTGCATGATTATCGTAAATGTCTGTCCAACATTCGAGAAGCAATTGCATCTGCTAATGTATTCAAAGACCTTGGAATATGTTGATATTCAATGTAATCAAATTCACGTTCCAAGAGACGCACTCTCAAAAACAACCTTAATAACACAGGATTCCTAATGGCATAAACTCTATTAAGCTGTAACACAACAAGTTCAGAATCTAACCTCACTATCAAACGTCGAATTCCAAATGAAATAGATTCGGATAATAATTCAATCACTGCACTGTATTCTGCAATGTTGTTCATTGTTTGACCGAGGCTTACCCCATGCATAGAAACTAACTCGTCAGAGGGCGAATAGATAACCCAAGCTGCGGAAGAGATGTTCCGTGTACTACGACAAGCACCATCAGCAAATCCAATGTATGTTTGGAGAGGCATCGACATCTGCAATATCAAGAGTAAAACCAAGATAAGCCAGAATAACGACGAAAAACCACACTCTCTAAGCTAAGCACACTGACTAAACTAACACACTTGCTAGCTAGAAAGAAAATCTAACCTATCTAAAAATTTCTCCATACCCATCATTTAAGCATAATACCTCTTTAGGTAAAGTCCATTTCTGGGTTTACCCAAAGAGTCCCCATCAAAGTCAACTAGCTCATAAGCCCCTTTTGCTAGCTTTCGCTTTACAATGTAGGGCCCATGCCACATGGGAACGAATTTTCCGGCACCTAGCGTATCGTTAGCTTGATCATATAATAGTACTAGGTCTCCTTCCGAAAAACTTTGAGGGGTTACATTTCTATCATACTGAGCTTTCATTCGTTTCGCGTGAGTCTCGATTGCCAATGTAGCGTCATGTCGAGTCTCATCTAATTTAGCCAAGTACAATAAACGTTTCTCCTCTTCGGAAGTAGCTGGAAGTAATTCGACAGCCATTTGAAGTGATGGGATTTCGCATTCAATGGGTAACACAGCTTCTAAGCCATAAACTAGCTGGAAAGGAGTGAACCCTGTTGAATTTTTCACTGAGGTTTGGTATGCCCATAGCGCTGAAAATAACATGTTGTGCCAATTCGACCGATGAACACCAATGGTTCGTCGGATCATGATAACTAGAACTTTGTTGATAGACTCAACCAAACCGTTGGCTTGCGGATAATAAGGAGTAGAGCTATCGTGGCGCAAACCAAGCTGGCTTGTAAGCTCAGTCATCATGACGTTTCGAAAATGGCTCCCATGGTCAGTAATGATTGCTTGTGGGACACCAAACCTAGTTATGATATGATTGAATATGAAAACTGCAGCTGTTTTGCCGCTTGCGTCGAATGTAGGCATCGCCTCGGCCCACTTAGTAAAATAATCAACCTCAAGGATGGCAACCCCAAGGATGGCAACCTCAAGGGTATCAACCCCAAGGTTATCAACCTCAAGGGTACCAACCTCAAGGTCAAGGTCAACCCCAGTATCAGTATTTACCTCAAGGTTATCAACCTCAAGGTCAATACTCAAGTCAAGGTTATCAACCGCCTCAAGGTCAGTCATATGTTCCAAGTATGGGAACTGCACCTTACAATTATCAATCCTACCCTCAATCTGGTTATGGATCTCAGTATCCTCAACCTGTTACGGGTCAGTACCCTGGAATGTTAGTGTGGGATCCATCACAGGGTCAACCGGTGTTGCAGCCAAGTGTACAGATGGTTCCTCAAGCTGGACAACCCGTAGTTTCTGGTCCAACCCAGCAACAGCAACCTGTCCAGCCAAATGTTCAAACCTCTGTAGCTTCGGTAGTTACTCAGCCGTCAATTGCACCTAGTACTCCATCTCAAACGGCTACTGCAACTATCGCTACATCTACCATACTTACTTCTGGAGTATCGACGGCTCCAGTTTCTACTGTCCCTGTTACCACACCTCAGACATCTTTACCGTTGTCTGGATCTACGATTCAAACCATGGTCCAGATGCCTGTAGGTCAGCCTGGTATAAGTACGGTTGTCACTACTCAACCTCAATTTGTTCAACCTCCGTACCAGGGACAGTACCAACCTGGGCAAGCTGTCCAACAACCGGTTTACCAGTATCAACCGTATCCTGGGTACACTTATCAACAACCTCAACAACCCCAGTACGGTCCGGTTAATCCTGGTTTTCCAGGAGGATATAATATCCCAAATGCGACTCTTGTTCCTAGTTATCCTGGATATCCTCCTCCTGGGGCTGGTATTGTGACCCAGAGTTTTAGAGATCCTAACCGGCAGTTACCGTTTATTGCAACTTTGGATTTACCCGACTTGACGCGCCTAACGAACGATCCAATTCAATATCTTCAGTTCTGGCCGCCAATGCCAAATAAGTTGCCCAGCGATATACCCAAGTTCGAAGGTAAGTCTGGAGAGGATCCGTCCAATCATGTGATGACTTACCACCTCTGGTGTGCTTCGAATTCTATCTCAGATGATTCCATCCGCTTACGTCTTTTCCAGCGTACACTCATTGGTCTCGCGGCCAAGTGGTACATTGAGTTACCACGGGCCTCTTTTTACAACTTTAGCCAGTTAGCTACCTCGTTCTTAACTCACTTTCAGTTGCCGGTCAGATACGATAACGGCACGGAGTTATTAACTTCACTAAAACAATCGACGTCCACGTATATTTCTGATCACATTCATGAGTGGAGACGTCGAAGGAGATTAGTGAAAGTTTTTATCCCAGACCAAATCTTAGCTGAATGGTTTGTCAAATCATTATTACCGAAGATTACTGAAGATGTAGCTAAGGCCGGAGTAGTTACTGAGGAGCAAGTCATTGCTCAGGCACAATACCTTGACTTAGTTTACACTCAATCGGGTACGTTACACGAGAAGATTCCGGGACTCTTTGGGTAAACCCAGAAATGGACTTTACCTAAAGAGGTATTATGCTTAAATGATGGGTATGGAGAAATTTTTAGATAGGTTAGATTTTCTTTCTAGCTAGCAAGTGTGTTAGTTTAGTCAGTGTGCTTAGCTTAGAGAGTGTGGTTTTTCGTCGTTATTCTGGCTTATCTTGGTTTTACTCTTGATATTGCAGATGTCGACGCCTCTCCAAACATACATTGGATTTGCTGATGGTGCTTGTCGTAGTACACGGAACATCTCTTCCGTAGCTTGGGTTATCTATTCGCCCTCTGACGAGTTAGTTTCTATGCATGGGGTAAGCCTCGGTCAAACAACGAACAACATTGCAGAATACAGTGCAGTGATTGAATTATTATCCGAATCTATTTCATTTGGAATTCGACGTTTGATAGTGAGGTTAGATTCTGAACTTGTTGTATTACAGCTTAATAGAGTTTATGCCATTAGGAATCCTGTGTTATTAAGGTTGTTTTTGAGAGTGTGTCTCTTGGAACGTGAATTTGATTACATTGAATATCAACATATTCCAAGGTCTTTGAATACATTAGCAGATGCAATTGCTTCTCGAATGTTGGACAGACATTTACGATAATCATGCAAGTAAATTTAAAAAACATTTCATCGCATATGTTAAACAAGATAAGCCGGTAATAGTGATATATATATAGATAGAAGTGTGTCAAAAAATATATACATCGTCTTCGATCATAGGTTGAAAACACCTTATGATCGGCAAAATGATAGTACAAAAAGTCAAAATGTCACATGTGACTACAAAAGTGACTAGTCAATCACTGGTGGTGCTCTCTGTATGACACCACTGCGTGGGCTACCTTACGCAAAAATCTCCTAAACGGTCCAGGGACCGCGACTACGAAGCGCTGAAGCCGGGTAGGAATGTCATCCATAGTAGTCTCAGGTATATCTGCCGTGAGACGCTCTAGATCATGCTCCAACTCAGCTAGTACTTCTGCAACCGCGTCCTGTGGGGCCGGTACCGGTGCAGCTGGATGTAGTCTATCAAAAGGCCGGAGGTTGGCTGGACGCTGTGGACCAACATCTGCATTTTGAAAATTTTACTGTTAGTTTTGAGACGATATATATGAAAAATAAAAAAATACATAATTAGAGAACTTGTGAAAATAAAAGTACCTCTGTCATCCCATTGTTCTCCCGGTGGAAGAACCATGTCCGGATCACCTCTAAAATCCACTCCGGCATACGGAAAGTCCTGTATCGAAAAAACCTGGTCCTCTAACCAGTGAAAGTAACTATCTGAGAATCGAACCACTGTCGCACCCTCGTCAGGATGCCAGGCCATCATCGCAACCCATCGTATCAGCTTTGGCTCCCGAGGACCCAAGATATCAACAGTGAGTTGCTGAGGGATCAGCATTGGAACTCTCTCCAAGGCAAAGCTCATGACTAGAGGCCCATATCCAAAAGTCTTTAGTCGTCCGTTCTTTGCCTTGGTCAGTTGGCTCTTCATATGAGTCGACACAGCTTCACACCAGTTGAAAATGGTGCCTTGGTAACAGTCAATTGCCATCCGCATTTGGGATCCGGAAGCAATGTGTAAAGCGGCCGGGCCGCAAATTCTGGTAACCGTGAACGCTATGACTTTGAGTTCACGCAGAGTGATGTGTTTTATCTCTATGCCTTTTGAATGGTGAGCCCCAGGTGTGCACCACTCGTCGCGGAGACTATCAAGGGATTGGCCACTCGGCCTAGTCCCCGCAAGACTGAGTTGCTCACATCTGTTCGGCAAGCCAGTGAGAAAGTATACATCCGAGGGCTCTATCTCGAGCTGGTGCCCTCCTATGTAAAAGCATTGTTCTTGAACGTTCCATCGCTCAACCAGCCATTCCAAGAATCTTACCTGGCCCCTCATGCCCGGTATGGTCCAATATTTGTATAATCCGCATGCTCTTAGGGCATCCAGGGAAGGTTGATGATTTATTGCAACTTCATCATCCTCTACATGCTCTCTTTCTCTCCAATCTAGCATGGTTAATACCCTGCACATCAAAAATAGCAATTAGAAATTGATTTGGGAATTTTTGGTAGTTTTTTGAGGGAATTGGGGTTTTGAAATGCGCACTTCTCGGAAGACGCACCCCGGCTTTGTAGCACAGGGCGCCCGGACGCGGCTGGCCTGAAGGCGGGCCGCGTCTTCCGACCATTTTCCCGTATGAGAAAAAGTCGGGGGACGCGGGTCACCCGAAGGGCACCCGCGTCCGCCGAGAGGCGCATTCCAAAACCAAAACCCCCCCAAAAAATGAAACTAAGACCTAAAAATTGATTCTAAACGGATAGAAATGCAGAGTAGGATGTGTAAAATACCTGGATGAGACGGCGTTCGATTCCGACGGTCGGATTTTCCGCAGCGACCACGGGAAGTTTCTTGTCAAAAGCTCCTTTTTCAACCTCAACAGTGAAACGGTAAAAATGACATGGTAAAAGGTCTTTTTATAGGTTTTTTGGATGAATTAGTTCATTTTTTACCATGAAAAGATATTTTTCGATGTATTTTTGCCTATTTTAAACAGGTATGAGTAATGTGTTGCTTTTGTGCAGGACAAAGGGATTTCGAGGGAAATTGTAATTTTTCACAAACAAAAATATCAGAGTCATCTTTTAAGCTCTTTTCTGACTCCTAAAACATGAAAAGATCGCCGAGCGTTTCTTTTACACTCGCTAAAACGGAATTAAAAGACGGTCCCCTTTTAGCTCTTTTCTGAACGCAAAATCAGGAAAAGATTGCCGGGTTTTTGTCGTTTCAAACTCGATAAGGAAATAAAACGACGTGTCCTTGATCGCTTTTTACTTTTCAGGTCAACGACACTATTATGAAAGTACTCCTTGGTCGCAAGATCAAGCGGTTCCCCCAGGTATTATTTTATACTTTTTCGGGCTTGAGGGACACAAATATACGAAAAAGTTCAACGTGGAGTCTTCTTAAGTTTTTCAGACTCTCTAAAATTGAAAAACACCGAGTTTCTCCTATACTGGGCTCGTTAAACATTTCACAGTAAAGGACCTGTTCAATTACAAACAGGAACGAACCACTCCTTCCTAGGGTTCGAATTTAAACTAGGTTGGACTCATCCAAAGGATGAGCTTATAATCAAGCATATGTTATCCTCCTCAAGCTTGTTAAAAATAAAGAGGTACTTGCCAGAAATGGTGGGGGAAAAGAGAGAAGAATGAACCTATTTGTTACCTTTTGTCTCAAAAGAAACTTTATTACCACTCTTGAACACGACACTTTTCATTCACCTGGGTTGGGAAATCTTTTACCTCACAGTTGACCAAACCACTTTGAAAGTCTTTAACCGGGTTCCGGGGATTAACTTTGAGTTATTCGTCACCAAGCCATCTGTCGTGTCGTTACGTGTTCAAGAGGTCTGCAAGCAAAACTTTCATCTGCAAAATACTTGTCATCCATTTGACCATCCCTGAGTCAGTCCTTACAGCAACATTTCTTCAACTTGAACAATGATTTCGTGTTGCGGGCTTGCCTGCAACGGGTCGCTTTCTATCGACATCGATACATTATCTAGAAAGATGACTTAGGAATCGACAGTACCTTGAAGTCTGCATGCATCAATGGCAGGTTTCTCGCCTTTGACGTCAGTTTACATCATTGACTTTCGATCAAAGGATTCCGTGAAGTGTTCGACATCAAAACATCTATTCACATTTCACGGGTTGTGCTTGGTACTTTGAGAACCATTGACATTACTGGTGGTCTCTCTCACGCTTGTTAACAGTTTACATCATCGGCTGGTAATCAAGTGGTTTCTAACATGTTCGACATCAAATCATTTAAATCACATGGCTAGAATCGTACCAATTCGGGAAGTAGAAGTGAAGACCCTGGATCTAGTTTCTACCATCCAGGCTGCGAGGAGTTTTGTATTCATTATCTATGTAGACTAATCATAAACAGATGGCTGCGTCCATACTGTGTCTACAAAAGTCTATAAAAAATGATGTACTGCAAGATCATTCCTGTATCAGAATAGTTAGTCCATTAGTTAAAGTTTTGAATCTGAGTATGGGAATGCCTACCTCAGTGCTGATATAATCTTATACATGTATTTTGTGTTGAAAATTGCAGGTTCCAACCAGGTCATCCACAAGACAATCCTTGAAATGATAAAGCGCTTCACCCTTCCTAGAATTACAAAACCCTAATCTATTCCAGGCTTCGCACTTTAGGGGGCAATCTGTTACACTAAAAAATGTCACCATGACTACTTACAGTTAGTATGGCTCAAATCAACAGTCATGCTACCCTCTTAGGCAAGTCTTATGCCTCTGCTATCCATCTCAAACTCAAAGGAGAGAGAAAGTCTTGTAAAAAATGTGTTTATCTCTGGGGTCGCAGGTTCTCTCTAGCCTTACCTGCGGGGACGCTCACAATGTTCACAAAAGTTGCGTCCTTGGACGCTCTGTATGTTAAGGGACAGGTGCGTCCTTCTGTAAAAGGCAAAATGCGCGAGTTTCATCTTAAAAAAGTTACTTGTGGTTACTTCTAGAACTTTCTAGAGGTCGGTTTGATGAAATGGATGCGCCTCCAGTTGGTTCATGTATCCCTATTAAGGAGGAACTTATCCCATCAATAAGGGAGCTATCCCACCCAAAGAGGGGGATTATCCCATTGATGGTGGACCTGAATAACCTCTTTACAGCACTATAAATAAAGACATTGAGCCAGAGGGAGGAGAGGTTGGAGCTATACATTTTCTTTGGGTAAATGCTGCAGGAATTAGGACTCCCATTTAGAACCTTGTGAGGAGAGATTGTCTTTGCTTGATTCTACTTGGAAGTGGGTGAGCTTTGTCAAAGTAGAGGAAAACCCTTGATGGACCCTGGGAGGAACTTGCACAACACCAAGGCCAGGTTGTAAGAGTTTCTTTGTTTCGTTATTAATACAAACTGGTTTATTTTTCTCAATAGCTTGTGTTAATGAGTTATTTCATGTGTTCCTTGGTCTGCATGTTGAATATATGTTTTATTATATGAAATGCAAGTGCTTGGTAATTGTTTGATTGTTTGTGGTTGCAGGAATTGACTTGAAGGAGGAGCTCATCTGGATCGGCAAGGACGGACTACAACAACAGCGTTTTGGAATAAGGTAAGCCTAAACACTTGTAGTTTTCATGTTTTAAAAGGTATATTTAGAGAAAGATCACTCCATTTTGTCGTGGCGGAAAAAGTTGTTTGTGCGGACACAACTGACCTCCCTAGGAGTCTAAACTCTCTAGCGACAAACAAGACAAAATGGAGTGATCTTTCTCTAAATATACCTTTTAAAACATGAAAACTACAAGTGTTTAGGCTTACCTTATTCCAAAACGCTGTTGTTGTAGTCCGTCCTTGCCGATCCGGATGAGCTCCTCCTTCAAGTCAATTCCTGCAACCACAAACAATCAAACAATTACCAAGCACTTGCATTTCATATAATAAAACATATATTCAACATGCAGACCAAGGAACACATGAAATAACTCATTAACACAAGCTATTGAGAAAAATAAACCAGTTTGTATTAATAACGAAACAAAGAAACTCTTACAACCTGGCCTTGGTGTTGTGCAAGTTCCTCCCAGGGTCCATCAAGGGTTTTCCTCTACTTTGACAAAGCTCACCCACTTCCAAGTAGAATCAAGCAAAGACAATCTCTCCTCACAAGGTTCTAAATGGGAGTCCTAATTCCTGCAGCATTTACCCAAAGAAAATGTATAGCTCCAACCTCTCCTCCCTCTGGCTCAATGTCTTTATTTATAGTGCTGTAAAGAGGTTATTCAGGTCCACCATCAATGGGATAATCCCCCTCTTTGGGTGGGATAGCTCCCTTATTGATGGGATAAGTTCCTCCTTAATAGGGATACATGAACCAACTGGAGGCGTATCAATTTCATCAAACCAACCTCTAGAAAGTTCTAGAAGTAACCACAAGTAACTTTTTTAAGATGAAACTCGCGCATTTTGCCTTTTACAGAAGGACGCACATGTCCCTTAACATACAGAGCGTCCAAGGACGCAACTTTTGTGAACATTGTGAGCTTCCCCGCAGGTAAGGCTAGAGAGAACCTGCGACCCCAGAGATAAACACATTTTTTACAAGACTTTCTCTCTCCTTTGAGTTTGAGATGGATAGCAGAGGCATAAGACTTGCCTAAGAGGGTAGCATGACTGTTGATTTGAGCCATACTAACTGTAAGTAGTCATGGTGACATTTTTTAGTGTAACAGTCAGATTTTCTAATTATCATATAACATTCCTTATGTCGAAGAATGTTCTCCATTTCAATCATGAATATTATTATCATTTAGGATGGGGAAGGTGAGAAATGACGCCATACATTTCACAATACATATTCATTATCTTTTGTGGCATGTTCCTTACATGGACCAGAGCTCAAAACAACCATTCACCCCTTGAATCATCTAAATATTTTATCAATATTTTCAAGTCTATTTTCTTTTTCTCCTCCTCTAAGCATTCTTTCTCTGCACGTCATTTCTTAATATCAACCTTGTAGTTTTCCATGTACTTGCTTTAACTATTGCAAAGAACTCATCCATTCCAACACCTAGTTCTATTGATACCCCAATAAAGGGAAAATTTTGATAAAACCCATGAAGCATGAGACATAAGCTTATAGTGAGGTCAAAAGTGTACAATTTTTCATTCTCTATTGCTACCCGAAATGCCTCGAAATATTTTATCCATTGTCTTTCCATGTCTACCACCATCAATTAGAAAATTCTACCAAATGTATCTTAAAAAAACTAATGGTGGGACACATAAATCTTGTTAAACACAAGAACAAGAGGCAAGGGTGTCTTGTATCGAATATTGCATGCAAAACTCATATTTCTCATAAAAGTAGGAAAACTTGTTGAGTGAGGAGTATGAATCACATAAGACACCAAAATGGGAAAGGGAGAAGAAAAATATGATGTAATTATGGCTCTTGAAGTATACCAAATACATATTTCTAACTACCTTGGTGTATCTATAAGAACGTTGTCAAGATCATCTTCCATCTTCTTGACTAATCCTATAACTTACAACATTCTTCCATGGGATCAGGGTAGACATGTCCTGTCATAAGTATTTTTAATCAATTAACGATTGACCCAAGAATAACCATACAATCATCAAGATAAATCCAACAATTATGTGCACAAAAATAGTGTTTATTACCAAGCCATAGACAAATATTTCCGCACTATTATTGGTTAAAAATTTAACAAAATCAGTGTGAGGATCAAGCATCATGTGCTTGGTAGAACTACTCCACTTTTCGAGAAACTCAAAGCTCTGGTATTTTCCTAGAGTCAAAAGGTATCCTTTTGTGCTACAAATGTATCCTTTGAACACTGCAACAAAACCATGTGATTATGTTATAGACATTTTTGTGCCTTACAGCTTTGAGCATGAAATGTCCATAATCCAAGGGATCCAAAGTCCCTAAAAGTGTTGTTCCTGCCCCTAAAGGAACAAGGTCAACCAATGAAAGCTTCTCCCAGAAGTTCTCCACCAAAAACTACTCAGAATCAGTCAAATCAGGATCAATCCAAGTGCTCCACTAGCTACCTACGTTGCAAAGCACCCCAGTACACTAGCTACGTGCGTTGCAACGCACCTAAATGCACTACCAGGGTGCGCTGAGTGAGAAATGCCAAATGGCAGTGTCATTCCGCGAGGTGTACAGACAATGGAAACTTCCAGAATCTTCCTCAATGACACTTGCCTCGCTGAGTTCGGCCAAGGATGAGTAAGAGGCTCTCAGCCTCCAAGTGGAAGCAAGAACTGACAGAGAGAAGCCACAAGTCAAAACATAAGCTGACTCATCCTCTCTGCTTAATCTATATATGGATCCCTCATCCCAGAGATCCAGGAGGCTGGAATTTTGTACTTTGCAGAGAATTGCTGTTGGTTTGAGATTGAGATTAGTACATTGGGTGATTTATGCTTTGTTGGAGGTGAGGAAGGGATTCCTTTGCTGGGAGGTAAATGCTGGATCAGGACTCACTTGGTTGTATCTCCTCTTGGAATTTCTTATCATATCAATAAAACTATTTGATTTTCTTCTACATGCTTGTATATCAGTGATTTTTTGTTATATTTGCATGTTTAGCTTAATCTGATCCTGAGCTTTTTATGAATGTAAATCTATATCTTTGTGTAGTTTCTCTCTTCTGTGATCTTGCAGGAACTTAGTGAAGCTGGGCCAGTAAGGGAGCAGGCAGTGGGAAGCGAACAAAGAGAAGAGCGATTGGATCAACAAACTAGCGAAAGACACAGGTTAGTTACATCCTTCCTCTTCATTTACATTTCATAAAGAAGAATACTCAAGTAGTTTTCCTTGTTTGTTGCTAAGGCACTGTCACACCTTAGAGTGGGATAGGGGCGTTCTGAATAGATACTTTTCCCAACAACAGAATGGCGACTCCACTGGGGATCGTATCTAGTTAGTTTATTTGTGTTTCTATTGTTGTTCTTCTCATAAACTTAGGAGTGGCGAATCGAACTGCATTTGCCATTCAAAAATGAAAAGTAGAGATCTGCTACTCTAGTCCATTCACTGGGCCTGTTTATGATCTGAACAACTGATCCACAAATGCTCTAACTGCCCTTTGTGATAGCTCTTTGTCCTCCTTTAAATCATCCCTCTAATTGTACCTTATAGCTTTTATCCGGCCAAAAACCATAGATTAAACTGCAAACCATGACTCAGAACCCAGAGAAAATTCTCGTTTTTGCTTCAGCGCAGGCTCTGTGAAGAGGTTCTGCATTTCAACGCAGGTCCCGAGAGGGCTACCTGTGCTGCAATTTAGTTTCTCTGTGCAACAGGTGCGCTGATCAGCCTTTGCCCTGTGAAGCTGTGGTTCTTTGCTTCATTTTGTTCAGTTTTATCTCTGATTTTTGCAGCCTGTTATCAGTGTGTGTACCTATCTGAAAACCCCTTTTCTTTGCCTTAATTCCACCTCAGTTGTATAAAAGAAACTGTATTTGTTTTTGTGTATTTGTTACATCATTTGCAGTTTCCATTACAAAAGTAAACTAGTCATACTGTCGCCCTTAGATCTAGACTTGTCGTAAGTGTCGTTTTGATCTTAGGAGTAAATTTGTTTGCTGTTGAGAGTTGATTGGCTTTTACTTTTGTCTTTTGGTTTGAATTTGTGAATTTCTAGTGTCGAAACAAGTGTTTACTTCAAAATCATAAAGTGTCGTAATCGTCTTTTTGATTTCAAAAAGAAACTTGTTTGTGTTTTCACTTGAAATCGAATTCAAATTTGTACAACAACTTTCTTTTTAGGCATCAATATAAAGAAAGTGAAAACAAATACATGCACAAGTGGATTTGCATTTTGACAGTTTGTATGGTTTGATTTAGGAAAAGTGCATTTACAGTGTGCTCTATGCTCTTTGAGAAAAGATTGTGTCTTTCTTTTCCCCTTGTAGCTAGGATTTTCATTGTTGAAAAGAGATAAAAGCTTGCTTATCATCTTTAGACTGCATTTAGGAATTGTATCTACATCTCGTGGTGATCCAAAAAGGCAAACTTCTAAGAAAGATCAACCTAAAATAAATTGAATGAACTTAACAATGCTTTGTAACTTAACGCACAACATAGAGGTCTAGGCTAGAGACGTGTTCCGGCGTCGTAAAGCCTGGTAACTGTTGTCCTCACTGATGGTTGGGTGATTCCTCCACTGTGAGACGATAAGTGCCAGTACGGATTGAGCTCCCACGTACTGTCGAGTATATATTGGGAGACCCCTATAGGCATAAAACCTTTCTCCATAGGAAGCCATGTCAGCCGCCCTACTGATCGCAATGCACTGAACACAGCATTCAGGAAGATTGACCGCCCGTACCTTAAAAAGTATTCTGCGGTTTTGTGATTGGTTTGGCACACCCTCTACCTAGATCTCCAGAGCAGTCCCTTTCGTTCCTTTTCAGACTCCTTAACAGAAAAGGTCCATCTGAGCACTTGTCACTTCAGGCTCATTAAAAATCGAAGGAGACTAGAGTCATCTTTTGCTTTTTCTCGACTCTTTAAAATTGAAAAAGAAAGTTGTCTCCAAGCGTCGTTAAAATTTATTTTAAACGGAATATTCATACCCTTTTTCCCGCGTTGATCTTTAGGTTGAGAAAATGGAGCCTACCAACCAAGGAATTCCCCTTGGTGGAAATCCTAGTCCCTTCTCCTCTTGGGGAGATGTTGGTGCACCCCATATGGCCACATTGTCTCTTCCAGGACTGACAATTGGCTTGCCAGTCTGGCTCTTCTCAACCAATGTCGTTCAGAACACCACTATTCCTGAACAGTCAAATCAGCAATTAGACCAGTCCAGAGTTACCCACCAGCCTTCCACTTCCTCTAATTCTTCCTCTCCTCCTTCCTCTTCACTTGATGGGGCTAGCAAAGCCAAAAGTCAAGTTCCTAAGGAGAAGAAGGAAAAGAAGAAGAAAGAGAAGAAGAAGAAGGAGCCGAAAGCGAATGGGGGCAAACGAGTGTCGTCTAACGAAAATCCACACACTGCACTGACCAGGCCTAAATCACCATGTGTCATTTGCAAGGGAGATCACTTTCACAGAGATTGTCCCTGCATCCCTCGGATACTAAGGGACTGGTC
Organism: Pinus tabuliformis; assembly: GCA_031772625.1. Classification (NCBI taxonomy): domain Eukaryota; kingdom Viridiplantae; phylum Streptophyta; class Pinopsida; order Pinales; family Pinaceae; genus Pinus; species Pinus tabuliformis. The sequence continues at coordinate 315,795,667 of CM062815.1, read as the reverse complement.
TCCCCGTTTGCACAATCCGGTGGCGTCAACCTCTGATAGCCATGTTGAAAGCACACCGTCAACTAGCAAAAGTGAAGTCCCAGGACAAAAAGGGAGAGCTAGATCTCCTTGTAAACTGTGCGAAGGCAATCACACCATCCACCGTTGTCCCTTCTTAGATGAAGCTAAAAGAGTTTTGGATGATCGTCCGGTTTCACCGTTACGACTTCCTCCTGGATATAAAAAACTCTTGCCGAGTCCTTCATTAGTTGAAAATCCAGCTGGCCCGCTCAAGTGGTCAACTGAAGCGCTTGTCATTGAAGATGAACCGGCTGAATCCATACCCAACGAAAGTCAAAAGGTCGAGGCAGCAGTTGACCCGGTCTTGCCTTCAGAGGATTTATCTTCGAATGACACAGTCACTGAAGAGAACAAGGATGACATCGTCCAAATTCTCTTCATCAACACAGACTCCGAAGAACACGGGGGCAACCTACCCATTCCTTTATCACAGGAAGGAAGTTCGTCAGAGCCGTACTTGTCCGTCTACTCGGTCCCACCTCCAAGCAACCTAGTTGTATCCTTCGACTGGAACCATCTAGGCAGACCCCGTTTACCAGCAAGCATACCATTCCGAATTATCGTTTAAATATACAGAATGGTCATGGCTGGCACCATCATTGATGAGGGGGCATCTGTGAGTATCCTTTCCTCTATTGCTTGGAAAGCGCTTGGTTCGCCATCGCTTTTGCCTGAGATGAGAAATCTGACAGGCTTTGATAAAGGAACCAGTCGACCTTTAGGGATCCTCCCCAATGTGCCCATAACATTGAAAGGGAAGATTGTTCAAATGAACGTGATGGTCGTTCAAGGACCCTTGGATTATAACCTACTCCTCGGACGAGACTATATTGCGTGGGAGCCATCGTCTCCTCACTATTTAGAGTAATGTGTTTCCCGCACGAAGGAAGAGTGGTCAAGCTCGTAGACCAGCTTTCATTTCCCGGATCACGCATCGCAAATAGTCATATACCATCCCTAAATGGTCTCTTCACGCAAGAAATGTCTCAACCCACGGTCCGTCCTCCCAATGAGCGCGAGTGATTCGGAAGGATATGACTGGACCCCAGGGGGCATGCGTCCTGGTCTGCTTCGGCAGGAAAACTTTGGGTATAGGGTAGGTTTCCGCGGGAGAATATGACTAGTCCGTACCCCGTCCGTGATTGGAAGAGGGGTTGTTCTAGAATAAGATTCTTTTGTCAAAGTTATGTGAATCGACGGGCGTCGTCATTCACCTTTGTTTATCTCGGTAGACATCGCCGAAGAAGTGTTTTTGTTTGCTGCGCAAATGAGACAATCTTTGGTAACCTGAAAGAGGTAGGCCTTTCCTGGTAGAACAAATGTTTTATCTGCAAATTGAGGGGTAACCTTGAAATCGTACTTTATACCTGGGGGCATGCAAACCTTTTGGAGTGCAAGCAAGGGGTGGCTATTTATTTTTTAAATTTTTAGGACCTCTAATCCTTTAAACTCGTAGGATTAGTCGTTTCCGAACTTGCATAAAGAAAGGATTCCGGAGCAAAGCTTTGTAAGGCGCAAGCTCCATAAAAAATGGCATCTTATATGAGAAATTCTTATCATATGACTGGATAATCGAGCAGTTTTATCACATAGTTCATGCTCGTTAAAAAATAAACATAAGATCGAGCAAGTGTTTCAACCCGCATTTAAGCTCGTTAAAAAATGAACTATCCTCCGGTAAATAACCACTGTGAATGTAACATTATCAGCCATTAAAGCCTTCGTCGTGTTTGCACCGTCACCTCCACTTTTCCATTGGCCGATCATTCACCTCCATTTGATTGTTTACCCATTTTGAGGAACAGTTGCGAAGAGTGATTTCACTAGCCATCTTTGTGACACTGCCGTGATTGGAAAATTCCAACCCTTACGTTGAATCAGCTGCTACCCGTTTTATCACTCGTTCCTCAAAAGACGAGTCTTCTTTAATCTCTTTTCATCTGACTCGTAAAATATGAAAAGATTGCCGAGTTTTGGCCTTCCAGCTCGTAAAAGCGACCGGAAGTGCTATCCCTCCTCTAAATTTTAATCTTTTTGGACTTGAGGGATTATTGCACAAAAAGATCGAGCGCTTGTTTTGTTCGGCTCGTTAAAACTATCGAAAATTCATCCCTTCTGTATTGTTTTATACTTTTTCGGACTTAAGGGATTAGATGACGAAAAAGGAATTTCGGAGTTAACTTTAAGTATCTTTTCAGACTCTCTAAAAATGAAAAGGACCGAGTTATCTTTGTCGTTAGACTCGTTAAAAAGATTAATAGCGACAAACTTGTCTTTAGACGAGAACGAGTTTCACTATCGCTAGGCTCGTTAAAACATAGCGATGGGTTTGCCCGAAGGGAAAATTATAGAACAAGCATATGTTATCCTCCTCAAGCTTGACAAAAATAAAGAGGTACTGGTTAGCAATGACTGGGGAAAATTTGGGAAGAAACTCAAAAAGTCTTTATTGGTAGCAAGTCGCTCTTGAACATGACACTTCCACTCCGTGCCTGAGTCGGGTTGGGTTGTTTCATTCACCAGTCACATCACCATGGTCTCGCCATACCATCCACCTTTGGGGTAAATGCTACTAATCCATCATATAAGTGTCGCCGATATGTTCAAGAGAATTCATCCAGAGAAGTCACCCGTGTCCTATCCACTACCATACATTATACTTCATTCTTTCATGACCACCACCCTGAACCATATATCATCAGATCGTTTTCACCTCCATCAAAATCATTTGCTCCGTTCCATGTCATTGATGTGGGATACATCAAGGCCCTCCTTTGACAGATCGCTTCTTGTCGACATCAGCTCATTATCCAAGAAGTTGATCTAGGAACACCCCCTTCAGTACTTTGAAGCTTGCATGCCTCAATGGCAAGTTTCTCACTTCCGGTGACAGGTATACATCAATGACCTTCGACCGAAAGATTTTGCGTGGAGTTCGACGCCAAGTCCTTTATTCACACCACGTGAATTGTACTGCAGTACCTTGAGGGTCATTATCATTATCGGTGATTCCTCTCGCGCTTGTTAACAGTTTACATCATTGACTGGTAATCAAGCGATGTCTTTCCATGTTCGACTTCAAAAACATTTCTCACATGGATCGACTTGTACTTAGAGTGAAGATCGGACGAGATTGAAGACCCCGGATCTAGTTTCATCCATCTGGGCTGCGATATATATTCAGGAAAAATAAAGACATTGACATGTAGAACATTGCAGAATAGATAATCATCCTACCAAAAGGATGATGATTTCATCAGAATCATCAGTCTACCATCAGACGATTGTCTGTCCTATGTACATAAAAATGAATTTATAAAGCTGAGCATGGGAATGCCCTCCTCAGCTAGATCATGAAAACAGTATGAAAAATAATGTATTGTATTGTATCTTATTACAGGTCTCCTCCCAGCATTGAAAGAACTTCGGATCCTCCTAATAAAGCATTTCACCCGATAAACGGCCTCATACTTTAGGGGGAAACTGTTATAGACATTTTTGTGCCTTACAGCATTGAGCATGAAATGTCCATAATCCAAGGGATCCAAAGTCCCTAAAAGTGTTGTTCCTGCCCCTAAAGGAACAAGGTCAACCAATGACAGCTTCTCCCAGAAGTTCTCCACCAAAAACTACTCAGAATCAGTCAAATCAGGATCAATCCAAGTGCTCCACTAGCTGCCTGCGTTGCAAAGCACCCCAGTACACTAGCTACATGCGTTGCAACGCACCTAAATGCACTACCAGGGTGCGCTGAGTGAGAAATTCCAAATGGCAGTGTCATTCCGCGAGGTGTACAGACAATGGAAACTTCCAGAATCTTCCTCAATGACACTTGCCTCGCTGAGTTCAACCAAGGATGAGTAAGAGGCTCTCAGCCTCCAAGTGGAAGCAAGAACTCACAGAGAGAAGCCACAAGTCAAAACATAAGCTGACTCATCCTCTCTGCCTACATCTATATATGGATCCCTCATCACAGAGATCCAGGAGGCTGGAATTTTGTACTTTGCAGAGAATTGCTGTTGGTTTGAGATTGAGATTAGTACATTGGGTGATTTATGCTTTGTTGGAGGTGAGGAAGGGATTCCTTTGTTGGGAGGTAGATGCTGGATCGGGACTCACTTGGTTGTATCTCCTCTTGGACTTTCTTATCATATCAATAAAACTATTTGAGTTTCTTCTACATGCTTGTATATCAGTGATGTTTTGTTATATTTGCATGTTTAGCTTAATCTGATCCTGAGCTTTTTATGAATGTAAATCTATATCTTCGTGTAGTTTCTCTCTTCTGTGATCTTGCAGGAACTTAGTGAAGCTGGGCTAGTAAGGGAGTAGGCAGTGGGAAGCGAACAAAGAGAAGAGAGATTGGATCAACAAACTAGCGAAAGACATGGGTTAGTTACATCCTTCCTCTTCATTTACATTTCATAAAGAAGAATACTCAAGTAGTTTTCCTTGTTTGTTGCTAAGGCACTGTCACACCTTAGAGTGGGATAGGGGCGTTCTGAATAGATACTTTTCCCAACAACAGATTATCATCCTTTTTTTCTTCCTTTTGTGCTTCTAGAGCCCATTTTTGGTGCTATTTGTGTCCATTTATAAAATATGGTGCAAAAATTGATGCAAAGTTTGCACCGAGTTTTTCACCAAGTCTTACACCAAGTTTAACACTAGGTATTGCAATAGGTTTTGCATCAGGTTTTACACCAGGTTTATTGCCAATTTTTATGCCAAGTTTTGTGCCATCCTTTGCACCATGTTTTGCATCAAGTTTGGCACCTAATTTTGTTTCACCAACTTTTGTGTCATTTATTGCATCCACTTTTTGCACCTATACTTGCATCAACTTTTTCATCATATCTTGCATCATCTTTTGCATAATTTTTTAAATTACTTTTTGCATCCATTTTTACATCATTTTTTGCATCCCCTTTGCATCAAGATTTGCATCAGGTTTTGTGTCTCATATTGCATCTACTTTTGCATCTAATTTTGTTGCACCAACTTTTGCATCATATTTTTCATCCATTTTTGCACCCATGTTTATGTCCACTTTTGCATCTTATTTTTCATCTTCATTTGCTTCTTTTTTTGCATCTATCATTACATCCACTTTTGTTGTGACACTATTTGTACCATGTTTTGTACTTACTGTTGTACCCACGTTTGCTTCCAATTTTGCATCCATCTTCGCATCCACTTTTGCATCAAAATATTGCATCTATTTTTGCATCCACTTTTGTGTTGGGTCTTGCATCTCATTTTGTATCATCTTTTGCATCTAATTCCATTGCATCCACATTTTTCATCCAATTTTGTTTCTGTTGTTGCACCCATGTTTGCATCCACTTTTTCATCCCTTATTGCATCTTGTCTTGCATCCAAGTTTGCATATTTTTTTTGTGTTTTTTATTACATCCACTTTCTCATCCACTTTTGTTGTGCCATATCTTGTGCCTATCATTGAAACCCACATTTTCTTCCAATTTTGCATCCACATTTGCATCCTCTTTTTTGTCCAAGTTTGCATCAAATAATTTTTCTATTTTTTGCATCCCATTTTGCATCTACTTTTACATCCACTTCTGATGTGTCCAATTTTGAATCTAATTTTGTGTCCACTATTGCACCCATGTTTGGTTCATGTTTATGTCCATTTTTTAATCCAATTTTGCCTCCTTTTTGCATCCAAGTTTGTGTCTTTTTTTTTGTTCATTGTTGTATCCACATTTATTTCACAACAATTCATGCTAAGTTTTATGCCTACTATTACACCCATGTTTTCTTCCACTTTTTCATCCATGTTTGCACCCTATTTTGTGTCCAAGTTTGCATCAACTATTGCATCTACTTTTTCATCCACTTTTGTGTCAATTTTTCTGTCTTGTTTTGCATCTACTAATTTTTTGTCCACTCTTTATCCAATTTTACATCTATTGTTGCCCCCATTTTTTTTTTGACTTTTGCATCCATTTTCTAACACTCATATAATTTTTGCATTGATGATATTTCTTATGATATTAACAATTATCAACAATTGATGACAATGTCAATAATTATGATGATAATGATAATGAAGATGATGACGATGATATGAATTGTGATTGTTATGATAATCAAAATGATGATAAAAATGATGGGGGTTATAATGAAAATGATGATGATGACAATGATGATGGTGATGGTGATGATAATGACCTTGGACAATCATCCCAATTTTTAAATGTTGTCATGGTCATAATCATAATCATTATCTTTAGAGTCATCTTCCAAGTCATCATCATTTGATCATCATTATCATTATTTTCATCTTGGTCATCATCAACAACAATAATGGAATGAATGATGATTATGATGTTCATGACGAAGTTGACAACAATGATGATAGAAATTACATTAATTATGATGATGGGGATGATGAAAATTGTAATGATGATGATAATGGTAGTGGTTATGATGATCGTCTATCGTCTCTAAAAAATAAAGTTCTCATTTCTCTCGCATATATCATGTGTCCTAACAACCCTTTTTGAGCATTCGTAATATTTTTTGAGTTGATGATATTTCTTACGACACCTATAATTATGAACAATTGACAATATTGTCCATAATCATGATGATGATGATGGTGACATGAATGGTGATTATGACGCTAATGAAATGATGAGATTGATGGTGGTGATGACGATGATAGTGAAGATGATGACATTCCCTCTAAACTAGGGAGATACTCATAATGAGACAAAAAAGTACTATCAAGTTGAAATATTCATATAAAAAGGGATTTGGATTGATAAGCATCAACAATTATTTAAATCATCATAGCCAACATTGTCAAAATAGAAAGGCCTTGACTAACAAGTTATATATCTCCATTAGATCATAGCACAATGTTGGGAGGCATAAATTTGGACACCACTACCTCTTTAGGCACTTACCGCACTAGGATGTTCATCAGGCATGTCCTCACATGATTATTTCCTAATCCACTGTCATAATATTTGACACTAGGAAAAGTCGATCCCCATGACTATTCTTATCTTGGATTAATGTACTTGACTTATGGCAGTTAGTCTTAGTCAAAGCACAAATTCTCAAAGAATATTGGTCCCATATGTTTATCTAATCCACCATCCTCCCTATTGGTGTCTTTAGTAGGCTTACAACTGTTAGTCTCAGGCATAGTCCATGACAAATGGATAATATGGTGTCAATGCTCACTCCCTCTCAACCAGGGAGGAGACATCCACAAGCATATGCGTTTCTCAAGAATACCCATCATTTTCATAGGGAATAACATCATTAATTTTTTTTCATTGCATGACGCCTTTATGATTAAGAATTCATAGATTTGTGGCAAAATATTTCCCCTTTTTTTCATTTGTGATGAAAGAAAATCAAAAAGTGAAAGCCAAAATCATTAAATATACACTATAATGATTTGTCTAAGTCTAAACTCTAAGGTTAAAGTGAAAATTTATGTCAATATTATATCTATGAGTTGTTAAAAACTTATGAAAACCTTATTCCCTAAGTCCTATATATAAGAAAAATCATAAGAAATAAAAATAAGGCCCAATGAATGGTAACTCATGTATTCACACCCTCTTTGGAAAACATATGAATATATACACTCCTAGTCACACTTGATCACATGTTTGTGATAGTTAAATCATGAAGTCCTCTTTTCCCCTTTCATTTTCACTTCATCCTTTAAGCACCTAATTGAGGATCTAGGGAATTTTTCTTGCCTAAGGGTTTCATGTCTACTCTTGGTTTACTTATGTCACACTACAGTCAATCATGTGACAGAGTGAAATGCTTAAGTTTGTGGAGTTATTAGAACAGCGTATTAAGTTAGTCACCACACACACATGTATTACATGTCATTGATCCACATGTGTGGGTTGGAGACTCATTGCTTGAGAAATTTAATGGATACTACTTTAGGGCCTTGATGGTATATCTTACAAAATCTCTTGGTAAACATTGTGATTCATCCTTTCTGTTACTCGAGACACTTGTTAATATTGAATTCACTCCCAATAATCCACGGAGATTGGGAGTATAAATTACTTGTGCTCGAAATAGAATTGAGAAATAGAGATTTTCCATTTGCGATATTGGAGTCATAGACATTGGATACATGGTAGTAGTCCTCAATGTCAATTAACTGTAGAAATTTTGAATAATATGACACTTATTCACAAATATTATCCTAATTATACACTATTGTGTAATACATGCATAATACATAACCTCCTCTACATTGATCATCAATTTTACGGAATTAAAAACAATGAAACATCAATCGCATGTGCACATTAACACAGTATGTAACCCGCGGAAAGCATACAACTAAAAACCCCACACTATCTGTATATTATAATGATTGAGAACATGTAAAAATACATAGTACAATACTCCTCACAAGTACTCAGTACTATCTCCACTTGTTACACAAAAACTAGCTCAGATATGAATCAATTACAGGTTCAAATCTCCTCTGCTGCTTGCCTGCCTCCACTGCGCAATCCTGCATGAGAATAGATGAGAATGGCTGATCCAAACTCTTATTTCCCTTGGTTGAACCACACAATCCTCATTGGAAATACTCAATCCATTGATTGTGCAAATATCACGCACAACTATAGTCACAACTGACAGCTGTCTTTCCCTTTCACTCACCTCTAACACCTATCTCCATTGAACTGTCCATGCACTGAGTTAACTGATGTATTCTTTAGTTGATTTATGAGTTAATAATTAGTGAATTAATTAATAATTAATTCAAATCACTCATTACTAGTGTATTCTGTAGTTAGACTAAATACAACTAGTTCAACCAAGTCAAACTAAACACAACTCCATCAACTCCTCAATCAACTCCACCAAACTCAATCACTTGAGTTCTAACTGAAGTCCATCATGCAATAGCTCAACTAACCCATAATAAAAGCGTATTTCCTTCTGGAAGTTGCATGTGCCACATCCGTAGCTCGAACTGAAGTGCTCCAAGAGGATAAGATAATGTTTATAGTCCAAATATTATTAAGAGCTAGTAATATTCGATTGTTCTATTTTTAGCCTGGCAATCTAAAAATAGACTCCGCCCATATGTCTAAAAATAGATGTCCATCTATTTTTACCAACATGACCAATCATCCACAATTAGCATCCTACAACTCATAGACCATGATCCATATGTCTAAAAATAGACATAGTCTAAAAACAGACTTAGCACCAAAAATAGCCTGCGGGCCCACTTAGTGAAGGTGACTCCTTTCCACTAAGCTCCATCATCTTGTTGCATATTCAACACTCCCTCTCAACAAGATATGGATTATCTGCAACCCCTATCCTGCAATTCTGGAATGTTCTGCATGCAACACATTTGCCTGATCCACTTGCTCCAACAACACTTGGAACAAAAACACTCCCAACTGACCACTCCGTTGGGCTAGGAACATACTCTGAGGCTGAAGCTCTACCTGCTGATGACAAGTGCTCCCTCTCTAACATCTATGCTACTGCAACATCTCCATGCATCTCGCACCATTGCACACTTCTTTGTGCCACCTAGCACTGTGCAAAACACTTGTGCCTCTCACCTTGCTACAGCCTGCTAGCTATGCGCTGTCCTGGGTTTCCCTACATTGTCGCTCTCTCTGCTGATCCATCTGCATCTGTCTCTACCCAATCAGTCAGTTCCTGCTACTCCACATCAGGGCTCCCATAGCAAGGTCTCATCCAAGAGGTTGGGTAACTCAAGGATCCTGCCCCTCCTCCTTGGGACGATCAATCCACATCACCCCACCTCCTACTTGGAGGTATGGCTGCATGCAATCCCTCAGCCCACCTGGCTCGAAGTTTCCCCCTACTGGAGGTCTCTGCATGAGAAGATGTCTCTACTCGATCTCCTCTCAGCTTCCCTTGTTGTGGCTGCTCCACAACCTCCTGAAGCTACTGCACCAATCGTGGCTCCTCCACAATCGTCTGAGACTTCTTCTGGCTCTGCATGTTGAGAGGTAATATACGCTTCCTCTCAACCACCAAGTCTCTATCAGTTGCTTCACTGCTCAAGGCTTTGCATGCATCTTGAACCTCAAGAGCATACAGGTTCTTGACCCGTGAACCAATCTGCTTCACCTGTCTAGTGATGATGTGTCCAAGGAAAACCTTTCCCTTACTGAAGACTACATCATAGCCTCTGTCTTCCAGCATCGCGATCGACACCAAGTTTCTCTTCAGTCCTAGTACATACTTGACATCGATCAAGGTAAGGCGAGCTCCATGCTCCCTCTAAAAAATAACCATGCCTACACCTGAGACACTATACTTCTCATCATTACCCATTGTTATGAGTATCTAGAGATCTTTCTCCTCCAAAGTACTGAACAAACTCTTGTCACCGGTCATGTGGAAAGAAGCTCCACTATCAAGAAACCAACTACTTCCCACCATGGATGAAACCATGCATGCGAAGAGTGTGAAATCCAACTCAAACTGTGAAGCAAGTGCCTCACCTTCAGATCCTTCCCTTGATCCCTTCTTGGATTTCCTCCGTGGACAATTTGAATTATAATGGCCCACCTCATGACAACGAAAGCATCACACTTTCGATTTGTCAACCTTCTTCCCATCATTGGAAGAACAGGATTCGGAAAGAGAACCCTTCTCCTTCCCCTTCTTTGCTTTGGCAGCCAAAGCGTAATTTTCTTCATCAGATGCCTTTGATGAAGATCCGTCCCTGGTATTCCGCCTGATCTCCTCTTGCACAAGATTCGACCAAAGTCTCTCCCATCCTGGCAATTTCTCCCGACCATTGACAGAGTCCTGATAGGAATGCCAACTCTTTGGAAGACCAAGGAGAGCCAAGCTCACCAAGTCCTCATCATCGACAGTCACCCCCACACTTCCCAGCTCATCCCAGCATTGGGTGAACTTTGTGAGATACTTGGGCATACTGTCTCCATTCTCACACTTAATGTTTCTGAGTTTATCCTTGAGTGCCAACTTCCTCTGGTCGCTCTTGCTTTGGAATAAATCTGTCAATGCTTTCCACATCAAGTATGGAGAAGCCTTTCCATGCAGGCTGGATACAATGTGATCCTTCACGCCCTCCAACAGAATCCTTCGACACTTTGCTGTCTTCTTTTGCCAAGCCACAGCTTCAGCAGCATCAGTAGGTTTTGGGACTTCAGCATCTATGAAATCCTTCAACCCATTGTCATCTAACACCGCCTCCATCCTGTCTTTCCATGCAATATAATTCGAGCTACCCTCAAGAGCATACTCCAATCGCAATCCGTTGAAAGACATTTCAACTTTGACACCAAGAAAACACTGCTGCAAATTCGAATTCCACCAGCTCAAAACTCAACCACTTCTGATCTAAAATTCGTGAGAACAAAGTATTTCTCATACAGAGATTGACTGTATGGGCATTCACCGGATATCTCACCTTCCAAAAGAAGGATGAATCTAGAGGCTACCTGGCCCGATTACAGACTCTGCCTGAAGAAATAAAATGTAAACACTTTCTGAATAATAGATCTGATGATCAACTCTGCTCTGATACCATGTAGAAATTTTGAATAATATGACACTTATTCATAGATATTATCTTGATTATACAATATTGCGGAATACATGCATAATACATAACCTCCTCTACGTTGATCATCAATTTTGCGGAATGAAAAACAATGAAACATCAATCGCATGCGCAGATTAACACAGTATGTAACCCGGGGAAAGCATACAGCTAAAAACCCCACACTATCTGTATATTATAATGATTGAGAACATGTAACAATACATAGTATAATACTCCTCACAAGTACTCAGTACTATCTCCACCTATTACACACAAACTAGCTCAGATCTGAATCAATCACAGGTTCAAATCTCCTCTGCTGCTTTCCTGCCTCCACTGCGCAATCCTGCATGAGAATAAATGAGAATGGCTGATCCAAACTCGTATTTCCCTTGGCTGAACCACGCAATCCTCATTGGCAATACTCAATCCATTGATTGTGTAAATCTCATGCACAACTATAGTCACAACTGACAGTTGTCTTTCCCTTTCACTCACCTCTAACACCTATCTCCACTGAACTGTCCATGCACTGAGTTAACTGATGTATTCTTTAGTTGATTTATGAGTTAATAATTAGTGAATTAATTAATAATTAATTCACATCACTCATCACTAGTGTATTTTGCAGTTAGACTACATACAACTAGTTCAACCAAGTCAAACTGAACACAACTCCATCAACTCCTCAATAAACTCCACCAAACTCAATCACTTGAGTTCTAACTAAAGTCCATCATGCAATAGCTCCACTAACCCATAAGAAAAGTGTATTTCCTTCTGGCAGTTGCATGTGCCACATCCATAGCTCGAACTGAAATGCTCCAAGAGGATAAGATAATGTTTATAGTCCAAATATTATTAAGAGCTAATAATATTCGACTGTTCTATTTTTAGCTTGGCAGTCTAAAAATAGACTCCGCCCATATGTCTAAAAATACAAGTCCATCTATTTTTACCAACATGACCAATCATCCACAAATAGCATCCTGCAACTCATAGACCATGATCCATATGTCTAAAAATAGACATAGTCTAAAAATAGACTTTGAACCAAAAATAGCCTGCAGGCCCACTTAGTAGGCGACTCCTTTCCACTAAGCTCCATCATCTTGTTGCATTTTCAATATTAAATAAAATTATATTGTCATAATTGGAAAATAGGTAAACATATTAGTAATCTTGATGCCCTGAACATTCCAAATAATAGCCATTCCACCCAAGTATATCTAATCATCAATCACTACTACTTGGAAATTCCTCCCCCATTTTCTAATTATATGAGGTAGAACCTCACTTAATATTTTTATTTCTTATATCAACATTATTTTATTTTTTTCTAAGTTATGCTAATTTTATTACTAAAAAAAAGGATATCGTACACTGAGGCCTTAGCCTGTACTTAACCATGCCTAAGGAATGGCAAAAACCAGCAAAGTCTAGATCTAGATTGCCCAAGAAGGGAAACCAGTCCTTAGCAAAAAAGAGTTCAAAAAATTAGCTTGCTGCCCACTCAGGGGAAACCAGTGAAGCACCCAGTTTGTTATCATTGTTCATAATGAGACAAAAAACTAACTGAAGAGCCTAAAACCCATAGTTTTTCCCCGGAACCACAAAACTATTGAAACAAAAAACTAGGAATCAAAGTTCCAAAAACCTGAGAGAAGAGACACGTAGCATGTTGTGTGGCAGACTGTGTGGCGGACGCGTGGCAATCTGAGTGGTAGACAGGTGGCATACTGTGTGGTGGACACGCGGCAAGCAAAGTGGCTGACTAGGAGCAAGGCGGAGACGGTGGGTGTTCGTCCACGATGAAACACCTGTACTCCATGTCGCCACCTGCCTGTTGTGAGATCTCCGTGTTGCCTGCCTACATTGCCAGGTGTTCTTCCTCGACGAAACAACAGTAAGGGTCCATTACTTCGTCCAGTACCTCCTTCCCTGCACGTCTCGTCTTCTGCTCATTATTCTGCTCCATTGCCTCTTAGATGCTCGTTTGAGCCATAGCTGGTTCGACTTTGGTGTGGCTGCATCCGTTTGTGGTGCGTCCACCACCCGTAATGTCCTGTACCCCAATGACTCTGGTGCTACCACCATTCATAATGCCCTACTCTGCAATTGCTCTGGTGCATCCGACAACCTTTGTGGCTTATTCCTCTGTGATCTTCTCCACCTCGTGAAAGAGAATGGATATTGTGGTCGTGATGATGAAACTGTTCAGGGTAGACTAGAAGGTGAATTAGGCATTCTGGGATTGCAGCTGAGGATGGGGTAGAGTCCCTCTGGGAGACGAAGCCAAAATGGAAGGAAAGCTACTGGGAGGCGAGGAAGGGGGCACCAAATGGAGGCGTCCTCTTCCACTATGAGTATTTGGGTAACGCCTCGGGGCCTGCTCTGCCAGGGAGGAAGTGGTGTCCAAAGAAGGAGAGTGATGGGGGCAACTCAGGCTCCCTTGGCTCCCTCCCCTACAGCTATGCATACGGTGTTGTAATCTTGGCATGTTGTCTGCAGGAGTATGAGAATTCCTTCTGGAATTAAGCACAGTGTGGTGCAGAGACACTATTGAATTTGTGGGCTTCTCAGCAGAGGGATTAACAGCAAGGGCTAAATGGAAAATAAAATGGCAATCCAGGCTCTGGGTGAAGTGAATGGTGGAGCCGAAATCAATGCAGAAAAGGAGGTGGCAGCATCTCCCAGTGGTTGTGCGGGAGCTGGGTGCTGTCGCGGCTTGAGGGCAGAGGCATTACAGAGGCAGAGGTTGATGGATAGATGCAGAAGTGAAATGCTCCCGAGGATTCATGTTTGCACAGAGCTGATGTGGGTGACGGTTAACAGGTTGGAGACGGCGCCTGTGTAAAGTGCATTTATGGCTATTGTGAATGCCAATTTTGGACCACTGTGCCAATCTACGGAAGTCCATGTGGTATAGCCACACACCAACCCAGTGGATTGCCACCTCACTGTACTTGTCGATTACCCACATCCGGGATTATATCAACATTATTGATGGGTGCTTTGCATACCATTTTTGTTTTAGGAGTATTTGTTTTCCTTTGCTATTGAGGTCCCTCATGTTCCATGAGACTATTTTCATGGAGAATTTACACAAAAAGGAAGTATAATGTGACTAAAAAAACATGTTCCAAGATTTAAGTTATTGGACAATGCCACTTCATGACTCCTATATTTCCTTAACCTGGGACTGAATGGTGAACTTGATAGCCTTAAGGGAAATTAACCAATGAAAATCTCAAAAAGAGGTGACTTTTGACTTTATCACATACAAGTTAATATACTAAAAAAACCATCCATAAAAATTTCATCAATCAATGAATCTTTAAAAAAATATCCAAAACAATTTCATCAAGCAGTGAAGCATTACATTATAAATTATAATCTATAAACCTTTTGGGAACTTTTTGCTAAACCATGTTCAAAACAAACATATTTAATATTAATATTTAACAATGATATGGAAAATAACACATTTTCATAAATTAAATAACATGTTATCAATCCTAAGAAATGTCACCAACATAAAAGTAAAAATCATGCAACTAATGGGAGTGGCCACTCAAGGCCACCATAAGACAATTAATCTATTAAGACAAGGATTAATGGGGAAAGAAATCTACAAAGGACAAAGGCAAACCTATTTTAACCTTATTGTTTTATTAGGTGCAAGTTGAACATCTCAAGATATAATGAAGAGAAGAATTAATTTTATTGCATTAAGAAAACCCAAGCACATTCTATAACTTAGCAAGGAAGAGATGTAAAATACCCATCTCAGTGACACAACGCATGGCATTAAGTTACTTTTTTATATATAATTTAAATTTATATCATAAAATCACAAATTTAGCATGAATGGATGTTTAAAATCCATTTTTATTAAAAGCAAATATAATTTTTGTTATAAAAAAAAAACTAGAAACTAAATATATTTTTTAGAAAATAAAAAATAGTAAACTGAATATATATTAAAAAAAACTAAACTTAAGCAATTTTTTTTTAATTTAAAATATTCTTTTGAATTTTTTTAAACACTTCCCTCCATTCTAAGAAGCAAAAATAATAATAGAAATAAGGACGGACCAAAAATATTCCTTTCCTTAGTAAGTGTTTCCCACCATTCATTCCACTCACTCAAGTTATTTCATAAAACAGAGATAAGTGATATATCTATTCCTTGATGGAGTCTTTGATATATTGATCAAGTTTTGATTCCTTGGAGATTAATTAGAGCAAAGAAAACATGAGTACTCTTAATTCCTAGTTCAATGCCTCTAATGGTGGACACAAGGCAAGGGAGGGGTTGCTATCGTGGTCATAACTCCAACTTCATTGTCTCTGATGGTGGACAAGGCAAGGGAGGGGGTTGCGGTCATGGTCGTGGTCGTGGAGTTTTCTATTTTACATTATATTTAGAAAGTTCAAAGCAATTTGAATGGAATCATTGTCGTCACTAGGTATAATGGATTAAGTGTGATAATGGATAAAATGAAATAATTATTTGCGAGCATTTGTTCTTGAAAGAACATTAGGATCCATCTTATTATAGAGAAAAGTACATGCATTAAAAACAACTCAATATTTCATGTGACATTCATATTGTATACGACTTATTTTTCATTAAAAACAATTTACTTTTTCATGTGACATTCTTTTTTTGTTAAAATTTATTTTATTTCTAATCTGAATTACAATTGTAATTTGAAATAAAGCTTCCAGTAAATATTAATTTACCAATTCTACATGGAAATCATAAGAAACATTCACAATATAATATGAAGAACAAATGGGTACCTACTTCATATGGATTAAAAAATGAATCTACTACTTAATGTGAATTACAAGTGTAATCTTAGTTGGATCTCCAATATATTTTAAGCCATATTTTCATTTTATTTTTAGTACTATTAAATGTTATTATGTCCTACCTCATTTTATTGTTAGCATTGTAATAAAAATATGCATTTTTCTATAAAATTAGTACTAACATGTAATATTGTTTTTTTTTCAGAATGCTATAGGTAATGACCATGAAGATGATGATATAGAATATGTTTAGATTACATCGTATATCAGAGATGATGATGATGAGGATGGCGATGGAATTGGTGATGATTATGTGGATGATATTATCAGGATGGTTAGGATGGTGATCATGGAAATGATAATGAGGATGAGCTTGGCTATGATTTTCGTGGTGCTAGCTAGCCATGCGTTATTTTTTATATTTAGTTGGATGTCTTAATATGGCAATCATACATTTGAATTTTAGTTTATTTGAATAATGATGTTGATACTATCGGTACTGTCTTGTTACCTTGTGAATATGTTGAAAATTGTTTACAATTTTTTTATGAAGAATTATTGTGTATGATGAGATTCCTATTTTTTTATGGATGTTGCAAATTTACCTTAGCATAATGATATCTATGAAACATTTCTATTTGGTAATCTTACATTGGCTTTTAGTTGATTTGATTAAATATAATGATGATATTATCATTTTTATCTTGTTCTTTTATGTATATATTGAAAATTATCAACATTATTTTGATGGAGAATTATTATGTATGATGATATTACTATCTTTTGATGGATGTTGTGAATTTACCTTAGAATAATGGTGTTCATGAAATATTTTGATATGATAATCACACATTTGAATCTTAGTTGATTTGATTAAGGATGATGAGGATATTATTAGTATTATCTTGTTACTTTATATATGCGTTGAAACTTGTCAATGCTTTTTTATGGAGAATGATTATGTATGATGACATTACTACTTTTGGATGTAATGTTGTGAATTTACCTTGGAATAATGATATCTGTGATAAATGTTGATTTAGTAGTAATATATGTATATTCAAAATTGTCAATGATTTTTTGATGAAGAATTGTTATATATGAGGATACTGCTATAGTGTTTATGAATGTTGTCAATTACCCTTAAATTTGTTTACAAATACTAAGTTATGAATTTGAATTGTGATATATTCTTAAATGTGTTATACATGAAAATACCTCCTCATCATCTTGGAGGAGAATACTATGTTGTTGGTTGAAATATCCCTTTCTCTTAAACTATATAAGCTTATAATACAATTTATGTCCCATGAGGACCACAATATCCTAGTCTATAACAAGTTGTCCCCTTCATCTAACTTTTGTTACCAAAACAATAACCACCTAAGAAAAAATTAAGAAACTAATAAAATAATGCCATGTAGACAAATTTTTAATATATCGTTTTTATTATTCTTTTACCAAAATTACCCAAATAAATGTCACATTTATCAAAATAACTAGATATGTATTTTATATTTAAATTAATATATTAGCACAAGATTTAATAAAATTTAAATTAAAAAAGAAAATTCAAAATTTAAAGAAAATTTAAATTTAAATTTAAATTACCCAAATAAACGTCAGTTTTATAAAAAAAATAACCGTCTACATGTATTTTATATTGAAATTAATTTATTAACACAAAATTTAAGAAAATTTAAATTTAAGAGGAAAATTTAAAATATAAATTTAAGTTACTCAAATAAATGCACTTTTATCAAAATAACCATATATTTATATTTTATATTTAAATTAATTTATCAATACAAGATTTAATCAAATTTAAATTAAGAAAGTAAATTTAAAATTTAAATTAAATTTAGGATTTAGGATTTTATATTTAAATTTATTTATTTAACACACCATGATTTACACTTCATTAAAAATATTCTAGATTTTCTAACTTTTATAGATTAAGATATTAAATTTATTTTTAATATTTAATATAGTTTTGGGTCACTTGGGCAGCATTTACAGTTAAAGTAGGTAAGTTATATTATTAAAAAAAATCCACTTCCTAGTCACACCTATATGTCTTTTAAATTTTAAAGGATTTTGATTGGCTTACACATTATGACATGGAAATTCAATGTTAACATTTTAAAATGAAAATTCCTCTAATGTGAGGAAGAAAGCTCGAGTTAACTAGAGTTTGACACTCTTGTTCACTTTCAGAAACTTATATGGTGGAACGTGATCTCTTTATCCTCATATTTAGATTTTTCCTAAAAAATAAAAGCATACAAAAGTGGGAAAGAGCCATAAAGCATGGGGAAACTTTTTCCTAAGCACAAAAGCATCTAAAAAGTGGAAAATGCCATTTTTATATGAAGAAACATTATTCACCCAAAATATTTTGCCAAAATTGAACTAATGAGGAATTTGGGAAATCTTCATAGCCTTCACTTTCCTATATATTGGAGGCTTGGCCATTGAGGAAATGATGGGAATTCATGTATTGTCACGCTGCTAAGATCTATCTTGAGAGGGAGAGCTTTGGAGCTAGGAGTTGGGGGAGGTGTTGTTGCAACTGTATGTTGTAACTTTCCTCCAACTCCTTTATTAATATATATTATTTGTTCTTCCTTCCATATGCTACTATTAATTCTTTACTTATCCTATTTAACTAATGAATGTATGGGATTTTGGTTTATATTTATTTATTTAGTAACATTTATATGTTTATGATAGTTTCAATTATCAAGATATTATGTTGTGAAGTTTTCTTTGTTCTCTCTCTTGTGTGTAGGACCAAGATTTGGAGCTATCTAAGAGCACTTCCCTGCTACACTAAAAACTCCAACAATACCTGCATGCGAGGACGCACATGAATTCATTCTTCTTTTCTTAATCTATACTCTACATCTTGATCTACTAAGAATCCTGAGCCCTGGGACAACCTTTCTCTTAATCAGTCTATCTTAGGTTTCTAGGATAAACTGAGAGGGCTTTATGTTCATCTAACTGTGCATTAAATCCTACAGCAAAATGATATTTAGAAACTGTAATATATTTCACTATGTAATAAAATTAGTAAAATGGAAGTAAAAGTAAAACTCTAAACAAGAAGCCAAAAGTGGATGTAACCATCGATGCAAAATTGGGAGTAGAATTGGATGTTAAACTAGCCATCAAAACAAGAAGCAAACAATGAGACAAAAAGGGTTTTAAAGTAGAATTTAAAAATGGTGTAAAACTAGACACAAAGAAGGGAAAAAATAGGGCATACAAAAAGATACCAAATTGGGTGCAAACAAGGATGTAAAAATGGACACCAAAATGAGGATGCAAATAATGGTGTAAAATTAGGATGAAAATTTGGGTGCAAAAAAGATGTAAGAAAAGACACAAAACAAGAAGAAAAATGGGACTAAAAAAGGGTGAAGCTAAGGATGCCAAAAATGATGCATAACTAGATGAAAATTTAGACTAAAATCTAGGTGCAAAATGAGATGCAAATGTGAACACAAAATGTGGCAGAAAAAAGGATGCAAATTTGGATGCCAAAAAGGATGAAAAATTAGACACCAAAAAGGATGCAAAATTGGACATAAAAAATGGTGAAAATTTGGACATAAAAGTAGAAAAAATGGTGTGAAAATGGGCATAAAAATGGCTCAAATTTGGATGCAACATTGGATGCAAAATGACGTGCAACAAATGATTCAAAACTTGGTGCAAAAACAAATGCAAACATAGACAAAAAATATGGCTCAAAATTGAACATAACATTAGACACAAAATGGGATTCAAAGGTCAACACAACACATGGTCCAACATAGGGTGAAAATTTAGATGCTCAAAAGGATGCAAAATTGGATGCAAGAAATCTTGTTAAAAATGATGTTAAATTGGATGCAACAAATGATGCAAAATTAGGTGCAAAATAGGATGCAAAAAAGGGAGACAAATGAAATGAAAAAGTGGATGAAAAAAATGGTGCAAAAATAGATGAAAAAATTGGCACTAAATCAAATTCAACATGTGGTGCAAAATTAGATGCAAAAAATGGTGTAAAAAAAAGGCAGAAAAATTGATGCAAAAATAGATGGAAAAATAAGTACAAAATTAGAAGCAAAAAATGGCATAAGACTAGATGCAAAAAAGGCACTAAATCAGATGCAAAAGATGGTGTAAAACTCTACGCAAATTACGACACAAAAATAGAAGCAAAGAATGGCACAAAACAGGAAGCAAAAAATGATGCAAAAAATGGCACAAAACTAGAAGCAAAACCTGTTGTAAAACCAAATGCAAATCTTGGTGCAAAATATGATGCAAAATTTGGCGTAAAAAAAGATGCAAAATATGGCGCAAAAAAAGACGCTTTAAAAATTGTACAATAGAGATATATTTAGCGCCAGGCTGATCATCCCAATGGAGAGAAAAATACACTAAAATCTGGTGCTAAATCTGGCGTAAATTGCCTGTTTTGTTGTAGTGGAATGTTGTATCGCCCCACTAAATACTTTTTTTATATTCTTCATGTATCTTTGTTATTTCTCCTACCATTATATCAAGGTGGAGAATCCCTAATATGCCATATTTCCTCATGTATTAGCTCAAAATAAAAAGGATACACCTTATATAAGAATTCCAACCACAACTAGAATAATTTGAAACACAAGTTAATAGTTCTATTTGTTGTCTGTAGGTTTAAAAAATATATATTAGTATAGGAATGACCAATATCATCAAAACCCTACAATCCAAGAATCAAAACTCCATCATTTCTCATAATCATACAATTGCAGTGTCTGTATCATTATCTTTGAATATTCTCACATGTGCACTTGATTAACTCCTCCTCAGGCATATGATAAATACTAGGATATAAATTTATCCCCTCAATCATAATAGGCTGTCCATCCTTCATATCGTTTTTCAAATCACCATCCAAACCTTTTAGAACAACCATGGAGGCCATAACAATATTTTTTTGTTACTAGAGTTGTCCATGATCAATGAAAATAATATGATGGATTGCAATACTTCCAAAATAGATTAGATTACTCGAAAAAATCACCCAAAGGCTAAAATTTCATTATTCGAATGCGGTTCCCATAGAATATAACCTTCTCATGATTAGACTTCTATACCATGATCGATATTACACAGGTAACCATTCAAAATTGAGATTGTTGCCTCATAAAAGGATTCTACCTTAAATTTATTTCTTTAATCATAGTTACATTTAGTGCCCTTCTTGTATATTTCCTTTTAACTATGAGCATTGGTCGACACTAAGGAAAAATGCTGACAACACTCCTAATTTACATTAATTTGGGAAGAGAAATGAACAATAATACAAAAACCAAGAGAATTTTATCTATTAAATAAATATGACTTGTGGGGACCTTGGATCTATCAACTGCTCCCTATGGGATAATTTCGGCTTCCGAAGAAATTTTTTGAATTAAACATCTCCATTAAAAATCTCACTAATAAATATTTCCACGTCATCTATGATAAGAGGGATCTTATAAAAATCATAGCTTCCTTGATGAGGCTTGTAAGCAACCCAAAAGGCATCCATGCCCAACAATTAAAAATGTCTTTTGTTTTGCACACAAAACATAGAGAGAGGCGTATCTTTTCCACATAACATGTCTTCATTTTCCTTGGTAAGCATAAAAATACGTCCCTTTCACCTTGGTTTGATTGAATATTTTTTTGGAATCACTAGCCTCCAAATTCCTCTTTTTTATTTTTCAATGAGAATTCCAAGTTCTTATACCTTATATGACCCTAGTTTTTCAAATTTGTTGCCACTTTCCAGAAAAAGTATTTCACCATTAGACAATATTCCTATCATAGTTGGAAGTTCCTTGACTCCAAACTTCCTAGCAATAGGATGTGATGCATCAACAACCTCTAATTCATAGAGTATTCTATTAAAAGATAACCCACTAAGAGCCTGCCAAATTACCAGTTTTTTCTTTTTTGTGGTGAGTAATAACACTCAAGGTAGCTTCTGTGGTGCCTTCAACATATCATAAATATCATCGCTATCAATTATTTTCAAAAACCTTGATAGTAGATCTAAGCAATAGTTCCTGACATCCTTCATGTTCCAATCCCCAGTGTATTATATAATGGAGGCTTTCTCATTTATTTTGATGGAGAGAACATATAATTTTGGTGTTTTCTAACGCCAAAAACTTTGGTTTTTTCATCATTTTGTTGGATTTGGCAATTGATAACACAAACCTTCACAATTCCTTGAAATGAGTTAACATTCTGATCTAGGATTCCCTCTAACTCTTGGTATCCTTTTGATGACGAAGAGTATAACATCAAAAACCATGTTAAACCTTGATCCATAAACTTCTATTTGAATTTCTTATCGTCGAACACTTGAAATTAAAGTGACTTGACCCATATCCAACCATGAAAGGGAATAGGAAATCCAATAGTAACAAATTTATTTCAAGAGTCTCCTCTAATGGGGGCAAGTTGTCTATTCTGATTGTAACCATGCCCTAAACCTGAACATATAAAGGCATGTATGAGAATAGTGCTCACAGCATCTTAAGAATCAAGCACCCTTCACCTATGTAAACATAAATGGAGGAATCCTGAAAACAAGGCTAAAATATACTTTGCAAAATAGATTAACTCAAAATGCCACAAATAATAATGTGTTTTGGCATAGGACATGTGTCTTGTGGGAGTAATGAGAAACCATAGCCTTGATGATAGTTAGGTTATTTAAGGATTTAGACGAAGTCAGCGACAGGAATGCCCATAAAGACATTGAAAAGCAAGGGGGGCCCAAAATTTAGGTGTAGAAGTTAAAACTTTTGGGGGTTGGTGTAACTGTTACAATAATTGGCAAACCACTCATAGAATCTAGCATCTTTGCCTTTGTCCCTTTAGAAGATAGAATTTTAAAAATAATTGTGAGGAAGAATTGAACTCATACTATGGGTGCCACTTTGATTTATGTCATTCATCAATCCCATTGTTAGTTCTTGTTTATCTTCACACAATAAACTAAATTATCATGCATGTAAGTCTTTGGAAATCCTATGAATAACATGACAGAGAGAGTTTATTATGTTCAGAACTTAAAGTGAGTTCTAGGTTTTTTTCCTCTACCAGCAATTGTCCATAGCCCTGATGGAATCACTCAATAAATCACAAGCATTGCTTCACTGCCAGCGAACATCCATAGCCCCAACAAAGTCGCTTACTTCAACTCTCTGCACGAGCAGCCTTTCTCATGCATTTACCCTTTTTATTTTATTTTTCTCTTTACAAGAACTTGGCATAATTTATTAGGGTGTTCTTTGCACCAGGGTGGATGAGGAATCCCAACGTATTTTATGAGAAAGGGAGGTTGTTTCTTGTTTTACATAAACTAAATATTTTTTGACTTAGTTTTTCCCTCATGTCACATCTCCAACTGACAAGTGAATAGTAAAAGAGCAAAAATAAAATATGTTCAGGACTAGACTGGGAATAGAGTTTAGATTATATATAGGCCTTATGAATTACCATAGTTCCCCTCTAATTAATATTTTCCTCATTAAAAATATCAGACTTATGGAAAATATAAATCAGGATGCAGTTCAATACCAAAGTTTGCAAGTAATTTCCTCACAGAGCAACCATCATAGCCTTACACATACCCATTGATTAGGGATTCCAATATTATGGTCAGATGGGTAAATAATCTCTTGGCGGTTTTATTTATGTACAATTTTTAAAGAGAAAATGCAAAGAACAAGTCTGAAATGGAAAGGTAAGTGAATCATGCAGTGCAAAACTAAATGCAGCTGAAAAGAGAAATGCAAGAAAAAAACACTAACTAGAAAGCAAATGATCAATGCATAAAATAAATAGAAAACTAAATGCAATGACAAATAAAAACATTGTGAGGAAAATCTAAATGAAATATAGATGCACAATGCAATGAAGCGTACAAAAGCTACATGCAATGAAAATGTAATGCAACAAAACTAAGCTTAAGGAAAACTAAAAGAGCCATGCAATGAAATGTAAACAATTGCTAAATGCAATTAAATGAAGAGAAATGCAGGGAATGATGTTAAATGGAAAAGAAAATTAATTTAATGGAATAAAATAGATGCAAAGACTGAATAGAGTCACATGAAATGAAAGAGAAAATTAATGCATAGAAATGGGGTTAAATGAAATGTATGTGAATAATGCAACACAACCCATCAAAGATTAGATGCAATGAAAAGAAAATAAATATTGGGAGACAAAACTAAATGAAGATTGAAAGAACCATGAAATGAAGCCAAGTAAATGCAAAGAAAATGCAACTACATGTGGGAGAAAAATAAAATACAAAGAATGAAATAAACTCTGTGAGAAAACAGCCATGCAAAACTATTCTAACAAGCAAATACTTGGAACTAAACCCAAATTGTAATATAACTAAAAAGGAGATCGGGATCATGTGAAGTCAAAATTCCAATGTGGCCACTTGAGTTGTGTCTGACCTACAAAGACATAGATATCAGCGTTTAGCACCAATGCAAAACAATAATCAAATACAATGATATTTACCTATGTAACTTGCACAAAAGATAGTCGGTCTCACCTACTGGAAAAAGACTTAGCTAGAAAGGAATATTAAACTGATATACAAAATGATAAACTTGAAAACTTTGGAAACCTTTCCAAGATGTGTATTCAAATTTATACAAATTTGTAGAAGGAAAAATAGAGATGAGTGGTTGCTTGCTTGCAGAAGAGTTTACATGAAAGGACTCTTCCAACCAATCAGTGATTCTATCATGATAAACAAAATGATCAACTTGAAAACCCTAAAAAAATTCTGAAGATGTGCATTCATTCAACGCAATTAAGCTACACAAAGATTCTTGTGAGAAAACCCCAATCTTACCTAGTCAAAGGATCTTATCAGGATGATGAGGTCCAGACATAACCATTAGCAAACACTGAAGTGCCTCATCTTCTTGATAGGTATCTAAACCGTCAAATGTTGAATGATCAAATCTGGATGGCTTGGTAAGATCAATATATGTACACAAGAAACCATCATAAAATGTATCGATCAGATCATTTAGTAAGAAGACAACTATTGGAATCGTTGATTTGATTAAATGCTTAGATTTTCTCACACTGATCAAGTAAAAACACAAGATTCTTCAATGATCAAGAACGGGGATGAATCAACCAAATATATTTCATGAATGGTTCAATTTGCAGAATCCCCATCTTCACATATTGATGATTGAAAATCAAACAAGAGATGAAAAGTATTTATATCATTTTCTTCTTCCAAATGTGAGAAATTACCATCTTGTACTTGATTACAATATATCCCAACAAAATGAAGATCTAGAGGATTTAAAGTGATTGTTCATGTAGCAAACTCATTAAACAAATCATGACACAAGGAGTAATGATTTGAATATGGAAAAAGATGAAAAGATTATCTTGAAGAAATATCAATTCCCATCAAATCATACTTCAAATCTAGATTTTGCACATGCATATTTTCCTCAGGAATCACCAAATTAGTATTTTTGTTATGCTCTATAAAGTTATTTTCACATTCACTTTCAATTAGAGGAAATTTCAACTTAAAAATAGTCATCTAAGAAAAATTAAGAAATTTATAAAATAATGGCATGTAGACAATTTTTTAATATATCACTTTTATTATTTACTTTTATCAAAATTACACAAATAAAAGTCATGTTTTTCAAAATAACTATATATATAATACACATTTAAATTAAAAGAGTAAATTTAAATTTAAATCACCCAAATAAATGCACGCTTATATATATATATATATATATATATATATATATATATATATATATATATATATATATATATATATAGATTTAATCAATTTTAAATTAGAAAAGTAAATTTAAAATTAAAATTAGTTACGTGTCATTAAAAACACACCCAACCCATGGTTTACTCTTCATTAAAAAATTCTCGATATTATAACTTTTGTAGAATAAGATATTAACTTTATTTTTAATGTTTAATGTAGTTTTGGGTCACTTGGGTACTATTCACACTTATGGTAGGTAAATTATATAATTAAAAAATTTGTTGGTGCCTAGTCACACATGTATCTCTTTTTAATTTTAAAGGATTTTGATTGGCCTACACATTATGACATGGAAATTCAATGTTGTAGAATTTTCTTGTAGATTCAAATTGCAGATTGTGATATGCTAAAATAATTGACTTGAATCTACTCTACTCATCAGCGCAAACAAAACTTGATTGATGAAATCATGAAGCAGAAAAGGAAGAATTTCAATCACACATAACACAATATTTTTCTCAGGAAATCCTTGGCTAAAAATACATGCTATTTGTATATTGCATTAACCAGAATAACCGAGAAGAAAATACAATGTGTGTTCAACTTGAACAATATTTGCACAAGTACAATGTCACTCACTGTTTCCCAACCCAACTCAAGCCAATACTTATTCAAATTTGTTGCATGCCAAGCTCCTACTTCCTTGTATTATTTCCTTGGGGATTAGACCATATTTAATTGGGAATTCCTCACTCATAACTACGCAATCCATCCATAGGCCTTCCTCTGATTGCATGAACCATCGGTTTAATTTAGATGATTTTACAACTAATAGTACATTTTCCCTGAACTCTAATCTGAATTGGGTTTTCCTCTAAACCGACATGCATGAGTTATTTATGAGTGAATCATCATTTATCTTATTTATCACTACATGTGAATTAAATCCAAATTAATTCACTTGACCTCCCACTAGTTCCTCCATCAGTTAGAACTAGTCGAACTGAATTTAACTGAATTAAATAATTACAACTCAATAAGAACTCAACCCCAGCCCCTAAAATTTAGGGATCACTCTACATGACTCTAGATAGACTCCCAACTCAAATTTACTTAGCCAACTAAGTCAACTTAACTTAGTTAACTCTTACAAATTATTATGAGAATTAGAATTACAATTTAATTAAAAGACAAATTAAATTAGGATTTTTCTAGATGTGATTTTTAACATTTCTTGTTTCTATTTTCAACACTCCCTCTCAACAAGAAATGAATTCAACTCTAGCCTGATCCGATACCTTTGGAATGTTATCCATGCAACACTTGTGAATGTTGTTGTTTCTACTGTGACATATGTAACCCAAACAAGCATCCAAATAAAATAAACTGAATCAATTGTGTCTGCAACTACCTAGTGGGAAAAATTGTTTTGCGGCTAGCTCTGCTACTTAGCCTCTTGCTCTGTTGTCAAAACCTCTTTGCACTCCTCAATATTTGACTGACACTAATCCTCCTGCTACTGAATACCATGGGCCCCCATAGCAAGGTAATGATCCATGAGACAGAAAACATCTCAATGGATCCTACCCAATTTCTGCACTCTTGGGACTATGGTTTCATATCACCCCACCTCACACCTGGAGGTATGGTTGCATGTGCTCTCTCTGCCCACTTGAATTGAAATTTCCCCCTACTGTAGATCTCTTCTTGAGTGGATGGTTTCACCCTGTCTCCTCTCAGCTTCTCCAATTGTGGTTGCTCCACAACTTGTGGAGGTTTCTTCTGAGGTTGCATGTTGAGAGGTAATTTATGCTCCCTCTCAACCACCAAGTCTCTAACCTTTGCCTTGCTCCTCAAGGCTTTGCATGCATCTTGCACCTCAAGTGCATACAAGTTCTTGACTCATACACCGATCTATTTCACCTGTCCCATGGAGATGTGTCTAATTAAAACCTTTCCTTTTCTAAATATCACATCGTAGCCATGGTCTTCCAATACTGCGACCAGAAAAAAAAAAAAAAAAAAAAAAAAAAAAAAAAAAAAAAAATCTTTAATCCTAGAACATACATCACATATGTGAGTCTGAGAGGGGAGACAGACTCCCTCTGAAAAGTAACTGTATCGATTTCGGTTGCGCTATACCTCCCATCATCTCCAAACTCTATGTTCTGCTTCAGTTATTTCTCCTCCAATTCATTAAAGAGATCTCTATTCTTCGTCATATGGAACAAGGCACCACTGTCAAGATACCACATGCTTCCCATTACAGTTCTTTCCATGCATGCAATGAGAGTGAAATCAAGTTCTAATTTTGAAGCTAGAGCTCCACATGTCGCTCCTCCGGAGGGCTTCTTACCTACCTTCTTGTGCGAACACTTTGTAGCATAGTGTCACAGCTTGTGACAGTGAAAACATTTAGTCTTCAACATGTCCTTCTTCTTATTGTTGAAAAGCGTGCAACAAGAAATGCTTGTTGAGAATGCAACAAGATGATGGAGCCTGGTGGAGAGGAGTCGCCTTCACGAAGTGGGCCCGCAGGCAAATTATGGTGCAAGTTCTATTTTTGGATCCCAGCAGGGATGATCACAGCAGGAGTGACCACAGCAGGAGTGATCACAGTATGAGTGATCACAGTATGGGTGATCACAATATGAGTGATCACAGTATGAGTGATCAAAGTCTATTTTTAGACTGGATGTCAAAAATAGAAAATTCAAATATTATTGTTTCATAATAATATTTGGACTATAAACTTGATCTTATTCTCTTGGAGCACTTCAGAATGAGCTACGGATGTGGTACATGCAGATCCCAGAAGGAAATACGTGGTTACCTATGGGATGACTAATATTTGCATGCAGGACTTCAGTTAGAACTCAAGTGAGTTGATTTTAGTGGACTGGAGGTGCAGTTGATGGAGTTGTGTTCAGTTTAACTTTGTTAAACTAGTTGTATTTAGTCTAACTGATCAATAGACTAGAGATGAGTTGGGTGAATTAGTTATTAATTAATTCACAAGTTATTAACTCATAATGCAACTATAGAATACGTCATTTAACTTAGTTGCATGTCAGTGCATGTTCAGTTCCGCAGGGATAGGTGTTAGAGGATCAGATTTCTATCAGTTGTGACTATAGTTGTGCTTGAGGATTTTCACAATCAGAGGGATTGAGTATGCCAATGAATTGGCCAATACCAAGAATTGTAGCCTATGCTCACGTCCAACATATTGTGAGTGATTATTTGCAGGTCAAATACGAGTTTGGTAAACCATTCTCATCAGTTCTTGAGCAGGTATTGAGCTGTGGAGGCAGGCAAGCAGTGGGGGAGATTTGGAGATCAGATCTGAGCTGTATTGTGTGTAACTGGTGGAGCTGGTACTGGATTTCTTGTGATAAGCATTGTACTTTTTAATGTTGCATGATTCAATCACTATAATATACAAACACTGTGTTTTTAGCGAGATGCTTTCCCCGGGAAAATACTGTGTTGATATGTGTGATTGATGCTTCTATGTACGCCTGTGAATGTTTCTGCTTCTGTAAATTGATGATCAACATAGAGGAGGTTATGTATTATGCATGTTCCGCTTATAAGTGTATAATCAGGATAATCTCTGTGAATATGTGTCATATTATTCAAAATTTCTACATGGTATCAGAGTTGTTGATCATCTGATCTACTATTCAGGAAGTGTTTACATTCTATTTCTTCAGGCAAAGTCTGTAATCAGGCTAGGTAGCCTCTGGATTCATCCTTCTTTTGGAAGGTGAGATATCTGGTGAATGCCCGTACAGTCGATCTCTGTACAAGAAATACTTTGTTCTCACGAATTTTAGATCGGAAGCGGTTGAGTTTTGAGTTGGTGGAATTTGTTTATTCCAAAGCAAGAGCGACCAGACGAAGTTGGTGCTCAAGGATAAACTCAGAAAAATTCAGTGTGAGAATGGAGACAGTATGCCCCAGTATCTCACGAAGTTCACCCAATGCCGGGATGAGCTGGGAAGTGTGGGGGTGACTGTCGGATGAGGATGGTGAGTCTAGCACTCCTTGACCTTCCTAAGAGTTGGCATAGCTACCAGGACTCGGTGAATGGAAGGGAGAAACTGCCAAATTGGGAACGACTATGGTCGGATTTGATGCAGGAGGAGATTAGACGGAGCACCAAAGATGGTTCTTCATCCATGCAGGATGAGGAGAACTGTGCCTTAGCGAGTAAGGTGAAGAAGGGGAAGGAGAAGGGTTCTCTTTCCGAATCTAGTTCTTGCAGTGATGGGAAGACGGTTGACAAGTCGAAGGTGAGATGCTTTCGTTGTCATGAGATTGGTTCATGGGTCAGGAACCTGTATGCTCTTGAGGTTCAAGATGCATGTAAAACCTTGAGCAGCGAGGCAACTAATGGAGACTTGGTGGTTGAGAGGGAGCGTATATTACCTCTCAACATGCAGAGCCAGAAGAAGTCTCAGACGACTGTGGAGGAGCCACGATTGGTGCAGCAGCTTCAGGGGGTTGTGGAGGAGCCACAACAGGGGAAGCTGAGAGGAGATCGAGTAGAGACATCTACTCATCCAGAGACCTCCAGTAGGGGGAAACTTCGAGCCAGGTGGGCTGAGGGATCGCATGCAGCCATACCTCCAGGTAGGAGGTGGGGTGATGTGGATTGATCGTCCCAAGGAGGAGGGGCAGGATCCTTGAGGTACCCAACCTCTTGGATGAGACCTTGCTACGGGAGCCCCAGATATGTAGTAGCAGGAACTGACTGATTGGGTAGAGACAGATGCGGATGGAGCGGCAGAGAGAGCGATAGTGCAAGGAATCCCAAGACAGCGCATAGCTAGCAGGCTGCAGCAATGCAGGAGGCACAAGTGTTTTGCACAGTGTTAGGTGGCACAGAGAGGTGTGCAATGGTGCGAGATGCATGGAGATGTTGCAGTAGCGCAAATGTCAGAGAGGGAGCACTTGTCAGCAGCAGGTAGAGCTTCAGCATCAGAGGGTGTTTCTAGCCCAACAGGGAGGTCAGTTGGGAGGTGCAGTGCGGATGCAATGCTGGGAGATAGAACCAGCAGCAGCACGGATGCAGTCAGATATCAAAGTGACAGAGGCTAGAGCAGTTAGATAGTGAAGAGCACAGAGATGCAGAGTTTTCAGTTGATAGAGGCAATAGCAGTCAAAGACTTTGATGACAGAGCAAGTGGACCGGCCAGATGTGTTGCATGGAGAACATTCCAGAGTTACAGGATCCGGTTTGAGAGCAAGCCTTTCTTGTTGAGAGGGAGTGTTGAAAAGTGTGCAATAAGAAATGCTTGTTGAGAATGCAACAAGATGATGGAGCTTGGTGGAAAGGAGTCGCCTTCACGAAGTGGGCCCGCAGGCAAATTATGGCGCAAGTTCTATTTTTTGATCCCAGCAGGGATGATCACAACAGGAGTGACCACAGCAGGAGTGATCACAGTATGAGTGATCGCAGTATGGGTGATCACAGTATGAGTGATCAAAGTCTATTTTTAGACTGGCTGTCAAAAATAGAAAAGTCAAATATTATTGTCTCATAATAATATTTGGACTATAAACTTGATCTTATTCTCTTGGAGCACTTCAGGATCAGATACGGATGTGGTACATGCAGATCCCATAAGGAAATACGTGGTTACCTATGGGATGACTAATATTTGCATGCAGGACTTCAGTTAGAACTCAAGTGAGTTGAGTTTAGTGGACTGGAGGTGCAGTTGATGGAGTTGTGTTCAGTTTAACTTTGTTAAACTAGTTGTATTTAGTCTAACTGATCAATAGACTATAGATGAGTTGGGTGAATTAGTTATTAATTAATTCACAAGTTATTAACTCATAATGCAACTATAGAATACATCAGTTAACTTAGTTTCATGTCAGTCCATGTTCAGTTCAGCAGGGACAGGTGTTAGAGGATCATATTGCTATCAGTTGTGACTATAGTTGTGCATGAGGATTTGCACAATCAGAGGGATTGAGTATGCCAATGAATTGGCCAATACCAGGAATTGTAGCCTGTGCTCACGTCCAACATAGTGTGAGTGATTATTTGCAGGTCAAATACAAGTTTGGTAAACCATTCTCATCAATTCTTGAGCAGGTATTGAGTTGTGGAGGCAGGCAAGCAGCGGGGGAGATTTGGAGATCAGATCTGAGCTGTATTGTGTGTAACAGGTGGAGCTGGTACTAGATTGCTTGTGATAAGAATTGTACTTTGTAATGTTACATGATTCAATCACTATAATATACAGATAGTTGGGGTTTTTAGCGAGATGCTTTCCCCGGGAAAATACTGTGTTGATATGTGTGATTGATGCTTCTATGTACGCCTATGAATGTTTCTGCTTCTGTAAATTGATGATCAATGTAGAGGAGGTTATGTATTATGCATGTTCCGCTTATAAGTGTATAATCAGGATAATCTCTGTGAATATGCGTCATATTATTCAAAATTTCTACATGGTATCAGAGTTGTTGATCATTTGATCTACTATTTAGGAAGTATTTATATTCTATTTCTTCAGGCAGAGTCTGTAATCAGGCTAGGTAGCCTCTGGATTCATCCTTCTTTTGGAAGGTGAGATATCCGGTGAATTCCCGTACAGTCGATCTCTGTACGAGAAATACTTTGTTCTCATGAATTTTATATCGGAAGCGGTTGAGTTTTGAGCTGGTGGAATTCATTTATTCCAAAGCAAGAGCGATCAGACGAAGTTGGTGCTCAAGGATAAACTTAGAAAAATTCAGTGTGAGAATGGAGACAGTATGCCCCAGTATCTCACGAAGTTCACCTAATGCGGGGATGAGCTGGGAAGTGTGGGGATGACTGTCGGATGAGGATGGTGAGTCTAGCACTCCTTGACCTTCCTAAGAGTTGGCATAGCTACCAGGACTCGGTGAATGGAAGGGAGAAACTGCCAAATTGGGAACAACTATGGTCGGATTTGATGCAGGAGGAGATTAGACGGAGCACCAAAGATGGTTCTTCATCCATGCAGGATGAGGAGAACTGTGCCTTAGCGAGTAAGGTGAAGAAGGGGAAGGAGAAGGGTTCTCTTTCCGAATCCAGTTCTTCCAGTGATGGGAAGAAGGTTGACAAGTCGAAGGTGAGATGCTTTCGTTGTCATGAGATTGGTTCATGGGTCAGGAACCTGTATGCTCTTGAGGTTCAAGATGCATGCAAAGCCTTGAGCAGCGAGGCAACTGATGGAGACTTGGTGGTCGAGCTACCCTCAAGGGCATATCAAGTCTCAATCGGTAGAACATCATCCTACTGGCTTTGAATTATGAAACTGAAAATTCTATTTCACATGCACAACAAACTCGTATTCTCCTCTTCTATAGTGATTTCAACTCTGATACCATGTAGAATTTTCTTGTATATTCAACTTGCATGTTGTGATATGCTAAAATAATTGACTTGAATCTACTCTACTCATCAGCAGAAACAAAAATTGATTGATGAAATCACGAAGCAGAAAAGGAAGAATTTCAATCACACATAACACAATAATTTTATGGGGAAATCCTTAGCTAAAAACCCCTGCTATCTATATATTGCATTAACTAGAAGATTTGAGAAGAAAATACAATGCTTGTTCAACCTAAACAATCTCTGCACAAGTACAATCTCACTCACTGCTTCACAAACCAGCTCAAGCCAATACTTAGCCAAATATGTTGCCTTCCAAGCTCCTACTTCCTTGCATTGTTCCCTTGGGAATTATCCCATATTTAATTGGGAAATTCCTCACTCATAACTGTGCAATCCATCCATAGGCCTTCCTCTGATTGCATGCACCATCGGTTTAATTTAGATGATTTTACAACTGATAGTACATTGTCCCTGAACTCTAATCTCAACTGGGTCTTCCTCTGAACTGACATGCATGAGTTATTTATGAGTGAATTATCATTTATCTGATTGATCATTGCATGTGAATTAAATCCAAATTAATTCACTTGACCTCTCACTAGTTCCTCCATCAGTTAGAACTAGTTGAACTAAATTTAACTGAATTAAATAATTACAACTCAATAAGAACTCAACCTGGGCACCTAAAATTTAGGGATAACTCTATGTGACTCTAGATAGACTCCCAACTCGAGTTTACTGAGCCAACTAAGTCAACTTAACTTATTTAATTGTTATAAGTTGCTATGAGAATTAGAATTACAATTTAATTCCTATCTAATTCAAGGACAAATTAAATTAGGATTTTTCTAGATGTTATTTTTAACATTTCTTGTTGTTATTTTCAACAAATGTTAACTTTTTAAAATAAAAATTCATGTTATTTTGACATGGAAATCATTTAATTAACACAGAAATAACTTTTTAAAATCAAATTTCCTCTAATGGGCCCAAGACAATGTTTGTCATGGCAGGAATGTGAAGATAAGAGCACCTCATGAGGGGATGGAAAATTAAATCAATCAAATTGAATTTCATCAACATGATAATTAAGAGATGGTTTACCAATGGCATTTTCAGCTTGTCCTAATTTTGAGGGATTTAGAATAGCTTGTAAAGAAAGACAACTTTGCTCTTTTTCATGCAAAAATTCTTCATTGCCTGATTCATGGATAATCAAGACCATCATTTGCACAAGGACTTAGGTCATTGGGTAATGAATATGGTGGAGGATGACATATATCAGAGGTGACACTTCCCCGTCTAAGGCATGAGGTTCACCTTGAATTACATTCAAAAAAGAGGAAAAAGTTGGTATGAAAAAGGTAGGTACAAAATCAAGTTGATTGATATATTACATATTGTTAGAATCATGTTTTAATTGATTATCAACATCCAATTCATATTTAGGGAGGTAAACCAAACGTGGTAGTTTTTTGTGCAAATGATTCCAATCTGCCTCTCTCTCAGGAAATCTATAACAAATATTGAGAAATTTATTAGCAAAATCCTCCAATGGTTCATTTCGTTTCAGTTTAAGTTCATTGATCTTCTTAAATAGATTTTCACAATTATACCTATGAAAAGAATACTGAAATTCATAAATGAATTGCTCCAAACAATGAATAGATGTGGTCACACACCATGCTTTGGTGCGATCTTCAAGTGCAAAAGAGAAAAATATGCAAATGAAATCTTGACATTACACATCATTAGAAACACATTTTTGAAGAAATTGAAGCATATGTTCAAATGCAAGGATATCACCCTTGCCATCAAATTTGTTTTGAGACAAGAGATCAACTATCTTGATGGGTATATCAATATCTACACTTCCATAAAAACAACCCCAAATAGAGATTCAAGAAGGAGCCATTTAAGATCAAATATTTAAGATGTAAGCTCCACAAGGTAATCTTGTCATATGCCCTCCTTCTAGCACCAAATGTGTTGACGGGCCAAAATGTATCGCAAGCAGTGACGGGGTCACCCCAGTTTGAAGTACCAAATAGTCCTCACACCATTTGGGATAGGAGCCCCATCTAGTATGTGGGTGTGACTAACATCGTGTGTTTTTTCCTCTTGGATATCAAGTCAAAAGAAGCTAGTGTGAGAACAAGTATGAAATGCCTAGAATATGAGAACGAAATCAACCCACGATTGAAAAACTTTGCAAAACAATGTACAAGAATATAGCAATAAAACAAATACAAGAAGTACATCTCAAAGAGGAATCAGCTGCAAAAAACATCCAATACATACAAGTAACAAAGTACTAGATTTAGTTGCAAATTAGTTAACAGTTAACTAGTATTAACATGGAACGAGAAAACATGGAATCAAGCAAACGCATGAGCAATAGGAAAAAAACTATTTCATCAACATATAACCCACATGAAATCACACATGAACACATTATTGGAGTATCGGTTAGCCATTACAACTAGTAGAGGAATGCATGGGAATCGATGCAAAAAAAATGAAGAACTTCTCATTAATAATGTTACAGTTCAAGTCCATGCACTACAATACCATCAAAATCCAATACTGGAATGAGGGTTACTCATATCATCTCCAAGAAAACCATATTGCCTCACGACAACTCAACCTACTACCTTCCAAGGGCAAGAGTGCTCAAAGCTCTAGTACTAACAATTATCTCTCTACTAACTGGACTCAAGTGCTAAAATCCCTATGTAAGATGTACAAGGATATAGTTATACAGATGGGGAGGTGAATTTCCACCTTCTCATGACTCTTCAAATGTCTCGACATATTCAACTATTGTGTACTATTCATATTCCACATGAATCTTGGATGAATTATGTAACACCCTCCTCCCACATTTACCCAAGATAACTGGCCTACTAGGGTAAATGTGTGATGGATTTACTATGATATTATTCAAATCCCCAAGTATAGTTAAGGAAGTGGAATCGATAAACCAAAACCAAACTTATCTTCCTCATGAGCCCCAAAGGTGAACCAACCACTCCAGGTTCCCAAACCCTAAGTTAACTTGCTTTTTAGCTAAACTAAACCCCCAGTCACTCCCATAAAAAGCCCTCCATATGACTGTAACCCTCTAGTCGCTCCCACAACAAGGCCTCCATGCAACTGCAAACTTTTTTAACCAATTCTATGTCAGCAACCGTGGGATTTAAGCCACTTTTTCAGGGCTAGGACCTAGGCCTCTGCCCAGAATTTGATGAAACACTCATAAGCAATAAATAAAAATAATAAAAGGCCTCTAATGCAAAACTTGAACAAGGACCTAACCTAACTCATCCTAACCATGATATACATTCCATCAAACACATCATGAACATGTAATGTACATGTCATAAATACACATTTGAACATAGGGATTTCATACTTATTTGAGAATCATAAAGAAGGTCTGATTACTTCTCACCATAGTAGAAATATCATCTATTAGGTGATTCATTCATTAAAAAATCATTTACTAATCAAAACATGATGAGATCCATAACTGAAGTCTATCATAAACCCTGCTTAGAACCAGCATATAACCAGAGAAATATCAATGATATAACAGCCATTAAAGCCACATAATAACAAGTACATTTACACATAATACACAAGAGGAAAATATCTCTTATTAACATATGTGAAATCAAACCAAGTCAGGGACTT
This sequence comes from Pinus tabuliformis, assembly GCA_031772625.1. NCBI lineage: Eukaryota > Viridiplantae > Streptophyta > Pinopsida > Pinales > Pinaceae > Pinus > Pinus tabuliformis. The sequence continues at coordinate 315,758,272 of CM062815.1, read as the reverse complement.
CCAAATAGCACCCGACCATAGATTGGGCTAAACCAAATAATTCTTTTAGCCAATCACCCTCGTTCCATATCCCAAGCATGAATGTGGGACTCACAACAAAACAATTAGGGCTTCCTCTAGTTTTACTGCAATCCCGCCATATACCAGTCAAGGATTCCTAGTACAAAACCCTCATCTCTACAACCAAGCTTTACCACAATCCTGACATATACTGGTCAAGGATTCCAAGGTCCAAACAAGAAATGTACACTAACAAGCTTTACCACAATCCCACCATATACCAGTTCAGGGATCACTAGGCCTATACAAGTATGGATTCCTCTTGATCTCTCGATCTAAACCATGAGTAATTTTCTTGTCTCCACCCTTAGGCTTTACTGCATATACCACCTTTACCGGTCGAGGGATTTCTAGGCCTTTAGAAATTTTCCTGAGACCACCCCACTCAGTTTTGAAACCATCCAGCAATCCATTTCATCCAAGAAAAAGAACCCCATTACAACATGGATATCCAAAAATAGAAAGGCAAAGCTGAAAACCATTGTCACACCTGGAAAAACCTATGTCAATGATAGCAAGAGAACCCAATACACACATGCATATACCATGCATGCCAAAACTAGAATGGAAATAATACATGCAACTCAATACCTACAAGTAATCTTGTTGTAGCTCCTTGATCCAACTCTTCCTTGCCTGATCTTCGCTTCCTTTTGCTTTATTTTCCTCCCTTTGTCTTCCCTCCTCCAATGCTAGAGTGCTCCAAGAATTCTCTAAGTGTGAAAGACTATGAGAGAGAGATAAAATAGAGAGAGGGCTCCAAAACTGAGCTGACAAAAGGTGTGAATTGATCCTCAGAAGCATTTTTATTAATGAGGCTTGTATTTTCTTCAATTTCCATTATTTTTTCTTCATTTTCCTCCTCACGTGCAACAAGTGACCTTTCGCATTCCTTTTCTCCTAATTTCCTTTATTTTCATAAATAAAATGCCAATTAATGCCTTTTTCCTTTTCAACGCCTTTTTCATTGCCTTTGCCAATTTCCCCTGAGCTATAATAGACCAAATGAACACCCCTCTAGGATGTTTTGTGCAACATTCATATTGGAATACGTGCCCCATCACCTTAGTCTTATTTTTCTTTTTTTAACTTTATTACATGAACTTTTAACCCAAGGATGTTACAGACCCCTCCCCCTTAGGGGAACACCATCCTCGATGTTCAATGACACCTACAACCAGCAAGACTACTGAATAGCAAAACATACTACCCATGGAGCTTTATAACTTATCTCAATGCAGTATTTACAATGATCAACCTACTAAAAATAAAACCAACATGACACCCATACCGCTTATTGGAGCTTTATAACATAGTTCATTGCAGTATTTACATACATATACATATATACATAGGCCAAAACTATTTTTCTTCAATTGACAAATAATGAAGGATACATAGCCTGCATCTGATGCCATCTCCCATGTAGCTTCATCAGGCCCAAAAAGTGATTCCACTGCACTTTAACCTACTCATTTGCTTGGTTCCAATGCATGAGCATCTTTCTTTGAAAAATACACTAAGGTTCTCGCTAGAATTCTCCTTCTGGATCCTCCTGCAATACAGACCAATCAATAACATGATTAACATCCTTTACATATATTTTAAGCAATGAAACATGGAAAACATCATCGACTTTCATTGTCAGAGGCAGTGCAAGTTTGTAGGCCACTGGTCTAATCCTCTCAAGGATCTCAAAAGGCCCGCAATAATGAGGTGCCAGCTTCACACATGACCCAATCCTCAAGGAGATATTCTTAGGCTTGATGTGCAAATAAACATGTTCCCTGACCTGAAACCCCTTAAAAACCATGTGCTAATTTGCATAACTCTTTTGTATGTCTTGTGTTACCTTTAGATTCTTCTTAATTACATGCGTTTCTTGTTCCATCTCTACCAACATGTTTGATCCTATTAATACCCTGTTCATTGGATCACTCCAACTAATAAGAGTATTACAACTCTGCCCATACAGTGCCTCAAATGGTCTTAGCCTCAATTACTCCTGATATCCATTGTTCTAAGAAAACTCTACCAGTGGAATATACTCTTCCCACTTTTGTCGTTGATGTTGGGTGTGTGTTATATCTTTTCCACGACTAGCCCTAGGTGTGAAGCTGGGGGGTTGGGGGGGGGGTGCCAATTCCCCCTTCGTTGCGTCGAGCGCAGTGGGGGGGTCACACGAGGGCGGTAGCCCCCAATTTTGGAGGGTTTGCAAGGGGTGGTAGCCCCCCTGCACGAGTCCGGGGCAGCGCTTCGTGAAAAAAAAAAAACAAAAATTGGACCCTATATTAGGTGGGCAGACCTACCTATGGTTTTATTCATGGATTTCACCCATGGTTTTAGGCATGATGGTTTTCTTCCCATGGTATTTTGTAGATCCGATCAAGGGAACAACGGTTATGTTCTAATCCAGGGTTAATGGATTGGGTTTTATGGATGCTTTGATGTGTGTGTATATATATATATATCTATATATATGTGTGTGTGTGTGTGTGTGTGTGTGTGTGTGTGTGTGTGTGTGTGTATTGCAACATTGAAAGGAATATAATGAAAAATCAATTTGGTAGTCCTAGTTTTGGGATCCAGGGGAAATTCTCAGTGTATATTTTTTTATGTTTTATGCTCTTGCCATTGTTTATTTTTTTACTTTTAAAGAATTTGTTTGCAGGTAATTTCTGTAAAGGGTTAAAAGCTATAGTTGATGCATCAAATACATACTCAACATATACTCCAATATCATATTGAACCTCTCTATTTGTCCATCTTTCTACCGATGATAAGCTATGTTGAAGGCCAACTCTGTACCCGGTCATGCAAATAAATCTTTCTAGAACCTGGAAGTGAACTTGGCATCTCTGTCTGACACAATCTTCTTCAAAACACCATGCAATCTCACTATATCTTTGATGAAGACATGTACTACGTCACTAGATGAATAAGTAGACTTCACTGGAATGAAGTGCACTACCTTTGTCAACCTATAAACCACAATCATAATGGAATCATGTTGTCTAGATTTCCTCAACAAACCTGTAATTAAATCCATAGATATGACCTCCCATTTCCACTCTAGAATTGGAATTAGTCGTAGTGAACCACCTAGATTCTTACACTCTGCTTTTACTTGTTGGCAATCCAAACATCTAGCCACAAACTCTACCGTTTCCTTCTTCAAATTCATCAAACCATAAAATTTCTTCACAATTGTCAATGTCTTTTAATATCCTGGATGACCTGAATATAGATTAACATGGAATTCCCTCATGATAAGCTTCTTGAGCTCATTGTTGTCTAGAACATAGATCTTTTCCCTAGATCTGACCAAACCATTTGTTGTAAGATGATAGTCCACATCCTATTCACTTGTACCCTTTTGTTGTAACATGTGCCTAAGCTCCCTATACCTGTCATCCTATTGTCCTTCTTGTAAGATTTGATCTTGTAAATCTATCCCATAATAAATCATAGTTTCAATATGATTCACATGCACTCTTATGCTAAGAGCATATGCAACCCTAGTTTCCTTTCCTTTAATATACCTTATCTCGAATACAAGCTCACTGATCTTTACCAATCATTTAGCTTGCCTAGAATTCAGATTCAGTTGGTCAAATAGGTATCTCAATCCACTATGATCACTCATCAAGATGAACCATCTACCAAGAAGATAGTGTCTCCACATCTTCAAAGCATGGATGATCACTGCCAACTCAAGGTCATGTGTCACATATTTCTACTTATGCTCATTCAGTTTCCTTGATTCGTAACATACCACATATCCTTCTTGCATCAGAACTCCACCAAATCCTCTTTTACAAGCATCTATACACACCACGAACTCTTTATTTGGATCTGCAAACTTTAGAACTGGAGCATTTGTCAACATCTATTTCCATTGCTCAAAACTTGCTTCACATTCCTCTGTCCATTCAAATTTATTTCCTTTTCGTTGCAATGATGTGATAAGATATGAAATCTACGAGAATTTCCTAATGAACCTCATGTAGTAACTTGTTAAACCCATAAATGACCTTAACTCATCCACATTCCTAGGAGCTACCCATTCCATGATAGCCCTTATATTTTCTGGATCCACTGTTGTTTCGGGTGGAGGCACGCTAGGGCTTTGGATTAGAACCCCAATAGAGCAAAAGCAAACTACAACAAGAAATACTCATACAACTCATACATCAAAATAAAACTACAACAAGAAATACTCATACAGCTCACTGAGAGCATCATCCTCTTGAACCAGAACCATACCGATGGTTGATTATGCTGCAGTGAGATACAAAAGGAAATCTCTGCCATAATCTAGTGGATTCAATAATGGAGCATAGGTTAATGCTTTTTTCAAAGCATCAAAATATTGTTGCACGAAATCATCCCATAAAAATGGAACTCCTTTCTTAAGAAAACGCATAAACCCTTTGGCAATCTCGGCGTAATTTGCTATAAATCTCCTCAAGAAATTTGACTTTCCTTGGAGACTTTGAAGTTGACGAATGGAAGACGAGGGAGGTGGCTGAATTATTGCCTCAACCTTGAAAGGATCAACTCAAATCCCTTCAGTCGATACAATGAATCCTAACAGCCGACCGGATGTGACCACAAAAACACACTTATTCAGATTCAACCGGATTTTATAAAAATGACATCTCTCAAAGACTAACCGAAGGTGGCTGGGATGATCAATTCTCTTGTGAGAATGAGTAGCTAAGTCATCCAAGTATGCTTCGATAACATGTTTGATGTCGTGGAAAGCATAAGACATGGCCCGCTGAAAAGTAGCTCCAGCATTTTTAAGGCCAAAAGGCATCTTCTTGTATGCAAACATGCCCCAAGGACAAATAAAGGTTGTCTTGTGCTGATCCTCTGGACGGATAGTAATTTGATTGTAACCAGAGAATCCATCCATGAATGAAAAAATTTCATTACCTACACATTCATTAATAATTTGATCAATAAAAGGCATGGGGTAATTGTCTTTTGGACAAGCTTTATTTAAATCCCTAAAGTCGATACATACTCAAATCGTTCCTTGCTTCTTATCTACCGGGACTGGGTTGGAAACCCACTCAGTTAGAGGAACATGTATATGAAACCTACCTTAAGAATCTTTTCAACTTCAGCTTTAATAGTTGCCGCTTTCTAAGGATTGACCGGTCGAAGTTTTTGACGAATAGATTTGGCATTTTCGTATGTCTTGATCTCATGTTGGACTATAGATGGATCAATTCCAGGCATTTCCTCATAAGACCAAGCGAACACATCTCAAAACTCTTTAAAGAGATTGGTGTAGATTTGAATTTCTTCAGGGGAACAATCAGCTCCGATGAAGACATTTTCGATTATGTTAGGATTCCTAGAGATGTTTACAGGTACAGTTCGTGAGATAACCGACATGTTCCCTTCAGCAGAAAATTGTGCTGGAGCCAAAGGGTTTGAAATTGTACAAACATCACTAGTAGACATATTGGAAAAACTAGATTCAACTTCACGAAATGAAGGGAGAAAATATGAACATTGATGTAAATCCTCCCATGGTCGATCTACACCCATCATTGCTTCCAAAATTTCTTCTTCAGATGGTAAGACTGTATCCAAGCAATCCAAAGCTGAAGCAGAATTGAGGGTCCAAGATGGAGCCACATCGCCATCTAACTCCTCTTGTGAAAAAGGAGTGGGACGATTGTCTGTAGATTTAACGATAGATTGATAACTAATTTCTGCTTCAAACATGGGAAATGCCATTCCACCTACCTGCACTCTATCTAATATGGTTGTAGATGAAGGTAACGGCGAAGGGTTAGAAAAAGAATGAGTTCGAAAGAATTCTTTCCGAGAAGGTCCCCTAGAGGATGAAATCGCATTAATTCTAGCTGTAGAAGGCATTAATTCTAGTTGTAGGAGTAGGGAGGTCAAATATACCCATTAATGAAGAGTACATCCCAACTCCTAAATTCTCAATAGGTTGACGGGGTTTGTCCACCAATGGAACGGTAGAATCTGAAGTTGCGTGAGAGTCACCTCGAGAACAATCTAACTGATCGACTCTAACAATCCTCCCCTCATGAGGAAAACAGAGGATGTGGAATAATGATGAAACTATGGCATCCATCTCGTAAATCCAATTCCTGCCTAAGAGGAGGTTATAATCCAGGTTCGCATCGACAATTTCTACCTCAATACTCACTACCTTTTCCCCAACACATATAGGAAATGTCAAGATAATCCCATGCGGCTTATGAGAATGTCCATCAAATGTCATCAAAAGATTTGGTGAAGGAACAGTTGAAGGTGGTCTGATGGCCTTCCAACATGACATAGACATCACACATGTGGAAGCTCCCTCATCTATAACGGTCTGAAAAATATTGGTCTGTCAGTATGTGGACTTTATCTAGAAAGCCATATGGTGAGGAAGTCTCTTTTTGACATTCAACATATCAAAAGTGAGCACTAAAGAATTCTTTGGATCCACTGCACCGATTGTCGAAAGAAAAGCACTTCTTTGAGTAGGGCATGACTGGAACACCTCCAAGGCAGACATAGCACAAGGACTTTGAGCCAGATCTTCTATAATCGAGTAGTTCTGGGCTTCCCTAGCATTAGGGTTAATAGTCGAGCGCTTTGAGGAGCCTTTCGGTATCCGAAATATAGAATCAATAGAGGGTCGCTCAATATGAAGTGGTTTTGTGGCTTCGAGAACAGATTTAGCCTTAGATGTTTCAGATTCACCATAATCATGTGCTCACATAGTGACATTGATATGAGAGCTCATCATATAAACATTTGACGAATTTGTTCCTTCCTGGTTGCCCCCTGTGGAGGTACCAGCATTAGAATTCACGTCAACAAGTAATTTTTGCCCTTGGGGAAAATGGTTAGTCATAACAGCTTGGGAGCTAAAGGACCCTTGCTGTCTAATAAGTGTTGAGCATCTTGCATCTTACGGCAGAGGTGAGTCATATGATCTCCATTGCATAACTTGCATGGAAATTTTACCTTTTCCTTGGACTCTTTCCTACCCTCTTCGGCACCATTGTCGGCTTTGTTTTCATTGCCTTTTCCTTCCTAGTTCTTCTTCTTACCTTGTCCCTTTCTCTTCCCATCAGATTGTTGATTTCCTTTAGGGTTAGAGGCCTGAATGGCATTTATAGAGGTAGGTTGGGAAGCTGTAGATACAGACAGTGTTGTCTGGTTAGAAGAAGAAGTTTGTAGAGACAACTGTTGTAATTGATTCAATAGGTTCACCGCATTAACATCAATCGATCTGACTATACCATCAGCATGGGGACCTAGTTTCGATTTGGCTAAATCAACCTTAGATCTAGGAGCATCAGGTATAATTTTCTGAAGAATCCTAGACTGAGAATATATCAATTCCAATTGTTGGGCTCGGAAAATGGCCTGCTCTTCCGAATAAACACCGGAAAGAGGCACATCCTTTGAGATCTCAGGTTGTAATTATTTGAGAAACCATTCGAGAAGGAACTTTGGTTGGATTTTAGCTTTGATAAGCCCTTTCCTCATCCTCCATTCCTAGATGTGATCCGAAATGTGAGTTGCGGTGTCTTGCTAAAAGTTAGCCAGAAGTTCAGTTCCAGCTTCATATCGAACAGGCAACTAAAAATGGTTCAAAAAGACATTAGCCAAATCCTAGAAAGAAGTAAAGGTGCCCCCTGGCAACTGTATATACCATTTGGCTGCATTTTTGGTTAGGGTGTGCTGAAATAATCTCAACCTGATCGAATCATCTATCAGGGAGTTGTATGAGCACCATAAGTGAAATGTGGTTACGTGGTCTCCCAGATATTCACCACTCTTCCCTTCGAATTTTGGGATATCCGGGGGAAGTTGAGCTGGGACCGGAGGCCAAGCCAGATTGTACCGAATCAGATCATTTGTCAATTTAGTCAAGTCTAGCAAGTTCAACGTGACCAGAAAAGGGAGTCATGGTGGACCTTGGGAATTCCATCCAGTGCGGGCGGGGTTCCCAACGGTTTGAAAAGAATGACCTGGATTTTGAAAAACACAAGGTTGCCCAAAGTAACTCATAAAGTGTATTGAACCAAAAGGTGCTCCTTGTGGTCCAGAAAAATTTAGAGTTTGACCAACTCCTATCGAAAATCCTCTGTAACTAGTGAAGTTACCCCCTAACGAAGTGTTGAAAGGAGCTAAAAGCCCCCGATAATCATTCCAGACATTAGCAAAGGGTGGAAAATTCTGAAATGAATTAACTGAAGAATATGGCACATTCCCTTGTTGGTCAAAAAATTGATTCCCAACTCCTATCCACTAACCATAGGGTTTGTCCAACTCTGGAATGGATTATTACCTTCACTTGTAAAAGGAAAAGGCATTGACCCTACTATTGGATTGGAATGTGGTATATGACCACTTCCAAATGGGAAACCTTGAAAAGAAGTTTATCCACTCATTATGGATGTAGAGGCGGTCGATGGTATGTTCAACGGAACTAAAGGAATCCCGTGAGACAGCATTCCATAAGAGATAATTCCAAAACCAAATGCATTAGCTTGAGAACTTCCACTCATTGACGGAATGGAAGTAGACCCAAATATAGTCGTGCTGGGAGTAATAGAAGGGATGGAAATAGTTCCTCCTCCTTATACAGATATGGGAGTTTGCATGCTCATAACACTCGTCGTAGATGCCATGCTTCCAGTAGTGGTCATCAAAGGAATAGATGGATGTAAACCTGGGCTTGAAGGCCTATGAGTCGGGGTTCTGACGTACAATAGAATGTCTAGATGATCAGGAGGAAGAGGAGAATTCGGAGCCACAATCGACTCTAAAAGCTCTTCAACTTCGATATTATCTTCTGATTGAAAAAGTACTCGAGAAATAACTGGTATGTTCCTCTCTAACTCTCTATTGGTGCCAGGTCTATCTTATGAACTAATGACCCCAAGTAAAGGATCAATCTCCGATGCACCTACTGCCACTGGTTGAAAACCACTGGTAGAATCACTCCTACGCCTTCTAGGAGAAGGCTTAGGACTCGTAGGTGATAACCAAAGAAGTCTCCTACACCGTCGAGATGGTCGATCAGCCACTTTGAATTATTTTAAAAGATATACTTAAAGACTCAAAAAATTATAAAGCTAGGCTGACTAGGAGCAAAGAACACTCACTAAAAAGTCCCTAAAGGTATCAGCAATCAAAAAACTCTCAAGTATTTTCGCTCTAGGTGATTAGGATTGGACACCAAAATACAAGAAAGTTAATAACAAGGGCCTTCTGAAAATAGACTAGGGTAATTACGCCCTAGGCCTACTAGCAAAGGTATCAGAGGTAGTTACACTGACCTCTAGACAATAGCCTTTGCCAGTGCAAGAACCCAAGCTTCACAAGGGTACCCTCCAAAAGTATTGTTGAACGTGATACAACGTCAACCTCAGGTGCCACGGGATTCCCCTCCGCAGCCACCTGTGTGATCCCTAGGATAGGCAATTACAGTCACCAACTCGTATCAGAAGCCGAGCGAAAAATTCGTGAGGCAGGATCCGACAAGTAAGAGAGGGGGTATCTCTCATCCTTATCTTCACTCTCCCTCATGCCTTACTCCCAGTTATGGAGCTTTCTCGGTCTCCCTAATGCTATTGGATTTTTCTCATTAATAAAACTTCTATGTTTTTTAATTTTGAGCGGCCTTGGAGAGTTAACTCTCCTCTTGCGTAATCCAAGATCCTAATAAACCTAAACTTGTTGGTGTATTCTGATGAAAACATAAAAGTTCTAGTTTATTTTAATTAATCGCTTGATTTTAATGGTTGTTCTTTAACTCAAGGGTATAGATGGGAGTGAAACCAATGACGTTTGTATGATGCAACAGAAATCAATGAAAAACTAAGTACATGAATGCAATCATTTTTTCTTCGATGAAAAGAGATCTCTATATGGGTTCTACAAAACATCTACAAATAAAAGTACTTTTTTCTCTTCTTTTCTTGAAACACACTTCACACACCCAAAAACTAAAAGACTATGAATGCTTTAACAATGCAAACTACCCTAATGCAAGATATAATGGAGATGTAAGATCCTAAATAACACTCAAAAAGAAAAAGAAATTGTTTATAACTAATAATGAGCCAACTTAAGTACTGAAGAGGACACAAATTTTGAACACACAATTATCTACAAATAAGAAGGACAAATTGTAAAAGATTACAATTCACTTTCAAAAACAAAAAGAAACCATAAACCAAACTTGGCAAAAGAAAAACAAAAACAATGTTTTTTAAGATCTTTTCGTTTTTAAAGAAGCAACCAAAACAACTTTTTGAAATCACCAAAATGCTACTAAAACTCCAAAGATTGAAAAAAGAGCACAAGGAGTCTTTGCAAGTTACAAACTCGAAAATGAATGAAAACTTGAGCAAAAAGACTTCAACTTGTACAAAATGACCCAAATAGCAGCAAAGAGTTTGACAAACTGACCAAGAATCCAGGAAAGAAATACTTCCAAATTCGTCAAAAAGACTTTCAAAAAGCAAGAAAGGCTATGAGGCCACAAAAAAAAGGAAAGCAAAGCAAGTAGATGCGAAATCTAGGCTTGACACTGAAACTGAAAACAATCTCGTGTTCTGGAGGACCAGAACAATCAAGAACTTCAGAACGAAGTCTTGTGTGCCAAAACACAAATTACAAACTCGCTAAAGAAGCAAACCTAGGCCAAATCTTTTCAATGAGGAAGAGACTTTGAAACAATAAGCTTGTAGAATAATTAATCCTTTATACAACAATTGACCACACAGAGACTGAAAAGACCAGGCAACAAATCTCTCTGGTCTGAAAGATTTGAAAAAAAAATGCAAAAATTTGCATACGTGATTATGTTCAAACACAGAAGTGTGCACACATGCTTCTAACACAGGAAACTCACATATACACGAGTTCACTTTACAGAAACAAGCATGTATACGCTACTGTAAACAAATTAAAGAGTGTATATAAAGCTTTGCAGAAAAAATAAAAAACAAAGTCTAATCCAAAAGATCAGACTTGAGGCCTAGGAGTCTAATAGACCAAATAAGATTGTAACCACAAGCAAACCAAAGATTGAGCCCTGATTGATAATGAACAACCAAAACCAAGAATAACAAGATTGTTATCCCCAGTGGAGTCGCCAATTCTGTTTCGGGTGGAGGCACCCTAGGGCTTTGGGTTAGAACCCCAACATAGCAGAAGCAAACTACAACAAGAAATACTCATATAGCTCAGGAAAAATGCTTATATTATCAAACTACGTAAGAGTGACCATACCCGGATTTCCTTCGTTCGAGTAGGTCCCACAGGGTTCAGACCCTCTGCAACTCCCGATGTTCTTCAAACCTAAAAATCATTCAATTCGAACATACATAGCAGTATAGAAGTAAAGCATATTCATGAAATTGACTTTATATCATATAAACAAATGATTGATCATACATCAAAATGACATTCATATATGAATTAAAACATAATTTGATGCATAAACATAGTTAATTTCAGAAACAAGACAACATTTCTTTTATTGTAGTAAGCTATAAATAATATGGAGAGAAGTCACTTGAGTCTTTCTCTGGCTCCAAGCAGAACCGTCCTCCGGATTCGTCCTATCCCAGCCTTCAACAATCTTCTTCCATCACCAACACCATGATATCTCAAGCAAAAGGAAGGATATCTATAATCAAGGAAACAAGGGTTTCCTGAAGCTTGGGGAAGTGCATGAGGCACAGGGATTCATCAAACTCAGTCAGGGATAATCTCAATATAATAACTCTATCTCTTCTCCCTCTTAAGGCCTTCCCATAGAAGTCTATTTATACCTCTCCCAATTAGTTTTTTAGTTGGGAAACAGTTGGGCCATGGGCAATAGGAGGTAATCAATAGGTAAAACCCGTGAACTCCACCCATAATTAAGGAAATTTAATTTTTTTAAGTGTTTTAATACATATACGTGGGTTGGGTATTAACTGACCCATGTGTACACACTTTTAGCTCAGGGAAAAGTAGCGTACAAGGAATAAAACACTGGTTTTTATATATTTGGACTAAGTCTGGAAGGAGGGGTTTCCCTAGGCCATAAATAAAGCATCAAAAATACCAAGAGTGGTAAATGGTGTTGTAACAATTGTTATGCCTTCCTTGGAAACCACATGCCCCAAGTAATGTACCTCTTTCAAAAAGAAACTGCATTTACTAAGCTTGGAATACAACTGATGCTCTCTTATCAATATCGATATGTGTTGCTAAGTGTTCGCCATGCTCTTCCTCATTCTTAGAATATATCAATATATCATCAATGAATAAAATAACAAACTTTTTCAAATAAGGGGGCAACACACTAATCATCGGACACATGAAAATAGATGGAGCATTAGTTAAAGCAAAAGGAACTACAACAAACTCATAATGCCCATACCTGGTCTGGAAAGCAGTATTGTAAATATCCTATTCTTTGATGTGTACCTAATGGTATCTGGATCTCAAATCAATCTTCAAGAATAGTGTTGCTCCTTTCAACTAATCAAATAAGTCATCAATCCTCAGCAACATATACCTGTTCTCGATGGTTACCTTGTTCAACCTCTTGTAATCAATGCATAACCTCAAAGTACCATCCTTCTTCTTCACATAAAACACTAGTGCACCCCACCACGATACACTTGGCCTAATGTATCCGTTGTCAATCATTTCCTTCAGTTGCAACTTCAATTCTACTAGCTTTGGATTGCTCATCCTGTAAGGTTCCTTAGATGTCGGTGTTGCCCCTGGTGCCAACTCAATAGAAAATTCCACTTCCATGTGAGGTGAAAAATATGAACTCTATGTGGGAAATACATCCTAAAACTGCTATAAAAGTAGGTAACTATTCAATACTTCTGCATCCTTAACATCCTTACCTTTGTCACTAGAAATATGTACTACAAATAACACACACCCTTTCCTACAGTTGTGCTTCGCCTACATAGTTGTAACTATTCTGACTGATGTTGCCTTTTTCTTACCCTGCAAGATTCTTTGTCCTCCATTGTCATCTAAGCATGTAATAGCCTTCTCATAACAATCTACTTTGGTATTGTGAAAGTACAGCCAATCCATACCCAAAAGCATACGATATGATCCCATCAGAAGTACATTCATATGTGCTAATGTAGGCATACCATTTAGCTCAAATGTACAAGCTCTTACCCAATGATGAACTATTTTCTTTGTACCTATAGCCAACTACACTAACCAAGATTCTTCATGTACTTATTTATTAAAATCACACTTCTACACTAGGTTAGGATTAACATAACTATAGTTAGATCCAACATCAATCATAATATAAACAACTTGAAATCTTACTATAAATCTCGATAATATATGTCTGGTGATCTACCTGCCTATTATCCAATGTTGTGTAGATCCAAGGAATGCTCTTCCCAGCCTCCCCAATTCTCTGCGCCACCTGAGCACTGTAGATCTGAGGCCTACTACCCTGATTCTACAGACAATATTTCTTAAGATGTTCCTTACCACATGTCCAACACTGCAACTGTCTCCTACCATCACCTTTGTTTTGTTGTTCTCCAGGCTAAGGTCCATTAAACTTCTTGTAAGGTACAACATTCTCTTTTTCACCTGCATCCTGGGGTCTTGCTCTTTTCGGCTCCCATTTACCTTTAGTCTTGTCTTTCCCTTTCCAACGTCGCTGAATTTTTGTCTTATGCCTTGATTTCTCATAAAGTGTCTCAAATTTCCAATGAATTCTTCAAGTGATCGAGGCTCATCATACTCAATCTAATCTCTAAATGCTAATGGAAATCCACTGACAAATATATAAACTTTGGTTGTCTCATCCTTAATATATGGTACATACCTCAAAAATTCAAGGAACTTGGTCATATACTCCTCAACTATCATCAATCCCATATTTATCTCATATAATTCCTTAGCTTTATTGTCACAATACCTCTCTGAAGAGTAACTTTTCCTAAAAGGTCTCTTGAATTCATGCCAACTCACCTCCTCTATCCTGATGTCTCTTACACACTTCACATCTTCCCACCATATGTCTACTTTCTCTTTAAGAATGAAAATAGTTATTCAGACCTTCATGTTCTCTCTGTAATCATGCATCTCAAAGAACTTATTCATTCCTGAGTAACCATGCCTTTTCATCTTCTGGCTTTTTCAAATCTCCATCAAATGTAGGTGGCTTGGATTTCTTAAACTCATCTGGAAAATATACCTTGTCACTCCTCCTATAAGGATGATAGCAATGATGACCATGGTACCTGTTGGAACCTGAACTAGAATAGAACCTATGTCCATCACCTCCACTATCTGGGATATCCAAGAAACTGTCGTCTTTGATCATTTCATCAGTATCTGACATGTGCCCACCATGATATATATTGTCATATTCCCCATTAGTCATGTCCTCTTTTCCATGACTGATTCTAAGAGGTCCCTGTCTCTACAAGTCTGACAAACTCTGAACGATGATTTCATTGACCTTTGTTTGTTTCTCCTATACTTGAATGATTTTTCATTATCTGCTTTGCAACTTCTTATTTTTCCTTAAAACTTCTCAAAGTGTTTGCTATGTCAGGAGAGTACCCATCACCATGTTGCTCATCTAATCTATACATAGAATCTCATGAATTATAATCCACCATATTTCTAGTCATCTTTGATCTTCTTCTTCTTCCTACAAGCATACCATGTCATCTAGTCCAAAATATAAACATAATCAGCATACCTCAGTATAGTTCAAGGGAGGATATCTCATCTACAAGATCAACCAGATTATCACGATACATGTATAATCATAATCATAACAATATACCAACATCATATCCATCATTATCTAGTTACCATGAATGACAATACTAACTACATACCATGACCTCATGCATGACAACTATAACCATGGTAATGCATGCATACATCCACATAGATAACAAATGCATATTCAACCGACACGCATTCAGGACAACCACATGCCAACAACAACATCATCAACTTCACATGACAACACAACTATAACAGTGACTATCACAATGAATACATAACAAGCACATATACAACCTACATGCATGCATGACAAACACATTTTTCCCATCCATTCCAAGGGTTGAACAATGTTCTGATACCACTCTATCGTAACAAATATCACCCAAAGAGAATGGAAACCAGACATCACCCAAAGAGAATGAAACCCACTCTGATATCACTCTATAACACCCTCCTCCCACATTTACCCAAGCCAATCAGACTACCAAGTTAAACATGTGACGAAGAGTTACTATGATATAATGCAACTCTCCAAGTATATTTAAAGAAGTGAAATCCACAAACCAAAACCAAACTAATCTTCCTCCAGAGCTACAGGACCCCTAGAGACTAACCAACCACTCCAGGTGCCCAACCCTTTAGTTAACTTCCCTCCGTGCAACTATAAGTCTCCATTCACTCCCGCAATAAGGCCTCCATGCAACTACAGACTTTTTAATCCATTTTTGTGCCAGCGACCTAGGCATGTACCTAGAACTTGATGAAACAATCATAAGTGATAAATAACAAGAAGAAAAGGCCTCTAATGTAAAACTTGAACAAGGACATGATCTGACTCATCCTAACCATGACAGACATTCCGTCAAGCACATCTGAACATATGGATTTCATACTTATCTAAGAATCGTCAAGAAGGTCTTATGCCTTGTCACCATAGCTACAATATGATCTATTAGGTCATTCATTCATTAAAATTTCATTTACTAATCAAAACACTATGAGAGTTTGTTGACGGTCTTGGACCGCTAACATGTCAGGGGATCTCCCTGGTAAGAAGTCCTAATTAGACCTCAAACCGTTTGGTGCAGGACTCCCAGCAGTGGGTCGTATGGTATCACCTTGACCGTGGTTTCACACAGAGGTAAGTAAGATGTCCCTATTGGTAGCAAGGGTGTGACAACAGTGGCAAGTCAAGGAAGGTGCATGAACGGTTCTAACACAAGGAAAGTGGGGTGAGTGCGTCCCTTGGAGACCTATAGTAGTACATGGCTTCAAAGGGAACACATAAGCGAAGATGCATCACCAGTTGGAAAGCAAGATAGTGAGCAATCCAACGTGATGATTAAACCAATCAACACATTTCAGTAAGACTCATATATACTTATATAGAATATTTCATACATGCATGCGTAAGCAAACAAATACATATATCATTAGAGTAAACAAGATAGTCGGAATACAATACGACATATGCATGAAATGTGTTGGATCTGTTATATTACGAAGTGTAAGTTCCAGTCATACAATACATAAATGTACACCTACTAGCCCCGATAGCGGGACGTTACAGCCACAACCGCCTGCACCTCCAAAGAGATATGCTAACTCTGCGTGGTGTGTTATAGACATTTTTGTGCCTTACAGCATTGAGCATGAAATGTCCATAATCTAAGGGATCCAAAGTCCCTAAACATGTTTTTCCTATCCCTAGAGGAACAAGGCTAACAAACCACAGCAATTCACAGAAGTTCTCCACCAGAAACTGCTCAAAAACAAGTCAATTCAGGATCAATTCAGAGGCTCCACTAGCTGTCTGTGCTGATATGCAAAGTCTGCACTGCAACGCAAGTAGAAGCACTACCAGGGTGCGCTGAGCGGGAATTGACAAATGGCAAGTTCATTCAACAAGGTGTCAAGACCCTGGAAGCTTCCAGAATCTTCCTCAATGATACTTGCCTCAGTGAATTCGACTAGTGATGAGTAAGAGGTTCTCAATCTCCAAGTGGAAGGAAGGACCTCCAAGTGGAAGCAAGAACTGACAGAGGGAGAGGACACTAGTCAGATCTCAAGCTGACTCATCCTCTCTCCAAACATCTATATATGGATCTCCCCTCCATGAGATCTAGGGGCTGGAATTTTGTTATTGCAAAGAATTGTTGTTGGTTTGAGATTGGAATCATTGGGTGCTTAATTCTTTGAGGGAAGGTGAAGATAGGAATTTCATTTGCTGGGAAGGAGACGCTGGATTGGAGCCCTCTGGGTTGTATCTCTTCCTGAACCTTGTTATTCATCAATAAAGCTATCTTGGTTTCTCCTATATACTGGTGTATCGTTGATGTATGATTGCATTAGTATGTTTAGTTTACTTCTAATCCTGAACTAGTTATGAATATGAATCTATGTCTTTGTGTAGTGTTCTCTTCTTGTGATCTTGCAGAAACCTCTTGAAGCTGGGCGAGCGAGAAGGAAAGTAGCTGGGAACTCCCAAAGAGAAGAGAAACCGGGTCAAGGGACAAACGGAAGACACCAGTTAGTCCATCCATCTCTCTTCATTCTTAATTCATAAAGGAAGAATACTAGAATAGTTGTTTCTGTTTGTTGCTAAGGCACTGTCACACCTTAGGTGGATAGGATCGTCCTGCATAGGCATTTTTCCCCACAACAAATTGGCGACTCCGCTAGGGAGATCTGTTTAGTCATTTTATTTGTGTTTCCATCATTGTTTGTTTCATAGACTCAACAGCAACAATCGAACTGCATCTGCTATGCTCAGATGCGAAGTAGACAGCTGCTGCTTTGATCCAATCACTGGATTTGTCTATGATCTGAACAATGGAATCACAAATGATTTGATGATCCTTTGTGATAGATCTTAGCCCTTCCTCAAAGCATCCCTTTGATTGTACCTTGCTTGTTGCTTTTATTTGGCCTGAAACCGTAGATTAATCAGCAAACTGTGACCCAGAACCCAGTGAGAAACTCTCGTTTCTCCTTCAGCGCAGACCCTGTGAAGAGGTTCTGCATTTCAACGCAGGTCCCGTGAAGGCTACCTGCGCTGAATGTCAAAACCCCTATGTTGAGGGTGCGTTGATCCAGTTAGGCCTTGTGCAGCTGGGGTTCTCTGCTCTGTTTTGCCTTGTTTTGATCTCTGATTTTTGCAGCCTGTAACCAGCATAGGTACCTGTCTGATAACTCCTTTTCTCTGCTTAAATTCCGCCTCCTTTTGTACAAAAATACTGTGAGTGTTTTTAGGTGTTTGTGGCGTCATTTACAGTTTTCCTTTGCAAGAGTGAAATAATCATCCTGTAACCCTTGATTCAGATCTGTTGATTGTGATCTTAGGAGAGAGTTCATTGGCTATTTGCAGTTGATTATACATTTAATTTTGCTTTTGGTTTGAGTTTGTCTCTTTTAAATGTCGAAACAAGAATTCATTTCGAAAATCGTTAAGTGTTGTAATCTCTTCTACCCTTTCTGATTTCGAAAAAGTAAACTTGTTTGTATTTGTCATTTAAAAGCAAATTCAAAGTTGTACAAAAAGATTTCTTTTTAGGCATCAATATTAAGAAAGCGGAAAACAAACACCTGCATTGTGCATTTGCATCTTGATAGTTTGCATGCTTGATTTAGGAAAAGTGCATTAGAGTGTGCTGATTGCTCTCTGAGAAAAGATGGTGTCTTTCTTTTCCCTTTGTAGCTAGGATTTTCATGGTTGAAAAGATAGAAAAGCTTGCTTATCATCTTTAGACTGCATTTAGGAATTGTATCATACATCTCGTGGTGAACCTCAAAAGGCAAACTTCTAAAAAGATCAACCTAAAATAAATTGAATGAACTTAACAACGCTTTGTAACTTAACGCACAACATAGAGGTCTAGGCTAGAGACGTGTTCCGGCGTCGTAAAGCCTGGTGACTGTCGATCTCGTTGATGGTGGGTGATTCCTCCTGAGGGACGATAGTGCCAGTACGGATTGTGCTCCCACGTACCGTCGAGTATATATTGGGAGACCCCTATAGGCATAAAACCTTTATCTTTAGGAATCCGTGTCGGCCGCCCTACTGATCGTAATGCACTGAACACAGCATTCAGGAAGATCGACCACCCGTACCTTAAAAAGTATTCTGCGGTTTTGCGAAAAGTTTGGCACACCCTCTACCTAGAACTCCAGAGCAGTTCCTTTTGGCCTTTTTCAGACTCTATAACAGAAAAATTCCATCCGAGCATTTGTCACTTCGGGCTCGTTAAAACATCGAAGGAGACTAGAGTCATCTTTAGCTTTTTCTCGACTCTTTAAAAGTGAAAAAGCAAGTTGTGTCTAAAGCGTCTAAAAATTCATTTAATTCAGAAACACACTTTCCCCTTTTTGTATTTTAGTTGATCGAGTAATCCGCAATCGTGGAAGAAAGTCAATTGAAACCTCGTCGTTCGCGGAGGCTTACGAGTCAACCGTCTTTGTCTCTGGAATCGAAAACAGTACGGACCAAGCAGACTCGTTTAACCGGCTCGAAATCTCCTATCAAAGTTAGAACAAGTGTTCCAACAACATCTGAGATTCCGGTTACTCCAAACATTTCTGGAAACCCTGCCTCTAGAGAAGAAGCTCAACAGCCACAGAGGGACAGTAACATTGATCCTAGTCTGAGAGCAAATACTTGCATTACTGAACCAGTTCCATCTGCGACCGGTTCAGAGAGTCTTGCTCCTCAAACAACCGTCGATGTCGAATCAACCCCTTCTTCGGCACCAGAAATATTTTACGGCCCTGACGGTCTTCCCCTTCCACCTGGTTTGATTGCGATAGAGGAATTGTAGAAGATCCGCAAGCAAGTACTCCAACACATTTTGGAGTCGGGGTCACTCTATTTCCTTCGACATAAGAAGTTAGTCTACCACCAGTGGAAGTTCATGTAGAATCGCTAGGTAATCTCTTGGATAGACTCAAAATGTTTGAACAACTGTCAACATCTAGGACTGTGTCGAATGACACAGCGACAGCAGAACTCCCTGCCGTCACTCCGACAATGTTTGCCGGCATACCATCTGTCCCAACTAGCTCACAACCGCTAGAAGGAGTCCACCCAGGGACTATTTCGACAGTGTGGTATGTTCCAGTTTGTTCCTCCGGGATAATATCCGGCAACTCTTATGTTGAAACTCGCCAGATTGATCCATTTGGAGGTCAATTTGGGCAATCCAGTCCCCAAGGACAAACAATCCCCTTGAGTTCCGGATTGCCACCGTATGGGGGGCAGTATGCCCTTTCATTACCCCCTCTGGGAGGATATCCATACGGGAGTTCTCAACAGTATTCAGGTTATACTGGAGTTACGACAAGTGGTTGGGTACCTATACTACCCCAACAACCAAGAGTTGTGTATTCTATGCAACAATGTGTACCTATGTCGAACATCCCGACAACACCAGCTATTGTAACAGTGTCACAAGTTCAAACAATGCCTGTTGTATGTCAGCCTCAAATTTCTCAGGTTTTAATGCAACAACCCCTTGAC
The DNA here is from genome assembly GCA_031772625.1 of Pinus tabuliformis. Taxonomy (NCBI): domain Eukaryota; kingdom Viridiplantae; phylum Streptophyta; class Pinopsida; order Pinales; family Pinaceae; genus Pinus; species Pinus tabuliformis. The sequence continues at coordinate 315,737,898 of CM062815.1, read as the reverse complement.
CCTGTGACTCAACCACAATCGCCAACTGGTGGGGCTACACAGGTCCAAACGGGTACAATTACCCCACACCTTGGTCCATACGGTTAGTATAGCACAACAGAACATTGCTTCGCAACCGTGGCTGGTGCAATATCAACAACCACAATTCCAACAAGTATACCAAGGTTCTGAACAGCAGATATTTGCGAACAGTGGACAACCGTACATTCAAAATGGTCAAAATCAACCACTTTACGGTGGTCATCTCCACCAACCGTATCAGTCATACCAACATCAATTACATTATGCTGGTATGCAAAGGCCAACTGCTCAGGCAATTCCATTGTACCCTGGGTATGCTTCACCTAACCTGAATCAACAGTTACCATTCGTGGCAACTTTAGAGTTACCCGATTTACACCGGTTAACAAACGATCCAATTGCTTACGCCCCTTGGTGGCCAGCGATTCCTCACAAACTTCCTTCGGAGATTCCTAAATTTAATGGAAATCCAGGTGAAGACCCATCGAATCACGTGATGACTTTTCATCTGTGGTGTTCATCAAACACCCTAAACGATGATTCGATAAGGCTTCGCCTTTTTCAGAGGACGTTAACGGGTCCAGCGGCAAAATGGTATATTGAATTGCCTAGAGCTTCGTTCGACAACTTCAGTACCTTAGCCACGACTTTCTTAACCCATTTTCAATTACCGATAAGGTATGAAACGGGAACGGAACTCCTAACCAACTTCAAACAGACAACAGCCACTCACATATCTGATCATATACATGAGTGGCGACGTTGTCGTAGGATGGTGAAAACGTACGTTCCCGATTAGCTATTAGCTGAATGGTTTATCAAATCCTTACTTCATACAATCACGGAAGATGTGGCAAAGGGGGGAGTCATAACGGAAGAGAAAGTCATCGCTCGTGCACAATATCTGGACTTGGTCTATACTCAGTCTGGCACGCTCTATGACAAAATACCTGACGCCCCTAGACCGGAATTCTCAATTCCTCCTCCTCCTAAATCAAACAATGACTCTCACGCCGGCAATGACGTGATTGGCATGACAGACACGAAATCGACAAAGGCTACATCTAAAAAAGCCCGTAAGATTTCGAGTCAAAATGCAAATGAGGAACTTCTTGCCTCAGAAGTAAATTCCGTGTCGACTGACAAGGGCAAACAACTGAAGCAACCAGGGGGCAAGAAGAAAAAGAAAGGGAGAAAAAGGAAACCCCCTGCGGGGTGTCATATATGCGATGAGGATCATTGGACGAGAAATTGTCCACATATAGCTGAAGTTAAGAAACTCTTTAAGAGTTCAAAAACCTCAGCAGTATTAACTGATCCGTTTCCAAACCCGAGAACCAAACTGGTTGCTAATCAAAATACTTCCCGATCCCAAGTGCTTATGTTGTCTGTCTCAAAGCAGCAAAATGATGCTTTGACAAGGAATAAAGATTACGGGAATCCACAGCTGTCGAATAACAAGGCTAATGAACAACCTAGTAGTTCGACGACAACTTCGACCGAAGTTGTGCCACCCATCATTCCTGAACCAATGATAAAGTCGCCAAAGGGAATAGTACACAAATCGACATTTAATCCTCGTGCAAAAATAGCACAGAATTATAATATAATAGAGGACCTGGCCCAATCGTCGTCCGCTATGTCGACACTTGAGGTACCGCAAAATTGCCCCTCCCAAGAGCAAGCTTTATTATCAGCAATAGGTGGGATTGGCCCAATGGATTCCAATCTTGTGGCCTTTGATCATAAAGGATATGACCCTCAATTACCAGCTCAACTAGCTTTCCTTATTCAAGTGAAAGCCCTCAACAAAACTGTTCATCGAACAATTATTGATGAGGGGCATCTACGTGTATTATGTCGATGAGTTGCTGGAAGAATTTAGGCTCACCACCCTTGTCGAGATCGTCAACGACGTTAAAAGCATTTGATGGACGATCATACACTCCATACGGGATTTTAAGTAACTTGCAAGTTGAAATAGGGGGCAAAACAGTAGGAATTGATGTTGAAGTAATTGATGGAAACCTCGATTACAACATCCTACTGGGAAGGCCCTGGATATATGCCATGGTCGCAGTTGTGTCGACCTACTTCAGGAAGATTGCATTTCCCTTTCAAGGAGGAATTACAGTCGTCGACCAACAAACTTTCTTCCCCGACAGTTCACACGTTACGGGAAGCATTCCAATGATCCATGGAAGCAATCATTCGCTTCAAAATATTGGAGTAGGTCTCCTAAAAGACCCTGCCTTAATGGGTACTTTTGCCCTACCGCCTGCAAGTAATCTGGCGGAAGTGGCCACAGTGGAAACCTACAATATGAAATCTTCTATATCTAATGGATTCGGAAGATTCCTAAACATTTTGTCAGCATGGATCATCGCCCTAATAGAAATACTGTAAATACAGTGGGCTCCGAGGACGGTTCTTATCTCGTGTCAACCTCGTTAAAAAATGAAACAAGGAGTCATGAGGATAGTTCTTTTACTATGTCAACCTCATTAAAAAATGAAACAATCCCCTTTCCAAATCTCAAAGGTAAACCTTCATTCCAACCACCGAGTTGAATGCAATGAAGCTTGGGGGGCATGCACCTCGATTTGCGTTGTTATGCTGGGGGCATGCAAACTTATCATGAGTAGTGTTACCACAGGGTTCAAGCTCGTTAAAAAATAAACCCGCATCGAGCAGTTTTAGCACACAGTTCATGCTCGTTAAAAAATAAACGCAAGATTCGAGCAGTTTTAGCACACAGTTCATGCTCGTTAAAAAATAAACGCAAGATTGAGCAGTTTTAGCACATAGTTCATGCTCGTTAAAAAATAAACATAAGACCGAGCAGTGTTTTTCCGCATTTAAGCTCGTTAAAAAATGAACTATCCTCCGGTAAATAACCACCGTGAATGTAACATTATCAGCCATTAAAGCCTTGGTCGTGTTTGCGCTGTCACCTCCACTTTTCCATTGGCCGATCGTTCACCTCCATATGATTGTTTACCCATTTTGAGGAACAACTGCGAAGAGTGATTTCACTTAGCCATCCTTGTGACACTGTCGTGATTGGAAAATTCCAACCCATACCTGGAATCAGCTGCTAACCCGTTTCATCACTCGTTCCTCAAAAGACGAGTCTTCTTTAAGCTCTTTTCATCTGACTCGTAAAATATGAAAAGATTGCCGAGTTTTGGCCTTCCAGCTCGTTAAGGCGACCAGAAGAGCTATCCCTCCTCTAGATTTTAATCTTTTTGGACCTGAGGGATTATTACACAAAAAGATCGAGTGCTTGTTTTGTTCGGCTCGTTAAAACTATCGAAAACTCATCCCTTCTGTATTGTTTTATACTTTTTCGGACTTAAGGGATTAGATGACGAAAAAGGACTTTTGGAGTTAACTTTATGTACCTTTTTAGACTCTCTAAAAATGAAAAGGACCGAGTTATCTTTGTCGCTAGACTCGTTAAAATCATTAAATAGCGACAAACTTGTCTTTAGACGAGAACGAGTTTCACTATCGCTAGGCTCGTTAAAACATAGCGATTGGCTTGCCCGAAGGGCAAGTTATAGAACAAGCATATGTTATCCTCCTCAATCTTGACAAAAATAAAGAGGTACTGGTCAGCAATGACTGGGGAAAAATTGGGAGAAACTCAAGAAAACTTTGATGGTAGCAAGTCGCTCTTGAACATGACACTTTTCCTCCGTACCACAATCGGGTTGGGTTGTTTCATTCACCGGTCACATCACCATGGTCTCGCCATACCATCCATATTTGGGGTAATGCTACCGATCCATTGCATAAGTGTCGCCACATGTTCAAGAGAAGTCGTTCAGAGAAGTCAACCGTGTCCCATCCACTGCCATACATTATCCTTCATCCTTTCATGACCGCCACCCTGAATCGTATATCATCAAATCGTTTTCACCTCCATCAAAATCATTAGCTCCGTTCCGTGTCACTGATGTGGGATTCATTAAGGCCCTCCTTTGATGGATCACTTCTTGTCGACATCAGCTCATTATCCAAGAAGTTGATCTAGGAACAACCCCTTCAGTACTTTGAAGCTTGCATGCCTCAATGGCAAGTTTCTCACTTCCGGCGACAGGTATACATCAATGACCTTCGACCGAAATATTTTGCGTGGTGTTCGACGCCAAGTCCTTTATTCACACCACGTGAATTGTACTGCAATACCTTGAGGGTCATTATCATTATCGGTGATTCCTCTCGCGCTTGTTAACGGTTTACCTCATTGACCGGTAATCAAGCGATGTCTTTCCATGTTCGACTTCAGAACATTTCTCACATGGATCGACTTGTACTTAGAGTGAAGATCGAACGAGTTTGAAGACCCCGGATCTAGTTTCATCCATCTGGGCTGCGATATATATTTAGGAAAGATAAAGACATTGACATGTACATCATTGCAGCAGATAATCGTCCTACCCAAAGGATGATAATTTCATCAAAATTATCAGTCTACCATCAGACGATTGTCTGTTCTATGTACAGAAAAATGAATTTATAAAGCTGAGCATGGGAATGCCCGCCTCAGCTAGATCATGAAAGCAGTATGAAAAATAATGTATTGTATTGTATCTTATTACAGGTCTCCTCCCAGCAATGAATGAACTTCGGATCCTCCTGATAAAGCATTTCACCCGATAAACTGCCTCATACTTTAGGGGGCAACTGTTATAGACATTTTTGTGCCTTACAGCATTGAGCATGAAATTTCCATTATCTAAGGGATCCAAAGTCCCTAAACATGTTGTTCCTACCCCTAGAGGAACAAGGCTAACAAACCACAGCAATTCACAGAAGTTCTCCACCAGAAACTGCTCAAAAACAAGTCAATTCAGGATCAATTCAGAGGCTCCACTAGCTGTCTGCGCTGAAATGCAAAGTCTGCACTGGCTACCTGCACTGCAACGCAGGTAGAAGCACTACCAGGGTGCGCTGAGCGGGAATTGACAAATGGCAAGTTCATTCAACAAGGTGTCAAGACCCTGGAAGCTTCCAGAATCTTCCTCAATGACACTTGCCTCAGTGAATTCGACTAGTGATGAGTAAGAGGTTCTCAATCTCCAAGTGGAAGGAAGGACCTCCAAGTGGAAGCAAGAACTGACAGAGGGAGAGGACACTAGTCAGATCTCAAGCTGACTCATCCTCTCTCCAAACATCTATATATGGATCTCTCCTCCATGAGATCTAGGGGCTGGAATTTTGTTATTGCAAAGAATTGCTGTTGGTTTGAGATTGGAATCATTGGGTGCTTAATGCTTTGAGGGAAGGTGAAGATAGGAATTTCATTTGCTGGGAAGGAGATGCTGGATTGGAGCCCTCTGGGTTGTATCTCTTCCTGAACCTTGTTATTCATCAATAAAGCTATCTTGGTTTCTCCTATATACTGGTGTATCGTTGATGTATGATTGCATTAGTATGTTTAGTTTACTTCTAATCCTGAACTAGTTATGAATATGAATCTATGTCTTTGTGTAGTGTTCTCTTCTTGTGATCTTGCAGAATCCTCTTGAAGCTGGGCGAGCGAGAAGGCAAGTAGCTGGGAACTCCCAAAGAGAAGAGAAACCGGATCGAGGGACAAATGGAAGACACCGGTTAGTCCATCCATCTCTCTTCATTCTTAATTCATAAAGGAAGAATACTAGAATAGTTGTTTCTGTTTGTTGCTAAGGCACTGTCACACCTTAGGTGTATAGGATCGTCCTGCATAGGCATTTTTCCCCACAACACGGTGGAGAAGCCAAGGCTCATTACAATATTTTCCAAGCTTTCTCTAAGATACTCCTATTGGAAGCTTGGCTGACCAAAAGCCTCTACAATGAGTTATGAGGGAGTATTTATAGAAAAGGGTGGGGTGACCCTTGACATTCCCCTTTGTGACCATTCATCTATCCTCATGACTCTTCAACTACTCTATGACTGTTACATTCAACTATCGACACTTGAACTTCCACTTGACAAGACGTTACATTACAATGCACATGTGCCCATGTGAGACAAAATGGCTTGAGAAAGCCATGCAAGGCATCACTGACACTCAGACCGTTGTGGTGAGACCAACTCTTTGACATCCTTGTGATGGTCGAAGGTGGTGAGCTGATGCCAAGCTTGGTTGTCCGTGATGGTGTCCATGTGCTCAATGGTGACATCTAGTTGAAGCGAACTCTTGCCTCCATTGCATCCGGGTACACTGATATGGCTCCTCCGTCCAACTCATCTAATAGCATGTGCATCTTCATCTTGAGTGTGGATGGACCAGCAAGATATTGATGCATAGTGTTTGTGTTGATCTCCAAGTGTGTGTTGGTGAACATGTGCATCAACTTGTCAAAATACATGTTTAGCTCCAGCTAGAATTGCCTCTTTTCTTTGCCTCAGTGAGTGTGCCAAATGGGTGGGATCGAATGCATGCGCACAATGACATGCATGCTACTAAATTCCCTTGCATGTGATCAACAAAACTACTCACCTTGTCTACATTATGCTAGTTGCTTAGTGTTGAGTTATGCAATGGGTATGTATTTACTCTCAATTACATTGCCTTTTCCCTCTTTTCTTATCTCTTTCGTACCTTGATACGCTAACATATTGATGGATTATGATAAGAAATGAATGAAATACTCTTGATTAATATTTGGCCACCATAACTAACTCTTATTCCTTTTTATGCAGAAAAATGACGAAAGGAACAGCTGTTGTCCCCTAGAGATGGAACAACGTAAACCAACAAAGGAGGAATAAGGCGCGTCGGTTGTGGTCAGGTTGGAGGACGAATCAGGAGGATCAACGCTAAATAAGAAGAATGTCAGAAGATAGCATTCAGTTGTGAATCCCTCAGGATCTCCCAATCCTAAGGGATCACATTTATCTTTTACCCCTTTTTACTATAAAAGTGAAAACTGTAGGAGGAAAGGGGATCGATCTCTGTTTATTTCAAATTGTAATTTTAATTTACAGACTCGTGCTTTTGAGGAACATGACCATATTGTAATGAGGATTGAGTTCAATGGTTAATACATAATTTACGTTGTTGTTCATTTGTATTCTCTGAAGTAGCTCAGCAATATTTGTTGGTGGCTAAGGGCCCGACCTCTGGTGGATCAAACTGCTATCCTTTGTGTTATATCTTTCTAATTCACGCAAGTTTAATTGGTTTGATGTTTTTCCATTCTCTGCTAGTTTATCTTGTTTGCTATTTTCCAATTTCCTGTATTGCAGTTAGTTTACTTTCCTTTATTCTGACCTTATGTACTTCGCAGCTTTGTCATTTGATTCCATTTATGCTTACTGTATATTAAATTGATTATCAGTTAAGGCTTTGAATCTTGTTGATTACGATAAGAGTTTGGTTATTATAGAATCAGCTGAAAGAGATTGGTTAATGCTATTGAACTCTCGGTTGACATCATTTCCATTTGAATTGCTTAATTGAGATTTAGTGTCATTTAGATAGAATCAGCTAGAAGAGATTGGTTAATGCTACTACGCTCTCGGTTGATGCTATTGTCAATTGAATTGCTTGTTTGAGATCTGATTATGATTTCAGTTGAGGATTAAGTCTTGATGCTTAGATGTAATATTTCTGTTAACAGTTGCAATTTGAGTTTTATAAATGCATCCATTTACTCTTGTATCAAAGGTTTATATTTCATTTTAAAAAACATTACTCTTTGGATTTATAGCTTGCACATATTGTGTACACTCTTGGAATAAAAGGACTTGCTCAGATTGATAACTAATGTGAGGAAATTAGGAGTTGTAACAGACACCTTTTAGCACCCAACATTTTGGCGCCGTTGTCAGGGAGAGTGTTGCCATTTTACAAAGAGTGATGTATATCTGATAATTGCTACTGGGAAAGAATTGGGTATTGAAAACAAGAGGTAAGAACCCATGTAACAAGCAAGTAAATTACTTTCTCCTCCGCCCACTTTTCAGCATAATTAAATAGAAGTGAGGTAGGTGTTTGATGTTTGTCTACTGAGGGAGAACTAGGTATTAAAAACGAGAGGTAAGGACCTGCGTAAGGAGCAAGTAAAATACCTGCTCCCCTGCCCACTTTCCAGCAGAATTTCTAGGAATTTAAGGTAGAAATAAACATTTGAATTTGCATGAATGACTAAGAACAAAAGACCAAAAAACGATATAATCCCACATCCTAAACCTGAAAAATATAAGGGACTGGTGACCCTTGGACGATCAACTTTTATCGACGAAATCATAAGGAAAGTTGAGTCTCAGCCATCAGTAGGACCCCGAACCATTGCTTCTAGACACCCTATTGTCTCCCTTCAGGCCATAGGATCACCATCTGTATCCTACACTGAAGTTCACAATAAAACTGAAGGGACTGAATAGAGTTTTCAAGATATTGAAAATTCACAATAAATTCCCTCACAAGAATGGAATTCTTGCAACCTCCGTGAAGCAGTAGAAACAGGGAAATCTAATATTAAATTAGTAGAACCAAGATCTCCTGAGGTAGTAATTGAGCTGTTGCGCAAAATATTGTCACCATGACATTCTGCAATCAGTGTGAGTCTATCACCACTCATACTTTCCTCCTTTGCAAGTCTTAAACCTCAGTTCTTCATGTCAAGCCTTCAAAATAAGAGAAAGCCCTTAAAAATCTCTAAAACTCTGGTTCCGCACTTTCTCTTAGCATTATCTGCAGTCCCACACCTATTGGTCATGTCCCCTGCATACCTAACCGCTCTGTCTCTGTGTAATGGGTGCAGACCCCTGTAAAAGTCAAAAAGGCGCAAGTACATTCTTAAAAACTCACTTTGGGTTATTTCTGGAAGCTTCTAGAGGGAATCTTGAGGTGGTAAGTTCGCTCCTTTAAGGTTCATGCATCCCATACCTTAAGGAGCTAACCCATTAATGTGAGGAGCTTATCCCTTTGAAGGAGGACTCTATCCCTTCATAGGTGGATCTGTAACTTCCTTCCTTTGCACTATAAAATGAAGCATTGGGTTGGTTACTGAGGAGGTTGAAAGCTGAATCTTTTTTAGGGTAAATTTTGTTGGGATTTAGACTTCCTAATTGAGATTGAGAGGAGAGATTACATACCTTTTGATCTCATTGGGAAGAGTGTGAAGCTTGTCAAAGCAGAGGATATTCTTGCTTGGACCCTGGGAGGAGCTTGTACAACATCAAGGCACCAAAGGTTGAAAAGTTCTTCTTTGTTCAAAGTTAATACAATCAAGTTTATTTTTCTCAATAAGTTGTCTTCTATGGTTTATTTCATGGATTCCTTGATCACCATGATGAATATGATTTATTATATTGGCTATGCAAGTGTTATTTGATGTGTGCTTGTTTGTTTGCAGGTTCTTAAAAGGAAACTCGTTCAGACGGTCGAAGCGTGGCTGCCACAAACTAGCATTGGACTTAAGGTAGGGTCTAAAACACCTCTTGGTTTTTATTTATAAATCACAATATTTAGAGAAAGGTAGATTTGCTTGTTCTGCTTGTCGCTAGATATCAATTGATACTAGGGAGAGCGGTCTTGTCCGCAAGAACGATTTATGTGGCCGACATGAGCAGAGGACACCTAGTGTCCCAGATCAAGGGAGTGTTGTTAGAATCATTCCCGCCTCTTCTGGACATCCTAGGAACAACTCTCCAACTCTGGAGATCCCAGAAGGATACTAGCATATCTTTGACCAAATGGCCAATAATCCACAACCACCCCAGACCTCTACACTACAGTATCCTATTGTTGACACAGTTTTCAACACCCCCATGAAAGCTATCCCATTACAAAACATTCCCACCTTTCATGGACTCACTTCAGAAGATCTAGATGCATTCCTGTTTGAATTCGATGTCCTATGTAGGGGTTATGATTACACCACCGACCCCTAGAAACTGAAGTTGTTTCCCTCCACTTTAAAGGGAGCAGCCCTGCGTTGGTTTATGGGACTGGGTGGAGGCACCATCAACGATTGGGACCAAATGAAAACTGCCTTCCTTAAAAAATATCAAGATTATTGCAGATCTAGAGAACTAAAAGATGAGATATTCCAAATGGTAGCAAAGCCTAGCGAAACTTTGGAAGAATATGTGGAGTGTTTCCAATATAACCTCCAAAGGTCTCCTTATGCAAATCTGCCTGATAATGTTCTAAAAACCACGATGATTAAAGGGATGAAAGACCAGTGGATAGAGACACTAAATATCATGGGTAAAGGTGATATTTATCAAGAAGACTATGCTAATATTATTGATTTGTGCATCAGGTGCTCGAGGGGCAGTACAAGATTGAAACCAGCTGGACATGATGCAATCACCAGGGACAAAAAAGTCTTTGGAGGAAGCGTTACTCGTGCTTAAATCAGAAACCTGCTTGAAGATTTCAAAACGGATATCCTGGGAACCTTGACAACACAGTTAGACATCATGCAAGCCAAGCAGAAAGAAACATAGTCATAAAGAATGCCCATTGGATATGGTACAAACCTGTGTTATATGCACCAAGAAACATACCACGGAAAATTGCCCATCGCTCCCAGGATTAAAAGCGGTCTTCAAGGAGGCAAAGGAAGAAGCAGAACCAGTATACCTGTTAAACCAATGTCGCCAATGGCAAGCACGGCAAATAGGTATGCCTACCGACCCATCTTCATTCTTTCAGCCTTCACAATATAATACCCAGCAATATACAGGAGTTACATGGCAAAACCAGCCTGTTGGGTTGTGTTATATTCTTTCCACGTAGTTAACAGGGGGTTTGAGGGGCACCTGTAACCCCACTTTATGGGGTCTAGGGCAGTGCCCCGGAAAATTTTGGTTTTGGACCCTATGTTAGGTTAGGCGGACCCACCTATGGTTTTGTGCATGATTTTCGCACATGTTTTTTGGACGCAATGGTTTTCAGTCCATGGCATTGGACGCAATGGTTTTTGGTCCATGGTATTGGATGCTTCGGCATGTATAAATATGTATTATAACAATGAAAGGAACAAAATGAAAAATGAAGCTGGTAGTCCCGGTTTTGGGATCCAGCAGAAAATCTCTGTGTATATGTGTTTTATGTGTTCTACTCTCGCATTATTTATTTTCTGTGTTTTAGAATTCGTATGTAGGTAATTTCTGTATGGGGTTAAAACCTACACATCCACCCTTTCCTAATTTTCCACCATAAGCATTCTCTATGCCACCTTGGTCTAATCAGTCAAACCCAAACAATATTTGGCCAAATCCCTATTACCTTCCATCATTCTGGTAGAACAACCCATATCCATCTTAATGGTCCCCCTCCACTTCACAAAACCAAAATTAGCAATCAAGCTGGCAAAGACCCACAAACCAGCCAGTAGGGACAGTCCCCCTACCTCAACCCTTGCTACCAGCACCTTATACGTTGCAGCAGAATCCTCAATCAAATCTACAACCGCAACTCCCAGCCCAACCCAACCCAAATCCTAACAACAAACCAGTCCAGTCGGTACAAATCATTGAAGTTCTGGATCCGGAAACTAAGTTGAGAGAATGTAATGAACTCAAATGGAGGTTTGGACGAATAATCATGCCAAAGGATGATAAAAATATGCAACTTGAAGAACCATACCCAAATAAGCCATTGACTATAGAACAAACACCTCAAAGGGACAATACAGTCAAGTAGAAAAGTCACAAACAGATCATTACCTCTTCTCCGCCATTCCCAGAAAGATTGATTATACCTCACCCAATTGAATATCCCAACTTTGATCTCCTGGGAGAACTAAAAAATATTTGCATAAAAATACCCCTCCTCCAGGCTATTCAAGACATTCCAATCTATGAAAAAACCATTAAGGAATTGTGTGCCAAAAAGTCTACAAGGAAAATAAAGATAATACCAACTGTCCATGTAGTCAAAACTTTGTCTGATCTATTATTAGGCAAAGAGAAATCGGTGAAATATGAAGATCCAAGAAACCCTATTGTCACATTACAAATAAATGGATGCTCCTTTCCCAATGCGTTAGTTAATTTAGGGGTAGCCATTAATATTCTCACAACAACAACCTACGAGAGGCTTGGCATCACAGCCTTAGATCCAACTACGACCTTGCTAGAACTTGCTGACCATTCAGTTATTAAACCAGAAGGGACATTATAGGATGTGATGGTGTTTGTAGACTCTTGGGAATACCTGACAGATTTTTTTATTATTAATCCTAGAAACCAGCTAGATGGACATCCTTTAATATTAGGAAGACCTTGGCTAGCGACTGCAGATGCTTATATAAGCTGCCGAACAGGCAGTATGACTATAACTAGAGGGAATGATGTGAAGAACCTAGCTTTATACCCTCCAACTCAGCCAAGCCTAACCATAATAAAAACTAGGAAGCAGCCTGTAACATATTTAATAAAAAATATTCGATCACCATTAACTGTAGCAGATGCTCTTGAATTTAAAAACCAAATAGAAAATGATATTATTAACACTTGCATTAACCACCCTACTGCAGTATCTAATCTAAAATGTCACATGATTGAAGCAGTCCTTGATAATGAGATTGAAGGAGATCCTTTAAAAGATATCAATGACCAAATCATACCAACAACAATTGTCTATAATAGCAAACCTATTGAAATTGAGTCAGGGAAAATCCTTAACATTAACAAAAAATTGAGTGATGACCAGCAGCAGAAGCTTATTCAAATCCTTAGAAAATATAAAAAGGCTTTTGCCTGGGATTACCCAGATATGAAAGGGATTGACCCTCAACTATGTATGCACCACATTTACATTGAAAAAGATGCAAGATCTGTACAACAACCTCAGCGTAGATTAAATCCTCAGCAGCACCAATTCTATGTAAAGTTATATTTGAGACTTGTATATACAATTTTTTTTTCTGTTTTTTCTATTGTTTTTCTTTCTTCTATATCATTGCCCTTCTATTGTTTAGAGCAGTAAGGATGATTGCTTGTTTGTTTTTTTCTCTCCCTATTTTCTTTTGATGTTCCCTACAAGGAACAACACTTTTTCCGTGTGTTTTTGTTGTTCCCTACAGGGAAGAGTAGGGAACAACACTTTCTGCGAGTATTTTTTTGTTGTTCCTTAAAGGAAACAACACTTTTTCTGTATGTTTTCCTTTGCTATTCCCTTCAGGGATCAACGCTTTTTTCTGAGTATGATTTTGTTGTTCCCTAAAGGGAACAACATTTTTTCATTGTTCCCTCCAAGGAATAGCACTTTTTCGAGTGTTTTTGTTGTTCCCTCAAGGGAACAGCACTTTGGGAGTATTTTCGAGAACAACCCTTTCTTCCCCTTGCATGATCATTCCTAGCCCATCCCAGCTCATTTTTTTTAATCCTCTTTATGGCATAAAGTACAATACATATATGAGGACAACAAGTATGGAGTCTATTGAAGCAGGCAAATATCCTTAACATTATTATCTCTAACAAGACTGCTTTGTGATGATTGAAAAAGAAAGGACACAATTATCTATATCACTTTACTGTCCTCATTTCTGTTATAAATGATACTGATTGATTATCTTCACCATGTTGGTTCTACTCCCTCTAGTATAATTCTCTCTGCTTATTATCAATAAGATTATGGGTATACTTTTTTCTATTGATATGTTCAAACTTCTTCCGCCATCCCTACTCTTAAGGAGTACTGAGCCACCCTCTATATATAAAATGGGGAGTGTATATATATATATATATATATATATATATATATATATATATATATATATATATATAATTTTATTTTTTTTTATCTACAGATGGAGGATAGGGGGTCTCATTACGAGCCAGCCTACCATGTTCATAGGGATGCGGCGAAGTGGCATTTCTCTTATGGCCACCACACCAGGGATATGATCCAATGGATGCCTCAAGAAACAAAATCCTTGGAACAGGAGGTCTCATCACGAGCCGGCTTGACCACTTTTCGCTACTTCCCAATGAATGGAAATGTGTTCATCTGGTTACCATGCCAGCAAATTGATCTCTATTTTGGACATCATAATGCACTTCCCCAACTATACATAGAGGATCCTGGCTCCCAAGGGCTAGAAAGAAACTCTGTCAAGGCTATGGATGTCTGCGGGCAGCAAAAGCTCTACTTATGGTATTGAAGTTTTATTTCCTACATCAATAATTATTACAATACCCTCTTCTTATTTTTATATTTTTTCTATGAAGAGATTATTTCCCTAACTTACCTTACCTTTAACCTTTACGCATGAGTTAATCTTTTATAAATCAATCACATCATTTTCAAGTGGAATAATGGTGGTAAGGTATCATCTCTTACGTATGCTGTCATTTTTACTTATCGCATCACCTCATGGCATCTTATCACTTATTAATAATTCTCGTTACACGCCTCATTTTCATTACTCCAATATCCTTTTACGATCCTTTAATTAATATACATACTCTACCTCCTTTACTGCCCAACCCATCACCCCTGTACTTCACCGCTAGAACGTCATCTTTCCATCCATTCGGTCATAGGCGACCTTTAATTTCGAGAGGGGGCAGGGACCCCCAGTACACTCATGCATGCGATGTCATCGTTTTATTGGATTTTGTAGGATAATATGACGTCCCATATTCACAGAGCGTGTGGCATTATAACAGTCCTTGATTTAACAGTATTTATTTTCATAAAACATCACCTGATAGTGTTGTTACAACTACTCGTTGTTCCATCTCTGAGCTACTGCTCGTTGCTGTGTTTTCTCCACTACAATAATCGTTTGCAAGAGTAGGAAGAACTCAAGCATCATGGGAGGTAAAACAATGCGTCGAGAACCTTTAATATTGGTTGTCTCCAATAGAACCAGGGAAATTCTAGCTTGCGAAGGATGAAGAGCATATTTTACAAGATTTCAACCCCCCAATGAGGAAATCACCATTGAATTTCTATAGCATCTACAGAATGGAAAATCCTTGGTGAGAGGTAGACAAATCATCGTATCAGATGCTCTGATAGCAGAGGTGTCTAGGCTACCGGCAGAAGGACCAGTATGGGCTAACAAGCAACTAAAGCTGCACAACGCTATGGAGATTTTTAGGGACGAAGGACAAGAGCTAATCAAGAAGGGAAAAGGAATTTGGCCATCTTCTCTCAGAGAGCCATGGGAAGAATCAGCACGAATTTTCCAAAACTATATTACCTGTGATGGGCATCGAGACATGGTAAGGCCATGGCAACTCA
The DNA here is from genome assembly GCA_031772625.1 of Pinus tabuliformis. Lineage (NCBI taxonomy): Eukaryota > Viridiplantae > Streptophyta > Pinopsida > Pinales > Pinaceae > Pinus > Pinus tabuliformis. The sequence goes on along the minus strand of CM062815.1, from coordinate 315,722,669 downwards.
AACTTTTAGTAGTCTTAAAACAAAAATGCTCTGTTAATTTGCCTGCACTGTTGAATTCATTATTGCATGACACTACCGAGAGGCTGAGACAGGCTCAACACCTAGAGACAGTAGTTAGCCACCATTGTCTGATCAGGTTAATAGTTAGTCACAACCTTGCCCAACAACAATCAACATGGGATGATCTCATATCGGCCCTCGAAAGAGGTGAAAACCTGCCAGCACCTAACCCTATTCCAAAAAGAAAAAGGACTGCCCCTTCAAGAAGCAGACCTCACAAGCGTAGATGATCTACAAGGTTGAATTTAGACCAGGGAACGTCTGAAAATCCTCAAGGCAATGCTAGTCAACCAATAGAATCATCTAGCCTGGTAAATGTACAAGACTTGCAGGGACAAGATAATCCTGAATCAGAACCTGAGGGAGGAGATAGACCCGACTCAGTGTAGGAAGGAGTAGGGCATTCCGACGATGAATGAGAAAACGAAGTAGGGCCTCCTCCAACACCAAATATGAGTTCTCAAGACAATATTTTGTAGGATTTCGAGGCAGGGATGGCCCAGGTCCTGGCCAATATGAACGTCTACATGCAGCCTGAAGAACCACTTAATCCTAACTTAGGAGAAGCCCAATCTCTAGGGAATTCTGGCCATACCGGAATTCTGCCTTCCCCAAAAGATACAAACCGAGAAGAGGAAGTAGATATAGAGGCTATTCAGGAATCAGAGAACCAATCTAGTGACACACTCCCATTGGAAAACAGTCATGATCAACAACAAGAAGGTCTAGACATAGAAGTCACAGGCCAAGAAGAGGAAGCAGACACAGAGGTTATTCGGGAGTCCGATAATCAATCTGGAGACACAATCTTATTGTAGAAAAGCCAGGGTGAACAACCAAGATCTTTAGAGACAGAGGCTATTAACGAGACCATTAGCAGATCAGTTACTCCTCAAAAGAGGCACGGATCCAGAACGAAATTGAGGTAGCCAATGTGGCCGTGCAAATGGAATTATGTGAAGGTAGGGCTACAGGGACTCAAACTGAGCTCATACCTACTCGAAAAATCACCACTCAAGCGGGATTGCATGCAGATTTAGTAGATGTAGCTACTCAAATGGAGGATTTGACCTCCCACAACAAAGAAGTGAAAACAAAGGATATCCCCTCTTGTAGCATAGGCACTCAGACAAACATACAAGCAAAACACATCCTGACGCACCATGACCCTATTTTACTAAATCTTCAAGAAGAATTGACACAAGCCTGGCTCACTTTAGAACGATATGAACAAGAGACAATTCCCTTGCAGAGATATCAAGAGTTGCAGAAACAACTTAGGGAACTAACTATAATGGAGAACGAGACCTTTGACAGGTGTAGAAAGGGGGAAGAAAAGCTGGAGAAGGTGAAACTCAAGCTAGACAGAGTCATGAGTCAGACAAACACCATCTACTCGTTGTATTCAGATGTCCTGACATGTAGGTCTCCCACCACCAATTATGCCTTGTTCTTATTAGAACAGTATGTGTTATTAAAAATCAAAACCGTAAGAGCTGGTAAACCAATTGAATTAGGGACAATTGAAGATTTTATAAATTGCTGCAAGGAACATGGTGCAAAGGTCCAGAGGCTTCTTTGTGAGTTCTATCTACATAATTTCATATTAGAAAATGAGGTGGAAAAGAATCCTAATCCTTTTGTTGGAGATGTTCAATTCCAGGCTTTTATCTCTTTTGCGGTTAACTAAATCAAATGGTTTAAAGCCTATAATGCATTCCAAAAACAGGAACATGGATTGGATCTTTGGGTGAGGAGTGAACCTAAACACCCTTTACAAATGTTTGCCAACCATAAAAAGATGATGAAACGAGAGGGGGTGATTAAAACTTTAGGGCCCATACATAGGGAGATTGTGCAGAAAGGAATATCATATTTCCTCTCCATTCAAGAAATATCCCTAACTGCATCTAAGCTCAGATGGACGATCTCCACTAATAGTGTGAAAGAAAGGGAACCATTTAATTATAGGAATTTTAAAGTTGTTGCAGCCCGAATGATCACCTACAACAATCTTATTTTGAGAGAAGGACCTCATTGGTTGGGATGCCGATTTCGAAGTCCCATTATTTGGTATCCCCCTGAAGGGTATCGGGCTAACTATGAGCTACCTGAAGGGCAAGAAAAGGTCGCCTTTGCGCTCCTAGCCCAACACCATGGCTTTAGGCCAATTTTTTAAGCTTTCTCTCCAGCCTACTCTTTAACTATATTGCATAAGAACCATTCATTTTTCATGAGGACACGAAACAGGGTAAGCAGGGGAGTATGTTGAGTTATGCAATGGGTATGTATTTACTCTCAATTACATTGCCTTTTTCCTCTTTTCTTATCTCTTTCGTACCTTGATATGCTAAAGTATTGATGGATTATGATAAGAAATGAGTGAAATACTCTCAAATAAGATTTATCCACCATAACTAACTCTTACTCCTTTTTATGCAAAAAAAACGATGAAAGGAACAGTTGTTGTCCCCTAGAGATGGAACAGCATAAACCAACAAAGGAGGAATAAGGTGCGTTGGTTGCGGTCAGGCCAGATGACAAATTAGGAGGATCAACGCTAAATAAGAAGAATGTTAGAAGATAACATTCAGTTGTGAATCCCTCAGGATCTCCCGATCCTGAGGGATCACATTTATCTTTTACCCTTTTTGACTATAAAAGTGAAAACTGTAGGAGGAAAGGGGATCAATCTCTATTTATTTCAAATTGTAATTTTAATTTACAGACTCATGCTTTTGAGGAACACGACCGTATTGTAATGAGGATTGAGTTCAATGGTTAATACATAATTTATGTTGTTGTTCATTCGTATTCTCTAAAGTAGCTTAGCAGTATTCGTTGGTGGCTAAGGGCCCGGCCTCTGGTGGATCAAACTACTATCCTTTGTGTTATATCTTTCTAATTCACACAAGTTTAATTGGTTTGATGTTTTTCCATTCTCTACTAGTTTATCTTGTTTGCTATTTTCCGATTTCCTGTATTGCAATTAGTTTACTTTCCTTTATTCTGACCTTATGTACTTCACAACTTTGTCATTTGATTCTGTTTATGCTTAATGTAGATTAAATTGATTATCAGTTAAGGCATTGAATCTTGTTGATTATGATAAGAGTGTGGTTATTATAGAATAAGTTGAAAGAGATTGGTTAATGATATTGAACTCTCGGTTGACATCATTTCCATTTGAATTGCTGAATTGAGATTGAGTGTGATTTAGATAGAATCAGCTAGAAGAGATTGGTTAATGCTACCACGCTCTCGGTTGATGCTATTGTCAATTGAATTGCTTGTTTGAGATTTGATTACGATTTCACTTGAGGATTAATTCTTGATGCTTAGATGTAATATTTCTATTAATAGTTGCAGTTTGAGTTTTATAAATGCTTCCATTTACTCTTGTATCAAAGGTTTATATTTCATTTTAAAAAGCATTACTCTCTGGATTTATAGCTTGCACATATTGTGTACACTCTTGGAATAAAAGGACTTGCCTAGATTGATAACTAATGTGAGAAAATTAGGAGTTGTAACAGACACCTTTTAGCACCCAACACTTAGATGGATATATAACTTGTACGGGAGCAGTTTCATCCGTCTATGCATGTTGCGCCCCCTGTTGTACCTGTTCCTACTACAACTCATTCTCTTGTTTGTGAAGCTCCTGTTATTCCTTGAGTTTCTACTTCAGCACATGAAACTCCTTTTCTATTCCTTTCTCTGCCTTCACACGATCTTTGTGTCATGTCGCCACCTCATAGCCTCAACCTCGAAACCTACTTTCGTCATGAGTGGATCTGCTTTGAAATTACATCTTTGCTCCACCTCTATGTTGTCAACAACCTTCCTCTTGCACTCGCGACATGCAAGTGTGTTGCCTTCTGCTACTGCTAATGGTGTTGCTTGTTGTGATTTTGTCGCCATCTTATCTTGATTTCCTTGTCTACGAGCAAATTGATGTCTTCATAGGTAGGCAAGCTCATAGACACTTGTTTGGGTTCAAACCCCGTTGTGCTCTCAACGGTGTCCTTTGACTTTGTTCTCCTGAAGGCCATTGTGCTTGTGCTACTAAGAGATAGACGAACACATTTTATGCCTGGAGACATAGACACACTCATGGCAAGAAATATGTTAGTCGAAAAACAAAACAAACTTGAGGACTGACTTGCAATATACCTGTGTGATTGATCGTGAAGGTTGCACAATTTCTGCTGGGAGGTTGGGAGACTAACTACCAAAACTACGAAAGGCACGATACAGGCTATCAGGGGCCTGACTAACTGCTGTAACTACGCAATGCACAGTCCGGCCTAGCCTGCTGAGGATTGAAACTATGCAATGCACAATTTCATTCAACAATGACATGCAACCAGCAAACTGCATTGTGCAGTTTCTGGGGCCAGTAGGACATTGCCTCCAATAATTGCGCAATGCAAGCCGGGAGGTCAGTTTTGGGCCAGACTTATGCAATTTCTAGAGGGAAAGCAAAGCCTTCACTTCCGAAAATGTGCAGTTCTAGCTAGGCAAGGGACAGTCTGGGACAAAGCAGCCTAGACTAGCCGACGAATGACTGAAAACATGAGAAGTCTGAATGCATGATCAGATGAGTACAAACAAGAGTTAATGATCATACATGCAAACAGCAAGTGCATGATTTAGAAAATGGGAAAGCATGCATGTGTGTGAAGTGAATCGCCACAATGGCGACTATTTGTACAAAAATAATGTCATGCATGCAACAGCAGTGAGATGCGAACGAAAACTGTAACGGTGCTTCTACAAGATAATATGCATGAAAATGATAGCAAGTGCTCACTAAAATTAAGCAGACGACACTCACACAAAGCAAAACACAAAAAGCGACAAAAACACAACGTACATGAAAAGTGGGATTACCCCGAAATAGCTAAGCTAACTGTGCCGACAAATCCTAGATGTAGTGTGGGATGTCAAAGCTACAAGGCCAATGTGAGGAATGATCTCTGCAACATCTGATTCATGAGTTTTGATAAAATCGAGGTTGTGACGTGCATGCCACAAATTTAGGAAAAGCGACACTTAGCCGGAGGTTTCTGACATGATCCTTGCATGTAACATCCAGTTATTAAAAATAGATCCCTGAATCAAGGGATGTCTTTGCATGCTGCCTTGGTTGAAGCAGTTTATGCATGCAAATCAGTTTTGCTCGATCCTGGAGGGAACCGGTCAACCTGAAGGCACATGCATCGGTATGTGAGCCTGGGATGAAAATCTGCATAGTTTCTAGGCTGAGCAGAGATGGTTGTCCAGAGGGATTGCACAATTTTTTAGAGAAACAGGTGACTGTCTACCAGGATTGCACAATTTCTGGGCTGAGCAGCTGTCCTGGGTCAGACCTCGCAATTTTCTCAAGGAAGCCTGTCTGGCAGTATCTCGTAATTTCTGTTCCCAGAAGGCTACATGGCTAGATTTGTGCAATTTCTACTAGTTTTTGGGTTGGTTGTCCCATAGGGATTACGCAATTTATGGGAGCAGCAACTAACTGCTGCCTAGAATTGTGCAATTTCTAGGCTGAGCAGCTATCTTGGGATGAATTGCGCAATTTTTTAGATAAAGCCTGACAGGAAGAATTACGCAATTCTGGAGCCTAGCTGGGTGTCCAGCTGGGTTTGCGCAATCTATGTAGGGAAGGTTGGTTCCCCTCCAGAATTGCGCAATTCTCAGAGGGAGCTGCTCAACCAGCAACTGACATTAAGCCCGAAAAGAAGGCTATGAAGGGGGTGGAACAAACTTGCATGCACAGGCTGACAAGACTCTATGAAACAGCTGAAGTTGATGTGCTTGATAGTGCAAGACATGCTACTGAGGATGGTCGGTAGGGAGGCTCCAAAACGAAGCTAAGGAAAAAAAATTTGGGTGGTTGTATCTGCTACAACATTTAGTGACACACTAGTAGAACTCCAGCTCTCTGAATGGACCTTGTTTGTGAAAATCAAGTCTAACACCTCCAGAAGTATTGTTCAATTCACTATTGATCTTGTTTTCCACACTTGCTTGATTGTAAGATCTATCATTTGCCAAGTTCTTAGTCAGTCGACACACATTCCAAGCCAAGCCAACACACTTGTTTCAATTAAGGATGAGGGGTATATTGGTGCACAAGTAGTATAGTCGTGAGAGTTTTAGTTTCATCTCTGGTGTTGCTCCGCTACCAGTAGGCCTGGACAGCACCCCAGCAGAGTCACATAGGAACACAAGCATCGTTCCACTGCCAGTGAGCCTGGTCAGTGCCCTGACACAGTTACTTGCATCATCTCTCTATGTAGGAAGCCTTTCTCTTCTTTCGCCTTATTCATTTTTCATTTTTTGAAATTTTTCACTTTTTCATTTTTCATTTTTCATTTTCATAACTGTTCATAACACTTATTCATTTCAGAGGCAGAAGAGGGATCATGACTTATTGAGAGCATAAGAGGTTGTTCCTTCAGAGAAGTAGTTTATATATACCTCTGACGTGCTTGTTAAAGTTTTCCCCCTCGCCTTACTCTACTTGACTGAGCTGACAAGGATTAACCCAAAAACATCTTACTAGAGTAGGTGATACTAGTTAGCGTGAAAGCATTGTGTTTTCACCAAGGTTCACTTCGAACAGTATGTATTTTCCATTGATGTATCATGGACTGAAGACAACAAGTTTTTACATAAGAGAGAGAACAACAGATAACCAAATGTTGATAGTTGTACAAGTCCTCTTGTACTTTACCCAGCTTTTTTCAAGAGTTGCACATAGTCCATGTGAAACTAACCTTGTGGACAATAACAATAAAACAAACCAAAAAGCAAAGCAAGAAGTAGAAGAGAACGTGAAAACAAATCCAGTAAGCAAACAAACACACAAAGAAAGAAGAGAACATCCATGCAAGCAAACAACTGAAAAAGAAAACACTACTCCTACTCCTAAGCTAACAGTGCATGGGTCATCTCATGTGAAGTGATACTTCCAATGCAGCCACCGGCGCATTGGTTGACCCATGTCGGCGAAGGCATGGTTCGTGAACAACACATCTGTGCGAACCAGCAGATGTGAAAGATACAACAATGAGAAACACACACTTTGGGTTTAACTATGTCCATAGAACATAAGTAAGTGCAAGTGCATGACATGCACTCTGTGGACTTGCCATGGTGTTGTGCTACACTGCATGCAGATGATGAGTGTATGCATTCCCTTGACCGTGACATGCAAGAAAACATGAGAAAGGTATATCACTTACATTGTGAAAGTGTGCTTTATGTGTAAGATTCCTACAGTGCATGAGCGATGGTATCGTGTAGTTTGAGTGGAGGAAACAAAATCTGGGTGTTTGGTTGATCTTCAATGAAAAGTAGAGAGTGATGAGGAGCCTTACATGTTTCAAAAATTTCCTGATCGGAAGTGAAACCAACCTCAGGACAATGAGGGCCTAACATAACCATCAGCTCGGGCTAAAGTGCCTCAACAGTCTGGTGGGTTTCGACTTCATCGACAAATAGATCATCGTAGACCAATGCCTTAGACAGATTAACAACGATTGAATTAACATCGTGATCAGATGAAGAAGTGGAGAGATCACGACAACCAAGATCAGAAAATTCAGGATGTTTGTTGGCATCCTCATAATTTGATGAATCGTGTAGAGGGGTAGATGAGAAGCAAGGATGTTCACCCTCTGTGTTTTCAAAAACGATAGATAACAGATTGAACAGATTTTGAAAGGAAGATGTGTCCTCTCTGCAATGTAATGACAAAATGACATCCGAAATGTCTTGTGAATGATCAGAAGTAGAAACATATGGAAATGAGTTTTCACAGGGGAAATCAGCAATGGCAGAATCACGAGGGATGTCAAGATAAAGGGAATGAGGTGTGGTTGGAAGGGAGTCATATTTCACCAAGCGTTCTTCTTTAGCACTCATCATGAATGATGGTGCAGGTTGGCTTCACAACACTAACTCCGTCAATATCTTGATCCTCATTCACAATACGTGAAGAGTTTGGAATTTAAGAACACAAGATAGTACAATCTGGAAGATCAATAGAACGCAGGGACAGAGGTTGAAGGAATGAATCCACGTGACAACCAATAGGCTTGCCAACCAAATCTGCGCAGATATCAAGAGCAGGTGGGGTGAGAAATGGTGACAATTCAACAGATGTGTGTGCATAATCTCCCACATCACTTTGCGATGGTGGAGCTATTTGATGATCTGAAGGTGGACAGTCACTTGTGACAACAAGTGTGCTTGCATTTGATTGCATAGCTCCATCACTAAAGTGTGCTAAGTGGGATTTGAATGATTTCAAGAATTACGGATTTTCATATATGTAAAGAAGATACTTAAATCTCCCATCAAGAAATTCCCAATCAATTTCATCTTCATGGAATAAATATGCAAGATTACAAAAGCATGTGTGAAACTGTTCAACAGATTCATCGGGTGCTTTTCGTAATTTCATAATTTCTTTATCGAGTGCTTTAGGGTTAAAGTGATTGAAATCACAGTCTATCTGTATGACCAGATGAGTAAGAGAATGAATAGATTTTTTAGGCAGCATGGCACAACATTGCATTGGGTTCCCTCAAAGCGTGTAGACGAATAATGCGTAGGTCATGTATTCTTCAAAGATTCCATGTCTTTCGCATGAGCCTACAACACCAACCGTATGCCTAACCAAGGCTACGTGGCCTCCACCATCATATGTTTTATGTGACAATTTATATGAGATATTTTCCGAGATAATGAAATCGTTTCCATAAGACATACACTCCGGAAGAGCAACTCTGTAGTTAGTCATGATGGATTTGCAGAGATTCAAAACATATGTGAGGACTTAACTTGTCATCTGGCCCTCCTTCTAGTGGCGAAATGTTGACGGTGTTGGACCAGCCAACATGTCAAGGGATCTCCCTGCTAAGAAGTCCCAATTAGACCTCATACCATTTGGTGTAGGAGTCCCAGCAGTGGTTCGTACAGTATCGCCTTGACCTCGGTTTCGCATAGAAGCAAGTAAGATGTCCATGTTGGTAGAAAGGGTGTGACAACTGCGATGAGTCAAGGAAGGTGCATGAACAATTATAACACACGGAAAGTGGGGTGAGTTCACCCCTTGGAAACCTGTAGTAGTACACGGCTTGGAAGGGAACACATGAGCGAAGATGCATCACCAGCTAGAAAGCAAGATAGTGAGAAATCCCAAGTGACGGTTAAACCAATCAACACATTTTAGTAAGATTCATACATACTTATACAGAATATTCCATACATGTATGCGTAAGCAAACAAATACATATATCATTAGAGTAAACAAGATAGCTGGAATATAGCACGACATATGCATGAAACGTTTTGTCTCTATTATATTAAGAAGTGTAAGTTCCAGTCATAAAATATATCCATGTACACCCGCTAGCCCCGTTAGCGGGACATTACAGCCACACCACCTGCACCTTCGAAGAGATATGCTAGCTCTACGTAGTGGAGAAGCCAAGGTTAGTTACAATATTTTCCAAGCTTTCTCTAAGATACCCCTATTGGAAGCTTGGCTAACCAAAAGCCTCTACAATGAGTTATGAGGGACTATTTATAGCAAAGGGTGGGGTGACCCTTAACATTCCCCTTTGTGACCATTCATCTATCCTCATAACTCTTTAACTACTCTATGACTATTACATTCAACTATAGACACTTGAAAAGACATTACATTACAATACACATGTGCCCATGTGAGACAAAATGGCTTGAGTAAGCCATTCAAGACATCACTGACACTTGGAATGTTGCAGTGAGACCAACTCTTTGACATCCTTGTGATGTTCGAAGGTGGTGAGCTGATGCCAATCTTGGTCATCCGTGATGTTGCCTATGCACTTTATGGTGACGTCTCTCTGAAGCAAACTCTTGCCTCCATTGCATATGGGTACACTGATATGGCTCCTCTATCCAACTCGTCTGACAGCATGCACATCATTGTCTTAAGTGTGGTTGGACCAGCGACATACTGATGCATAGTGTTTGTCTTGATCTCCAAGTGTGTTTTGGTGACCATGCGCATCAACTTGTCAAAATACATGTTCAGCTCCAGTTGGACTTGCCTCTTGTCTTCGCCTTGGTGAGTGTTCCAAATGGGTGGGATCACATGCATGTGCACAATGACATGCATGTTGTTGAATTCCCTTGCATGTGGTCAACAACACTGCTCACCTTGTCTACTCTATGCCAGCTGCTGGGATGGATCTATAACTTGTACGAGTGCAATTTCATCTGTCTATGCATGTTGTGCCCCCTATTGTACCTGTTCCTACTGTAACTCATTCTCTCGTATGTGCAGCTCTTGTTCTTCCTTGAGTTGCTACTTTAGCACATGCAACTCCTTCTCTGTTCCTTTCTCTACCTTCACACGATATTTGTGTCACGTCGTCACCTTATAGCCTCAACATCCAAATCTTCTTTCGTCTTGAGTGGATTTGCTTTGAACTTGCAGCTTTTCTCTGCCTCTATGTTGTCAACAACCTTCCTCTTGCACTTGCGGCATGAAGGTGTGCTTCCTTCTGCTGTTGTTGATGGTGCTGCTTGCTATGATGTTGCTGCCATCTTATCTTGATGTTCTTGTCTACGAAAAACTTGATGTCTTCATAGGTAGGAAAGCTCACAGACACTTTCTTGGCTGCAAATCCCATTGTGCTATCAACGGTGTCCTCTGACTCTGTTCTCCTGAAGGCCATTGTAGTTGTGTTGTTGAGAGACAGATGAACACCTATGATGATTAGAGACATAGAAACACTCATGGCAAGAAATATGTCAGTTGAAAACCGAAACAAACTTGAGGACTGACTTGCAACATACCTGTGTGACTGATCGTGAAGGTTGCGTAATTTTTGCCAGGAGGTCAGGAGACTGACTGCCAAAACTACACAAGGCATAGTCTGGGTTGTCAGGAGGATTACAGACTACTGTAACTGTGAAATGCACAGTTCATCCTGGCTTGCTGAGGACTTAAACTGTGCAATGCACAATTTCAATGAGCAGTGACATGCAACTAGCAAACTACATTGCGTAGTTTCTGGGGCCAACAAAACACTGCCTCCAAGAATTGCACAATGTAAGCCTGGAGTTCAATGTTGAGCCAAACTTGCATAATTTCCAGAGGGAAAGCAGAGCCTCATTTCTGGAAATGCGCAGTGCTAATCGAGAAAGGGACGATCTGGAACAAGGCATCCCAAACCAACCAATGGGCGACTGAAAACGTGAGAAGTTTGAATGCATCATGAGATGAGTGCAAATAAGAGTGAATGGGCATACATGCAAACAGCAAGAGGAGGATTCATAAAATGGGAAAGCATGCATATGTGTGAACCGAGTCTTCACAACAGAGACCGTTTGTGAAAAACAATGTCACACATGCACAGTGCTTCTACAAGCTAACATACATGGAAACAATAGCAAGCGCTCACTCAAATTAAGCAGAAGTCACTCACACAAAGCAAAACACAAAAAGCGACAAAAAGGCAGCACAAGACATGAAAAGTGGGCTTACCCCGAAACAATTGAGTTGAATGTGTCGAAGACTCCTAGATGTAGTGTGGGATGTCATAGTTGTAAGGTCGATGTGAGGAATGAACTTTGTAGCATCCGGTTGTTGAGTTTTGATAAAATTGAGGTTGTGATGCACATGCCACAAATCTAGGAAAAGCAACACTTGGCGAGAGGTTTCTGACATGATCCTTGCATGTAATCTCTAGCTAGTAAAAATAGATCCCTAAATCAAGGGATATCTTTGCATGGCACCTTGGGAGAAGCAGTCTATGCATGAAAATCAGTTTTTCTCGGTCCCGGAGAGAACTGGTCAAACTGAAGGCACATGCATCGGTCTGCGAGCCTCGGATGAAAATCTTTACAGTTTTTGGGCTAAGCAAAGATGGTTGTCCCAGAGGGATTATGCAATTTCTGAGAGGAACAGGTGACTGTCTCCTGAGATTGCGCAATTTCTAGGCTGAGCATCTGTCCTAGGTCAGACCTCGCAATTTTCTCAAGGAAGCTTATCTGACTGTATCTCACAATTTCTGACCCCAGCAGGGTGCCTGGCTTGATTTGCGCAATTTCTGCTAGTTGTTGGGCTAGATGTCCCAGAGGGATTGCACAATTTCTAGGAGAAGCAGGTAACTACTGCCCAAAATTGCACAATTTCTAGGTTGATGATCTGATATTCACCCTATGAGTGACATCAGTTAAAGATTTATTGTTTAAAGGTATTACAGACTCATGTGCTAGTGTGTATTCTGTGTTATTGAAGCGACGGATCGATCAGATTGCCAATACACAGACAATAAAATGGAAAGACAACAGAGAAATACAGTAAGCAAACACAAAGACACAAGAAATTTAATAAGGATTTCACCCTATTCTCCAGGGCTACATGTCCGATCCAACTTTCAGTGGTGGCCTTGTTTTATTGTGCCTTTAAGCAGAGAATTACAATAGAAGGACTCAATGTGACTTCTCCTGAAGCAGGTTTTCTTGGCAGGGTGGTTCTTGGATTCCCCAAGCCACTGGAGTGCACGGACTCTTCTTCTTCTACTAGCTCTGTGACCTTCTGGTCTACAATGGCAAGAGCCCAATGCGGTGCTCAGCCCGGATAGATCCTCTCTGGGATGGCTCAGATCTCTCAAGCCTCTAGTGCTCGACGCTGCCTCTGGTCAGCTCGGCCCTCTGTCCTTTCCTACTGTTGCTTTACTTTTCTCTATGCTCCATCCTCCTCTCAGTCTCTTCTTTGACTCTAACTGTGTATTCTGTCTCTATTCATGGCTTCTAGCCATCCATTCCAAGATCGCTCGGTTCTTTTTCCACCTCTATCGATTCACCTTCTGCAGCCGCGCTTGGAGTTCCCTGTTCGGCATCATCATCAGCTCACAAGGAGTGGCCACATGTCCTCCTCTAAATGGTGCCAGCCTGCTTCGTCGGTTCGTTTCTTCAGTTACGTCGTGGATGAAGTCTTTCTCCACCGTGACGGTCAAACGGATTCCAAATCCTTTTAAAATGTGGCGTATTCCTTCGTCGATTCCGCTTCCTCCATCGAGCACGATCTCAGCCATCCGATCTGGGTCCCCCAGATCTAACGTTATACGCACGTTTAGCGCAGTTGACTTGCTCAACCGTTAGTGTGTGATCAATGGTGATTTTCTCTCACCTCCGCTTGCCATGCATCAATCGATGAATGGAATCGCTCCGCTCTCATCCAAAACCTCTTACCATTTGAGGGCACCCCGATCAATACCGTCGGTTTTCCAAAGCGCGGGTCCCACCTTTGTCCTTTAGCGCTTTTCACTTTTTTACCCGTGGTTCGCCAGCTCACCATGCATCCGTGTGCTCGGGCTTCCTCCTTCACAGCCCTGTTCGCCCAGCAATGCTCGATTAGTGCTAAAGGGGCTAATTTTGCCACCTACGCAGTCTCCATGGGCCTCGGTCAGTGCGATTTGACCGAGGTCCTCGTCGTTCCATGCTAGCTGCCATTGCCACTGGTTCAGGGGTGTTTTTTATCGTTGTTTTGGAATTCTTTCGAGATTTGTCCTGACCTGATACAGTCATGGTTTCTTGTCAGTTCTTTATGGATCCAATTCGGATCACGGGATCCCCACTGAAAAAGATTTTGGACCACCAAAAGTTGGTTTTTTAGCATCGACTAAGTGAGAGTACTGCTTTCTCACTTGTCCAATCTCAATCCACTTTGCACTGCTCAGCTTTGAACCTTTGAGCCCAATTCTGAGGTACTCAAGTCCTTACCTTCCTGTCCAGCACTGTGTCTTCCTGTAACTCATTAAGATATTTAATTAGCTGGTCATCAATAGAAGGCAATTGACTTTGCTCTTCAGGGTCTTCAATCATTGAAGGTTCAAACAATCTCAAGCAAGCTGCATTTATGACTAAGTAGATGTGCATGTAAGTTGGTAAATCAAGGTGAAAAGCATTCTCACCAATCTTCTCAAGTATCCTAAAAGGTCCATACCTGATAGGCTTTAGCTTTTTACCTTCACCTTGCATCCTGTCCTTGCTGATATATAGCCAGACTTGGTCTACAACTTGAAAACTATGCTCCATCCGATGCTTATCATGCCTAGCCTTGTAATTGGCTTGGATATTTTCCAGCTGTTCCTGTACTGCCTGGTGGATCTCCTAGATCTGTTCAATGAACCTAGTTTCCCTATCCACATCACTGTGTCCATCAACCATGGTATCTTTACCAAAGACAAAATCCAAAGGAGACCTTGGTGTGAAACCAAAACAAGTCTCAAAAGAAGATCTTTGTGTAGAAGAATGCTTGGCTCTGTTGTAAGTATGTTGCACATAACACAAGTGTTCATCCCATAGCTTAGGATGTTTGTTGCAATAACCTCTCAGTAACTGGATCACTGTCCCATTTACTACTTCTATCTGGCCATCTGTTTGTGGATGAAAAGCCATGCTTTTCTTCAATTTGGTGTCCATCAGTTCCCACAGACTTGACCAAAACTTCCCCACAAATCGGGTGTCTTGATCAGATACAATGGAAGTGGGTAATACAAAATGAACCCATACATGTTCAAAGAACAATTTTGCAATCTGTTTAGCTGTAATTTATTTACTACAAGGTATTAAAATACACATTTTGCTGAACCTATCCACAACAACATATAGGTAATCATGACCTTTCCTAGATCTAGGCAGTCCTCCAACAAAATCCATGGAAACAATTTCCCAAGGGTGAGAAGGAACTGGTAATGGAGTGTACAAGCCTAGTTTTCTGTTGCTGGGCTTGCTTTTAGAACACATAACACACCCTCTTACATATCTAGAAATTGTCTCATTCATTTTCGGCCAATAGTAGAATATTTACAGTTGTGCAACTATTTTACTTACCCCAAAGTGACCTGATATAAGAGAAGTATGTGCTTCCCTAATTATCTTTATCCTCTCAGTTTGTGGAATGCAGAGTTTCCCACAATGGTATAAGAGTCGGTCCTTCATGTGATAGTCCAATTCTTCTACTCTTTTTCCTTGACTCAAAGTTGCATATACATCCTTAAAGTCCATATCCTAAGCATATTATTCTACGTAGCTTTCATGTAGCACAGAATTATGCTTAAGTATGGTAGATGCATTTATAATGGGTCTAGATAACATGTCTGCAACCTTGTTATGTATGCCCTTTTTATATATGATGACTAAATGAAACTATTGTAGAAAACCCATCCATCTGTAATGTCTTGATTGCTGCAACTTAGTTTGGGAGTGTAGATATTGAAGGGGTTGATGATCAGTATGTATTACTGTCTCTTTGCCCATTAAGTAATGTTTCCACTTTTTCACACTCTGAATTAATGCATACAATTCTTTATCATATGTAGGATAGTTAACTACTGCAGGATTAAAAGTCTCAAAATGATAACATATGGGTTTTACCGTGTTGTGTCAACACTGCACCCATGGCATAGTCACTGGCATCAGTTTAGATCTCAAATGGTATTTGCAGATCTAATAGTGTTAATACAGTTGTCATACTAATTTTCTCTTTCAAGGTGTCGAAGGCTTTCTGATGTTTGCCTCCCCACTAAAACACCTTATTCAATCCTGTTAAAGCATGTAAGGGAGTTGTAATCGAGGAGATGTTAGAAATGAACTTCCTCCAATATTGTGCTGCTCCTAAGAAGCTTCCCACTTCTGTAGAAGACCTGGGTTTAGGCCAGTTCATAATGACTGCCACTTTAGAGGGATCTATTTTCAATTCACCTCCCCCTACTATATGACACAAGTAGTTTAGAGATGTTTTGCGAAATTCACATTTTGAGAGTTTAACATAAAGTTTTTCTCTTTTCAAAACATCTAATGTCTGTTTAACATGCTTTAAATGTTATTCCCACATTTTACTAAAAATCATAATGTCATCTACATACACAATAGAAAAATCATCAAGAATAGCTCTGAGTACATCATTCATTAATCTCATGAAAGTAGCAGGAGCATTTGTTAAGCCAAAAGGCATAACCAACGATTCATACAATCCCTGCTATGTTTTGAAAGTAGTCTTCCATGCATCTTTCTCTGCAACTCTAACCTGATGGAATCCACTGTGCAAATCCAGCTTGGTGAAATAAACAGCTTCCTTTAATTGATATAAAATATCATCTATGCGAGGAAGGGGATAACGATTTTTTATTGTTATCCTATTCAGTGCTCGGTAATCAATGCACATTCTCCACAAGCCATCTTTCTTTCTCACCAAAATGATTGGTGACCCACATGGTGATGTGCTAGGCCTGATGAACCCTTTCTTGAGCAACTCCTGCACCTGCTTCTTGATTTCAGCATTCTCTAAAGCAGACAACCTATACATCCCAATGTTAGGCAATGGAACATCTTGCTACAAAATAATATCATGTACTATTCCCTTTTTGGGTGGCAAACATTTAGGTTCTTGAAACAAGACATCATACTCTGAAACAACCTTTTCTATATCAGCTTATTATTCAGCATTACATCCCTCAAACACATTGGTTTTATCAGGTTTCTTTTCCTTTACAACCATCAGTAAGAATTGTTTGCATGAATTTATCATTCTTTTCATCTGCCCTGAGTTTATGAGAGTATAATTATTCTTGAGCTTATGAGCTCTTACAAAGTATTCGATTCCATATTTAACAAGTAGATACTTGTTCTCAGCTCTATAGAAAATAGCCTTTCTATCATACAAGTAATGACTTCCTAAAACAATTCCACATATATCCAAAGGAATTATGTCTAACTCAACCTCATCTACAAATGTTGACCCAAAAGAAAACTTGAGTTTGCACTGTCTAGTCACTTGTAGTTGTGCTTTATCATTCAACCATCCTAATGGGTATGGTTTCTTGTGAGGTGTAGTTGCTAATCCGAATTTCTTTACAATTACTTTAGAAATTAGATTTACTTGTGAGCCACTATCAAACAAAGTATCAATCTTTTGATTTTTGGAAATAACTCGAATATGGAAAAGCTCATGTCTTTTTCTTTCATTTTTTTCATCAATAATAGATTGAGCAGAATTACTAGTAGATGCTTCAAAATTCTTACCTTTTATACCTGTGGCTGTGTTATAGACATTTTTGTGCCTTGCAGCTCCAAGCATGAAATGTCCATAAACCAAGGGCTCCTAAGTCCCTAAAAGTGTTGTTCTAACCCCTAGAGGAACAAGGTCAACAAATTACAGCTTCTCCCAGAAGTTCTCCACCAGAAACTGCTCAGAATAAGTCAAAACAGGATCATTTCAGCTGCTCCACTGGCTAGCTGCGTTGCATAGCACCTAAACACACTAGCTGGGTGCGTTGCAACACACCTAAATGCACTATGAGGGTGCGTTGAGCGGGAAATGACAAATGGCAGTGCCATTCCGCGAGGTGGAAAGACAATGGAAGCTTCCAGAATCTTCCCCTATGACACTTGCCTCACTGAAGTCGACAAAGGATGAGTAAGAGGCTTTCAGTCTCCAAGTGGAAGCAAGAACTGACAGAGAGAAGACACTAATCAAATCATAAGCTGACTCATCGTCCTTGCATACATCTATATATGGATCCCTCATCCCAGAGATCCAGAGGCTGGAATTTTGTACATTGCAAGGAATTATTGTTGGTTTTGAGATAGATATCAGAGTATTGGGTGATTTATGCTTTGTTGGAGGTGAAGAGGGGCTTCTTTGCTGGGAGGTTAATGCTGGGTCAGGAATCATCGGTTGTAACTCCTCCTAGATCTTCTTGTATATCAATAAAAACTATTTGAGTTTTTCCTACATGCTTGTGTATCATTGATGCTTGTTACATTTGTATGGTTAGCTTAAATCTGATCCTAAGCTGTTTATGAATATAGATCCATGTCTTTGTACAGTTTTCTTCTTCTGTGATCTTACAGGAACTTGGTGAAGCTGGGCAAGTAAGGGAGCAGGTAGTTGGAAGCTGTCAAAGAAGAGGGGGATTGGATCAAAGGATTAGCACAAGACACAGGTCGGTTCTTTCTATCCCCCTCTATCTTTAATTCATAAAGGAAATACAAAAGTAGTTTTCTCTGTTTGTTTCTAAGGTAGCTGTCACACCTTAGTGGGATAGAGCAGTTCTAAATAGACACTTTTCCCGGTAACAAAATGGCGACTCCGCTGGGGACGACTGTCTAATTAGTTTGTTTGTGTATCTTTTTGTTGTTTGTTTCATAAACTTATAAGTAGCATTCGAACTGCATTTGCCATAACAAATGAAAAGTAGACATCTGCTGCTTCTATCCATTCACTGGATTTGTTTATGATTTGAACAGCTGATTCAAAAATGATCTGATTGCCCTTTGTGATAGTTCTTAGACCCTCCTTAGATCTACCCCCTGATTGTGCATTACTGATTGCTTTTACTCAGCCAAAAAACCAAAGACTAAACTGCAAACCGTGACCCAGAACCCGGACAGATTCTCGTTTCTGGCCCAGCGCAGGTACCGTTAAGAGTTCTTGCATTTCAGCGCACTTCCCGAAAGGGCAACCTGCGTTGCAATCCAGTTTCTCTGTGTTACAGGTGCGCTGATTAGACTAGCCCTGTGCAGCTGAGGTTCTTGTGCTTCATTCTTTCAAGTTTTGTCTCTGATTTTTGCAGCCTGTGATCAGTATATGTGTCTGTTTAAAAACCCCTTTTCCTTGTTGTTATTCTGCCTCCTTTGTACAAAAGAACTGTAGATGTTTTTATGTGTTTTTTGAGTCGTTTACAGTTTTCCATTGCAAAAGTAGAATAGTCATACTGTCGTCCTTTGATTTAGATATGTCGCAAGTGTCGATTTCGATCATAGGAAAAAGTTTGATTGCTGTTGATGGTCGACTATACTTTTACTTTTGCCTTTGGTCTAAATTTGTGTTTTTCTAGTGTCAAAAACGAGTGTTTATTTCAAAATCTTAAGGTGTCGTAATCGTCTTTATCTTTTGATTTCGAAAAGAAGCTTGTTTGTGTTTGTCGCTTGAAAGCAAATTCAGATTTGTACATCAACTTTTTTTTTAGCATCAATACTAAGGAAGTCGAAAAAAAATACATGCATGTGCATTTGCATATTGACAGTCTGTTTGGCTTGATTTAGGAAAATGCATTTACAGTGTGCTCTTTGCTCTTTGTGAAAAGATTGTGTCTTTCTTTTCCTCTAGTAGATAGGATTTTCATTGCAGAAAAGAGATAAAAGTTTGTTTATCATCTTTAGATTGCATTTTAGGAATTACATCTACATCTCGTGGTGAACCCAAAAGGCAAACTTCATAAGAAAGATCAACTTAAAATAAATTCAATGAATCTAACAACGCTTTGGAACTTAACGCACAACATTTAGAGGTCTAGGCTAGAGACGTATTCCGGCGTCGTAAAGCCTGGTAACTATTGTCCTCACTGATGGTTGGGTGATTCCTCCACTTTGAGACGATAAGTGCCAGTACGGACTTGTTCTCCCACGTACCATCGAGTATATTTTGGGAGACCCCTATAGGCTTAAATCCTTTATCCATAGGAAGCCGTGTCTGCCGCCCTATCGATCGCAATGCACTGAACACAGCATTCGGGAAGATTGACTGCCGTACCGTAAAAAGTATTCTACAATTTTGCGATTGGTTTGGTACTCCCTCTACCTAGATCTCCAGAGCAGTCCCTTTCGTTCCTTTTCAGACTCCTTAATGGAAAAGGTCCATCTGAGCACTTGTCACTTCAGGCTCATTAAAAATCGAAGGAGACTAGAGTCATATTTTGTTTTTTCTCGACTCTTAAAAACTGAAAAAAAAAAAAAAAAAAAACAAGTTATGTCAAAGCGTCTAAAAATTTATTTTAAACGGAATATTCATTACCCCTTTCCTACGTTGATCTTGGGTTGAGAAAATGGAGTCTACCAACCAAGGAATTCCCCTTGGAGGAAATCCTAGTCCCTTCTCCTCTTGGGGAGATGTTGGTGCACCCCATATGGCCACATTGTCGCTTCCAGGATTGACAATTGGTTTTCCTGTATGGCTCTTCTCAACCTCTGTCGTTCACAACACCACCATTCCTGAACAATCGAATCAGCAATTAGATGAGTCCAGAGTTGCCCACCAGCCTTCTACTTCCTCTAATTCTTCTTCTCCTCCTTCCTCTTCGCTTGATGGGGCTGGTAAAGCCAAAAGTCAAGTTCCTAAAGAGAAGAAGGAAAAGAAGAAGAAAGAGAAGAAGAAGAAGGAGCCAAAGGCGAATGGGGGAAAACGAGTGTCGTCTAACAAAAATCCACACACTGCACCAACCAGGCCTAAATCGCCATGTGTCATTTGCAAAGGAGACCACTTTCACAGAGATTGTCCTTGCATCCCTCGGATATTAAGGGACTGGTCTCCTAGATTGCACAACCCAGTGTCGTCAACCTCTGATGATCATGTTGAAGGCGCACAGTCGACTAGTGAAAGTGAAGTCCCAGGACAAAATGGAAAATATAGATTTCCTTGTAAACTATGTGAAGGCGATCATGCCGTTCACCGTTTTCCCTTCTTAGATGAAGCTAAAAGAGTTTTGGATGATCGTCCGGTTTCACCGTTACAACTTCCTCCTGGATATAAAAAACTCTTGCCTAGTCCGTCACTAGTTGAAAATCTGGCTGGCCCGCTTAGGTGGTCGGCTAAAGCACCTATCATTGAAGATAGACCATCTGGATCCATACCAGACGAAAGTCAAAAGGTCGAGGCGGCAGTTGATCCGGTCTTGCCTCCAGAGGTTTCATCTTCAGATGATACAATCACTGAAGAGAACAAGGATGACATCGTCCAAATTCTTTTCATAAGCACAGACTCCAACGAACATGGGGGAAATATACCCATTCCTTTACCGTAGGAAGGAAGTTCGTCAGAGTCGTACCCGGCCGTCTATTCGGTCCAACCTCCAAGCAACCTAGTTGTCTCCTTCGACTGGAATCAACTAGGCAGACCCCGTTTACCAGCTAGCATACCATTCCGGATTATCGTTCAAATATATAGAATGGTTATGGCTGGTACCATCATAGATGAGGGGGCTTCTGTGAGTATCCTTTCCTTAACTGCTTGGAAAGCGCTTGGTTCGCCATCGCTTCTGCCTGAGATGAGAAATCTCACAGGCTTTGATAAAGGAACCAGTCGACCTTTAGGGATCCTTCCCGATGTGCCCATAACATTGAGAAGGAAAACAGTTCGCATGAACGTAATGGTAGTTCAAGGACCCCTAGATTACAATCTACTCCTTGGACGAGACTATATTTATTGCATGGGAGCCATTGTCTCCTCACTCTTTAGAGTAATGTGTTTTCCGCACGAAGGAAGAGTGGTCAAGCTCGTGGACCAGCTTTCATTTCCCGGATCATTCAGAGCAAATAGTCATATACCATCCCTGAATGGTCCTTTCACGCAAGAAATGTCTCAATCTCCAGTCCGTCCTCCTGATGAGCATGAGTAATTCGGAAGGATATGACTGAAACCCAGGGGGCATGCATCCTGGTCTGCTTCGGCAAGAAAACTTCGGGTATAGGGTAGGTTTCCGCGGGAGAATATGCCTAGTCTGTACCCCTGTCCGTGAGTGGAAGAGGGGGTTATTCTAGTATAGGATTCTCTTGTCAAAGTTATGTGAGTTGGCGAGCGCCGCCATTTACCTTTGTTTATCTCGGTAAACATTGCCAAAGAAGTGTTTTGTTTGCGGGGTGAATAGAACAATCTTTGGGTAACCTGTAAGAGGTAGGCCTCTCTCGGTAAAACAAATGTTTTAACGGAATAAAAAAGAGGTAACCTTGAAACTCTGTTTTATGCCTGGGGGCATGCGAACCTTTTGGAGTACAAGCAAAGAGCGATTATTTATCTGTTTTTTGGATTAGTCGTTTCCTAACTTGCATAAAGAAAGGATGTGGGGCAAAACTCTAAAAGTTGTCGTTTTTATATGAGACATTCTTATCATACGACTGGATTAATCAACTAGTGTTACCGCGAGGTTCAAGCTCGTTAAAAAATAAACCTGGACCGAGCAAATGTTTCCACCCGCGTTTAAGCTCGTTAAAAAATGAACTATTCCCTGGTAAATAACCACCGTGGATGTAGTACTTCAGCCATTAAAGCCTTGGTCGTGTTTGCACCGTCACCTCCACTTTTACATTGGCCGATCATTCACCTCCATTTGATTGTTTACCCATTTTAAGGAACAGCTGCGAAGAGTGATTTCACTAGCCATCCTTGTGACACTGCCGTGATTGGAAAATTCCAAACCTTACCTGGAATTAGCTACTACCCGTTATATCACTCGTTCCTCAAAAGACGAGTCTCCTTTAAGCTCTTTTCAACTGACTCGTAAAATATGAAAAGATTGCCGAGCCATTGGCCTCTCCAGCTCGTTAAAGGGACAAGAAGTGCTATCCCTCCTCTAGATTTTAATCTTTTTGGACCTGAGGGATTATTACACAAAAAGATTGAGCGCTTGTTTTGTTCGGCTCGTTAAAACTATTGAAAATTCATCCCTTCTGTATTGTTTTATACTTTTTCAGACTTAAGGGATTAGATGACGAAAAAGGAATTTTGGAGTTACCTTTATGTACCTTTTCAGACTCTCTAAAAATGAAAAGGACCGAGTTATCTTTGTCGTTAAACTCGTTAAAAAGATTAATAGCAACAAACTTGTCTTTAGACGAGAACGAGTTTCACTATCGCTAGGCTCGTTAAAACATAGCGATGGGTTTGCCCGAAGGGAAAATTGTAGAACAAGCATATGTTATCCTCCTCAAGCTTGACAAAAATAAAGAGGTACTGGTCAGCAATCACTGGGGAAAATTGGGAAGAAAACTCAAAGAATCTTTATTGGTAGCAAGTCGCTCTTGAACATGACACTTCCACTCCGTGTCCGAGTCGGGTTGGGTTGCTTCATTCACCGGTCACATCGCCATGTTCACGCCATACCATCCACATTTGGGGTTAATGCTACCAATCCATCACATAAGTGTCGCCGACATGTTCAAGAGAAGTCATCCAGAGAAGTCACCTGTGTCCCACCCACGACCATACATTATACTCCATTCTTTCATGACCGCCACCCTGAACCATATATCATCAGATTGTTTTCACCTCCATCAAAATCATTTGCTCCATTCCGTGTCATTGATGTGGGATTCATTAAGACCCTCCTTTGACGGATCATTTCTTGTCGACACCAGCTCATTATCCAAGAAGTTGATCTAGGAACACCCCATTCAGTACTTTGAAGCTTGCATGCCTTAATGGCAAGTTTCTCACTTCCGGCGACAGGTTTACATCCATGGCCTTCGACCGAAAGATTTTGCGTGGTGTTCGACGCCAAGTCCTTTTATTCACACCACGTGAATTGTACTGTAGTACCTTGAGGGTCATTATCATTATCGGTGATTCCTCTCACGCTTGTTAACAGTTTACATCATTGACTGGTAATCAAGCGATGTCTTTCCATGTTCGACTTCAGAACATTTCTCACATGGACTTGTACTTCGAGTGAAGATCAGACGAGATTGAAGACCCCAGATCTAGTTTCATCCATCCGGGCTGCGATATATATTCAGGAAAATAAAGACATTAAAATGTACAGCATTGCAGCACAGATAATCATCCTACCAAAAGGATGGTGGCTCTATCAGAATCATCAGTCTACATCAGACGATTGTTTGTCCTATGTACATGAAAATGAATTTATAAAGCTGAGCATGGGAATGCCCGCCTCAGCTAGATCATGAAAAACAGTATGAAGATAATGTATTGTATTGTATCTTATTACAGGTCTCCTCCCAGCATTAAAAGAACTTCAGATCCTCATAATAAAGAATTTCACCTGATTAACGGCCTCATACTTTACGGGGCAACTGTTATAGACATTTTTGTGCCTTGCAGCTCCAAGCATGAAATGTCCATAAACCAAGGGTTCCTAAGTCTCTAAAAGTGTTGTTCTAACCCCTAGAGGAACAAGGTCAACAAATTACAGCTTCTCCCAGAAGTTCTCCACCAGAAACTGCTCAGAATAAGTCAAAACAGGATCATTTCAGCTGCTCCACTGGCTAGCTGCGTTGCATAGCACCTAAACACACTAGCTGGGTGCGTTGCAACGCACCTAAATGCACTATGAGGGTGCGTTGAGCGGGAAATGACAAATGGCAGTGCCATTCCGCGAGGTGGAAAGACAATGGAAGCTTCCAGAATCTTCCCCTATGACACTTGCCTCACTGAATTCGACAAAGGATGAGTAAGAGGCTTTCAGTCTCCAAGTGGAAGCAAGAACTGACAGAGAGAAGACACTAATCAAATCATAAGCTGACTCATCCTCCTTGCATACATCTATATATGGATCCCTCATCCCAGAGATCCAGAGGCTGGAATTTTGTACATTGCAAAGAATTCCTGTTGGTTTTGAGATAGATATCAGAGTATTGGGTGATTTATGCTTTGTTGGAGGTGAAGAGGGGCTTCTTTGCTGGGAGGTTGATGCTGGGTCAGGAATCATCGGTTGTAACTCCTCCTGGATCTTCTTGTATATCAATAAAAACTATTTGAGTTTTTCCTACATGCTTGTGTATCATTGATGCTTGTTACATTTGTATGGTTAGCTTAAATCTGATCCTAAGCTGTTTATGAATATAGATCCATGTCTTTGTATATTTTTCTTCTTTTGTGATCTTACAGGAACTTGGTGAAGCTGGGCAAGTAAGGGAGCAGGTAGCTGGAAGCTGTCAAAGAAGAGAGGGATTGGATCAAAGGATTAGCGCAAGACACGGGTCGGTTCTTTCTATCCCCCTCTATCTTTAATTCATAAAGGAAATACAAAAGTAGTTTTCTCTGTTTGTTTCTAAGGCAGCTGTCACACCTTAGTGGGATAGAGCAGTTCTAAATAGACACTTTTCCCGATAACAGGCTGCTATAGTTGTTACATCTCCTGAGTCTGACCCCAAATCTTTCTGAATAGCTGCAACAGCCTTTTTCTTCTTGCCCTCAGACTTCTTAGGTCTCAGCTCTGGATGCAAAATCCAACAATGCTCATCATCATGCCCATCCTTTTTACAGTGAGTGCATGAAACTTTAGCTTTCTGTGCAGTTTTAGCCTTCCTTGCTTTCCACTTCTGCTTTCTTTTCTCTTTGCTCTTGCTTATATTGGGTTGGGATGGTCCCCCAACTTCTAGATTTCCATTCTTTCCTCTAGCTTCTAGATGAGTAGCTTGTACGGATACCTCATCTATACTAGTGGGATTAAACATGAGGATGGTATGCCTCATGTAGCTGTGTAGACAACCAATGTACTTCAAAAGAGTCTCTGGTGAGTCTAATGAGATACCCAACATCAGTGCTCTCTTTCTGAATTCTTGAGTATACCCTTGTACACTTTTCCCTTTCAACTGTCGAAGAGTTTTCCAACTCACCATGGCTTGTTGCATGTAGGCCAATGGATAGAACTACATTTTGATTGCAGCAACAAACTCACTCCATGCAGATATGGTCTTACCATGTCTTTTCATATCAGCTTGGGTTTTTCCTTCCCATCAAACCAAGACAGTGACTCCTAGGCATAGGCTTGCCAGCTGAATCTTACTCTTGTCCGAGTCTATGTTCTGTACCCTGCAATACACATCAATTTGTCTAATCCAATTGTCTAACTTTTCAGCATTTAGCTCTCCGTCATATATAGGCAAATCAAATTTAACATCTAACTTAATCAAATATGCTTTCTTATTATGCACAGGGCTATTAGGAGGTGTGAGAAAGCTTTCCTCTTTCCCCTTTCCTTTGGAGTGGTCATGGAAGTGAGACTCATCTTCTTCTTTATCTTGTTTAGAGCCTGATGAATCCTCCACCTTATGCTTTCTAAAGTCTCTATACATTTCTTCAACCATAGACTTTATAGCTAGGAAACTCTCTATGAATTGAGGGTCTGGCCCCACAGAACCTTCCTCTGACATTGTCTTCTGAGGATAGACTCTCCCAATTTCAGGATTAGTTTCCACCAACTCTCCTTCTCCTAATTTGAGCTTTGATCTAGTGAGCATTCACAGCTAAACCAACACAAGCTTGTCTAACCTTACAGCCTAGAGCTCTGATACCACTTGATCTGATATTCACCCTATGAGTGACATCAGTTAAAGATTTATTGTTTAAAGGTATTACAGACTCATGTGTTGGTGTGTGTTTTGTGTTATTGAAGCAACGGATCGATCAGATTTCCAATACACAGACAATAAAATGGAAATACAGTAGAGAAATACAGTAAGCAAACACAAAGACACAAGAAATTTAATAAGGAGTTCACCTTATTCTCCAGGGCTACATCTCTGGTCCAGCTCTCAATGGTGGCCTTGTTTTATTGTGCCTTTAAGCAAAGAATTACAATATAGGGACTCAATGTGAGTTCTCCTGAAGCAGTTTTGCTTGGCAAGGTGGTTCTTGGATTCCCCAAGCCACTGGAGTGCACAAACTCTTCTTCTTCTGCCATCTCTGTGACCTTCTAGTCTACAATGGCAAGAGCCCAATGTGGTGCTCAACCCGGACAGATCTTCTCTGAGATGGCTCGGATCTCTCAAGCCTCTGGTGCTCGATGCTGCCTCTGGTCAACTCGGCCCTCTATCCTTTCCTATTATTGCTTTACTGTTCTCTGTGCTCCATCCTCCTCTCGGGATTCTGGTCCCTTTCTCTGTCTCTCGGGGCTCTCTATCCCTCACAGTCTCTTCTTTCACTCTAATTGTGTATTCTGTCTCTGTTCAAGGCTTTTAGCCATCCATTCCAAGATTGTTCGGTTCTTCTTCCGCCTCTGTCGATTCACCTTCTGCTGCCACGCTTGGAGTTCCCTGTTCGGTGTCATCACCAGCTCGTAGGGAGTGACCACATGTCCTCCTCTAAATGGAGCCAGCCTGCTTCTTCAGTTTGTTTCTTCAGTTACGTAGTGGATGAATTCTTTCTCCAACGTGGTAGTCAAACGGATTCCAAATCCTTCTAAAATGCGGTGTATTCCTTCGTCGATTCTGCTTCCTCCATCGGGCGTGATCTCAGTCGTCCGATCTGGATCCCCTAGATCCAACGTTATATGCACGTTTCGTGCAGTTGACTTCCTCAACTATTAGCGCGCGATCAACAGTAGTTTTCTCTCACCTCCGCTTGCCACGCATCGTTCGATGAATAGAATCGCTTCGCTCTCATCCAAAACCTCTTACCATTTGAGGGCACCCCGATCAATACCGTTGGTTTTCCAGAGCGCAGGTCCCACCTTTGTCCTTTAGTGCTTTTCTCTTTTCCGCTCGTGGTTCTCCGGCTCACCATGCGTCCGTGTGCTCGGGCTTCCTCCTTCATGGCCCTGTTCGCCCAGCAATGCGTGATTATTACTAGGCGCTAATCGCACATCAAATTCCACCTCCTTTTCCCGATCCAGGACTCCTAGGCACTAATTTGGCCTCCTGCGCAGTCTCCATGGGCCTCGGTCAGCGTGATTTGACCGAGGTCCTCGTCATTCCACGCTGTCTGCCACTACCACTAGTTCAGGGGTGTTTTTTATTGTTGTTTTGGAATTCTTTTGAGATTTGTCCCGACCTGATACAGTCATGGTTTCTTGACAGTTATTTATGGATCCAATTCGAATCAGTTGATCAATTGTCCTGGGATGAATTGCGCAACTTTTGAGAGGAAGCCTGACAGGAAGAATTGTGCAATTCTAGAGCCCAACTGGGTGTCCAGCTAGGTTTGCGCAATTTCTAGAGGGAAGGTTGGTTCCCCTCCAGAATTGCGCAATTCCCAGAGGAAGTTTCTCAACCAGCAACTAACACTAAGTCCGGAAAGCAGCCTGTGAAGGGGGTGGAACAAACTTGTATGCGCAAGCTGACAAGACTCTACGAAACAGTTGAAGCTGATGTGCTTGATAGTGCAAGACAGCTATTGAGGATGTTCGGTAGGGAGGTTCCAAAATGAAGCCAAGGAAAAATTTTGGAGGGAGGTTGTAGCCATTACAACATAGTCATAACCAAAGTTTGTCATAAACCATGCTTATAACTAGCATATAACCAGAGAAATATCAATGATATAATAGCCACTAAAGCCACATAATAACAAGTACATTTACACATAGCACACAAGAGGAAAATAACTCTTATTAACATATGAAAAATTCAACCAATTCAGGGACTTCCGCATACCACCCGACCATAGATTGGGTTGAACCAAATCTTTCTTTCAGCAAATCACCCTCGTGCCATATTCCAAGCATGAATGTGGAACTCACAACATAAAAACCAGGGCTTCCTCATGATTTACCACAATCCTTCCATATACCAATTAAGGATTCCTGTGCCTAAATAAGAAACATACACTACTAGTCTTTACCGCAATCTCACCATATACTGGTCCAAGGATTACTAGACCTATACAAGCATGGATGCCTTTGGATCTCTCCCCTAAACCGTGAGGAATTTTCCCATCTCCACCCTTAGGCGTTACTTCATATCCCACCTTTACCGGTCCAAGGATTTCGAGGCCTTTGGGAATTTTCTTGAGACTACCCCACTCACTTTCGAAACCATCCACAAATCCAAATCAACTAAGAAAAAAACCCCATCACACCATGGTTATCTAGAAATGGCAAGGCAAGGTTGAAAACCATTATCACACCTAGCAAAACTCATGTCAATGATAGCAAAAGAACCCAATACAAACATGCATATACCATGCATGCCAAAACTAGCAATGAAATCATACTTGAAAATCGATATGTGCAAGTAATCCCATCGTATCCGCTTGATCCAACTCTTCCTTGATTGATCTTTTCTTCCCTTTGTTTTCTTGTCCTTCCTTTATCTTCCTTCCTCCAATTCTAGAATGCTTCAAGAATGCTTTAAGTGTGCAAGAGTATGAGAGAGAGAAAATAGAGAGAGAGCTCCAAAACCAAACTAATAAAAGGTTGTGAACTGATCCTCAGAATCCTTTTTATTAATGAGTCCTCTATTTTCTTCAATTTCCATTATTTTTCCTTCATTTTCCTCTTCACATGCAACATGTGACCTTTCACCTTCCTTTTCTCCTAATTTCCTTTATTTTCGTAAATAAATTTCCAATTAATGAATCTTAGCTTTTCAACGCCTTTGTCATTGCCTTTGCCAGTTTCCCCTTAGCTATAATAGACCAAATGAACACCACTCTAGGATGTTTTGCCCAACATTCGGGTTGGAATATTTGTCCCATGAACTTGGTCTTATTTTTCCTTTATTAACTTTATTACATGAAATTTTAACCTAAGGCTATTACAAATTGTACCATTTATTACACTCATGGATATAACACAATATTACAATATGATAAGAGGACGCAATGGACTTTGAGGATGCAACGTGTAAATAGTCAACAATCATCCAAACAAGCTTAATTCTCACAACATATTTAATCTTGAAATATCAATTCCATCTTGAGACTAAATTTTATCATTCAATTTTGTTTTTGTGACTTCAATATTTCTTCCAATTCGGTAACAACCTCCTCCTTAGCAAGTTGTAAAAATGAGTTTTCATCCTTCATATTCCATAACACTCTAGAACCATTCATATTACAAGAATTCATCTTTATTATGTTTGTAGGGCCCCATGAATAACTCGACCTCCTGATGTCTGGGTTATAGGCTACCCATGTGTGTTATATTTTCTTGTGAAAAAGTGTGCATATAAAGAAGGTTGATTTTTTTGTAACAAGGCTTTCCCTTTTAGATGATTGAGGCAGATAAAATTGTAAATTTCCTTCAAATATCCTAATAAATCATCTACATGATCCTCTTCATCAATTTCATGTGCAGTCATTTATGTAAATATCTCTTCCTCCCTAACTCGCTTTCTTAAGCCAAAAAACAAATTATGACTTTTCATCCAAGTCTCTCCATCGTTCCTCCTAAGTCTTGAGATTTGTAGATTAGGAGGTACCCCAAACCTTATTCTACTAGGTTTTGGAGGAATGGGAACACAAATATGTTTGTTGGCTTAGAACCAAAACATGTGGGCTTTGCACCCAAGCATGTGGGTGTGAAACAATGATTAGGATTGACTGATGGAGATGATAGAGGACCTCTGAAGAAACCAGGGGCAATGAAAATCGTCAAAATCTGAGGTCTAGAAGTTGAGATATGAAATTTTGAAGTTATGTGTGGGTAGATTGTCTAGAGAAGTCAAGTTGGCTTTGACTTGAGGAGACCCTTTGTTGGGCTAGATATTTCCATATAATATTATATAAATAGAGGTGGGATGGGAGTTTGTTTGAAATACATGCATGGAGCAACATGTCTATGAAGAGACATCTGATTGGGCTATAGGTTAGAGGTATATTCCAAGTGAAGGGAAAGAGGGATAGTGAGGCATCTTTGTGATTTTTTTGGAAGCCAAGATGAATTTGCAGTAGGCTGAGTTGATTGGGCATACTTTTGGGCTATTTTTCTATGGTTTGTGGCTTGTCTACCTTAGGTTTGAGGGCTGTAGAGGTTATGATGTATTTGTAAGAGGTTCGATCTTGAGACAGGGCATATTCAAGAAGGTCGAGACCCTTGTTTTGGGAGCAGAATATTCATGCTTGTTGTGGAGATAAGGCCGCAATTGTTGGAGGCCAGATTGGATAGTTTTATGGTGATTTTGAGGTGTGGTTTAGTTCTGATTTAGAGGTCACAAATCCTATAGTATTTGTATACCTAAGATGAGGTATGTAGTGGCATATTGAAGGGGCCGAAAAGGCCAAAAATCCAAGCATAGATCAGCTAAAGGAGCAGCAAATAGGAGCAACTTGCCAAGTGAAGCAAACTACAACTAAGATAGGGTGTTGTGAGGAGAGTTTAGGGATGGCATAAGCCCTAACCAACAACAAAAAACTACAACATTACACCAACATCCCCAGAGGTATGTAATTTTGATGTGATTTCCAAGAGGATAATGTCCTAGAAGAGGACAGTTTTTGGAGGACTGTTAGTATCCAAGAGGAAAGGAAATCTGAGTGGTTGGATTCCCTAACCAGTGATAAAATTCTACAACAAATAGGTATGTGTTGTTGGTGTTTGGTTACTTTTTTTGGACACTTGTGGACTAATGGAGGGTAGTGTGAAAGTTTCCAAATATGAGCCCTAAGAACAGTGACCTAAGAAGGACTTTAGGCCTGCTAAAAGTGGTAGAGTTGGAACAACCTAAAGAACATCTTATGGAGGATTGTAGAGGCTTTCTTCAAGCCCTAAGAAAAAAGTATCTTGAAGGACGAAGGGATTGTTAGAAGTGGCAGAAGAAGAGCTCAAAGGTTTGATTAACTAGGAGCAGTTTGTATCCCTAGACTTTCCTTGTGGAGAAGGACATCTACAACATAATCTGGGAATTCCTCCTTGCCCTAAGTTCATTGATGGAGAAGGAAATTTGATAGTGATAGTGGGAAACCATCCGACCTTAAGTGTGTATTAATCAAGCAACAGAGGAAATCACTAGTGGGAAGAAAGTCTCAAAATAGTTGAGGAGAAATAATGGGAAGTTGAGAGTTGTTCACAAACGGAGTTGTGAGCAACTCGACACGACTTTCGATGTGTTTATGTGTTGAAAGATGAATCATCTGCGAGAGAGTAGGTGGAGCCATGTTCAGTTACATAATGGAGTTGGTTCTTTGATATAGGTATATTTGTGTTGTTGCAGATCAAGAGTCGAAGGACCGCATAGGTTTGTTCAAGATATGACCAAGGCAACTATGAAGTTGACTACATCAGCTAGGTAGTCATTGTACTTTGTTCAGGGTAGATTGGTGGTAACATGGGTGACACCAAGCCCTAGTTGTTGTTGCCTTGTATCAGTGGATGTATGAGGGCCATTATACATGATATGGGAGCCCTATATTTTTATATTATCAATTTGATAAATATAACAAAGTTGGGCTAGAAAATTTGTAAAAGGTTGTCTATATTTGTGCACGCGTTGATTTACTATTGTATATTATTCTGTTGTGAAAATTAGTTTGTTGTGATACTTGGTTTGGTAGAATCATTGATTGTAAGATATCCTAGACACTAGTATCATGGAAAAACAACATGGTATCAAAGCTACTTTGAAGGGCCAGTGAATCAAAGTGTGCGCATCTAAGTAGCTCAGAGGGAGCTAGGATTGTCTATATCATAGAGCAGAGGGTACAGTTGAAGACATGGGGATGTGGTCTTGACTAGTTTGGTGATGACATTGGATGGGATTTTTGGTGGATTGGTGGAGATCCTGGTGAACAACAGTTTGTTGTAGTACAGGTTGTTGATCATGGAATTCCTATGATTTGCCATGGATTGTTGGGACAACTCAAGGATTACTTTAGCATGGATGAGATTGGTATGATTGAGATTGCTTCATGTGATGGACTACATATCAGCAAGCTATTTTTGGTATGATCATGGTGTTTCATATTTGAGATTGGAGGGATGTGCATGAATAGTGTTTGATCCAAGAGGATGAGTGCTTGCAGGATTGGGTTGTGATGATGATGAGCCATGTTTGACCACAACTGGGATTGACCTTGTAGGACATGAGATCAATGATAGGTTGATCCAATGGAGATCGTGTAGACTCAAAAGGTATAGCTTTAGAGGGATCAATCCTATGGAAGTGTTGAGGTATTCAAGTTCAAATGAGATGAGGCAGAGGCACTACTAAGATTACAGGGTTCATTCTACAGAATATACTACAATGATGGACACCATATGGGCTAGTGTCATCAGCGATGATGTTGATGGATACTTCCTATTGTTGGAAATACCTCGCTCGCTAAGAGGGAGTGTTGAGATTTTTTATCTTGGGAGGTACTCCAAACCCTAGGCTAGTGACTTTTGGAGGAATGGACACATAAATATGTTTGTGGGTGTGCAACTGTGATGAGGATTGATTATTTTAATAATGGATATGATAGAGGACTTCTGGAGAAACCAATGGCGACAAAAATCATCGAAATCTGAGGTCTAGAAGTTGAGATATGAATTTTTAAATTTATATGTGGGAAAATTGTCGAGAAATCAAGTCGGCCTTGACTTGAGGAGGCATTTTGTTGGGATAGACATTTCCTTAGAAGATTATATAAATAGAGGTGAGATGGCAGCCTATTTGACACACATCCATGGAGTAACACATCTAGGAATAGACATTTGGTTGGGCCGTAGGTTAGAGGGAGATTCCAAGTGAAGGAAAAGAGGGCTAGTGAGACATCTTTGTGACTATTTTGGAAGCCAAGATGAATTTGCAGTAGGCTAAGTTGATAGGGCATACTTTTCGATTGTTTTGTGATAGTTTGTGGATTTTATACCTCAAGTTTGAGGGCCACAAAGGTTATGATGTATTTGCATGAGATCCGAGCTTGAGATAATGTGTTTTCAAGAGGGTGGAGACCCTTGCTTTGGGAGAAAAACATTTAGGCTTATTGTGGAGTTAAGGCCGCAATTGTTGGAGGCTAGATTGGGCAGTTTTTTGGTCAGTTTGAGGTGTGGTTTACTTCTGATTTGGAGGTCATAGATCTTATGGTAGTTTCAGACCTAGGTCAAGGTATGTAGTGGCAGATTGAAGGGGTCGAAAGGCCTAAAATCCAAGCACAAGTCAGCCAAAGGAGTAGCGAATAGGAGTAGCTTTCCAAGTGAAGCAAACTACAACTGAGTTAGGGTTTTGAGAGGAGACTTTAGGGCTAACATAAGCCCTAACCAATAGTAGAACCCTATAGTATTACATTAGCATCCCTAGAGATATGTAATATCGATATGATTTCCAGGACGATGAGGTCCTAGAAGAGTACAGTTTGTGGAGGATTGTTAGCATCCAAGAGGAAGAGTAATCTGAGTGTATGGATGCCCTAACCAGTGAGAAGATGCTACAACAGAGAGGTATGTGTCATTGATGTTTGGTTGATTTTTTTGGACACTTGTGGACTGATGGAGGGTAGTGTGAAAATGCCCAAATCTGAGCCCTGAGTGTAGTGACCTAAGAAGAACTTTAGGCTTGTTAGAAGTGGCAGAGTCAGAGCAACCTAAAGAAAAACATGTGGAGGATTGTAGAGGCTTGCTTCAATCCCTAAGGAACAATTCTCTTAAAGGACTAAGGGATTGTTAGAAGTGATAGAAGAAGGGTTGAAAGGTTTGATCAACCAAGAGCATTTTGTAGCCCTAGACTTGCCTTATGGAGAAGGACATCTACAGTAGAATTTGAGCAGTCCTCCATGCCCTAACTTCATTGTTGGAGAGGTACATTCAAAAGTGATAGTGGGAAGCCCTCCAACCCTAAGTGTGTCTTCATAAGGTAGAGCAGGGAGGCACTAGTGGGAAGAAAGTCCCAAAAGAGTTGAGGAGCAGCAGTGGGCAGTTGAGAGTTGTTCACAAACGGAGTTGTGAACAACTCAACAGGAGTCTCAATGTGTTGATGTGTTGAAGGATGAACAGTCAACGAGAGGGTAGGTGGAGTCATGTTTAGTGACCTAATGGAAATGGTTCATTAATAGAGGCATAGTTGTGTTGCTGCACATCGAGAGTTGAAGGACAGGGCAGGCGTGTTCAGGGCATGACCAAGGTAGTTGTGAAGTTGACTACATCAGCTAGGCGGTGAATGTGCTTTTTTCAAGGTAGATTGGTGGTAATAGTTGGTGACAACAAGCCATAGTTGTTGTCTTGTATCAATGGATGTATGAGGGCCATTACCCCTGGTACGAGAGCATTAGACTATTGTATTATCATTCTTATTAATATAACAAATTTGGGTTGTAAAATTTGTAAAATGTTGTCTATATTTGGGCACGTGTTGTTTTACTATTGCATATTATGCCACTGTGAAAAGTAGTTTGTTTTGATACTTGGTTTTGTAGCATCATTGATTATAATATTTTATCCTAGACACCAATATCATGGAAAAACAACATAATTCTCCCAACATCTTCAATCTTGAAATATCAATTTCATCTTGAGACTGAAGTTTATCATTCAATTATGTTTTTGTGACTTCACTCTTGTTGCCAATTGGGTAAGAACCTCCTCCTCAACAAGTTGTAAAAATGAGTTCTCATCCTTTGTATTCCATGAACCCTCTGGATTCATTCATGTTACAATAATTCATCTTTATTATGTTTGCAGGGTCCCATGAGGAAATCATCCTCGTGATGTCTGGATTATAGGCTACCCATTTGTGTTATATTTTCTTGTGAACAAGTGCATGTTACACAGTATTTTTTCATATCTCATGTTCACTTCTCGTTCCATATCCTGAAGTGCCAAAACATTGACTACTATGCAGCATATCCATCATGATATACAGACCAAAACCTCCTGGAAGAATCAAAGGAAAAATACCCTAAAATCATTCTAAAAAAAGTTGCCTAAAACCTCATTTTTTGCATCAACGTGTTTTGCTCCACTTCCTGCCCGCGCTGATGGCAGGTGTAGAGCCTCTAACTTACACCTCATCATCCACTATTACCTACTATTTTTCATCACTTACCTCTCTCTTTTGCCTCATTTTCATTGTAAAACCACCCAGATCATTACATTAGATGTCATTAAGCATGATCAAGTGAGCTTTGCTAATGTGTGACTGTTTTGTTTAGATTTTGACATATTTACAGGCATTCCGCAGCCATCTGCTGATTCCGCAGCCATCTGATGATCCCGCAGCCTTTTTGTTAATCTCAAGGTTCCACGTGTCATTTTGCCAAATGAGCCACATGGGCACTTAGGAATCAAGGTGCTCGAGGTTCCTGTGCTATTTGTTCAGCCATCCACGTCATCTGTACCTCCGGTCAACAAGGGTCAAGTTACGGTCAACAAAGGCAGCTTAACGGTGATACGTAAGCTGTTGGGTCACGTCAGTTCAAACGATGACTTGTCCATGTTACGCGGGTTGTGGGGGACATAATCCAACTCTGGATTCAATGCCCATAACGACCAGAACCTCCAGCTCATCCACGCAGGCTTATGACGTGTTATTGAACCTTAATTACGCATGACAGTTAGTTTATTTTTCAGTTTTAGCTGTACGCATTAGGCCATCTTTCAGATGCCTATAAAAACTTGCGTCTGCGTACGCTTATGTTACTTTTTAGTTGCTGTGTTTTTATGAACTCGTTATCATTTTAGTGCATTCCAAAACTCTGTTTTAATAGTGTTGTTCTAGCACTCTTGACTGTAATTTTCTGCACATGGAGTAATAGAAGCAGTGTTGTTCTGAAGTTTTCAATACCTTGAGTCTTCTTTGGCATATATGAATGGAGGGCCCCTGTTCATGTTAGCCTTGTATAGTATTTTATGATCAGCATTTCCTTATTTTCCATTCAGCATTTCCTTTTCTTGAAACATGTACAGCTTGATTTATTTTCATGTTATTTCATTTCTGGCCTTTATTTTAAGCTGATCAGCATTGTTCTTTTGCAGGTTTTTAACCCGGGATTGCTTGTGTGTTGTGTATTTGCTTTATATCTAGTGGTAGTTTCATTTGACAGATTCTAAGTTGCTGCCTTTACTTTATTTTCATAGCTGATTTTTAGTTTTATTTCTCAAAAGTTGTCTGCTAACATATGAATGGTCTCTTTATTATAAATTGTCTATCTTTTAGAGATCAGAATACTAATAACTTGCAGCTGGCTTTGGGTACTTTTTAGACTAATCTTTAACTACTTTCTAATCGTGTCTTACACAGTACTATGTGTTAGAGGCAGAGAGTTAGAAAGAGCAAAACATTACAACTAGTCTTTAAAGTAGATTTTTCTCATTTTTTTATCATTTCTTAGACTTATCCTTAGCTACTTCCTAATCGTGTCTTACACAGTACTCTGTGTTAGAGGCGGAGAGTTAGGAAGAGATAAACATTATCATTGGTCTTTTAAGTGATTTTCTTACCTTTTATTTGCAGCAGCATGAATGGTGTCTAATGCCATTAGAAAGTGGTTCTTTGCTTTCAGTTCATTTTGATTTATTTATTTCTTTCAAGCTTTTCCTTTTCAGCAAGTAGTTAGAAACCACTAATCACACACTCTCACTCATCTAGAATTCACCTTACACACACTTTCACTCATCTGTTTATAATCATCACTCCATCTTAGGAAGATAAAATTAACCACAAACAACACCCCTAAACGACAAAAAGACTCTAAGAGGTTGCTTAAGTACATATAGTACACCTTCACTTCATCAGCTTACGAGCCCCGGGTTGACAATTAATGACATCAATTTAGGAACACTAAATTGACTAAACAGCAGGTTTCTCAGTTATACACTCATGCTGCCAGCACGGGTTTTCATAGGAAAACTCGCTCTAATCTCCTTCTATAATGCTTTCCTAAACTGGAGGAGAAGCATCGCTCACTAGAACCTTCGAGAACAGCGAGTTGCATATTGGTTGTTGTTGATATGGTCGAGCTCTCTCATTTGGGCCTCTTGATATTATCATCATGGGGATTTCCGCTTGAGATTTGGACCTTCCTCCCTCTTTTTTGGATCCCTAACTCCCTCTCCCTTCCTATAAATTCACTCCCTTCCTTCCCCAAAGGGTTGGTCATTGATTGCTACAACCCTCTGTTGAGATTATGCTTACATGCTACCCATTCTAGCTTGGAGAAGGAGTGCTTGAAGAGTCTTTGCTTGGACTTGGACATCCACCAAAAGAGGGGTCCAACATCAAGGCATAGGTTGTATGCTTCCCTTTTTAGTTTCTTAATATATACATATGATGTTCACTTTCCATAATTGTGTAAATGTTTATGCTATTAGCTTAATGTTCCTTGATCTGTTAAGTAGTTTATGTTTGATGTATGTTATATATTCTCTCGTATCTTGCATAGTACTTTGATATTCCTTGCAGGTTTTTGGACGTGAAGAACAACTAAGGAGCGAGGCCTGGAGCGAAAGATTCAAAGCCATCTCTAAGGATTGAGTGATTAGCATCAGAACGAGGTAGGTTCCTCCTTCTTCCTGCATTTGTCAAGCATAAGCTAGGAAAGTGTGTATTAGATTGTTTGGTTTGTTGCTAGACCCACTCATTGGGCTAGAGGGATTGCCTTTTTCCACAGAGGGGATTTTCCTTCACAACAGTGCACATATAAAGAAGGTTGATTTTTTGTAACAAGGCTGACCCTTTTAGATGATTAAGGCAGAGAAAATGGTAAGTGTCCTTCAAATCTCCTAATAAATCATCTACACAATCCTCTTCTAATCTAGGTGGATATTGGTGGCCACCCGCCTATTCCACTTGGACCCTCACTGTTGTTTCTTTTCAGTTTCCTTAATTGTAGCACACAACTTACTATTTTTGGCAATTTTTTCGGGTCCTAAACTTTCGGAGTCACTTTGAGGGACTAAAAGACATTTTTTAGGGAAAACAAAGAGACTAGAAAAGATCCAAATCAATTTATTGGTTTGTTTTTGGCCTCCTCTTTGAGATCTTTGAAACAGGGTATTATGATGTCCAAACGGAGATTGTATGCCAAAGTTATGACCCCGGGAAGTTGATGTACCAATTTGCCCAAACAAGTCTCACAATTTTGATGCTTCATCTCATAGGATTAGGTTTTTGGATTTTTAGGGTTTTCCATTGTTTCTCAATAATAAATAGGCCTTTGAGCCTCATTGCAACACAGTTCAAAGGCATGTAGCCACCACATCTCTTCTTAGAGATAAGCTACCATCGCTCGAGCTAGTATATTTCCATTTATGTATGTAAGAATGTTTCAGTTCTTTAATATTAATGAAATGAAGTTTTATTTCTACTGCATCTTTGTGTTTATGTGTATATCTATATTTTGTTGCATTCATGCATAAGTCTGGATCATCTTCATCAACGTCATGTGCAGTTGTTTATGCAAATCACTCTTCCACCCTAACTCAATTTCTTAAGCTAAAAGAAAAATTACAACTGTTTATCCAAGTCTCTCCATCATGCCTCCTAAGTTGCACATCCATTTGTCGACGACTTAGTGATAGAAGATAAGTTTGTTGATCAATTTGGTCTCAAGGGTGATAGGAAGTGCATATATGTGTGTGTGTGTGTGTGTGATACTTGAATTAGGGTTGCTACCCAAAGAAACTACTTGAAGCCTGAGTAGTATTTAACCATTACAGACATTGTAGATAATTATTTGAAGCAATATTTTCCTATTTCCACGACTTGGAAAATCTAAATGGTATTATTTCTCATGTAGGCATGGTTGGATTCTCTGCAAAACAAATAGGTACCAATTATATCCCTTCAACTATGCAACCAATAGGTATTTAAACGAGTTGATCACAAAGTTATCCCTTGTATTCTCAAAGGAAAAACTATACAAGGTCGATGGAAAAAATCAAACGCACTGAGGTATGTACTAAATCACTACATGAAGCAAATCCCTCAAAAAATTAGCATTTGACTCCTTTGTATTAAGTCTACAAACAGGAATCCATGTTGGGGTTTGAACATCAAAATAAACCAGCCTTGGAGATAATGATGAGCTATTTTTTTTATGGCATCCACTAACTCCCTAAATCCAATAGTACATGAAGTGAGCACAACACAAGCTAATATTCCTTCCATTGTTAAGCCCCTAGATCATAATAGAGTTAGTCAATCATTTAGAACTAGGGAATTAAGCCTTCTGAAATCCTATGTAATGGCCAATTGTGTGTGGAGTTAGGGTTAGGTATTGATTGTTACTAATAGATATGAATCATTGCCTAAAACTTAACGCTTGTGGTATTAATTCTGAGTGTTTCTATCTTATAGCTTTCTATCCTAGCCAATGTCAAATAACGTTCTCCATTCAGACTCACAAGTTATCAGATAACATTTCCATGTCAGATTCACTAATTATCAAATAATGTTGTCCATTTCAATCATGAATATTATTATCATTTAAGATGGGGTGGGTGAGTAATGATTTAATATGTTTCATTTCTGTACATATTCATTATCCTTTTTTTCATGTTCCTTACATCAACGGATCTTAGAACAACATGTTCACCCCTTGACTTGTCTAAATCTTTTATCAATATGTCTGTATCTTCTGTCTTTTGCTCCTCCTCTACGAATTTTTTTTCTACACATTGTTTCTCAAGATCAACCTTGTAGTTCTCCATGCACTTGTTTCAATTGCTACAAATAACTCATCCATTCCGACACCTATTACTTACAATACCCCAATAGAGCGCAAATTTTGATCAAACTCATCAAGCACAAGACATAAGCTTCTACTAAGGTCAAACGTGTAGGATTTGTCACTCTATTGTTTTCTAAAATGTCTCGAAATCTTCTATCTGTTGTTTTTCCATGTCTACCACCATCAATTAAAAAATGCTACCAAATGTCACTTAATCAAACTAATGGTCATATACATCAATATTGTTAAACACAAGAACAAGAGGCAAGTGTGTCTTGTATAGAATATTGCATGCATAAAGCATATTACTCATAAAAGTAGACAAACTTGTTAAGCGAGGAGTATGAATCACATAAGACACCAAAGTGGGAAATGTAGATGCAAAAGCTTCTATAATCATGGCTCCTAAAGCAAACCAAATAAATATTTCTATCTTCCCTAGTGTGTCTACTAGAACATTTTCAATATCATCTTCCCTTTTCTCCACCAAACCTATAATTTCCAACGTCCTTCTATGAGATAAGGGTAGACATGTCTTGTTAGAAGTGATTTTAATCAGTTAGGTATTGACCCAAGAAGAATCATATAGTTGTTAGGATAGCTCAAACACTTACTACACAAAAATAATGTTGCACTACCAAGCCATAGACAGATATTTCTACACAGTTATTGGTTAAAAATTTAACGAGAGCATAGCATTGGGACCAAACATCCTATACATGGCAGAACTTCTCACTTTTCCTAAAATGCAAAGCTCTGATCTTTTCCTAAAGTCAAAAGGTATCCCTTTGATGTTGCAAATGTAGCCTTTGTGGGTTGTATTGCCCCATGCTGAATAATTTTATTATGTTCTTCATGTATCTCTTTTGTTCCTTTTACTGTTATATCAAGGTGGAGGATCCATCATATGCCATATTTCCTCATGGATTGGCTCAAAATATAAAAGA
This sequence comes from Pinus tabuliformis, assembly GCA_031772625.1. Classification (NCBI taxonomy): domain Eukaryota; kingdom Viridiplantae; phylum Streptophyta; class Pinopsida; order Pinales; family Pinaceae; genus Pinus; species Pinus tabuliformis. The sequence continues at coordinate 315,681,551 of CM062815.1, read as the reverse complement.
TACACCTGATATAAGGATCCCAACCATGATTAAAATAGTTTGAAACACAAGATGATAATTCGATTTGTTGTCTGTAGGTTTAAAAACAAAAATCTTAGAATAGGAATGACCAATATCATCAAAGGCCTATAGTCCATGAAGAAAAACTCCACCATTTCTCATAATAGTCCAATCGCAATGTCCTTAAGGTTATCTTTGAATCTTTTCACATTTGCACTTGATTAATTCCTCCTTAGGCATAAGATAAATACTAGGATCTAAATGTATCCCCTAAATCATAATAGGTTCTCCATCATTCATTGCCTTTTTCAAATCACCAGCCAAACCTTTTAGAACAACCACGAAGATCATTACAATATTGTTTTGTTACTGGAATTGTTCATTATCAATGATAACGATACGATGGATTGAAATGTTTCCAAAAAAAATTGCATTACATGAGTGAAGCACCCAAAGGCTAAAAGTTCATTATCTAAATGTGGATCTCATAGACTCGAACCTTCCCATGTACCACAATCGATATTACACAGGTAAACATACAAAACTGAGATTGGTGTATCATAAAAATATTCAAACTTGAATTTATTTCTTCGATCATAGTTACCTTTAGTGGCCCTCTTGAATATTTCCTTTTAACTATGAGCACTGATCAACAGTGAGGAAAAATGTTGACAGCACTCCTGATTTACATTAATTTGGGCAGAGAAGAAAACAATAATACAAAAACTAGGAGAAGTTGATCTATTAAACAAATATGACCCATAGGGGTCTTGGATCTATCAATTGATCCATTTGGGTTATTTCTGGCTTCCGGTGAACTTTTGTGAACTAAACATATCCATCAAAAATCTCACTACTAAACCTTTATGCATCCTCTATGATAAGAGGGCTCTTGTAAATAGTAGATCTTCCTTTGTGAAGCTTGTAAGCAACCCAAAAGGAATCAATTCCAAGCAAGTAAAAATGTCTTTTGTTTTGCACACCAAACATAGAGAGAGGTGTATCTTTTCCACATAACATGTCTTCATTTTCCTTGGTAAGCATAGAAATACATCCCTTTGCACCTTGGATTGATTGAATATTTGTTTTGGCATCACTGTCCTTTGAATTCATGTTTTCTAAATGTTCGATAAGTTTTCCAAGTTCTTCTACCTTTTGTGACCCTAGTTTTTCAAATCCACTATCACTTGCCAGAACAATTACTTCACCATTAGAAAAAATTCCTATCATAGTTGGAAGTTCCTTGACTCCAAACTTCTTAGCAATAGGATGTGATGCATCAACAACCTCTAAGTCATAAAATAGTATTCTATTATAATATAACCCACTAAGAGCTTTCCAAATTGTCGGGGTGTGCTTTTTGGTGGTGAGTAATAACACCCGAGGTAGCTTCTGTGATTCCTTTGACATATCATTAATATCATTACTATCAATTATTTTTGAAAACCTTGGCAATAGATCTAAGCAATAGTTCTTGACATCCTTCAAGTTCCACTCCCCAGTGTATTCTATCATGGATCCTTTCCCATTGCTTCTGATGAAGTAAACATATAATGTTGGTGTTCTTTGAGGCCAAATATTTTGGTCTTTGCATAATTTTGTTGGATTTGGTAATTGATAACACCAACCTTCAAAACTCCTTGAAATGATTTAGCATTATAAGCCAGGATTCCCTCCAATTATTAGTAACCTTTTGATAACAAAGAGTATAACATCAACAACCATGTTAAACCTTAATTAGTAACTTTCTGCTTAAATTTTTTAGCATCTAGCACTTGAAATTGAAGTGACTTTACTTGTATCTAGGCATGCAAGGGAATAGGAAATACATGTGTGACTATAATCCTCATAGCTTCTTAAAAACCAAGAACCCTTCACCTATGTAAACATAAATGGAGGAATACTGAAAACAAGGCTAAAAGATCCTTCACAAAATTGATTGACTGCAAATGCCACAAATGATAACGTGTTCAAACATAAGAAATGTCTCATGTGAGAGTAATGAGAAACCATAGCCTTGATGATAGCTAGGTTATTTAAGGGTTTAGACCAAGTGAAGCGACCGGAATGACCATTAAAACATTGAAAAGCAATTCTATGACCCAAAATTTAGGTGTACAGGTTAAAATATTATGGTGGTGTTGTAACGGCTATGACAAGAACCTTGAGGATCCATCTTGGGGCATCAAATGATGTTTTTTGGGTTTCATGGTTTGAAAATTGGGAGAATTTTGAAGTCTAAAATGGGTCTCGTAAGGGGAATAATAAAAAAATAGTTAAAATAATAAAATAAGAGTTATAAATTTTTAAAGAAAAAGAAAGAAAACTCTCTTTTTATTATATTTTCAGCGTATCTCCTTATAGGTTTACTCAAATGTCAAGTCTAGACACTCATTGGATGTAGAATTAAATTTCACATCCAACGAGTAACCACTTTGCATACTTCTGAGTAGACCTACATAAAAAAAAAAAAAATTGAAAATACATGAAAAAACAAGTTCAACATGTTTTTTTCATGTATTTTCATTTTTTTCAATGTGGGTCTACTTAGAAGTATGCATAGCAGGTACTCGTTGGATGTGGAATTTGATTGTGCATCCAACAAGTGTCCACACTTGAAATTTGAGTAAACCTACAAGGAGATAAGCTGAAAAATACAATAAAAAATAGTTTTATGCTTTTCCCTCCAAAATATTCTCCCCTAGGCATGACATCACCATCTTAAATCCTATTGGTTATTTTAAAGTTAATTTTATTAGTATATTTTTTGTTTTGAGGCACATTTTTTACCTCAAAAATTCCCCTAATGACTTGGGCACTCTGCATTCCAAGTTTTTTCCAACAATCTCAATATCACCTCAATCAGAATTCTTATGTAGAATTTAAGCCTCCAACAAGTTGATCTACCCAGTCGACCACCATGGTACAAATGGATGGAACATCAAAACCCCTTTATTCACACATGTGGGGCTAGCCATGCGAGGACTTTCAAGGTCCAAAACCTTATCACATTGATGATTGAGGAATTCAAGCCCCTAACCCTAGATAGTTATCAACTTATGTTAAATATCTAGTTGATAGGAGCAGAATGGGTTCCATTATTTTGCATTGTGCTTGTTTCACAGTTGAGAAAAACATATGAGAGTCATATTTTGAGAGCATAACGGAGGGGAAGGATGATTTTGTAGTAGCCATTCAAGTCACATTGTCAAAGGTAACTACATAGGAGTGCTCATTCCTCTGAATGTTCATTTCTATGACTAAAGCAAAGAGAGAAGAGGATAGGCCTCACCTTCTAGTTGATTTTTCTCCTATATTGGGTTTTCTAAGATAAATCTTGTGTTCATTTATGGATGGTGTTTCTATGTGTCTATTCATTCAATTTGTTATTTCAAATATTTCGTAAATTTGAAAGAAAAAAAACTAGTAAATAAATAATCTAAAATCTAAGGAAATAACTTGTATAAATATAAAATTTCATAATATTTTAAATGTGTTGTGACAAATTGTTCCGGAAGAATATCTCTGACAATTTACATATCATCAGAAAATTGGATGGGTTATAAAAATATAAGCCCAATTAATTGATTTATTAACATGAATCAAACAACTAAGGCCCAAAGAAATCATTGAGTACCTAATCAAGTAGAAGAACTTACCAATAGAGAAAGGTGACTTGGAAATATGAATTCTTCATAAAGAATCATCAACAACTCATCAAAGTTGAGGGAAACACTTGTTTGAAGGAGAGGTGCATATTAAGCCACAAATCTAGTCGTCATTTATTATCACTGTATTAATTACAATTAAGTAGGTTTATTATTGTATGATGTTTTCGCTCTTTATTTACTATATATACATCAAGGAGATTCATGTTGTGTATTTGAATATCTTAAAATAAGATGTTGTGCCCTTGAAAAAGCTTCTTATTCATTCACTAGTTCACCTTATTTAGGCATGGCATCTTTGAAAAAACTATCATTATTGCAATAAACTTGCCTCAAATTATTAGAATTCAGTTATATAGATATTAGGATTCTCATTAATCTAAAACTTTGATTCAGCTTTCAACAAAATTAGTCAAACTATAGATGTAAAATTGAGCAAAACTCCTAGTTACATCATTCCCATTTACTAAAACTTAAATAATAATATAAATCTAATTATACTTAGAATTTCTATTCACTACTATCAAATTTGTGCTTTCACTCTAAAATTAACATAATAATCAAATAAATTTTATAATTTTTCTTATTATTTTATTCAAAATATTTCCTATATTCATTAGATTTTATGGCTAAAAAATCTAGAACTTCGACTTAATAATTCTAAGAGCTCGAATTGTTTGTTTCTATTCACTCCTATCAAATTTGTGAGATAAAATATCATCTTTCCCTATAAAATTAACATAATAATCAAATAATTTTTGTAACTTTTCTTATTATTTTATTCAAAATATTTCATATATTCATTAGAATTTATGGCTAAAAATTCTAGAGCTTCGATTTAATAATTCTAGGAACTCGATTTGTTTGAAAATAGCTTTACGTGTCCCTCAAATCCGCTTTCCATACTTCCAAGGCCTTGAATTTTTTGAGAGATTCCAATTGCACCCCTTCAAACCTATATAAATTTCCATGTAAAATACGGAGATGCATGTTAGACATTTTGTCATCTAGTGCTTTTCATATTTCATTCTTTAAGCTCCGATTTCAAACGTGATAGACATTTTGTCATTTAGTGCTTTCATAATGGGGATCCATGAATATGATGATAAGAAGCCTACTAATGCTCAATATTTGGGAGAGTCACAGCGTTTCAACCAAAAGGATATTGAAGAAATGGTGGAGCCTTATGATAAGTTATAACGGAATAATTATCACTTAATTAATTTGTGAGGGGGTTAGCTTTATTAGATTATTAAGTTGGGAAGATAAAGGGTGGAAATTATTGATAGGGGATAAATATTATTTTATAAATGGTTTAAGTTTGATTAAGTTTGATAAATTTTGATGATTTCTCTGATGGAGTGGTTTATCGGTAATAGAATATTGGAATGGAGTATGATGCAATTTTTTTACTATAGGTTTCTGATCAAGGTGATGATTGGCATGCAGAAATTTTGTTTGGTGAAGGTGGAGGCAGCATTTAGAGGAAGAGCCTCGCCCTCCACTTGGCCTCGCATAAGATGTGCGTGGCATACTCTCGCCTCAATTTACGACATCCAAATATTAAGGTCCTTTCAAATTTATTGCACGAGGATGGGAGATCGGGGTTTTGAGTATGTCAAGGGTTCAGACACTTGATTCGTTCTGTCAGTTCAGCTATGGATCATCTCCCCTATGGCAGATTGGATGCAGTTAGTAATTTCACTGACATTTGGAGAAGGTTCATTAATGAGTTCACCATGATATGTTGTCTTACGATGGTGGAGTCCTAGGGTAAGCAATACACTTGGTGGTTGTTCTGGAAATTGTTGAGAGTTCAGCGCTTACCATGTAAACGTTATATTATCACTGTAGCTATATATACAAGTCTTGCTAGTGTCTCAGGATGACAGACGAGTTGTCAATGTCTTTGGAAACTTTCTAGTGCTACACTTAAGTTTGGGTATTTGTTTCTCAATTGGTTGTTTCACAGTTAAGGGAAGGTTGTGTACATTGTTGTTTTTATGCGAGATTCTGGGAGGGTTCGACCAATTCATGCTTCAGTGTTGGTCGTCACTACATTCAATAGCGATTTGTTATAAGGTCAAAGTTTTTCCACGCATTATATTTGGTTTCATCTAGTTAGTCAATGTTTTTCATGCTATTTTTACACAATACAAGGTCTAGACCCTCCTTTGAATTGGTTGTTGTTCTTCCATCGATGACACCTTAATCCCTCAACCCCTTTGGGATTTCATTTATCTGTCATGTATCGGTGTGTGGATTAAGTTATAGCGGATCCTTCTCCATTTGGTTCTAAATTAGTCCATCGTCTCATTATCCCTAGGTCAATTTTCACATCCCAAGTTGCCATACAGTCTTCTCCTCTTACCATAACGGTTTCTAGTGAAGTGTTTCAGTCTACGATTTGGATAGGTAAGGGTTTCTACGTCTTTGTTGGTCAATAACTATTCCTTTAAAGGTTTCTTGACAACTTGTAGTTTGTGGTAGTAGTGGGGAATTTCACTTCATCTGTCAACCATAAATTGGCCTTTTGTGTTTCAAAGGTGTCTTATTCTCTTGCTACCTGCCGCGGCTAGTTAAGTCAGTGAATCCAAAAGATTGTCTTTGTGTTGAATACAGGGTTCAAGCTCACATGGCTCCTCGTCAAAGATTACCCATCCAGAGGGGAGGTGCTCTGGGGATTTCTTTGTCCAAACATTGTAGACTGTTCGGGTGGGAGTCGGTTGCAAACTTCTTCAATTCCACTCCCATGGAGGTTAGAAAGGAGATTCTCACTCTAGAAGCAAAGGAGTTTGGAGACCGGATGTATCATTCTAACTCAGAAATTTGTAGTGGCAATTTCAAATGGGTTCCAAACCCAAGAAAGTTGAGAAAGAGAAGATTGTATTTCTTGCATTCTATTTCAACACACTGTCAGATGGAGACACTTCTCAATATGGTGATTCGAGACAAAATTTTTGTTGGTTAGGAAGAGTTGAAGAGAATATTGAGGGACATCAGGTATGATCTGGATGATATAGTGGTTACACTGAATAGAGTGGAGCGCTTCGTGGTTTCGGACTCAGATACAGATTCCAATGTTCATTAGAACGAGGAAGTTGTCATCAATGTACCAGCCCTCAATGTGGTCAAATCAAACTCCTCTCCACAGTGCCCAGTGATCATCTTGGATGTTTAAGTCCATCACTAATTTGGCTCTTATTTTTCTCTATTGCCAGTCAATTGTCATTTTCTATATAGATATTATAGTCTAGTTTAAGTATGATAGTTGTTGTTCGTTTGTTAAATCAGATATGCACCGCTACATCTAGTTTGTTTTGTTGGAAAAACCACTAGGTCAAGTCTTATCTCTCTTATTATCATGAGTACCCACAGAGTTTACTCCTTGGGAAAGTCTAAGTCTTAATAGTTGTGTTGGTATTTTTATGTTCTTCTTCAAGATAAATCTGAGCTTGAAAAATATACCAATATATTTTTTTTGAAACTAATAGAAATCAATGATCTAAAATTATAAAACAAAATAAGATAAAATTTGATGATGATATTAAAAATAAAAATAAAAAATAAAAATAAAAAAATCATTTTCCATTAAACATTAAAACTACTCCAAATTAAATTAAATTTAAACAAAAATATTTAAAGGAGAAAAAAAAAAAAAAAAAAAAACACAAAACTGCCCGTGTATAATGCTCAATTAATTCTAAACCTACACATCAGTTATTCTCTCACCTTCTTTTAATCAGAATTGATATTCGTATTGAAATCCCAAGAAGAATACGCGATTCCCATGGAGAGTTTGAGAAGATCGCTCAAAATCTGTTCAACAGTCCAACTTTATAATCTGTTCAACAGTCCAACTTTTTAGCAGTACCAGTGGGAGCCTAATAATTGTAATTCTACATTGAAGCTCACTCTGTCCGAATCCGCCATCTAATACCACTTTGAATTTCCAGAAAATTGGTTTTTGGGTTCCACAAAATGGCTAGTGACCCTGCAAATTAACTTGAGTTATCTGGCATAACATCACAGCCTTTCCACATTGATGGTGAACAAATTTGCAACTTCTCATGGCCACACTTTTGCCTACATATGCAAACAGTCTCTAGCTTCTCCTAGGAAATCTTCTGCCTTACTAATTTTGCTTTCACTCAAGGGTATTTAGGCCCCTTACATTCCATGAAAGTCTCTCCATGTCGATGGGGAGCTTATTTAGGTGTGGTTTAAGGTACTTCATCCAACGTTTGCATCTGGCTTGAATCCACCATATTTACGGTCTGTCAATCCCACAAGTTCACATTATATTTTCTGCATCTTTAGAAACTCGTCATTTGGATCCTCCTCTGTAAACGTAGAACATGGCTTTATTCTCAACGGAGAGGAGCAATCTGTTTGAAGTTATGATTCATTGATCAATCACATTAATTTTGATCAGCGCCTTTTGTTGGAGTTGTTTGAAGCGTTTTATTTTAAAATGGTTCTGTGAGACCGTTGGCGTAATGCTCATCCAAAAATTGTTTTTTTCTTTGTATATTTTATTCAATTGGTTTTTAATAATAATAGGTAGTGAGAGTCAGGGTTTTGGATAGGTCGATATTGGATGCTTTGTTAAGACACTCGTTAATGTGAAGACATTGAAGTTACTGGTTCAATTCTTAGTGGTTTTGGATTATTAGGTGTTTTGTTAAGACATTTTTTGATGCGAAATCACTGGTTTAATTCTTGGTGATTGTGGTTTTGGATCATTAGGTGCTTTGTTATTGGGTATTTTGTTAAGACACTCCTTAATGCGAAGTCACTGGTTCAATTCCCCATCTAAAAATCACTGGTTCAATTCAATTTATCAATGAATGATATATTAGACAGGACACTCCCGCCAAACTTTGAAAAAAAAAATATTGAAAATAAAAGAATAATATCATTACTCCAATAGTAGAAACAACCTAGGTTCTATCCTCCAGAAATATGTCAGCATGTGACAAAAATTCTTAATAGGTACTATAGCCCAAAAAGGCATGAAAAAAATAGGGAATTGGAAACTTTGATATAGTCCTTACATGAAGCTCCTAATATATATACTGCGCTCTTGATTTTTTCCTTTCTCTTGATCCAGCTGTTGTTCCTACATTCCGTACTAATTCCTTGAAAGTCGGTTTCCTGATTTTTATCCGAAATTCATGCTTCCATGGGGAATGATGCACATACTTGTATGAGGGTGTGATGTTGATCTTCAGTGATCCTTTAAGTAATTTGTCCTTTTATACTGTTTTACTGATTTTTCCAGTAATTTGTTTTTGTGATTTTTAATTTGTCTTTTTTATCTTGTTTTACTGATTTTTTCAGTTAAAGATATATTAGCTTTTGAGAATAAATTACTGTAAATAAATTCTAAAGACCTTAATTAGTCAGTCACCGTAACCTGAATTAGTGATAAGATTTGTTTTCATATTACTTATATCTTCTTACACTACCGGTTTCATATATCCTCAGACACTAAAAGCGTATGGGTAAGTAACTTCTAGAAATTTGAACTCTAGATTTTTTTCCTTACTTTGCTCCTACATTCCCCAGTAATTGCTCCTACATTCCCAGTAATTCCTTGAAGCTCGTTTTCCTGACTTTTATCCGAAATTCATGCTTCCACGGGGAATGACCTTCATAATTGTATGAGGGTGTGATGTTGATCTTCACTGACCCTTTCAGTAATTTGTCCCCTGAATATATCATTTCTTTTCCAAATTCCTTTTACCCTGTTTCAAGTTTCAGAGCATTTCTTGTACACCCTGTCGCATCTGTTACTTTTGTTTTATGGGATTTCGACTTTAGAAAGTATTTGTTCGTAATCAAAGATTCAACCTGTTACCAGTTTTGATATCCTGGGATTATGATATCACAGAGCCGCTCGGAAATTTCATCTGGTTACATACCCTGGAATATGATCTGTAATCTTTAGCACAAGTAATGGAAGAGAATTTGATCATTTTTCCTAGATTTTCCTGTTTGCTTCAAAATCTTTTCATTTTTAATTTTTAATTCCAGAATTCATTAGAAAGAGAACGGTGTCAAACCCATACCAGGTGCTTTGAACAACTCCTCTGTCAGGTCGAAAATATTTCTCCAGTAATGCAAATTAACCCGTCTTAAAACATACGAGCCAGCTTCAAAAGCCTCCTCACTATATTGGCATTCATTGACTTCAACAAAGAAGAAACCCTTCGCACAGAAGTGCAGATCGATAAACCCTTTGATTCACCATGTTGAAGATATCCGTTTCTGGGCATAAATTCTGTTAACCAAAAGTTCAAACCCCTATAAATTGATATATTAGGGCATGACTAGACATGTAGCTAATGGCTTCTGTCGGAATTTTTATTTTGGAGGGGTTGGTAAGGTCTTAGAAATACAGCGATTAAAATGATAACTCCCCTTTGCTTGCTGCGATGACTCTGGCGCTCCCTTATCTTCTAAAAGGACAGATTTGTATTAAGGCCATGAGGGACCCTCCCCTCTCCCAAATTCAGGACCGTGAAAAATAGTTTTCAAGTTACAGGGAGTGAATAGTCTTCGCTCCTGCGACCCATCACCGTTACACCGACATACCCATTACACATGGCATAACCTTTTACGAATATCTTAACGATGAACACACAATAGCCTTGTTAATAAGACTCTTCTACTCCTTTAACACAGTCCAAATCTGTTGATGCGTACCTTTTGGGAAGGAAGAAAACAAGATATAGCTTCTCATACATAAAGTGGCATCACTAAAGTCATCGTTCCTTTTTCAATTGGATGGTTATATTCCACGCTTATACACATCAGCACCATTGCAATAAGCAGAGATTAATTTTAAAGCACAGTCCTTTTTATCTTCGAACTAGTGTCCCCCAGAATTAGCTTTCAATGAAATGCAAGTAAATTTTTACTATTTGTGAATCTGTAACAGAGGAATTTGTAAATAAAGAATAAGAATATATATATATGAACAGAAACCCTTCTTGATGATCAGATCCATGATCACAAGTAACCCAGGCGTACTATTTCTATTTAGATAAAGATAAAAAAATTCATGTACCCAGTTCAGAAGTATTGTTGCGATTCTAAACTTACATCGTATAACATGAAAGACAAGATTGCTTCAAAACATAGAGATCAATTTCAATTATACGAGACCTGATGATAATGAGCATAAGCAAGCTTTTATGAATCGTAACAAGAAGAGCAAGCAACAAACTTTTTGATGTCCTTGTTCTTATGCCTCCAATGCGAAGTAACAAGAAAAATACTTCACGAGTTCGAAATTTTGTGTCCATTAAAAAGATCACTTGCTCTTTAACACTCATTGGAGGACAAGCTATACAAGGTTAACAGGTCTGGATCTTTATACATCTTACAGAGACACAAATGTAATATATATACACTCGACTTGGTCCAAAGTCTTCTGCACAATATGCTCTGGTCCGAAGTCTTCTGCACAATATGCTCCTGAGTCCGGTGAGACCGTTGAAGAAAAACTCTTCGGACCTCACCTGTGCTTATGTCTAATCTAATTTACAAGTTTGGCTCTGCTTAAGACTAGTCCTAGTTACTGTCACCTTTTGAGGTAACTGCATTCATCATCGATACCCATACTTTTTACATCCAATTTAGACTCCCCAAAAATAAAAAAGTTAAGCATAGACTCCCAAAAGGAAGCAAAAATTGTAATCATATACAGATTGTATATCTCCCAATCAGCTCTTGTGAGCAATCAGGAAGAAAATACTTTAAAGGGTAGATTGAACAGCATTAACAGGCAATCTCTCTTCATATAGGCTCTCTCTATGATTTTGTTCTGGTAACACCTTCCCCGGAGCATGAAAGGGAGGGAGAGGCAATCTATTAGGGCTCTCTCAATTATAAGCCAGTTATTGCTACTTCTAGTGCTAGTGCAGAGTCCAGAGTATGGACCTCCCAAGCCACAGTAAGAACATGAGTATATGTCTGAACCCTGCTCTTATAATCAAAACCAGTATTTCTGCACAAACTCATCATTTTGCTGGATTGGGCTGTTTAAATGAAATTAGCTGCTCTCATGGAAGGATAACGATCTTGAAAAGGCAGCAGGATTTGCTTGCAGAGCTTGCGAAGCCTTTCTTGAATCTTTAGCGCCCTGTGTCTTGGGTTGGAAGGCCTTAAAAATCCCCCCACTAGTGATGGCAGACTCCGGCTTGTCCCCTAGGCCTAATGTTGTCCAAATTGAGCTCTTTGCAGCCTCCCCTGGATCATCAATCCTCAGTGTCTTGGGAACCCACAAACACCCATCTTCAGACTGTGGCCTCTTACCCAGAGATGGAGACCCAGAATCCGCAGCAGCGGGATTATTGGAAGCAGTGGTGGCAGCGGTGGCGGCCCAGGGTCCAGAAGCCCATGGTGCAGGCCCCCATCCGGCAGGAGGAGGAGGAGGCGGCGGAGGAAAGTAGGATCCAGGAACCATGGGCCAAGACAAACCGGGCCAACCAGGGGCAAGAGCAGCAGCAGCGGCATTCCATGCTGGGTTTGGAAAATTCCACCCATATGACCAGGCACCTCCAAAAAACGCAGCCCCAGCAGCCCCATTTGCCCAATTGGGTGACGGATCCATCTGTGGCCGAGGGGCTGCTTGATTGATATGAGCAGTCGCCTCTTTTCCAAACCCAGAAGAAGACTCCATTGTCGATTTCTCAATGCTCGGATCGCTATCCCCTCCACGTTGTATTTTATTCCGAGCTTCAGACCCAAAATTGAGCACAGTCCCGGTGGAGGCACCGGACTCCAATACATCCACAGGTACGACTTGAATCCTCGAACCCGCGACCTTGAGCGGCCGCACACAGGACGCAGGCAGCGCGGCACAGGGGATCATAACCTGGTCGACGCCAGAGTCCTGGTCATCGGTTCGAACCCCAAGGCCACACTCGGAAGCCGCCGAGATTACCTGACGGTAATGCGAGGATACCGTGGACGCCGCTACGGAATGCTTGTTCTTCCGGCGCCCGGCACCCACCGGCACGTTCCTGAGCGTCCCCCCGGCCGTCCAATATCTCTGGCAATTCTTGCAGAAATGACGCGGCTGATTCACGTTATAGTTATTGTAATAACAAAATTTGGTATCCATGCTCTGGCATCTTGGGCACGGCAGAAGCTTGTCTGGTTTCTTCAACACCGTCTTCTGCCCCCCGCTTTTTCCCTCGTTCATACTCTCATCCTTCCCATCCTCGCTGCTGCTACCAGTCTCCTGCTGAACTTCCTCCTCGCCTTCCGGGCTCTGTTCCTGCAAAAATAACACATACAGATATTAGACAAATCGTTCGCGATAACTACAAGATCTGACTTTTGCTTACACCTCGAGGTCTAGAGTTCGAACCTTGTGAGATCCAGGCTGCTGCCCAGAAACAGGTTCCTCCTGCTTTATTTCCTCTGCTGCGCGCACCGGGATAGTCTTCCCGAAGAGCTTGAACCCGGGATCGAATCCCTTCTCGTCCGGATGACCATGAATTCTGTCGTTGCCACTCAAACAAACCACCACGCAATCCTTCGACATCGTAAATGGGAAAATCAAATCGCCCCTCTCGAAAAAACCCAATCCCCAAACTGCAAATCTCCTCGCAACTCACCCCGTTCTACACGGAATTCCGAAACTCAATCTCCCCACTTCCATCAATAAATCTAACTTTCTTTTCAAAAGCCCGGAAATCCTGAATCCCTCTCATGGCGGCCCAATTCCACGAACCCATCAGGCGCCGGCCATACTTATCTGTTAACCCTGACGGGAGCGGCTTTAGCAACCCACGTGACCGCCCTTTAGGAACCGGGGGCTGTGCTGACGTGGAAAGCAACCTTCACCAAAACCACAAACTACATGTGGCCCAGAAATTACTATCCCGTGGACCGCTCGATTTCGCGTCATCTAACGTGAACCCAATTCATCTGCTGACACATCACAGCTTTGTACTTACGGTCTGCCTGTGCCTTCTCGGCCGTTAAGTGACGCGAAAAGCCCAAAAGTTGGCGTATAGTACACGTCATCCACTAAACAAGATTAGTAAACAATAAAACCCATTCCGATATTATCGGTTCGGAAAGCTGTGGGGCCCGCCGGTCCGGAAACTTCCCTTGCCGCGTCGCGTTCCGCGGCCGACGACGGCTCCAGCAAAATTATCCGGACAGTGCTGTATACTCAATCCGACGGAGTCCGTACTTTCCCACAATCCCGGTGTCCCCATACCGTCGGATACAAGCGGAGCCCGTGTGTTTCAACCAGCACGCCATTTTCCTTGTATAGGGATATTCTTTAGGCATGGAATTTGAAATTTTATGAATTTATCTAAGATTTTTGTTTAAGACGGTGAAGATGAATAGAGGTGTGAAAACCAATAAATAAATTGCAATTCTAATTCAATTTTTGGTTTCCTCAATGTCGAGATAAAAAAGTGAATTTAAGACGTTAACAATTTTTTTAGGAAGTTTTGGTTACTGGGTGTAAGTTCCGGAAGTGATGATTGATGCTATATGATTCATTTCAGTGGTTTCAATTCCATTTCTTCACCCTTATGAGCATCCCCGATGCAATGAGCGTTAAGTGGACTATTCAAAAATCATGAGAAATTATCTAGTTACAACTACTTTTCATGAAAAATAGTCATACATTAATGACTTACTTAAATTAGTTGAATGATGACTTACTTAAAATAATTAAATCCCAAAAAATAATATTTAATCTAATGCACTAGGAAAACCCCTTGATACTTAATTTTCATTATAATTTAATTTTTCTGTATTTAAGAGCATTGTATATAAATTTGTTAATTAAATTTAAAATCAATTTAAATTTAAAAAAAAAAATGAACTTTCATCTTTTTATGAAATTTTGATTTTGATTTTATTATTTTTTTCAAAGTGTTATATAATTAATCATGGTTTTTTTTAGAAATCATCTATATTAATTACATTGAAATATTTTTTGAAAGTGTTATGTAATTAATTATTGTTGTTTTTAATTAAAAAGTATCTTATATTAATTATAATAATGAAGATTTTTGGAAAACTGTGCTTTTACTGAGATGTTTGACGTTTTCAAGTGAAAACTTAATTAATGATGTGAATAATGCGAGATTAAAGTTTAAATTTTAATTATTTGAGATTTTGAAGATAGAATAATAATAAAATAAATAAAAATATATATTAATTTAAAGATTATAAATGAAATTAAATTAATAAAAGTAATAAATTTATTTTAAATTTAGTCAAATTGATATGAATGTTATAAAATTAGGATAAATATTTATATCAAATTAGTATTAACTTATTTATTAATTTTATTTAGAATCCAAAATAGAATTAATTTTATTAATTGAGTTGTTTTTAAGTGAGACTTTTTGAAAAGTTTTATGGTTTATTTTTCAATCTAATTTGTCTAGAATCTGGCAAGGATTCATTGAAATCACAAGTTTGATGGATGAACAATCCAAGTGCCCATGTAACACCCTCCTCCCATATTTACCCAAGTTAACCGATCTGCTAGGGTAAACATGTGACAAGAGGCTATTATGATGTGATTCAACTCCCCATGTACAATTAAGGAAGTGGAAACAACAAAACTGTTAAACACACATGGGCAACAACAAATAGGAAATATAAAACATGACAGTACAATTTTTATTAACCACTGA
Organism: Pinus tabuliformis; assembly: GCA_031772625.1. NCBI lineage: Eukaryota > Viridiplantae > Streptophyta > Pinopsida > Pinales > Pinaceae > Pinus > Pinus tabuliformis. Next base: position 315,666,193 of record CM062815.1, on the reverse strand, counting down.
TATACATTTATAGTACATATTGTGACCGTTGGGTTTCACATCCCAAGGTCTCTTGGATGAACAATCCAAGTGCCCATGTAACACCCTCCTCCCATATTTACCCAAGTTAACCGATTTGCTAGGGTAAACATGTGACGAGAGGCTATTATGATGTGATTCAACTCCCCATGTACAATTAAGGAAGTGGAAACAACAAAACTGTTAAACACACATGGGCAACAACAAATAGGAAAGATAAAACATGACAGTACAATTTTTATTAACAATTGATATACATTTATAGTACATATTGTGACCGTTGGGTTTCACATCCCAAGGTCTCTTGGACTCCTTTTGTCCATTCAGCTTCCACACTAACCCATTGAGGATTAGGTGTCCAACATTCCCCCCCTTAATCCGAAGGGTTATGTATGAGTCCAAGAAGAGAGTTGTAATACAAAATGTGCAAAAATGCATGGCAGCACTAGGCTGAATATGCTCTCTGAAATGTTGGTATAAAGGGCAGTGGTTTAAGGATGACCACCAACACTGGAACGCTTAGTGCAATTCCCGGAACTCTTCCAAAACTGGCAAGAAGCTGAAGTCTTCTGCTAGAGGAAGTGCTCATATTGTTTTGAAGAGGGAAACCTTCAACCATGAAATGGAGGTCTCACCCCGTATAAAGGGAGAACTTCAACCTGAAAAGGGAAGTCTCAACCTGTGATGGTTTAAGGATGACCAACAACTCTGGAATGCTTAATGCAATTCCTGGAACTCTTCCAAAACTGGCAAGAAGTTGGAGTCTTCTGCTAGAGGAAGTGTTCTCAATTTTGTTCCTGGAATTCTTCCAAAACTGGCAAGAAGCTGAAGTCTTCTGCTAGAGGAAGTGTCCCAGATTACCAACTAGAGGCATGCTCAGGGGCATCTTTGTTTCTGGCTACAACTCTGAAACTGGTGTGGCAGGTTGTGGCTCAAGCTCGCTTGATGTGGCTTTGAAGCTTCTAAATGACCATCATTTCCCCCCTGTCAGATACAAGGTGAGATGATGGAGAAAACTCAACTGCAAGACTGTTCAATACTCTGGAACAAGTTCTGACATGTGACTGGAATATCTTCTTGGCTGTTGATGCCCATTGCCAGGAAGCGATCCATCCAAGATGAATCTTTGTTCTTGTAGGACGTTTGTTTCTGAAGCATCTGTGTGAAGAATGGGTGGTTTTATGACAGTGCTTACATGGATGAAGATCAAAACATTGATCTTTCAAATGGCCAACTCGGTCACAGTGTTGGCATTTCACAATTTGTTGTTGTTGTTGCTGCTGCGGCAGAGGAGCAAAATCTGGAACAGTTGGATGTGAACTGTCATGAATGAATCCAGCACTCTGAAACTGAATGTGCTTTGAGTACTCTGAAATATGAAAGGACAAGTCCTTGTCATATCCAAGACCGGTTCTGTGCTTGTTGTGGACAAGCTGTTCCCAAGGTCTGATGATGGGCTTGGGAATTGCAGACTGAGTTTCTGCATCTGCATGTACAACTATTGCTTTATTGGGTATTAAATCTGAACCAACTGTAACATTATTGTCTCGTTGTTTATGGGAGTCTGTTTCAATCTTCTGAACAGAAACAGGTTCAAAATGATGACTCCACTGCTGTAATTCTTCCTGTTGTAGCTTTGTCTCAAGCTGCAAAAACTCAATATTCTCTTGTACATTAAGCAAACAGGTTCTAATGTCAACAAGAGAAGCTTTGCTTATTCTTACTGTACCATGATCAAAGGAATGTATCAAAGTTTTTGAGAACTCCAATACTTCACCAACTCTGGCTATTTTATTCATTGTCAAAATTACACTGATCAGAACTATGAACTTGTAGAGAAAAATCAACACTCACTCGCAATATGTCAATACAATTGGATTTTACAACAGATTACAATTGTCTTCAAAAATAGTAATGGATCTCGATTGCAATTGTGTTTGGTTATATAAGCTTCATATTCCAACACATTTGAAATAACATAAAGTAATAAACGCCACATAAGGAGCATGAATCGACAAGAAAAATGACCAACGCATATGCCAGATTGAAGAGCAACCACGGGATTTTAAGAGGCAAATTTCTTAATATATAAAACCTGACAAGAATAGAGAAGGAACAATGCTTTGAACTCTGGATTCAAAACCTCTCACGCTTCCATTTCTTCATCGGGAAGGGATGCATTTAAAACCATTTTTCGTGGCCCACATGGAATGAAAAGTTGTTGTCACATTATTTGCAATCACAGAATATAGTTAACGCCAAAGAAATGGATCGAATCATCATTGTTTTCACACCATACATTGTCTTACCATAAGCAACCTCCTTGAATGCATCATACATAGCGCATACACTTTGGGAAAGACTGATAAACACGACCTCCTCACCTCTACTTTACAATGCCTACTACAGCCACGGTTGAAGATGCACATCCAGCTACCCAACCTTTCTGAAATTAGCAGAGGAATTCACACCTAGACTTGTGCAATCCCAACGATCTCTGGCAATACTAAGTCAGCCTCCAACTATAATCGAATTTTGTCTCTGGATTAAGCAAATTGACTTGCCCAGAAAATAATAAATTCGTTCAAGAAGATTATTGCTTCAGGAATTAAATGCATAGTTGCATCACTCATTACAGGACGATAGCAGCAATTCTTATACCAGTGAAGTATTTGATCTCCAACAATCACACTACAGGCGTCTAGTCTTTGAAAGCGACAACGTACACAAAATTTGTTCAGAATTTCAGCAAGCATTCATATGTGGCAGCAGGTTTCAGTGGATTAAGACCCTTACACCCTCAATTTGGACATTGCTCCAATCACACCATTGAACCATGTACAAGGGAACTTGTCCATCAAGCCATGCACAGAGAACAACCATAGTTCATAGGAAATTTATCAACAAATATGATATATATACCCATTTGCAGGAGCGCACACGCCAACCTCCAGGGTTCACAATACTTCTGATGTCATCACTGTCATGTTTATCGCTTTGGCCAAGATAGCTCTACTCGGTTGCTGAGCTTCCAAACGATGTTGTGTCGCCAAGAAAGATAGCAAACACGAGAGGTTTTCTTGGTTCTCGCAACGGTTCCATCGCATTGTTCTGACCCCAGTTCTTGGTTTCGGGGATTTTCATTGTTTAACGAGCGAAAAGGAATATCTTTAGGTTAGCAAGGGGCATGACACATTTAGTGAGCGTCCTGGTTCTGCTGATGAAGATCCACACCATTAAATCCGTAATGAAGATGATATTTATAACTTTGGTACTCCCTGCTTCATCTTGGCTCTCCTCGTACATGACAGGTTTACATTCATAGACGTTCTCTGGGCATTCTCTATTTACTTGGAAGCAGTTGCTATTCTTCTAGAGCTAGTTTTATTACAGAGGAGCAGGAACATAGACAACTTGATGAGGCAATATATTTTCTTTTCTCCGGCTTACAGGGGGTTCTACATCCTAAATTGGATTTATCACTATTTCACTGAAAAACATTACTTCCGATGGATACCCTACGTATCTGGGTAGATTTCTTTTACTACAATTTCAAAAGCTGGAAAAACAATGGAAGGTTGCTTGCTCATTTCACATGAGGTTCACGAAGCTTCCGTTGCACATACCATCTCCAGCTCCTGAAATCAAAGAATGATTCAACGTATTCAGAATTGGAGGAATGTAATGTATTCAACGTTGGAATGTAACGTCTGACAGTTTCAGGATAGTGGGTGAGCCAGAAAGGTATAGAGAAATTTGAATGGTACGCAGAATTTTGCAGTGATCAGACTATGATTGAATGTAACGCCAAAAGTCTGCAGCGATAAGCGAGAGGACAGTAGACATCAAAAGAAGTAACGTTCAATGCAGAATACAATAGTGCCCTCAGACAGGTTAATGATAAAAATGAACGTTGTCTTCTACAAGCGTTTCACTGTAAAAATTGTTATGGACTGTCAAGTGCATTTGGTAGCCAACAAGAGTGGGCAGAGACATTATTTAGAGGCCTGACAAACAGTAGGAAAAAATAAGCGTTATTTATAAGTGTAAGAGGATTGAGCGTAGACAATGACCCCCGCAGAGAGTTGTTATTGGGTGAGTGTTTGCAGGTTGCAAGTTTAGAAGACTAAGCGTTCTTCAAGGAAGAATTAGGTATTGGCTCTCAAACAGAGAAACGATGGAGGGCAGCAGTTCTGACAAGAAGATAGGGTATGGTAGCATGTTTGATGAGTAGAGGGTAGAACTGATGCTGAGAGAAAGGCCACAAGAAAACAGTGACTCAAATATGAGCAAGGCCAGAATTCGCCCGCTCTAATACCATGTTAAACACAGATGGGCAACAACAAATAGGAAAGATAAAACATGACAATACAATTTTTATTAACAACTGATATACATTTATAGTACATATTGTGACCATTGGGTTTCACATCCCAAGGTCTCTTGGACTCCTTTTCTCCATTCAGCTTCCACACTAACCATTGAGGATTAGGTGTCCAACACATTATGGCCTTCCACACATGCTACAGAGCCTTCAGGGGCCAACCAACCTTTCTAGGTGACCAACCCCTGAGACAACTTGACATTTCAGTGATCTAAACCCTCAGTCGCTCCATGACAAGCCATGCATGTGGCTGAGGCCTTCCAGTTGCTCCCATAGCAAGGCATGCCAATGACTATGGACTTTTTTAGCTAGTTTTGAGCTAGCAACCCCAGATTTTATGCCACGTTTTCAGGGCCAGGGCTTAGGCCACTGCCCAGAACTTCATGAAACTTTCAAAAATGATAAATAAGAATGGAATAAGGCTACTAATGCAATCACTAGTACAGGTACTTGATCTAACCCCTACTAGCCATGACAAGCTTTTCGTCAAACATGTCACAAATATGAAATTTACAAGTCGTAACAACAAATCTGACCATATGGGTCTCATACTTATCTGAGATTCATAAGAAAGTATTGATGTTTTATCACAATAGTTGCATTATCATCTATCATGTAATATATTCATTGTTCATTCATTTTCTAATCAAAACATGATGAAAGCCATACATCAAAATTGTCATAAAACATCCTATTAACCAACATATATTCAACATAAATAATAAAGATATAACAGTGATAAAAAAAAAATATGAACAAGTATATTTACCCATCGAATAAAAGAAGAAATAATCTTTTATTAACATATGCAAGATGAAACTAGGTCTAAGACTTCCATGTACCACCCGACCATAGATTGGGCTAAACCAAATCTTTCTTTCAGCCAATCACCCTCATGTCATATTCCAACCATGAATGTGGGATCTCATGAAACAAATCCAACAAAACCAAACCAGGGTTTCCAAAGGCCAAGCCACCTCAACCCTCAACCAGTGATTCCACCTCACAGTCAAACATCACTAACCATCACCAGATTGGTCTCTACCCAAGTTGTCCAGGGCTCTAGAGTGTTTGTTCCAACCAGGGCTTCCAGGACTAGTAACTCAACCCACATTTGTTGTTGGGCTTCCAAAGTGTTTGTCAAACCAGGGCTTCTAGGACTAATAACTCAACCCACCAACGGCTTCTAGAGCGCTTGTCCAACCAAGGCTTTCGGGACTAGTAACTCAACCCAAGTTGTCACAAGGTTTTCAAAGCGTTTATCCAACCAAGGCTTCCAGGCACTAGTAACTCAACCCACATCCATAAGGATCATGAGAACCAACCAAAAAACAAAAGGAAAGACACCCACAACACCATGGCTATCTAGGAAATGGCAAGGCTAGGAAAATCCACCGTCAATCTAAGCATTCCTCCAAGCCAATGACAAATCATAACCAAGAAACCACATGAATATGTCATGCATGCCAAAACTAGTAAGGAAATCATACATGAAACTCGGTACCTGCAAGCAAAACCTATTGTAGTTGCCAATCTCGATGTCCTCTTGTGCTTTCCTTCTCTTCCTTTGCATTCTTGCTCAAAATCTCAAGTATGCCACACTCCTCCAAGAGTGCTCCAAGAAACTCTAAGTATCCAAGAGTATGAGAGAAAGACTAGAATAGAGAGATCCAAGCTAAAACTGACAAAAACCTAACACTAACAAAAGTCATGAACTGATCCTCATAAGCCTTTTTATCATTTAGGCCCCTATTTTCTTCATTTTCCATTATTTTTCCTTCATTTTCCTCCTCACATGCAACCTGTGACCTTTCACCTTCCTTTCCTCATAATTTCCTTTATTTACATAAATAAATGACAATTAATGCCTCTTTGTCTTTGCCAATTTCCTTAGCCATAATAAACCATAATGAACACCCACTAGGATGTTTTTCCCACCATTCAACTTGGAATATGTGTCCCATGACCTTGGTCTTATATTTTTTACACGAATTTTTAACTGTGGGTTGTTACAGAACCCTCCCTGTCATGCCCCTACCCTGGCGGTATTCTTTCAACCGCACGAAGGGGGGTGCGGCACCACCACCCGTATTCTTTCTAACAATACTTACAAGTGTGGACTACACCTAACATTCCATACTTAGTTTATTTTTCACTTTCTGAGTATTAACTTTCATAACACAACGGAAACATTCAATTGTTCTTCTTTCATCATTATTACCTTTTACACATGTGCACAATGGATAATTAACGTGAGGGGCAACTCCCTGAATATGGTTATGCCCACAATGATAATAACAATCTTTATAAAATACAATTACAGTCTTTGTGAGAGAACCCCAATTTCTCTTGAGCAATTTCTGTCAAAATGTACAACTCGGCCTGCACCATGCAGCCTTGCCCGAACCACTGTTCGGAGCGCCCACCAATTCTACCGCCCATCGCACGTTCATCAAAACTCGTTCAGGAACTCATTGAACAACTCGTTCAGAAATCCATTCAACACTTCATTCAGGAATCCTTTCAGAACTTCATTTAGGAATCCGTTCAGAACTTCGTTCGGCAACTCGTTCAGAACCCGTCGTTCAAGAACTTGTTCAGTGCATCATTCAGGAACTCGTTTAGCTCGTTCAAGAACTTGTTCAGCGCACCATTTTTGCAACTTCGGCACTTTGGTTCGGTGCTGCAGTCAAGAGTCGATTGCACCTTCTCCACGTCCACCCTTTAGATCACCCTCACCTTGAGCTCACACTTATGAACTTCCAAACTTGTGATTTCTTCCTCCATGGCATCCGCCCATATATATGTTTCTCCATGGTTAAGTCATGGGCCAGCTTGCCCAGGTTGACTTGCCCATTCAGCGAACGTACCTCTAACTCACGTCAGCTCGCCCATGTCACCACCCCATCGGGTCCACATGTGTGATATAAATTTGCCTTCACCAAGTTCGCACACTTAGCCAAATTTTAGTTTTTCGACCTCTGTTGGCTCATCGTGCTCGTGCCTCGAGTGCCTTTAACCAACTACCCCAACTCGTCGCACTCCTCCAACTCGTGCCATCGTCGCAACCTTTCGTTGCAACCGACTCGCCCACTCACCGACCCGTCGCACCGTCAACTCGTCGCATGCTCGGCTTTTCGCACATAATCGGGAGTGCACCCACCCAACTCGTCGCACACCAACTGCTGACTCGTGGGCTTGACACTCCCCCTTGGGGGAACACTGTCCTCGGTTTTAATGACACCTATAACTAAAAACCACTGAAAACAAAACATGCTGCCTATGGAGTTTTATAACACATCTCATTGCAGTATTTACAATGGCCATTGCTAAAGATATGACAATCATATTGTTTACTGGAGCTTTATAACACAACTCAGTGCGATATTTACAATAATAACCACATATACACTCATACACATTTGCTTCGACCAACAAATAATCATACCGCCTATGGAGATTTATAACACATCTCGATACAATATTTACAATAATATACACATATACACATATGCACATTTGCTCTAACCAAAAAATAAAATGATATGATGCATGTATTAGCATCAAGGGAATCCATAGGCTCACACCTCCACCCTCAAATTAATACCAGGATTCACTTCCTTCCAAGGAAGTCCAGAATCCACTATCAAAGTCAAAGTTGCACCCAATGTCCAACACTACAATCTTGTGCCACTTGTCCTCTCAGTGAATAGTTACTGACTCATTATTCTAGGGCACACTCCTAATGTGTATTTTATTCCATCTGACAATGTTAATGACCAAAACAAATCCATCCTCAACCTTCCCTTCTCTGCTACACAGTCCCTCGGGCAATCTAGTCACCCCCTCTCGTGCAGTCACACACCTTCCAAGTTCCGTGGGCATCCCCTTCTCTGCTACACAGTCCCTCGGGTGACCCCTCCCTTGGCAAGGTTTCCTCGCATAGGAAATCCAAAAACCAAGGCATATCCCTACCTCAAAATCATCATACTGGTCATAGCATGTTCATGGAAATCAATGGACACTATTGGGTACCATTGTCCCACAATGGCCCTCCTCTTGAAGTGTTTTACCAACATATTGTTACATGTTCCAATTCCTTTTACTGACACTTCTAATTCTTACAGTCGATTTCAACCACCCTATCGGGCATTTTCCATGCTTTCTTGTACCAAGCACATAATTTCCATTAGATTCAAAACGAATTGAAATAAATCCAAATCATACCTCATTGGTGGTCCATCAATAAGGTACACTTGCACTTATGTTCACTTCCTGTCACAACAAGCCAAACTAGCTCTTGACCAAATCATCATGTATAAACATATCACATCCAGTTAGCTCAAAACACAACCATCATGAATCGCATGCAATCATCATAAACCAAAATCATAGATCACAAGAAACCATCATAAGTCAGAATCACAGATCACATGCATAATAAAATTGAAATAAAATATTGATACTTATCCTTTAATTGGTCCTTTGCTTCTACCTTTGTCCTTTGTCCTTTTGTGTACACACTGGATTCGTTGCCACACCTGGCAAGCATCCAATTCCTTTTCTTTTCTTCAATCACGTACACATACACAATGTACATCACAACACATACATCCACACACAACATACAACACCACACAACACATACACCTAAATTTGATATATGTCACGACACATACAACTACACCCAATGTACAACATAACACAATACATACTCCTACATTCGGTGAGAAACACAATACACATGTGTACACATAGTACAACACAACGAATACATATGCCAGAATGCCATGACTACACAATGCACATACGTAGTACTGCATGTACACAACACAACATGTACACTAGTACCACATGTACACTAGTACCACATTTACAACATGTACACAGTACCTCATGTACACAACACCACCTGCACAATGTGTACACAACATCACATGTACATGACACCATCTACACAACGTGTACACATCGCCACATGTACATAGCACCACCTGTACAACGTGTACACAACACCAAATGCACACAACACCACATACACGACATGTACACGACACCACATGTACACTGCACCACCTGCACAGAACACCACATGTACAACATGTACACAACACCACTTGTACAATCATGCACACAACACCATATGTACATAGCACCACATGTACAACATGCACACAACACCATATGTACATAACACTACATATACAACATGTACATAGCACCATATGTACACAACACCGCATATCCAACATGTGCACAACACCATATGCACACAACACCACATATCCAACATGCGCACAGTACGATATGTACACAACACTGCATATCCAACATGTACATAACACCATCTATACATGGCATTACCTATGCAATATACACAAAATACCATATATACAATAGGCACACAACATCATATGTACATAATACTTTATGTTACATGTACACAACACTAGTATTGCACATCCTAAGACCTCATTGTCCTTGCCAGACAACCTTGCTTCTAGTGTCTTTCCACCATCCATGCTTGCCCTAACATGTCGCAGATCACATTGCTTTCATCTCGCTAATGTATCCCTCAACATTACCTGCCATAACATGGACATAATATAATCACATAATATCAATTCATATCCACATGATATTGACCTCATAGATTTGTTAGGGCTACTCTTCCCACTTGATTCCTCATAAGACTAGGAACCTCTTCATGCCATTCACCTACATAAGCAATCATTCCTCCACAAAAATGATCCATAACGACCTTGTTAGACAATGACATACATACATACATATAAAAATTAGCATAAAACAATCATGATCTATGACGACCTTATCAGACAACGACATACATACATACATGTATACATATAGAGACATCAACATAATCATGATCACAACATAATTTCCAGATACCATAAGGTCAAGGTTAAGAGAACTCCATTTTATTTGTGCACAACATGCACAACATTGAGAACAACCGTTCCCAACATAGCGAAGGCATCTGACTCCTCAAATCCATTTACTTTACCTTTCCTAACTACCTTTCTCATGACTGGCCTGCCACCATCCATTTAACCAATGGACCCAACCAATCCAACTGACTACCATACTCTTGCCTTCAGCTGCCATTATATATGCATTGACTTCACCCGGGTCTTACCTTACCTATTGAGCTTCATCCAACTCTTTCCAAGCTCCATTAACTTTCTCTTTCCCAAACAATTCCCAATACCCTAAAAACATCAAAGGTAAGAACAAGAAATAAACAAAAGAAAACCATGAAAACCAATAACAATACAACACTACAAACAAAGTGGCATGCCCATGCACCAGACATAAACAGAACTGCAAACTAGGCACAAACAAATCACAAAAGACCGAAATCACAAAACTCCCAACAAACACCATGATTCAACCCCATGGTTCTCAATGCTTCCAAGGTAAATATCAACCCAAGCCTTCTTCAAGATTTCATGGAAGTATCCTTTGCAGTGCAATCCTTGCATCACATTACCATAAACACATAACTATCAATGCATAAATAAATATAAAATATACCCATTCCCTTACCTTGTTGTGCCAAGCACGTTTCCTTGTAACTAGACACATCCACACCATTTCTCAAGGGACTCCAATTCCTTGACGAATCCAACTATAATTGGAAACCAATTTTTATACTTGTCAAATACATGTTCATAAATATAGCACATATTCACATAATGTCAGACAAAATCAAGGTTTATAAGACTTCCTTTATTCAAAGTATGGAATTGTGGTTTCCAAACATAGCCAAATGAATTATCACCCAATTCCTTCTTTTACCCTTACCTTATTGCAAGCGAGTCTTACTATGTACTATCACATCACCCAACTGTTAGTTATATAAACACATCAACTATTACCTTGTCACACCAATACCAATAATTTTGCCCTGCAACTACTCATACATGTTAGTCACATGTTCCAAAGATCAAGACATAATGTATATTAATTTGAAATCAACCTTTACCAAGATGAATAGTCATGTCATAATCTTCAATTAACTTAAAGTCATTAATCATAATACTACAAATAGTACCCACTTACACTCAACTACATATTTGTTGTCTCAGCACATAATTTGTTAGTACAACCATCTTAAAACAAGATCATTCCTTCATGAAATCTTATAAAGACATACTCATATCATGCAATTAATCAAACATTCAAGCAACAGATAGATGACTTAATAGACACAAAACACTCAAACACCAAATAAACGGCATAATCAAACATTCAAACACCAAATAGACGACATAAGCAAACTCATACCTTAATGTATCTCAGGGGAGGTTATCTTGTCCGTACAATCAATCTATATTAGCACGATATAAATTCACAACACATCAACTCAAACATAAATAAGGTCATGATATCCATGATAGTAACTAACTAACATGTTAACATCATAAGCTCATAAACAATTATCATTCATGCATAACAATCACATATGCATAACCAGTCTAAATTAGTATGACATAATATCACAAATATGTCGGCTCATACCTAAATATCGTAACTATAACCATCCGCACAAGCCAATCTAGATTGGCATGATACATATAACATCATACTCATCATTCATATGACCATAATGCATACAACAACCAGTTACTATCATTCATGATTATCCAACACATATGCATATAACCGCACTGATTAACTAACATCTATCATATATGTAACCAAAAAAACCATAGACTAACAAACATGTACATGACCCTAATGCTTATAAAAACTATTAACCAACATACCTGCATGCCAAACATACAAACCTATATGATGATCTGCTCTTACCCCAAGGTCCAATGCTGCAACCTCGCTTTGATGATCTACATCTCTTACTTCATCTTAGCCAACACATCAACATCATAACATACCAATAGCATCATGATGACACAAGACCACAACAATGACCATCACAATGCATCTCTTACCTACTATACATGCATAACCATGACCATGAAAATGCATGCATAACAACATATAAACATTGACATGCATAACAAATGCATATACAACTGACATGCATTCATGACAAACACATCCCAACAACAACATCATCAACTCCTACATGGAAACACAACTGTAATAATGACCACCACCATGCATACATAACAAGCACATATACAACCTACATGCATGCATGAAAATTCACATCCTACCCATCCAGTCCAAGTGTTGAACCATGCTCTAATACCACTCTGTAACACCCTCCTCCCATATTTACCCAATTTAATTGGTCCATTGGGGTAAACATGTGACGAGAGGCTACTATGATGTGATTCAACTCCCCATGTATAGTTAAGGAAGTGGAACTGACAAAAAAAAAACCATTCTGACCTTCCACACACTTTACAAAAACTTCAGGAGCCAACCAACCTTTCTAGGTGACCAACCCCTGAGACAACTTGACATTTCATTGATCTAGACCCTCAGCCACTCCCATGACAAGTCATGCATGCGACTGAGGCCTTCCATTCACTCCCACAACAAGGCTTGTCATCAACTGTGGACTCTTTTAGCTAGTTCTAAGCCAACGACCCCAGATTCTATGTCGGTTTTTCAAGGCCAAGGCACAGGCCACTGCCTAGAACTTCATGAAACTTTCAGAAATGATAAATAACAATGGAATAATGAAACTAATGCAATCTGGTACAAGTACTTGATCTCACCCCCACTAGCCATGACAGACATTTTGTCAAACATGTCACAAATATGAAATCTATAGGTCATAACAACATATCTAAGCATAGGGGTCTCATACTTATCTGAGATTCGTTAGAAGTATTGACGCCTTATCACAATAGCTACATTATCATGTATTAGGTCATATATTCATTGTTCATTCATTTTCTAATTGAAACTTGATGAGGGCCATACATCAAGACTGTCATAAAACATCCTCTTAACCAACATATATTCAACAGAAATAACAAAGATATAACAACCATAAAAACCACATATGAACAAGTATATTTACCCATCAAATACAAGAGGAAAGAATCTCTTATTAACGTATGCAAAATGTAACCAGGTATGGTACTTCCACGTACCACCCGACCATAGATTGGGTTGAACCAAATATTTCTTTCAACCAATCACCTCCGTGCCATATTCCAAGCATGGATGTGGAATCTCATGAAACAAATCCAACAAAACCAAACCAGGGCTTCTAGAGGCCAAACCAGTTCAACCCTCAACCATTGATTCCACCTCACAGCCAGACATCACTAACCATCACCAAATTGGTCTCTACCCAAGCTGTCCAAGGCTCCAGAGCGTTTGTTCCAAACAAGGTTTCGAGGACTAGTAACTCAACCCATAATTGTTGCTAAGCTTCCTAAGCGTTTGTTCAACCAAGGCTTCTAGGACTAATAACTAAACCCACCAAGGGCTTCTAGAGCGTTTGTCCAACCAAGGCTTTCAGGACTAGTAACTCAACCCAAGTTGTTACAGGGCTTCCAGAGTGTTTGTCCAACCAAGGCTTCTAGGAACTAGTAACTCAACCCACAACCATAATGAACATGAGAACCAACCAGGAAACAAATGGAAAGACACCCACAACACCATGGGTATCCAGGAAATGGCAAGGCTAGGAAAATCCACCATTAATATAGGCATTCTTCCATGCCAATGACAGATCATAACCAAGAAACCACATGCATATGTCATGCATGCCAAAACTAGCAAGGAAATCATACATGCAACTTGGTACCTACAAGCAAAACCCATTGTAGCTATTGATCTTGATGTCCTCTTGCGCTTTCCTACTCTTCCTTTGCCTTCTTTCTCCAAATCCAAAGTATGCCACACTCCTCCAAGAGTGCTCCAAGAAACTTGAAGTGTCCAAGAGTATGCGAGAGAGTAGAATAGAGAGCTCCAAGCTAAAACTAAAAAAAGATAACACTGACAAAAGCCATGAATTGATCCTCATAAGTTTTTTTTTATCATCGAGGCCTCTATTTTTTTCATTTTCCATTATTTTTCCTTCATTTTCATTCTCACATGCAACCCGTGACCTTTCATCTTCCTTTCCTCCTAATTTCCCTTATTTCCATAAATAAATACCAATTAATGTCTCTTTGCCATTGCCTTTTCCAATTTCCTTAGCCATAATAAACCAAAATGAACACCCAATAGGATGTTTTGCCTACCATTCAACTTGGAATAAGTGTCCCATGAGAATAACTAACCCCAAGTCTAATTGATGAGGTAGCTGATGTTCATTACTATAAGGAAGAAAAAGAAAAGATTTAGAGGTATGTCAATGGAATGCCTGGGAGCCGAGAGCATGCAGGGGGTTTTTTCGAATTTTTTTTCCCGCGCGGCCTTCCATGGTGGCCATGACTGAGTTCCTGGAGTTAGTTGATGTGGGACCGCAGGCGATAGCGTTTAGGGAAGTTGATTTTTCCGTCTGGCAAAGATGGCGTTGGTTTCAGGTGAAGCGCGAGTGTGCTTTTTTCAAAATGAGTCGTTGGACATCGATCCGACACCCGAAGACCTCCTTGCCTGTTGGGGTCTGGAAGAAACAGAGGAGAACCTGCATCATTTCTTCCCGATGAAGGCAGTGATGTCAGTAAGCGTGGAAAGGTCAGCTGATGCGGGAGTTAAGGTAACAGATGTTATCGCCCGGAGCTCTGGGGGAACTATAATGCGGGAAGGGTGGCTATCTAGCTCTGCTCAGCCCTCGACGTTTGAAAAGCCGGGAAGAGATGAAAAAGTTTCAGGAGAAGAAGGTCAAAATCTAAGTTATCTGGTAGGATCGGTGGGTGGGGGTTCCAGGAGGGCTGAGGAGCCAAATGAAGGTATCTATCTACAGACTGATAAGCGTTCTGAGTCTTTCGAGGCTGTAGAGGGAGGAGATAAGCTGGAGGATCTGGGTGGAAAGAGGAAGAAGCCCAAAATTTGCAGGAAAAAGGCGGCAAGACCCAGTTGTGTCTTCGGAGTGGATATCCACATAGACAGGGCTTTGGAAGCATCAGAAACCCTTCTTGTCGGCAGAGTTGGTGGAAGGAAGTTCTCGGTGGCCTTCATTAAGAAATGGGCACTGGCTGAATGGAAAGAAGCTCCGGGACAACCAGAAGAGGTCAAGATGCTTGACAGAGGCTGGTTCTGTCTTCGTTTTGGGCAAAAGGAGCATGTCGAATGGGTGTTGTCAAAGCACTGGAGCCTAGGGAAGAGGCCTGTCTTATTCAGGAAATGGACGCCCCTCTTTGATGCCCAGAAAGAAAAATTAGAGGAGTTTCCAGTCTGGGTCAAACTAATGGGACTTCCTATTCATTTCTGGACTGACTCGGTTTTTTCCTCAATCGGAAATACTCTGGGTAAGTTCCTTGATGCTGACAAATCCTATTTACATTCTCATGATTGGAGCGCAGCCCGCCTTATGGTAAGTTTAAATCCAAAAGAAGGTCTGTCGAATGATATACTTTTAAAGTATCGGGGCCAAGAGTTCATCCAGACCCTGGACTACGAAAATCTCCCGTTCAGTTGTTACCGGTGCAAAGTATATGGTCACCTAGCTCGGGATTGCCCTCGTGGTCATTGTAGACGTCGAAGGCAGAGGAAAAATGGGTTTAAGACAGAGGAAAAGGAAAAAATGAAGATCACTGCTCAGAAGGAAGAGTTTCAGTCCAAGGAGGCCGAAGCTCTGGCAAATGTCCAGGAGTTAGGACCGGAACCTATGGAGGGCATTGGAATATCTCAGTCTGAGGTGACAACGAGTGCTGTTGTTTCAAATCAGCTCTCTGCAGCTGGTTTCTCAGCAGTC
Organism: Pinus tabuliformis; assembly: GCA_031772625.1. Classification (NCBI taxonomy): domain Eukaryota; kingdom Viridiplantae; phylum Streptophyta; class Pinopsida; order Pinales; family Pinaceae; genus Pinus; species Pinus tabuliformis. The sequence continues at coordinate 315,649,979 of CM062815.1, read as the reverse complement.
ATTGCAATGGAAGAATTGAATCAGGCTTGTCCTCCCCCCCAAATACTCCTCCCCTCTCTTATCAAGCGCTTTGCATGTGTCGTGTAGTGGTGAGTTAGATCGTTTATGCCAACTCTCAAAAGATATGACAGACACGAAGATGGGACTAAACACAACTGACAGTGTTCTAATGTCGGTTCCATCCCCCCCTCCTCTTGCTCCTACGCATTCCGGAGATGGAGGACGTGAATCTCATTACAATCTAAGGCCTTTAGCTACCAGAAAAGGAAAAGAGCCGGTAGCAGGCGGTTTGGCAATGGATGAGGTGTCCATAGGTCCAAAGAAGTTAAGAGGGAGGAAGTCGGACTTATCGAAAGCCAAGCTGAAGGCTATCATTGATATTGCTGGAGGAAAGCAGTTGTCACTGCCAGGGGTGCTTAGAGCAAAGCAATCACCTCCCGAAGGTTTTAAATGATCATTTTATCTTTCAATTGCAGGGGTCTTGCTAGTACCCCCAAAAAACTAGCTCTGAAGGATCTGGTCAGGGCTAACAAACCTGATATCCTCTTTCTTCAGGAAACGCTTGGGAAAGGAGATGATATTATAGGTTGTCTGCATAAGCTTTTGCCGGGATGGAGTTTTCACGCAGTGGATGCTAATGGGCATTCTGGAGGTGTGGCTCTGGGGTTTAATGTGAAGGTAGCGCGTGAAATCTCATCATGGGGAGCAGAAAACGTTTTGGCGGTGGAACTCTATTCCAACGAACTCTGTATTCCTTTTCTTTTTCTGAATATCTATGGTCCTAATTCGGAGCGGGAGAAGTTCTGGAACTCTTTCTTCGCGAAGTCCTTTTTGGCGCATCCAAATCTTATTATTGGTGGAGACTTCAATTTTTCGTTGGGCCTGACTGAATCCTGGGGGGTTAATGCTAGAGCGGATCCCCTCTCTGCTTTCATTCATCAGAAATTGGCCTTGTCGCCTCTTGTCGATGTTAACCCATCAAAGATGCGCCCCTCTTGGAGCAATCGCAGGATTGGTGATGACTGGATTGGGAAGAAATTAGACCGCTTCTTAATAAGCGATATGCTGGCGGAGAAACTACAGGTGTTCAGGCATTGGGTTGGAGATGGTGGCCTCTTTGATCATTTCCCGGTTCTTCTAGAGGTGAAAGGTGATTTAACTAAGCCAGGTATCCCTTTCAAGTTTAACTCCTCTTGGCTTTTGGATGCATCTTACATTAGTCTTTTTCATAAAACTTGGAGGAAAGCCGTGGTAAATGAGAATGAGAACCGAAGTCAGCTGTTTATGGAAAATTTATTAAGGATGAAGGCCGCTTCAAAATGCTGGGCTCTTCAAAAGAAGCTAAAGGAGGAAGAAATAATGCAAGCGGTGATCTCAGAACTTACCCTTCTCGAGGATCAGGGCTATGGCTTAGGTGCATCTCGATCGAGGATACATGAGTTGGAAATGGAAAGAAGGAGAATTCTGCAGCTCAGGGAGCAAAGTTGGCATCTAAAAAGCAGAGCGATCTGGTTACAGGCAGGGGACGAAAATTCCAAGTTTTTCCAGAATTATGCCAAAGGGAGAAAAAACACAAATACAATATGGGAAATGAAGAAAGCAAACGGTGACTTAGCGCTCTCTTTCGAAGATTTGGCTACTGAAGGGGTAAACTATTTCAAACACCTCTTTAAAGCCCCAGGTGAAGCCACAATCGCAGAAGTTATAAGGGTTGCCCAGATTTTTCCTCGGTTCATAGAGGAGGAAGACAATGAATTTCTCATGGCACCTATTTCTAAAGAGGAGGTTGCAAGCGTCCTCAAATCGATGCAAAAAGAAAAAAGTCCCGGCCCGGATGGCTGGACTGTTGAATTCTTCCAGCATTTCTTTGAATTCATTGGTGATGAGTTAGTGGAGGTGGTGGAAGAATCCAGACTTTCAGGTTCTATCTATCAACCCTTTAATGCTACATTTTTAACTCTCATTCCCAAGTCTGATCTCCCAGGTTCTTTTGCCGATTTCAGGCCCATTTCTTTGTGTACCTGTGTTTACAAACTTATTGCTAAAATCATTGTTGTCAGGCTAAAACCCTTCCTTTCTAAAAATGTTTCCCCGGAACAGTTTGGCTTTTTAGATGGCAGGCAAATACATGAAGCTGTGGGAGTTGCTCAAGAAACGCTCCACAGTCTCAAAGTTGGAAAGAAAAAAGGAGTCGTTGTTAAGATAGATTTATCGAAGGCTTATGATAGAATCAGCTGGCTGTACCTGAGACTCTTGCTAACTCATCTGGGCTTTAGTTTTGAACTTGTAAGATGGATTATGAGCTGTGTCTCGTCTTCTTCCATAGCTGTTCTGATCAATGGAGCAGCCTCCAGTTTCTTCAGTCCTGAACGTGGCCTGCGCCAAGGCTGCCCTCTATCTCCCCTCTTGTTCTTGCTGGCAGCAGACGGAATCAGTCGTTTGATCCATGAAGCAAAAAGTCAAGGTTTGTTGAAAGGAATAGAAGTTGCTCCAAATTTCTGGGTCACTCACCTTCTCTTCGTGGATGATATTATACTCTTCAGCAATGGCAGCCTTGATGATTGCAGGATGCTTAAGAGGATCTTGGACCTCTTTCTGAAAGCGACTGGCCTCTGTATAAATGAGAGAAAATCTACTATTACCTGTTCTGGTCTGGCTAGAGAGGAGGTGCGTAGGGTGACCTTGGTTCTGAACTTTGAAGTTAAATCGCTTGAGGATTCTTTCAAATATCTGGGGTTCTATCTGAAACCAGATAATTACAGGATAAAAGATTGGCAGTGGATCCTTGTAAAATTGGAATCGAAATTGAAACATTGGAGCCACAAGTGGCTCTCCCGGGCAGGTAGGCTTGTTTTAATAAAATCTGTTTTAATGGCAATTCCAGTGTATTGGGCGAGCTTGACTTGGGTGCCCAAAGGTATTATAAACTCAATTGAGAAACTTTGCAGCAGCTTTCTGTGGGCGGGGTCAAAGTCTGAGAGAGTTACCCCGTGGATCGCATGGGATAAAATTACTCGCCCTAAAGAGTGGGGGGGCTGGGGTATAAAAAACCTTGCTAATTTCTCCCAATCCCTTGCAGCAAAGTTGGCTTGGAGGATCATTACAGCGGAAAATCTATGGACTACAGTGACTAAAAGGAAATATATAGATCCATTATCAACGTTAGATTGGATCAGACTGCCGCAAAAGTCGTCCAAAAATTCCTCGGTGGTCTGGAAAGCAGTGGTCGCTTCCGTTCACATCATTGAGAAGGGGTTGGCATGGTATGTAGGAGATGGAACTCAGATCCGCTTGGGGCGCGATCCTTGGATTGGTTGTTCTGAGGGGTTTAATCTATCTCAAGGTTTGGTTGCAGTTTTAAAAGACAGAGGTTTATTCACTTTAAACCAGGTAGCTGATCCCCGGGCCTCTTCCATTTGGAATCAGGGGTGGCTTAAAGGACGAGACTTAGATTTGACCGAAGACAGATTGGAGGAATGGGACAGGTACACAAGGGATCTCGTCAACTCTTCGGTGCGGCTTTCTGACTCTCCGGATGAGTTAAAATGGGTTTTTGCTCAGAATGGCTTTTATTCCCCAAAGGAAGGTTACAAATGGATGATGTCTCAAAAGGGTTGGGAAATTCCGGACTGGTGGGCTAAACCGTTATGGAAGTTAAAAGGACCAGCTAAAACAAAATTGTTCTTCTGGTGTGTCCTTTTCTAGAAAGTTCCTACGTGGGATTTCCTTCAAAGAAGAGGCAGAATTGGTCCTGGTAGATGTCCTCTATGTAAAGACAGCGCCGAAACTGTTCAGCATTTATTTCTCTTTTGCCCTTTCAATTCTAGTCTTTGGGCAGCAATGCTAAGCTTAATAAATGTTCCTCATAGATGGGAAGGGCAGGGACTCTTAGAGGCCTGGCAGAGTTGGTGGAACATTTCATTAAACGAAAGGGAACGATCCATTCCTTTACTCATTACATGGGGGACTTGGCTGGCCAGAAATCAAGCTATTTTCAAGGACTCCGCTTTCCCTATTGGAAGACTTGCCGCTGAGGGAGCGGCCATCTATGAAAGCATTCCTATCCCTCAAGCTCCTAATTCCTCCAGAGCTGTTTGTCAAGAAGTCATTAGACACTCTATGCCGTGGGCTTATTTTGATGGGGCTTCGGATATTAATGGTCGGTGTGGGGCTGGCTTGATCATACATTTTTCAGAAGAGAAGATTGTTAAAGCCTCAGTAGGTCTGGGACAGGGTTCAAATAATTTTGCCGAATTGAAAGCCCTTCATCTCCTCCTCTGCTGGCTTATTCTCCGTAATGTGCGAGAAGTTCAGCTTTTCGGGGATTCCATGAATGTGGTGCAATGGTTCAACGGAGCTCATCGCTGCTACAATCTTACTCTGCTTCCTCTGTTTAGAGAAGTTTCTCGGCTCAGGAATCGTTTCATGGAGATTTCTCTTAGTCATATATACCGGGAAAGGAATTCTGAAGCGGACCGTCTTTCTAAAGAAGGAGTAGACCGTGAGATGGGGTCGTGGGCTGTCTCGGAGGTTGATAATGGGTTTGTTCGGCCTGTTGAACAACCCATCTTCGCTTAATCTTTCTTCACGTTTCCTCTGTTCCTGTAAATATATGTGTGTGTTTCTGTTTTTTCCATGTCTCCATCTCTCTTATTTTCTCCCCTGCCGGATTTCTTGGGCTGTTTTCCCTATTTGTGGATGCCCGGGCAGTGGTTCCAGTATTTTCGCAGCGGCTTCCAAATCCTCAATGATATTGTGGATGTTTATTGTGGATCCGCGTGGTCTTTTATTCCAACGTTGCTGGTGGTTTTGGAGGCTTTGTTCCCCTTGCGGTGGCTCTTCTTTGATTAGCTGCGGGCCGTTAGGGCTATGCTCAAATGTTTTGAGCGGTTTGGGAGGAGTTCTTCCCTCCTGCGACGGGTGTTCTGTCAGCGAGCAGTTTTGCTAGCTGAGTCTCGCCCTGTTTGCTGGTGGTTTCAGGCTTGGCGTCTTACTTACATATTTTATGTAACCCTTTTTACTAATAAAAAGTTGGAATTTTTCTGTGGAAAAAAAAAAGTGTCCCATGACCTTGGTCTCATATTTTTTTACATGAATTTTTAACCAAGGGTTGTTACAACCTGGGAGTTTTTCAGGGTGTTGAATCCATGTAACCAGTTTAAACAACCCAAATCAAGATTTCACCACAAAATTTTATGTGCTAGAAATCCACGAAAAATTCCAGTAAAGTCATAAAAACAACTCCTTTATTAATTACATTACAATTACAATTTTAATTTTAATTTTATTAATTAAAAAAAAGTGTTATATAATTAATCATTATTGTTTTTACCTAAAGGTCTAGATGTTAATTAGTAGGCAATCTAATATTTTGATGAATTCATGAAACAAAATTTTACTTTGATACAACGTATTATTTCAAAACCCAATTGATGTTCATCATTTTAAAATGACTTTAAATCCTCGTAACAATCAAAGTTTAATTTTTTTTGGTTAAAAAAAATTCTATTTATTTACATTAAAATTAGCACAATCGTATAAATTAATTGAATCTTAAAAGTCCATAAATATTCATTCATAATAAATGTGAAAACATACATTTCATCATACATATCATATTCTTAAAAAATCATAAAAAATAATTAAATTATAATTTTATTATTATTAATAATAAAAATACTTAATATAAGTTAAATATATATACATTTTGAAAAAACATGTAACAAGATTTTTAACCGTGGAGATTCGTTTTCACTTTATAATGGAAAATTTTAATTTGTAAATAGGTTTTCTTACAATACATGGGCTAATACCATAACTTATCAATACCATGTAGCCAAAAAACCATGACTTAGTGCATATAGAACTTGTTCACACGACATTTTTTTTAATTAATGAATTTATTTAAAATGACAAAAATTACATAATTACTTTGCAAATAAATCTCAACCTTTGATTTGTGTATATTATTAAAAATATTCTAAAATATTTTGTGGAAATTAAATATCCACCATCCATTTAATAATTGTTAATAATTAAATTAAAATTTTGGAAACGTTATTCTAAAATAAACACATTTATTCAGATAATAGCATAAACACATTTCCATTATATTTTTAATTATAATAAAATTTTGTTAAAACTAATCGTAATAAAATGGGTAGAATTCTATCACCATTCAAATTTCATGTATAATGGAAATATCATAGTATTATGATTAAAATTCTCATCAAGTAGAATTATGAACTCTTTTCATTGAGCCGAGAGCCTCATTCTACAACCCAGTATGATGTGGGCTCATTTTATAGCCTAGTATGATGTGGGCTCATTCTATAGCCTAGAATGATGTGTAACGTTGTCCATCCGTCATCAAAGTTGAAATTTTGCTCATCTCCGTAAAAAAAATAAAAATCTAAAAATTAAACAAATTAAATAACTATACAAAACATTAAATAATGTCCACTCATAAAAAATTGCACGTGAAGAAAATGGATCCTTCTTGGCTCATGTTAGATCCGTATTTAAGATGGGTCTATGCTGGTAATAAAAAAAAAAATAGAAAAGAAAGTGAATTTATTCACTTATTAAATCATCTTTATTGTGGGCTTGGAGTATGTCATAAAGCTGTGTTTGTTTGGCTAAGAGGAAAACAAGTTAACGGTCCAAGACCCAAAGGAATTTGGCAAGGGTGAAAGCATGTCCCCTTAAGAACCACCAGTTTGTCATTCCAGGTGGCGTGGTTTTCTTGAATAGCGGTGATGAGTCAACCTGCATTAGCTACTTGGAGTATGTCATAAGTTGTGTTTGTTTGGCTAAGAGGGAAACAAGTTAATGGTCCAAGACCTAAAGGAATTTGGCCAGAGTGAAAGCATGCCCCCTTAAGAACCACCAGCTTGTCATTCTAGGTTGCGTGGTTTTCTTGAATAGCAGTGATGAGTCAACCTGCTTTAGCTAATAACAACCAAAAATGATTGTAGCATGATTGTAGCAGGGCATTCCAAGTGGCGTGATTTTCTTAAATAACAATGATGAGTAAACTTGCATTCACAAATAATAGCTATAAATAATTGTCCTCACTATTAATTTCACTACTAAATTTAGATAAATTTTATAACTATAAAAATTAAATTATAATAAATTTAAGTTAAAATTCTAATAAAACATTTATAAAATTTTTATGCCGTAAGGCGTTTCCCTCTGAAATAAACTCTCCAAACTGCTGTCGTGTCAAAATATGTGCCATTCGATTTGGTTGTTAGACGATCGGGTAATCATTAACCGTTGATTTGAATTGCGCAATGCCAGGCGCGACGCTCCATATGAACCGTCAACCGTCTTTCAACAAGATACGTTGCGGTGAGCACAGACGAGAAGGTGAGGTGCTTGGGGAGGCGAGACATCGTGGTGGTGTGGAGGGGGACTGATATAGAGATACCCATTTGGGTAAAAGGTTTCCTGTTTATGATGGTGGAAGACGTTTGTACACAGCTGGGCCATTGCCCTTTACCTCAAAATAATTCAACATCTTGCTTGTTGAGGGGGACGATGGACCTGGTGGTCCAATAAGGGAGCGTCAATTTAAGATACTTATAAATTTTAGGTCAATTCCTATCTGGGAGGGAGGATGATGCTCTGCATGAAGCCCTGCAAGTTCTTGATATTGTTCTATGTGAGCCACCAACTGAAAGGTACATTCCTGTTGGCAGATCATTTTATTCTGGCGCCCTGGAGGCAAAGCAGTGCCTTGCAGAGGGATTGGAAAGTTGGCGTGGGTTTTACCAAAGTTTAAGGCCAACCCAAATGGATTATCGCTCAATATTGATATGTCTTCAACTGCATTCATTGAATCATTACCTATGGTTGATCTTGTTTCGCAATTGTTGGATAAGGATGTGAGAGCAATACCGTCTCCATGCTGTACAAAGAGATTGGTCAACATAGGCTTCTTTAGTTATCTGGATGTATGTTTCAATTGCCTCGTAAGGAACGAAGGAACCGTCTTTGAGTGTTGGGGTTGCTTCTCGAAGTAGTGAGGGGCTGAACCATGCTTTCCTTTGGTCTGTGTCTCAGTCAACAATACTTTGTAAGTGATTTTGAAACTTTTGTAACGACATCTTACAATATTCCCGTAGCTAAAATTCATTTGATTGAGCTGAAAATTGTGCATGACTTAGCATCATCCAAATGCATAAAATTTAGTTGAGATCGAGAAAATAACCGGTGGCTTCATAACGCAAATTGGCAGAGGAGGATTTGAGCATCTACGCCATGCATGTCTCTATGCCATCTAAGTACTGTCAAAAACATCGAAACAAGGAGAGCAGGAACCCTCAACAGAGGCATATATTATTGCTTGAGAGGTATATATAATTGCTTGATTGATTAAGGTCTCATGTTTTCATATATAAAAAACAAAAAATTGTCATTAAAAATAAAATGTCAAAATTTTTTTTGTCATAAAAATTAAATGGTTTGATCTCTCTTTGGGCAGTTTTGGAGAAATGTGTGAAAACAAAACAGTGACACGTGGGAAAAACAAGGTATAATATAAGTTTCTTTGCGTTCGAAATTCCACCATAAATTCGTGTGTCGTTTGTGGCATATTGTGGTGAAGGAGAATTATAAATATTGATTTACCATTATATGTCCATGGTAAACTTCCCTGTAATGCTCTATTATGTCCAACCTTGTGTTTGATAGGAAAAAACAATTTCTAAATCACTATATGTCCACTCATTTTAACTAACAATCTTGTTATTGAACAGGACCAAATGTTTTACAGAAGTGACCGACTCAAAAACAAGACTCGACATTCCATTGAATGCAAGCCATGAATTAGAGTATCTATAATATCTGGGAGAGAACTGGTGGATACAAATGTCTCTGAGCTGAGGAAAATAGTCATATCCTCTCGTATGTAAGCTTTGTTCATGTAAATATATTCATATTTGTGGGTATGAAGATATTGGAGAACTAGAAATGTAATGGTGTTGTGGATTTCGAATTTTATCTCTCGGGGAGATAAATGATTTTGTTAGTAAATATTGAAATCTTTTGGGATGAATAAGTGGTAAAATAGGTCAATATGAGCAGAGTGTGGAAACTGGCGGAGTTGGCCATGCTGGGAATAAAAATCCAACACAATGAAAGACAGGCAACGAATGAAGTTATAAGTGAATTGAAAAACAACAACCGAATGAAATGCAAACAACGAATGAAGTTGTAAGTGAATTGAAGAAAATACATTTGATTTATTAGGGAAAATGATTCACTGGATCACAAATCTGTTTATGATCAAATCTTTTATGTGGCTCTAGCATCATACTAGACTAACAACTCATCTCCAAAGTATCTATATTCTCAAACTTATATCAACTACTTACATAGGTTGGGTTTCTATGGTCATAAAATATTCACTCTTTATCCTGAGAATATAAGATTTGTGAGAATCTCGCAACAACCTTTAACCAACACAGGTTAAGGTTAGTTAAAATGCTATTGTATAATACAGTTCAAGTGCTATGGTATTATGGATTATCCATTTTTTTGTTATTAATTAATAAACAAATCTTAAATTTAATTTTAATGATCGTGTGATTTTCACGAAGAAATTAGATCGTCTCTTTTAATTACGCTGTAAGGCATTTCCCTCTGAAATGAACTCTCCAAACTGCTGTCGTGTCAAAATATGTGCCATTCGATTTGGTTGTTAGACGATCGGGTAATCATTAACCGTTGATTTGAATTGCGCAATGCCAGGCGCGACGCTCCATACGAACCGTCAACCGTCTTTCAACAAGATACGTTGCGGTGAGCACAGACGAGAAGGTGAGGCGCCTGGGGAGGCGAGACATCGTGGTGGTGTGGAGGGGGACTGTGACGCAGCTCGAGTGGATGGAGGATTTTTAGGATATTCTCCATCCCCTGGGAGAGGTGGGCAGCCTACACAAGAATTCATCAGTGAAGGTGGAGCGAGGGTTTCTGAGCATATATACCTAAAGGACCACAACACGGAATACAACAAGCTCAGCACATCCGAGCAAGCAATGAAGGAGCTCGGCCGCCTGGTGGATGTGTATATGCAGAAAGGAGAAGACGTGAGTATCACCATGACCGGTCGCAGCCTCGGCGGTGCCCTTGCTCTGCTCAGCGCTTACGAGGTCGCAGCGAAGGGCCTTAATTCGCTGAAAACCGATCCCGACAGGAATGTCCCTGTGACTGTGTTCTCTTTCAGAGCTCCGAGAGTGGGCAACTGGGCTTTCAAAGATAGATTGGAGGCTATGGGGGTTAAGGTTTTGCACGTGGTGAGCGAACATGACATGGTTCCCAGGATGCTCGAGATCATCTTCAACGAAGGGATGGAAAAATTTGAGCGACTGATGAAGCCATTGCTTGACCGTTTCCCCTGGACATACGCTCACGTTGGAGTGGAAATCAAGTTGGATCACGGACGTTCGCCTTCTTTGAAACCAAATCTCGACCCTGCAGATTATCACAACCTGGAGGGATATCTTCATTTGTTGGATGGGTACGAGAGTTGGTGCGCCCCATTCCGATCAGGGGATGCCAAACGAGATGTGGCGTTGGTGAACAAGGATTCCGACATGCTGAGGCCGGATTCAATGGTGGCGGGGATATCAATTGGAGAACAAGGGCCTCGTCCGCAACTCGTATGGAAGATGGGTGCAGCCTGAATGAGAAGCCGGGGATATCCCATCTCCTAACCACGTACTAGTGCAAGAGTCTCTGGGTTTCAAGGTTCCAATATAGTGAATGTGTACAGATCAATGTGTGAAAGTAATGCATTTTCGCTATTTTTTATATATAAAAAGAGTATCTTAGTTTTTAGGAATGCATTTTTCGAGACTCTGACTAGCAAGGCATGTTGGAACTAAAAAGCGAAACAAATTCCAATCATTTACAGTCTGTCAATATGATCTTTCAAAAGAAAATATAGCTGTTACAGACATGAACAGTGCTACTAAAGAGCATATTAACTCTCAAATATTCAAAGAAAAATTTAGAAAATATGGAAGCTGCAACATATTAACTTTCGAATATTCAAAATCTAAGTTCTGAAAAATTTAGAAAATATGAAAGCTGCCGAAGTAGACCCTGCTGTCTTGTATATATGAAGCTTAGGAGATGACTCCAGGTGTTCCAATCACACCTTTTTTGGAAAGCATATCTGTAATATGGTTTTGCAATGTGTGTAAAGCATATCTGTAATATGGTTTTGCAATGTGTGTAAAGCATATCTGTAATATGGTTTTCGTTTCAGGAAAATGTGTGCAAATGAGATGTGCTGAAAGGTAAATTTTATGGATTTAATACGTTTCATCCCGTATGACATCACTGGAGGCCGAAAGCAATTGAGCCTTTTTATCCCATCAATGCAACTTTTTAAATCCCCAAATACCTGAATATCTTTGATGTTGAGCCACTGAAACAAGTATAAAAAACCCGAGATGCAATAATTTCTGCCCAGTTATTAGTACCCTACCACCTTAAAAACATGTTTATGTTGTATATATGGCCATAGTACCAGCTGAGATATGTCAAAATAATAATATGGTATAAGAACTCTTATAAAGGTTCATAGTTGTGTGTATGAAAGATATATAATTTATCAGTTCTGTTGAACATATAAAAACCAATCACAAAGTTTATAATATAGAGAAAATAAGATTATCCTCCTGATAATCCGCAATCAAAGAAAAAGCATGTAAATTGCTTTGAAGAAAAACTGACTTTATTACATTCTTTGAAGAAAAACTGATTTTATTACATTGTTCCAAGAATTGTTGATCCTTTTGTTTAAATAGCCTTGCTGTGCCTTTGTCCATTTGAATTGGATGCGGAGGAATTGTTTGGATGGCCAAAAGTGGTAGGAATCTGGGCAAAATAATTTCAAAAAATCTTGTAGATGCAGTGTTTGAATTTTATTTTTGATAGTAGAAATAGATTCAGCACCATCAGTAGAGATAGATTCAGCACCATCAAAAACGTCTAGGACACTTAAAATTTTGAAATTTAACAACTATAACTTGGATTTACAAAAATCTTTACCACATATTTTCTAAATATAACCTAAATTTCCATAACAATCCAGACAATTCCTTAGCTAGTTAAACTATGGCATTTAGATTTGTTCTTACACAATTCATGGATCCTTTGATTCTATGCATGTGATGAAAACTGATAGGAGAGGCATGAGATTTGAAATCATATTTTGATATATTGATAACAAGGTGTAGTTTCTTATTTCAAATGTTCCATTAATCAATCTATAATAAGTTTGGAATTTCTAGGTGATATTTTTTTCCTTTGCCATTACGATATTTAGAGAAAATAATTGTGGATAATTGTTTCACACTGTGTCTATATTTACACAGAATAAAAATTGGAGTATGAATTGTTTATAAAAATTCAGCCTCCCATCCATCCTTTTGATGTGTCTCGTCACGCAGCTCTATTTTCAGTTTTACTTTACATATTTATTGCCTAGCATATTTATTTCTTTACATATTTACGTCGTAAGGCGTTTCCCTCTGAAATGAACTCTCCAAACTGTTGTCGTGTCAAAATATGTGCCATTCGATTTGGTTGTTAGACGATCAGGTAATCATTAACCATTGATTTGAATTGAGCAATGCCAGGCGCGACGGTCCATACGAACTGTCAACTGTCTTTCACTTGCTGCAGGCAACGATAGCAAAACTCGCCGTATTCTGTGCCTGCCGGGAGCAAAAGAGAGGCTCAGACTCTTCAAAGCCGACCTCTGCCAAGAGGGAAGCTTCCATGCTGCCGTTGAGGGTTGTGAGTACATTTTTCATTTGGCAACTATAATGGATTTCGCCATTGAAGCACAGGTATTTTTTTAACAACCACCCGAATGCACAACTTCCGGAAACAACGAATTTATTACTGGATTTTGACCCCTTTTTTGGATATAAATTTTCCCTTTTAATGTACTTTTTCTTTAGACACAAATGAATGTTATCGAAGCTGAGGTGAATGGTACTCTTGATATTTTGAGGACTTGCAGTCAGGCAAAGTCTGTGAGGCGTGTAATTTACACATCATCCATAACTGCAGCCTCACCACTTAATGATGATGGCGAATTCAGGGACTGCCTCGATGAATCTTGTTGGACCCCAATCGATATCATGAGACGTGAAATGCCTATTTTCTGGGTAAGTTCGCTGTTACTACTCACTTCAAAGATTTGTATTAAAAGATCCGTAAGTTTATTTTAACTTCAAATATAATCAATCTAGATTTATTAGGGTTAGGGTCCAGAAGATCAAGTTTCTGAGTTGTAAAGTTGCATGCTCATAATAGATTTAGAATTAGATAAATCTAATCAATCTAGATTTATCAGGGTTAGGGTGCAGAGGATCAAATTTATGAGTTGTAAAAGTGTATGCTCATAATAGATTTAGAATTAGATAAATGTAGACCGGTTTTAAAAAGTGATGAAATCCCAGATAATTTTCATATTCCATTGTAAAATGAGCTTCTTAACACAATCTCTTACCCAACACAATCATTATTTTGACTCGACTGTAAAATGAGCTTCTCAACCATTATTTTGAAATTACTTTGAAATGCAAATCTCTTGATATTTAGAAAAATGTAATTTACATTTTTATCTTGTCAAAACAATAAGGAGTAACGAATCACTTGATTTTAAGATGTATTATGTAGCAAAAACATTAGCAGAGCAAGCAACTCTTCAATATAGGTCAGAGGATCATGGTATTGAAGTAGTGACGATAGCTCCACCTATAGTTGCAAGACCTTTTCTTACACCCACACTTCTGGCCAGCATTGAACAAGCGTTGCCATTCGTCACACGTATGGTATGCGTTCATTAGATATTTGATCTTATTTTTGTAAATTTTCATGGCTTGGTGTTTCTCTTATGGATTGTTTTATTTCTTTGAGTTTAGGTTGATTATGGATTCTCTGTATCTCATGGGTATAAGCATAGTTTTGTTTCATATCAATAAGATACATGAAATCTGAAATCAATATAAAAATGTTCATTTCATCTAATCTTATATTAAAGTTGCATCTCTGTATCAATGTTGAACATTTTGATTCTCAGTATCCAATGGGTAAGAGCATAATTTTGAGATCTGCCATTAACAGAAAAATGCCCATTTTTCCTGTTCTTATATTAATGTTCACATCTCTCAGGCAACACTGAACATTTTGAATGGTTAAGGGAGCTTCATGATATCATGGGTTCCATTTTATTAGTCCACACTGAGGATGCTTGTAATGCTCACATATTCTTGATGGAGCATCCCTCTGCGAGAGGTCGATATATATGTTCAACAGTCCAAAGGTGAGAAATCTCTTCAGAGATGACTTATTGCTTTGACTCACTCTTTCCAATAATCCATCTTTCACAATCTTAGAAATGAACTGTGTATGCAAATAGCCATGCTTACAAAGATAGAATTAGATAGAAATGAGGGTGATGAATATGCAATATACAACCAATTAATAGGATTCTCATTGCTATCATTGTTACAGTCACGCATAAGTCAATGTCATGCAATCAGTGTTACTCTTACAGCATCAAAAAATCGTTAAGGATTTGTCACACAAGGTTTTTGTCCTGTGTCAAGGTCTTTAGCTATTAGTGCTATTGGTGAAGCTTCAGACCTAGGATCACAACTTGAAGAAAAGAAACTGGTAGAGCCTCCTAATCTGAAGATAAATATCACAGATACCCAAAGAAAAGCTCGGTCTTCTCAAGTAATGGTGCTTCTGAGTTTGCTACTGAGGCATGACAACACAAAATTGTACATTGCTTCCTTTCTATTTTCTGAGGGGCAATGTACACTCTGAGTAGCCACTTGTGATATTAAAACAGTGAGCTCTGAGGTCAATATAATGCTCAGACTTATTGAGAAACAAGAGCTGGAGATATTCAATAGAAAAAGATGGAGCTGGGAGTTTCAATGGACAATCTGCTTCAAACAATTTCATCTCACGGAATCAGGAATCGATTTCAATTATTATGCCTCTATATAATTCTTTCTCTGATTAAGGATTCGTGGTAGAAGGACCTTGAAAAAAACCTCATTCCCCAGATTTTGGCAAAGATGATTAGATTTCAGAAATGACAAATCAAACATCCATAACCATCAGTGTTGTTAGATTTATCACCGGCAAAATCTAACACTGAAAATTCAAATTCACCAAAGAGTATTTCAGAGGAAAATCATCGTGATGATTGAGTAATATGGAGAACAACTACAGATCCATGCTACGAGCATTTTTCCAGGGAAAATAATCTTGCAAATTGAAACCCAACAACACCCTTTATGAAGAAACCAAAAATACTAGAAACCCTTGTCTTCTCGTCAGATCTACCAAAAGATTCATATAATCGTAAGTAATTTCAATACTCTTCCACAAGAACCCTCAACAAACATATCAGTCTTCCATAGTCCAAAGGCGAGAAATCTCTTCAGAGATGACTTATTGCTTTGGCTCATTTTTTCCAATAATCCATCTTCTACAATCTTAGAAATGAACTGCGTATGCAAATAGCCACGCTTACAAAGATAGAATTAGATAGAAATGATGGTGATGAATATGCAAAGATGTGGTTGAGTCAAAGATTGCAGACTCAGAGGTTTGCTTTATTTCTGGATGAAGTTTTGAGAGATGGTTCCCAGTTGATGGAAGAAATTTGGTTTGTTGCTGCTAACCCACCACTTCAACTCGAGACTCATTGTAAGTTCAAGGAATCGCAAAGTCCTGTCAAAAATTGTAGTTGCGGAGACATCTATAATAAGAATGGGGGATTTGGTAGAAGAGGAAAACTGGCAGCTATTTTTTATTCATCCTTTTCGAATTCCATGATTCAGTTGGGGCTTACTCACGAGGTTCTTCTTCGGTTGTCCACACTCAGAGAAAGTGTTCAACCTTCAGCCAGTTCTTTGTTCTTGATTGGCATATCTGATTACAAGTTATTTTCTCAGTGATATACAACCAATCAATAGGATGCTCATGTCTTTCACAACCATTAATTAATTTTTATGAATAAAAGGTGACTTTAGAAATAAATAAATTCAAATTGAAACTAAATTACTATGATTTTAAAGTAAATTCAAATTAACTCACATGTACAATTTATAGTGTTCTTCCTACCTCTCCTCTCCTTTGGCTATAGCTTTCCCATTGAGCAACTTGGTAGCTTCATAGTCATGAACAACAATTTATATGCAATATTAATTCAATAATTAATAAAAAATAGTGTAAGGCACCCTAAATCAATTTCATTTCTACTACATCTCTACATTACATTTAGATTTGCCCATTCCATATCCTCATTGTTCCTCAATTTATGCCTTATGGTATTTCCTTTGCAACATTTAATACAAATGCTAGTTAAACATAAATAAAGTTTCATCATAATTCAAGCTTGGTACATGATGAAACGATATTCAAAATTTTACCAAATTTAAATTCTTCGGAATTTCAAAATCAATAAAAAACTTTATTTATATATATACACCAAAAAGAAATTTTATACATAAAACTTTGACTTGGGACACCGAGCATGGAAAAAAAATTTGCTACATGATTTGACAATACCATTTTTTAAAGGAGTAGCTTACACTTTATATGGTGATATGGGAGTATCCACTAAAAGGAGGACATTTCGGCGTGCATTCACGTGGGGGAGGAGACATTTGGTGAAGTGAAGCGAAAAGGCACACCGTCCATTTGTCGTCCTCACCATTACACTAAATCTATCTCTTAAAAAAGCATGACACCTGGCAAGCGTGACTACTCAACAGACAAAATGACACGTCAACTTCGAATATCGAAGGGAAAACGCAGACGTAATTAAGATTATCTTATTAGCACCAAGTTGATATATTCTCTAAATATTCTAAACAAATGAATTTATAATTATAACGAACATGTAAGGCCTTGACACGGCATTACTGTATGTGACGTCCACGTCGTCATTTGAATATATAAGTTATAGAAATGAATGAATGATTTTAATAATGTAGGTTCAGTAGTTTAGGGAATTTAGAGTATAATAATTTTAACTCATTTTTATATTTTGTTGATGTCGGTTTTTTATAAGTTTTGACTAAAAAGCAATCAATCTTAATCTAATTGATTTTATATTTGTTAAATAAATAATGTATATTGTCAAATTTTAAATTATTTTCATATTAAATGTAAATATCTTTATATTTTACATACTCTATGACAAAATGTCATTCTGTCTCTACCCACCTTTATCACAAATTTTTACCCAATAAAATTCTAAATGATTTGTCTTGTTGCAATATAAGTTAATGACTAAAAGTTAATGACTAAAGTTCTAAATGATTTGTGTTGTTGCCATATAAGTTAATGAGTAAAAGGAGGAACATTAGAATAATTTGAAAAACATCATTAGTTGTAATTCACTTAGTGAAATGACTTTGATGTATGCCATTCATGATGTTGGAATCTCAAAGTGGCAGTTCCATATTGGTTCCTTCAGTAACATTCAATTGTCTTACCTCCATATAGCATGAGCATGCATGTGTGTTTCTTCACCTGAATGCAAGGGATTAGACATTCCAATTCAGATAATTATTATCAAGCACATTATGCTTGAATGCAAGGGATTAGACATTCCCATTCAGATAATTATTATCAAGCACATTATGCTTCATTATTAATGCTCACATAAATAAATGATAAATATAATGAAGATAGTTTTTACTAGATATGGTTATTTAATGTGGAGATGACTCATAACTATAATGAAGATACATGGAGTAGGTTTTTACTAGATATGGATTTTTTTAATGTGCAAGTACTCATGATTGTGAAAAAATCATTTAAAAAAAATTAAATTCACAAATATCACATTGCCACGAACACATCACTCTAAATAATTATGTTTATGTTTCATTCATGATGGAATGATCTTATCAAACAACGAGCATCACGAATAGAATCCCAAATAATTACACCATGTCATATTTGCATGTCATAAAACTAATCATTGTTAGTTTTTTTTATATTTGTGGGGAGAAAGAATTTATTTATTTGAAGTGATGTAAAAATTGTATTTATATATTTTGGGGTCATGTAAAATGATACTAATTTAACTCTAGTTTGATTTTATTTTACCAATGTTAATATTATTAAGGTTAAAAAAATTATTCTATTTTAAATTTATGTATAAATTTTATAATTAATAAATAAGATATGTAATTAGGTGTATTTATATACAATATAATTATAAATTTCAACATCATGTATCAATTTTAATAAAATGAAATATAATTAATGAAAAATATGACTTTACGTTTCAATGATTAAACAAAAAGAATTTACCAGAAGGAATTAGAAGTTAATAATTTCTTTGTTGTAAGTTCAAATATTAATAATGAAGTTGACCAAATTTACAAATAATTTACTTTTATTGAAAATATTTAGATGTAGCTTTTTTATTAATATTTATTTATTGATTTAAAAATATTATTATTGAGATGAAAATGAAAGTTTAATGGTTATGTAAATCGTTGTAAGTGTTAATTTATTTAAGATAAAGAATGTGTTTACTTTCCATCAATTTTAACTTTTAACTTTTAACTTATGACATGATGAATGTGCATTAACTTATTCTACCTTGAAGGTACAAGTATTTCAAAGGTATAGGCATTTTACGCAGATTGAATTTGAATTTAGTTAACTTTTTGTTGGGCTTAATTGTCAAATGTTTTGTTTTTATTCCAAGTTATTAATTCCCTTTTTTTAATATTTGTTATTTATGATTGAGGTGATAATGATGGTTTAGTGCCTATACAAGTCTTTGTACTTATAAATTCATTTAGGTTAGAGAATGGGTTCATTTTCTATCAACCTTAACATGTGACATAGTGAAGACACAACTATTTCATGCATATACACATCTCTCAAAGGGATTAAACTTAGACTTATTTTTAATTGATTTTAATACATGCGCATACTCTTAAAAGAGTTATTTACTTAGAATTAAAAAAAAAAAAACAAAGTTTAATTAGAAATTTTAAAATTCATTTTATTTTTAAATAGAAAGAGATTAAGAAATCATTACATTTACTATAACTTATATTGTTAGATTAATTGTGAGAGTAATTTTGAGGCAAAGAAATTGTGCATTTATCATCCATCCTCATTGTATCATCATGTTGAAAATAGCAACAAGAAACGCTAAAAATAGAAGTGCTAAAAATAGCACTGCTATAAATAGTAGTTTGGGTACCAGTGCTGGATTGAGCAACAGGGAATGAAAAATGGAAGTGCTAAAAATAGCATTGCTATTTTTAGCAATTCAGGATGGATTCCAATTTTAGTCAGTCCCTGGACTAAAATAAGAAGTAAAATTCGAATTTGAATTTAACAACTGTTTGAAAATAAATTAATTAATTCACCATGAGTTAATTAGTTGAGAAAAATCAAACATGAAGTCTATGTGAGGACATGCAACAGTTTCTCCATTAATTGAGGAATTTATCCATGAGTCAAAGAGATAAGGATGAGTTCTAATTTGAGTAGTAATTAGTTGGCTCAGTTAACTGAGTCAAGTCCAATTAGATTGATTTAAACAATTTGTTGAATTAATTGTGAGTTCAGTTAGTTAATGCTTGCATGCATGTAAGTGCTGCACTTCAGATAACTGAATATTCTCTCATGAATAACTCATGCATGTCAGTTCAGACAGAGACCCAGTTGAGATCAAAGGAGGGACAGTGTACTATCAGTTGGATGGATTTTTCCTATAAAGGAAGCTCATCCATGGAGAAGGATTTATCTCCTTCGGGATTGCGCAGTTAGATCAAAGGTTAGTGAGTGTGTGAAGAGGCCAATTCACACAAGTGGTTGCACTGGACCCCAAGGAAAATTACGCAAAGAAATAGGAGGCTTGGAGGGCAGAGGAGAAGGTTTGAGAGAGGCCTTTGACTGTCTATGAGTAGCAGAGGGATTGCAGAGAGAGCATGATAGCTTGTGAGATGATTATTTTTGTAATCCGGACAATATTTCCACTTGTATGATAATACAGAGATTGGGGTTTTACGCTGAGGCTTTCCTTGGGTTATTTCTTCTGTGTTATGTGTGATTGATTTCTTCTTATCAGTTATATGCGTTCTATTGATCTTGCTCATATTCGATTAAGCTTCCGCATAATTGTTTGTAGAAGTAGATCAAGTATTTTGCTTTAGTATATTGCATTATCAGGTGATCTAAAGGTGGGAATTTCTACACTTCACTCATTCTCAATTAAATTACTGAGAAATTTATTTGAGGATTTGCTATAAGTACATTGTTTTTAATGAATGGAGAATTTATTAATGATGTAGAGGAAGTAATTTATTTGCAAATATTTGCATATATATAATATTTATACACACTTATTCACACTTATTCTATGTTGTCACTTTAAAGGTGAATGTAAGTCTTTAACCACATTGTTAATTTATCTTTGATATGTTTCCTCTTTTTATTCTCTCATAAAAATTGATAACATAAAATGATAATGCATAACACATATTATAGTCTCCTAATTTTAATCTTTGAAACTTTATCTACATTCTATAAATTCATTGAAAGATTGATTTCACTTTTAATAAAAAAATCCACTATGGGAAGCTAGTGATCTTTAAAAAGTCAAAATTTATAGAAAGCATATGTTCTATTTAATCTTTATAAAAATGAAATTTCTCCACTATCATAAATAGGTGTTCATTTATATTAACAAGGAAACCTTCGGTAGCATTACCATGCACTTATAGAAGAAGATAATTTTTTTTTAAATGAAGGCAAAAAAGAAGAGTAAATATAACTTTTATTTATAAAACAGTACACATTATTACAATAAATACTACTAATAATATAAAACAAAAATATGTCCCAAGGGGCAACATAATTGTTGATAGAAGTAATGTGAGTTTTGAGATAAATTGAGAGATTCAAGGTTCAAATCCCCCAGTAACTCAGTTTATGGAGAGAAAGACAAGTCATAAACCCCATAGATTTACTAATAACCATATATCACACGAGCTAATAAATTCTTCTAATATATATAATTACTCATTAAAAATATATTATAAATTTATTAATCAAATAAACATAAAATTAAAAAATTATTTTATATACATAATTCAAATATTCACATATTCACGAATAATCACATAAACTTATATAAACTTAAACTTGAAGCAAGCGGCACACTTATTTGACTTATTATCCTTAAGTTAGAATCATTACACAAACTCTTATAAACATCACACAAGACTTACACTTATTTGATATCTTATATTCAAGTTAGTAGAAGTAAAATCCAATTAAACACCATGAGAAAAAAATGTAGAAGTAAAATCCAATTAAACACAATAAGAAAAAAATGTGGAGAGAAGGTGGGTTTTATGAGAGAACCATGTCCTCGAGACTTCCCAAAAAAATGAGTCAATCAATTCACGAGGAGATCACATCTCGTACATTCATGGAATGACCACATCTCATACATTCATTTAACCTTTTATAATTATTTTAAAAGTGCAATGAACTAAAACTAGAAAAATACAAATAGTAATGGTAAATGTTTTTCAAGGATGGAAGTGAGTAAGAGCTTTGTGTACTTGTGAAGTGAGTAAGAGCTTTGTGTACTTGTGAAGTAAGAGCTCATCATCGTCCATCCATGAATGAGATGTATGCATTTCAATCAATATCACCAACCTTGAAAAATACCCTCATTAACTCCTTTGTTAACTCCATAACAAAGATAAACCAACCTCTCCTTTGTTGACTTTATAACGAAGATAAATCACCTTTAGTTGTAGGAACAACTAATGCTAAGAGACTATTAGGAAAACGCTAAAGGACAACACCGAAAAGTGGGCTAAAAAACTTATAAATTGGTGTTAAAATAATAAAAATTTTGGGAAAATTATGATAAAATTTGGGTTACAACTATTAAATTTTAGTATTTTGGGTGTTCCAGAAGTTCTTGATGATGTTGAATTTATTTCCACCATGAAAAAACGATTCCAACACTCAAGCGTTCTGATTTAAAAAAAAAAAAAAAAACCAGATTTCGACAAAAAAATTATCATCCGAGCGAATTTGTGGCGTCGATAAACGACGTCATACCACATAACTCTTTACGTTAACATTAGAATGTTAACTTAGTTAAGATTGATATCCTGAAGTTGTCACCCAATTTTTGGATAAAGGTGAGAAAAATAGGAAGAAGTAAATGGTCAAGGCTCTCTAAATTTATTAAGGGTTTGATCTTATTAGTGAACCTCTAGTTGAAGACTATTTTTATCTTATTTACAAGAGTATATATATGAATAATTAACTTATCCGAGAACTAAAAGTAACAAAGAAAAAAGGGAAGTAAAACTATTTTTTCTTGTCCCTTTGCGTTTGTTTTGTAATTAGCTTAATTAGCTATGAAAGCTAGACAAGAAGAATGTAATAGCATAAATAAATCTTTTTGGTTTGTAATTAGCTTAATTAGCTATGAAAGCTAGACAAGAAGAATGTAATAGCATAAATAAATCTTTATCTTAATTCTCTTTTGACCCAAATGCAACAAAAAAAAAAAAACAATAATTGTGATTTATCATCACTTTTCTCTTAGGATTATTAATTTTTTCTCCTTTAACTCAAATGCAAATAAAAAACAAAAACAATAATTAAGGTTTACTATCAATTTTGTCGTAAAATCTAGAAATGTAAGAAAAAGAGTATGAATGAATCCACCTATAAAAACCAAGATTTTCCAATCTTCACATGTATATGTAAAAAACAAACAAATAAGCATGCAAACAAATGAAGCTACATTAAACAAACAAATAAGCATGCAAACAAATGAAGCTACATTAAATGTTAATGTAAGTATGCATGTTCATGTTTCCTTAGTAAGAGAAAGTCTCCTACCTCGTGTTAATTCTAAAGTTTTCCCTTAAGAAGGGATGGGAAGAAATTAATTGAAGTGCGAAGAAAGTAGGAATGCTCCATGACCACCATAAAATGTGATATCCATGCCAAAAATAAAAAGGGAGGAGCCAAATCAATGGGTGAAAGCGGAGAACATAAACCATAACACTTACTTTAGTAAGGAGGATGATTGGAATAAGAAATCAAAGGAGATTCTAGAGTATATGAGAGCTCATGTACAAAAACTAGCCTATAATATTTTTAAAGAATAAAATATAATCTAATAAATATTCCTTAAAGGAGAAAAGGAGGAGATGGAATGACTTAGTTATATGTATTTATTAGTCATTGTCTAATTATTCCAATGTCATCAATAATTTTATGGTACAAAATGTTCTTTGTAATTTCCTAATCATTAGTTATGAACCCTTTAATTGTAAGGGAGAAGTAGAAAACCATGTGTGCTAAGCTGATAAAACTCATGTATATCATTTGAAAAATAATGATTTAGCATTCATGCTACACATAGGGCTTGATAAACACATTACCACCCATGGTAAGAAGAGAACTAAAAGAGACAAGTCAATGGATAAAAGTTCCCTAATTTTTACCCATACATAAGAGCACACTCATCGAACGTGAGGTGTGCGCATGGTCCCAAAGTGGGTTTCTAACAATTTTGAACATTCTTTTGGTTGCAAGGCTACCCAATAAATCCCAATCCAACTATAGGAAAATTAAATTAGGAGCATATGTGAATAAAAACTATTAAATAAGGTATGAGACCAAGGAAAAACAAAGGGAAACCTCCTAACATCCGAAGATTAATAAATTAGGCTATAAGATTAGGTTAGAGACCTAAAATCATATGTTAAGACCATAAGATAATCACTCAAGGAAAGGACTTCAATGCTTGTGAGTTTCTAAAGGATTTTACTGTGCCATAATAAGGCAAGCTTTGTATATAGTTATTGGAAGGTGCAAAAATCTATATAGGAGTTTTATACATGGATATTGCAAAGTTTAAATTACCTACACTATATTTTCAGCCATGCCAAGAGTAATGGTCTCATAAATTACAACAATTGTAACTTGACATGAAGTGTAATTAAATCGTCATCATAAATCAAGCAAATGAAATGTGATAATCAAAGAAAAAATGAAGTACCAATGGTATTAGTCTCAATACCCAAGCTAATATATCAAGAGAAGTGACATGCAAGGGGGAATAATGAGGGTGAGATTATTTGGATGTTTCCCATGTGGCATAAGTGGTAAGCCTTCATTCCCTCACATCAATAGGGAATCATTGTGTGAAAAGTAAAGAAAAAGGTTGACCCACTCATCCTCATGGTGGTTTGAAGTTGAATTATGTATGCGCCACATGTAGGCATAGGAAATCATGAAAGAAAATTAGGGAGGCATTGCAATGAAGATAAGAGAGGAAAATAAAGTTTCAACCAATGACATGTGAATGTAGGTAAAATAATGTAATGAAAAGTATCACGTAATAGGATAAGAAAAAATGAAAGAGGAAGTAGTGAAAGGTAAGAATGAAATCCTAGATACTAGTATATCATGCAAGCAACACCTAATCTATGAAAATGAAATGCATGGAAGTAGACAACAACACACATGAAGAGAGAGAGAGAGAGTCATACCTACACATAACTGGTAGCATAGAAGACATGATAAAGAATGGAACTAGTGAAGCAATTCAAAGAAATGATGAAGTTATTTGCATACAAGGTATATATCTAAAATAGCTTAGACAAGTGCACCAACTTAATTATTAAATTCTCCATAAATGTGAAGAATGGAGAGACAAAATTGGGCCACAAGCATTATAGAAGAAGAGACAAAGGGACTGAGGTAAGATTATGGATGTCACATGCACCATTGAGTTGTTAAAAAACCATGAGGGAGTAAAAAGGATGGTGACATGGAAGGGTTGTAACTAAAAGCATAATTTAAGGCATAGATAAAAATAATATATACCCAACAATTTTCTTGGTAGCTCATAGATGTAAAATCATCCTTTTGGTTAAGTAACCAAAAGGTCCAATTGACAACTTATGAAGCCCCCAAGTTAATTTGTATTTCACGATATATGTGAATTAAAAGAGTGTGAATGAAACATGCTACCATAGGCTCCAATAAGGGGATCAATTAATGAATCCATCTAGGTCCAATTTTTTTCTTCCCATAAATAATAAACATTGGTAAAAATTTAAGACTAGAACCAAGTTAAATAATAACTCTTTGTTTTGATTAAAACCTTAACAAATTATTACAAATATTTACTATATAACAAGGTTCGTAACAAAGCTAGGGAGTATAGTCATGTGGGTTGTCCAATTCTAGTGTAAATAAAAGTTAATATCAGTAAGGTCAATGACCAATAATCAAGGATTGAATCCTATGGGATTGAGAAGGAGTTAGTTAAACCACTTAGTAACCCTAACAACAGGCTAACTTTTGGGTTGTGTTATATTCTTTCCAAGACTAGCTCCCCTAGTTAAACTGGGGGGTTAGAGGGGGGGCGGAGCCCCCCTTCGTTGCATCGATGCACAATAGGGGGGTCATAGGGGGTTTGAGGGGGGCGGTTAGCCCCCCTCTATGGGTTCCGGGGTAGTGCCCTGGGGAATTTTTGTTTTTTTTGGACCCTATATTAGGTGGGCGAACCTACCTATGGTTTTGTGCATGGTTTTCACACATGGTTTTGGGCATGATGGTTTTCGGTCCATGGTATTGAATGCTTCAACATGTATATATATGTATTGTAACATTGAAAGGAACATAATGAAAAGTTAATCTGGTAGTCCTGATTTTGGGATCTAGGGGAAAATCTCTGTGTATATTTGTTTTATGTCTTATGCTCTCACTATTGTTTATTTTCTGTTTTAGAATTCGTATGCAGGTAATTTTTGTACGGGGTTAAAACCTACATTTGGTATCAGAGATGTTTTGGCTTCAAGGGGACACCTTTGTTGCTGAGGGGTTTCGCTCAGGCCTATGGTAGACCTTGTTCAGTGGGAGATCTGCGGGATCGATTCTGGTGGTGAAAGAAGATGGCGAGCAGTGGAAAGATAGAGATCGAGAAATTTAATGGTTAGAGTTTTGAGTTGTGGAAACTCAAGATGGAGGATCTGTTGGTGGATAAATATGTCAGGCCAGGCAGTAACTCCATTAAGCAAAAACTGATTCGTATTATCTATTCCATCAGGTAGGTCTATTATATACATGAGGGAGAGACTGTTCAATTCATCTCCCGATGACTGCTCATATTTCTCATTTATTTATTTACATATATTTACCCAATCACAAGGATTAGGTGTCAACACTCCCCCCCGTAATCTGAAGGGATGTTGGTGAGTCCAAGAATCGTTCTGAATCATTCAAGCTTTTCTCTTCCAAGCGCTTTGGTGAAGATGTCTGCAATTTGCTCATTTGTGGAACAATGACGGAGATGGATTGTTTTGGCCTCAACATGATGTCGAATCAGATGATATTTAGTATTGATGTGCTTCGTTTGATCATGGAACTTTGGGTTCTTGGCCAACTTTATTGCAGAGGTATTGTCAATCATGAGTGGAGTGGATTGTACTTGTTTTACCTGCAAATCTTCAAGAATTTTCCTGAGCCACGCAATTTCTTTTGTTGCTTCAGCTGCTGCCATGTATTCTGCTTCTGTTGTGGAATCTGTTGGAACTGATTGTTTGCGTGATCTCCAGGAGACAGCTCTTGATCCAAGACTCATAACATATCCTGAATTTGATACTCCAGTTTCTTTGTCTCCATCGAAGTTTGAATCAGAGTATCCAATCAAGTTGAAGTCGTCCACCTATGTATACTTGATTCCAAAGTCTTGAGTTCCCTTCAAGTACCTTAGAACTTTTTTTGCAGCAGACCAATGTCCCTCACAGGGCTTTTGCATAAACCTGGAGAGGATTCCAACGGCAAACGAAATGTCTGGTCTAGTAGTAGTTAGGTAGTTGAGACTTCCTACAAGCTGTCTATACTTTGTTGCATCCTCAAATTCTTTTCCTTCAATAGATGTGAGCTTTAAGTTTTGTTCCATTGGAGTAGTAAGAGGATTGCACTCTATCATGCCAAACCTGTTCAACAAATCTCCAATGTATTTCTTTTGAGAAAGAATTATGGACTTTGGATGTTGAGTTACTTCAATGCTAAGATAGTAATGAACATAGCCCAAATCAATGATTTCAAAACTTTTCCCCAATTCCTTCTTTATGGATGCAATGTAGCTTTCATTGTTCCCTGTTTTGCCAACTTTCTTGACAAATAAAGTTGCATCATCAAGATCAAAATGTTTGAAATTGAGTTTCAAAAGATGCTCAATTAGTTTTTCATACCAGGCTCGCGTGCTTATTTGAGGCCATACAAGGACTTCACAAGTTTGCATACTTTATGTTCATGTCCTTTCACAGCAAATCCTTCAGGCTGGGACATAAAACATTCTCTTTTAGATCTCCATTCAAGAAAGCAGTTTTTACATCCATTTGATGGACTTTCCAACCGTTCTGAGCTGCTAGTGCAAAGAGTGTCCAGATGATAGCCCATTTTGCTATGGGAGAAAACGTCTCCTCATAATCGACCCCTTCCTTCTGTGAAAAACCTTTTGCCACAAGCCTAGCTTTGTGCTTGTCAAGTGAGCCATCAGCTTTATACTTGTTCTTGTAGACCCACTTGCAGCCAATTGGTTTGGTTCCTAATGGAGGATCAACCAGCTTCCAAGTGTCGTCCTTTATGAGGGCATCATACTCCTTTTGCATCGCTTCTTTCCATTCATCATGAGAAGCAGCTTCTTTGAAGGAAGCTGGTTCAAAATCTGTAGACAAGTTCAATTCACAATCATAAGAAACATCCATATCAACAGGTGAATTAGAGTCATCTACATTACCTCCATTTTGCTGGTTTGAATTTCTGGTTCCTGTCTTTCCAACTTCATCAGGATGAACACTTTCAAGTGTCTTTGTCAGCCACTTTGGGGGACCTTTCTGAGATGGTCCAGGCTGCTCCGTTGATTGAGTTGGGACTGAATCAAGATTGAGTCTCCCAATTCTATCAATTACATCACTTAAAGCATCATCTGCTGTTGTAGTTTCATGCGAGGGAGAGTGTTCTTTAGAAGAAGATTCCAACTGTTGATCTAGTATAGGAATCCCCCCTTCAAGATGTGGAATCTGATTATCAAATTCTTGAAATGATTTTTCTTTTGCGAATCTATCCAAGCAATCAAGTTGCTGCTCAACAACATTGTCAGTTTTAGATGATTCAAGAAAAATTACATCTCTAGATATAACAAACTTCTTATTTACTTCAGCATAGAGGTGGTATGCTTTGGAGGTGTTTGGGTACAACAGGTAGATACACTTACGACTTCTAGCACCAAGTTTGTTTCTATGTACCTTTGGTATCATGGCATAACAGGTGGAACCAAAGACCCTGAGATGCTTTACCGAAGGAACATGTCCATACCACATTTCATATGGAGTCTTGTTTCTTATAGCATTAGATGGACATTTATTCTTTATATATGCAGCACTTAGAGCAGCATAAGCCCAAAACATTATCTTTACATTCTTGAAAAAGAGCATGGATCGTACCATATTTAAGACTGTCCTATTCATTCTTTCAGCTACACCATTCTGTTGGGGATTATAAGGCACATTTGTTTGATGTTTGATCCCATGTTGGCGAAGATAGTTTTCAAGTTCATTTGATGTGTATTCTTTTCCATTATCAATGCGAATAGACCTAATATGAGATTGTGCATCATTTTCAATCCATTTATGAAAATTCTTGAATGTTTGAAAAGCATCAGATTTGTTCTTCAAAAAATAAACCCAACACATTCTGGTGTAGTCATTAATAAATGTCATGATATATTTATTTCCATTTGCAGAAGGAACAGGCATTGGACCACATAAATCTGAATGAATGAGTTCAAGTTTCCTATGTTCTCTTGAATGTGAATCATGAAAAGACTGTTTGCTATGCTTTCCTAAAATGCAAGCATCACATTGCTTAAGTTTCCTAGGAATTGTAGGCAAACCAGCAACACCATTTTTCTTCAACAAGCGAAGACTGTCATAGTTCAAATGTCCAAATCTAGCATGCCATAATAAACTTGATGGAAGTGTACCTTCTTCATGATGAGAAATGTATGAGAAATGTTGTGTATGAGTAGAGGTTCCTTGCAGTTTGAGAAGCCTTTCTTCTTCTATTCCCCTCATGACAAGTGAGTGGTCAGATGCTTTTCTTACCTCAAGCTTGCCATCAAATATATGAATGGAGTGACCTTGCTGGCGGATGTGGACCAAGGAAAGCAAGTTTCTCTTGAGCCGTGGGAGATATAGAACATGATCCAGAAGAAAGTCTGGAAGACCAGGCAGTTTAAGCCTGATTATGCCAAGCCTTGATGGCTTGATTTTTTATTGATATGCAAAGTATACTGCTCCATCAACATTGTCAGTGAAATCTTCAAAAAAATATTTTCTATGAGTCATGTGGCAGGTTACTCCTGAATCAAGCAACCAATCATTTTTCCAAGAATCAAGTGAAGCATTAAATAGATCTTCATTTACTCCAATGTTACATTGTGCCACAACATAGTGAGTGGATTCAGGTGCTTTACCTTTGTCTGTATCATCAGTTTTACCTTTCTGTTGGTTTCTTTTTTGCTCAATTTTGTCCCATGGTAGCTTGCATGTAGAGGCATCATGTGATCCATTTCTTTTACAGCGAATGCAGTGCAAATCTACCTTTTCTCCTTGAGAATGTCTGCCCCCCTGCCTCTGAAATATCTTCCTCTTCCTCTTCGTCCACCTCTTCCTCTTGTAGAATCTTGAGCAGGTTGCTTTTCTTTATGAGCAAGGCACACAACCTCTTCAGAAGATTCAAGGGCTGTCTTCTTTCCAAAAGCTTTCTCTCTTTCAACAAACTTTTTCACAAGGGAGTCAAAGGTTATATCTTTGAGATTTCCATTTGCTTGCAATGACTCAAGATAATTGGAGTAAGTGGGATAAAGTGCCTTGAGAAAAGGGATAAGAGGAATATCCAATTCAACATTAGTGGATTTAATATCATGCATTATAGATTTTACTTCAGATCCAAGAGCAAGAGGATCATTATTTTTCAGTTCAAGAGTGAAGAGTTTAATCATGAGTTGGACAACTTCAAGTGCAGAATGTGAGTCATAGAGTTCTTTCAGCTTTTGTAAGGCTTCAAAGGCAGTTGAATATGATGAAATATGGCGACTCACCTCTTCATTTACAGATGTTGCGATTAATGCATAAGCTTTGCTGTTCTTTTTTTCCCAAATGACAAGCTCTTTGTCTGAGGTAGGCTGCACTGGGTCATTGTCTCCTTCTCCATCACACACTCCTTTCCACAATTCATTGAAAATGAGGGTGTGTTTTATCATCCGGGACCATTCAGGATAGTTCTCCTTGCCAGTGAGAACTATTCCCACCATGGATATGATTGAATGCATTCTGTAAAAAAATTATTTTTGCTGATAGAAAAATACTTCTGCTAGCAAAAAAATTTGTGTACTGTAAAAAAATACTTCTGCTAGCAAAGAGAAAAACTATATTTTATCCATATAGAATATCACCATTTGTATTTTCAACCTTATTTCATACGATATATCAAGCATCCATGCCCTTGACAAAAAGGAACTGCTCACTGCACCATTATCAATATATTGTATTCCTTAAATCCAGAATGACTAATAAAATAAGGAAAACATCTTCACAGTCTCAACATTTAGCACACAAAGATAAACTATTACTCCTTTAACCTTAATGCCTCTGCGCTGATACAATCATAAAGAATTGTGGTGAAAATTACAGAAATATGGCCAAAACAAAGCGCGTGTCCCGTCCATACCCACGCATAGCCATGCTGTCTCCCCACCCATTTCCAACCAACAAATCACACAACGTATTCTGCAAAATTAATATTATTCAACCAAAAGGGCGCAGAGGATTATTGATAGGCACAACTCTCAACATTGCATAAAAATATGAACTGATTTTTTTTTTTTAGGAGTTCAACGCGCAAGAGCAGCAGAAAATACGGAGGCTTTCAGGCAATAACCTATCAAGCATCTCCAATTTGACCTCAAATCACACCATTTCCGTAGGCCCTCATTGAAAAACTATATGTGTATTAACAATAACTGTAACAACATTCAACGGAGCAGTGTACTTTTCCACTGGAGCAACGTACTTTTCCACCGGAGCAACGTTCTTCAATGTGACAACGTTCTTTTCCTCCAGTGTTCAACAGAGCAGTGTTGTTTTCCACTGGAGCAATGTTCTTCAATGTGACAATGTTCTTTTCCTCCAGCGTTCAACGGAGCAGTGTTGTTTTCCACCGGAGCAACGTTCTTCAATGTGACAACGTTCTTTTCCTCCAGTGTTCAACGGAGCAGTGTTGTTTTCCACCGAAGCAACGTTCTTCAATGTGACAACGTTCTTTTCCTCCATGTGACAGCGTTCAATAGAACAGGGTACATATTGCAGGTGAAGGAGTGCATTGGTTGATATTGCAAACCGTATAGATGTGCATGAAAAGCCAAAACAGAGCAACTTGAAAGGAAATCAAAACCCAAGCGATGTCAATGGAAAGCCAAACCCAAGTGATGTGATTGAAACGCAAACTATGCAAGTAATGTCAGACAGAGAGCGCAGGTACAGAGAGCACAGGAAATGTTAGACAGAGAGCGCAGGTAATGTTAGACAGAGAGCGCAGGTAAACAATCAATGAATTATATGGAGAGCAAAGGAGTAGACTAGGGAGTTACAAAGACATAAAGGCTAAAAAAAGGAGTTGGCTCTGATACCATGTCAGGCCAGGCAGTAAATCCATTAAGCAAAAACTTATTCGTATTATCTATTCCATTAGGTAGGTCTATTATATACATGAGGGAGAGACTGTTCAGTTCATCTCCTGATGACTGTTCATATTTCTCATTTATTTATTTACATATATTTACCCAATCACAAGATTAGGTGTCAACAAAATATCAGTGTATCGCAGTAGATTCGAGTACTAAAGCAACGGGAGTGTCCGATGAAGAATGGAAGAAGTTGGATCGAAAGGCAAAGAACACAATATGATTGTGTGTTTTAGATTCATTTTTGGCTTATAATGGCCTGACCCAGGTTCAGAGATGATTTAGCCAAACAAATCTTGGTACTACTGGCCCTTTCGGTAATAGTCCGTGGAGCGCGGACTGAGGTCTCACGCGAAGTAGTATGGGAGGGTGCTAGAACCAAGTTTCCGCACCCTAGAGATGTTTTTGGGTGGTCCGCGGTTTGACCCTGCACTCACATCACTACACGCACCTATCAGTACATTGCACCCTGCAATGCTGCCTTCGCGCAGCTCTGTTCGAGGCACGATTTGTGTTATTACCCAAGTTCCTTACTATTAACCTGATATTATCCTAAAACAGTGTTCTTTATTCATATAAGTGTGCGCGATAATCAAAACAGTATAAATGCATAGAAAATCATACAGAAACAGATACACATTATTTAGAATCAAACTTCTCTTTATTATTCTTCTTCTTGGGTTACAGACTCAACTTCACCCTACGCACTTAGCTGTAGGGGTCCGCGCACTCAACTGCGGACTCTACTAGGCCTCTGTGCACTCAGCTGCAGAGCCTCTTCCTACTACTATGACCCAAGACACTTAGGCTTCTTCTCTATCTGCTATCTTCTAGACTTCATCCATGCTCATCTATCCCCTCTTCCCTATAAAATTTAGAGCCTCGCTCTATTTATACAATCCCATGTTCCACGGACCATGGGTAGGCCGACATGGCATTACATTACTTAGGGCGGACAACCCTATGACTCAATGTACATTTTGCGCTTTGCTCCCGCAATTCGCAGAGTCTTACATCATATTTGACCAAAACCTGGGCATTGACCCCCAAAACATGCTGTGGGGGTATTCCATGCGCAACAGGCCCCTAACACAACCATCGTGACTCGCCCTCAAGTCACTCTGTCAGCGCAGTGATCTTGGTGCGAAGTCCCTCCAACTGGTCCCGAATGGCCTGAATGTCGGCAACGCACTGAGCTACTGCCTGCTGCACCTGCTGTATTCTGTCTTCTGAGCCCTCTATTTCCGGCATGCTGCGCTGCATCCCCTAAATTTGCACAAGATTTCCTTCAATATCTGTTGTGATTGTGAAGGCTTCATCAATCCATGGCTGGACGCGTGCTTTGAGAACGACTTCCTTATGGCGTGCCGCATCCACCTGCTCTTTTAATGCCTTGGCTTGCTGCATCTTTGCAAGCCACTGAGTAAGGACTACTATTTGCGCAGTCCCTTTGATGTTGTCATATTGTTGCTGGAGTTCATGTGCCTCTGTCTCCAGCTGCTGAATGTTGGGGTCCTCCTGCAATGTCGTGAGGACCTCAAGCGCCTGCTCCAACATGGTGGTACAGTCATGCACTGCACCTCCAATCTCTTCCATCCTTGCTACAATAGTGCTAGCACACTGCTCTCTGACCTCTGGGGGAGTGGAAGGTTGTGCCTTCAACCGTAGTTCAGAAATCTAGAGATTCAGCTCTAGCTGCACCTTTGTTGTCTCTTCTCTAGCATCATAGACTCCACTTGCTAGACTGTGAATCCGCACTTCTACCGGTAGATCTGCTATGATAGCCAACTCTGGGATGCGTCGGCAAGCGTCATCTATTGTCTACACCAACTATTTGTTCTGTGACACTAGTTCATTGCGCTGTAAGCTAAGATGTTCTATATTTATCTTTTTCTTGCTCAGAACCTGGATCGCGCAGATCTCCCTAGCACACATCTCTATTGTTATTCCATCCTATAGCTGATAGAGCGTTTCTCGGGGAAGGGCAGCTAGATTAAGGCTGAGGCCTTTCATCATGCTAACCGTCATTCGGTCCATCGCATCTGCTGATACCAATGCTCCTTCTGGAAACACTATTGTGTTGGCCATCCTCGCGCAAAACATCTGTTCTATTGTTGAAGTGCCTGCTACAACGTGGGCAAACAAGATTCCCTCCTGAGGGGGCCACACCTTTAACTCCTGCAGCTGCATCTTGAGGGCCCCCAACACATTTTGTTGCTCCATCATGAAGTCTAGGAGCGCTTCACTAGTGACATCGCGAACTGTCTCGCCGATGTCATGGAGGTCACCTTCAGTTAAGGTGATCGGGTCGATGGCCAGCTTTGAGGCCTTGACCCTTTTTCTTGGACCCGATATTTCTGTGACGCGTGGCTATTTGAGTTAGGTCGAGGTGGTTCTTGGGTCTGCGCTCCCTTCTGCAAGGTCCGTGTGCTCTACCTCCTGTCCTGCAGACACTGCTTGGCCCTACTCTGCTTACACTATTTAGGCCTCTGCTATCTACGCTGCTGCTGCTTCGGCTGCCTTCTTTTTCTCCGCGGTTGCCTGTGCCGCTTCACGGGCTGCCTTGACCTTGGTTTCCGCTTTTTCATTGCGTCTTTTCTCGGCCAGTTCGGTGACGTGTTGCTTGGCATCATGCTTCATTTTCTGCGTTGCTGTCTTATCTAACTCTGCCAAATCTGGGGTGCGCCACTCAGGAGGCCATGACTCTAACACTTTAAAGATCGCGTCGTCAGTGGTTATGAATGGGAGCTTTGTCCACTACTGTGCCAGATCCTTTCACGCCCTGAATGTCTGCCTTGAAGTCTAGAAAACTCCATAGACTATTGTGCACTGTGGGGGACAGGCACGACCTCCTATTAATCCACATCCATATTCTCGCCTCCATGAGCACCCAGAAGATATTTGTATCGCGAATCCACTTCGCGTCCTTAGTAGCCTAGAGTGACGCGTACTTCATGGCATCTGATAAGTCATGCTCAATGCTCAGGAACTGACTGTCCTTCGGCAGTTCTCCCGCTACTAGCAAGATGGACAAGAGCAACCACGCGTAGTGGAAGGTCTTACCTTGCTCCTGGGCCTCCTTGCAGTTGAATAAAAATTCTTCGCAGAGGAACTCGGCCCAGTTGAACTAGACCCCCTCCATGCATTGTTCGGCCAACGCAACTACCAGCGCTGGTACTTCATCGCCATGGCATTTTCTCATTACCTTACTGGCCAAGAGTTGGGTGGCTATGCACACCCCTTTATCCTTGATACTACTGATGGTGTAAACCCTCTTTTTCTTCTCGAGCTTATATTTTTTCTTCATGGCTTCCACAAGAGCCAAATCGCCGCTTTTTCCTGCTATCATCGCGGGGTCCTTTCCCTTACAGGGAAGCCAAGAAATTCTATGGATGAGATCTGTCGTGATGGGAATAGGCTCCTCCAGCCATAAGTACCCATCATGCACCAGGAAAAGCAGCTGCCTGATGACAAAAATGGTGATGGGCGAGTCGTGAAAGTATGGTATCCACAATAGATGAAGAAACCTAGCCTTCTCCATACCACGCAGCCTTTTTTGCGGTTGTAATGTGATCACCGACCCCTCCTTATTCTGTTTCATTAGGCTCTCCGTCTCTAAGTGTGGTAACTTCTTGCTATCTGTGAGGTCCCAATCTTCAAATTTTAGGGTAGGCACACGTCCTAGGAGCGGACCCTAAAAGGTAATTCCATTGGGGAGGAGCGGGGTCTGGATCGTACTCTTCGTTGCATCCAGATACTTTGGTACCTTAGCTTTCCCCTTTCGTGGAGGGACATACTCAGGCAATTTTGCCGCAGAGCGCATCGGTTGGATGTCCGCCTCCACGTCTTCTTCTTCCTCTACCTCAGCAATCAGATCCTGTAAGTCCTCCTCCTCTTCATCTGACTCAATGGTGATAGCCTTGCCCTTTTCCTCCATTGATAGCTTACCGAACCACAGATTCCTTGGGGACATGTGGACTGGTCCCATTGTCTGCTTATCTTTTTTCGGTCTCAACATCCGAGGGGATTTCAGGATTTCTAGCGCAACCCCAGTATCTTCGGGAACATCATGTACCATGTGGGTCGGTGCGGCCTCGCCGACAGTTCCTTCTTCAAAGCCCAAACCTACCTTGGTATCCGTCATCTTGTCTGTATTGTATGCGGTCTTTCACGAACCTAGGGGCTCGAATATCACTCGACGCTCAACACTCTGTGCTTTATTCAACCGCTCAAGTCTCAAGTGAACAAGTGTTGTCTCGTGGCTAGCCCCTGGAGTTTTATAGCACCTTTTGAATTCAAATTCAACCGTTCCCCCTAATTCCGAGTCATTAATGCTTTCTTGGCGGCAGATTTTCCAAAATCTTGCCCATAACTGTTGTCTTAAATGTCCACCGCCTACTCCATTTGGCCTCAAACCAGACATCCCGTCATGAACAATGACACCAACAGTCACTTCCAGCCTACCCGCGCGATAGCGCAACCCCTCGTGCGCGGGCGCGAACCTTGTGACTTGCTAACTCTGTGCGCACCTCGCTTATCGCGCAGCTCCCAAATAGACTCTTTTATAGTCCAACGCTGTCTTTCAACTGCCTGGAGCACTGAGACTGTGCTTCTTATAGCTAGTCAGGTGGTCGTACCACCTGTGACAGGCTCCAGCTTGCCTTCCAGTATAGTCTGCTGAAAATCCTCAATTACCCTTGCGATAGTCGGTGCCGTGTGCTCTACTGTATGTAGTGAGTTCCCTTGGTTACTGCGTGTGGTGATATGTGGTCCTAGCCATGGCAGTAGACTAATCAATTCTCAGCGATAGTCTTCTAACTCATGAGTATGATCATTCGCACCTTGCTTTGTCATCCTTGGTTTATTGACGAGACATGCTCGCTTGATCTCATTTTCTAGCCTCTTGACTTCTTCGTCCAACAAAATGCTTTTCTTTCTTAGTCATACCCGGTCCTTTTCAAGTTTGCGAAGTTTAAGGTTCCCTCACTGAATGGCTTGCTAAATTCTTATGTGTTCTACCTCGCGTAACTGTGTGATGTCTTCGTCCTGAGCTTCGCGCACTGTCACACTTACAGGTGCTATTATGTGTGGATTCATAATTGCATGCCCCTCAGAAATTACGGTCCCTATTCTATTCCTGAACCTTAGAATCGTTTTCACCATCAGGGTTTTGTACATGGTCCTATAGGCCCATCGAATTGCTAGTACGCGCAGGTCCCAGTCAGTGCGTTTCACCTGGTGAACCCTGTTCATCACTTCGCACACCCTATTGAATGCTTCTCCGTGGATAGTCTTTGGCGCGCTTCGTCTTTCCTGCTGCTTTGTTTTGTTCCGTTTCTATATTCGGGGAGTGGTGTGCACTTGTACGGGCTACATGGAATATGTCCGTACCCATCGGGAAAGATGGGCGCGGAAGTTGTTCTGCCCCTGGTGACTGGCTCTCATCCTTAGTTGGGGTTTTCCAAATCATAGGCGCATCATCCTCTTGCATCTGCGCCAGTCCTCAAAGCTTCTCTACTATGTACCCCACCATCTTGCGGGCATCGCGCGCAATGCCCATTTCAGAGTAGCGAACAGTTGCTGTTCTGGTTATGCACTTTCAAATTTGTTCAGGAATTCATCCACTGTTGTCAACCCATCATAGGTAGGTAGATCCCTGACCTCTATCGTCATGCAATGCATTGATCTAACCATCATGTTGCAATTAAGTGTTGTTACTTCGTGCAGCCGATTCTGCCATTTCTCTACTTCTTCATCTGAATCTGAAGTGCAGGAGCTTTCGCGCTCCCACGAAATTCTTCCATTTGCAGTCGGATTCACCCAATCCTGTTCTCATGTAGTTATCTTGTAGATGTAAGTGAGATCGTCATCACTATCATCGTTGCGCACCAGTTCAGTGTATCGCGCTCCCTCGGCTGGATCTAACGGTACTACTACGTAGTGACTTTTTCTCAAAGATAATTTTACGCTTCTTCAGGTTTATGACTCTGTTCATATCGATGGCCCAGTCTATTCCTAGTAGCACATGATAGGGGTTGCTGTCATCGACAATCTCTATCACTTCAAAATCCACCTGTGCGCTCGCACCTTCAATATCCACCGTTACCCCTTGCAATCTTCCCATGTGCAAGATCTTCTATTGGTTTGCCATTCATAACTGAATAGGAGACCATTGTAGTGCGGGTCTGCCTAGGCGTTCCCATGTTTGTTTCGGTAGTACATTTGCATCTGATATGAGATCCAGGATTAGTTGATCCATTTCATACTTGCTGATTTGTGCAGTCAACCTCATTTCCCTTCCTGTGCGCAATGCATGCTTTCCAAGTTTCTGGACCACACGCGGTTCTCTTGACCCCGTGCACCTAGTGATAAGTTCTTGTAGTCCTTTTACTGCCTTGCTGTCGCATAGCAGTTTCATGCATGTCTCTAGAAAGGTAGTGAGAATTGAAGGATCCATCCTTAGTTCTAGTTTATCCTTACTACCTGAAGTGGAGGCCTCCATGAAACTCTTCTTAGATTCCATGAATGTCTCCTTTGCGTGTTCTAAATCAAATTCGGGTTCCTTTGTAGGAGCCTTGCGAACCCACGCACTTTCTTCTAATTGCTTACCTTTATCATTGCCAGTGGTCATACCACTCCTGAGCATCATGTTTACATTCGGGTCTTCTTCGTGCAGCTCAGACCTCATCATCTGCAAATTCTGAGTTCGAGGGGGCTGAAGTAACCCTTTTTCGCGCAGTCTCACTATTAATGTAGGGAAGTCTTCTACCTTATGATCAAACTAAGTACAATACAAACATGATGTCCTTGTCGGGTTTATACAATCACAGGCATAGTGCCCTGGCCCTCCGCAATTGTAACAAATTAGTTGTCCGCGACCCCTTCCTGGTCCCATTCCACCTCGACCTCGTCCGCGCCCCTGAAATCCAGCGCATGCCATTCCTGCATTTGGGTCGAGGGCTCGTGTTTCAGCATGCACCCTGTAGGCAGGAGTCTGATCCATCATTAGTTCGTAGCTTATGCAGGTGCATTCATCGTGGCCTATCGACCTGCAGAAATTACAAATTGGTCCTACTTGTGCCTCAGGTCTTAATGGCATCGGCCCTCCTCCCGCCAAGTAATTCGCAAACACTGGACAATGGTCCTTGTCATGCCCCTGACCTTTGCATTTTATGCATCATACCTCCTCGCGTGCCTCTGGTTGAGGTTTCCTATCCTGTTTCAAACTCTGCATCTCCAGACACATATTTTTCAGTTGCGCGTGGATTTGTTGGAATCCTAGACCAGGGTCTTGTATAGGGGTCTCATGCAATCTCATTGCCATCTCCAAAGCTTCAGCCTGGGTGGAAAGTTTTTGTTGTGACATCATCATCCTTAAATGCGGCATTAGTGACGCTACAAACCATGCGCGATGCTGTCTATCCGTCAAAGTCATATTGGCTTCATGAATCATACCCTTCAATCTTTGGTCTAGATCCCACGGGGTCTCGCATGGGAGCATCACAATCTCCTTAAACCTGATAATTGATTGTGTCTCCGACTTTGGTCTGCTAAATTCCCTGTTCAGCGCGGTCTGGATTTCTGCGATTCTCGCATTTGGATGGTCATTAGAATGCTTGATGTACCATGTTAACACGCGATCCTGCAATGCGCTTACCAGTGTAGCCTTCTTGATATTGTCATCCACTACTCCTTTTGCTTCCCATACCACCCTTACCACGAACTAGCATTGGTCCGGATCTTCATTCCCTACTCCTCTGAATACCGGTAGTTTAATCGCACTTGCCATACTGTACTGCAGTGGTGGCAGAGGTGGGGTGGGTGGATATGGTGGTGCGGAGGGTGAGACGAGTGGCAGTGGAGGTGGTAAGCACGAAATCCTCTTCCTTATCAGACTAACCGCACTTCTCGGAGAGACTTTCACGAGCTTTTCCTCACTTTCCCACGAGGGTGAAATTAAGGGATTGGTTTCTAATTCTTCACTACTTCCACTTCTGTAGATCTTCCCACTTCGCGTAATCCCAAACATTAATTTATTTGCATAACCCACTTTTCACACAATAGCATCTTAATCCAAGTGTTCAAAGATTTAATATACTTACCTCGTGGTCCCTTGAGGATGCGTCGCCAATATGAAATTGTTCACAATATTCACAGTGGCCAACTTCACATACTATACAAGGCTTGGATACATGTTCACAATTTTAACATTTTTCTCATGGGTTTGTTGGATATGGCCTCATAATATCACAACTAATCAACTTGGTTCAGGATACAAGAGTTTAGGTCTAGGAGCCTTCTCCTTTGATTGGGATAAAATTTCAACATATCATGGAAGTCCCCGAGTCACACCATGGTTTTCAATATTGAATGTTGCTATTGGGTTTGTGATATCCATTTACATAATTATTCATTTATCCTATTAGAAATATGAAATATTCAAAGCTAGTAAGTTCCCCATTTTCTCTATTGATTTGTTTATTGCTACTAGTTAGAAATATGAAGCAAAATGGATCTTGACATCAGATTTTAATTTGAATGAAATGGCTTATAATGACCATGGAAATATTTATCTCACCCCTCTTTTTTCTCTTTCTATTGGATCGAGATGTGTAAGAATTACAACTTTTACACATGTGCTCCTATTCAATGGACAATGAATTCCCCTAGTTAATTCATTTGCTCCTTCTTCATTATTTTGAAAATTTAAAATATATGGGGTGTCCATTCTTTTAATGATGATGAAGAGTAAAGTTTATGTTCATAGTGACATTCTTAAGATGAGATCATCTACTCTAAATGTTAGTAAATTATATGTGCATGCACACTTGATGAGGAATTATAAGGGAGTCACAGAATGGTGGTTTTTCATATTGTTAGTGTGTAGCATGGGATTTCGTATTTTAGTATCATTTGTATGAAAGGACGAGGTTCAAATTCCATGGTCGGTTTGATACTAACATGTGCAATTGTCTGGTTGATAACTCTTCTAATTGGGGTCATTCAAGCAACTTAAAACCAGATTTGATTTCTGTAATTTCCTCTTATAATGAATGTGGACACATGTTACTTTAAGGTTTCTGTTCTGGTGCAAGTTCCCACTAAAGATTTTGTTTTTGCAATCCCTTTAAATTCCATTGCATTTTTCCAAGGCTGGGGCATTTTTCTTCCTCACCCTCTTGTATTGCTTCATTCTATGCCCCGTGAAGTTTATTTATTACTAATTAATTTTCCATTTCTTTCTTGTGTCTATAGGGTATGAAACTCAACTTACTGAGTATAGGAAAAAATCAAAACTATATGCAGTGATTTTTCTTGCTTTCCAATTTTGTTTTCCCATTAGGAGAAATTGATCAAGTTTTGTTTCAAGTCCAATCCTAAGTGGGATACAGTTGAGTTTTGAAAGGGAGCATATGGCTTTTATGTTTCCACCAAGTAACATAATTAGTTAGTAAATTAATAGTTTTTTTTTTCTTGTTTTATCTAACTAGATAATATGAGATTGTATGACAGATCTCTCTTTAATTTCTCAAATAGCTTCGTTTGAGTGACTACATAATTTTTATGATTTCCTATAAAAAACAACAATCAGGTTATGATATTATAGCACAATATATGTTTAGTTACACCTTGTCGTGGAAAAGTATAACCAATGTACTATTCAAGATTTATGGCAAGATAAGCCGCATAAATTCACTCTCTTTCCTTGTAGACCTCAAGCTTGGTCATTATATGAAAATTCCTCAGTTGTATGTACATTGCTCAGGTGTGTTTCTAACATCTAAACTAAATGCTCCTCTTGGTGATTTCCTCTATGTTTCATAATTGTTTCCTATATTCTGGTTCTAACTTAGTTTAATTTTCATAGCTCATGGGTACACTTCTCGTAGGCATGGTAAATCTAGGTGTTGCATCGTGGATGATGGAATCTATACATAACATTTATAATGTGGGTGATTTACCTCCTGAAATCCCTTGGACATGTCCAAAGTACATGGTAACATTTGATCAATTTGTCATTTGGGGTCTTGTCGGTCCAAGGCGCATGTTTGGACACCATCAACCAATGGGTGAGATGTGTACTCTTCACATAAGTCCATGGGATGACCTGCCTTATGTGCATCTTAAGTGTGTTTAGGGTTTTGTCTTGAAATATGTCATTGTCAAACTCTTCATTATGTTATATATGGGTGTTTAAGATTGACCTAGATTTGTGAGTCCATAACCCCTCTCTAGCAGGGCACCCTATCTTAGAGTGTGTATAAATACACACTCACCATAATTTGTACAAATAAATTTTGGGATCATTGATTACCTGTTCCCTTGTGTGATTATTTAGTGCATGGGAACTTGCATCTTGCATTTCTCTTATTCATGGGTTCATCTTCTTTTATCTGTATGTGTTTTTGGTATATGTGGATGAAGCTTTTTCTAGTTGGTTCCATTTGATCCTTGTTTATCTCTTCTAATCTCAAAATAGTATTAGAGTGGGTGTGGGCCTCCTCTTCCTTATTCATTGTTTCTCTCTTTTTATGCTTGGCATTCTACATGTGATTGTTATTTATCCTTTGTTGTTGGATTCCTTGTATCTTGTGTGTCCTTCTGTTGGGTTGTTCATTCATCCTTTGGAACACTTATTAAATGACTATTTCATGCATATCCTATAGGGAATATTTCATATATTTGATGAGATATATCCTTCTTTGTCACGTGCACTTGCTATGGGCTTTTCTCTTCCTATTTGAGGTTTCACTAGGGCTATTGCACTTGTTCCTATTAGGGTTTCTTCTTGATCTTGTTGACATTTTTTGTATCTAGAAGAAGGGTAAATTGAAGAATTTCTGGGTCTGTTTAATGGGTTTTTTTCTTGACTGGAAGACTCCATATTTAGGATTTTTTTGTGTTCATATTATAGTGGAATTTAGTAAATTTCATCTTATTTGTAGTCTCTACTTTCATGAAAATGATTTAATTGTATGTAATATAGGTTGCGAGTAATACAAGTTTGGACAAGACTGGTGTATATTGGAGTTAGATTAACAACTCAACTTCATTTGAGAATCAATTATTTGAAAAAGCTAGTGATCTCGAGAAAGCTAAAAAAGTATGGGAAATTAGTGAAAAGCTTGTTAGACTTGCTTCAATTTCTCCTATGTTGTCAAGAATCTATGTACATTAGTTAGGTCAAGATGCTAAATATTGGTATGTGTTTTGTAGGTCAGAAGAGACATAGATATAAATTACTTTGGACCTTTGTGTATGTTTTCATTGCAGAGCTGTTGGGATGGGTTCCCTGGGGTCAATTTTGTTAAGTTTTGAGTCAATTTTGTATTATCCTTCGGTAACGAATGTAAAGTCTTCGTGAAATGTGGAAAAGCATAGTGAAAAGCTAGTAGAAGTCAAAGGGGCTTTAGTTCCTTAGTTGGGTAGGTGATAGAGTTGTTTTGAGACCCACCCATGGTCCGCGGACCATGGTATTGTAGAGAAAAGGCTATATAAAATTGATTCATAGCGATTCTAGAGAGACATCTGAAGTAGAAAAGAATCATTGTAAGGGCAAGGTGCTAAGGCAGGAAAGGTACATTTCTTGTACTTAGGCAAAAGGGGAAGGCTCCTGCAGCTGAGTGCGCGGAGACCTTGGTAAGTCTACAGGCTGAGTGCACAGGCCCCTGCAGCTGAGTGCACAGGGATAAAGAGTCTATATCTGAACACTTATACTTAATAAAGATTGTTTTGGGCCGAAAATGATGCATCTATGTTCTTTTATTTACTTCTACTAAGTTTATATATCTT
This sequence comes from Pinus tabuliformis, assembly GCA_031772625.1. NCBI lineage: Eukaryota > Viridiplantae > Streptophyta > Pinopsida > Pinales > Pinaceae > Pinus > Pinus tabuliformis. The sequence goes on along the minus strand of CM062815.1, from coordinate 315,606,286 downwards.
CGCTCTATAATCTGTTTAATATGAATTAATGCTTATTTACTATACAGAACTGGTAGATTTGTAATATTTATGCATGATAAGTAAAATTAAGGACCTTCACGAAGATCTGAAGGTCATTTAGTTAGATTTGCAGTAGTTGTCTGTCGAAAGGAGTAGATTTGTGCGAAGGTAGATCTAAGCCGCAAGGGTATCAGGAAATCATCACACAGGCCTCTGGATGCAAAAACCTGGTTTTAGCATCCCCCAATACTACTTCGAGTGAGACTGTAGCCTGTGCTACATAGGTTGTTGCCGAAAGGGCCAGAAGTTATGGTTTTGTTAGTTGGAATAGTTAAAGCTAAACCTAGTTCAAGCCCCATCAAGCTAACAAATGGTTCTATTGCCAGGAATGGGATCTATCTAAGGAATGTGTGATGTCGAATAAGTGGTTCCCTACAAAGAATGAAATTGAGAAGTGGATCGATTAGAAGTTTCATGTGTTTGTAGCTTAGGAGAATAGAAACCCTTGGTTATCCAAGGAACATTGGTTGAATAGATACTTGTACACAGATGAAACTGAAGCCTTTTTCTATTTCTTCCCTTGTGAATTGCACGAGTGGCTGTCTAGATTGGTGGACAATTAGGGTACGTGGAGGCTTGATGGTCCAAATTGTGTCGAATCCAGAGCTAGTGAGGCGCTTGGAAACTTCATAAAATAACATCGCACGGGTTGTTGATAACTGGATTGATCGTATCATAAGAGGATTTGTCACTGATCTCAAGATTGATACAACCATCAGTTATAGCGAAGTCTAGCGCAGGCTCTTCAAGGGACCACGAAGTAAGTATTTAAATATTTGAAAACTTGGATTAAGATGTTGTTGTGTGAAAACCATGTTATTCCATTACCTTGATGTTTGGGACTACCTGAAGTAGAAAAGCCTTAAGAAGGAACAAAAAATCAGGCTTTGAATATAGTTTGCTATTGGTATCCTCTCCAAGTGATGTTGAAGGAACTATTCTGAATACACGCGAAGTGCGCTGCAGTTGTTAAGTCAGCGTATCCAGAGGATACCTCATCCATCCACTCCACCTCTGCCTCCACCTCCGCTGCATACACCTACACCTTCACCTCCACCTCCACCTCCACCATTCAACATGGCAAACACAATGAAGATGTCGATCTTTAAAGGGGTAGGGAGCGAAGACCTCGAGCAATTCTGGTTTGTTGCAAATGCTGTGTGGACAACACAGCAGATCACTGATGATAACCTAAAGAAAGCGCAGCTAGTCACAGCGCTGCAGGATAGGGCATTGACTTGCTATATCAAGTTCTGTCAAGACAGACTTGGCGCGACATTGGCAGAGACTCATCAAGCGTTGAATAGTGAGTTTAAGAAGCCTAAGTATCAGGCAGAGTCTGTGACAGAGTTTAAGGAAATACAACAAAGGGTAAATGAATCCTCGCGGGATTTCGATCAGAGGCTAAAATGCCTGGTTCGACAGGCTAATATGAACATCACAGATGATCAACACAGATACTGGTTCATTGATTCATTGTTTCCTCATCTAAGATTACCATTATCGCAACAGAAGATAGGAATGCAAGTAGAGGATGTGGAGATCGTGATGAGTTTGGAAGCCTCACCAGTATAAGATACGAACATTGGATTACAACAGATTTAGTCGCAGATGACAAGTTTGCACATGGAGTTGTAGAGCTTGAAAACAAGGAAGGAAGCTCAAGCAGAGGTGCCCACTAAAGTTTGGTGTATAAAATGCAAATACAAAGGACATGATAAGGACCACTTCCCTGTGTATCATAATTACCTAATTGGAGGAGGTCATGTGCCTCTGAAAACTAAAAATATATGGACCGAGCACAGAAGTACCATTATGGTACACTACCTGTCAGATAGTTGGGAAGCACGCAATTGATAATTGTCACCTCTTGTAGAAGTTTGTTCAGACACTACACCAATTGTTTTGTACCTTCTGTAAATTGGTTGGGCATGATGAATGAAACTGTAGAAGCTATGAATTAGTGATGGAGCAGACCCATACATATCAAATGCAGGCAGAGAACCAGCCTCCAGATCAGGGCGCGGTGCAGCATGCGGAGGATTCTAAGGCCATGGAAGAGGAAGAGGAGGAGGGGTTGGAAGAGGTAATGGACAAGTTATTTTTTATAACTGTGGTGAAGTTGGACATTTTGCACACGACTATTAAAACCCAACACATCCATCTTCTCAATATTGCAGACAGTTTGATCATGTGATATAAGACTGCCCGGTGCCGATTGCAAAGATGTAGGAGAAAAAGACACAATAGCCTATGTAGAACATCTAGATGATGAGGGCGGAGCCTCGTGAAGAAGACCATAGTATTAATATTGTAATGCACAGTGGTATGGCTATAGGAGAAGATAAAGGAAAGCAACCAGAAACTAAGGGATGGGTGCACCAGGTTTCTAAAAAGGAAGTTGGGTTTGACCTCAACCGAGCTAAAGAAACTTTCATGGAAGCTAAGAAGAACTTTGTTGAGGCTTCTACGTTGGGGAGTCAGGAAAAACCGGTTGGAAATAGTGAAGTGCAAGATGTGGATCCTTCACTGTTAGCCACTTTTCTCAAAACTTGTATGAAGCTATTGAGGGATCAGAAGGTGGTAGAAGGGCTCCAGGATCTGATTGACAATTGTACGGAAAAAAATTAAGATTCCTTTAGAAAAAAACGTGCTGTGAGGAAACTAGGTAAACACAAGAAGTAGACTGGGTGTGAGATGAGGTTAACCGCGTAGATTGGGGGGTATGAAATGGACCAAGTCATCCTGGATTTGGGTTCTAATGCGAATGTACTGCCTAAGTAGACGTGGGAAAGGATGGTGAGACTTGCGCTACAATGGTATCCTATATAGCTACGTATGGCCAATCAACAAAAGATCATTCCTATGGGGCGCTTGTATGGGGTAAGAGTGGACATTGAAGGAGCGAGTTCATTGGCTGAATTTGAGGTAATCAAAATAGTGGATGACAAAAATCCTTACCCTGCGCTACTAGGAATTGATTGGGCCTTTAACATGGATGTGGTGATTAATATAAAGAAGTGAAAGATGACATTTGAGAAGAAGTCGCTTAGGTTTATCGTGCCATTAGACCCTATTTAAGGAGCGCGATACACTGAACTGGTCTGTGAATATGAGGAGGACGATGATTTGGATCAGATATATAAGATAGATGCACGTGATGAATAATGGATCAATCCCATTGCAGATGGGCGGATCACTTGGGATAGAGACAACTCCTGTACCTCAGACTTAGATGAAGAGCTCGAACACTGGCAGAATAGGTTGCATGAGGTCTCTAGGATACATTGCAATATGATGACAAAATCATTGTGGTGTTTATCTATGGAGGTAAGAAAAATTATACATTATGATGGCTTAAATGATGTTAATCTCTTTTTGGATGATTTTGAAAGGAGGTGCCAGAGAAACATTGATTCTAGGCACTTCAATTGGCACTGTTGTAGAGCCTCTAACTTGCACCTAATTATCTATCATTACCTACAGCTTTTCCTCACTTATCCCTCTCTTTTGCCCTATTTTCCTCATAAACCTATCCAGATCATTACATTTGATGTCTTTAAGCATGATTGGTTAACTTTGCTAATGTTTGACTGTTTGTCTAGATTTTTGACATATGCACAGAGATTCCGCAGTTGTCTGGCAATTCCGCAGCCATTCAGCAATTCCGCAGCTATCTAGTCATTCCGCAGCCTTTTCATTGGTCTCTATGTTCCACGTGTCATTTTGAAAAACGAATCACATGGGCACGTGGGAATGAAGGTGTTAAAGGTTCCTATGCTATTGGTTCGGTCAGCAACGCCACGCACACCTCCGGTCAACGTGGATCAAACTTCGGTCAACAAAGCCAGCTCAAACGGTGCTGCGTGAGCTGATAGGTCACGTCACTCTAGATGGCGATTCCTCCACGCTATGCAGGTTATGGGAGATAAGATCCAACCTTGGATTCAACCTCCATGACGACCGTACCCTCCAGATAACACACGGACCTGTTTACGTGTTGCTGTACCATTTAATTAGCATGACTGTCAGTTAATTTCTAGTTTCATGTTTTACGCAGTAAGCAGTTGTTCATATGCCTATAAAATCCAGCGTCTGCGCACGCTTAAGAGTTAGTTTTTAGTTGCTTTGTTTATGTAATTGCTACAATTTTAGTGTATACAGAAACTCTGTTTTGAAGCTGCTGTTTCAGCACTTTTTACTGTAATTTCTGCATATGAGTTAATAGAAGACTGTGCTGTTTTGACTCTTTCAAGTAGCTAATCTTTCCTTGGGTTTTGTGGATGGAGGGCCCCCATTCATAACAGCCTTTGTACAGTAAATTTACCTTTATGTTCTTGCCATTTCCTTCTTTTGAATTCAGCAATTTTCCTTTCTTTAATACATGTACAGTTTTGATTTACTTTCACTGTCATCTCATTTCCAGCATTTACTTTAACTGATCAGGATTGTTTTCTGCAGGTGTTAGCCCGGGATTGTGTGTCTTTGTTGTATTTTCTTTATCTCTAATGGTATTTTCAGTTGTCATATTCATAGTTGCTGCCTTTATTCTGTTTTTCTAGCTTGATTTCTAGTTTAGTTTCTCAAGTTGTATGCTAACATATTGATGGTCTCCTTATCATAAATTGTTCATCTTTAAGAGATCAGAATACTAATAAATCACAGCTTGCTTTGAGTAGTTTTTGACTTATATCACTAACTCTTTCTTCACTTGTTACACATTACAATGTATGTTGGAAGCAGAATGTTGGAGAGAGGCACAGTGGTGTTATAATTTGTCATCTTAGAGCTTGATTACTTTTTAGACTTATATCTAACTACTTCTTAATCGTGTTTCACATAGTACTATATGTTGGAAGCAGAGTGTTAGGAAGAGATGAACATTATAATTGGTCTTTAAAGTGGTTCTTCTTACCTTTTTATTGCAGCAGCATGAGTAGTGACTAGTGCCATTAGAAAGTGGTTTTTATGCTTTGCTTTCAGTTTCATTTCAAGTTATTTCTTTCAAGCTCTTTCTTTGCAAGTTTAGAAGGTAGTTAGAAACCACCAGTTACACACACTCACTCATTTAGAAACCACCATACACACACAAATCACTCATTTGTTTATAAAATCATCACTCCATCTTAGGAAGTTAAATTGACCACAACACCCCCAAACGACAAAAAGATCTAAGAGGTTACTTAAGTATATACTGTACACCTTCACTTCATCAGCTTACGAGCCCCGGGTTGACAATTTATGGTAGCAATTTAGACAACACTAAATTGACTAAACATTTTGGCGCCGTTGCCGGGGAAGTGAAATTAAGTAGCCATATTCTTAGGAAAAAAAAAACATAAAATTTCAAGAAAAGAAGTTGATAACCTATCAAAGTATGCTCTCCTCTTGCACTTCAAAGTGATCTGGAGGATCAGAAAATAGAAAGTTATTGATTTAGTAGTTTCTTGAGTATGCTCTCTTCTTGCACCTAGAGTGACCTGGAAGATCAGAAAAAGAACTATTAACTTGACTTGAAGAAAAATAATAAAAAATGACATGCATAGAGCTAGAGATTCTAGGGGAAGGTTTTTAGCTAGAGCTCGAAGTTCAATTTTTAAAAGTCCATCTGTTTCAAGGAATAGACAAGAGACACCTCCCTCATCTCCAACCGACACTCCTAGCCCTAGAATTCCTGGAATTCAAGAGCCAAGAATTGACTCTCCCACACCTTCTATTGAATTTGAAATAGGAAGAGACCCTTCTCTTTCTCCTACAGAAAGACCAATTGTAATTGAGGAAGTAGAATCATCTGAAGAAGAAGGAGAAATCTCTTCTCATTCACCCTTTGTAGAAGAACCAGAAGATTTTGAAATCCCTAGGGGAACCATCATGGCAGAGGAAGAAGGAGGTGGTAGAGGTAGAGGTAGAGGAGGAGGAGGAAACAAAAACAATGGAGGAGGTAGAGGTCCCCTTTGAGGAGGAAATAGAGATGGGGATAACTCATTTGGGTTTCCTATTGTTAATGAGGATTCCCGAGCTACTATGAAAAACATATCGCCATCTGTCCTCCCAAATTTCCATGGGTTAAGAACTGAGGACCCTGAAACATTTTTATTTGAGTTTGAAGTTGTGTGTCGAACTTATGACTATCTGGATGACTCTCAGAAACTCAAATTGTTCCCTTCAACATTGAAAGATCAAGCTTTGAAATGGTTCATGGGGTTACTCACTCAATCTATTAGGTCTTGGGATGAAATGAAACAAACATTTTTGGATAGGTATCTGGACTATTGTATGCCTACTAATCACAAGGACGAGGTATTTAAAATGATACAAAGAGAAGATGAGAGCTTAGAAGATTTACTTGAAAGATTTCAATATAACCTGAAAAGAGCAAAAATGAGTAACTTGGATGAAGAGACCTTAAAAGCCCTCCTATTAAAAGCCATTAGAGATGAATGGATAGATATCTTGAACATGATGGGGAAAGGGGATATATCTCAACTTTCACTCAGTGATATAGCAGAACTATGTATCCATCTCTCAAGGGGCAAATCAAAAACTCAAAAAGGGCCTAGAGATCCTTCTCTCCTTAGAGCAAATAAATCTGCAACGGGATCAGTAAGTAGGGCTGAAATCGGCAATATGCTTGATGAATTCAAAACTGACATCTTAGGGAGTCTTAGTGAACAATTAGATACCCTTAAGATTCACAATAAACAAAAAGCAGAAGCTGAGGCTTTGGCCATTTTTTGCCCGAAATGTAGAAAGAAACATGCTTTAAGGGAATGTCCCTTGGATGCACACGTTGTAGAAACATGCGTAATTTGCTCAAAAACTCATGAGACCAAGGATTGTCCTTCAATTCTTGGCCTCAAAGCAGTCTTTCAAGAAGATCCAAATACACTTGAATCTCTCTGTTTTGTTGCAAGGAGACCTTGGCAAGGGCAACAGAATCAAGGGTTTAACAACTCTCTGAATTTTCAACCCCAACCAAATTGGAATCCTTGGCAACAACCCTGGCCTCAACCTCAAAATCCTTTTCAATCATGGATGCAAAGCATGCAAAATCCTTATGGGAGATTTGCTCAATTCTATCAATATCCTCCATCTTTTCAGAACCAGCAAGCTCCACAACTTCCAAATCAAGGTCAACAACTATCATTGCCATACCCTCAACAAAAACAACCTCCTCCACAAAATCAAAATTCTCAACTCTTGCTTCAATCCCAACAGAAGTCAAATCAACTTCCCTCTCAGCCATTACCAAATCCCAATAATAGGAACCCTCAAAATGCTTACATGATGGAAGGTCAACCATTCCCTACCTATATGATTGTTCCTCTCAATGAAGTACAACTCAGATCAGGTAGAATCCTAGATCAACCTTCTATAAATGTTCAACAGCCAAGCATTTCTGAGGAAGAATCTCTTAAAGTCAATAAGGGTTCTGAAGTATCACTTCAAAACCAAAATATCCAAAAAGAAAAAGAAAAAGAAAAAGAATCAACCCCCACAACTCCCATAGTTGAGCAACCTACATCTTTAGCTACACCTCCTTTTCCTGAAAGATTACAAATTGACAAAGGAGTGGAAAAGCAAATTTGGTTGCCTGACTATAATTTTCTAGATGAATTGAAGAATGTCTGTATCAAGATCCCCTTGTTACAAGCCATTAAGGAAATTCCCATTCTAGCAAAGACAATAAAGGAGTTGAGTTTGAAGAAAATAGGAAAGAGAACCAGAGATACCAAAAGGATACATCTGGTTGGAAAAATTGCAGACATTATGATGGGTAAGATTACCATGCAAAAGTATGTGGATCTCGGTAGCCCTATTGTCAAAACTCATATTAATGGGGTTGAAATCCCAAATACTTTGATTGACTTAGGAGCCGCTATCAACATCATGAGTAGACAGACCATGGATCAGTTAAAGCTTCCTAACCTTCTCTTTACACCTACTTTACTGCAACTTGCAGATCGATCAATCATTAAACCTGATGGTGTATTGGAAGACATTCCAGTATCCCTAGACTCTTGGGAATATCCAGTTGATTTTATGATTTTAACTCCCAAGGACAGTCTAGGAGGACATCCTCTTATCCTAGGAAGACCTTGGCTAGCAACAGCTGATGCTTTTATCAGTTGTAGGTATGGGGACATGTATATATCAGATGGTAATTCCATCAAGAAATTCAACTTGTATCCTCCAGCAAAGGCAATAACAGAAATAGGAGAAGATGAGTGGGTCGATGATGAGGATACTATACAACCTGTTCTAACCATCTCTGAGATCAGTGAAGACAGTCAAATCCTAAACACATTAGAAAATTTTGAAATATCTTTAGAATATGACTCTACACAGTTTCAGTTAGATGCGGACATTGAATATCTCTCCTCTAGACAGATGTCTCTCTTCTCAATGGAAGAGTTTGGTAGTTCTACAGTTGAAATCCTTCCAGGAAAAACATTGAACATTAATAGAAACTTGGAAAGACCACAACAAGAAAAATTAACCAAACTTTTGCAAAAACATTCTACTGCATTTGCATGGGAATACACTGACATGAAAGGAATCGATCCTAAGACTTGTATTCATCACATCTATATTGAAGAAAACAACAGACCTATTAGGCAACTGCAGAGAAGGATGAATCCAAACCTTAGGGAAATCGTGAAAGAAGAACTCCAGAAATTACTCAAAGTAAACTTCATTTACCCCATTTCAGATAGCCAATGGGTTTCTCCCTTGGTTATAGTGCCCAAAAAGAATGGTAAATGGAGAGTTTGCATTGATTATCGAGAATTGAACAAGGCAACCTTAAAGGATCATTTCCCTCTACCTTTTATTGATCAGGTACTAGACACTTTAGCAGGTAAAAAGTATTTCTCATTCTTGGATGGTTTTAGTGGGTATAATCAAATTCAGGTGGCACCTAAAGATCAAGATAAGACCACATTCACCTGTCCATGGGGAACTTTTGCCTATCGAGTACTCCCTTTTGGATTATGCAATGCACCTGCTACTTTTCAAAGGGTTGTATTAGGCATCTTTTCAGATCTAATCCATGATTGTGTAGAGGTCTATATGGATGATTTTACAGTTTACGGTAATACATTTGAAGAAGCTTTGGAAAATTTGGAAAAAGTACTGATAAGATGTAAGGAAACAAATCTTTCTTTAAGTCATGAAAAGTGTTTTATGATGTTTACTGAAGGGATTGTTTTAGGACATCATATTTCAGGAGATGGGATTAAGGTTGATAGATCCAAAGTTGAAGTCATCTCTAAGTTACCGATTCCAAATTGCCAGAAAGATGTTAGAAGTTTTCTTGGGTTTACTGGATATTATAGAAGATTTATTGAAAACTTCACCAAGATAGCATCTCCTCTCTTCAAATTACTTACAAAGGACTGTGAATTCAAATGGGATCCTGAATGCCAATTTGCATTTGAAGCTTTAAAAACGAGAATATCTGAAGCACCCATTCTAAGAGGGCCAAATTGGAAACTTCCTTTCCATATTTCTACAGATGCTTCAGATACAGCCCTAGGAGCTGTTTTGGGACAAAAGGATTTGATCCCTTATGCCATTTATTACACCAGTAAAAATTTGACTCCCACTGAGTTAAATTATACTATGACAAAAAAAGAGTTCTTAGCTGTGGTACATGCGATCAATAAGTTTAGACACTACATAACCGGCTATGAAACTTTTGTTCATACTGATCATTCTGCCATAAGATATTTAATGAACAAATCTGTTACTAATGGCAGAGTCACAAGATGGCTCTTACTTTTACAAGAATTCAATATTACTGTGTTAGATAGACCAGGAAAACAAAATACAGTAGCTGATTTCTTGTCTAGAATCCAAAATGCTAACGAAGATTCTCCTGTAGAGGATAAGTTTCCTGATGAGTATTTGTTTGAAATAACTACTAAAACCCCTTGGTATGCAGATATTGCTAATTATTTGGTCACAGGGAAACTACCTCCACATCTTTTTCCTAATGAAAGGAGAAAGATTATTCAACAGAGTTCAAGTTATTCATGGATTTCTAATGAATTGTTCAAAACAGGGCTAGACTGTGTGATTAGAAGATGTGTTCGGGAGGATGAAATGCCTGACATCCTTAAGGCATGCCATGACGAACCATGCGGTGGACACTTTGCTGACAAGAGAACAACCTATAAAATCCTTTCTTTGGAATATTATTGGCCTACTCTTTTCAAAGATGCAAAGCAATATGTCAGAAGGTGTGACAGCTGCCAAAGAATTGGGAGACCAACTCTTTCAAGTGAGATGCCATTGCAGCCACAGGTACTCATCGAACCTTTTGAAAAATGGGCTTTAGATTTCGTTGGACCCATTAATCCGCCATCTAAACAAAATAAGTATATATTGGTTTGTACTGACTATGTTACTAAGTGGGTAAAAGCAAAAGCTTTGCCTTCTGCCACTGAAAATTCAGTTGTTCAATTTCTTTTTGAGGATATTTTCACTCGTTTTGGTGTCCCAAGAGAAATTGTAACAGATCAAGGAAGCCAATTTACATCTAATCTGATGGAGAAGCTGATGGAGGAATACAAGATCAAGCATAGAACATCTACTCCTTACCATCCGCAAGCAAATGGTCAAGTGGAATCTACAAATAAAGTCCTTGAGAATATCATCACCAAGACTGTTCATCTGCATAGAAGAGATTGGGCTAAAAGGCTACTTGAAGCTTTATGGGCCTATAGAACTACATGGAGGAGTACCACAGGATATTCTCCCTATGAACTTGTTTATGGGAAAGAAGTCCTGCTCCCCATTGAGTTCCAAGTCAAAACTTTCAAGATGGCAGTCCAGTTGGGGATGAATCTTTCAGAAGCCCAGAAGCACAGAATGGAGCAGTTAAATGAACTAGATGAGATAAGACAAGATGCCATTTTAAGAACCGATCTAGTTCAGCATCAAAGAACAAAATGGCATGATAGATACATCAAGGAGAAGAAGTTTCAGAAAGGAGATTGGGCTCTATTGTTTGATTCAAAGTTTAAAGACTTCAAAGGAAAATTTCAAACTCATTGGCTTGGGCCATATGAGATTGATGAAGTCTTTAGTAATGGAGCAGTTCGAGTGAAAACTAATGATGAATTTCATACTCCTCTTATTGTGAATGGCCATCGCTTGAAGATCTACCAGAAGCCACTCTCAAAAGAGGAATTTGTCAAGTTGTTTAAAGAAGATTCTGCAATTAGGTTGGTGGAGAAGGATTCTTCTCCTCCATCAGCCTAATCTTTGGTTTTTGAATATATATATATATATATATATATATACAAATGTATAGGCCTGAAAACCAGTCTCTGATTGGCAGTCCTATGCAGAAAATCTGAGGTGAAAATCAGCGTCACCTGACACCTCACATTTTCCAAAAAAAAAAAATCTCTCTCTCCTCCTTGTTCCATCTCATTTCGCCACTTCATTCACCATCTCATTCATCCAATCACTCTCACTCCACCACATTTCTTTCCATCCATCCATCCATTACATTCCATCTCACCAATAAAGTCATTGTCAGATTTATTTCACACAGCTAAAGTTGTTTTGTGCAGACAGAAGGGTATCACTGCAGTTTCCGCAGCTGAGGAGCAATTCCGCAGCCAACATTCCAATTCTGCAGCCGATACACTTTCTGCACCTGCATATAAAAAAAAACACAGTCTGTTTTAAGAAGGAGTCTGCAGTCCAAAAGTCATCAGCAATAATTGAAAAAAGGTCATGTAGCAGCAATAAACAATGAAAGGTTAGTGTCATATGAGCAAAAGGAATCAAAGCGCGGATACATAAGGTATGATCTAATTTCTAAACCTACGGTTATAACATTTTGCATGGTTTCCGGATTGTGTTTTTAGCCATCTAATGTAATGATTACCAATCCTTTCCATTACTCGACCGGAAATCCACGTATCTCTCAGCCTTAACGGTCCCTTCTCATCACAGTTTCAAACCCAAACACGGCTGCTCTTTCATTAAAACCCTCATACCAGAGTGACGTATACAACTGTACTACGGCACTCTGAGTTATAATTCCGCAGCCAGATGTACACCAATGACCGACGTCTATGGGATTTAACCGTTTTCACCCATTACTCATAACCCTCCTACGCATACATAATTCCATTCCCGCTGTTGATTCACTCCCTCATTTCCATTGTTCTTCACTGCTCTGTCTTATTCACTATTCTGTCCACCGTAAGCACTCTCTGTTTCATTTTCTTCTCATTTCTCCACTAAAACCTTGACCACTGTTGTAAGTGCATCACGGCTATTTTGCTGTAGCCGTAAACCCACTGTCCAAACACTTTTCTCCCGTATAACTCTTTCACCAAGTGTTAAAATAGTGCTGTTAAGGCAGCCAGAGAGCTGATGGGTAAGCTATTGAGGGCAGAGCCTGAGGGCTCTAAATTTTTAGAAGGCTATCCCCAAACTAGAGACACTTTGCAAAAGGCCAAATGGCTCCAGTTCATTCAAAAATTCAAGGGATACCATAAGGAAGTCACAAAGGCTTTTGCTCGTTCTTTCAAAGACAACAAAGTGGAGATTGGAGATCTGAAATTTACAGTTACAGAAGGCAGTTTAGCACAAGCAACTTCATTACCTTAGACTGGGGAAAGGTGGTTCAAGAATCGATCAGTGAAAGACCAGGAATGGAAGCAAATATTGAAAAATCCAGGTATGAACACTAGTATTTTTACAAAGGGAATCCCTATTAGTCTTGTCAAAGAAGAATGGACAACTTTGCTTCTGTTAGTACAGAAATTCTTTACATGTGAAGGAAGATTCAGAATTTTGTATGTTTACCATGCTAAAATTATGATGCATTTCATGGGTGAGCATGACATTAATCTTCCTTATTTTCTACTATCTAGCCTTAGAAAAATGTGCTCAACAATCCAAAGAAACATAAATAATATTGAGCCACATTTATACCATCACGGGCTTGTCAAAATGCTAATTGAAGAACAATTAAAGGTCAAAAGGGATACATGGGAAAGATTTCTTGTGAGGAACCACTTCCAAGAGGCAGGAGAAGCCTCTGGTAGTTCACCTAAAGTGCCCAGAAAGAGTAGAAGAAGAAGAAGAGAAGAGGTTACCCCAGAAATTGCTGTCCAAGTAGAAACTATCACTGAAATTGTTGTCCAAGAAGAAACTGTCCAAGACCTTGTTGAAGAAGAAATTGCTGCCCATAACTCTGAGGAAGAAATTGACCCTGAGCTTGCTGTAGATATTGACCAAACAGCCCAAGAAATCATTACAGAAACCCCGCAAGAAATTGTCCAAGAGGCTGCTCAAAAGAAAAAGGAGAGTAGGAAGAGACAAAAGAAGGATAAGGGAAAAGCTATAGCCCAAGAAACCTACCTTACTCCTGAAAATTCCAATGAAGAGGACACTCAGCCATTGGCACATAGATTGGCCCAACTTCATGAGGCTGCCCTTTCCAAGAAGATGCAAAAACAAAAGCAAAAGCAACAAAAGGAAAAACAGAGCATCACCACCGTGAGGAGGAGCAGCAGGCTACAAGACAAAGTGGGGGCCACAAAGGACAAAGAGTCACTCTTTATTGACTTGAGCACACCTGAAAAGGTTGCTACAAGACTTGACTTTGAGGCAAGGCCACCACATGTTGAGGTTACTCCTCCACGAGAGGAAAGCCCTTTTCAACAGGAGCATGAAATCGAATTTGAGCATGAGCCTAGTCCAAAGAGGTCACCAGAGATTGACCCAGATCAGCAGAGAGTATATAACTACTTGGAGACATTAGAACAAGCTGCTGCTGGTCCAAGCACTGTTCTACCTCTTGAACAGCAAGTTCACTCACTTAAACAAGAAATTTTTGAGCTTGAAGTTTTAAACCGCCACATCACACAAGAGAATGAAGCATTAAAGGAACAAGGTAAAGTGGACAAAATGATCCACAATAATACAATGCTTCATTTGGGCCTTTGGCACAAGGAGAACAGGAAGCTAAAGAAAAAATGCAGGAAGCTAAGCAGAGCTTTGGTCAATTTAAAATTCAGATGCTTGGTGAGGAAACCAAGAGTCAATGTGGCTACACACAGGAAGAGGAGAAGACTAGATGTCCTAGCAGAGGCATCTCAGCAGGTGGATTAAACAATGTTTTCGTTGCATGAGGACATGCAACACCCTCGTAGTGGGGGTATGTAGAGCCTCTAACTTGCACCTAATTATCTATCATTACCTACAACTTTTCCTCACTTATCCCTCTCTTTTGCCCTATTTTCCTCATAAACCTATCCAGATCATTACATTTGATGTCTTTAAGCATGATTGGTTAACTTTGTTAATGTTTGACTGTTTGTCTAGATTTTTGACATATGCACAGAGATTCCGCAGCTGTCTGGCAATTCCGCAGCCATTCAACAATTCCGCAGCTATCTAGTCATTCCGCAGCCTTTTCATTGGTCTCTATGTTCCACGTGTCATTTTGAAAAACGAATCACATGGGCACGTGGGAATGAAGGTGTTAAAGGTTCCTATGCTATTGGTTCGGTCAGCAACGCCACGCACACCTCCGGTCAACGTGGATCAAACTTCGGTCAACAAAGCCAGCTCAAACGGTGCTGCGTGAGCTGATAGGTCACGTCACTCCAGATGGCGATTCCTCCACGCTATGCAGGTTATGGGAGACAGGATCCAACCTTGGATTCAACCTCCATGACGACCGTACCCTCCAGATAACACACAGACCTGTTTACGTGTTGCTGTACCATTTAATTAGCATGACTGTCAGTTAATTTCTAGTTTCATGTTTTACGCAGTAGGCAGTTGTTCATACGCCTATAAAATCCAGCCTCTACGCACGCTTAAGAGTTAGTTTTTAGTTGCTTTGTTTATGTAATTGCTACAATTTTAGTGTATACAGAAACTCTGTTTTGAAGCTGCTGTTTCAGCACTTTTTACTGTAATTTCTGCATATGAGTTAATAGAAGACTGTGCTGTTTTGACTCTTTCAAGTAGCTGATCTTTCCTTGGGTTTTGTGGATGGAGGGCCCCCATTCATAACAGCCTTTGTACAGTAAATTTACCTTTATGTTCTTGCCATTTCCTTCTTTTGAATTCAGCAATTTTCCTTTCTTTAATACATGTACAGTTTTGATTTACTTTCACTGTCATCTCATTTCCAACATTTACTTTAACTGATCAGGATTGTTTTCTGCAGGTGTTAGCCCGGGATTGTGTGTCTTTGTTGTATTTTCTTTATCTCTAATAGTATTTTCAGTTGTCATATTCATAGTTGCTGCCTTTATTCTGTTTTTTTAGCTTGATTTCTAGTTTAGTTTCTCAAGTTGTATGCTAACATATTGATGGTCTCCTTATCATAAGTTGTTCATCTTTAAGAGATCAGAATACTAATAAATCACAGCTTGCTTTGAGTAGTTTTTGACTTATATCACTAACTCTTTCTTCACTTGTTACACATTACAATGTATGTTGGAAGCAGAATGTTGGAGAGAGGCACAGTGGTGTTATAATTTGTCATCTTAGAGCTTGATTACTTTTTAGACTTTTATCTAACTACTTCTTAATCGTGTTTCACATAGTACTATATGTTGGAAGCAGAGTGTTAGGAAGAGATGAACATTATAATTGGTCTTTAAAGTGGTTTTTCTTACATTTTTATTGCAGCAGCATGAGTAGTGACTAGTGCCATTAGAAAGTGGTTTTTATGCTTTGCTTTCAGTTTCATTTCAAGTTATTTCTTTCAAGCTCTTTCTTTGCAAGTTTAGAAGGTAGTTAGAAACCACCAGTTACACACACTCACTCATTTAGAAACCACCATACACACACAAATCACTCATTTGTTTATAAAATCATCACTCCATCTTAGGAAGTTAAATTGACCACAACACCCCCAAACGACAAAAAGATCTAAGAGGTTACTTAAGTATATACTGTACACCTTCACTTCATCAGCTTACGAGCCCCGGGTTGGCAATTTATGATAGCAATTTAGACAACACTAAATTGACTAAACAACTGTGCACTATGCTTGCCTGTTGGTGGGGCACGCATAAGTAAATCGTTGACTGGAAGGAATACAAGCAAATGATGAAGCTAAGGTTTGGATATGATAATACCCAGATGACTGATAAATATAGAAGGAAAGGAGGATTTGCGTGAGCACTTGGTGCGGTGGACTAACACTTTGGGAGAAAAGCCACAAATAGAATGGGTACATATTTTCTGTCATACCCTCGATACTATCCCAATGAACTGGTATTTGGAAATAGAGCTACGCCATGGGACAATTGAATGGGATATCTTGAGGGAGAGTTTCTTATTAACTTTCAACTTTGAGGATGGATTCAAGTGCATTGATGAAGCACTCCAAGAAATTAAGGCCGCTATCTTTAGAACTCCTGAAGAGCCGGTAGAATGGGTTCAACTGGACTAGAGTACATAGTTGCACCATGCACTGGAATGCTACAATGTGACTGCAGAAGAAGAAGAAGATGATCCGCGAAAAATCAATATTCCAGAGACTGAAGGATAATGCGAGGTTGAAGGACCTAAAGCAGAGAACCCTGATATATCAGAACCTTTGAAGACCAGGAAAGTAAACATTGGATCCGATGCGCAACCTAAGTTTGCAAAGATAGGAGATTATTGGGATGAAGATATAGTTGATAAAGTTGCGGAGCTGCTACGCGAATACCAGGACTTGTTTCCTACCAAGTTCTCAGACTTGAAGGGAATAGTAGGGGATCTGGGAGTGATGAAGATCACTTTAAAGCTCAATGCGAAGCTCGTGAAATAGAGACCTTACCGACTGAATCCAAAGTATAAGGAAAAGGTGCGTAAAGAGCTAGACAAAATGTTGGAAGCAGGAATTATTGAGCCAGTAGAAGAATCTGATTGGGTGATCCCTATGGTAGTTCAAGAGAAGAAGCAGTAGGGTGAAATCAGAATATGCGTAGACCTGAGAAAGCTCAATGATGCTTGCGTTCATGACCCATTTCCAACACCATTTATAGATGAAGTTTTGGAGAATTTTGGAGGGTAGGAAGCTTATTCATTCATTGATGGGTTCTTAGGGTACCATCATATTAAGATCGCGTTGGAGGATCGCAGCAAGATGATCTTCGCAACAGAGTGGGGATGCTTCTTGTACACATTGATGCCATTTGGGCTGAAGAATGCACCCGCGATATTTTCAAGAGTTGTAATTGTAGCATTCAAAGAATTCATCCATAAATTATTAGAAGTATATTTGATGACTGGTCTGTGTTTAGGTTGGTGAAACGCCATGTTGCAAGTTTGCGCCTCATGTTGGCTACTTGTCGCACATACCAAATTTCTCTAAATTTGAAGAAGTGTATCTTTTGTGGGCCTTATGGGATACTGTTAGGTCATGTGGTCTACAAGAAGGGATTAATGGTAGATCCCATGAATATAATAGTGATTGTCAATTTAGAAGCACTAAAGAATGTAAAGCAGCTGCGCGCAACTTTGGGGCACACTGGTTACTATAGAAAGTTCATCAAAGCTTATGCATAAATAATTGCGCCAATGGAGAAATTACTGAAGAAGGAAATGAAGAAAAGGGCAAACACGGCAAGTTTGAAAATCTATGGAAAGGTCCTTTTAAGATTGCAACATTTCGAGGTCAAAACGCTTTTCTTCTTAAGGAAATGAACGGGGATGATTGTCCATGAGGGCCAGTCAATGGTCCGCTGCTCAAGCGGTACATTTTCTGAGTTTTTCTGCTGTCCTATTAGCATTGTAAATACCATTTCATTTCAGTTTCGATGCAAGTGTGTGCTGTGATCATTTCTTCATTCTGGGGCCCGCAGTGAAGGCTATAATTCTGGGGAAAGATTTCAGTTTGAGTTCAATTTGTCGAGTCGGTTAGTTAGTCATATTCTTGAGTCATTTGCAAGTTAATTTTCAGTCAAATAAATTGGGTCAACATATTGGATTGTTTGTCGAAATCATGACTCCATAGCCCAATGGATGAAGGCACTGTCTGGCTCTCCCAGAGATCTGCCATTCTTGGCATCTCCAAGGAGTCACCATCCCCATTGGAGCCAATTTTAGAGTCGGTCCTTACAGCCCTCCGTTAGAGATCTTTTCGCTTTTGCATATCATTTTTAGGTGTCTCGCTCGTTCCACTTTGTTGCATTTCACTAGGGGCATGCCATTGACTGACGAGGGGGTCTGGTTGTCTTGTGTTTCCTCATGCTTGTCCCTGCAGGGTTAGTCAAAAATTTCTCAAAAATCACCGAAGTACATGATCATTGCATTCATCGTCATAAAAGATTAGTTTCGTTAAAAAGTCTTTAGTCCTAGAGTCTAGGGTTGTCAGTCCTTTGCATACACATAATAAAAGCCCGCAGGCCATGAGGTTGGTTTCAACTCATTTAATATTTTTCTCAGAAAGCATTTAAAACATTTTTAGTCCAAAACTCTGTTTTGGAACTAAAAATTGTTATTGTAAATAATTGTACTTGTTTCATTTCAAAAAGCTTCAGAGCAAGCCTCTGATCT
Source organism: Pinus tabuliformis (assembly GCA_031772625.1). Lineage (NCBI taxonomy): Eukaryota > Viridiplantae > Streptophyta > Pinopsida > Pinales > Pinaceae > Pinus > Pinus tabuliformis. The sequence goes on along the minus strand of CM062815.1, from coordinate 315,587,683 downwards.
TCTCCAAAGCCAAAATGCCGGATCCCTGCAAAAATCAACAAAATATTATCAGTCCAAACCTCAGAAAAAGCAAGAGAAAGTCAAAAAGCAGCATTGTATTAAAAGACCAAAGATGTCAAAGTGCCAAACATTATAAAGTGGGTTATTGAATCAATTTAAATCAAATCTGATTTGGTAAGATATTTTGTTCACATATAAAAGGGGAAACAAGTCCATTGGTTCAAAAATTCCCAAGGCAAAATCGTGTTTGAATTTGTGAAGGTTGAAACTGTGTTTGAATACTTGTGGACAATGTTTGGAGGTGTGCGCTACGTGTTGGATTTGTGCGCTACGCACTGGGCCTCACTGGCCAGTGTAAAAATACACAGGCGCTACGCACACAGGTGTGCGCTACGCGTTGGGTTTGGGCGCTACGCACTCAGTCACAGCACCAATTTTTTTTGTTAATGCGTCCAGATCTTGCCAAATCGACTCCAAAACTTGCAAGTAGGTGTTTCATGGCTGCTCAGTCAATTTTAAATTGTTCGTAGTATGTTTGAGGTGGGAAATTTGATGTATTGGGTGTAGAAAAATGAAACCCTATGCTCATACCAAAATCATTCCTTAGGGTTTTTAAAAAGACATGTGAGTGGCTTTGTGAAGATTTTCCCATTCTCCATTGGTGAAATAACTCATTTGTCAAGTTTTAGCCAACATCACAAAGGGTGCACTTCACATTTTTGTTCATTTGTCAAAACTGTCCTTGTGATCAAAACAGTGACTGTTTTATGCCAATACACTGAAAACAAAGTTATTACCATTATGGCTTGGTTCTTATGATGCTGTGGTAAACATATGTGGGTTTTGGGTATGCATTGAAATTCTGATTTCACCACCTCTATATCAACATACATATTGCAGACATTATGTTTTCAAAGCCATGTCAGACACAGGTTCAGTTTATGAGCAGGAGAATGACAGTGATTCCACAACAGAGGGTAATGTGCCATAGAGGCCTCACAGAGGTGGCAAAGGTGGTAAGCATCTCAGGGAAGAACCCACTTCTTTGGTTCAATTGTAGGCTTACCCGCTTGCAATGGATTTTTTTCGCTATCAGTCATGCTATCACTATTGTGAGCTAATTTCACAAATCCAGCATCATCGTGAACTAGCTCGCTTGTTTGTTCTACATTTACATGATGGCCATGTAAATCTTGCCGGAGTTGATTTCATTTTGTCACCAGAGACTATTGCAGAGGCCACTGGGATACCAAATATTGGAGAGCAGTGGAATAAGCGTCAGCAATTAGAGAAATCCTACTATGAGCCATACATCAAACCCGGGTATATGAGGCATTTGAGCAGGGTATTTCCTTTCCAATACCTGAGTGATCAGTTTGCACCTTTGATGAAACTCATCATTCGGTATTTCAGTTGTGAGGGCAGATTCTCGCGTCTTTATGCGTACCATGTCCGTTTGTTGATGCATTTCACAAGGGTACGTTTGATGAACATTCCATACTTCATGTTTCGCAACATAGAGAGGATGGTTGTCTTAGTACAAAAGAAGACCCCAGCACAACAGCATAGAAGTATTTATCATTACGCGCTGGTCAAGATCGTAGTGGTTCATCAGTTGGCATAGCAGGGCATTACTTGGGAGGATTTTATTCCTCGCGACTTTTTCACAGCGCCACAGCCACCTCCAGAGATAGTTCATGATGAGGGAGAGCCTTCACACCAGTTTGACATTCCTGAGACCGAGCATGTCAATGCTCCAGCATATGTGACATATCAGTGAGGCCACAGGGCCTTATTTGCAGCTACACGACGAGTACTATCTCCACATGGTGTGGAAGGGGTCTCGCCTTCTTCTTTAGTACAGGTACAGGTTCAGGACAATCCAAGAGGTCAATTTATGAGGAGGGCCATTCAGGTGGTCATGATGTTGATGTTGCATTGAGTGATGTGGATAGGAGCTCTCCTAGCTCGAAGCTGAAAGAGATCATCCAAGAGCAGAAGATCGAGATTGACAGCTTGAATGAGAAGCTACTGAAGGTAGAATGTCTGATCAAATACTTGGAGCAGCGCAATAAACAGCTAGAGGATGAGCATACACTTATTGAGCTGTGACAAATCCGTGAAGACCGAAGGTTGGCCCGTAAAAGACTTGGTGATTTGACACCTGTTGAGCGGCAATTTTGGCTTGAGAAAGTCAATCGACATATGGAGGAGTTGTTGGCAAAGGCCAATAGAGACAAAGACATGCTTCGTCACATGAAAAATCATTATTGGGCTCACATGCATATCGGCAAAGCAAAAATGAAGATTTTGAAAAGGAGGTTGAGCAGAGCACTAAAACGGCGAAAGAGGCTAGATCCACTTCGAGTTTTGGCCGAGGCTTTGCTGGCTGAGCATGACACATGATGGAGGGTCTTCACTCCGAATTTGAGTAAATTCAGAGAAATTTTTGTCATTTTGAAATTTTTGGTCCCAAAAAACAGTTTTTTCCACTCTATGAGTAGCGCGTCGGCGCGCTCACTTTTGATTGGGACACTTGCTGGAGGAAAAATTTGTATTTTTGGGTTTGTCATGGTAAGTTATGCATGCTCAGTTATTGCCGAAGAATTTCATCAAGTTCTGGATGATCAAAAGGCCTAAAAACACCATGAAAACCACCTTGCTGCCACCTTTTGCAACAACAGGAAGTACTTCTGGGAGAATGCAATTTTGAGGGGGAAAATGAGCTCCAAATTGGGAAATTACACTTTGGGCGGATAGTAGACATCTAGAGCTTTCCAACCAGCTATTGTGAGATTGATTTTGATGTCGGGAAGTGCCCCAAAAATAGGCTGAAAGGTGCGTTACGCATAGGAATCAGGGCGCTACGCATAGAGGTTTTTGGTCCAGTTTTCATCCTCCAGCTCAGGAATTCGGCCAGTTTTCACCAGTTTCACTTCTTGATGTGATTTTTGACCCAAAATGATGTAATTTGATGTGTGTAAGGTAACATGGCACTTATTTACCTTCTTCTAGATGATTCATTCACATATTAGCAAGAAATTAATGTAATGAATTAGTTTCCTTCTTTTTAGAGGCAGGTTGTTTTGGTCACCTAGATTCTTGCTCCATGTTTAGAATTTGTTAAAAGTACTCCTAGAAGGAGGAGCTCGACCCCTAGAGGTTAGGGAATGAGTTGGCTTGATCTATATATGTAAATTTTTAGTCAGTAGCAGAGGTTGGACTCTTGGGAAAAGCTTAACACTCTATTGTACATTCACTTCTGCATTTTTGGCAAAGGAAAGACCAGGGTTTTGCAGCACTGTTTGGGATCCTTGTCGCTTTGTGTGTTGATGGTGTGCTTATTTTGTAATTGTAAGTTGTTAATGTGTGTCATTTTCCTTCTTTCATCTTCTGCAATTGAACAAATGAAGTGCTAAGGTAGAATCCATAGATTGTTATGCTCTGACTTTAAGTTTGTTTGATTTTCCATGTTTTCATCTGTTTAAGGAGAACCCTTGAAAGTTTCTTGCTCTCCTTAGCTTCTCACTAGTCAGATCTAGCCATTCATTATCTTTAAAGCATCAAAACAATCACCTACCTCGCCCCAAGTAGACCTCTGCAAAAACTGTGTCTCATCCCCGCACCCAAAATTGCCTTGTCCTTTGATTCAACAAAAACCTCAAAAATCAACCTCAAACTCCTTGTACTTCATACCTAGACTAAGATCAATTGCCAATTTAGTCATCTCGAGCCTCATTGATCACCTTTTGCCTAGATTGACCTGGAGAGAGCCCTCTCCTGTCCTCGTAGGGCTAGCTACGAGGCTGAGCGTGATTTGATGTGGACCTAGAACCTTGTCTTTTCAACCTGAGACAAATCTAGGCTCTAACAGTAATTGTAGCATTCAAAGAATTCATCCATAAATTCTTAGAAGTATATTTGATGACTGGGTTGTGTTTAGGTTGGTAAAACGCCATGTTGCAAGTCTGCGCCTCATGTTGGCTACTTGTCGCACATACCAAATTTCTCTAAATTTGAAGAAGTGTATCTTTTGTGTGCCTTATGGGATACTGTTAGGTCATGTGGTCTACAAGAAGGGATTAATGGTAGATCCCATGAATATAATAGTGATTGTCAATTTAGAAGCACTGAAGAATGTAAAGCAGCTGCACGCAACATTGGGGCACACTGGTTACTATAGAAAGTTCATCAAAGCTTATGCACAAATAACTGCGCCAATGGAGAAATTACTGAAGAAGGACGTGACCTTCTGCTGGGATGATGAGTGTCAGTTCACTCTATATGTATTAAAGGAAAATATGGTGACTGTGCCTATTTTGGTGTTTCCCGATAGGAAGAAAGAATTTCGTGTGCATGTGGATGCCTCTTGTATTGCGTCGGGTGCGGTATTAACCCAACTGGGCGAAGGTGAGATAAATCACCCTATAGCCTTTGTGAGCTTGAAACTGTCAAAGGTTGAGAAGAATTATTCAAATACAGAGCGTGAAGGATTGGCGATGGTCTACGTGCTACAGAAGTTTCAACATTATTTTTTGGGCGCACATTTCAAAATGTATACAGATCACTCCACTCTCAAATACCTAGTCAACAAGCCTATGTTGGGGGGGAAGATCTGCAGGTGGTTATTACTGTTTCAAGAGTATGACTTTGAGGTGATTGTGAAGCCTGGGCGGTTGAATGTGGGACCGGATCATCTATCCAGAATTGAGACAAGAGAAGAACCAACTAGTTTGGAAGAAGGGTTGCCGGATGTGAAACTCTTTGCTGTACGGGTCACAGATGATCAATTTGCTGATATAATTTAGTTTCTAACTACTTGCATGACCCCAGAAGGATATTCTACTCAGTAGAAGAAGGAATTGGTGGTCCGCGCTGTCGACTTTTATGTGATTGCGAGACACTTGTATAAGATGGGTATTGATGAAATACTACGTCGATACATTCCAGAGTTTGAACGATCTAGTATCCTCGCCGAAGCACATGGAGGAGTGGCGAGAGGACACTATGCAGGTAGAGCGACTGCGCAGAAGATTCTGCACGCAAGATTATGGTGGCCAACGCTACATAAGGATTCTAAGGCATATTTCAAGGCATGTGATGCATGTCAGAGGATGGGAAATCCATCACGAAGGGATGAATTTCCCTTGAATCCTCATATTTCATTACAGGTGTTCGACAAATGGGCTATTGACTTTGTGGATCTGATACAACCCCCAAGGAAAAAGACTAGTGTGCAGTATATTATAATTGCGACTGAATACTTGACAAGGTGGGCAGGAGCACAACCGGTGAAGGACTGTAGTGTCGCTACAACCATGAAGTTCCTATTTGAGTATGTCTTGACGAGGTTTGAGTGTCCTAAAATATTAATGAGTGACATGGGTAATCACTTTCTGAATGAAACTATTGCCGCAATGCTCAAAGAAATTCAGGTTTATCATTAGAAGAGTACGCCCTATCATCCTCATGCAAATGGTATGGTTGAAGCATTCAATAAAATCTTGAAGAATGCATTAATGAAGGTCTGCAATGTGTGGAGAAATGATTGGGATGTTCGCATACCAGTGGTCCTATGGGAATATAAGACGACGTGTAAGAAGTTGACTGGAAAAACCCTGTTTAGATTGGTTTATGGGATAAAGTCTATGATGCCTATGGAATATATTGTGTTGAGCTTGTGAAATGAAGCATTAACTGATATAGTGGATTGTGAAACTATGGAGGAACTCCTCGCACAGTTGATGGAATTAGAAGAAGACCGATTTCTAGCATGATTTCACAAGCAGTTGCAGAAGGAGCACGAGAAGGCCTGACATGATTGACATATTAAGCTACACACCTTCAAGGTGAATGATTTAGTGCTACTATATGATAGCAAGTTCACGAAGTTCCCTGGGAAGTTTCAAATGCACTGGTTCAGGCCTTATGCAGTCAAGGAAATTACAGATGGTGGCACAGTTTAGCTTGCGAAGCTCAAAGGGGAAATATTTCTGCGAAGAGTCAATGGGAGTCGATTGAAGTTATATCAAGGTGATCCTTCCCCTATGCAATGACTACATGATAGTAGGACATTCTTAGTACTCCAAGCAGCTACAAGGAAGTACAGGACTATAAACTACACTACCTGAAGAATGGAAAAACAAAGTAGGGGGCCTGCGTGAGGGAAGCCAAAAGTGTGGAAAAAGGAGCTATGCCAAGAGGGTTGCGCCATGGAGTATGGTGCCACGCAGATGAGTCTAAAATAGTCGTTGGATGCACTATAGCTGATTGGATGGTGAAAATACCATTAGGAGGAGTGGGTAGGCTACATTTATGGCACAAATATTGGGCAATTTGCCGCCAAAGATGCATTTATAAGCATAAATTGGAGGGAACGATTATATTTGAATTCGAAATTACCTATAAATCTAGCATGTTGGACTTCAGTAGAACACTTTGCCTTTTGAAAATTATTGGTAAGCTCTGTTTTCTGAAACCTATGAACTGAGAATATTGGGAGGTACTTCTGTCACAGCCAACGTTCACAAATTTTCCTGAGTGGAACCATGAGCTCATCTTCGAGAAAATGTTTGCAACTAATCCTGCAGAAGCCGTTGTCTCTAAAACCATTATCTCTGAAGTCGCTGTCTTTGACGCCGTAACCCCTGAAATTGTGTCAGAAATAGAAGCTACACCATCTATGCCTACGACGTCGAGGATGCCTAGGCTGAAACCATCCACTGCTAAGGAGAAATAGAAGAAACCACAGGTTATACTGGTATGACAGTCATCGAGGAAGAACCCTATGAAGGTTCGACAAAAAGGGAAGATGGAAAAATTGAAACAGTCCTATGAACCATTAGATATTGACGTAGAGGAGCTTCACGATGGGGTTGAAGAGTTGGATGTTGAGGAGGGCGAGCCAATCATTAGGCTCCCGAATTATCTCCCTCTGCAAAAGGGGAAAGCGAAGGTCCCGAAAGATACAGATTCTGGCAAGTTTATGGTTTCTACACCTTTATTATCGGAGAAAGTGCCATTTGAAGGCACATAATTAGGGTTCATTCCTTCACTCAAAATGGAGGAATGGGATCTAGTTGATCGCGAGAAATTCCTGCACTTGGCGAGAAACAAATATTTCGCAAAGATATACTATGAGGAGATTGGAGTCATGTGACTGGAGACTATGAAGTGGGTCGCGGGGGTTGAAAATTTTGAGTTGCTGAATATGTTTTGGGTACCATGCTTTAGCCAAACCACTATAAACATGGTGTGTGTATGCCAATTGCTTACGCTGGTGCATGATGGGTGTCTCTAGCTGGGAGAGCCCATCCCCATCACACAACATCCACCATATCATAAGGTTTCCCTACCAAGGTGTGGATCCCACCAAGGATTTTGGAGGCAAGAGTTAAGAGAAACAAATTGCGGACAAAATGAAGTGCGAGTATGGCTTAGTGAGGAAGTCATGTGGATACTCTATATGTTCCATCACCGATAGGGTGGTGCAGTTTGCCACCCAGATTTTGGTTTGTAAGATTATGAGAAAGTGTCACGTGGATGAGGTGCTGGCGCTAGTCATTTCCTTGGCTGCATAATGCGCGAAGGGGGTGTAGTAAAATTGGGCGCAATACCTTTGCAAAGAGTTCCTGTTGAATTCGTACGAAGCACAGGATGACGACAAGACATTCCATTATGCCTGGCTGCTGTTATTAGTTTCCCTCATCGCGTGGAGGCTCCCAGAGGACATCCAGTTCCCTCCATAGGACGATGATTTACCGGAGGCTACGAAGTTCGCTTCGCTATGGGCAACGAAGGACCCAGAGAGGGTCATGGAGACGAAAGTGTTTTGGGTGCTAGTCGAGATGGACCTTCGCACTGTGATCAACCAGAGGCCAAGGTTTTCACCAACATTGTTTGGGTAATTGGAGGCCTAGACGGAGTTTAAAGTGGACTTTCATAATGTATCCATCTACACAAGGAGTGATCCTAAGAAAGTATGGTACAAGTTTCCATACCTAGTCACGAACGTAGATGTACACGAAGTCATGGGAAAATGGCCAGCCAAGTGGAGGAAGCCATCAGATCTTGGCGCAGGAACAAGCACGATGGGGTAAAGTTCCTCCATGGAGGCCACAACAGTACGGAAGAAAAAGGAAGTTGCGTAGGCTGCTGCTCGAGAAAAACCAGTGCAGAAAAAGAAAGAGGCTGAGCAGGCCACAACCCAAGAAAAAGTAGCACAGGAAAATAAGGAAGCTGTTGCTAAGGCAACCGCTGATAAGGAGCATGCCATGAAGGAGGCAACACTGGAAGTTGAGGAGTTTTATTCTCAACATACTGCGGACAAGGAAGGGTCCGAGGAGGAAGGAGGCGGTGGCGAGGAGCAGAGAACTCCCTTTAAATTGTAGAAGAGAACCAAGGAGACAACTTCCGGGCCTAGGAAGAAGCATAAATCGGACAAGAATGCACATGCGGATCCAATGGTCCTCATTGAAGGGGACTTGGATGAGATTAGAGATAAGGTCTGAGACATAACGATAGAGTTGTGGACACAGTTTGAGCAACAGTACATGCAGATGCTGGGGAGCATGTAGAAGGATCTGCGCGAGTTGTAGATTCAAATAGGTTTAAATTCAGGAAAGCGTGGGACAAGAGAGTGGGATTCAAGCGAGCCTGCAGCAAGCCAGCATGTTGGTGCTCAACACAGACAAGAATTTGGACCTCAGAGTTATCCCGTTACCATAAGGATCACTATGCGCAGAGGTAGATGACGCAAACACCCAGCTTAGATAGATCAAGGATATTGGTGTCAATTTAGTTGCGCTTCCCATTCAGACCCTCCATACAATTCATCAGGGGGTATAAGACGAGATCACAATCAGGGAGCAGTGCGCACCATTAGTTATCAACGAGGTCAAGATGAAAAATGAGAATATTTTCGCAGAAAAGGCTCGGGCGCTGAAAGAAAAGGATGAAATGGCCGCGCGAAGCTAGAACTTGGAGGAAACAATACACAAGCATGCAAGACACTACCAAACCTTCACATTCCAGAGGATGCCGAAGCATCCACGAAGATTCGGAAGTTGGCTGTAGCAGTAAGAGTATCAAAGGATGAGTTCGACTAGGTAACATGTGAATTTAAAATGAAGATCTCAGAACTGGAATTGAAATTGTAGCCAACCACTCCACCTGAAATCTGAGAGCAGCGTAGAGTAGCCATTAGGGAGAGCATGGACACTTTGGATGCAACAGCCACAGGCTGCACACTGATCTTCGAACAAGCCATGGAACTATGGACGACTCTGCAGGAGGACCCAAACTTGCATAAACTTGGCACAAATACTCGGGAGATGCAACGAAAGTTTGATGAAATCAGGGCGACTGTGTGCACTTTGGCGCCAATCCAACACCTCTCTCAATTGTAGGAAGGAAAACAATTACACTCACAAATTGAAGAGCTACAGAGAAAAGAGGTTGTTTTAAAGGCCATACTACAACCATGGACATAGGAAGCAAGTCAGCTTACTCTATCCATCCAGGAAAATTTTAAGACACTCCAACAGACTCAAAGGATGATGCACCTCGCAATGGAGGGGCTGACTACATAAAAGCCGGTAGAGGAAGTGCAGCAAGATGTGGTGCAGGGATCAACTGACATAGCTATGTTGCAAATGGAGTTCAGTAACCTCTGCAACAATATCGAGGCACTAACTAAGTGACTCGAGGGCGAGTCACCCAATTTGTGTTGGGGGCTTGTTGGTATTGGGTCCCTGGGGTCAATTTTGTTAATTTTTGAGTCAATTTTGTAATATCTTTTGGTAGCGAATGTAAAGTCTCCGCAAAATGTGGAAAAGCGGAGCGCGAAGCTAGTAGAAGTCAAAGGGGCTTTAGTCCCTTAGTTGGGTAGGTGATAGAGTTGTTTTGAGACCCACCTATGGTCCACGGACCATGGTAATGTAAAGCAAAGACTATATAAAGTTGATTCATAGTGAGTCTAGAGAGACATCTGAAGTAAGAAATAATCATTATAAGGGCAAGGTTCTAAGGCATAAATGTTTGTTTCTTGCACTTAGGCGAAAGGAGAAGGATACTGCAGCTAAGTGCATGAAGATGTCGGTAAGTCTGCAGGCTGAGTGCGCGGGCCACTGTACCTGAGTGCGTAGGGATAAAGAGTCTGTATCTAAATGCTTATACTTAATAAAGACTGTTTTGGGCCGAAAATGATGCATCTATGTTCTTTTATTTACTTCTGCTAAGTTTATATATCTTTGCTCAGTAATCTGTTTAATATGAATTAATGATTATTTACTGCGCAGAACTGGTAGAACTGTAATATTTATGCATGATAAGTACAATTAAGGACCTTAACGAAGACTCTAAGGTCTTATATTTTCAATATTTGTCTCTCGAAAGGAGTAGCTATGCGCGAAGGCAGATTTAAGCCACAAGGGTATTAGGAAACCATCACACAGGACCCTGGATGCAGAAACTTAGTTTTAGCATCCCCCAATACTGCTTTGGGTGAGACTGTAGCTTGCGCTACGCAGGCTGTTGCTGAAAAGGCCAACAATTATGGTTTTGTTGGTTGGTGCAGTTAAAGCTGAACCTAGGTTAGGCCCCATCAAGCCAACAAGAGCCTACTTCAATAGTGAGTGGTCATTCAAAATTTTTGTTTGAACATGTAATCAAGGTTAAATTGGTCACAATTTATATGCTTTTGACTGTTACATCATTTGACATATTAAAAATTGTGCATATTTATGAAGCATTCCAACTCTAAAATTTATCTTCTTGTTGTATTTTCCTTACCTAAAAATGTTTGTAACTCGTAATATACAGGTGTCAAGGTATTGAATTTTCCACCTCATAACAAAAAAATGCATAAAGATCAAAACTAGTTTGATTGGTAAACTCTCGATCGAGAGTTTTGGCGAAGTTTATTTTTTAAATATATTTTTTCATATTGTCTCTAGAGAGACAATAGTTGGAATAAAGGACAAATAGTCTCTATAGAGACAATACGTTTTTAATCTCAACTATCATCTCTAGAGAGACAAAAGCTAATATTGTCTCTAGAGAGAAAAATTAAAGTGTCTCTTAAGAGTCAATAACTCATGTGTTCTACATTGTCTTTATAGGGTATTTTTTAAGACAATAATTTGAGACACTCACCTAAATACACTATTTAAGACAATACACAAGTTTCTTTTTTTCTCAAGTTAAGATAGTTTAATAAAAAGTTGTCTTAAATATTCTCTTAAAACCCTCCTGTATGTAGTAGTGCATTGATGCCATTTTTGACCATATAATTCGTAGACATTCAATATTCCTTAATCAAGACCAAACTTCATTAGATATAAATTCACATATGAAAGAATATATTAAAGAATGCATCGATGACTAGGGAAAAGCTCAAGTAGTTGATATAAATTTCAATGTTGGTGATAAAATTGGAGTTCAAACCATTAAATTTGAAGATAAATCACAGAAAACCACATAATTGATGAAGTTTAGGTCACTACTCAAACTCAAACTCATGATCATTCACAAAGAATTGAAGTGACTTTCATTGAAAACATTATTTTTCATAATGGATTCCATTATTGAGACTTGTGTTGCATCATTTTTGTTGTGACATCCTCTAGTAATTATTACTGGGATCCTTGTCATATGTACAATATTCCTTTTGATTTCTTGAGGGATTGAATTTCCAGTTTACTAGATGAGTGCAAGCCTTCATCTGTTAAATTAAGAGTAACATCTCTTGTTGATTTGTACCACCAATTGAATTCTAAGATATTTTCTTATTATTTCTTCGAGGATAAAGCATCTCAAGGGGGGATGACTTGTAAGATATCTAAGTATAACTTAAATGTATATTTTTTACCTAGTAACTAGGTTACACACACATACACACACATTGAAAGGAGGGTTTGTAAGACATTGAAAGCTACTACAAAGCGGTTGTTAAACCGCCCCTCATAAGTTGCTACAAGGGGGGTTCCTAACACCCCAAAAATGTAGTATAATGGGGGTTATTAATGCCCCCAAAAGTTTCTACATGGTGGTTCTAAACCCCACTCCTAATTTTTTATGAGGGGAGATCTTAATGCCCTCAAAAGATAGTACAATGGGGCCTCCTAGCGCCTAGAAAAGTCAGTACAATGAGGTTTATAAGCCCCCCTTGTAAGTTGCTATTAGGGGGTTCCTAATGCCCCTAAATGTTGCTACAAGGGGGTTCTAACCCCCCCTTATAAATCGTTACAAGGGGGGATCCTGATGCCCCCAAAAGGTGCTACGAGGGGGGCTCCTAATGACCCTAAAAGTTCCTATGATGGGGGTTTTTATCTGTTCAAAAGTCACCCCTAAAACGATTGAATTAGAGAGGTGATTTTTTCTTATGTGGTGCGGGGGGGGGTGTTAAAACTGCATCCAAAAGTCACTTTTCAAGGGGGAGTTCCAAACTGCCCCCAAAAGTCACCTTTTAGGGACGATTGGAACTATCGCCAAAAAACCACTTTTGGGGGAGATTCATATATTTTAAAAAATTTCCCCTAAAAGGATCAACTTTTAGAAGCAATGCTTTTAGTGTTGGGGGGGGGGGGGGGTTATTTCAAAAACAACCCTAATGCTAACCCCTCCCCCCCTAATTCCACTTTTGGACGCAGATAATGACCTCACCTAAAAGTGTTTTTTTTGTAGTAGTGTATTTTCCAATGAAATTTTGTTGATGCTATCTCAACCCACTTATTTTAGGTTGTCTTGAATTTGTTACATTTGGGTTATTATTTTAATTCGTCTCCACATATAACTACTTAAGTTTCCATTTAGCTTTCATTTATGTATGGTTTTAGATCAATAGGATCTTGAGCATATGTCTCTTTTTCAATTCATTTGACCTTTAAGGTGTGGTCCTTTTAATTTCCTTGGTGACCTTAGCATATTTTCTATTTTCGTTCAATATTGCAAAGTCATAGTTGATTATGTGATTACATAATATTAAGAAAGATTTTTTTTTTTGTTGTTGAAGATAGCTCTCTTAGCCATAATTTCTTACAATATTTAATTTTGTTCTTTTAATATTTAAAAATTGTGGGTCCTTCTCAACTAGTCTCATGATTGGAAGAGGATCATTGAATCTTTAAGAGCATTTTGAGGTTTTTAATTTATCATTCAACCCTCTTTAGGATAATAAATAAATTTTAAAACTTAAAATAGGAGTGCCACCTCTCTAAAAATGAGGGAGGGAATTTGAGGATTCTCCAAGGAATTGTTCAATTTTGACCTCTTTCCTTTGACAAGAAAAAATGATGAAAGCAATTTATAAGAGAATAAATCCTTAAATACCAAAATGTGGCAACCCATCCATTAAAACATCATTGGTGTCAATGTCCCCAAAACCTTAAAAATTCTAAAAAATGCCAAGTGTTGAAATATATTGATGCTATCTTTTGAAGGTTAAATTAACCAATCCAAAGTTATCAAAATAAATCCTAAAAAAGGTCCTCTATTCATCATCTTGAAGATGCCATAATTCTAAAAAAGCCATAGTATACTTAAAAACTTGAAATCTGACAATCATCATCAATATATTCTCCATTGTCAACTTAAAAATGAGAAGTCCCAAGACTTGTGAATCAACAATACTAACATATCCTCAATAAAATTGGAAAAGGGTAATGATAATGTATTTGAGTGGAGTTTGAAGAAAAAATATTGAACTCAAAACATGACCTCAATTAGGCCTCTATCATTCCCTAAAACCATCTCCTCCTGAGTGAAAACATGTAATCCATATGTTGTTGAAACGTCTCATATTAAACATGTCTACAACTATGTATAATCTTGGTGGTAGGGTTATTCCCATAATTTTCATTTCAAAATCCAATATTAAGTGCATAATTAGCCAAAATGTACATGTTTTCGATTGATATTCATTCACTTATGATACTTTCTGAAAAGTGATTTATTTTCCTACAAAACTACATGTGTTGGGATAAAAACAATGCAATTCATTATGGCCAATCCAATAACAATGTTGACATAGTTCACGTGCTTCATGCAACTTATCAAAATCACCATCATCCTCATCATAGCCCTCTAGTACTTCATCCCACTTATCATAATCATAATCTGCATCATTTTGTTCTTCATGATGATTTTATAATACTTATCCAACTTATTGGAATCAATAGTATGCCTCTACAAATTATCATTAAAAAAGTATAATGCTAATAAATGTAATATGTATGGAGTAATTATAAATATGAAAGAATTCATACTCACTATTTTCATATCCTAAGACAAATTTGTTCCTCTTGAGCTACAAATATTCCCAAGTTCTAACAATGTTAATTCTCTTCACCTCAAATTTATCCTTAGTTCCTTCATCCAATTCATCCATGGAATCCTTAATTATATGGTGTTTGAGGTCTTCTTGTTCATTATTAGCAACTATTAATCTAAAATAACCTGTGAAGGATTCAAGAATGGGATCACATTGTTGAAGTATACCCTAATTATGAAAGATGTCTTAACTCATATGTTGAGAACTTGTTTTGAGTTTTAGGAAGGTCATGCATGATGTGCATACATGTAGTTGCATTACTAAGTTATTTTGTTGTCTTGAAAATTTATTCCTTGTGCAACGATAGTTAATGCTTGTAGAAGACTATACAAGTCTTTAATCACAATCCTAATCCAAAGAAGTACTTTAACTACCAGAAATCCATCAATGAAAGCCCCAAATGTTGTGAACAAAAGAAAAAAATTCACCAAACACCTTTAATCCAACACCTTTAATCCCCCTATTTAATGATGGGACAAATTAAATGATTATAAGTACAAATTCCAAAGTGTGACAAATAGGCAAATTTTTGGAACTTCAAGAAGTTTGCAAGGGCTTCTTGCAACTCCAACCTTATGCCTCTAACTATTCTTAGCTTACAAACATACTCAGAATTACTCATATAATAAATAAATCATATCATGTTGTTTTGTAGCAATGTGCCTAACAAGTTCCAAGTTAAGGTAAGGTTCAAACTCTCTTAATGAGACATAAGTAAATATTGAGCGAGACTTGCACTAAATGATGATATGTTCAATGCAAAAATTTGGTTCATTAATGTATTTATAAACTTCCAACAAATGATTTCAATCAACCATCTAAGATCTCACAAATAACAATTACAAGTGACCTTCCTTATTATGCAAAATAAATATTTATCTTCAAATGCAAATTTCCCTATCCATTTGCTTGCCTCCTTAAATTTATATTGCTTTATTCCAATGGTTTCGTTATTTAAGTGAGATTGGTTTAAATTTGTTGCTTGTTGTGCCCATGCATGTTTGAATATGGTTTTCCAAAATAATGTAAGAAAAAATGCACCAATACAAGCATAAGGCATTGAAAGTAACCACGATGCGCACGCACACACACACACACACATGCATGGG
This sequence comes from Pinus tabuliformis, assembly GCA_031772625.1. Taxonomy (NCBI): domain Eukaryota; kingdom Viridiplantae; phylum Streptophyta; class Pinopsida; order Pinales; family Pinaceae; genus Pinus; species Pinus tabuliformis. Next base: position 315,572,245 of record CM062815.1, on the reverse strand, counting down.
CGCGCACACACACATGTTCATGTGTTTCTTTGATCCATTGATTAAATTTTAGGTAGATCTACCACACAAAAATGTATTTTTTTCTTATTTGTTATCAAATAAAATTCCAAAAATGCCTTACACCTTTACAAATATGTGTAAAGATTAGATGATCCCCATTTTCAATAATGGTTAACAACTTTTTTTTCTAATACCTCCAATAGTTCCATCAAACCTCTTTAAATTTATTGGTATTTAAATGAATAATAATTCTTTAGACTTGTTCCCAATAACATTACATTGTCATAAAGTATTTTCACCCAATACAATCCTTATCCTAAATAAATATGCCTCAATGTACTTTTACAGGAAAACTTGGTACATATTAACCATGATTATTCAAAAATGATTTGTAGCAATACTACGACAAATATTCTAATTGAGACATTACCCAATGGTTGTGGATCTAAACCTTCCACAATGATCAGACATCACCATTCAAGTTTTTCAATTTATGAAGGGAAACTTGGTACATATTAACCATGATTATTCAAAAATGATTTGTAGCAATACTACGACAAATATTCTAATTGAGACATTACCCAATGATTGTGGATCTAAACCTTCCACAATGATCAGACATCACCATTCAAGTTTGTCAATTTATGAAGGGATGTTGATTTATGAAAGTGTGGGTGTGGAATAGTTTCTCTCCTTTAAGGACCATTGTCCTACATAAATAGGGGGTCATTAGGAATGTATCCGTCAATGGGAACTAGTGAAGTTCCCTTAAATCTTGTCCTATAAATAGGGAACTAATTCCCATAGATTTTCATCATACCACTCATTTCCTTTAATAATTCCTCAAATAATCTTGCTAATTAGTTCAACATAGATTTGGTAGATTTAATTAATTAAACACAAATTCCTTTTTGTTGTATCATTTCTAAAGAAACTTTGAGAAAATCAAGCAAATATAGAAGTGTTGTATAATTAATAATCTTAAAATTAAAAACAATACACCCTATTAAATCTTTCTCTTAGAGGTTGGGCTCCCATCCATTAAGAATACATCTAGATTTGGGTCTTGATTGTAGAAGAACAAGCTAATTAATGTGAAGAGTGAGAGGCTTCCTAGCACTGGTTAAAATACCTATAAATGCCATTCACAACTTAAGGGATGGCGGACTAAATATGTAGATTCCTAGTGTTAGGTACCTATAATACTAGTGTAGCCCCGACATTGTTATTGTTGTGCCTCATAGAAGCCCACTATTGTTATTATTGTGCCCCATAGAAACCAACTATTGTTATTATATGCCCTTACATTATTATTGTTATGTAGGACCTAATTATATTTTGACCCTTTAGACTCTTATATATACCAATGAGGTCTTGTCATTTGAATCATCCACGAATTGTTCATTTATCGAGTTCCAAGGATACTTCTTATGTTCATTTGTATGTTGATTTCTTTGTTCTTTCACTTCCATGTTTAAGTTATTTTCTAAAATTCAAGCATTAGGCTAGTAATACTAAATCTAAGATTTAAGGAACTAACTTGCATAATATTGCAGAAATTATTATGATGAATTGCTAAATATCCATGATAATTTATAAATAACTATAAAAGATCATAAACCAGGAAAATAAAAAAATAAAATTATCTTTTTAACCTAAGTAATTTCAAAAATAAAATCTATATTACTAAAATAAAAATAAATTAAATATTAAAAAAACACAGACATAGACATATCTATATATATATAGATATATACTTTTGAGGATGGAAAACACATTTTGTCATACTTACCTATCTACTCAATCAATATCTTTGATTTTCAGCCGTTTGTGCTATCTACTCAAACATTATCTGTGATTTTGAAGCAAGTGGTACCACTACACTAATTCATTTAAGTCAAAGAAAAGTTTGAAAATCGTTTTTCCAATATCTTTTATTATAGAGAAATATGTTGAAACAAATTGAGGATTTCCACATGTAGATGCTTGAGGGAATCCTCCATTTATATTTATTTATGCATATACTTGATATTTTATATGGGAATTTTAATTTTATAAATAGAATAACATTTTGTCTTTAGTATTTTAAAATAGGTTTAAAAATCAATTTTAACTATTATAAATTAATATAAATATCCATGTAAATCATTTAATAAAGCATAGAATTGTCATTGAAATTAAAAATAAAATAAAAATATTATTCCTCGTAAATCGACATTCTCTAACAAAGGAGTTGATTAAGAAAGAGACTATCATAATGGTTATGTTGAGATTTTTTTTCAATAGAATTGTTAGGTTGAGATGTTGTCAATGCACCGGCAGCTTCGGTGGTCACGCAATGAAAAGTATATTAAAGTTTACTTTAAAAAATAAATTTAATGTTCTCATAAAGAAACACAGTCATTAAACTAAAGGTTCCTTGAGTTAAAAAAATCTCCAACAAGTGATTTAATTATTATTAGTCCATATTATATTATCTTTATTTTGCTTGGAAAGTGGAAAATTTAAGGATCAAAGAACTTTGCTTTCCACGTGGCTTATTCTTGGCCGCGAATAGCGCGTAGCTGGACCAAAGACGTTGACCTGAAGGAGTATCTTATGCGCGCTGGTCGCCACGTGTTAAAGGGATAATTGAAAAAAAGCCATAAGACGTGGATAAAAAGTGAAAAAGATAAGCAGAGAGTTTTCTAATGTTTAAAAAACACTAAAAGAAAATAAATAACACGCAGACAAAGCAAAAAGATAACGGTAAAACTTTTTAATAATAATAATAAAACATTAAAGCGAAAGAAATATTATGTTATTGAGTTACTTTATTCGAATATATAAAAACATCCAAAGAAAAATAGAAATGACACGTGGGAAAAATAAGGATAATTGAAGATATTTTAATAATAATAAAACACTAAAAGTAAAAGTAGATTATTTTATCTGGTCACCTTTTTATAAAAGATTTGCACCCCTTTTTCTTTATTGGGGCTCTTATTAATTTATTTTTTAATTAGAGGGGTACAGAGAGGCATGCAACATCTATGGCCATCCTTATGGTGCAGAGAGATTGACTCATCCTTTTCACTTTCTGCCACATAAAGTAAAATATGGAAGATATGATATTTTCCCAATGAGTGACCCAAGTCCCACATATTGAAAGCTTGGCATAACAATTATTATTGTTTTCTAATGTTCCCCTTTATCATTTAATTAATAAAAGAATGGTTAGTGAGTGTGTTGAGGAAGCAAAAGGGAACATCAATCTTATCTCACTCTGAACACTAAATACTTTATGAGTAAAGTAATGTGGGTCTCAATTCTCTAAGACAAGACCACCATAGGCCACGTGTCATAATTGTCTCAGAGGAAATGTCATAACCATAAAGGAACATGATTTGCCTCGTCTACATGCTTATGTACTTCAATGCTTTTTTTAAAGCACTAAGATAACATATTCTTAATAATATTCTTAATTTTGCATTTTTAAAATAAATGAATGAGTAATGCCTTATGACTTCAAAAGACTTAACATATCATGAATATAAAATAATCAAATGTCTATTTTTAATTATAATGTACCTTTACTTTGTAACAATAATAATAATTCTATGTTTCCATCTAAAATTCCAAGTCATTTTAAAATCAATATACTTTTTGGATAAAAATAAAAGAAAAAGTAAGCAACACGTTTAAATGGAACACTTGCTTTGTTAATAAAGTTATAAAAGGGAGAGTATCGAAATAATTTAAGTGAAAATTGCCTCGAACATGTATAAAACCTCTTGTGGGTATATTTTATTTAATTCCGGAAAAAAAACAAACAAATTTTGAATTATATTAGATGGTTTGCGTGGTGTCACGTGAAGTCAAAATTATGTCATGGATATAGTCTGTAAATATGATTTGATATATCCATAGATATAGTATGTAACTATGATTTGATATATCCTGGGGTTTAAATGAGGGTTTTATTTTTTTAATAATGTTAGATTTTTGTGATTTATATTAATAATGAAAATATTTTTCGAATTAATTTCACTATGATTAATCTGAAAAAGTCTTTATAATTTAATATGTAATTGTAAAATGCAATAATGAATATGTTTTTGGGTTTTTGTATATGAAGAACAGATTATATGTCTTTTAAATTAAATGTTTTCTTCTTAGATTTGAGGATTTCATAATTTAATATTTAGTTAATGTAATTGTAAAATGCAGAATGAATATTTTTTGGGTTTTAGTATATGAAGAATGGATTATATGTATTTTAAATTAAATGTTTTTTTCTTATATTTGAAGATTTTCGATGCTTTGTGTGTAGGATTTGGAATTCGATTTGTTTTTTCCTGGAATAAAAGTGAGATTTTGTGGTTTGAAGTTGGGAATTTATAAAATTGGAATATTAATTTATTATTATTTATTTATATTTTGATATTGATTTATGATTAGTATAGATTTATTTTAAATTTGAATTTATCAAAGGTTAAGAAGATCAAATATTTTAAAATGTATATTTTAATTTTCAACTTAAAATTTAAGAAAATATTTGCATTTTGTTAGATTTGATTCCTCATATTTGATAGATTCAAAATTAAATTGGATTTACATACATTTTTAATAATATCATTTATATTTTTAAAAATTTCACATCTCTTATAAAAAATATTCTTATTTTTTCTTTATCAACATCTTAATAATACATATATTTACATATGTATGCCTTCAACATTTTTCTTTGACATATATATATAGGTTACAAAAAGAGTTTATTGTAAGTATTAGGATTTTATAATTAACTAAATGTAAATAAGAAATTTTACAATACTATGGTTACTAATATGAATAATTAATATTTTATTTTATATGGTAAAATGAATTTTAATTTATAGCTACTATTTATACTTTTTATATATTTTACATTTTTATATATAAAAATAACCTTATTTTAACTTATATGTTTATTTATTAAATTTAAATATGAAGTTTTGTAATATCATGATTACTAATATGAATCATTATTATTAAAGTTTCTTTTAATGTGATATGTATATTATGATTCTTTTTCCTCAAGACATTATGTTTTATTATTATATTATTTTAATTTAATGCTTCATTTTAATATCTCATCTCCCCCATTTTGGGTTGAGCACCTCTCAATGCAATTAGAGAAGAATGGTTGTTTGCAACTATTAGTGTAAATAAATCAACCGAAACAAGATTTTGAGAAACCTAGAACACTTCACATTTTTTTTTAATGCGTCTGATTTAAATTGTCATTCACAAGTTGCCTCACCAACTATCCTAAATTTACCAACATCTTAGAAACGATCATGAATATTTTTCATTGATATGTTCATAATCTTTACTGTCCATTTTTCACATTTTCAATGGTCAATCCCCCTTACGATGTCTTGATACTGGCGCCAATAAAGTTGGAAAAAGAATTTCCAACAAACCAAAGAGCCTCCAAAAAAGATTTCATATATGAAAGTTCTAGCTTTGAGAAATTAACATTCCGAGTAGGCTCCCTTTGGCCCACCTTCCTTTCACCATCTTAGCTCCTAGTGTTAGAGCTGGATTTTTCCACTTAGGAATTTTGACATTATTATAAAATATAGTTTTAGTCTCTTGTTATGGGTTTATAGCATATTTTACCCATTTTGAGTCAGTAAGAAAGTCCTTTGACTTGTTAACCTTGATGCACAATTTTTCCTCTTGGTTTTGCCTCTTTAGCAGTAGAGACACTCCCAAGACATTGACATATTGTGTCCGAACTCTATTATACAATGTATATCCTAGGTCTTTACACACATAATTACCTTTTATTGGCTGTGTCTTTGGTGAAAATTCTAGATATTGTCATTCTCAAGGAGATCATCTCAACCTACTTGTCCATGAGTTGGTTAGGGGTCAATTATTGTGGAATTTTCTTAGCTTCTTGAGCCCTTAGATGTCCAGATACATCCTCTCGAATGGTGTAAAAGGTCTATATAATATAACCTTTTCAAGAGGAGAAGAGTTAGTCAGAATTAGAGAGAGAGATCTGTTATGTTTTTGTGTGCCTAGAGACTATCCTTGATCTAGGAGGAGACTGGGATTGCAAGTTGAGGAGGAGTGCTCATATGTTGATGGTATATCATATTCATTTTGACTTGTTAATGAAAAGTTGATTCCTTTCCCATTATATTGATTTCTCTTGTCTTATTCATGTTATACATTAGATTTCAATTGTGTTCATGCTAATGGATTTTGCAAGATATGTGGTTCAATAGATCTGTCATTTGCATTTGTGTAGTTTCTTGGATTTGAAAGCGAGTGAAGACTTCTAGTGGATCTTTCAGGCTAGTTTCACCAAATAATGGCCTCTTTAGTTAGAAGGTATGCTTTGTTTCCACACTTTGTAATTTCTATGTTTGTATGCATGCATTTTGGATTGGTCTGATTGCACTTTTTTCACACACGGTCTGGAAGATTCTAGGTGAAATCCATGGAGCAACAACTCCTTATATTAGATCTATTTTTGGTACAATAGAATTGGTGAATCCATTGGGGAGTCTAACCCTATTTTTGTGCCTCTGCTTCTTTGACCTTAGATATTGGTTTTGTGTTTTTATCTGAGTTTTATTTTTTATGTTTTTATCTGAGTTTTATTCTTTATTTTTTGACTCGGGCTGAGTGTTTTTTAGGCTAATTTGCTTTAGATTTGAGTTGATCTTGCCTTGATTTGATTTTCCAATTTTCATTGGTCTAAAGAAGTGGCTAGTAGTGTAACAAAAACTCTTTTTAGCAAATACACGGTCTGTACACTGCATGCTTGCATCTGAGACTCTTTTTTGTGCATAGCATGGGTGCATCTTCCTTGTAATTTTGAGTTTTTTAAGGGGTTTCCCCTCATCTCTCTATCTCATTTGCTATATCTATTCTCTGTTGATTGTATAAGTTCATATATGTACGAGATCTACTTTAGAAAAGTTGTTTTTGAGTTGGATCTATTTTGTTTTACAATTTTGGCCCTTTTGTCAAGGTTGCTTTTCTTCATTTTGGTTGCTTCCATTAATTTTTTTTCTTTTGTTTGTTGTGGTTGTGAAAAACTAGATTTTATTGGTCTGGTTGTGTTTTTCTAATCTATTTATTTGATTGGATCATAAAGATTCCTTTTTGTTTTCAAACCTATCAAATTGTGTCCTCCAATTAGGATTTTTTTTTAGATCATTGTTGTTGCATGGTTTTTGTTGTCCATATTGAACTATATATCTAAAAAATTTCTTTTTACATGTGATAAACTGCATTTGGTGATCCTCTTTTCCAAAGCCAAGTTTTGAGATTTTGAGTGCCTTGTGTTCTTGCTTGGTTTTTGTTTGAAATATTTTTGTGTTTCTTCTTGAGTTTTTTTTTGCATCAAATCTTTGTTATGAATTTAGTGAATTTTAGAAGAAAATATTGGGAGTGAGTGAGGTTCTTATCATTTTTTGAAACAAAAAATACTCTCTTCCCTTCTTTAGCTAGATTTCATTGAACAAAAAAGGAAAAAAAATGCATTTCATGTAGCTTGCATTAAGATTGGGTCTTGAGTCATTACACATCATATTAGTTGCATGCCATTACCCTTAAGTAAATAAAAACCACTAAAATTAATGCTTAATAAAATTTATTTAACATTTTTTCTTTTCTCTGGTAGCACACCAACACTAGATTAGGGTTTAGGGCCTTAGAATAGATGGTGAGGTTAACTCTCTAAGGCTACCAAAACAAAAATTAGAACCTTGAGTTAGGGAGTGGAAATCCATTTGTAGTAGCATATTGCCTAGGAAGCCCTTCTCACACAAGGGTCAATCACAAGGTCACATTGAGATAAACGGAGTGATGTACCCCATTTCATTGGCCTTAGTGGCATTAATGTGCACGTGTTACTTGGGGATTTCCTCGAGAGACACATGGATCACTTTTAATAATCTCTTTGAAGGTTTCGAGACTAGTTTCCCTGTTCTTGCACACTGACCTAATTGATGATTAGTCCCCCAAGTCGGGTTATCATAAATTGTATCCTTAATGGACATAATATTAGGTATCTTATGCAGGTGATAGTGAGGGGGACATTCTTGATATGCTTGGGGTATACGTTAGTTAGAAACCACTCGGTTCTCCTAGGGGGAACCCCACAACTCATAAGGGTAATTGGTTCTAGGTGTAAGAGCCTTTAAATAGGAGGTTAATGTAATTGTCCCAACTGCATCTTCACAGTTGAATTAGGCCCTGATCAACCAAGCTCTGAATGTGGGAATATCCCTTTGCTTCTCTTGGTTTGTGTGCTTGACTCCATAGATTTGATAACATGCTTTTCTTAGTTCAAGTCTATGTTGGCTTATGGGGGCCTGACCCAGGTTTAGAGTTATTTATCTAAAAAAATCTGTACACTACTAGCCATTTCGGCACCAGCCCATAGAGCGTAGACTGAAGTCTCACCTGAAGTAGTATGGGGGGATGTTTGAACCAAGTTTCTGTACCCTTGAGATGGTTGTGATGTTGGTTTAGTCCAACTAGACCTGCCTTCACGCAGGTGCTTTGTGGTCTATTCGACCCTTCAGTACCCTCGCGATTTGTTAGAATTGGCTTTCGCGCAACCCTAACCAGGGGTTGAGATGCTTTCACACCACTAGGGCAGCGAACTGTGATGTTTCCAAAACTATGCCAAGTATCTTACTTATCTTATTATCATATCTTAGTTATCTTCGCGTAAACAAATATTCTTACTTGCATTTACTTAACCAACACAATTATACACATTCATGCATCATATAAGCATTAGAAGTGAAATTCATACCTAATATAACAAATGCATAAAACAGGAAATAAAGATGCAGAATTAATAGAAAATTCTCTTTATTAATAATTCAAGATGATTACAGACTTGACTCACCTTGCGCACTCAACTGTAGGGGTCTGTGCACTCAATTGCGGACTACTAGGCCTCTACACACTCAGCTGCAGAGCCTTTACCTACACTACGACCCAAAACTTAGACTTACACTTCAGAGCTATCTCGCATACATCATCATTCCTTAGACATTCTGTGATTGTTTTAACTACTTAGAGCTTCGCTCTATTTATACAATCCCATGGTCCACGGACCATGGGTAGATCTTCTACAGCCAACATTATGTTATCAAAATAAGGGCGGATAGCCCTATGACTCCTTAATAACTATGCGCTTTGCGCCCACAAAATGCAGAGTTTTTACATTGGAATTACAAAAGTTGGACCAAAATCTGGGCTCTAAGCCCCAAAATTGACCTTGGGTTATCCTGTGCCCAACAAGCCCCCAACACAAACATCGTGACTCGCCCTCAAGTCACTCTGCTGGTGCGGAGATCTTAGCGTGAAGACCTCCCAGCTCTGTTTGGATCGCTGCAAGTTTGACAACGTACTAAGCGGCTGCCTATTGAACTTCCTCCACATGTTGTTCAGTGATTGCTATTGTTGAATTGCTTCCCTGAATCCTCTCTTGAGTTGCTTGCAGTTGTGTGGCTTTGCTTCAATATATGTTGTAGTTGTATACACCTCATCAATCCATGGTTGTTGGTGTGCTTTCAAGATTGCCTCTTTATGCTGAGCGACATCCACCCGCTCCTTGAGCGCCTTTTCCTGCTGCATCCTTGCAAGCCTCTATGTAAGGGCAACCATCTGCGCAGTCCCTTTTACCTCGTCGTACTTCTACTGCAGCTCACGCGCCTCTGTCTCTAGGCATTCTATGTTCGGGTCCTCCTGTAGGGTGGTGAGGACCTCGAATGATTGTTCGAACAGCTTCATGCAGTCTGTCACTACACTGTCAACCATCGCCATTGTTGTTGTGACCGTGGTGGTATGTTGTTCTCTGACCTCTGGCGGAGTTGAAGGCTGAGCCTTCAACTGTAGTTCTGCTATCTGAAGGTTCAGCTCCAGCTGAACCCTGGCCATTTATGCTCTTGTGTCCCGCAACCTTGTGGCTACCTTTCTTACGCACGCCTTCACCGGTTCCTCTGCTTGGATGGCAAACTCCGGGACCATCTGGCAGGCTTCCTCCACAAACTGCACTATTTGTTTGTTCTTCTCCATGGCCTCATTGCGCTGCAGGCTCAACTGCTCAATGTTGATGCGCTGCTCACTCATTACCTGTATAGCGCGGCTCTCCCTGGCCCGAAGTTCTGCGGTGACTCCATCTTGCAAGAGATAGAGCGTCTCCCGAGGGAGCACAACCATGTTTAATCTGACCCCTTTCAAAATGCTGACCATAGGACTGTTGACCTCATTCTCTGCGATGAGTGATCCATCTGGTAGCACTATTGTGTTGGTCATATTAGCACACAATATTTCCTTGGCAGATGCAGTGCCAACTGCGAGGCTGGTTGACACTGTGCTAGCCTGTGGAGTGCGCACCTGCAACTCCTATATTTGTGTCCGGAGGGCCCCCAATACCAGCTGGTGTTGTTCCTCAAACTGTTGGAGGGCCTCCGTGGTGACATCCCTCACCGTTTCAGCGATATTGTGCAAATATCCTTTTGTAAGGGTGATAGGGTTGAAAGATGTCTTTGAGGCCTTTGTCTTCTTTCGCGGCCCTACCTGCTCTCGTGGGCGTAGACATTTGAGCTGGGTGGAAATTGTCTATAGTTCCGCACCACCTTGTTCTGTATTTGTCTCCGGTTTGGGCAAAGGTGACTTCTGTCCTTCGCGCTCTTCTTTTGCTGCTTCGCCAACTACGCAGTGTCGTGTTCCGCCTGGGCCTTAGCAACTGCTTCTTCTTTCCTGTGCTTTTCTACCGGTTGTGCCATCCATAGTTTTGTCTCTTCCTTCTTCTGCTGCGTGGCGAATTTCTCTACCTCCACCGCGGATCCAGCTGGAGCGCGCCACTCTGGCGACCATGACTCAAGGACCGTTAAGATTACATCGTTGGTCGCCAGGTATGGTAACTCATGCCACGTCTTCATAGGGTCCTTTCACGCCCTGATGAAGACATGGTGGAAGTCAGCTTTGAACTCCACAAAGCTTTATAGGCCGTTGTAGACAGTGGGTGATAACTGCGGCTTGCAATTGATCCCCATCTGGATGTTCATCTCCATCAGTACCAAAAATATCTTGCTCTCTCTGATCCACTGTGTGTCCTTGGTTGCCCACAACAAAGCATACATCACTGCCTCTAGAAGGTCCTACGTGACTGATGGGAGCTGGCTATCTTCAGGCAACTCCCATGCCACTAGGACTATCGACAACAGGAGTCATGCGTAATGGAATGTTTTGCCCTGCTCCTGTGCCTCGTGGTAGTTCGGAAGGAATTCACCGCATAGATAGTTTTCCCAGTTGAACTGGACCCCTTTTGCACATTGCGCTGCTAGTGAAACCACTGGCATAGGCACCTCATCCACGCGACACTTCCACATCACCTTCCCTACCAATATCTGTGTCGCAACCTTGACTGTAGGTTTGTTGATGTTGGAGATGGCATACCCTTGCTTCTTCTTCTCCAACTTAAACTTCTTTTTCATTGCCTCCGAGATTGCCAATTTGTCACTTCTTCCCTCTAAAATGTTTGGTAGGTCCTCCCCTGTGCAAGGCAGCCGTGTAATCCGATGAATCAGATGGTCTGTGATGGAGATGGGCTTCGCCAGCCATAAGCACACATCATGCACCAAGTAGAGCAGTGGCCTGATGACAAAAATGGTCACTGGGGCGCGGTGGTAGTATTACACCCAGAGCAGGTTTAGCAACCCTGCTTTCTCAACACCTCTGAGTCATTTGCACGGCTCCAACTGAATCATTCCAGCCAGTGCATCCATATTTTGGTGCATTAGCTTCACAGTCACTAAATGCGGGAACTTCTCGTGGTCTATGAGGTCCCAATCTTCAAATTTCAGCACAGGAACGCGTCCCAAGTGTGCTCCCTCAAACACAATATTGTCTGGGAGTAGCAAAGTTTGTAGACAGCTCTTGCTCTCATCTATATCCTTGGGCACCTTGGCTTTACCCTTTCGCGGAGGAACGTATTCCGGAAGCCTGTTGATAGGGTCTGCACCTTGGGTTTCACCTTCCATCTCTACATCCTCCTCCTCCACTAGGATTTCTTCAAAATCTTCCTCCTCAGCGGCCTCCAAATTAATGGCCTTCCCCTTTTCCTCCAATGTAAGCTTGGTCCTCAGTGGATTTCTGGGCGAGATGCGCACCGGGATCATGGCCTTCTTATCCTTCTTAGGTCTTGCCGTGTGCGGTGATTTAGGGACCTCAATGATTATTCTGGTGCTCTCTAGGGCTTCTGCTTCCATAATTTCCTGCGCGGCTGCGTTGGATGTCACTACGCCTGTGTCCATGGCTTCTTCGAGTGTTGACATAGTGCTATTACACAGTTCTCTCAGTGTATCTGGTAATTGTTCAAATAACGAATTTGCTTTTAGAATATCGAATAAGTCTCGGTTCATGAATATCTGAGTGCGCAACAACTCAGTTCTCAAATTGCCAAGTGTTGTTTGCTGGACAACCACTTGTAATTTATAGTTCCTTTTGAATTTGAATTTGACTGTTCCCCCCACATTCGGTCCATTAATGCTAGATTGGAAGAAAATTTTCAAGAATCTAGCCCATAAAGTTCGCCTTAAATGCCTGTCGCCCGCTCCATTTGGCCTCAAACCAAGCATCACATCATGAATAGTGACTTTAATGGTCACTTTCTGGCTGACCTGCGCGACAATGCAGCTGTCCTCGCCCTGCCGCGGACCCTGTGACACTTCACTACTGCGCGCTGTCTTGACATCGTGTAGTTCTTGGGTAGAGTAGTTTATAGCCCCGCGCCTCCTTTCAGCTGCCTAAGCGCTAAGACTATGCTTCTGTCGGCTAGTCAGATGGTTGGGCCACCTGTGTATGGCTTCAAATGACTACCATTCACTTTTCCTGGGAAGGGATCTCCATTTAACTTAACCATCTGGACCGTGTCACCATCGTAATTTCCTTAATAACATACGGTCCCAGCCAATGCATTCTGAGCTTGCCTGGAAATTTATCAAGCTTACTATCATACAACAACACCAAATCATTCACCTTAAAGGTGTGCAACTTAACATGTCGATCGTACCATGCCTTTTCACGCTTCTTTTGGACCTATTGTTTAAATCCAGCCAAAAATCGTTCCTCTTTGAGCTCATCCAGCTGCATGAGCCTCTCCTCCAGGGCTTCGCAATCCGTCATACTTGTGAGCACTGTTATGCGCAGACTAGGCACTATGTATTCCATAGGCATTACGACTTCCACTCCAGAGACAAGCCTAAAAGGTGTCTGTCCCATCAATTTCTTGCACGTTGTTTGATAAGCGCATAGCACTGCAGGTACGCGTAGGTCCCAATCACTGCACATTGCATACCTTGGTCAGCGCGGTTTCCAGTACTTTTTTGAATGATTCTGTGCATAGAATCTTCTTCGTGGTTGCTCTTCCTGCATAATGTCTTCCCAGCATTAAGAGACATCTGCAAGTTTGCCCCCCCAACACATGCTTATTGACCAGGTGTTTTAGTACAGAGTACACATGCCTCTGCGCAGGTTGGGCCCTTATCCATAGGCCTGCGTCCACTTGGATAGATGCGCTCGCGGATCATTTTTCCTATCATACTTGTATGTTAGTCACATCTTAGGCTTCCCAAAGCACGCTCTCATCATTCTCCTACATTCGCGCCAACCATCAAAGCTTCCCTTGTGCGTACCCCACCATATTGTGGGCGTAGCATGCAGTACCAAGTCCAAGGCTTGGAAGCGTTGCTTTTCCAACACCTCTTTTTCAAATGCATCTAAGAAGGTATCTACCTCATTTATACCATCATAAGTAGGTAGATCTCTTACTTCTGTCAACACGCAGTGAAGCGACCTGGCCATCATATTGCAATTTAGCGTAGTTACTTCATGTAATCGATTCTGCCATCGTTCTATTTATTCGTCAGAATCCGAAGTGTAGGAGCTCTCACGCTCCCATGTAATCCATCCATCCACGATGGGATTCACCCAGTCCTGGTCTCGTGCTGTTATCTTATAGATGCAGTCCAAATCATCATCACTCTGACCGGTTCCGTATAGCGCGATCCTTCAGCAGGGTCCAGGGGTATAATTACGCGTAGTGATCTCTTTTCAAAGATCATTTTTCGCTTCTTTATATTAATTCCCTGGTTCATATCAATGGCCCAGTCAATTCCCAAGAGCGTAGGGTAGGGATTCCTGTCATCAACAATCTCTATCACTTCGAAATCTGCCAGTGCACTCGCTCCCTCAATATCCACAGTTATTCCCTGCAATTGCCCCATGGGTATTATTTTCTGCTGGTTCGCCATCCTTAGCTGAATTGGAGACCATTGCAGCATAGGTCTCCCCATTCGCTCCCATTTCTATTTTGGCATAACATTCCCATCCAATCCCAAATCCAGGATGACTTGATCCATTTCGTATTCTCTGATCTACGCGGTAAGTCTCATTTCTCGTCCTGTTCTTATCTTATGTTTTTCGATCTTCTGGACTACGTGCGGTTCTCCTGGTGTAGTCCCAACACATCTATTGATAAGTTCTTGTAACCCTTTCATAGCCTTACTATCGTGCAGTAACTTCATACAGGTTTCCAGAAAAGTTGTCAGCATGGATGGGTCCATTTCCGGCTCTGGTTTATATTTGCTTTTTGAAGTGGAGGCATCAACGAAGCTCTTCTTAGCTTCCATGAAGGTTTCCTGAGAGCGCTCCAAATCAAACTTGACCTCTTTCATCAGGGCTTTGTGAATTGAAGTACTGTCTTCCGGATGTTTTCCTTTGTCATCTCCCATCATGATTCCACTTCAGATCACAATGTTCATGTTCGGATCTTCCTCACGCGGCTCAGACCTCATCATCTGCAGGGTTTTGAGTCGGGGGAGGCGGTAGCACTCCTTTGTTGCGTATCCTAGTTATCAGGGTAGGAAAATCTTCTGTCTCATGATCAAACAACGTGCAATACTTTCCCAACGGGCACGTTGGATTCATGAAATTGTGGGTATAGTGTCCTGGCCCTCTGCAATTGTAGTAAATCAACTATCTACGACCTCTACTAGGTCCTTCTCCACCTCGGCCTCATCTACGCCCATAAAATCCTGTCTGCGCCATCCTTGCATTCTAGTCAAGGGGCCATGTTTCGTCCTAAACTCTGTAGGTGGGCATTCTATCCATCATCATCTCATAGCTTCTGCAAATATGCTCGTCTTGTCCCACCAACCTAGAAAAGTTGCAGAACAATTGTTGTAAATTTTGCGTTTACTTCTGTAACAAGTGGCAGTTATCTGTGGCATGTTTTCCAGCTATTGACAGATCGTGCACTGATGAGCACTAGTATTGCAGTAATGATGTTGCAACTCTTGGGCTACCAGCTTTACTTATCAACTTGGGGTTCGTACAAACTTGGAGGTGACAGTGCTATATGCACAAGTAAAAGTGAAGGTCCTGCCTGTTGTCACTGCTCATCCAGCGAGAGACCCTAGGGGTTCCAAGCCAGACTTCTATAGATTCAAAAGAAGCTTGATTCTTTGATGGAAGAAGAGAAAATCTATTCTAAGAGAGCTACACTGCTGTAGTAATGAAGAAAAAAACAAGTAATGCTAAATCACACCATATCCTAATTAACCATTTAAACAGTTGTGCTAAGAAGAATTACTAAATCATCACTGCTATCTAAGCTACAGAATTAAAGAGAATCAAACCATACTAATGTGTAAGTAAGAAAACTAAACTAAATCTGTTTTCACTTTTTTGGTTTTTTTAGGCGAAATCAAGTATGCAGATTAATTGTTCTTGTGGATGTGACAGGTGGATGGAAGGTGATTGAAGATGGCTAAAAGGATTATGGAGTGGTTGGATGGTGTGGAAGGGTCCTAAGAGGCTTTTTTTGATTTCCTAGAGGTTCCCCATCAATTTGGCCTCAAAACAGGCCATTTCAGGAAAACCTACAGGATGTACTAGAAACCTACAGGATGATCCTGTAGGAATTATAGAAAACCTACAAGATACAACCGAGAGCTAATTGTGAGGTGTTGGAGGTGTTGGGAAGCTTGGAAAAGGTGTGTGATGAGTGGGATGGGGTGTTAGAAGGTCTAGGAACACTCAGGAGTCAATATCCAAGATCAGAGATGGCTAGATTCACTCAATGTATCTAGGGGAATTTTAATGAAAAATGACAAAAAAACTAGTGAGGGTGATGGTGGAACAAGAGATGGCTAGGGTGGATGAAGTGGAAGGTGGCTGTTGGTGATGAAGTTTGGGTCTCCTCCTGAAGTACCTACTTTTCTTAAAACATGTGTGTTTTCCAAGAACTATGCAACAAGATACATTTTCATAAACTAGAAAATCATGAATCAATTGCCTAGATTATGCATGAAGAAAGTGCAGAAGGGAATGAAAGCATGAGTGAGATCTTATTGCACAAATGGAGTAATGGAAAAATATGACAATGAAATGAACCAAATGCTGAATCAAGAAAACAAACTCCAAAGCTCATGCAAGAACTAGAAATATGTGTTCTTGGGGCTACTGAAGGGTCCTCAAGTCATGGTCCTAGAGGGAGGAAGTGAGGCCAAGACACCTGCTGAAAACCTTGTGGTGATCCTTTTTCTCCTTGCTAGCCTGCTAATTGAAAGAAGGCACAAATGGAAGCAAACTAACATACAACCATTCTAATCTACACTACTGTAATGGAAATGAAGCTACTAAGCAAATGAACAATTAAACTATGAATCTATGCTAGTATACATGTACAATAAAGAGGAGCCTTGGCTGCTAGGGTTGGGTGCTAACCCAAGAGCTTCAACCCTCTGAGTTAACTCAATGTTGGCTCAAAACAAAACTCATTCTTATTATTAAAACAATGGATTACATCAAAAACTGTCACAAGTCTTGCAACTCGAAAATAGAATAGAGTTTTACAATAAAAAAACCGAATCCTAATGAGGTCCTAGGCCTCTCTACTTATACATTTGAAGTCTCCAACGACTTCCTTAAAATTAGGGAGGCTCGGCTCCCAAGCTTAAGATAAACTGGTACTTTGTCTTTCACTTGCTTAGCTGCCTTTTAGTCCTCATGATTTGGTTGTTTGCACTCCAAGCTGATGGAGGAATATTCGAATGGAGGGGTAGTAAATGAGGAGGATTTCCCTGCTATAATTCATCTCCCTTGTCCCGTTCGAGTTTTGACCAAGGTCTTTGCCAAAATTCCTTGCTTTTATCCTTTAATCCTAGATTAAATGCACATTAGACCACAAAGAAAAATATCCAACTCTAACTCATCTCATAAACAAAATATAATCAAAAGTATGCAATAAGTTATAAGAACAGTTGGTTTGACTAAGCTAGGAGGTGAATTAAGGCCCATATAATTACCCAATGATGAGGCTCATCACACACCACAAAGCAGGCGCCGCGCTAGATCCTGCTTGAACTTCCGGCCTTAAAGGCATCAGTCCTCCTCTTGCGACGTAATTTGTAAAGACCAGGAAGTGGTATTTGTGATGACCCCGACTCTTGCATTTTACACACCATACTTCTTCACACACTTCTAGTTGAATCGTTCTGTCCTGTTTCAAATTCTACATCACAAGGCACAGATTCTTTTGTTGTGTGTGGATCTATTGAACTCCTAGGTTAGGATCTTGCATCGAGGTCTCATGTAGCCTCATAGTAACCTCTAAGGCCTCTGCCTGAGTTGTTATCTTCTATTGCGATAGTGTTTTAGGGAAAACTAGTGTCGATTCGAATTGCTAGTCCCACTAAGATGGGTAGCTATCTTAGAAAAAAACAATGAAATCCTTTCGAGAATTCCTTTAAGTGTGATATATTAGAGGGAAGAAAAGAGGACCAACTTGGATCTTCCGCTTTGATCCTAGCTTGATTTCTCCTTTCCTTGATAGAATTTTCCATTCCTTTCCTACTTGTCTGCTTCAAAGAGTACCTGTAGAGTCAAAGTAACAGAAAACCATCAAAGCATCTCCATCTAAAACATCATAAACAATGCAAAATCAGAAACACATTGACCATACAATTGCATTCATAAACAATAAGATTCATAAACACATGATTATATGGAGGAAAACTCAAAGAACTTTATTAATAGTAGTGAAAGAGAGGATTACAACCTAGCTGTCTGATCCAGCATCATCCTCCCAGTGTAGAATCCCTCTTCACCTCATGAACAAGCAAATCACCCAACAATGTAATGTCTTTTCTCACAAACAAACCAACAATACTTCCTTACAAAATACAAAATTCCAGCCTCTAGATCTCTCAGATGAGGCATCCATTTATAGATGTCTTGCAAGGGTGTGAGTTAGCTCCGGGTTTTTGATTAGTGTCATTCCAATGATAGTTCTTGGTTCCACTTGGAGATTTCTTTTATCTCTTACTCATCACCAGGCGAATTCAGAGAGGCAAGTGTCACAAGATAAGTTTCTGGATGATTCCATGATCATCCACCTAGAAAACTGTCTCTACCATTTGTCTATTCTCACTCAACATACCCCACAGAAGGCCATCTCAGTATGCATCGCGCCTGGATAGTTTGGCAGCCAGTATGCATCGCACCTTGACCATGGAACAGTCATTATGGTCCAGTTTTGGCTAGTTCTGAGTAGTTTTTCAGGTGGAACTTTTGGGAAATGATGTAATCAATTGACCATGATCCTTTAGGGTATGAAACAACACTTTTAGGGACTAAAGAGCCCTTAGTTTATGGACATATGAGTTTTGGGTTGCAGTGCCCAAATATGTCTATAACAACTGCCCCCTAAAGCATGAGGTCGTAAATCTTCTGATGTTGGGTGAAATGCTTTATCATGAGGATCTGAGGTATTCGAACTGGAAGGTGACCTATATAAGATAAAATACAATACATCATCATCATATTATTTTCATGATCTAGCTGAGGTGGGCATTCCCATGCTCAGCTTTATAAATTCATTTTCATGTACATAGGACAGACAATTGTCTGCTGTTGCAAACTGGTGATTCTTCGCATGAAGAGTCATCTTCCCTGGCTTAGATGACTATTTGTGCAGCTTCTGTGTACAATTGATGTATTTATTTTCCTGAATATATCGCAGCCCAGATGGATGAAACTAGATCTGGGGTCTTCAAAACTCGTTTAATCTTCGCCCAATGTACAAGTTGATCCATGTGAAAAGATGTTCTGAAGTCGAACATGGAAAGACATCACTTGATTACCAACCAATAATGTAAGTTGTGAATAGATGCGAGAGGAATCACTGATAATGATGATGACCCTCAAGGTACTACAGTACAATTCACATGGTGTGAATATATGAGCCGATGTCAAACACCACAAAAAATCTTTCGGTCGAAGGTCATTGATGTAAACCTGTCGCTGGAAGTGAGAAACTTGCCATTGAGGCATGCAAGCTTCAAAGTATTGAAAGGGTTGTTTCTAAGTCAACTTCTTGGATAATGAGCTGATGTCGACAAGAAGTGACTAGTCGTAGGAGGGCCTTGATTTATCCCACATCTACGATGCGAAACAGAGCAAATGATTTTTTTGGAGGTGAAAACGATCTGATGATATAAGGTTCAGGAATGGCGGTCATGAAAAATGAAGGGTGGAGGTATTGCAGTGGATGAGGCGTTTGCTGGATGGTGAATTCTTTGAATGAATTCTCTTCAACATGTCGGCGACATATGGATTGGTAGCATTAACCCCATGGATGGTATAGAGGACCGATGGTGATGGTGAACGGAAAAACCCAACCCAACTCAATCATGGTGATGGAGTGAAAGTGTCATGTTCAAGAGTGACCCGCTACCAATAAAGTTCTTCAAGTTTTCTTCCCTTTTTCCCCAGTCATTAATGACCAGTGCCTCTTTATTTTTGTCAAGCTTGAGGAGGATAACATATGCTTGGTCTATAATTTTCCCTTCGGGCAAACCTGTCGCTTTGTGTTTAGCGAGCCTAGCGTCAGTGAGACTCGTTCTTGTCTGGGTGGACAAGTTTTTCACTATTGTTTTAACGAGTTTAACGAAAAAGATAACTCGGTCCTTTTCATGTTTATAGAGTTTGAAAAGGGACGAAAATGAGACTCCAACAGTCCTTTTTCGTGGCATAATCCCTTAATTCTGAAAAAGTATAAAATAATACGAAAGGGATGAATTTTGATAGCTTTAACGAGCCGACAAAGACAAGTGCTCGATCTTTTTGTTTAATAATCCCTTAGGTCCAAAAATATTAAAATATATGAGAGGGATGGCATTCCCTTTACTTTAACGAGCTGGAAAGGCCAATGGCTCGACAATCTTTTTATATTTAACGAGTCTAAAAAGAGTTTAAAAGGGACTCGTTTTTGAGGAACGAGTGGTATTTTCAAGTAGCAACCGATTCCAGGTAAGTTTGGAACTTCTTAAAACATGGCAGTGTGAAGAGGGTGGCAATCAAAATCACTTGTCGCAGCTGTTCCTCAAAAGGGTAAACAATCAAGTGGAAGCATATGGTCAGCCAAATGAATGGAGGTGACGGTAGGAACACAACCATGTTATAGGGAAAACTAGTGTCCATTCAGAGCTGCTAGTCCCACTAAGACGGGTAGCTATCTTAGAAACAAACCAACTAAAGTTACTTGTGTTTTCCTTTATGAGAGATAGATGAGAGAGAAGCAGAGAGTACCAACCTCAGTCTTTTGCTAGTATCCTTGCTCGTTTCCTCTCTCCCTTGATAGAGCTTTCACCACTCCTTTCTCACTTGTCCCGCTTCAAAGAACACCTGTAGGGTCAAGGCAACAAAATACCATCAAAGCATAGAGTTTTATAACCATAAACAATGTAGGATCAGATGTACATTAACCATATAAATGCATATACAAATACAAGAGTCAGAGATATACAAGCATATGGAGGAAAACTCAAATATCTTTATTGATAGAAGTAGTAGAAGAGAGGATTACAACAAAGCTGTCTGATCCAACATCATCCTCCCAGCATGAAAGCCCTCTTCACCTCATACAAAGCAAGATCACCCAAAAATGTCTTCAAAGAGAAACCAACATCACTTCCTTGCAGATTACAAAATTCCAGCCCCTGGATCTCTAGGATGAGGGATCCATATATAGATGTTTGCAGGAGAGTGAGTCAGCTTTTGGGATTTTGATTAGTGTCATTTCACTGATAGTTCTTGGTTCCACTTGGAGATTTCATGATCTCTTACTCATCCCTGGGCGAATTCAGAGAGGCAAGTGCCATATGAGCAGTTTCTAGAAGATTCTTTGAGTTTCCACCTAACAAACTACTTCTGCCATTTGTCTGCTCTTGCTCATCGCACCCTACAGAAGGGCTTTTCAGTATGCATCACATCCCCCATGTGTAACAAGTGAGATGCGTCGCACCCTCAGAATGGAGCAGTCTGTATGGTCCAGTTTTGACCAGTTCTGAGCAGGTTTTCAGGGAGAACTTCTGGGAAATGATGTAATCAGCTGACCTTATTCCTTTAGGGTATGAAACAACACTTTTAGGGGCTTAGAAGCCCTTGGTTTATGGACATATGCGATTGGGGTTGCAGTTCCCAAATATGTCTATAACAAGCAAAGATTCAAATGGGCTTATAGAAAAGCAATCACAAAGGTTATTTACCAAAGGTGGTTTCATTTTTTAATGAGCTTGAACCAGGGGAAAACTATGCTCAGTGCAGGTTGATTTTTTAACGAGCTTGAACCTTGCGGGAACATTGCTCTTTACCAGTATTTTGAAAATGTCTCTTGGCAGATTTATTTTTTAATGAGCTTGAACACTACCATAACATGTGCTCATTTCCTTTCTATGCAGGCTAGAAACGATCGAGCTACAAGGTTAAAGGGTTGAGAACCTACAAACTAAAGAAAATCAAAGGTCATTTTTCACTTACATATAAAGGTTTGCATGCCCCCAGGTGTTTCAATAAAAGGAGAGTTTCCAGGTTACCAAATGGAAGTCCTTGCGGTTAGGCAGGATTGTTTCTGTCGACAGACAAAAACTCTTCCTTTGCTTTGTCCATCGAAATAGATGAAGGTGATTGGTGTGAGCTTCCAATCACATAACGTACGAAGGTGAATGGTGTGAGCTTCCAATCACAATCGTACAAAGGAAATAAGTGTATCAGACTGATCACATAACTTATACAGGAATGTTTCTTCAGTCCAAGCATTATGACCTTTCAAGAAAATCTCTCTTTTCCTCTGGGTTCGCCTGCCGAAGCAAACTAGGGTGCATGCCCCCTAAACTTCAAAACATTCACCGAACTACCCGCAGTAATTAGGTGGATGGAATGAAGGTTGAAGAGACATCCTTGACACGAAGAGACCACTTAGGGATGATGGTTGATTCATAGTTGTGTTTGAACCAGGAAATCAAAGTTGGTCGACAAGTTGCACCAGTCTGCCTTCATGTGGAAAACACATCACTCAAAAGAATGTGGAAACAAAAGCTTCCATGCTATATATATAGTCACGTCCAAGGAGTAGATTGTAATCTAGTGGACATTGGACTACCATCACGTTCAAATGAACGATTTTCTTTCTAAAAGTTATCGGTAACTTTGGAAGGATCCCTAATGGTCGACTGGTTCCTTTGTTGAAGCTGGACAAGTTTTGTTTTTTAGGAAAAAGCGATGGAGAACCAAGCACTTTCCAAGAAACTGAGGAAAGGATACTCATTGAAGCCCCTTCATCTATGATAGTGCTAGACATGATCATTTTGTAAACTAGTACTATGATTCGGAATGGTACATTAGATGGAAGGTGGGGTTTTGCTAGTTGATTCCAATCAAATAAAATGACTAGACTGCTTGGAGGAGGTACTGGATAAATGTCCGGATAAATATCATGAATTGGGGGGTCTCTTCCTATTGTAAAGGAATGGGTGGATTGCCCCCAAGTTCATTAGACTTTGTTTCGACAAAAATAATTTGAACGGTGTCGTTCTCCTTCTCTTTGGTGATCATATCATCCAAAGGTGGTCCTTCTAAAGGTAAGACTAGGCCGACTGCCATTTCGACCAGCTGACTTTGGTCCGGTATGGACTTAGAAGGTTCACTTTCAAGGATAGGTGATTCGATCGACAATTGAGTTATGTCAATCGGGTTTTCAACTAGTGAAGGACTTGGTAGAGTTTCCTGTATCTAGGTGGAAGTTACTGCAGCGAAGAAGGACGGTTATCCAAAATTATTTTGGCTTCATCTAGAAAAGGACAACGGTGAGGAGTATGATCACCTTCACATAACCTACATGGAAATCTGACTTTTCCTTTCTGTCTATTGACTTCGTTTTCACTAGTTGATGGTGTGTTGTCATCTTGACTGTTAGAGGTTGATGAAACTGAATGGTGCAAATGAGGAGACCATTCTCTCATGATCCACGGGATGCAAGGGCAATCTCGATGGTAATGGCCCCCCTTGAAAATTGCGCATGGAGTTTTTGGTTTGGAAAGTTTAGTGTGCGGATTTTCGCCAGATGATGCATGATTGTTCCGTTGTTTAACTGGCTTCTTCTTCTTCTCCTTCCCTTTATTTTTCTTCTCAGTTACTTGGTTTTTAGTGTCACTAGTTTCACCAAGCGAAGAGGAATAAAGGGAAGGAGAAACAAACAAAGTAGAAGGTGAAGGGGTAACTTTAGTATCATCTGGTTGTTGATTAGAATATTGAGGAATTACGGTGTTTTGAATGACAGAGGTCGAGAAAAGCCATACCGGCAAGCCGATTGTGATTTCTGGAAGGGACAATGTAGCCATATATGGAGAACCAATATCTCCCCAAGAGGAGAAGGGACTAGGATTCCCTCCAAGAGGGATTCCTTGATTGGTGGAATCTGTTATCTTAACCTCAGATCAACGAAGGAACACGGATGTTATTCCGATTTAAATAA
Organism: Pinus tabuliformis; assembly: GCA_031772625.1. Taxonomy (NCBI): domain Eukaryota; kingdom Viridiplantae; phylum Streptophyta; class Pinopsida; order Pinales; family Pinaceae; genus Pinus; species Pinus tabuliformis. The sequence continues at coordinate 315,548,358 of CM062815.1, read as the reverse complement.
ATTTTAAGACACTTTGACGCAACTTACTAAAGGTGACTCTAGTCTCCTTCGATTTTTAATGAGACTGAAGTGACAAGTGCTTAGATGGACCTTTTATTTTAAGGAGTCGAAAAGGAACGAAAGTGACTACTCTAGAAATCTAGACAGAGGGATTACCAAACCGATCACAAAACTACAAAATACACCTTGGTGATAAATGATGGAGAAATTACCAAGGACTTATGTATGGCAGTCAATCTTCCCGAATGCTATGTTCAGTGCATTGCGATCGATAGGGCGACAGACATGGCTTCCTAAGGATAAAGGGTATAAGCCTATTGTGGTCTCCCAATATATACTTGACGGTACGGGGAGCACAAGTCCATACTGGCACTTGTCGTATCAAAGAGGAGGAATCACCCAACCTTCGATGAAAACGATAGTTACCAGGTTTTACAACACCGTAACATGTCTCTAGCCTAGACTTCTAGATGTGTTGTGTTAGGTTCCAAAACTTTTTTATGTTCATTGAGATTTATTTTAGAGTTGATCTTGCTTAGAAGTTTGTATTTCAAGGTTCACCGCGTGATGTAGATGTAAAATTCCTAAATATGCAATCTAAAATGATAAACAGTCGTTTATGTTTCTTTTAGCAATGAAAATCCTAGCTACAAAGGAAAGAATATTATGATTTTTCTTTTAGCAGAGAGCATAGAGCACACACTAAATGCACTTTCCTAAATCAAATTTTGCATGTAGTCAAAATGAAAATGCACATGCATGTATTTGTTTTCTGCTTCCTTAAGGTGTGAATGCCAAAAAGGAAATCTAAGTACAGATTTGAACTATTTTCTTTTAAAGCGATATTTCTAACAATTTATTTTCAAAACGAAAGGAAGACTAAGACGACACTTTTTGATTTCGAATTGAAAACTGCAAAACAACACTTCAAATGCTAATAACTCAAATCAAGTATAATGACAAAAGTACAATCAACTATCTAGAAGAGGAAGACTTTACGACACTCTTCTTTTGATTCAAAATGACAATTACGACACTTGCATCAAAAAACAACAGTTCGATTAAGCTACTTTTGAAAAAGGAAGACTGTAAATGATTCACAAATACACAATTTTTTTTACAATTCCTAATTGGTGGAGGCTGAAATATGTGAAGGAAGAAGGTTTCAGCAAGAAGATACTGATCATGAACAACAAAACTACTGAATAGAGCTGAAAACAAGGAGAAAAACCAACTCTCGAAGAGAAAAAATAGTATCACTCAATCATCGCACTTGCAACATAGGGAAATAGGGATGCATCTCATCTGCAACACATGGGAGGTGCGAGGTTGCACAGTTACAGACAGTACGATGGACCGGGGAGAGAAACTGAGCTTGGTTTTTGCTCAAAATTTGCAGCTAAGTTCAGTGATTTAGGCTGAGTAATGATGGACAGTAAAAACAAAGCATAAGGGTGAGATCTTATGAGGTTTTGAGCTACCACAAGGGCACTTAGAATTCTTTGTAAGTTAGATGTTCAGTTCATAAACCAACCCGGAGATTGACTGAAGCAGCATTCATCTACTTCGCAATTGCATAGAAAAGGCATTTCAAAGGCTAGCTGGCTAACTTCAAGCTCCGTTTGTAGTTTATAAAGCAAACAATAAACAAACAAAACAAACTATTCGGTCCCCAGCGGAGTCACCATTTTGTTTCAGGGAAAACTAGTCTCGATTCGAACTGCTAGTCGCACTAATATGGGTAGCTATCTTAGAAACAAACAACGAAAGCCTTTCGAGAATTCCTTTAAGTGTGATAGATTAGAGGGAAGAAAAGAGGACCAACCTGGATCTTCCGCTTTGATCCTAGCTTGATTTCTCCTTTCCTTGATAGAATTTGCCATTCCTCTCCTACTTGTCCCGCTTCAAAGAGTACCTGTAGAGTCAAAGTAACAGAAACCATCAAAGCATCTCCATCTAAAACATCATAAACAATGCGGAATAAGAAACACATTGACCATACAATTGCATTCATAAACAAAAGATTCATAAACACATGATTATGTGGAGGAAAACTCAAAGAACTTTATTAATAGTAGTGAAAGAGAGGATTACACCCATCTGTCTGATCCAGCATTATCCTCCCAGTGTAGAAGCCCTCTTCACCTCATGAACAAGCAAATCACCCAACAATGCAATGTATCTTCTCACCAACAAACCAACAACACTTCCTTAAAAAATAGAAAATTCCAGCCTCTAGATCTCTCAGATGAGGGATCCATTTATAGATGTCTTGCAAGGGTGTGAGTCAGCCCTGGATTTTTGATTAGTGTCATTCCACTGATAGTTCTTGGTTCCACTTGGAGATTTCTTTGATCTCTTACTCATCACTGGGTGAATTCAGAGAGGCAAGTGTCACAGGAGAAGTTTCTAGAAGATTCCATGATCATCCACCTAGAAAACTATCTTTGCCATTTGTCTATTCTCACTCATTGCACCCCACAGAAGGCCATCTCAGTATGCATCGTGCCTGGCTAGTTTGGCAGCTAGTATGCATCGCACCTTGAGCATGGAACAATCAGTATGGTCGAGTTTTGGCCAGTTCTGAGTAGTTTTTCAGGTGGAATTTCTGGGAAATGATGTAATCAGTTGACCATGTTAGGGTATGAAATAACACTTTTAGGGACTAAAGAGCCCTTAGTTTATGTACATATGAGTTTGAGGTTGCAGTTCCCAAATATGCCTATAACAGATAGTGCACTCCTTAAATGAGGTAGTAGTGAAGCTACAAACCACTCACGATGCTATCCATCTGTCATATTCATATTGGCTTCGCGAATCATAAATTTCAGCCTTTGATCTAGTTCCCAAGGAGTCTCACCTGGTATCATCATGATCTCTTTGAATCCCACAATCGACTGTGATTTAGACTTAGGACTAGTAAATTCTCTATTTAGCGCTGTTTGGATATCCATGACTCTTGCATTTGGGTTATCATTGGAATACTTAATATACTAGGTTAGCACGTGATCCTGTAGGGTGCTAACCAGTGTCACTTTCTTTATATGGTCATCTGTAACACCTTGCACTTCCCATACAACCCTTACAACGAACCAGAATTGGTCCGGATCTTCATTTCCCAAACCTTTGAACACAGGAAACTTCACTGTGTTTGCCATACTGAATCGCGGTGGTGGTGGAGTTGGTATGGGCGAAGATGGAGGTGATGGCAGTGAAGTCGGTGGTGGTGTGGGTGGAGGTGGTATTCACAGAATTCTTTGTCTTATTAGTTGAATAACACTTTGTGGAGAGAGCTTCGCGAGCTCTTCCTTGTTTCCTCGTGGAGGTGAAATCAAGGGGCTATTTTATGGACCCTTATTTCCTTCGTTCTTGTAAACCTTTCTGCTTCACGTAGCTTTGAACATATAGGTAATTGCATAACCCAATTTTCTCACAACATCATTTTAATCTGAGTATTCAAATACTTTACGTACTTACCTCGCGTTCCTTTGAGAAAGCATGCTATGCCTCGCTATAACTAACTGAGGTGTGAACCACGAACTCAGTAACGAATCCTCCTATAATACAATCAAGCTAATGATCAACGGCGTGTGCAATCTTATCCTCTGATGCTTCCAATATTTGCACTAACTGTGGGGTCCACATAATAGGACCATTAGGTTTCCACCTTCCTTGGCTATCTGCTAGTTTCGTGACCCTCTCATATAGCTTAGTAGGGAAGGATGCGAAAAATATTTCATGGATCTCCGTATATAGGTAGCTGTCTAACCACTCTTCTTTTGATAGTCGTGGGTTTCTATTCTCCTGTGCCGCGAACTCGCTTCTGTCCAACCAACCTTTGATTTCTTTCTTAGTTGGATTCCAATGATATGAAATCACACATCTCTCATGCAGATTCCGGTCCTGGCAATGGAACCATTTGTTGGCTTATGGGGGCCTGACCCAGGTTCAGAGTTATTTAGACAAAACAATCCCTACACTACTGGCCCTTTCAGCATCAACCCATGGAGCATGGACTGAAGTCTCACCCGAAGCAGTATGGGGGGATTCTGGAACCAAGTTTCTGCACCCTTGAGATGGCTATGATGTTGGTTTAGTCCAACTAGACCTACCTTCAGGCAGGTTTCTTTGTGCTCTATTCGACCCTTCTGGCTTTCACACAGCCCTAACTAGGGGCTGAGATGCTTTCGTGTCGCTAGGGAAGCGAACTGTGATGTTTCCCAAACTACGCCAAGTATCTTACTTATCTTATTATTAGATCTTAGTTATCTTCGCGTAAACAAATATTCTTACTTGCGTTTACTTAACCAACACAATTATACACATTCACACATCATATAAGCATTAGAAGTGAAATTCATACCCAATATAACAGATGCATAAAACAGTAAATAAATACGCAGAATTGATAGAAACTTCTCTTTATAATACTTCCAAATGATTACAGACTTAACTTGCCCTGTGCACTCAGCTGTAGGGGTCCGCGCACTCAATTGCGGACTACTAGGCCTCCGCACACTCAGCTACAGAGCCTCTACCTACACTACGACCCAAAACTTATACTTACACTTTAGAGCTATCTCGCGTACATCATCATTCCTTAGACATTCTGTTATTGTTTTAACTACTTAGAGCTTCACTCTATTTATACAATCCCATGGTCCATGGACCATGTGTAGATCTTCTACAACCGACATTACATTATCAAAATAAGGGCAGACAACCTTATGACTCTTTAATAACTACGCGCTCTACATCCACAAAATGCGGAGTCTTTACATTAGAATTACAAAACTTGGACCAAAATCTGGGCTCTAAGCCCTAAAACTGCCCTTGGGGGATCCCGCGCCCAACAGTCTAGTTGACCATAGGGGTGTCTTAATTAATTAAATTGAATAATAAATTATATTCACTGTGGCTGACCAAAATATCCATTGTTCTTGAAGACTTTTAAACCTTTCTCCTAAAGAGGAAGGTCCACCACCTAGAAGACATAGAATAGCTTCGACAATGTAGGACTTAGACCACACTCAGGTTGAAGGGGGTAACCTTGGTTCTTGGGAGTAAGACCTAGTTATTATTGAAGTGATTGACGAGAGTCCACCACCAAATGAAAACCCTCCTTTGACCAACCCTTTTGGCCCTGTTCTTGTGTAACTGAGACCTTTTGGTTTTGAACCCTTTTCTTTATTCTCTCATCATATGTTTGGTGAGAGTCGTGCTTATAACATGGGGGAGATGGGTCCCTCATCACTTCTACATCAACAATATCTTTTTTTAGGTCATCATTACCACTACTTAGTGTGATAGGGTCCACTTCTCCTACTTTGACAACACCTTTTTCCTCTTCATGGGGCATTCCACCAGTTACTTTTGTAACCCTACAAGTTTACTGAGTTTTTCTTTATCTATGCCTTCTTCCACTTTTGTGTTTGGAAAGGGGGAAAACCCTAGTCAACTAATCATATATAGGGTATTTACACTTAACTCATATATTCCTATGATTCCTTTACCTAATACGATAATTTTTTCTTTGGGAAATATGCAAGGGGATCTTTGTTTTCCTCTAGCTAGTTAGGGTCACTAGAATTTTTGTGTGGAACATCTCAAACTTGGGGTGATTCTATGTTAGGAGGGATGCCTTTCTCTAGGGGTTCTCCTCCCTTCAGATGTAACACCCTCCTCCCACATATACCCAAGTAACCGACCAACCAGGGTAAACATGTGATGAGAAGTTATTATGATATGATTCAAGCTCCTAAGTCATGTTAAGGAAGTGGAACTGATGGAAACACACCATACAAACCTTCCACATTAGCTATAGGACCCCTAAGAACCATCCCAACACTTCTAGTAACTAACCCTTGGGCCCCATTGAAGTTTTAGACCATTTGACCCCCGGACGCTCCCATGTTATGGGCCTGACAATGTCCAGGAGGCTTTGGACACTCTCATTACAAGGCATGTCAGTGCCTAGGGACTATTTTGCATAGTGTTGTGCCAACGTACCTGGGAAATGAGCCACTTTTTTAGGCCCAGAGTCCATGTCACTTCCCAGAATTTGAATGACACCTTTAGAACATAAAGATAACAAGGAAACAATTACACAAATGCAAAAACTTGAACAAGCCCTTGACTGGACCCTTACTAGCCATGATAGGAATTTCATCAAACATATCACAAATATGTAATCTACAGTTGTAAATAATATATCTAAGAATAGGGGTCTCATACTCATCTAAGAATTGCTAAGAAGCATTGATGCCTCAACACATTACCTGCCATTCCATCCATTAGGTCATAGATACATTGTTCATTCATTTACAAGTGAAAACATGATGAGAGCCATACATATCCACTATCATAATACATATTGATAACCAACATAATAGGGATAGAAATACCAAATAAAGAACAACCATATAATCCACATATAAACTAGTACAATACTCATAAAATAAAAAGGAGAAATAACTTCATATTAATGATACAAAGGGAAACTAGTTGTGGGATTTCTATGAACCACTCGACCATAGACATGGCTGAGCCAAAAATCTCTTCATCTAGTCACCCCCATGCCATATTCCAAGCATGAATGCAGGATCTCATAAAACACATCAATCCAAAACCATCCAGGGCTTCCAGAGGCCAACCTCCTCAACCCATCAAACAATGATTCCACCTCATGGTCGAACATCACAAAACCATCATCAGATTGGTCTCTACCCAAGCCTTCCAGGGCTCCAAATATTTTGTTCCAACCAAGGCTTCTAGGACTAGTAACTCAACCCACAACATATTCTAGGTTTCTAGAGCATTTGTCCAACCAGGGCTTCCAGAGTATTTTCCCATCCAAGGCTTCGAGGAACTAGTAAATCAACACAATCTAAAGGAACAATGAGAACCAACCAAAAAAAAGAAGGAAATAAACCCATAATCTCCATGGCTATCCAGGAAATGGCAAAGCTAGGCAAATCCATTGTCAATCCAGGAAATCCTCCATGCTAGTGACAGATCATGACCAATAATCCACATGAATTTGACATGCATGGAAAAACTTGTGAGGAAAACATACATGAAACTCAGTACCTGCAAGAAAAACCTACTATAACTGCTGATCCCGATGTCCTCTTGCGCTTTCTTCCTCTTCCTTTTCCTTCTTGCTTGAAATCTCCAAGTATGCCACACCCTCCAAGACTGCTCCAAGAAAAATGTAAGTGTCCAAGAGTATGAGAGAGTGAGAATAGAGAGAGAGCTCCAAAACTAAACTAAAAAAAGTTTGTGAACTGATCCTCAAAAGCCCTTTTATTAATGAGGTCTCTATTTCCTTCATTTTCCATTATTTACCTTCAATTTCATCCTCACATGAATCATGTGACCTTTCACCTCCCCTTTCTCCTAATTTCCATTATTTTCATAAATAAATGATCCAAAATTCCATTTTTCCTTTCCAAAGCCTTATCCATTACCTTTTCCAATTTCCTTAGCCATATTAACCGAAATGAACACCCACACTAGGATGTCTTGCCCAACATTCATCTTGGAATAAGTGTCCCATCAACCATGGTTATTATTTTGCCTTTATTAACTTTTATTACATGGAATTTTCACGAGGGTTATGAACCCCCTCGTGGGGGAACACCATCCTCGGTGTTCAACAATGCCTATAACCACAAGATTTATGTAAGAAAAACATGCTTCCAATGGAGCTTTATAACTTAGCGCATTGTAGTATTTACAATGATCAACCTACTAAGAAGCAAACCAACATGAAAACATAACAAACATAACATCATAATGACATGAAACCCATACCACTTATTGTAGCTTTATAACATAGCTCATGGTAGTATTTACATCCATATACATATGTACATATACCAATCATCACCAAAACATGTACCAAAACATATACCAAGACATATACCAAAACACCATACCAAAACTACTTTTTCTTAATCGACAAACAATGAAGGATACATAGCCCACATCTGATTCACCATCTCCCATGTAGCTTCATCGGGCATAAAGTGATTCCATTGCACCTTAACTTGCTCAATTTCTCGGTTCCAAAGCATGAGCACTTTTTTCTACAATATACATTGATGCTACGACTATAATTCTCATTTGGTTCCACCTGCAATATAGACCAATCAATCACATGATCAACATCTTTAACATACTTCTTAAGAAATGACACATGGAAAACATCATGGATTTTCACTATTGAAGGTAGTGCAAGTTGATAGTCTACTGGCCCAATCCTCTAAATAATACTGAAGGGTCCACAAAACTAGGGTGCTAGCTTGGCACATGATCCAATCCGCAAGGAGCTCTTCTTTGGTTTGATGCACAAGTACATATGTTCCCCAACCTAGAACTCCTTGAATAACCTGTTCCGATCTGCATAGATCTTTTGCTTATCCTGTGCTACCTTTAGATTCTTCTTTATAAGCTGCATCTCTTGTTCCCTATCCGCCAACATGTCCGGTCCAATCCACAGTCTGTTAACTGGATCAATCCAACTGATGGGAGTATTGCAACTTCGCCCATACAATGCCTCAAACAAATTCATCTTCAAAGATTTTTGATACGCATTGTTGTATGGGAACTCTACCAATGGAAGATATTGTTCCCACTTTCGATGTTGATGCATCACATACATTCTCAACATGTCCTCCAATATCATATTGACCTCTCAGTATGTCCATTTGTTTGTAGATGATAAGTTGTATTAAAGGCCAACTCTATGCCCAAACCTACAAACAACTCCTTCCAAAACTTGGAAGTGAACTTCGCATCCCTTTCTGACACAATATTCTTTGGAACTCCATGCAATTTTACCACATCTCTAATGAATATTAGTGATAAATCACTAATTGAGAATGTTTACTTCAGTGAAATGAAGTGCACAACCTTTGTCAACCTTTCCACCACTACCATGATGGAATCATGCTGTCTCACTGTCCTTGGAAACCCTATGACAAAATCCATGGAAATGACCTCCCATTTCCATTCAGGAAGAGAAATCAGTTGTAGCAGTCCACCTGGATGCTTACACTCTGCCTTCACATGCTACAAATATAAACACCTAGCCATGAACTCTGCTACATCCTTCTTCAGATTCGGCCAATAATAAAATCTCTTTAATGCGGTTAATGTATTCTGATAGCCTGGGTGAACTGAACATGTTTTCACATGAAACTCCCTCAATATCACCTTCTTGAGCTCACTATTGTCTGGCATATATATCCTGTCTCGGAATTTAACCAATCCATCCACTGTAAGGTAATAATCCACATCATGTGCACCTTCACCTGTACCACTACCTGTACCTATACCTATACCTATGTTACTACCTGTACCTGTACCTATACCACCACATGTACCTGTACCTGTACTTTGCTGCAACCTGTGCATAATCTCTATATACTTGACAACCTGTTGACCATCCTGCAAGATCTTATCCTATAATTCTGTCCCATAGTCGCTCATAGATGCTAAGTGATTTACCTGTATCCGCCTACCAAGAGAATCTTCCACCTTGTTCTCTTTACCTTTGATATACTTGATCTCATAATCGAGCTCACTGATCATGGCCAACCACTGAGCCTACTTACCATTCAGGTTTGGTTGGTCAAATAGATACTGCAAATCACTGTGATCACTCATCAACACAAACCTCCTGCCCAGAAGATAGTGCCTCCACATCTTCAATGCATGTATGATCGTTGCCAACTCAAGATCATGTGTGGGGTATTTCTTCATGTTCTCATTCAGTTTTCATGACTCATAACATACCACCTATCCATCCTACATAAGGACTCCACCAAGTTCTTTCTTGCAAGCATATGTGCATACTACAAACTCTTTGTCTGCATCTACAATATTTAAGATTGGTGCATGTGTCAAAAATTGCTTGAGCTACTCAAAACTAGCCTCACACTCCTCTTTCCATTCAAAATTCTTACTTTTCTCTACAATGATGTGATATGATAAGAGATCTATCAGAAGTTCCCGATGAACCTTCAGTAATAACCTGCCAACCCCAGGAAGGATCTCACCTCATCCACATTCCTCGGAGCTAGCCACTCCATGATGGCCCTTATCTTTTTTGGATCCACTGCTACGCCCTCCTTGGAAACAACATATCCCAAGTAATGTAACTTAGTTTGAAAGAAACTACACTTGTTAAGATTAGCATACAACTAATGCTCTCTCAAAAACCTGAACACTGCTACTAAATTCTTGACATTCTCTTCCTCATTTTTAGGATATACCAATATGCCATCAATGAACGCAATAACAAACTTATCCAAATACAAACGCACCACACTATTCATCAAGCACATAAATTTAGCTGGAGTGTTAGTCAAATTGAATGGAACTATAAAAAACTCATAATTCCCATACCTGGTCCGGAAAGTTGTCTTGTAAATGTCCTCCTCTTTGATGCGTACCCGGTGGTATCCAGATTTGAGACCAATATTCAAGAAAATTGTTGCTCCCTTCAACTTATCAAACAAGTCATCAATTGTCGGCAATGGATACCTATTCTTGATGCTCACTTTGTTCAACTGCATGTAGTCAATGCATAATCTAAGAGCGCGATCCTTCTTCTTCACAAACAATATCGGTGCACCCCATGGTGATAAACTTGGCCTAATGTATCCCTTATCCAACATTTCCTTCAATTGTAGATTCAACTCTATCAACTTAGGTGTACTCATTCTGAAAGGTGCCTTTGATGTCGGAGTTGCCCCTAGCACCAACTTAATAGAAAAGTCTAACTCCCTGTGAGGTGGAAACTTTGAAATATCCTAAGGAAAAACACCCTGTAACTGTTGTAGAACTGGGTACCTACTCAAAACATTTGCATCCTCAACCTCCTTACCTTTGTCACTAGAAATGTGCACTGTGAATAACATACACCCTTTTTTGCGACTACACTTTTCCTACATAGATGTCACCATTCTAACTGATGTTTCTTTCTTCTTACCTCACAAAAATCTTTGTTCCCAATTGTCATGTAAGCACTTAATGGATTTTCCATAATAATCTACCTCTGTTCTATGAAGGTACAATGAATCCATGCCCAACAACATATTATATGATCCCAACGGTAATACATTCAAATGTGTTGTGGTAGGCATACCATTCAAATCAAATGCACAAGCTCTTACCCAATGATGAACTCACTTCTTTGTACCTATAGCCAACTGCACTAACCAAGATTCTGCATGCAATTCCTTACTCAAACCACACTTATCCACCAAGTCATAACTAACATAGCTATAATTAGATCCAGGGTCAATAAAAATATAAATAACTTGATCACAAAGCTTACCGTCCATCTCAATGATAGATGCCTGATGGTCTGCCTGTTTGTTATCCAATGCTGCATAAATACGAGGAACGCTCTGACCAACATCCCCAACAACCTATGCCTCATGCACACTATCTATCTGAGGCCTATCACATTGAATTTGTGGGAAATCTCTCATGTGATGATCTTTGCCACAAGTCCAACACTCTATGTGCTTCTAGCCTGCATCCTTGTTCTGCTCCTAAGATCGATGTCCCTGTCCTCTATTAGATGCATTGAACTTCTTAGGTGGCGCTACATTCTCTTTATTACCTAAATCTTGAGGTCTTGCTCGCTTCTTGTCCCATTTTCCTTTGTTCTTTGCATTACCTTTCCAGTCTGGATTAGTCTTGGACTTGCGCTTCGATTCTTCACAACAATGCTTTAGCTTTCAGATGGCCTCCTCTAATGATCTAGGTTCATCGAACTCAATCCTGTATTTGAATGCCATCAATAACCCACTAGTGAATCTCTGAATCTTGGCCTTCTCCTCCTTGAGGTAAGGCACATACCTCAGTAGCTCCAAGAACTTGCTAGTGTACTCCTCATTTGTCATAGATCCCATCTTTAGCTCGTATAATTATTTTTCCCTGTCATCAAAGTATATCTCTGATAGGTACTTATTCTTGAATTGTCGCTCAAACTCATTCCAAGTCAAGTTCTCCTCATGTATACCTCTGAAATTCTTCACATCTTCCCACCAAAATTTCTACTTTTCCTTTGAGAATGAATGTATCTATTCTGGCTTTGATGTTGTCTAAGTAATAATGCAACTTGAAGAACTTCCTTATGCCAAGCAACCATGCCTCTACATCCTGCAATTTCTTCATCTATCTATAAAATGTAGGTGTATTTTGTTTCTTAAACTCATCTGTAAAATACCCCTTATCGCTCCTCCTGTAAGGATGATAACAATGTCCATCATCATGCTTATCAGAACCAAAACTAGAATGGTACCTGTGTCTATCACCTCTTCTATCTAGAGTATCCAATAATCTGCCATCTCTAACTGTGTCCTCTCTATCTATGTTAGGGTCCAAACCTAACCCCCTTATTTATGTAATAGGGTTGAGTCATAGTTATAGTTAGTTAAAGAGTCAATAAAGCCCATATTAATAGTTGTAAGTGGTTGACCCGCATTTAAAGAAGGGACCACTATTAGTTGCAAATGAGCCATGGTATTAGATAGATGGTATTAATAAGAACCATGGTACTGACCAATGGTATTGCATGTATGAATCATATGTAAAGAATAGAGACTCCCCATTTAGGAGAGTCATGTCTTATTTTGTAATCGAGCCCTGCTCTATTAGAGGTTGCCCCCTCGAAGAGGCAAGTGAACATTGCTTTCTTTCTGAATAATAAAATACATGTTGTTATTTCTCATTGTTATGTGTTCTGGGTTATATTTCTTCACATATTTGGTATTCTAGTATCTTCTCGTAGGTCAAGAGAATAACAAGTGGTATCAGAGCACTTGCCAGGGCCGGTGGGATCTCCATTTTTAGCAGAATTTTTTTTGGCTAGAGATGTGTTCCAGCGTTTTTAAACCATAGGATTTGTCGTTGAGCACATAAACATGCAGATTTTGGGAGGCATGCATGCAAGAAATACAAGAGGTGGTCACGCTTGTTGGACTCCCTTGTAACCCCTGTGGGTACCCCTTCAAGTAGTAGTGCATTAGACAAAACCGTGCATAGACTATCTTCCAAGTACCGTCTGAGTATATCGGAAGCCCCCTAGGCTCACTTGAAACCTCACCATAGATAAACCATTAGCTGTCTTACTACTACAGTACACCGAGAACATCACTCGGGGAGATTACTCGCGTGTACGATAGGGTAGTCGGGTAGTATGTCTAAGGGTATGGTTGATCCTCCTTAGCTAGTGCCCTTAAAGATTGGGCCGAGTACTTCTCTTGGACCCTTATGTACTTTGCAATTTGTAGCACCTGACACTCCTTGAGACCATAGTTCCCTTGTCTCTCTATAGATCACACATCATCTTCTTTGCCAGATCAGATCTAGCAAGTTGGGTTCTGTCGTAGCCGCAACAATCAAATCTAGCAGTGGGGTTTGGATCACTACCACATTCCTACTCATACTCTGCAGTTGAGGGTTTCGTCGACAGATCTGACTATTTGTGTAGGGAGGCTTGTGGCTCCTATACCTTGGAGTGATTCTTGGAGGACATTGGGCAGAATTAAGTTTTCTGGGAATCGGCTACTGCAGTATTCCTAAGCAAGAAGTAAAAATCCTTTCGGAGTAAAGAGACCTTCTTGGGACGCTTATAGGAGACTTAGCCCATAAGAATCAGGATGATGGGCTGAGCAAGGTGGTACCATTCACTTGTCAGCGTCAAAATTTCGAGGGGTCCCAATTTTTTTTTTTTCACAGTAACGATAAGTGCATCGGATCTATGCATGGTACAAACCAGAGCTCAAGCTATGGCCAATGAGAAGATAGACACCCTTAAACAAAAGTTGGAGGAGTTAATGAAGCAGATCCAATCCTTAAATGACACAATCACAAAGGGCAAGTCGGGGGTACAATCGGAGGCATATGCTTTTAATGAAAAGCATGAGGGTGAATCTAGCCATTCTCTTCACTTCTATGGAAACCACCAATAGTCCCATCCTTGACCACTCAAGTTGGACATGTATACATTTGATGGCTCTCATCTGGCCATATGGCTATCACAAATGGAACAATATTTCACATTGAATCACATCAGAGATGATGACACTAAGCTAAGTGTGGGAAGCCTTTACTTGGACCAAGAAAGATGGCAATGGTGGCAGTGGCATCAACGATGCTATGCAAGGCCAATGACTTGGAAGATATTCTCAAAAGCCCTTTCTAAAAACTTTGACCATTAATCTAACTTTTTGGGTCCTCTTACTAAGCTTTGACAGACAATACAAGAATATATTAAAGCCTTTGAAGCATTAGCCTTCCGCATAGGAGGTCTAGCAGATGAATTCTACTTGGAATGTTTTATCGGTGGTCTCAAAGATGTCATAGAAGCCTGTTATCGGGAAAACTAGTGTCTATGCAAAGCTGCTAGTCCCACTAAGGCTGGTAGCTACCTTAGAAACAAACAAACTAAAAACTACTTTCCTTTTCCTTTATGAGAAATAGATGAGATAAGAATAAGGAGACCAACCTTTGTCTTGCGCTTGGTTCCCTGCTCGTTTCCTCTCTCTTCTGATAGGTCTTTACCACTTGCTTCCTTGTCTACCCAGCTTCAAAGAGTACCTGTAGAATCAAAGTAGCATAACACTATCCAAGAACATAAATCTATTATCATAAACAATATAGGACCAGATGTATATTGACCACACAAATGCATAAATCATCAATCATACAAGAATGTGGAGGAAAACTTGAATAGATTTATTGATAATCAAGAAAGAGCAAAGAGGATTACAACCAATTGTTCTGACCCAACATCATCCTCTCAGCAAGAAAGCCCTTCTTCACCTCATGAAAAGCTTAGATCACCCAACACTATGATATTGCACCAAGAAACCAGCAGCACTTCCTTACAAGATACAAAATTCCAGCCTCTGGATCTCTGGGATGAGGGATCCATATATAGATGTTTGCAAAGGGGAATGAGTCAGCTTTTGAGATTTGATTAGTGTCCTCTCTCTGATAGTTCTTGATTCCACTTGGAGATTGATGATCTCTTACTCAACTCTGGTCGAATGCAGAGAGGAAAGTGTCACAGGAGAAGTTTCTGGAAGATTCCATGCTCCTCCACCTTGCGGATTGACCCTGCCATTTGTCCACTCTCACCCATCGCACCTCATAGAAGGGATTTTCAACATGCATCGCACCTACTGTGTGTATTCAGGTGGGATGCAATGCACTTTGACTATGGAGCAGGTGAAATGGTCCAGTTCTGACCAGTTCTTAGAAGTTTTTCATGGAGAACTTCTGGGAGATGCTGTAATCAGTTGACCTTGTTCTTTTAGGGGTTGGAACAACAACTTTAGGGACTTAGGAGCCCTTGGTTTATGGACATTTATGCTTGGGGTTGCAGTGCCCAAAAATGTCTATAACAGTTGCCCCCTAAAGCATGAGGTCGTTAATCTTTTGATGTCGGGTGAAATGCTTTATCATGAGGATCCAAAGTTTTTTCAAGTTGGAAGGTGACCTGTAATAAGATACAATACAATACATTATCTTCATAATATTTTCATGATCTAGCTGAGGTGGGCATTCCCATGCTTGGCTTTATAAATTCATTTTCATGTACATAGGACAGAGAATCGTCTGAGTGTAGACTGATGATTCTGGTAGAGCCATCATCCCTTAGATTGGATGATTATCTATGCAGCAATGATGTACATTTGATGTCTTTATTTTCCTGAATATATATCGCAGCCCGGATGGATGAAACTAGATCCGGGGTCTTCAATCTCGTTCGATCTTCACTCAAAGTACAAGTCGATCCATGTGAGAGATGTTTTGGAGTTGAACATGGAAAGACATCGCCTGATTACCAGCCAATGATGTAAGCTATTAACAGGCATGAGAGGAATCACCGATAATGATGATGACCCTCAAGGTACTACAGTACAATTCACGTGGTGTGAATAAGGGACTTGGCATCGAACACCATGAAAAATCTTTCGGTCGAAGGCCATTGATGTAAACCTGTCGCCGGAAGTGAGAAACTTGCCATTGAGGCATGCAAGCTTCAAAGTACTGAAAGGGTTGTTCATAGATCGAATTCTTGGATAATGAGCTGATGTCGACAAGAAGTGATCCGTCATAGGAGGGCCTTAGTGAATCCCACATCAATGACACGGAACGGAGCAAATGATTTTATAATGAGCTGATGTCGACAAGAAGCGATCCGTCATAGGAGGGCCTTAGTGAATCCCACATCAATGACACGGAACGGAGCAAATGATTTTAATGGAGGTGAAAACGATCTGGTGATATAAGGTTCAGGGTGGCGGTCATGAAAGAATGGAGCGTAAATGTATTGCAGTGGGTGAGACACAGGTGAATTCTATAAGCGACTTCTCTTTAACATATCGGCGACATTGACATGATGGATTGGTAGCATTAACCCCAAATGTGGATGGTGTGATGGAACCATGGTGATGTGACCAGTGAATGGAACAACCCAACCCGACTCGGATGCGGAGTGAAAGTGTCATGTTCAAGAGCGACTTGCTACCAACAAAGTTTCTTCAAGTTTTCTTCCCAATTTTTCCCCAGTCATTGTTGACCAGTACCTCTTTATTTTTGTCAAGCTTGAGGAGGATAACATATGCTTGTTCTATAATTTTCCCTTCGGACAAACCCATCGCTATGTGTTAACGAGCCTAGCGATAGTGAAACTCATTCTTGTCTGTCATGGACAAGTTTGTCGCTATTAGGTTTTAACGAGTTTAATGACAAAGATAACTCGGTCCTTTTCAATTTTAGAGAGTCTGAAAAGGGACGTAAAGGAAACTCCAAAAATCATTTTTCGTCATCTAATCCCTTAAGTCCGAAAAAGTATAAAATAATACAAAAGGGATGAATTTTCGGTAATTTTAACGAGCCGAACAAAACAAGCGCTCGATATTTTTGTGTAATAATCCCTCAGGTCCAAAAAGATTAAAATCTAAAGGAGGGATAACACTTCTGGTCACTTTAATGAGCCGGAGAGGCCAATGACTCAGCAATCTTTTCATATTTTACGAGTCAGTTGAAAAGAGCTTAAAGGAGACTCGTTTTTGAGGAACGAGTGATAGATTGAGGTAGCAGCTGATTCCAGGTAAGGTTTGGAATTTTCCAATCACGGTAGTGTTACAAGGATGGCTAACAAGATCACTCTTAGGAGCTGTTTCTCAAAAGGGGTAAACAATCAAGTGGAGGTGAATGATCGGCCAATACAGAGTGGAGGTGATGATGAGAACACGACCAAGGCTTCAAAGGCTGAAGTAATACATTCACGATGGTTATTTATCGGAAATTGGTTCATTTTTTAATGAGCTTAAACGCTAGGGGAAACACTTGCTCATTGCTTATGTTTATTTTTTAACGAGCTTGAATTCCGCGTTAAAACTGCTCGATTAATCCAGTCGTATAATAAGGATGTCTCATATATAAAAACGACATTATTTCAAAGCTTTTCCCCGCATCCTTTCTTTATGCAAGTTAGGAAACGACTAATCCTACGAGTTTAAAGGGTTGGAGGACCTATAAATTTAAAAAATTATTTGGTTGCTCTTCGCTTGCACGCCAAAAGGTTTGCATGCCCCCAGGTATAGCGAAGTAGAGTTTCCAGGTTACCCCTCAATTTGCAGACAAAACATTTGTTTTATCGGGAAAGGCCTACCTTTTCCAGGTTACCCCTCAATTTGCAGACAAAACATTTGTTCTATCGGGAAAGGCCTACCTTAATAGAGGTATCTTATTCCGGTCTAATCCCATTTTCCAAAATGGACGGGTGTGTCAGACTAGTCATATATCCTCCACGGAAACCTACACTATACCCAAGGTTTTCCTGCCGAAGCAGACCAGGGTGCATGCCCCCTGGGTTTCAGTCATGCCCTCCGAATCACTCGTGCTCATCAGGAGGATGGACTAGGGATTGATGAGACATTCCTTGTGTGAAAAGACCATTCAGGGTTGGTATATGACTATTTGCTATGTGTGAACTGGGAAATGAAAGCTGGTCTACGAGCTTGACCACTCTTCCTTCGTGCGGAAAACACATTACTCTAAAGAGTGAGGAGACGATGACTCCCATGCAATAAATATAGTCTCGTCCAAGGAGTAGATTATAATCCAGGGGTCCTTGGACTACCATTACGTTCATGTGAATGATTTTCCTTCTCAATGTTATTGGAACATCGGGAAGGATCCCTAATGGTCAACTGGTTCCTTTGTCAAAGCCTGTTAGATTTCTCATCTCAGGCAAAAGCGATGGCGAACCAAGCGCTTTCCAAGCAGTTGAGGAAAGGATACTCACAGAAGCCCCTTCATCTATGATGGTACCGGCCATGACCATTCTGTATATTTGAGCAATGATTCAGAATGGTACGCTAGCCAGTAAACGGGGTCTACCTAGTAGATTCCAGTCAAAGGAAACAACCAGGTTGCTTGGAGGTGGGATAGACGGCCGGATACGACTCTGACGAACTTCCTTCCCGCAATAAAGGAACGGGTAGACTGCCCCATGTTCATTGGAGTTTGTGCTTACGAAGAGAACTTGAACGGTGTCGTTCTTGTTCTCTTCGGTGACTGTATCATCTGAAGATGGACCTTCTGAAGGCAAGACCGGGTCAACTGCCACCTCGACCTTTTGACTTTCATCTGGTATGGATTTAGATGGTTTATCTTCAGTGATAGACGCTTCGGCCAACCATAAGGGCGTGTCAGCCGGATTTTCAACTAGTGACGGACTCGGAAAGAGTTTCTTGTATCCAGGAGGAAGCCGTAACGGTGAAACCGGACGGTCGTCCAAAACTCTTTTAGCTTCATCTAAGAAGGGGCAGCGGTGGACGGTGTGATTGCCTTCACACAATTTACAAGGAAATTTATATTTTCCTTTTTGTCCAGGGGCTTCACTTTCACTAGTTGACAGTGTATGCTCAACATAATCGTCAGAGGTTGATGACACCAGATTGTGCACACGAGGAGATCAGTCCCTTAAGATCTGAAGGATGCAAGGACAATCTCGATGATAGTGGTCTCCTTTGCAAATGATGCATGGCGATTTAGGCTAGGTTGGTGTAGTGTGTGGATTTTTGCTAGACGATGCTTGGTTGCCCTTTTTCGTCTTTGGCTCCTTCTTGTTCTCTTTCTTCTTCTTTTCCTTCTTCTCAGTTACTTGATTTTGGGCTTTACCAGCTTCATCAAGCGAAGAGGAAGGAGGAGAGGAAGAATTGGATGAAGTAGAGGGTTGGGGGGTAACTATGGTATCGTTTAGTTGCTGACTCGATTGTTCAGGAATCACGGTATTCTGAACGACAGAAGTTGAGAAGAGCCATACAGGCAAGCCGATTGTCAATCCTGGAAGAGACAATGTGGCCATATGGGGTGCACCAACATCTTCCCAAGAGGAGAAGGGACTAGGATTTCCTTCAAGGGGAACTCCTTGGTTGGTGGACTCCATTTTTCTCAACCTAAGACCAACGTAGGAAAGGTGATGTTTACTCCGTTTAAAATAAATTTTAGACACTTCGACACAACTTGTCTTTTCAATTTTAAAGAGTCGAGAAAAAACAAAAGATGACTGTAGTCGCCTTCGATTTTTAATGAGCCTGAAGTGACAAGTGCTCAGATGGACCTTTTCTGTTAAGGAGTCTGAAAAGGAACGAAAGGGACTGCTCTGGAAATCTAGACAGAGGGATTACCAAACCAATCGAAAAACTACATAATACTTTTTACGGTACGGCAGTCAATCTTCCCGAATGCTGTGTTTAGTGCATTGCGATCGATAGGGTGGCAGACACGACTTCCTATGGATAAAGGATTAAGCCTATTGTGGTCTCCCAAAATATACTCAACGGTACATGGGAGCACAAGTCCGTACTAGCACTTATCATCTCAAAGTGAAGGAATCACCCAACCAATAGTGAAAACAACAGTTACCAGGCTTTACGACGCCGGAATACGTCTCTAGCCTAGACTTCTAGATGTTGTGCATTAGGTTCCAAAGCGTTTTTAGATTCATTAAATTTAGTTGATCTTGCTTAAGAAATTTTCCTTTCAGGTTCACCTCGTGATGTAGATGTACAATTCCTAAAATGCAATCTAAGATGATAAACAGTCGTTTAATCTTCTTTTTGCAATGAAAATCCTAGCTATTAAGGAAAGAGAGATGGCGTTCTTTCAACAAAGAGCAGAGAGCACACACTATATGCAATGTCCTAAATAAAACCAACAAATAGTCTAAATGCAAATGCACATGCATGTATTTGTTTTCAGCCTTCTTAATGTGTGAATGATAAAAAGAAAGCTAAGCGCAAATCTGAATTATTTTTCAAAGCGACAATTACTAGCAAGCTTCTTTTCGAAACAAAATGAGGACGATGACGACACTTTGTTATTTGGAATTGAAGACTTGCTTTCGACACTTGAAAAAATACTAATTCAAATCAAATACAAGTATAACAGTGTAATCGACTATCAAGAACAATCAGATTCTCTTTTATGACTAAAAACGACACTTGCGACACTTTCAAATCAAGAAACGACAATACAATTACGCTACTTCTTTGTAAAGGAGAACTGAAAATGACTTAAAAATACATAAAAACATTTACAGTTCTTTTCACAATGGAGGCGGAATAACAGCAAGGAAAGGGGTTTCAAACAGAGGTTTACTAACTACAGGCAGCAAAACTCTTGAATAGAGCTGAAAAGCATGAACACAAAAACCAAAATTTAGGAACAAGGCCTTGTCTGATCAGCGTACCTATAACACAGTGAAACTGAAATGCAACGCACCTACTACACTCGGGAAGTGCGATGCATTTGAAGTTCACAGAATAGACAGTGCACTGGACCAGGGACGAGACTTTGACTGGGTTCCGGGTCACAGTTTGCAGCTCAGTTCAGGGATTTAGGCCGAGCAAGAGGTAATCAGTAAATCAATCGCAGGGGTAGATCTAAAGAGGTTACTAGAGCCACCACGAGGGCAATTAGAGAGCTTGTAAATCAATTGTTTAATTCATAAACAAAACCCGGAGATAGACTGAAGCAACATTGATCTACTTTGCACTTGCTTAGTAAATGCAGTTCGAAGGATAGCTGGCTTGACTTCAGGCTCCGTCTGTAAGTTTATAAAGTAAACAAATGTAGATAAACAAACAATCTATTCACTCCCCAGCGGAGTCGCCATTTTGTTATTGGGAAAAATAGTGTCTATGCAGAGCTGCTAGTCCCACTAAGGCTGGTAGCTACCTTAGAAACAAACAAACTAAAAACTACTTTCATTTTCCTTTATAAGAAATAGATGAGAGAAGAATAAGGAGACCAACCTCTGTCTTGCTCTTGGTTCCCTGCTTGTTTCCTCTCTCTTCTGATATGTCTTTTCCACTTGCTTCCTTGTCTACCCAGCTTCAAAGAGTACCTGTAGAATCAAAGTAGCATAACACTATACAAGAACATAGATCTATTATCATAAAAAATATAGGAACAGATGTATATTGACCACACAAATGCATAAATCATCAATCATACAAGAATGTGGAGGAAAACTTGAATAGCTTTATTGATAATCAAGAAAGAGCAAAGAGGATTACAACCAATTGTTCTGACCCAGCATCATCCTCTCAGCAAGAAAGCCCTTCTTCACCTCATGAAATGCTTAGATCACCCAACACTATGATATTGCACCAAGAAACTAGCGCACTTCCTTACAAGATACAAAATTCTAGCCTCTAGATCTCTGGGATGAGGGATCCATATATAGATGTTTGCAAAGGGGAATGAGTCAACTTTTGAGATTCGATTAGTTTCTTCTCTCTGATAGTTCTTGATTCCACTTGGAGATTGATGATCTCTTACTCATCCTTGGTCGAATGCAGAGAGGCAAGTGTCACAGGAGAAGTTTCTGGAAGATTCCATGCTCCTCCACCTTGCGGATTGACCCTGCCATTTGTCCACTCTCACCCATCGCACCTCATAGAAGGTCTTTTCAACATGCATCACACCTACTGTGTGTATTAAGGTGGGATGCAATGCACTTTGACTATGGAGCAGGTGAAATGGTCCAGTTTTGACCAGTTCTGAGTAGTTTTTCATGGAGAAATTCTGGGAGATGCTGTAATCAGTTGACCTTGTTCTTTTAGGGGTTGGAACAACACCTTTAGGGACTTAGGAGCCCTTGGTTTATGGACATTTATGCTTGGGGTTGCAGTGCCCAAAAATGTCTATAACAAAGCCCATGTTAGGATGCACCACCTAGTCACATGGCTGGTAGCTTGCACGATAGCTCGTGAAGTAGAAAGCGCTTTAGAGGCCTAGTCGACTCGTCCAAATTTCATAGCCAAGGAATGCCCCACCCAGGTTCTGAGCACTACCCAAACACTTAAGGTTCAAAAGGTGTCACCAGCAGAAATGGTAGAAAGAAGAAAGCAAGGATTGTGTTACAATTGTGATGACAAATACTCCCCAGGGCATAAATGCAAAAACCCAAATTATTTCAAATTGATGGTACTGATCACAGTTCATCTGAGGAAGCTCCACCATTTGAGGGACCAGAGGAGGAAGATGAGGACAACCAACAGGACAATGAGATCCCAGCTACACCTGAAGAACCAGTTATCTCACTCCATGCTTTGGTAGACATTTCTTCTCCCCAAACTCTCAAAATCATAGGTTTTATTAAACATCGCCCTGTAGTAGTCTTGATTGATAGTGGCAGTATGCATAAATTTATCCATCAAAGGGTCGCCAAAGCAGTGCATTGTTTTGTCAGAGTAGTCTCTAATTTCTAGGTCCAGATTGCTGATGGGGGGACAACGAAATGTGACGATCGCTGTGAAAATGTCAAACTTCAGATGGGGGATTACCACCTAAAGACCCACATGTTTGCCATCAACATGCGTGGGTGTGACATTGTCTTGGGTGCTGAATGGCTTTGCACACTCGGCCTAATCACAATGGATTTCTAGGAGTTATATATGAGCTTTAAGCAGAATGACCACATGCATACCCTCTGTGAACTCCAGGCAGGTGCTCTTTCTATCATCAGCTCTCATAGGATGGAAAAGTTGTTAAAAAAGGGCTACAATGGAGTTATAGCCCAATTTAATGCCATCCAGGCCTTCGAGCCCACTTCTCTTCATATTCATCCTGAGATGCAACAGGTCTTAAACAACCATCTGCATGTCTTTGACAAGCCTCATGAGCTTCCACCCTTGAGAGGGGAACATGATCATAGCATTACTTTGGTCCCAGGGGCATAATCACCAAATGTGTGCCCATATAGATATCCTTTCGCCCAAAAGAATGAAATTGAAAAAATCATCAAGGAGCTTCTGGAAGCCGGTGTCATTCTTCCTAGCATTAGTCCTTATTCATCGCCTGTGGTCATGGTGCTCAAGAAAGATGGGGAATGGCATATGTGTCCAGACTTCAGAGCCCTCAACAAGCTGACGGTCAAAGATAAATTTCCCATCCCGGTTGTTGATGATTTTCTGGATGAACTAAGTGGGGCTCAATTCTTGACTAAGCTAGACCTTCGCTCGCGCTATCACCAAATTCACATGAAAGAAGTAGACATTCCAAAGACTGTTTTTTAAACTCATGAAGGCCATTATGAATTCATAGTCATGCCATTTTGGTCTCTGTAATGCCCCATCCAATTTTCAGAGCCTCATGAATCACCTACTCAAACCATATCTCAGAAAATTTGTCCTTGTTTTCTTTGATGACATCCTCATCTATAGCCTCACTTGGGAAAAACATCTTCAGCATGTAGACGTGCTCTTGCAACTGCCCTGGAAGAAAAAATTATTTGTCAAATTGTCCAAGTGCTCTTTTGGCATGAAAGAAGTCGAGTATTTGGGCCACATTGTGGGGCGTGAAGGTGTCAGGGTGGATCCCAAAAAGATCCAGGCAATGTAGGATTGGCCCCAACCAAAGACATTGAAGAGTTTGAGAGGATTTTTGGGTCTCATCGCTACTATCGCAAATTTGTCTGCAATTATGGTTGCATCACTAGACCCCTCACTCACCTTCTTAAGAAAAATTCATTCCTCTGGAATGATGTAGCATAATAGGAATTTATAGCTCTCAAACATGCCATGCGTTCCACTCCCATATTAGCACTACCCAACTTCACCAAATCTTTTGTGATTGAATGTGATGCTTCAGGTATGGGTATTAGGGTTGTCTTAATGTAGGAAGGTCGACCCTTGGCCTTCACTAGCTAACAAATAAGTGGGACAAATTTAGGAAAAAATACCTATGAGAAGGAGATGATGGCCATCTTACATGCAGTGGATACCTGGTGACCATACTTATTGGGGCGGCGTTCTCAAATCCGCACAGACATTCAAAGCCTTAAGTATTTTTGGAGCAACGCCTATCGTCACCACAACAAAATAAATGGCTAGCCAAAATGTTGGGATATGATTATGAGATAATTTACAAGAAAGGGCGTGAAAATGTTGTAGTGGATGCTTTATCACGCTAATTTGAGGAGGAAAGCACCCTGCTAGCAATCTCTCTTCCCATTCTAGAGTGGATTGAAGAGGCTCGCAAGGAATGGTTTTCACATCCTTTGCTCTCCCAACTTAGTAATAAATTGCAGGTAGATCCAAATTCCATAGTGGGCTACTCTTGATAGGATGAGATTCTTCGCTACAAGGACAAAGTAGTGATATCACCAACATCCACCCTCAAAAGTCACATTTTGGCAGAGTTGCACTCATCTCCCACTGTAGGACATTCATGCTTTCAGAAGACTTATGCTCACACTCAACGTTCATTCTTTTGGACATGCATGAAAAATGACATTCTTACTTTTGTAGCTGAATGTGATGTGTGTCAATGCCACAAAGGAGACACAGTCAATCCCCAGGCACTTTACAGCCATTGCCCATCCCTGCCTCAATCTGGACGGAGGTTTCTATGGATTTCATTACTGGTCTTTTGAAGTCAGGAAACAAGTCAGTCATCATGGTGGTTGTGGACAGACTTTCTAAGTATGCTCATTTTTGCACCCTACCCCACCCTTTGACACCCACTTTGGTGGCTCAATCTTTCATGGACCAAATCTTCAAATTTCATGGCATACCCACTTCCATTGTGTCTGATCGTGACCTGATTTTCACGAGCAACTTTTGGCAGGAACTGTTCAAGCTACAAGGTACCCAACTACAACTCAGTACTTCCTATCATCCCCAAACTAATGGTCAAATTGAATTAGTCAACAAATTTTCTAAGACCTACCTCAGGTGTTTCACCTCAGAAAAGAAACATCTGTGGGTAAAATGGTTACCTCTAGCCGAATGGTGGTATAATACTAACTATCATGCCAACACCAAGATGACTCCATATGAAGCAGTTTATGGTCAACTCCCACCTTCACCTACTTCTTATATCCCGGTGTTGTTGGGAAAAGTATCCAATACGGAATGACCCTATCCCACTCTAAGGGTGATAGTACCTCAGCAACAACCGAATGCAAAACTATTCAAGATTACTTCTTTATGAGATGTAAGAGAGGGGAGAAAGAGATCCACTAACCGTTGTCTTCCGCTAATGTTTGATCCAATCTTCTCTCCTTGCTGCTTGCTCCCAGCTCCTTGCTCTTTCACTGCTCCAGCTACACAAAGATCCTGCAAAAGCACAAGAAAGGGAAACTACAAGAAGCATACATCCATAATTGATTCAAGGATTAGAATAAATCAAATATACAAGCATCAATACGCCATAGAGACACATGCATATAGAAGAACCTCAAATGCTTTATTAATGGAAGAAGTAAAGTTCTGAGAGTGTTACAACCATAAGAGGCCCAATCTAGCAACACCTCCCAGCTGAAAGAAATCTCCTCTTCACCTCCTTCAAAGCAATCACCCAATAGTTCTATGCACAAACCAACAGCACTTCCTTACATTCACAAAATTCCAGCCTCCCTAGACCTCATGAGAGAGCTCTATATATAGGGGTTTTGGAGAAAGGATGAGTCAGCTTGAGGCTGGCATGGAGCTGACTAGTGTCCTCTCTCACTTCAGTTATACTTCAGTTCTTGAGTCCACTTGGAGTTTCTTGCTTCCACTTGGAGATCTAGATCCTCTTACTCATCATAAGGCGAATTCCCTGACCCATGTGTCATTTTGGAAGCTTCCTGGGCATTTGACACCTTGCAGAATGACTGTGCCACTTGGCCAATCTCGCCCAGCGCAGGTAGCCTTCATTGCTTTTGACATTCAGCACAGGTACAGAGTGGAGCAGTTGACATTCAGCGCAGATGCTCAGTGGAGCAGCTGACATGATCCAGAAATAGCTTGTTTTTGAGTATTTTCAGGTGGAGAACTGATTTTCAGTGCTGTGGTTTGCTGACCTTGTTCCTCTAGGGGTAGGAACAACATGTTTAGGGACTTTGGATCCCTCAGATTATTGACATTTCATGCTTCATGCTGTTAGGCACAAAAATGTCTATAACAGTTGCCCCCTAAAGTATGAGGTCGTTTATCGGGTGAAATGCTTTATCAGGAGGATCTGAAGTTCATTCAATCGCTGAGAGGCGCCCTGTAATAAAATACAATACAATACATTATTTTTCATTCTGCTTTCATGATCTTGCTGAGTCGGGCATTCCCATGCTCAGCTTTATAAATTCATTTTGGTACATAGAACAGACGATCGTCTGATGGTAGACTGATAATTCTCTGCTGAAATTATCATCCTTTGAGTAGGATGATCATCTGTTGCAATGATGTACATATCAAATGTCTTTATATTTCCTGAATATATATCGCAGCCCAGATGGATGAAACTAGATCCGGGGTCTTCAAAACTCGTTCAATCTTCACTCTAAGTACAAGTCGATCCATGTGAAAATTGCGCTGAAGTCGAACATGGAAAGACATCGCTTGATTACCGGTCAATAATGTAAACCGTTAACAAGCGCGAGAGGAATCACCAATAATGACAATGACCCTCAAGGTACTGCAGTACAATTCACGTGGTGTGAATAAAGGACTTGGCGTCGAACACCACGCAAAATCTTCTGGTCGAAGGTCATTGATGTATACCTGTCGCCGGAAGTGAGAAACTTGCCATTGAGGCATGCAAGCTTCAAAGTACTGGGGGGGTGTTCCTAGATCAACTTCCTGGATAATGAGCTGAAGTCGACAAGAAGCGATCCGTCACAGGAGGGCCTTAATGAATCCCACATCAGTGACATGGAATGGAGCTAATGATTTTAGTGGAGGTGAAAACAATCTGTGAAATATGATTCAGGGTGGCGATCATGGGTGGATGAACGATAATGTATGGCAGTGGATGGGACACGGTTGACTCTTTCTGAACACATCTCTTGAACATATAACGACACTGATGTGATGGATCGGTAGCATTACCCCAAATGTGGATGGTTTGGCGAGGACCATGGAGATAAGACCGGTGAATGAAACAACCCAACCCGATGCGATACGGAGGACAAAGTGTCATGTTCAAGAGCGACTTGCTACCATTAAAGCTTTGAGGTTCTCCCAATTTTTCCCCAGTCATTTCTGACCAGTACCTCTTTATTTTTGTCAAGCTTGAGGAGGATAACATATGCTTGTTCTATAACCTGCCCTTCGGGCAAGCCCATCGCTATGTTTTAACGAGCCTAGCGATAGGGAAACTCGTTCTCGTCTAAAGACAAGTTTGTCGCTATTTAATCATTTTAACGAGTCTAATGACAAGGAAAACTCGGTCCTTTTCATTTTTAGAGAGTCTGAAAAGGTACAGAAAGTTAACTCCAAAATTCCTTTTTCGTCATCTAATCCCTTAAGTCCGAAAAAGTATAAAACAATACAGAAGGGATGAGTTTTCGATAACTTTAACGAGCCAAATAAAACAAGCGCTCGACCTTTTTGTGCAATAATCCCTCAGGTCCAAAAAGATTAAAATCTAGAGGAGGGATAGCTCTTCCAGTCATTTTAACGAGCTGGAAGGCCAAAGCTCGGCAAACTTTTCATATTTTACGAGTCAGATGAAAAGAGCTCAAAGAAGACTCGTCTTTTGAGGAACGAGTGATAAACAGGGATAGCAGCAGATTCCAGGTACAGGTTGGAATTTTCCAATCACGGCAGTGTCACAAGGATGGCTAGGTGAAATCACTCTTCGCAGCTGTTCCTCAAAATAGGTAAACAATCATATGGAGGTGAACGATTGGCCAAATGGAATGGAGGTGGCGGGTGCAAAACACGACCAAGGCTTTTTATGGCTAATAATTTTACGATCTCGAATGGTTATTTACCGGTACTGGGTTCATTTTTTAAAGAGCTTGAATGCGCCAAAACACTGCTCAATGCTTATGTTTATTTTTTAACGAGCATGAATTCTGCGTTAAAATTGCTCGGATCTCGCTTTTCTATTTTTTAACGAGCATAAATTCCGCGGTAAAACTGCTCGATGATAAGTTCGCATGCCCCCAGCATAATAACGCAAATCGAGGTGCATGCCCCCCATGCTTCATTGCATTCAACTCGGTGGTTGGAATGAAGGTTTTCCTCGGGGATTTGTTTCATTTTTTAATGAGGTTGTCACAAGATTAGAACCGTCCTCGGAGTCCAAATCCATCAGACATAGAAGGTTTCATATTCCACTGTGGCCACTTCCGCCAGATTACTTGGGGGTGGTAGGGCAAAAGTACCCATTAAGGCAGGGTCTTTTAGGAGACCTACTCCGATATTTTGGAGCAAATGATTCCTTCCATGGATCATTGGAATGCTTCCCGTAACTTGTGAACTGTTGTGGAGAAAAGTTTGTTGGTCGACGATTGTAATTCCTCCTTGGAAGGGAAATGCAATCTTCCTGAAGTAGGTCGACACAACTGCGGCCATGGCATAGATCCATGGTCTTCCGAGTAGGATGTTGTAATCGAGGTTTCCATCAATTACTTCAACATCAATTCCTACTGTTTTTCCCCCCAGTTCAACTTGCAAGTTACTTAAAATCCCGTATGGAGTGTATGATCGTCCATCAAATGCTTTTAACGTCGTTGACGATTTCGACAGGGGTGGTGAGCCTAAATCTTTCCAGCAACTCATCGACATAAGACATGTAGATGCCCCCTCATCAATAATTGTTCGATGAACAGTTTTGTTGAGGGCTTTCACTTGAATAAGGAAAGCTAGTTGAGCTGGTAACTGAGGGTCATATCCTTTATGATCAAAGGCGACAAGATTGGAATCCATTGGGTCAATTCCACCTATTGCTGATAATAAAGCTTGTTCTTGGGAGAAGCAATTTTGCGGTACCTCAAGTGTCGACATAACGGACGGCGATTGGGCCAGGTCCTCTATCTGCGCTATTTTCGCACAAGGATTAAATGTCGATTTGTGTACTGCTCCCTTTTGCGACTTTATTATTGGCTCAGGGACGATGGGTGGCACAACGTCGGTCAAAGTTGTTGTCGAACTACTAGGTTGTTCATTAGCCTTGTTGTTCGACAGCTTTGGATTCCTGTAATCCTTATTCCTCGTCAAAGCATTAGTTTGTTGTTTTGAGGTAGACAACATAAGCACTTGGGATCGGGAAGAATTTTGATTAGCAACCAGATTTTGACCTGGATTAGGAAACGGATCAGTCAATACTGCTGGGGTTTTTGAACTCTTAAAGAGTTTCTTAACTTCAGCTATATGTGGACAATCTTTCGTCCAATGATCCTCATCGCATATATGACACCCTGCTGGGGTTTCCTTTTTCTCCCTTTCTTTTTCTTCTTGCCCCCTGGTTGCTTCAGTTGTTTGCCCTTGTCGGTCGACATGGCATTTACTTCTGAGGCAAGAAGTTCTTCATTTGCATTTTGACTATAAATTTTGTGCTTGCCAATCACGCCATCGCTGGCGTGAGAGTCATTGTTTGATTTAGGAGGAGGAGGAATTGAAAATTCCGGTCTAGGAGCGTCGGGTATTTTGTCGTAGAGCGTGCCGGACTGAGTATAAACTAAGTCCAAATACTGTGCACGAGCGATAACTTGCTCCTCTGTTACGACTCCCCCCTTGGCCACATCTTCCGTTATAGCAGGAAGTAACGACTTTATAAACCATTCAGCTAACAGCTGATCGGGAAAATATGTTTTCACCATCCTACGACGACGACGCCACTCATGTATATGATCAAATATGTGGGTGGCAGTCATCTGTTTGAAGTTGGTAAGGAGTTCTGTTCCCGTTTCATACCTTATCGGTAATTGAAAATGGGTTAAAAAGGTTGTGGCTAAGGTACTAAAGTTGTCGAACGAAGCTCTAGGCAATTCAATGTACCATTTTGCCGCTGGACCCGTTAACGTCCTCTGAAAGAGGCGAAGTCTTATCGAATCATCATTCAGGGTGTTCGATGAACACCATAGATGGAATGTCATCACATGATTCGACGGATCTTCACCCAGATTTCCATTAAATTTAGGAATATCTGACGGAAGTTTATGCGGAATCGCTGGCCACCAAGGAGCATAAGCAATTGGATCATTCGTCAGCCGGTTTAGATCTGGTAATTCTAAAGTTGCCACGAATGGTAACTGTTGATTCAGGTTAGGCAAAGCGTAACCAGGGTACGATGGAATTGCTTGAGCAGTGGGTCTTTGCACACCAGCATAATGTAATTGATGTTGGTATGACTGATACGGTTGGTGGACTTGACCACTGTAAAGTGGTTGGTTTTGACCGTTTTGGATATACGGTTGTCCACTGTTCGCAAAGATCTGCTGCTCAGAACCTTGGTACACTTGTTGGAAGTGTGGTTGTTGGTATTGTACAAGCCATGGTTGTGACGCCATGTTCTGTTGCGCCATGCTAACCATTGGACCAAGGTGTGGGGTAATTGTACCCGTTTGTACTTGTGTCGTCCCACCAGTTGGCGATTGTGGTTGTGACCCATGGTCAAGCGACTGTTGCATTACAACCTGAGAAATCTGAGGTTGACATGTAACAGGCATCGCTTGAACTTGCGACACGGTTACAATAGCCGGTGTGGTTGGGATGTTCGTCACAGGTACACACTGTTCCATAGAATAAACAATCCTTGGTTGTTGAGGTAGCATAGGTACCCAACTACTTGATGCAATTCCAGTATAACCTAAATACTATTGAGAACTGCCATACGGATATCCTCCCGGAGGAGGTAATGAAAGGGCATACTGCCCCCCATATGGTAGCAATCCAGAACTCAGAGGGATTGTTAGTCCTTGAGGACTAGATGGCCCAAATTGACCTCCATGAGGATCAATCTGTCGAGTTTCAACATAAGAATTACCGGGTATTACTCCGGATGAACAAACTGGAACAGACCATACTGTCGAAATAGTCCCTTGGTGGACTCCTTCTAGCTGTTGAGAGCTAGTTGGGACAGCTGGTATGCCGGCAAACATCGTTGGAGTGACGGCAGGGGCTTCTGCTGTCGCTGTGTCATTTGACACAGTCCTAGACGATGACGGATGTTCAGACATTTTAAGTCTATCCAAAAGATTGCCTAGCGATTCTACAGGGACTTCCACTTGTGGTGGATTAACTTCTGATGAAGGAAATAGAGTGACCCCGACCCCAAAATGAGTTGGAGTACTTGCTTGCAGATCCTCTGCAATTTCCTCTATCGCAATCAAACCCGGTGGAAGAGGAAGACCGTCAGGTCCGTAAAATATTTCTGGTGCCGAAGAAGTGGTTGCTTCGACAGCGACAGTTGTTTTGGGAACAAAACTTTCTGGACCGGTTACAGATGGAACTGGTTCAGTTACACAAGTATTTTCCCCCAGACTAGGATCAATATTACTGTCCGTCTGTGGCTGTTGAACTTTTTCTATAGAGGCAGGGTTTCCAGAAATGTAAGGAGTAACCGGAACCTCAGATGCAGTCGGAACACTTGTTCTAACTTTCAAAGGGGATTTTGAACCGGTTAAACGAGTTCGCTTTGCCCATACTGTTTTCGATTCCGATGACAAAGACGGTTGACTCGTAAGCCTCCGCGAACGACGGGGTTTCAATTGACTTTCTTCCATGATTGCGGATTACTCGATCAACTAAAATATTAAAAGGGGAAATTTGTGTTTCCGAATTGAATGAATTTTATTAGACGCTTTTAGACACAACTTGCTTTTTCACTTTTTAAGAGTCGAGAAAAAGATAAAGATGACTCTAGTCTCCTTCGATGTATTAATGAGCCCGAAGTGACAAATGCTCGGTTGGACTTTTTCAGTTATAGAGTTTGAAAAAGGCCAAAAGAAACTGCTCTGGAGATCTAGGCAGAGGGTGTGCCAAACCTTTCGCAAAACCACAGAATACGTTTTACGGTACGAGTGGTCGATCTTCGTGAATGCTGTGTTCACTGCATTGCGATCAGTAGGGCGGCCGACACGGTTTCCTATGGATAAAGGCTTTATTCCTATAGGGGTCTCCCAATATATACACGAAGGTACGTGGGAGCACAAGTCCGTATTAGTGCCACCGACTCTCAGGAGGAATCACCCACCTTCGTCGAGATCGACAATCACTACGTTTAACGACGCCGGAACACGTCTCTAGCTTAGACCTCTAGATGTTTGCATTATGTTTCAAAGCGTTGTTAGGTTCATTCAATATATTTTAAGTTGATCTTTTTAAAGTTTGCCTTTCAAGGTTCACCACGAGATGTATTGATACAAATTCCTAAATGCAGTCTAAGATGAGAAGCAAGCTTTTTCAATCTTTTTGACTTATGAAAATCTTAACTACTGAGGGAAAAGAGAGACAAAATCTTTTCACACAGATCAAAGAGCACTCGCTAATGCACTTTTCCCTAAATCAAGATACAAACTTATATGCAAAATGCAAAAAATGCAAGTATTTCTTTTCCTTTTCTTAATGTTTGTGCGACACAAAAAGAAAGCTGTTGTATAACTTTGAATTCAATTTCAAGTGAAAGCAAACAAGTTCGTCCAAAATCAAAAGACACCTTAAGATTTACTTGTTTCGACACTAGAAATATATAAACTCAAACCAAATGATGAAAGCAAAAGCTCAATCAGCTATGAACAACAAACAAACTAACTCTTAAGATCAAAACGACACTTTATCACAGGTCTAGATCTAAGAGGTCACAGCAAGACTAGTTCACTTTCATTATGGGAAACTGTAAATGATATAAGAAATACACAAAGAAAAAACACAGTTTCTTTATACAACCGAGGCGGAATAGTGGCAAGGAAAGTTGGTTTCAGATAGTCACATTGACTGGTAACAGGCAGCAAAACAAGAGTGAAAACAGGGCAAGAAACAACAGGAAACCCTAGTAGCACAAAGCAAGACTGGTCCAGCGCAGGTGGGACACTGTCTATTTGACCTTCAGCGCAGGTAGCCCCTTCGGGAACTGCGCTGAAATGCAGACAGCCTTTGTACAACCTGCAATGAAGAACGAAACTTTCGTTTCTCTTGGTTTCCGGGTCACAGATTGCTCAAAAATTCACAGTTTTGGCTCAAATCAGAAGCTATTAGTCAAGGACACACTAAGGGATGACAAGGAGGATGAAAAGCTATCACTAAGAGCTTATTAGAGTCCTTGTGGATCAGCTCTTCAAATCATAAACTTGCCCAGAAACTGAGCTAGAGTAGCTGCCCTCTACTTTGTATTTGAAGGATCCAAATACAGTTCGATTTGGTACTCCCTTTGTTTATGAAATGAATAGCAAAAACACAAACAACCAACAAGATACGATCCCCAATGGAGTCGCCAATTTGTTGTTGGGAAAAGTATCCAATACGGAATGACCCTATCCCACTCTAAGGGTGATAGTACCTCAGCAACAACCGAATGCAAAACTATTCAAGATTACTTCTTTATGAGATGTAAGAGAGGGGAGAAAGAGATCCACTAACCGTTGTCTTCTGCTAATGTTTGATCCAATCTTCTCTCCTTGCTGCTTGCTCCCAGCTCCTTGCTCTTTCACTGCTCCAGCTACACAAAGATCCTGCAAAAGCACAAGAAAGGGAAACTACAAGAAGCATACATCCATAATTGATTCAAGGATTAGAATAAATCAAATATACAAGCATCAATACGCCACAGAGACACATGCATATAGAAGAACCTCAAATGCTTTATTAATGGAAGAAGTAAAGTTCTGAGAGTGTTACAACCATAAGAGGCCCAATCTAGTAACACCTCCCAGCTGAAAGAAATCTCCTCTTCACCTCCTTCAAAGCAATCACCCAATAGTTCTATGCACAAACCAACAGCACTTCCTTACATTCACAAAATTCCAGCCTCCCTAGACCTCATGAGAGAGCTCTATATATAGGAGTTTTGGAGAAAGGATGAGTCAGCTTGAGGCTGGCATGGAGCTGACTAGTGTCCTCTCTCACTTCAATTATACTTCAGTTCTTGAGTCCACTTGGAGTTTCTTGCTTCCACTTGGAGATCTAGATCCTCTTACTCATCACAAGGCGAATTCCCTGACCCATGTGTCATTTTGGAAGCTTCCTGGGAATTTGACACCTTGCAGAATGACTGTGCCACTTGGCCAATCTCGCCCAGCGCAGGTAGCCTTCATTGCTTTTGACATTCAGCGTAGTTACAGAGTGGAGCAGTTTGACATTCAGCGCAGATGCTCAGTGGAGCAGCTGACATGATCCAGAAATAGCTTGTTTTTGAGTATTTTCAGGTGGAGAACTGATTTTCAGTGCTGTGGTTTGCTGACCTTGTTCCTCTAGGGGTAGGAACAACATGTTTAGGGACTTTGGATCCCTCAGATTATTGACATTTCATGCTTCATGCTGTTAGGCACAAAAATGTCTATAACACCCGGGGTGCTCTAAAGTATAAGCAGTTGATCAACTCCTACAGAACCGTGCAACCATGGTTTCCCACCTCAAAGATAATCTCCATCAAGCTTATGAAGCAACGGGAAAACCAACATCGTTCAGAGTGCACATTTCAAGAAGCTGATCAAGTATTCTTGAGGCTGCAACCATATAAGCAAACATCACTCGAAGACAAGGGTTGTCAGAAATTATCTCCAAGATTCTACGGATCGTATCAAATACTTCAGCGCATCGAAGAAGTAGCCTACAAGCTAGCCTTGCCAACCACTGTAAAAATCCATCCCGTCTTCCATGTCTCATGCCTCAAGAAAGTGGTTGGGAACAATTGTAGAATTCAAACTAGTCTAGCGGAACTGGATGAAGAAGGTTAAATATAGCTCCAACCTGAATAGGTTCTTGACATGCGAGAATGACACCTGCATGGCCACACGATCAAGGAAGTCCTTGTCAAGTGGAAAGACACCTCTCCAGAAGATGTGACCTGGGAACCAACCACTCTTCTTCAGCAGTGTCCGTAGTTTCAGCCTTGAGGACAAGGCTGTTTTTATGGGGGAGGGCATGCTAGGGTCCAACCATAACCACCTTATTTATGTAATAGGGTTGAATCATAGTTATAGTTAGTTAAAGAGTCAATAAAGCTATATTAATAATTGTAAGTGGTTGACCCACATTTAAAGAAGGGACCACAGTTAGTTGCAAATAGGCCATGGTATTAGAGAGATGGTATTAAGAAGAACCATGGTAATGACTCATGGTATTGCATGTATGAGTCCTATATAAAGAATATAGACTCCCCATTGAGGAGCGTCGTTTCTTATTTTGTAATCAAGCCCTGCTCTATTGGAGGTTGCCCCCTCGAAGAGGCAAGTGAACATTACTTTCTTTCTGAATAATAAAATACATGTTGTTATTTCTCATTGTTCCTTGTTCTGGGTTATATTTCTTTGCATATTTGGTATTCTAGTATCTTCTCGCCGGTCAAGAGCATAACAATATAACCTATGAAAACCATGCAACCTACTTCCATATGCCCCATTATTTTTTTCCTCATGCTGATGGCTAATCTAAAGTGGTCCCTATCACTGTAATTCTGACAAACTCTAAAGTATCACTACATTTACCTCTACTAGTTTCTCGTGTGCTTATATGGTTCAGTTAATGTCTGCCTTACAACTCCTTATTTCTTCCTTTAAGCTTCTCAATTTATTTTCCAAATCAGAGGAATTCCCAACACCATGTTGCTCATATGATCCATAGGGAGAGTCTCAAGATTTGTAGTCTACCATCTTGCTACTCATCTTTGATATTCTTCTTTCAAGCAATATCACATCATCTAAACCAAATCATAATAAAACAACATACCTTAGCATAATTTGGGGAGGATACCTTGTCTGTAGATCAAAAAATCAATGTGATACATGTATAACATAATCATGATAACATATATAAATATAGAACATAAGCATATAAGCATATACCCATCTGTCTAGCTAGAGTCCAGTTAATGCATGGACATATGAACTACACATACCATTACCTCATGCATGAAAACAAAAACCATACCAATGTACACTTACAATACGTAAGAATAAACAACATGTAACCAATCATACACTTATGACGACATACTTTATAACAACAACATACTCTTTCACATGGTGACATCACTACAACCATGACCGACACCATACATATGCAACAAGAATATAGACCACAAGGATTATTAACACACATGAAAATGACATAAACGCATGACCAACACACCGCCCATCCAGTCTAAGGGGTGAACCATGCTCCGATACCACTTTGTAACACCCTCCTCCCACATCTATCCAAGTAACTAGCCAACGAGGGTAAATATGTGATGAGAAGTTACTATGATATGATTCAACCTCGTAAGTCACGTTAAGGAAGTGGAACCAACAGAAACACACCATACAAACCTTCCACATCAGCTACATGACCCCTAAGAACCATCCCAACACTTCTAGTAACCAGTCCCTGGGTCCCATTGAGGTTTTAGACCACTTGATCCCTGAAAACTCCCATGCTATGGGCTTGACAGCATCCAGGAGGCTCTGGATGCTCTCATGACAAGGAATGTCACCATCTAGAGACTATTTTGTTCAGTGTCATGCTAGTGTCCCTGGGATTTGAGCCACTTTTTCATGCCCAGAGCCCAGGTCACTGCCTAGAATTGAATGACACATTCAGAACAAAAATATAACAAGGAAACAATGAGGAAAATGAAAAAATTGAACAGACCCTTGACTGGACCCCTACTAGCCATGACAAGAATTTCATCAAACATATCACAAATATGTAATCTATAGGTGTAAATAATAGTTCTAAGCATAGGGGTCTCATACTCATCTGAGAATCACTAAGAAGCATTGATGTCTCAACACATTAGCTTCCATTCCATCCATTAGGTCATAGATAAATTGTTCATTCATTTACAAGTGAAAACATGATGAGAGCTATACGTAGCCACTGTCATAATACATAT
Organism: Pinus tabuliformis; assembly: GCA_031772625.1. Taxonomy (NCBI): domain Eukaryota; kingdom Viridiplantae; phylum Streptophyta; class Pinopsida; order Pinales; family Pinaceae; genus Pinus; species Pinus tabuliformis. Next base: position 315,511,005 of record CM062815.1, on the reverse strand, counting down.
TCATAACCAGCATAATAGGGACATAAATACCAAAGAAATAAAAACCATATAATTCACATATAAACCAATACAATACTCATAAAATAACAAGGAGAAATAAACTCATATTAATGATGCAAAGGCCAAATAGTTGTGCAAATTCCACAAACCACTGAACCATAGACATGGATGAGCCAAAAATTTCTTTAGCCAGTCACCCCCATGCCATATTCCAAACATGAATGTGGGATCTCATAAAAAATATCAATCCAAAACCTTCAAGGGATTCCAAAGGCCAACCACCTCAACAATGACATCACTAAACCATTATCAGATTGGTCTCTACCCAAGCCTTCCAGGGCTCCAAAGTGTTTTTTCCAACCAAGGCTTCCAAGACTAGTAACTCAACCCACAACTTATTTTGGGCTTCCAGAGCGTTTGTCCAACCAAGGCTTCCATGACTAGTAACTCAACCCACCTAGGGCTTCTAGAGAATTTTTCCAACCAAGGCTTCCAGGACTAGTAACTCAACCCAAGCTATTATAGGGATTTTAGAGCGTTTGTCCAACCATGGCTTCCAAGAACTAATAACTCAACACAAGCTAAAGGAAACATGAGAACCAACCAAAACAAAACAAGGAAATAAACCCACAATCTCCATGGCTATCCAAGAATTGGAAAGGCTAGGCAAATCCACTATCAATCCAGGAAATCCTCCATGCCAGTGACAGACCATGAGCAATAATCCACATGCATATGCCATTCATGCCAAAAATAGTGAGGAAAACATACATGCAACTCGATACCTGCAAGAAAAACCTGCTATAGCTGTTGATCCCAATGTCCTCTTGTGCTTTCCTGCTCTTCCCTTGCCTTCTTACTCCAAAAATCCAAGTATGCCACACCCTCAAAGAGTGCTTCAAGAAAAATCTGTGTGTCCAAGAGTATGAGAAAGAGAGAGGATATAGAGAGAGCTCCAAAACTGAACTGACAAAAGTCTGTGAACTGATCCTCAAAATCATTTTTATTAATGAGGCCTCTATTTTCTTCATTTTCCATTATTTTCCTTAAATTTCCTCCAACTTGTGACCTTTCACCACCCTTTTATCCTAATTTCCATTATTTTCATAAATAAATGTGCCAAAATTCCATTTTCCCTTTCCAAAGCCTTAGCCATTTCCTTTTTCAATTTCCTTATACATATTAACCGAAATGAACACCCATACTAGGATTTCTTGCCCAAAATTCAGTTTGGAATAGGTGTCCCATCAACCATGGTTATTATTTGCCTTTATTAACTTTTATTACATGGAATTTTCAGAAGCTCCATCTTAATATGGATTATGATCAAGACATTTCTCCTATACATGTTGTCACTCTACCTATTCCGCGTAACTCCCTTGATGACACATCTCCTTCTTGCAAAGTCATATTGGAGGTTATAGATTCACTTGCCCATCCCAAGGAGACTGTTTGGTCAATTTAGTGTGTTCTAAATTGCTGATTAAAATGTCAATCCAGGATTCGTAAATTGACGAAGTGAAGTGTACTATATGTACAAGATAACAATTTTCTTAGTCTTTTGTCGTTTTTGAGTTTTTTTAGTTTGTTTTTGGATTTATCTTTTATGGATTCCCTAGTGTGTGATGGCGAAAATGAAAGTTAAGTATGGATGGTAATGGTGATTTCTACAATGATTTTCCAAACTTAAAAGTATTCAAAAAGAAAGCTCTAAAATAACTGTAATGAAATCAATTCTTAAGAGGAAGTAAATGTATCAAACAATGAACTAATGACAATGGCCCAGTATCCTTACTGCTGTATGAAAAAGAAAGTAAAAACTAAACTTAAAGCAACTCAAAGGTTGAAAGCAAAGCAACTAATTCACACTACTTCAACTCCTCTGATCCTTTACCCTTCAACTCAATCTGCCTTATGGGAAGCAATCATGAACAAGTTAAGAAATATGATATCTAAATTGCAGGAAATTAAATTGCATAAAGGAAACTAATCACACTACTTCAACTCTTCTGATCCTTTACCCTTCAACTCAATCTGCCTTATGGGAAGCAATCATGAACAAGTTAAGAAATATGATATCTAAATTGCAAGAATGCAAACTAAATCACACTATAATAAGTAATATTCTGATTCCTTACTAATAGAGTCACTTGACTATAGAAAGAAACCATAAACAAATGAGTAGTATGATGTTTAAGTAGCAGAAAAATAAATAAGCAAAACACAATTTGAAAATTGACAGTGCTGGAATTAAACTTCAGAAAATGAAAATTAGCAGGAAGGACAAGATGATCTCATATGTCAGTACTTATCTAAAAAAAATATGTAAATCTGCCCGGGCTACCTACAACAAAACCTGTAAAAGAAGCACTGATCAGATAACAGTTAGAAAAGAAACATAAAGGAAATATAGACAACAATGATCATTAGAACAGCACACTATATATACAAGCAATGATTGAAAGAAAACAGTAAATGAAAGCAAGTAGAAACTATACAAGGCTCTGGTGTACAGGGGCCCTCTGCAACCTCGGCCAGTCAATGAATAGTCACAAAAACGAGATCAGGAAAGTAGTCTTCTCATGTATTAAAGCAACCGCAAAATGCGTAAAACATAGTACAGTGGGGTGATAACAACAGTCAAAATTACATTTCAAAATCTTAACCACACAGCGTTTATCAATGCGTTATTTATAATGAAAAGTGCTGTAACTAACTCCTAAATCCTATGCTGTTAACTGCGTTGCCAGAGACACGTAGATCTCCTCAGCCCGAGATCTAGCGTAATGGTCATCATGTCCATTAAATCCTCGGAGTGGTAGCTGCTGGATTCAGGTTACGGGGTTGATCTCCAGGTGTGCCGATATCTCCGTGAGCTGAGGACTGTGCCACGTAAACCTTCACGTGCTCAAAACAAATACGTGCCACCGCTAAATTCCTTGGTTGGCTTTTCCTTTGACCCTTGTTGACTGTGACAGTTTATAGATGATTTGGCTGATCTGAAGGGACACGTTCCATGTACACGTCACCTGTAGCTTGCCCATGTGGCTCGTTTCTTCATAGGACACCTGTAGCATAGCCTTTAACAAAATGGCTGCGGAAACCTGTGCTGGCTGCGGAAACTGACAAGTTTCCGCAGCTGCCTGAACAAAAATCTAAACCAAACAACAGTCATAAGCATAGTTAGAAAACCATGTCAGAAGCTCTTTTTAGACTATAATGCAATGATTTAACAACTTGGTGGATGAAGTAAGTGGAAAAAGAAGGCTGAGAGGGTGTATAGGAAGGTGCAGGTTTGAGGCTCAACATACCCCCACTGTGAAGGTGTTGCATGTCCTCATGCAACCAAAATTTAGTTATTTCCCTCTAATCCATATGTTCTGAGGCTTCTGCTAGGACATCTAGCGCTCTTTTCTTCTTCTTTGATGCTAACATCATCCTGGGTTTCCTGACTAGACATTTGAACTTGAGATTAATCAATGCTCTGCTTAACTTTTTGCACTTTTTCTTCAGTTTCTTGTTTTTCTTTTGCCATAGTCCTAAATGGAGCATAGTGTTATCATGGATAATCTTATCTACCTTGCTCTGCTCTTTGAGTGCTTCATTTTCCTGCTTGATATGCCTATTTAGGACTTCTAATTCAAATACCTCCTGTTTCAAGGACTGAACTTGTGCATCTAGTGGCAGAGTGGTACTCGGACCTGCAGCTGATTGTTCTAAGGATTTCAGGTAGTTATATACCTCTTTCTGATTGGGATCTACCTCAAGTGTCTTTCTCGGACTAAGATCAAAATCTGGTGGAGGAGGAGGACTGCTCTCTATTTCTGGCCGAAAAGGGCTTTCATCATGTGGAGGACTTGATTCAATGCTTGGCTGAGCTGGAGATTTCTCAAGTGTCTCTTCACCTAAATCGATAAAGTGAGGCTATTTTTCTTGGGTTTTACTCCCCTTTCCTCTTAGCCTAGTGCTCCTCCTTAAGTATGGACTAGTACTCTTTTCTTGTGTACTCTGTTTTCCTTTTTGCTTTTTCTTTGCTATAACAACTTGTTCTTGAAGATGTACTAATCTCTCTGACAGTGTTTGATGATCCTCCTCTATGGATTGCTCAGGAGAGGGGTAGACTTCTTGAATGGTCCTTTTTTCTTTCCCTTTTTTCTGTTTCTTGTCTTTAATTCTGTTCTCTTTTCCTTCTTGAGTTTCTGTAGTAGGGGAGTCTTGGATTGTGGCATCCTTTTCTTTCCTCCTACTTTTTCTTGGAATCTTTGGTGGACTACTTCCAGAGGCCGCAGATGGCTCTTGGAAGTAGTTTCTTATCAAGAATTTCTCCCAAGTATCTTTAGTTTTCTTCAGCTGGTCCTCAATAAGAAGTTTTATGAGTCCATGATGATATAGATGAGGTTCAATGTTGCCTATGTGTTTTTGAACTGTAATACTCATCTTTTTCAAACTCAACAGTAGAAAATGAGGCAAATTAAGAGTGTGACCCTCTAATAAATTCATCATCAGCCTAGCATGATACATATACATAGAACCAAAACTTCCTTCACACGTGATAAATTTTTGGATAACTAACAGTAGACTAGACCATTCCTCTTTTAGTGCATGAACAGGGATGCCTCTTGTAAACACAGTGGTATCCATACCTTGGTTTTGTAGCATAATTCTCCATATCTGATTGTCCACACTTTTATTTTTGAACCACCTCTCACCTTCCTGAGGTAGGCCTGTGGCAGCTGCTACTGTGGTTTCAGACACCATGAGATTCAAGTCTCCAATCTCCACTGTTTGACCATCAAAAGACCGTGTAAAAGCTTTGGTCACCTCCTTGTTATGGCCTTTAAAGTTTTGGATAAATCGTAACCATCTGGCTTTCTTCAGCAATTCTTTAGTTTGAGGATAACCTTCCAAGTATTTCGGTCCTTCTGGCTCTGCTCTCAGTAATTTTCCCATCCTCTGTTTTGAATTTCAACTGAGAGCTCTTCTGGATGTGAGGGTTCAGAGAAGAAAAATGGCTCGGTTACAGGGTTTAGGATAGACTGTAGTGGCTGCAATCGGGGTTTAGAATAAACTGTAGTGGCTGCAATCGGGGTTTAAGATAATTGTAGTGGATGCAATCGAAAATGGAGAACAGGGAATGGAAATACCTGAATTACAGGAGGAACAGAGGGTGAGCAACAGTAAACGAGTTCATAAAATAAAATGCGGGTGCATGTGAGGAGTATGGTATTAATGTAGTGGTAAACGAATGAAGTAATGTCGGGATTCTTTTGAATTGGATGACTGTGTATGAAATGTTACACGTCTCAATGGATGGCTATGGAAAATGTGGCTAAGAAGAACCCTAACAAAATAGGTCATGTCTCATGAGTACGGGTAATAAATGAAAGTGCAGTCAATCTTGAGTTTAAACTCAAAATAATCATGAGACCGTTGGAGAAATGAATGCAAGGTGTGTGGAGTGATATCGTCGAATAGGAGTGGTTTAATGGAGCCATCATATCAAATCATTGCACGTAGTAGAACTTTTTATGGTTTGATAACTATGCGTAATTATGACTTGAATTGTTATTTGATAAAAAAATTTTGCTCATACCTTTCGAAACTTTGTCATTTCTTGCTCAAGGCTTCTAACCAATTGCTCTTCCTTGATGCCTTGGAGATGCCCCATGTCTTCAGCTCAATTACACCTGCATTTCATGATTATTGCACTAACAGTTGACTGTAAATTTGAAAAACAGAGTGATGGTGGCTGCGAAAATCGTTTCTAGCTGCGGAAACTACTTCTGGCTACGGAAACGGCGTCCAGCTGCGGAAACTGAGACAACACCCACTTAGCTGAACAAAGATAGTTAGAGAAGAACTAACTGAATGAAAATAGTCTTGAAAGGGACTTTTATTGATGAAATGGAATGAAATGAAAATGAAGTGGAGTGAAGTGAAATGGAAATGAGAATGAGATGGAGGTGAAGTGAAATGGCAAATGAGATGGAGTGAAGATGGAAAGAGAAGGAGAGGAGATTTTTTTTATAGAAAATATAGAGTGTCAAGTGTCCTTGATTTTCACTCCATATTTTTTGTATAAGACTGCCAATCTATGATTGGTTTTCAGGCTTATACAATTTTTTTTTTTTTAACTGAAAGAATAAAAGGCTAGGCTGGTGGGGAAGAAGGATTCTTCTCCACCAGCCTTATTGCAGAATTCTCTTGGAACATCTTGACAAATTCTTCTTTTGAGAGTGGCTTATGATAAATTTTCAATCGGTGGCCATTCACAAGAAAATAAATCTGAAATTCATTAATGGTCTTGACTCTTACTGCTCCATTGTTAAAGACTTTGTCAATCTCATATGGCCCAAGCCAATGAATTTGAAATTTTCCTTTGAAGTCTTTAAACTTGGAATCAAACAGTAACGCCCAATATCCCTCTTGAAACTTTCTCTCTTTGATGTATCTGTCATGCCACTTAGCTCTTTGATGTTGAACTAGATCAATCCTTAAAATTACTTCTTGTCTGATCTCATCTAGCTCATTTAGCTGCTCCATTCCGTGCTTCTGATAGATTCATCCCCAACTGGACTGCCATCTTGAAAGTCTTTACTTGAAACTCAATGGGGAGCAGGACCACTTCCCCATAAACAAGTTCATAGGGAGAATGTCCTGTTGTGTTCCTCCATGTAGTTCTGTAGGCCCATAAGGCTTCAGGAAGCCTTTCTGCCCAATCTTTTCTGTGTAGATGAACAGTTTTGGTGATGATGCTTTCAAGAACTTTGTTTGTAGACTCCACCTGGCCATTTGCTTGCGGATGGTAAGGAGTAGATTTTCTGTGCTTGATTTTGTATTCTTCCATTAGCTTCTCCATCAAGTTAGATGTAAATTGACTTCCCTGATCTGTCACAATTTCTCTTGGGACACCAAAACGAGTAAAAATATCCTCAAAAAGAAATTGAACAACTGAATTTTCAGTGGCAAAAGGAAATGCTTTAGCTTCTACCCATTTAGTGACATAATCAGTGCATACCAATATGTACTTTTTCTGTTTAGATGGTGGATTAATAGGTACAATGAAATCTAAAGCCCATTTTTCAAAGGGTTCGATGAGTACCTGTGGTTGTAATGGCATTTCATTTGAAAGAGTCGGTCTCCCAACTCTTTGGCAGCTGTCACACCTTCTGACATATTGTTTTGCATCTTTGAAAAGGGAAGGCCAATAATATCCTAAAGAAAGGATTTTATAGGCCGTCCTTTTGTCAGCAAAGTGTCCACCGCATGGTTCATCATGACATGCCTTAAGGATGTCAGGCATTTCATCTTCCCGAACACATCTTCTGATCACACAATCTAGCCCTGTTTTAAACAATTCATTAGAAATCCATGAATAACTTGAACTCTCCTGAATAATTTTTCTTTTTTCACCAGGAAATAGATGTGGAGGTAGCTTTCCTGTAGCCAAATAGTTAGCAATATCTGCATACCAAGGAGTCTTAGTAGTTATTGCAAATAAATACTCATCTGGGAACTTATCCTCTACAGGAGAATCTTCATTAGTATTTTGGATTCTAGACAAGAAATCAGCTACTGTATTTTGTTTCCCTGGTCTATCCAACATAGTAATATTGAATTCTTGTAAAAGTAAGAGCCATCTTGTAACTCTGCCGTTAGTAACGAGTATATTCATGAGATATCTAATTGCAGAATGATCTGTATGGACAAAAGTTTCATAGCCAGTTATATAGTGTCTAAACTTATTGATTGCATGAATAACAACTAAGAACTCTTTCTCAGTCACAGTATAATTTAACTCAGTGGGAGTCAAATTTTTACTGGTGTAGTAAATGGCATAAGGAACTAAATCCTTTTGTCCCAACACAGCTCCTAGAGCTGTATCTGAAGCATCTGTGGAAATATGGAAAGGAAGTTTCCAATTTGGCCCTCTCAAAATGGGTGCTTCAGATATTCTTGTTTCTAAAGTTTCAAATGCAGATTGACAATTAGGATTCCATTTGAATTCACAGTCTTTTGTAAGTAATTTGAAGAGTGGAGATGCTATTTTGGTGAAGTTTTCAATAAATCTTCTTTAGTATCCTGTAAATCCAAGAAAATTTCTAACATCTTTTTGACAATTTGGAATATGCAACTTGGAGATGACTTCAACTTTTGATTTATCAACTTTAATCCCATCCCCTGAAATATGATGTCCTAAAACAATCCCTTCAGTAAACATCATAAAGCATTTTTCATGACTTAATGATAGGTTTGTTTCTTTACATATTATAAGGACTTTTTCCAAATTCTCTAATGCCTCTTCAAACGAATTACCATAAACTGTAAAATCATCCATATAAACCTCTACACAATCATGGATTAGATCGGAAAATATTCCTAGTACTGCCCTTTGAATGTTGCGGGTGCATTACATAATCCAAAAGGAAGTACTCGGTAAGCAAAAGTTCCCCATGGACAGGTAAATGTGGTCTTGTCCTGATCTTTAGGTGCTACCTGAATCTGATTATAGCCACTAAAACCATCCAAAAATGAAAAATACTTTTTTCCTGCTAAAGTATTTAATACCTGATCGATAAAGGGTAAAGGAAAGTGATCCTTCAAAGTTGCTTTGTTCAATTCCCTGTAATCAATGCATACCCTCCATTTACCATTCTTTTTAGGTACTATAACCAAAGGAGAAACCCATCGGCTATCTGAAATTGGATAAATGAAGTTTACATTAAGTAAATTTTGGAGCTCTTCTTTCACTATCTCCCTAAGGTTTGGATTCATCCTTCTCTGAGGTTGTCTGATTGGTATACTGTTTTCCTCAATGTAGATGTGATGAATGCAAGTCTTATGGTCAATACCTTTCATATCAGTATATTCCCATGCAAATGCAGTAGAATGTTTTTGCAAGATTTTGGTTAGTTCTTCCTGTTGTGATCTTTCCAAATTTTTGTTGATATTCAATGTTTTTCCTGGAAAGATCTCAATGGCAGAACTACCAAACTCTTCCATAGAGAAAAGAGACATTTGTCTAGATGATAAATACTCAATGTCAGAATCTAACTGAAATTGTGTGTGGTCATATTCTGAAGATGTTTCAAAGTTTTCTAATGTGTTCAGAATTTGACTATCTTCACTAACTTCAGAAATGGTAAAGACAAGTTGTATAGTATCTTTATCATCAATCCACTTATTATCTCCTATTTTTGTAATTGCTTTTGCTGGAGGATGCAGATTGAATTTCTTTGTCGAATTACCATCAGAAATATACATATCCCCAGACCTACAACTGATGAAAGCATTGGCTGTGGCTAGCCAAGGTCTTCCTAAGATGAGAGGGTGTCCTCCTAAATTACTCTTGGGGGTTAAAATCATAAAATCTATTGGATATTCCCAAGAGTCTAAGGAGACTAAAATGTCTTCTAATACACCATCTGGTTTAATAATTGATCGATCTGCAAGTTGCAGTAAAGTAGGTGTAAAGAGAAGATTAGGAAGTTTCAGTTGTTCCATAGTCTGTCTACTCATAATGTTGATAGCAGCCCCTAAATCAATCAAAGTATTTGGAATTTCAACCCCATTGATATGTGTTTTGACAATTGGACTACCGGGATCTACATATTTCTGCATAGTAATTTTTCCCATCATGATGTCTGCAATTTTCCCTACCAGGTGGATTCTTCTTGTGTCTCTAGGTTTCCTTCCTGGTCTTTTAAGACTCAACTCCAAGGAAAATTTTAAGGATGGAAAATTTTCTTGAAGTTTAAAACATTGGCGAATCTCACTAATCCCTAATATGCAAATTATAAATGTTTATTGATATATTTGTAAAATTATTCAAATTTATAATTATTTTATATATAGTCTCTATATAATGTTGGCGATTTTTAAGGTAAAATAATTTTATATTCTAAAATTTGGGCGAATCGTCTTTTATAAAATTGGAAATTGGCGAATCTTTTTTGTGGAAAAATCATGGAAAATTAGCCCACTGGGCGAACATTAGCCCCTAAAATTTTCCATGCTCAACTCCTTTATTGTTTTTGCTAGAATAAGAATCTCTCTAATGGCTTGTAACAAGGGAATCTTGATACAGACATTCTTCAATTCATCTATAAAATCATAGTTAGGCAACAAGATTTGTTTTTCCACCCCTTTGTCAATTTGTAATCTTTCAGGAAAAGGAGGTGCAGATGAAGATGCAGGTTGCTCAACTATAGGAGTTGTGGGGGTTAGCTCTTTTTCTTTTTCTTTCTGAGTGTTTGGGTTTTGAAGAGATTCTTCAGAACCCTTATTGGCTTCAAGAGATTCTTCCTCAGAAATGCTTTGATTTTGGGTATCTATAGAAGGTTTATCTAGAACTCTACCAGATCTGAGTTGTACATCATTGAGAGGAACAATCATATAGGCAGAAAATTGTTGACCTTCTACCATGTAAGCATTTTGAGGGTTTTTATTATTGGGGTTTGGCAATGGCTGAGAAGGAAGTTGGTTTGACTTCTGTTGGAATGGAAGCAAGAGTTGAGAATTTGGGTTCTGTTGAGAGGGTTGTTGTTGTTGAAATGGAAATGATAGTTATGGGTTTTGATTTGGAAGTTGTGGAGCTTGTTGGTTTTGAAAATATGGAGGATATTGATAAAATTGAGAAAATCTCCCATAAGAATTTTGCATACCTTGTACCCACGATTGAAAAGGAATTTTAGGTTGGGACCAAGGTTTTTGCCAAGGATTCTAATTTGGTGGGGGTTGAAAGTTCATAGAGTTGTTAAACTCTTGATTTTGTTGCCCCTGCCAAGGTCTCCTTGCAACAAAACAGAGAGACTCAATTGTATTTGGATCTTCTTGGAAGATAGCTTTGAGCCCAGGAATTGAAGGACAATCCTTGGTCTCATGATTCTCTGAACAAATCGCACATGTTTCTACAACTTTTGCATCCAAGGGACATTCCCTGAGAGCATGTTTTTTTCTACATTTTGGGAAAAAGATGGCTAAAGCTTCAGCTTCTGCTTTCTGCTTATTGTGGATCTTAAGAGTGTCTAGTTTCTCACTAATACTCCCTAAGATATCAGTTTTGAATTCATTAAGCATATTGCCAATCTCAGCCCTACTTACTGATCCAGTTGCAGATTTGTTTGCTTTGATGAGAGAAGGATCTCTAGGCCCTTTTCCAGTTTTAGATTTTCCTCTTGAGAGATGGACACACAGTTCTACTATATCATGAAGTGGAAGTTGATATATGTCTCCTTTTCCCATCATGTTCAAAATATCTATCCATTCATCTCTAATGGCTTTTAATAGAAGGGATTTCAAGGTTTCCTCATCTAAGTTACTCATTTTTGCTCTTTTCAGATTGTATTGGAATCTTTCAAGTAAATCCTCCAAGTTTTCATCTTCTCTTTGTACCATTTTAAATACTTCATCCTTGTGGTTGGTAGGCATACAATAATCCATGTATCTATCCAGAAATGTTTGTTTCATATCATTCCAATTCCTAATGGATTGAGTGAGTAATCCCATGAACCATTTCAAAGCAGCTCCTTTCAATGTTGAAGGAAACAGTTTGAGTTTTTGAGAGTCTTCCAGATAATCATAGGTTCGACACACGACCTCAAACTCAAATAGAAATGTTTCAGGATCTTCATTTCTTAACCCATGAAAGTTTGGGAGGATAGATGGTGAAATATTTTTGATTGTTGCTCGAGAATCCTCATCGACTATAGGAAATCCAAATGAGTTATCTCCATCCCTATTTCCCCCATTGTTACCTCTACCTCCTCCATTATTTCCTCCTCCTCCTCTACCTCTACCTCTACCAAATCCGTTAACTCCCTCTTCTATCATGGTAGTTTTCTCAGAGATTTCAGAGTCCTTTGGTTCCTCTACTAATGGCGAACGAGGAGGAATTTCTCCCTCTTCTTCCTCAGATGATTCTACTTCTTCAATTACAAGGTGTCTCCTTGTAGAAGAAAAGAAAGGATCTTTTCCTAATTCAGATTCGATGGATGGTGAGGAAGAGTCTCCTAACTCAACTACTGCCTCTTGAATTCCAGGAATCCTAGGGCTAGGAGTGTAGGTTGGAGATGATGGAGGTGTCTCTTGTCTATTCCTTAAGGTAGAAGGAGTTGTGAAAATCGAACTCTTGGCTCTAGCTAAAAACCTTCCCCTAGAATCTCTTGCTCTATGCATATCATTTTTATTTTTCTTCAAGTCAGGCTAATAATTCTCTTTCTGATCTTCCAGGTCACTCTAGGTGCAAGAAGAGAGCATACTCAAGAAACTATTAAACCAATAACTTTCTCTTTTATGATCCTCCAGATCACACTAAGTGCAAGAGGAGAGCATACTTTGAGAGGTTATCAATTTTCCTTCCTTGATTTTTTTTTTTTTTAAGAAATTGGCTACCTAGTTTCACTTCCCCGACAACGACGCCAAAATTTTTGGTCAATTTAGTGTGTTCTAAATTGCTGATTAAAATGGAAATCTGGGATTCGTAAACTGATGAAATGAAGTGTACTATATGTACAAGATAACCATTTTCTTAGTCTTTTGTCGTTTTTGAGTTCTTTTAGTTTGTTTTTGGATTTATATTTTATGGATTCCTTAGTGTGTGATGGCGAAAATGAAAGTTAAGTATGGATGGTAATGGTGATTTCTACAATGATTTTCCAAACTTAAAAGTATTAAAAAAGAAAGCTCTAAAATAACTGTAATGAAATCAATTCTTAAGAGGAAGTAAATGTATCAAACAGTGAACTAATGACAATGGCCCAGTATCCTTACTGCTGTATGAAAAAGAAAGTAAAAACTGAACTTAAAGCAACTCAAAGACTGAAAGAAAAGCAACTAATTCACACTACTTCAACTCTTCTGATCCTTTACCCTTCAACTCAATCTGCCTTATGGGAAGCAATCATGAACAAGTTAAGCAATATGATATCTAAATTGCAGGAAATTAAATTGCATAAAGGAAACTAATCACAATACTTCAACTCTTCTGATCCTTTACCCTTCAACTCAATTTTCCTTATGGGAAGCAATCATGAACAAGTTAAGCAATATGATATCTAAATTGCAAGAAAGCATACTAAATCACACTACAATAAGTAATATTCTGATTCCTTACTAATAGAGTCACTTGACTATAGAAAGAAACCATAAACAAAGGAGTAGTATGATGTCTAAGTAGCAGAAAAATAAATAAGAAAAACACAATTTGAAAAATGACAGTGTTGGAATTAAACTTTAGAAAATGAAAATTAGCAGGAAGGACAAGATGATCTCATATGTTATTAGTTATCTAAAAAAAATATGTAAATCTGCCCGGGCTACCTACAACAAAACCTGTAAAAGAAGCACTGATCAGCTAACAGTTAGAAAAGAAACATAAAGGAAATATAGACAACAATGATCATTAGAACAACACACTATATATACAAGCAATGATTGAAAGAAAATAGTAAATGAAAGCAAGTAGAAACTATACAAGGCTCTGGTGTACAGGGGCCCTCTGCAACCTCGGCCAGTCAATGAACAGTCACAAAAACGAGCTCAGGAAAGTAGTCTTCTCATGTATTAAAGCAACAACAAAACACGTAAAACAGAGTACAGTGGGGTGATAACAACAGTCAAAATTACATCTCAAAAGCTTAACCACACAGCGTTTATCAACGCGTTATTTATAATGAAAAGTGCTGTAACTAACTCCTAAATCCTATGCTGTTAACTGCGTTTCCAGAGACACGTAGATCTCCTCAGCCCGAGATCTAGCGTAATGGTCATCATGTCCATTAAATCCTCAGAGTGGTAGCTGCTGGATTCAAGTTACGGGGTTGATCTCCAGGTGTGCCGATATCTCCGTGAGCTGAGGACTGTGCCATGTAAACCTTCACGTGCTCAAAACAGAGACGTGCCACCGCTAAATTCCTTGGTTGGCTTTGCCTTTGACCCTTGTTGACCGTGACCGTTTATGGATGATTTGGCTGATCTGAAGGGACACGTTCCATGTACACGTCACCTGTAGCTTGCCCATGTGGCTCATTTCTTCATAGGACACCTGTAGCATAGCCTTTAACAAAATGGCTGTGGAAACCTGTGCTGGCTGTGGAAACTGACAAGTTTCCGCAGCTGCCTGAACAAAAATCTAAACCAAACAACAGTCATAAGAATAGTTAGAAAACCATGTCAGAAGCTCTTTTTAGACTATAATGCAATGATTTAACAACTTAGTGGATGAAGTAAGTGGAAAAAGAAGCATGAGAGGGTGTATAGGAAGGTGCAGGTTTGAGGCTCAACAGAGATTGTCCTTTCATGCCTCTATTTTCCCTGAACAAGAATTGGTGGAGATTGGACATGTAAATCTTGAATCGGATCCGGTAGAATTTCACTGACCACTCCTAGATGTTCCATCCTTGGATATAATCAAGTCTTGGGTTTCTGATATTGAAATTTCTAATGATTTTTTCAACCCACATCCTCCCATTAATGAGTGTCTTGTACCCCCTTTATGTCTTGATAACTATCTTCAAGGAGCAACATTGTTAGGTCCCTTTAATAATAGTGTAGCCCCCATATTGATTTTGTTGTGTCCCATGTATCTCCCATATTGTTATTGTTATTACCTATAGAAGCCAACTATTGTTATTGTTGTTCCCTTACTTTATTATTTTTATGTAGGCCCTAATTATATTGTGACACTTTAGACTCCTACATATACTAGGGAGGTCTTGACATTTTTATCATCCAAGAATTGTTCATTTACAGGGTGTAAAAGGAGGGTTTCCCCTCAAAGAGGCTTATTTTCTAGCCATTGATCTATCTTTTCTTCTTTTTTATGATCCGATTATGTAACATTTGGTATTAGAGATTTGTATTGTAGGGTTTTATTGCTTCAAACATGTCCTTGGAATTTTTGCTATAATTTATTTATTTATTTTTTTTTTCAACTCTTGAAAAGCTAAATATTTTACCATGTGGATTCAAATTCTTGTTGAACCTTGTGTAAAAATTTTAGATCTTGGTTTGCTATATTTTTTGAGATATGGTCCAAATGAGTTGGGATTTTTATATGCTCTAGGATTCGGTCTAAAACAGGCACTCCAAGAAAAATAGTCATAACTTTCTCTTCGTGCATCAAATTTGCATTTTGTAAAAAGTTATTGAAACAACACAGACTTTAGTTTATCATATATCAATTTTAGGACTGAATATGGAAATAGTGGGACTTGGCATACCGTACAAGTTCGCTATACTGAACTAGCCCATAATCAGGTCATCGTGGCAGATTTGGCATAATGTTTTCTTGAAGAATCCATTCTTGGTCTTACCTATTTTTATGCAACCAAATCACAAAATGATAGATCAACAACTTAAAAAGCATCCACTTCGAGGGGTAAAATTCCTTTACATTACATAAATGAAAAATTCTTGGATGATACAAATGAAAAGACCTCCTTTGTATATATAGGAGTCCAAGGGGTTACAATATAATAAGAGCCTACATAACAATAATAATGTAATGGTACAATAATAACAATAGTGGGATTCTATGGGGCACAACAATAACAATATGGGGTTTATATGGACACACCAATAATAATAAGGGGGATACAGTGGTATTATAGGGACCTAACATGCCCCTCACCTTCAAAAAAGTGTTTTCCTCAATGCTTGACTGGTTTTGGATGCTTCTATATAAAATTCTCATCCTCCCATGTGGAATCTACAATGGGTAAGTTCTTCCACTTAATGAGATAATCTGAAATTGATTGATTCAGTAGTTGCCGGGTTCTCTTTTATGTGATTTATTCAGGCTCAAATATGATTTTCTTTCTTTGTCAAGTTCTGGAAACACTGTTTGAATTGAAAGCTTGTCACCACTAACCTTCTTTAAGAATAACATGGAAAACTGGGTGTATTCGGGAAGATGCAAGAAACTCCAATTTGTATGCCATAGTACCAATCTTTTGCAACACCTTGTAAGGACAATAGTAATTGGGTGATCATTTATTATCCTTATGAGCTTGCTTGAGAGACATTTTTTTGTATGGTTGTAGCCATAAAAATGACTAGTCACCTACATCAAAACTTCTTTCACTGTGATGCTGGTTTGACTGTTGTTTCATTTGATTCTGTGCCATAGTGAAGTTATCCTTTAAGAGTTGGAGAACTTTTTGTTGATGCTTGATGTGATCTTCCACTACTTGAACGTTATAATTTCTCTTAAAGATGATGTGATGGATGGTGTATGATATCCATAAAGTGCCATAAATGGGGTAATTTTTGGTGCAGTACGGAAGGAAGTGTTATACTACGATTCAGCTAGAGGTAACCACTTGACCCATTGTGTTTTTTTATCATATATAAAGCAACAAAGATAACGTTCCAAACTTTTGTTCAATATCTCAATTTTTCCATTAGATTGAGGATGATAAGATGAGATGCGAGATAATTTAGTAGCAAGACAAGAAAATAATTCCATCCAAAAATCTCCAGTGAAAATGGGATCTCTATCACTTACTATAATCTTTGGGTTTCAATTAAGCTTTTGAATTGTTTCCATAAATGCAGTAGAAACTGTACTAGATTTAAAAGGATGATATAACACCTAAAAGTGTGCATACTTGTTAAGTCTACCAAATACCACCATTATGACACTCTTTTCTTCAAACTTAGGTAAACCTATGATAAAATCCGTTGAGACCTCCTCCTAGCGATGACTTGGAATGGATAAAGGTTGTAACAGACTTGGGGTCTTAATTGTCTCAACTTTATTTTGTTGGCAAACCAAACATTCTACCACAAACTTTTGAATATCATATTTAAGGCCATCCCAAGAAAATTCCTTCTTGACCCTATGGTAAGTTTTTAAAAATCTCGATTACCATCCTAAGGGAGAGCTGTAAAATTCCAAAAGTATATTTTATTTGAGCTGGGAATTATTACAAAGATATAAGTGATCTTTGTACCATAATGAATCATTTTTCCAACTAAATGTATCAGATGTATTGGGATCTTGCTGCAACTTTTGAATGAGTGAACACCTCTCTTCATCATTCTTCCATTCATAAAGCATGTTTCCACATCCTAAAGTTGGATAATAGAAGTGGCACAAAGCAATGATTCCACATCCTCATCTTTTCTTGAGAGTGCGACTGCAACAACATTTTTCTTCCCTTTTTTTGAAGATAATTTCAAAGTTATAACCCAACATCTTTGTCACCCATTTTTGTTGCTCTTCTGAAAATAATATTTGTTCCAAAAAGCAATTAAGACTATCATGATCTGTTTTTACCTTGAAGTTTCTTCCCGTTAGGTAAGGTTGCCATTGCTTTAGTGCATGAAGTACTGCCAACATTTCCTTCTCATAAATAGGTTTGTGTAAATACTTTCCTTTGATTGGATGACTTTCAAAAGAAATGGGTCTTTGTTCTTGCATTAAAACAACAACAGTTCCATTTCTTAAGGCATCACATTCCACAATAAATTTTTTTGTGAAGTCTGGTGTAGCGAAGACCGGTACTTGGAACACTTCCTCTTTAAGATGTTCAAAGGCATTCATTGCTTCTGGAGTCCAAGAAAATGAATCTTTCTTCAGTAATGATGTTAGAGGTGCCGCTATTCTCCCATAATTTGTAACAAACTTATGAATACCCTGTCAACCTGAGAAAACCTCGAATATGCTTTAAGGTTTCGGGGAGTTTCCATTCCTTAATGGATTTAAATTTTTTAGGGTATACCTTAACACCCTCATGAGATACAATATAACCCAACTATTCCACCTCCTTTACTCCAAAGAAACATTTGGAATTTTTTGCATATAATTGTTTCTCCTCCAATAGTTTGAGAACCCTCTCAAAATGTTGAACATGATCCTTCAAAGACTTACTGTAGATTAGTATATCATCAAAAAATACTAACACAATTTTTTTAAGAAGGGTTTGAAAATGGAATTCATCAAATCTTGAAATGTGGAAGGTGAATTACTAAGGCCAAAAGGCATGACCAAATAATTCATAATGACCCTCATGAGTTCTGATTTCTATTTTTGGAATGTCTTCAGTCTTCATTCTAATTTGATGATATCCTGAATAAAGATCTAGCTTGGTGAAGTAAATTGCTCCATGTAATTTATCCATCAATTCATCAATGACAGGAATGGGAAATTTATCTTTAATAGTGAGCTTGTTGAGCTCCCTATAATTTGGACACATATGCCATGATTCATCCCTCTTGTGCACAAATACTACTGGAGTAGAGAAAGAACTTTGACTAGGTTGAATTATACTAGCCTCTAGCATTTCTGCAACCATACGTTAAAATTCACTCTTTTGGGAATAAAGATATCCGTATGCTGATGTTTGGAGGAAGATTTCTTGGAATCAAATGAATATCATGATCGTGATCACAAATAAGTGGGAGCCTTTGGGAGTCTCAAACACCTTGGAATGAATGTCCAAGACTTTTTGGAGATTTGGAGAAATAGATGATTTTGATGTTTGAACCTCTAGTGAGCATAATTGTGAAATTATGCTTTGTTGTTATTTATTTAGAAGATTTGTCATGCCATTATAACTGATTATCTTTCTCGGTTTCCCTGTGATACCCCTTAACTCAACTTCCTTTCCTTCTAAAAAAAATTCAAGAAAAGTTCTTGAAAATTGAAAGCTATCGTCCCCAAAGATTGTAACCATTGGACTCCTAGTACAACACCATCACCACCCATTGTAATTGAAAGAATTGGACTATTCAATACATATTCCTCCATGTTTAGCTTGAGATTATGGCACATTCCAGAGAAATTTATAGTTTCTCCATTTGCAACCATCACTTGACACTTTGGTGGTGGATATAGGAAGTAATTCAATTTCTTGGCTATCTTACAATGAATAAAATTATGGGTACTACCCGAATCAATCATCACTATTACATTCTTCTTCTTGATATATCCTTCTACCTTGGGAGTTTAAGGAGTGGTAATTCTTGCCAATGCATTACAAGATATGCTCAAATTCATTTCTTCTTTCTATGGGGTTGGTTCCTGGTGTATATTCTCCTCTTTTGATGTTTCTTGTTCCTTTTCTTCCCCCACTTCACAATCTATGTAGAATAATTTCTCCTCATCACACTTATGACATTTAGTGTGATTTCTATCACAAATGTAACAAATCCCTTTTGCTCTTTTTTCCTCCAAATTTTGTTGTGTCAACCTTGTAGGTTGTGGAAGACTAGGATCAAAAACACTTCCATCTTTATAGTTTTGAGTGGTATACTTTAGGATTGTTGCCATAATTTTTCTTTCAACTTTTCTTGCCACCTTGAACACCTTCTCCAATGAATTAGGGTCCCAAAGGTGAACCTCATGTTAGATGTTATATTTTAAATTTCCTATGAAGACATCAATCATATCCTCCTATGGAATGTTGGTTAACCTAATATTCAATTTTTGGAAGTATTCATTGTGCTCTGCCATTGAACACTTTTGTTTGAGATTTATCAATTGACTAAAGAAGGTTTTTCTCTTTGTATCTTCATAATGTGCTATCATTTCCTCCATAAAAATTGATGTATGTTACAAGTAGTTTATGAGAATAGAGCCAACTATACCATACAATCTGATTGGGTTCTAAATATTATGATGCAATATATACCTTTTGTGAGGATTTCACATCCTGTAGATCAAAATATTACTCCATTTATAGTATCCATATTACCGGATCCTTTCCATAAAACTTCCTCATATCTATATTTGGAATGTGGTGGTTCTTAAATCCTACATTGGAGTCTCTAAAATCATAATTCATATTCCTTTTTTCCTCATCATGATTTTCATGGATTACCTTGTCACCATTGGGAAGCCTTTCTTACAACAACTTTGTCAACCCTTCTAGCTTGATATTCATCGCATCCATGTCTACTTTAAAAACATCCTTGTTACCTTTTATACCACCCATGTCCCCTTTTAAGCCATAAATGTTTTATTTTATACCATCCATGTCCCATTTTAATCCATCCATGTCATCTTTGGTTTCTCTTTGTGAGAGCGAAATTTGTTGCACTTGGTCCTGTAACTTTGGTATATCATGTTACGGTTCTTCTTCTTCATGTGTCATAGTAGAGATTTGTGAGGGATTGCTGGGTGTAGAATTATTTTTCTTTCGAGGAATTTTAGAACCAAATACTGATATATATGCTTCAATATTCACTTTGAATCACTTCAAACTAATTTTTCAAACAAAAGTTATGAAAAATTAAAAAATACACACCCTTTTCTTGCTTTTTAGGAGCTCGATATTGTAATGGTTGTAACCCTATATTTTAAGATCTCCAAGGTCTAAAATTCAGTCCTATGGTAGCCCTACGAATCTTCTTTCCAATTCCACAAGTTAGACCAATATTGTATTCTTCAATATAGAGTTATGCCAAATCTCCCACAATGTCTTCATTATGGACTAGTTCCATAGAACGAAGTTGTATGGGATACAACGTGTCACTGTTTCAACCTTTGGCCCTAAAATTTATACATGAAATACAATATTCTCTGTGATTTCAGCCATTTTTTTATAAAATTGAAATCTGATTTTGTTGATGCCCCGAAAATTGTTGTATCAACATTGGGGGATAACCACCCGGTCCGGACCTTAGTACAACACCTTTTCCATTTGGAATGGTGGCTCCGACTGGGGATAATGGGACCAGTTTCCCAGTAAATGGATAAATAGGATAAATGAATGATTGGTTAACTAATTATATGATAGGCGAATAGCTTAATCTATTGACGAAATAAAGGAACTACTACTAATCCCGGGAACTATTGTACTTTTAAAGTGTAGCGCTTGATGATCTATGTTTATAAACAGGCATGTAGATGACTCTATTCAATAAACATGAAATTTATTCATTCAGAATTACTCTGCTTAAATCGTTAAACAAAGGATTAGCGCAATATTGCTACACTATTTATATCATCGACACATATATGATCAAAGGAAAGGCATACCATAAACATCCAATAGTGGAAGGAATACGGAAATGCTATTAAAACACATACATATATTCGATAATAGCAAAGGTAATTAAATAACAATTCATATGAAAAGAATGGATAACAGACATAGATAATAGTACCATATGAGCTGATAAACACTCCCAATATCAATCGCTATCTATGATTCTTCCTTCAACGCAGAAATACTTCCAAACAAAGACAGTAGTGCACATTTGCATAAAAGCTTCCTTGTCGAAATTAGAATAACTGGTCCAGTTTTATAAAAGAATATGGCTGAAGCACAATAGTGCAACTTCAGTCTTTTAGTCAAGTACAAAACTTTACGACCCTTTCTAAAAACATGAAAGGGTCTATAAATACCTAATTAAGCTAACTATCTATGAAACTGAAATCCTACTTAATTGGTATCAATTGATTTTGATAATATTTTCCTCAGCAATCTGGCAGTCGGCGGCATGAATCATCAAGCAGGCTGTTTGCCTTTAAATCTGAGCTGACTTATCGCAAGCATTGGCTCCACTTCGGGTGGTTTGTTGAGGCGAGTGCTGAGCTGGGCGGCATAGGTGGCATCCTGAATATCGGGGATAATATACCCGATTGCATCTGTAAGGCACTTGAGGGCAGCTCTCTGAGTGTGTGGTTTTACCAAGAAGAACCAATAGGTGTCCCACGTTAAACTGTTAATTCCAGCAATTAACCTTCCCTTTTCCTCTAGATCCGGATAACATGACTGCTCCAATGTTTTCATCGCGGTCAATTTTCCTGGTGTGCATTGGGAAATCATGTTTGACAAGTAGAGGGTGTTATTGACTAATTCAACTAGATTGCTTGAAGTTGATTTGCATCTTGAAACTACCCTCTCTGCTTTCATTAACTGGGACTGCTATTCTGTAAATAGTATATCTTTATGTGACTCTAAAATTCTTCGTAAATTTACCGCTTGTCCTTGATCAGAATCTTGCCAGTCAAGAAATGTCGCTATCATTTCTTCAGATTGATCCAATTCCGTCCTATCCTTTTCTACTTTTTCGCTTATGGATGCCGTTAGCGATTTCTTGACATAGAAGCTTAATTTGGGCTATCAATGCAGTATCTATCTGTAGCACTTCTATTCTGAATTCAGTTACTTGTGGAACACCCTTTGTTTTCTCGAGCTGTGCTGATAGTTGAGCAATTTGCTCATCTTTTGTTTTTAACATCTTTTCATTTGCTGCTTTCAACTGTGCCAAGGCCTCTGATAATTCTTTCTGCTTCTGGATTGCACTGTGGTCAATCCTTTGTTTTTCTGCCTGCAATTGTTGGGTTAATTGATTGTTTAATTGTTGTTGTGTCAACAATTGCTGTTCTGCCTGCTCCGCTTTTTGCTTTGCTTCAGTTAGCTGTGCTTGTAATGAGAAGATTTCCTGGTCTTTTGTTTTCAGTAAAAGACTTACCTCCGATGCCTTATCTATTTTTGCTGCTGAATAGGCTCCAGCATATTGTGACAGTTTTGTAAGGTCATCAGAGGGGTCAAATTCCTCCTTCCAAACCACATTGCCCGTGACCGTCTGTTCTGGGAAAAGAGAAGGTTGATCAGGCCTTCTTCTCTTCCTCTGTTGTTTTACTACAACTTTATGTCTTGGGCTGTAGAAGACATCCAAGGGAGGAATTTCTTCTACCTGCAAAATGATTTGATCGGAGGGGTCCTTCGGTATTATCTCTACTTCTTTTGAAATGGGTGGGCCGTTGGTTCCACTTAGAACCTGTTGTGAAGTGATTTCCTGTGTGTCTGTTGCTTTAGAGGTTTCAGTGTTCTTGGAACACTCCAGACCACTGATAATATAATCAAATTGCTGCCACTGCTGGAGCAATTTAGGATCGATATGAGTATCCACATTTATTTCAATGTTGGTCTATTTTTTCTCTTTAGTCTGGGTCTCCTCCCGCACTTTCCCCTGCTCTTTCTCCTGCTCTTTCTCCTGCTCTTTCTTCTGAGTTTCCTCCTGTGGCTTCTCTTGTTCTTTTGTTGAAACCGGAGGTTGCTTTGACTGTTGCCGTTCAGGCTCGCTTGATGATGTTGTTGGGGTTGTTGCTAATAGATCTAGAGGCAGAGTTTGCAACCTCTATTCTCTAAGTCTGTTAAATTCAATCAACCCTTCATCTTGATATTTCATTCTGGCAAATGCTTTAACTTGCATTATTGACTCAGCTGAAGAGAACAGGTCGTCAAACATATCTTCTTTATGATCAAATTTTGACAATTTGGCCTGTTCGAGTGCATTATAGGCGACTTTGTTTGGATCAAATTGCCTATTGGGGAGAGTTGCTAGAGTTAATGATTTCATTTTAGTAGCTTCTTTCTCTGCATGTTTGAGATCATGCAAGGTATAAACACCGCATCTCAAAGGAAAAGAGGGCCAGCCCTATTTTTTATTTTTCTTGAGAGTCTGTGTAACACTCTCAGCAATAATCTGGTAAGCTATTTCCCTCGCCAGCAGTTTATCAGGTATGTACAAAGGAAGGACGTGAGGTTCGGCTTGGCTTCCAAAAACTCTTATATAAGTGAACTTCTCCTCCCCGAACCATCTTCCTACTGATGTTAAGTCAATTCCGGCTTGATAAGAAATCTTGGGAGCAGGTTTATCAAAAATAGAATAACGAATAGGTAACATAAAGCCATTGCAGACTTGGTATAAATGGTGCTTATAGAAGGATTTCCACAATTTCTAATGGTATATATGAATCGGCATGGGGTCTTGTGGAGTCCACCTCCATCCGAGCACAGGAAATTCAGAGTTAAAACACAAGGTGTCTAAAATATAGGCACTGTAATAGAATGGGGGAATTACCCTTTCAGTAATACGGGTCTTATTTCTAAACTAAAGGACAGCAGTTGCTAGTTTATCTGAGAGAATAGTGGCCCAATCCATTATTTCACTATTGCATGCCGCTTCCATCAAGGGAACCATTTCTATAGTGAAATTAGAAGAGTCGTGCAATCCCCACAATCTACACATCATTATTCTAGCATAACAATAAGGAGAACATAGGGAATCAACTGAGTACTTACTGGAAGATTCATGTTTGTGTTTTGCTGGATTTTGTCTCCAATCCCGGATGGGTTCGGATTCCACCTAATTCTCTTTTCAGAATTTCTCCAAGAATACCTTGTTGTACTTCTTCTCTGGCTCAGGAAAATGATACATTTTCCTTAAATCATCAGCCTTGAATGACTCGAAAATCCTCCCGTCTTTGGTGCAGAAGGTTCTGTCCATGATCGGGATTTCCTCAATTGCCCATCGCACTACATCTGTATATGGGAGAATTTTCTCCCGAGATGCTATCCGATGAAGGAAGGAGTCAGCCAGGTCCTTTAAAGTACCATCAGATTTCCGAGTTGAATCTGCAGAAGCTTGTACTGTTGTCACTTTGGGTTCTTCGACTTCAATCAGGTTGTAGGTACTTTGCCAAGTAGTTCTGTCGAGACCAGAACATGTAGTATCAGATATCAATCCTTTATTTTTGTTTGTTGGATCAGCGATGGCTTGTCCTGTGGCTGGCGCAACGGAAGCGACTGTGGTTTTCTTAGATTTATTCCCCATTCTGTTTGAGTTTTCCTCTTTGGATGAATTCTGCACAGAGGTGAAAATGAACGTAACACAGAGAGTTGACAATGAAAACCCAATATGAGAAAGATAAATTGATCAATGCGTGGTGAGGGATTAGCTTTCAAAATGGCCGCGAATACAATCTATGGGAGGTTTCAGAACTTATTATTACATTAAATGGCCATTTAGACCTCCCAATCCTTTAAATCCCCATCATATCATTAATCGGCCGAATGATTCGTTTAAGCGTGCCTTGGATGTTTTGGCGGTTGAGCGGAGGTAAATCACTGTTTGACAGATCAAGTTTTTAATATGAATTGATCGTAATATCCCTCAGTCTTAACGGCTTTTTGAAATCTGCGCTTTTGGCTTTATCGCATTCGGGCGTCAGGGAAAGCTTAACTTCTTATGTTGGCACCTTTTGAAATCCCCGATTGCCGATAGCGATATCGCATCGCATCGGGAGTATGGGCGCTCTATGAAAATATGGATAACATACTGCCGATCGCCGATAGCGAAATCGCATCGCATTGGTGTGAATGGCCTGGGGCGCTTTAAGAACATGCATAGAGTATTGCCAATAGCCGATAGCGATATCACATCGGCGAAAATCATTGGGCCATCAACTTATGCTCCCTATGTCATTGCGATATGCGATCTTGCGATCGCTTTATCGCAATGATCAAAGATTGATTATTTGTTTTATTATGATCAAAATGGGTTTATCGAAAAGGTTTTCATTTTGTTTTCGGACCTTTTTGAACAATATAATATTGATACCAATCAAAACAAAAAGGGACCCATTTCATATGATATTTTTTTTAAAGAAATAATGATAAGAAATGGGTGGTTGTTGTAAAGCACAACAATTGGCGATTCGCTGGAAGAAACAGTTATCTCTGAAAAGTACGGGAATACTTAAACTTTTCCAAAATAGAGTTCTCATTAAAGGGAAAAGATTCTAATATAACTAGGTATATTTGCATTCTAAATAAAATAAAACTATCTTTGTTAATTTCCTCTCTTGTTTAAAATTAGATACATTCTAAGTTTTAAATTGGCGTTTCTTGGTTTATAATGATAAAATAGAGAACCTTTCCAAATCAGCTTTTAGAATTGACTCCTTTGTCATAGGTAGAGCCTTTGCTGCCAGCAAACGTTCATAGTTTCGACAGGGATACCTTTAAACCAGGTTATTGTCCACGGTCCCATCCACTTAAGAGTGTGATTAACAGAATGAATTCAAAACATGTTTTCATATTTTGTATTTCCTTTCATTTTCTGTTATTGCTAAGACAAAAAGCCATTGTCCTGGTTTGGTGGCCAGCTATTAACAATGCCATTCACTGGTAGTAATTTAACCGAACAAGCTGGCTCGTGATGAGACCCCTTGTCTTAGAATTGTAAGCCATTACCCTATTTTGGTATGCAGTGTTGGTAATGTCGGTTAAACTATTTCCCTATGAACATGGTAAGCAGGCTTGTAATAAGACCTCTTATCTTTAATATCAGATTTCTTAGAATTACACTCTGAGTAACCATAATCTTTGGTGAATGGGATAGACAATTTTCTCCTTAAGAGTAAATGGATGACAAGGTAAGAGTTAAAGATGCTGAAGTTGGATTAGTTTCTGTTTTGATATTGATAACCCTTCTGTGGCCAATCTGAAAACATAAAATGATTTACAATACTTCTAAACTTCGAGAGGGGTTCACAAAAATTGAATTGTGATTTTGGGATGCAAGTATACCTAGTTTCCTAGAAATTTTTCCTCTTATGTAAGACTTTTATTATCTAAAAGTAAATATCCACACTACTTCTGTTGAGAAACTTTTTAAATACAGAAAATGTCAATGGGAGATACCTTATAACTTTATTTTCTAATGGTCCTACAAACTACAAAACTCTATTAAACTAAAAAGGAGAAGGGGTTACCTCCTCAATTAAAGAATTTCTTTAAGATAAGGCCATTAACAGAGAGAGAATCTCTCAAACCTGATAAATCTTGTAATATGAAGGTCGAATGGCCTATCTTCTCACAGATCTGAAATGGCCCAAGCCACATCTTCTGGAACTTGGTGTGTTTTCCCTTATCCTCATGGGCTTTGTCCCATTTCAGAACTAAATCACCGACTTGAAATTGTTTTGAACCGGATGAGACTGAATCAAAGGATGACTTGATGATTTGCTGATGTTTCACATGAATAACCTTGGCTTTTTCCCTTTCCTCTTCTAATTTTAGAATTTGGTCATGTCTAAACTGAATAGAAGAAGAAGGGCTTTCCTCAATAAACTGAACTAGGGCTAAGGAAGGTAGGACAAGACTAGTTGGTAGCACTGCTTCTTTTCCATACACGAGGTTAAACAGAGATGATCCTATAGAAGCCTTCTATTTTATTCTATCAGCCCATAGTGCGAATATTAAGGATTTGTACCATGTTTTATGGTTCTGTTCGATAGTTCGCTTAATAATTTTAATCAGATTTTTATTTGTAGATTCTGCTAAACCATTACCCTGAGGGTAGTAATTAGCAGAATATTTTAATTTAAATACTCTTTTAATAGCGAAATCAAACATAGCATTGCCTGAAAAATAAGATGCATTATAAAAAACAAGAGCATTTGGGACACCAAACCTGGTAATGATGAATTGATCTATGAATTCAATGATTGCACCAGAATTCGTTGTCTTCAAAGGAATTGCTTCAACCCACTTAGTAAAATAATTGGTAGCAGTAAGGATATACTTATGTTGTTTGGAAGAATGCGGAGTAATTTCCCCAATGATATCCAATCCCCATTGTTCAAATGGCTGTTCAATGTTGACCGGCTGCAAAGGGAAAGCTGATTTTCTTTGTCTTCCACTAGAAGTTTGACAATTTTGGCATTTCCTCACATATTCATGAGCATCTCTAAACAGAGTGGGCCAATAGTAGCCAGCATGAATGATTTTATGGGTTGTTGTGTCAGCTCCAAAATGTCCTCCTGCTGGTCCATCATGTAATTCCTGCAAAACATTTTGCGCTTCAGGTTTTTCTAGGCACCTTAATAAGATTGAATCATGATTTCGCCTAAAAAGCACATCATCAATAATTGTAATTTTTTTTTCTTTCAATCTAATGTCCCTTTTGTTTTTGTAAGACAGGTTAGGAGGTGCATATCCATTTTTCAAATAAAAGATTAAGTCAACATATTGTGACTCAGAATCAGTAATACTTATTTGGTTGATATCTTTGGTTTGATCTGTATCACTTGATTCTGGAATGTTGGATGCTCCTGCCAATAACCTGCAAAAACCTTGACCTCGAACAATCTTTGCTGGTTTAATTTCTAAGTCATATTCTTGAAGTGCTGTAACCCAATTTGCCCTTTTTTCACCTAGTTCCCTTTGGATCAATAGTTGCCTTACTGTGGGGAAAGGAACTATAACTTTGGTGTGAGCTTTTAAAAGGAAGGGTCTGTAATGTTTGACAGCTTTATATACAACAAAGGCTTGTTTTTCTACTTTGGAGTAATTCAATTCAGCACCCTAAAGATTTGAACTATAGAATGAAATGGGTGCTTCCACATTGTGACCATTGAGTTGCGTGAGTACTGCTGCATAAGAAAAGTTGGATGCGATAGTATACAATGTAAAATGATTAGAAAAATTTGGAGTATTTAAGGCTGGGGCATTGATTATTGATTGCTTGATTAAATCAAACGCTTCCTTTTCTGCTGATCCCCACTTAAAGACTGAATTTTTCTTAATCATAGTTTGAAGTGGCAAAATAATTTGAGAAAAATCTGGAACGAATCTTTTGACAAAATTGATTTGGCCTAGAAATGACTGCATGGATTTTTTATTATGAGGGAAAGGGATTTTAGAGATTTCTTTGGTCCGATCAGGATCAATATAAATACCATCTTTAGACACGATAAAGCCTAAAAGATTTCCTTGGTCAAGAGCGAAGAAAGATTTTTTAGGGTTAAGAGAAATGCCATATCTATTGCAGCGTTGAAAGATTTGATTTAGATCATGCAAATTATTTGACCTCTCTTTGTAAAATACAATAATATCATCTAAATAGACGACTACTGTTCTATTAATCAACCCTTTAAAAGCTATATCCATTGCTCTTTGGAACGTCGCTCCTGCATTGATAAGTCCAAAAGGAATTTTCTGGTACGCGTATGTTCCCCAGTTTGTTCTGAATGTGGTTTTAAGCTGGTCATCAGGATGAACTAGAACTTGGTTATATCCTGAGAAACCATCTAGAAATGACATTAACTCAGAGCCTGCCACTGATTGGAGTATCTGCTCCATGGTAGGTAATGGGAAATTGTCTTTTAGGCTTGCCTTGTTCAAATTTCTGAAATCAATACAAATCCTAATGTCGCCATTTTTCTTTCTGACTGACACCATATTGGAGACCCAGTTTGAGTGCCGAACGGGAAAAATAATCTTAGCTTTCAAGAGTTTGTTAAGTTCGGATTTTATTTGACTCTCTAAGTTCGGATGTATTTTCATCAACTTCTTCTGAATTGGTTTTTGATTGGGAAGCATTGGAATGGTATGCTGGACGATGGACGTATCATATGTCTTTAAATCATCGTATTTCCAAGCAAAAACCTGTTTATTTTTCCTTAACAGTCTAATGAATGCCTCCTTCTCTTCCAAGGAAAGTCCTAATCCTAAATTAATGTTTTGAGGAGTTTGCTCAGTGCCTAGGTTTATTAATTCAAACCTTAGGGTAGAACTATGGAGCTTTGCATTAGTCACAGGTTTAAACCTGTCTTTAATATCATAAAGATCCTCAAGCTTTACCACAGGCTTAGGGATTGAATTTTCCTCAGGTTTACCTCTCATTTGAAGGTCATGCTCATTTTCCTCGATGATTTGATCATCATAGGACTTTTCGGAAGTTAAGAACTGCAAAATGTCTTCATCATGGTTAAATACTCTCCAATTTGTGACATTGTCAGGAATTGATGGCCTAAAAAGCAACTCTACTGAAAATCTATCTGGGCTGTAGTCTTCGGAAGGTAGGAGCTTGGAAGCGACATTGGCTAGCAGGTCGGCTGCCGAATTTTGAGACCTGGGAATAGAAGAAATATTGAATGCCAAAAAGTGGGAGGTAAGTTCTTGTGTCAGCGATTGATAATGCTTGAGATGGGTGGAAAGACAATGAATTGTATTCCTTACCTGTTTGATAATAATTTCAGAATCTCCGAACACTTTCAAATATTGGACCTTGAGGCCGATGGCTTTATATAGCCCTTGGACTAAGGCTTCATACTCTGCTGTGTTATTTGTGCATTCAAATTCTAACCTACAGGACAACATTGTTTTTTCCCCTTGTGGGCTAATCAAAATACATCCTGCTCCTGAGCCCTCACTAGATTTGGACCCATCGAAATATAACGACCAAAATAAAGAAGTATTAACAAATTTATTTACAGTTTTCTCAGCACCATTGAAACATCTAGACCTATCTGTTTGTGAAAAATTCTCAATCTGAGATGCAAAATGGTTTACTGAGAAAGGGGATGGCTGGGCGGCGAAGTTGCCAAAGAATGACTCTGATGAATAGTTCCCCAAAATGTTATTATTAAATGTTATTCATTGGTTTTCTTGCTCAAACTCAGTAACTATATGGGTCATATGTTTTTCTCGATCAATCCTTATTTGATTTGGCTTACCCTTATAGGGAAGCCACATATGTGACCAATCAGTAGAAATATACCCATGTAGTTTCTCAGACCAATCCCTGCTCAAGATCAAACCGTAAAATTCAGGTATATCGACTATTAGTATATCAATCCTTTGTACTATTCTGGGATCAACAGATAACCTGATAGTTACGGAATGAATCTCTCCTAAAACATGTACTTTGGTCCTGTCCAATTGTACAATATGAATAGCAGACTTCTGGGGTTCAATGTTCAGTTTGGAACAAACTGAAGTTGGCATTATGTTAGAAGATGCCCCTGAGTCAATCAAACAGTTGTGTAGGTTTCTATTGTAGATCTCATAGGTTAGAAGGAAAGGTGGAGTATGAGAGTCTGATCTATCTCCTATTAGGACTGCATCAGTAGCTTCAACCATACTAGAAGGTGGATGACCTGTATCACAAGCAGCTTTAGCACTAGGAAGAGGTGAAGTGGGAACATCATTAAACTCTTTGAGAAGCAATTTCTGCTGATGTTTTAATTTTCTAAGTTCAAACATGGTAATGTTTGCCTTAGTTTTCTTCATATCATCAACAATATTGTAATCCATCGAATCGGATACTACCAGAGTTTTAGATGTTGAAGGAGTATTTGATGTTGAAGGTTGGTTTTGAGGGACCGCTGTAGGTGGCTTCTTTGTAGATACTTTTTCGTTTGTTGTAGCAGCACCTGCACTCCTTTTCTTTGAAGTTGCCTGAACAGGTTCGGAGGTACTTTTACTCCTAGTAGTGACAGGGAACGCTTCTTCTTCATTATCGGAATCGGAGTTGGGTAGTATGAAATCCCACATCCCGTGACATTCAACAATCTCCTCTTCTTCATCAGTAGGTGTAGCTGTTTCTTCTTCTCCTTCTTCAAGATCTGAATCCGCATTTGATATAACATTTGGTGGTTTTGATTCAGTTTTCTTATAATTTCTAAAGGGTCTTTTGGTTGAGGTTTCGGCTACCTGTTTCTTGATTTCAACCATTTCATTTGACAAAGTCTTGAGGACCTTTTGCAAACCCTCCATGTCATATGGATCTTTTGGGGTTTTCTTCCTAGAATCATCTTTAAAAGAAACTTTTTTGGCTTTTCTGTCTTCCAGAGCAGCTTTCTTTTCTAGAGCATTAATGCGTTTCTCCACGACAAGTGCTTCTTTCATGTTTTCAGCTAAAGTAGGTTTCCCAGCCCTGTCTACAAAAATAGCTATATTGGCAGGTAGGGCGGTTATATACCATTCGCTTCGGATTTGTTCACTTGGTTTGGAGGCCGTCGGGATTTTATTTAAGAGTTTATTGAATCAGGCATTAAATTCCTTAATTGGTTCCCTATGCTCTATCCTAAGATTGGAGAGATCGTTTATTAGTGTAGCCAAAGACCTATCATCTCCATACTTGGTAAGAAACTGCTCTTGGCAAGTGTTCCAACTGGTAATGGAACTAGAGGGTAAAGAAAAATACCAGGATCCTGTTGATCCTTGCAAGGTATAAGGGAAAAGTCTAACAATAACATCTTGTTCTGTTACTCCTTTCAAGTTGACTGCCAACATGAAGTTATTAATGTGTTCCTCAGCTTGGGTCCCATCATCTAGGTTGAACTTGGGTAGCCATTTTTCAGGAGCATCAGGTAATGCATGCAATGGTGCAGGCATGTTGACTGCACCAGGCCTGGTCCATGGATCTGCCATTATAACAGTAGTAGCGGATGATGCTACTGTTGAAATTCCAAATGTCTGGGAAGGAAATAATGTTGCAGAGTGAGCAGATGGGGATGTTAAAGCTCCTAGTCCCTGATGAACAACAATATGTAATGAGGGAGTGGATGGTTGACTTCGCACAGGGGAAAGTGAGATGGAGGTTTAGGATGAAAGCTCTTCACTGTCAGATCCTTCAGTATATTTCTTCGCCTTTTTCCTTTTGGGTAAAGGGAACTCAGTAGGTTTAATACCGAGCTTTTCGCTCTGAAGTCTGGTGAGAGGGTGAGGTAGATTAAATTGCGAAGTCGCACTGCTTTGTGATACCTCAGATTTCTGTGGTGAAATCGAGAAGCTCTAAAGTTTGTGGATAAGAGACTGAACTTCAGGAGATTCAAGACTTAATTGTTCTGGAGTATGATGGGTGTGAGCAGTGGTAGTGGATTCCTCTTCTTCTTGTTTGAATACTGGAGAACCAGCATGCAATTGGGAAGTACGAGGAGATACGGAGGGAGAATTACTCTTAGAATGGCCTACAGATTTAGGTTTGCTTGCCCTTCACAGTTGAGGACCTCCTTCTAGCGCCAAAAATGTTGATGCCCTGAAAATCGTTGTATCAACATTGGGGGATAACCACCCGGTCTGGACCTTAGTACAACTCCTTTTCCGTTTGGAATGGTGGCTCCGACTGGGGATAATGGGACCAATTTCCCAGTAAATGGATAAACGGGATAAATGAATGATTGGTTAACTAATTATATGATAGGCGAATAGCTTAATCTATTGACAAAATAAAGGAACTACTACTAATCCCGGGAACTATTGTACTTTTAAAGTGTAGTGCTTGATGATCTATGTTTATAAACAGGCATGTAGATGACTCTATTTAATAAACATGAAATTTATTCATTCAGAATTACTCTGCTTAAATCGTTAAACAAAGGATTAGCGCAATATTGCTACACTATTTATATCATCGACACATATATGATCAAAGGAAAGGCATACCATAAACATCCAATAGTGGAAGGAATACGAAAATGCTATTAAAACACATACATATATTCGATAATATCAAAGGTAATTAAATAACAATTCATATGAAAAGAATGGATAACAGACATAGATAATAGTACCATATGAGCTGATAAACATTCCCAATATCAATCCCTATCTATGATTCTTCCTTCAACACAGAAATACTTCCAAACAAAGACAGTAGTGCACATTTGCATAAAAGCTTCCTTGTCGAAATTAGAATAACTGGTCCAGTTTTATAAAAGAATATGGCTAAAGCACAATAGTGCACCTTCAGTCTTTCAGTCAAGTACAAAACTTTACGACCCTTTCTAAAAACATGAAAGGGTCTATAAATACCTAATTAAGCTAACTATCTATGAAACTGAAATCCTACTTAATTGGTATCAATTGATTTAGATAATATTTTCCTCAGCAATCTGGCAGTCGACGACATGAATCATCAAGCAGGCTGTTTGCCTTTAAATCTGAGCTGACTTATCGTAAGCATTGGCTCCACTTCGGGTGGTTTGTTGAGGTGAGTGCTGAGCTGTGCGGCATAGGTGGCATCCTGAATATCGGGGATAATATACCCGATTGCATCTGTAAGGCACTTGAGGGCGGCTCTCTGAGTGTGTGGTTTTACCAAGAAGAACCAATAGGTGTCCCACGTTAAACTGTTAATTCCAGCAATTAACCTTCCCTTTTCCTCTAGATCCGGATAACATGACTGCTCCAATGTTTTCATCGCGGTCAATTTTCCTGGTGTGCATTGGGAAATCATGTTTGACAAGTAGAGGGTGTTATTGACTAATTCAACTAGATTGCTTGAAGTTGATTTGCATCTTGAAACTGCCCTCTCTGCTTTCATTAACTGGGACTGCCATTCTGTAAATAGTATATCTTTATGTGACTCTAAAATTCTTGGTAAATTTGCCGCTTGTCCTTGATCAGAATCTTGCCAGTCAAGAAATGCCGCTATCATTTCTTCAGATTGATCCAATTCCGTCCTAGCCTTTTCTACTTTTTCGCTTATGAATGCCGTTAATTCACATAGTAGCTCTGCCTGGGTGATTTGTTGACATAGAAGCTTAATTTGGGCTTTCAATGCAGTATTTATCTGTAGCGCTTCTATTCTGAATTCAGTTACTTGTGGAACGCCCTTTGTTTTCTCGAGCTGTGCTGATAGTTGAGCAATTTGCTCATCTTTTGTTTTTAGCATCTTTTCATTTGTTTCTTTCAACTGTGCCAAGGCCTCTGATAATTCTTTCTGCTTCTGGATTGCACTGTGGTCAATCCTTTGTTTTTCTGCCTGCAATTGTTGGGTTAATTGATTGTTTAATTGCTGTTGTGTCAACAATTGTTGTTCTGCCTGCTCCGCTTTTTGCTTTGCTTCAGTTAGTTGTGCTTGTAATGAGAAGATTTCCTGGACTTTTGTTTTCAGTAAAAGACTTACCTCCGATGCCTTATCTATTGTTGCTGCTGAATAGGCTCCAGCATATTGTCACAGTTTTGTCAGGTCATCAGAGGGGTCAAATTCCTCCTTCCAAACCACATTGCCCGTGACCGTCTGTTCTAGGAAAAGAGAAGGTTGATCAGGCCTTCTTCTCTTCCTCTATCATTTTACTACAGCTTTATGTCTTGGGCTGTAGAAGACATCCAAGGGAGGAATTTCTTCTACCTGCAAAATGATTTGATCGGAGGGGTCCTTCGGTATTATCTCTACTTCTTTTGAAATGGGTGGGCCGCTGGTTCCACTTAGAACCTGTTGTGAAGTGATTTCCTGTGTGTCTGCTGCTTTAGAGGTTTCAGTGTTCTTGGAACACTCCAGACCATTGATAATATAATCAAATTGCTGCCATTGCTGGAGCAATTTAGGATCGATATGAGTATCCACATTTATTTCAATGTTGGTCTGTTTTTTCTCTTTAGTCTGGGTCTCCTCCCGCACTTTCCCCTGCTCTTTCTCCTGCTCTTTCTTCTAAGTTTCCTCCTGTGGCTTCTCTTGCTCTTTTGTTGAAACCGGAGGTTCCTTTGACTGTTGCCGTTCAGGCTCGCTTGATGTTGTTGTTGGGGTTGTTGCTAATAGATCTAGAGGCAGAGTTTGCAACCTCTATTCTCTAAGACTGTTAAATTCAATCAACCCTTCATCTTGATATTTCATTCTAGCAAATGCTTTAACCTGCATTATTGACTCAGCTGAAGAGAACAGGTTGTCAAACATATCTTCTTTATGATCAAATTTTGATAATTTGGCCTGTTCGAGTGCATTATAGGCGACTTTGTTTGGCTCAAATTGCCTATTGGGGAGAGTTGCTAGAGTTAATGATTTCATTTTAGTAGCTTCTTTCTCTGCATGTTTGAGATCATGCAAGGTATAAACACCGCATCTCAAAGGAAAAGAGGGCCAGCCCTGTTTTTTATTTTTCTTGAGAGTCTGTGTAACACTCTCAGCAATAATCTGGTAAGCTATTTCCCTCGCCAGCAGTTTATCAGGTATGTACAAAGGAAGGACGTGAGGTTCGGCTTGGCTTCCAAAAACTCTTATATAAGTGAACTTCTCCTCCCCGAACCATCTTCCTACTGATGTTAAGTCAATTTCGGCTTGATAAAAAGTCTTGGGAGAAGTTTTATCAAAAATAGAATAATGAATAGGTAACATAAATCCATTGCAGACTTGGTATAAATGGTGCTTATACGAGGATTTCCACAATTTCTGATGGTATATATGAATCGGCATGGGGTCTTGTGGAGTCCACCTCCAGCCGAGCACAGGAAATTTAGAGTTAAAACACAAGGTGTCTAAAATATAGGCATTGTAATAGAATGGGGGAATTACCCTTTCAGTAATACGGGTCTTATTTATAAACTCAAGGACAACAGTTGCTAGTTTATCTGAGAGAATAGTGGCCCAATCCATTATTTCACTGTTGCATGCCGCTTCCATCAAGGGAACCATTTCTATAGTGAAATTAGAAGAGTCGTGCAATCCCCACAATCTACACATCATTATTCCAGCATAAAAATAAGGAGAACATAGGGAATCAACCGAGTACTTACCGGAAGATTCATGTTTTTGTTTTGCTGGATTTTGTCTCCAATCCCGTATGGGTTCGGATTCCACCTCATTCTATTTTTGGAATTTCTCCAAGAATGCCTTGTTGTACTTCTTCTCTGGCTCAGGAAAATGATACATTTGCCTTAAATGATCAGCCTTGAATGACCTGAAAATCCTCCCGTCTCTAGTGCAGAAGGTTCTGTCCATGATCGGGATTTCCTCAATTGCCCATCGCACTACATCTGTATATGGGAGAATTTGCTCCCGAGCTGCTATTCGATGAAGGAAGGAGTCAGCCAGGTCCTTTAAAGTACCATCAGATTTCCGAGTTGAATCTGCAGAAGCTTGTACTGTTGTCACTTTGGGTTCTTCGACTTCAATCAGGTTGTAGGTACTTTGCCAAGTAATTTTGCCGAGACCAGAACATGTAGTATCAGATATCAATCCTTTCTTTTTGTTTGTTGGATCAACGACAGCTTGTCCTGTGGCTGGCGCAACGGAAGCGACCGTGGTTTTCTTAGATTTCTTCCCCATTCTGCTTGAGTTTTCCTCTTTGGATGAATTCTGCACAGAGGTGAAAATGAACGTAGCACAAAGAGTTGAAAATGAAAACCCAATATGAGAAAGATAAATTGATCAATGCGTGGTGAGGGATTAGCTTTCAAAATGGCCGCGAATACAATCTATGGGATATTTCAGAACTTATTATTACATTAAATGGCCGTTTAGACCTGGCAATCCTTTAAATGCACATCATATCATTAATCGGCCGAATGATTCGTTTAAGCGTGCCTTGGATGTTTTGGCGGTTGAGCGGAGGTAAATCACTGTTCGACAGATCAAGCTTTTAATATGAATTGATCGTAATATCCCTCAGTCTTAACGACTTTTTGAAATCTGGGCTTTTGGCTTTATCGCAATTGGGCGTCGGGGAAAGCTTAACTTCTTATGTTGGCACCTTTTGAAATCCCCAATTTCCGATGCGATATCGCATCGCATTGGGAGTATGGGTGCTCTATGAAAATATGGACAACATACCGCCGATCACTGATAGCGAAATCGTATCGCATCGGGGTGAATGGCCTGGGGCGCTTTAAGAACATGCATAGAGTATTGCCGATAGCCGATAGCGATATCGCATCGGTGAAAATCGTTGGGCCATCAACTTATGCTCCCTATGTCATTGCGATATGCGATCGATTTATCGCAATGATCAAAGATTGATTATTTGTTTTATTATGATCAAAATGGGTTTATCGAAAAGGTTTTCATTTTGTTTTCGGACCTTTTTGAACAATATAATATTGACACCAATCAAAACGAAAAGGGACCCATTTCATATGATAATTTTTTTAAAGAAATAATGATAAGAAATGGGGGGTTGTTGTAAAGCACAACAGATTCCTAAAATGAAAGTTACAAAGATTTTACCTAGGTCCCTTGTTTGAGACTGAATTCTGGAGCATGAAAAAACCCTAAATTCTTCAGACCATATCTTAGAAAATATAGCGAAGAAATATCTAAAATTTTGGCACGAAGTTCACTAAGATTTTGGCTCGACCTTGTCGGAATTTTAGCTTATGAATATTCTTAGACAGAAAGTTACAGCGAAATTTCCATGATGACGTGTTTGAAGTAGTGAAACCCTAGAATCCAAAGCTTTGATACAAACTATTATGCAACCAACCCACAAAAAGATAGATCAACGACTTAAAAAGTATTCACTTTAAGGGGGAACCTCCTTTACATTACATAAATGAACAATTCTTAGATGATACAAATGACAAGGCCTCCTTTGTGTATATAGGAGTCTAAGGGGTCACAATATAATCATAGCCTAAGGATGTAAGGGCACAACAATAACAATAGTGGGCTTCTATGGGGAAAAACAATAACATGGGCACAAGAATAACAATAAGGTGGCTACACCAGCAATAAAAATAAGGGGGATACACTAGTATTATAGGGACCTAACACTTGTGGCATTGGAAAGAAGAATTAGAGGGTTGCCGTAGGAAGGAATTTCAAACCTCCAGAGGCTGAAATTACAAAGATGATTTTATCTTAATATAAAGCTCTAAAATGAAAGAAAGAAAAGGTGTGTATTTATTTATTTATTCAAAATTTGCATTAACAATTTTTTGAAAAATCAATTTGAAGTAATTCAAAGGGCATAGTAAAGCATAATTATCATTATTTGGTTGCATTGTTCCTCACAACAAGAAAATGGATACTCCTAGTAAGTAACTAAAAAAATCTATTATTATGCATGAAGAAGAGGAAGAAATGAAACATGATATATCAAAATTACAAGACCAAGTCCAACAAGTTTCCCTCTCACAAAGAGTAACCAAAAACGAATTGGAAGTGATGATGAATGTTAAGATGGATGGTTTAAAAGAGAACATGGATGGTTTAGAATAAAAAATAAAAAGGGACACGGAAGGTTTGAAGGGTGTTTTAAAAAAAAAAATGGAAGGTTTGAAGGATGGTTTAAAATCGGAAATGGAAGGTTTGACAAAGTTGCTATAGGAAATGATTCCTAATGGCGACAAGGTATTCCATGAAACTCATGATGAGAACAAAAATAATGTGAATCATGATTTTAGAGATTCTAAATTTGGGTTGAAGACTAACCACATTCCAAAGATTTATATGAGGAAGTTTGATGGCAAGGATCCAGTAACATGGATACTACAGATGGATCAATTCCTTGATCTACATGATGTGTAACACACACAAAAGGTACACATTGCATATTTATATTTAGAACCCAATCAGTTTGTGTTCTATTAATGGACTTCGTTTTGGTGAATCTCTTGTAACTTGGTCAATTTTTATGGATAAATTGATAACACATTATGAGGATACAACGAAAAACACCTTATTTAGTCAATTGATAAATATCAAACAAAAGGGTTTAATGGCAGAGCACATTGGGGTCTTCCAAAGATTGCATATCAAGGTAATTGATATTCCCGAGGAGCATATGGTTGATGTCTTCATATGCACTTTAAAGGAAATTATCCAACATGAGGTTCTCCTTTGGGAACCTAAGTCATTGGAGAATTCATTTAGTGTGGGAATAAAGTTGAAAGAAAATTTATAGCAACAAGGAGCTCTACCACTCATAACTATAAATATGGAAGTGTTGTCGTTCCTACCCTTTCACAACTTACAAGGTTGGAACCACAACAACTGGAAGAAAAAAAAGAAAAAGGGATTTTTACTGTTGTGATATCAAATACACTAAAGGTCATAAGCGTGCTGAGAAGAAATTATTTTACATAGATTGTGAAGATGAGGACTAAAAGGAATAAGAAACATCAAAAGAATAATATATACACCAGGAACCAAAATTAGGGGCTAAAAAAGAATAAATGAATCTGACCATATCTTGTAAATTATTGAAAGGAATTAACACTCCTAAAACTCTCACGATAGAAGGATATATCAAGAAGAAAAAGGTAATAGTATTTATTGATTCAGGTGGTAACCATAATTTTATTCATTGTATGATAACCAAGGATTTGAATTGGTTTCTATACACAGTTGCTGGCTTGTGGGGGTCTGAACCAGGTTCGGCGTTAGTTAGCCAAACAAATCCATACACTACTGGCCCTTTCGGCGTCAGCGCACGGAGCACGGACTGAAGTCTCACCCGAAGCAGTATGGAGGGATGCTGGAACCAAGTTTCTGCATCTATGAAATGGATGTGATGTCATTTTATTCTAGCTATTCCTGCCTGTGCACAAATTTCTTAGCTCTCTGGTCCACCCTTCAATACCTTCGTGAAAGGATACAATCGGCTTCTACGCAACCCTAACCTAGGGCTGATATACTTTCACGTTGCTAAGGCAACAAACTGTGATATTTCCCAACTATGCTAAGCATCTTACTTATCTTAATTAATATATTTTAATTATCTTTGCGTAAACATATGTGCTTAGTTGCAGTCACTTATCCAACACAATTATATATTTTAACGTATCATATAAGTATTATTAGTGAAATTCATACCCAATATAACAAGATGCATACACAGGAAATAAAGACACAAAAATTGTAGAATACTTCTCTTTATTGATAATTCCAAGCAATTTACAGACTTGACCTACCCTGCGTACTCAACTACAGGGGGTCTGTGCACTTAGTTGCGGACTTCTAGGTCTCTGCACACTCAGCTGCAGAGCCTCTACCTACGCTACAACCCAAAAATTAGACTTCTACTCAGAGCTATCTCTCATACGTCATATCTTGCTTGATTCCATTCTTCTATCTTAATCTAATTCCTCTAACTACTTAGAGCTTAGCTCTATTTATACAATCCCATGGTCTGCAGACTATGGGTAGATCTTCTACAGTCTACATTACATTTTCAAAATAAGGTTAGACAATGTTATGACTCTTTAACAACTATGCGCTCCGTGACCAAAAGATGCAGAGTCTTTACATTTGGATTACAAAATTGGACCAAAATCTAGGCTTTTAGCCCCAAAACTGTCCTTGGGGGATCCCGTGCCCAACAGGCTCCCAACACAAACATCATGACTTTCCCTTGAGTCACTCTGCAAGTGCAGAGATCTTAGTGCGAAGACCTCCCAGCTTCATTTGGATCACCGCAACATCAGCAACACACTGAACGGCCGCCTGCTGGACTTCTTCCACGTGTTGTTTGGTGACTGCTACTGAACTTCTGCTCTGAATCTTCCGCTGAGCTGCCTACAGTTTTGCGAACTTTCCTTCAATGGAGGCTATGATCGCGTAAGCCTCATCTATCCATGGTTGTAGGTGCACTTTTAAGACTGCTTCTTTATGCCAAGTATCATCCACGTGTTCCGTGAGCGCCTTTGCCTCTTGCAACTGTGCAAGCCTATGCGTAAGGGAAACCATCTTCATGGTCCCTTTTACCTCGTCATAGCTCTGTTGTAGCTCACACGCCTTTGTCTCTAGGCACTCTACATTCAGGTCCCCCTAAAGGGTGGTTAGGACCTCGAATGACTGTTCAAACAGTTGCATGTAGTCTGCCACTGCACTGTGAATCACCGCCATTACTGTTATAACAATGGTGGTACACTGTTCCCTGACATTCGACAGAATTGAAGGCTGAGCCTTCAACTACAGTTCTACGATCTATAGGTTCAACTCGAGCTGAACCATGGCCATCTCTACTCTAGCGTCGCACACCCCTATCGCCGACTTGCAGACACGTGCCTCCATCGATTCTTCTACCTGAATGCCTAACTTCGGGACCATATAGCAGGCTTCCTCTACTACCTGCATAATCTTCTTGATCTTCTCCACTACCTCATTGCATTGCAGGCCCAACTGCTCAATGTTGATGCACTGCTCGCTCATCACCTATAGAGCGTGACTCTCCCGGGCCCTGAGTTTTGTGGTGACTCCATCCTGTAAGAGGTAGAGCATCTCCCAAGGGAGCATGGCCATGTTCAATCCGACACCTTTCAAACTGCTGACCGTGGGCTTGTCAGCCTCCTTCTCTGTAGTACGTTCCCCATCTGGTAGCACTATCGTGTTGGTCGCCCTTGTGTGCAACATCTCCTTGGCAACTAAAGTGCTGATCACGAGGCTGGTGGACACTGTGCCAAGCTGTAGAGTGCATATCTGTAACTCCTGCAACTCTATCTGGAGAGCCCCCAATACCAACTGCTTCTGCTCTTTGAACTATTGGAGGGCCCCCGCGGTGACATCCCTCACCGTTTCTCCGATATCATGCAAATCCCCTCCATTGAGGG
The DNA here is from genome assembly GCA_031772625.1 of Pinus tabuliformis. Classification (NCBI taxonomy): domain Eukaryota; kingdom Viridiplantae; phylum Streptophyta; class Pinopsida; order Pinales; family Pinaceae; genus Pinus; species Pinus tabuliformis. Next base: position 315,469,204 of record CM062815.1, on the reverse strand, counting down.
TGATTGGGTCAAAATATGTCTTGTATGCCTTTGTTTTCTTTCGCGGCATTGCCAGCTCCATGGTCACGGATGCTTGAGTTGGGTGGATGTTGTATGTGGGTCCACACCACCTTGTTCTGTCTTTTTTTCTGCCTAAGTTTGGGGCGAAGGTGACTTCTTTCCTTCGTGCTCGGCTCCTCCTGTTTGTTGTAGTTTAGCCAATTTCGTAGCGTTACGTGCTACCTGGGCCTTAGCCTTTCCTTCATCCTTTCTGCGCTTTTCCGCTAGCTACGCCATTCGTAGCTTTGTCTCTTCCTTCTTGTGCTGCGCAGCGGATTTTTCCACTTCCACCACGGAGCCAGATGGAGTGCGCCACTCCGGTGGCCAAGAATCAAGGACTGTGAAAATTACATCATCATTTTCTAGGTGCGGTAGGTTATGCCATGTCATCATAGGGTCCTTCCACACCCTAATAAAACATGGTGGAAATCCGCTTTGAACTCTGCAAAGCTCTTGAAACTGGCATATACTGTGGGTGACAACTACGACTTGCAATTGATCCCCATCCTAATGCTCATCTCCATTAAGACCCAAAAGATCTTACTGTCTTTTATCCGCTACACATCCTTGGTCGCCGAGAACGAAGTGTACTTCACTGCCTCTAGAAGGTCCAATGCGACCAAAGGGAATTGGCTACCTTTGGGTAGCTCCCATGCCACCAGTACGATTGACAAGAGGAGCCATGTGTAGTGAAACGTTTTGTCTTGCTCCCATGCCTCGCAACAGTTCACAAGGAACTCATCGCATAAATAGTTCACCCAATTGAGTTGGATGCCTTCCGCACATTGGGCTACTAGTGCAATCTCAGCTGTGGGCACCTCATCCATGCAACACTTTCACATCACTTTTCCTGCTTGTATTTGTGTCATGACCTTGACTGCAGGGTTGTTAATGCTGGAGATGGCATATCCTTACTTCTTCTTCTCCAACTTGAACTTCTTCTTCATCACTTCCACAAGGGCCAACTCGCCACCTTTTCGTTCTGAAATATTGGCTAGATCCTCCCCTGAGTAAGGCGTCCGTGTGATTCGATGAATCAAGTGGTCTATGATGGGAATGGGTTCCTCCAGCCACAAACACCCATCATACACCAAACAGAGTAGTTTCCTAATGACAAAGATGGTCACTGGGATGTGGTGGTAATGCGGCACCCAGAGCAGGTTTAGTAACCCAGCTTTCTATACACCCATGAGCCATTTACGTGGCTCCAATTCAATCATTCTAGCCATCACGTCAATCTGTCAGTGCATTAGTTGCTCAATCACTAAATGTGGGAATTTCTCATGATCCGTGAGGTCCCAATCTTCAAACTTCAGTACAAGAACTCACCCTAAGTGCGGCCCCTCAAAAATAATATCATCTAGGAGCAATAGGGTTTGCAGAGAGCTCTTGCTCTCATCTATGTCCTTCGGCACTTTGGCTTTGCCCTTGCATGGAGGAACATATTCTGGCAGCTTGGTAATAGGGTCCACACCTTGGGTTTCAACTTCCATCTCCTCATCCTCTTCTTACACCAGGATTTCTTCAGATTCTTCCTTGCTGGCCTCCAGATTAATAGCCTTCCCCTTTTACTACAAGGTGATCTTGGTCCTATATGGGTTTTGTGGTGAGACGCAAATCGGGATCATAACCTACTTATCCTTCTTAGGTCTCAGTGTTCTGGGTGATTTAGGGACCTCAAATATTATTCCTACACTCTCTGGAGGTTCTACTACCGCGATTTCCAGTGCGACTTCCTCGGCTATCACTATTCCTGTGTCCATGGCTTTTGCGAGTGCTGACATAGCGCTATTCCACAATTCTTGCAGTGTATCTGGTAGTTTCTCAAACAATGAATTCACTTTCATAGTATCAAATAGGTCTCAATTCATGTATACTTGAGCGCACAACAACTCAGTTCTCAAATTGCCAAGTGTTTGCCACTGGATAGCCACTTCTAATTTATAGTCCTCTTTGAATCCAAATTCGACTGTTCCCCCCACATTCGGCCCATTAATGCTAGATTGGTGACAGATTTTCATGAATCTAACCCATAAATATCGCCTTAAATTCCTGCCACCCACTCCATTTGGCCTCAAACCGACCATCAAATTGTGAATAGTGACTTTAACAGTCACTTTCCGGCAGACCTACGCGCTAGCGCAGCTGTCTTCGCGTTTTCGCGGACCCTGTGACACTTCGCTGCTTCGCGCAGTCTTGAAATTGCGCAACTTTTGGGCAGTGTATTTTATAGTCCTGTGCCTCCTTTCAACTATCTAGAGTGCTAAGACTGTGCTTCTGTCAGCTAGTTAGATGGTCACGCCATCTGTGTATGGCTCCAAATGACTGCCATTCACCTTTCCTGGGAAGGGATCTCCATTGAACTTAACCAACTGGACCGTGCCACCGTTGGTAATCTCCTTAATAACATACGGTGCAAACCAGTGCATCCTGAATTTTCCAAGGAATTTATCAAACTTACTGCCATATAAAAACACCAAGTCATTCACCTTAAAGGTGCACAATTTAATATGTTGGTTATGCCATGCCCTTTTGCGCTGCTTTTAGAACTATTGGTGAAATCCAGCCAAAAATATCTCTTCTTCAAGTTCATCCAACTGCACGAGCCTATCTTCTACTGCTCCATGATTTGTCATACCTGTGAGTGCTGCTATGCAGAGACTAGGCATGATGTATTCCATAGGCATTATGGCTTCAACGCCGTATACCAGCCTAAAGGGTGTTTGTCCTGTTAACTTCCTACACATCATCCGATAAGCCTAGAATATTGCAGGTATGTGTGGGTCCCAATCACTTTGCTGAGCATTGCATACCTTGTTCATCACATTTTTAAGCACATTGTTGAATGCCTCCACTGTCTTGTTAGCCTGTGGGTGATAAGGTGTGCTCTTTTGATGATACACCTGAAACCCTTCCGTCAGCGCACTGATCATCTCATTCAGGAAATGCGTACCACGATCACTCGTCAAGATCTTTGGACATCCAAATCGTGTCAATACATGTTCAAATAAAAACTTCGCAATAGTCGCGCCCGTGCAATCCTTCACCAGCTGTGCTTCTGCCCAATGAGTCAAGTACTCAGTCACAATGATAATATACCTCATGCCTCTCTTTCCTTGGGGCTAAATAAGTCCTACAAAATCTATTGCCCACTTTTCGAAAGGTTGCAACATCATTTGTGGATTTAAAGGTATTTCCTCCCTCCGTGATGGCCTACCTGTTCTTTGACATATGTCGCATGCCTTGCAATATGCTTTTAAATCCTGATGAAGGGTTGGCCACCACAAGCCTGCATGTAGAATCTTTTGTGCAGTTGCTCTTCCTACACAATGTCCTCCCGCAGTGCTCCCATGAGCGTCCGAGAGGATGCTGCTTCGTTCAAATTCAGGTACATAACTTCGAAGTATTTCATCATTCCAAATTTTGTATAGATGCCTAGCAATGAGAGAGAAATTTGTCATGCGCACCACTAATTCCTTCTTTTTCTAGACAACGTATCCTTCTGGCGTAGTTCCTATTGTTAGGAAGTTTATTATGTCCTCGAAATGTCCATCTGCGACGTGCACAACAAAAAGATGCACTCCAGGTAATCCTTCCTCCAAATTAGTAGGTTCCTCCCTAGTTTTAATGCGTGATAGGTGATTTGGTCCTGCGTTCAATCGTCTAGGCTTCACAACAAATTCAAAATCATATTCTTGAAACAATAAGAGCCATCTACATATGCACCTCCCCAACATAGGCTTATTGACCAAGTACTTCAGCCAGAGTGATCCTTATACATCTTAAAGTGACCACCTAACAAGTAGTGTTGAAACTTCTGGAGTGCATACACCATAGATAGTCCCTCGCATTTAGTGGTAAAATAGTTCTTCTCTGCTTTAGATAATCTGTGGCTTACGAATGCGATAGGGTGGTCCAAGCCTTCTCTGCCATCATGTGTTAGTACTTCCCCCAGCACTATACAGGACACATCAACATGTACATGAAATTATTTCTTCCAGTCTGGGAAGACTAGAATCGACACAGTAACCATATTTTCTTTTAATATATCCAAGAATTTCTTACAGTCATCATTCTAGTAGAATGAGACATCCTTTTTCAAAATTTTTTCTATTGGCGCGGTGATCTAGGCATAGCCTTTGATAAACTTTTTCTAATATCCCGTATGTCCCAGGGTAGCACACAATTGTTTCACACCTCGCAGCACTTCCAAGTTCAGAATTAGCGCAATCTTCGTGGGGTCTACCATCAGCCCTTGTCTACAAACCACATGCCCCAATAGATTCCCAAAAGGAAAGCAAAACAAACACTTCTTGAGGTTGAGCGTGATCTGGTATCTTCGACAGGTATCCAAGATAAAGCGCATGCTCATTACATGGCATTCAAATACATTACAGTAATCAAAATAGACCTCCAGGAACTTATGAATGAATTCCTTGAATGTCACGACAACCACGCGCGAAAAGATAGCCGACGCATTCTTCAGCCCAAACGGAATTACAATGTATTGAAAACAACCCCACTCAGTCACGAAGGTTGTCTTGCTCCTATCCTTCGGTGCGATTTTGATTTGGTGGTACCCAGAGAACCCATTAGTGAAGGAGTATGCTTCTTGGCCACCTACATTTTCCAACACTTCATCTATGAATGGAGTTGGGAATGGATCATGCACACAAGCGTCATTCAGTTTTCTGAGATCCATGCATATCCTTATCTCATCTTTCTGCTTTTTCTCTTGCACCACAGGCTCAATGATGGTTGTTGCTAGCATTTTATCTAGCTCTAAGCGAACCTTCTCTTTGTATTTCAGATTTAGGTAGTAAAGCCTCTGATTAAATGGCTTCACGTCGGGTTTTAATGTGATCTTCATCACTCCTAGATCTTCGATTATTCCCTTCAAATTTGTACGAAATAAGTCCTGGTATTCGTGGAGAAATTCAATGACCTTATCCACCATCGCATCATCCATGTAGTCTCTAATCCTCGTGAATTTGGGCTTTACCTGCGTACCAATGTTCACATGTCTAGTTCTCACCCGCACAGTTATATTAGGGTTCTCAATCTGTGGTCCTTAAACCTTGCAGTGGCCTTATGTCTCTAGAATGTTAATTTTCCATGGATTTTCATAATATTCTTTAGCAGTTACATTATAACATTCTATTGTGGGACTCAGCTGAGTAACCCATACAGGCTACGTTAGGTCTAAAGGATCCCTCGGTATCTCGAAGATGGCTTCTTTCACCTCTTGTAGTGCTTCATCAATGCTGTCAAAGCTGTCCTCAAAAGTTCATCATGAATCCTCCACGCAGGATATCCCATTCCCCTGTCCCATGGTGGAGCTCAGTTTCTATATACAATTTCATTGGGATAACATCCAAGGTATGATAAAATAGGTGAACCCACTTAGGTTGTGGCTTTTATTCATAAACCTATGTCCATTTGGCCATATGCGCGCGCAGATAATTCTGCCCATTGTACTTGTTTGTTAGTCACATCTTGGGCTTCCGAAATTATGCTCGCATCATTCTCCTACATTCACGCCAATCATTGAAACTTCCCTTGTGCATACCCCACCATCTTGCGAGCACAGCGCGTAGTGCCTAGTCCAAGGCTTGGAAGCGTTGTGCTTCTGGTACCTTCCTTTCAAATGCATCCAGAAAGATATCTACCTCATTTAGAACATCATAAATAGGTAGATTTCTTACCTCTGATGATATACAGCGCAGTGACTGGGTCATCATGTTACAATTTAGCGTAGTTACCTCATGTAACCGATTCTTCCAACATTCTATTTCTTCATCAGAGTTTGAAGTGCAGGAGCTCTTGTGATCCCATGTGGTTCATCCATTCGCGATGGGATTCACCCAGCCTTGGTCTCACGCCGATATCTTATAGATGCAGTCCAAATCATCATCACTATCATAATCGCGGACTGGTTCTGTGTAGTGCAATCCTTCCACCGGATCCAGGGGTATTATTACACGTAGTGGTTTCTTCACATAGATTATTTTTCTCTTGTTCAGATTGATTACCCTGTTCATATCTGTAGCCCAGTCAATTCCCAGGAGCGCAGGGTAGGGATTGCTGTCACCAACAATCTCTATCATTTCAAAATTTTCCAGCGCGCTCATTCACTCAATATCCACGGTCACTCCCTACAGCCTCCCCATGGGTATGATTTTCTATTGGTTTTCCATTCTTAACTGAATCGGAGACCATTGCAATGCAGGTCTCCCCATTCGCTCCCATGTTTGTTTCGGTAGAACATTCGCATTTGATCCCAAATCGAGAATGACTTGTTCCATTTCATATTCTCCGATCTGCGTGGTGAGTCTCATTTCATGCTCCATTCTTGTCTTATTCTTTCTGATCTTGTGGACTACATGTGGTTCACCTGGCATGGTCCCAACACATCTATTGATAAGTTACTGTAACCCTTTCACAACCTTACTGTCGCGTAGTAACTTAATACAGGTTTCCAAGAAAGTTATGAGCATAGAGGGGTCCATCTCCGCATGGCTTAGACCTCATCATCTGTGAGTTCTGATTCAGGGGAGGTGGTAGCGCTCCTTTGTCACGCATCCTAGCTATCAGCGTAGGAAAATATTCCGTTTCATGATCAAACAACATGGAGTACTTGCATGACGGGTGCATTGGATTAGTGAAATCACGGGCGTAGTGCCTTGGCCCTCTGCAATTATAGAAAATCAAATGTCTGCGACCTCTACGAAGTCCTCCTCCTCCTCGGCCTCATCTACACCCTTGAAATCCTGTCCATGCCATCCCTGCATTCTGGTCAAGGGGTCGTATTTTAGCTTGAACCTTATAGGTGGGAGTTCTATCCATCATCAATTCATAGCTCCTGCAAGTATGCTCATCATGTCCAACTGATTTGCAAAAGTTACAGAACAATTATTACAAATTTTTCGTATACTTCTGTAACAAATGGTAGTTATCCATGGTATGTTTTTCAGCTACTTGATAGATAACACACCACAAAGCAGGAGCTGCGCTAGGTCCTGCTTGAGCTTCCAGCCTTAAAGGCATCGGTCCTCCTCCTACAAGGTAATTTGTAAAGACCGGGTAGTGGTCTTTGTCATGGCCCTGACTATTGAATTTCACACACCATACCTTTTCATGTAGTTCTGGCCGAACCGTCCTATCCTGCTTCAGACTTTGCATCTCAAGGCACAAATTCTTCAGCTATGCATGGATCTCTTGAACTTCTAGGTTAGGATCTTGCATCAGGGTCTCATGTAGTTGTTGGCTTGATGGAGCTTGACCTAGGTTCAGAGTTAATTAGCCAAACAAATGCCTACACTACTGGCCCTTTCGGCAACAGCCCGCGGAGTGCGAACTGAGGTCTCACCCGAAGCAGTATGGGGGAATGCTGGAACCAAGTTTCCGCACCGTGGAGATGTCTGAGGGGTCGATTTAGTCCAACTGTAAATAGCTTCATGCAGGTTAGTTCACGCACTGTCCTCACCTGCGAGACCTTCATGATCTATTATGATCGCCTTCATGTAGCCCTCACCAGGGGCTGAGGTGATTTTGCGCTGCCCAGGCAATGATCAACACTAGTTCTCCAAGTTACACCATAGATCTTACTTATCTTCTTATAACTGTTAGTTAACTTCATGTAAAAAGATACTTTGTCTTATATTCTCTTAATCAACATAATCATATAAGTTCGCGCATATAAAGAGTAAAAATGCAATTCATACCCACTATACTCAATGCATAAAAACTGGAAAAAGATACACATAAATGATATGAAACTTCTCTTTATTACTTCTCCAAAGGTTACAGACTTGACTCGCCCTACGCACTCAACTGCAAGGGTCCATGAACTCAGCTACGGACTGCTAGGCCTCTACGCACATAGTTGCAGAGTCTTCTCCTACTCTACGACCCAAAGACTCAACTCTACACTTAGATAAGACTCAGTTCTTCATCTTTCATTCATGACTTGATTCCCCTTTTACAACTTAGAGCCTCACTCTATTTATACAATCCCATGGTCTGCGGACGATGCGTAGAGCTCTAAAGCTGACATTACATTACAAAAATGAGGGTGGACAACCGTATGACTCATTTACAAGTTTGCACTCTACGCCCACACAACATGGAGTCTTACATCAAATTTACTCAAAATATTGGCTTTAAACCCCAAAAATTCCCTTGGGGGATCCCGCGCCCAATAGGCCCCCAACACAAACATCGTGACTCACCCTCGAGTCACTCTGTCAGTGCGGATATCTTCGCTGGAGACCTCCCAATTCTGCCCAAACTGCTGCAAGATCGGCTATGCACTAAGCAGCTGCTTGCTGTACCTCCTGCATGCATTGTTCAGAGACCACAGTATTTGAACTACTTCCTTGCATTTGCTCCTACGTTCCCTGCATCTGCACGAGCTTGGCTTTGATCGAGGTTGTAATGACGAAGGCCTCACCGATCCATGGTTGGACGTGCACCTTCAAAACCACTTCCTTATGTCACGTTGCGTCTACCTACTCCTTAAACACTTTTTCCTGTTGCATATGTGCGAGCCTCTATGTAAGGGCCACCGTTTGCATGGTCCCCTTTATATCATCATATCTTTGTTGCAGCTCATGCGCCTCTATTTCTAAGTGCTGTATGTTCGAGTCCTCCTGCAGAGTGGTGAGGACCGTGAACAACTCTTCCAACAGTTTGGTGTAGTCCTTCACTTCACTATTGATCTCCTCTGTTCCCATTGTGATGGCGTTGGCATACTGTTCCCTCACCTCTGGTGGGGTTGAAGGCTGCACCTTCAACTACAACTTAGCTATCTAAAGGTTCAACTCCAGCTGAAGCTTAGCCATTTCTTCTCGTGCCTCGCGCACCCTTGTTGCTAACCTCCGGATGTGCACCTCTGATGGTTCATCTGTTGGGATGGCCAACTTAGGGACCATCTAGCATGCTTCTTCATCCACCTGCACTAGCTTCCTATTCTTTGTTATGAGCTCGTCACACTGCAGGCTTAGTTGTTCCATGTTAATTCGCTGTTCACTCAACACCTGTAGCACGCGGCCCTCCCTAGCCCGCAATTCTGTAGTTACTCCGTCCTGCAGAATATACAGTGTCTCCCGAGGGAGCCCAACCATGTTGATCCCCACTCCTTTTAGTGCACAGACCATAGGCCTATCAGCCTCATTTTCTGTAGCCAGTGCCCTTTCCGGCAACACTATAGTATTAGTCATGTTGGCGTGCATCATTTCCTCATCTGCAGCCATTCCTATCGCGAGGCTAGTTGACAGAGTACTAGGCTGAGGAGTGCGCACCTGTAACTTATGTATCTGTGCCCAGAGGGCCCCCAATGCCGTCTGATTTTCCTCCGTGGTGACGTTGCACACTGTCTCCCCGATGTCATGTAGATCCCCCTCGGTGAGGGTGATCAGGTCGAAAGAAGTCTTGGAGCCTTTTGACTTCTTCTGTGGCCCCACCTACTCTCTTGAGCGCTGGCACTTCAACTGTGTAGACACTGTCTCTGGGTCTACACCACCTTCCTCTGTCTCAGGCTCTTCCTCAGGCGATGGTGACTTTTCCCCTCGCACTCCTTTTTTGCTACCTGTTGCTTTTCTTTAGCTACCTTGGTAGTGTCCTGCGCCTCCTACGCCTTTGCTGCTGCTGCTTCTTTTCTTCTCTTTTTAGCTAACTATTCCATCCATAGTTTTTCCTCCTCCTTCTTCCTTTGTGCAACCGACTTCTCTGTTTCCAACACGGAGATGGTTGGAGTGTGCCACTCCAGTGGCCACGACTCAAGTACGGAAAATATGACATCGTCTGTGGCCAGTTATGGGAGCTCCTTCCACTCCTTCACGGGGTCCTTGCGCACCCTGATATACACATGATAGAAGTCTGCCTTGAACTTCGTGAGGCTTTGTAGACTATTATAGACAATGAGCGATAACTACGGCTTGCAGTTAATCCCCATTCTGATGTTCATCTCCATGAACACCCAAAATATCTTACTATCTCGGATCCTCTATGTGTCTTTAGTGGCCCAAAACGAAGTGTACTTTTCTGCCTCTAAAAGATCCCATGCAATTGTGGGGAACTGGCTGTCCTCAGGCAATTCCCAAGCCACCAGCACTATGGATAGCAGAAGCCATGCATAGTGGAATGTCTTCCCCTATTCCTGTGCCTCGCGAGAATTCTATAGGAACTCCTTGCATAAGTACTCGGACCAGTTAAACTGGACCCTCTCCACACACTACATGGCAAGTTCTATCACCGGCGCGGGCACCTCATTCGCACGACACTTCTGCATAACCTTGCTAGCCAGTATCTGGATGGCAACTTTGACTGTCATATTATTGATACTAGAGATCGCATACCCTCTCTTTTTCTTCTCCAGATTGAATTTTGTCTTCATGACCTCCACAATGGCCAAATCATTTCTCTTACCCTCTAAAATATCCATTGGTTCCTCCCCCTTACAAGGGAGTCAGGTAATTCTATGAATCAGGTGGTCCGTGATGGGGATGGGCTCCTCCAACCACAAGCACCCATCATGCACCACGTAGAGCTGTTGCTTGATGACAAAGATAGTTACTGGGGCGCGATGGTAATGCGTCACCCAGAGCAGGTTTAACAACCATACTTTCTCTACTTTGGGCAACCACTTTTGCGGCTCCAACTCTAAGATCCCCACCTTGGTGTTCTTCTTCGGCCGCATGAGTTGCACGGTTTCCAAGTGTAGTAATTTCTCATGGTCCGTGAGATCCCAGTCTTCAAATTTTAGACCCAGATCCCATCCCAAGTGCGCTCCTTCAAAAACGATATCGTCGGGTAGTACCTGAGTCTGCAGAGAGCTCTTGCTCTCATCTAGGTCCTTGGGCACCCTTGCCTTCCCCTTCTGCGGAGGGACATACACAGGCAACCTGGTTAGAGGGGCTGTGCCCTCGGTTTCCATCTCCATGACTTCATCTTCCTCCTCTTCTATCAAGATGTCCTCGAGGTCTTCCTCCTCCTCATCAATTTCCAGATTAACTGCTTTCCCCATTTCTTCCATGGTTAGTTTAGTTCGTAGCAGGTTTCTAAGGGACACGCACACCAGAACCATGGGTTGCTTATCTTTCTTAGATGTCAGTGTGCACAGTGATTTAGGGATTTTTGTGACTATCCCAATGCTCTTAGGGGCATCTCCTATGGTCATGGTCTGCGTGGCCTTTTCACCAGTTTTCTCTTCGATATCCCTGGCTTCTTCAGACACTGCCATCTTGTTTTTCTAGAAATTTCTCAACTACTCAGGTAGGTATTCACACAATGCATTTAACTCCAATAGATCAAACATGTCTGGGTTCAGAAATATCTAGGTGCACAACAGCTCAATTATGAAATGGCTAAGTGTTGTTTGCTGGGTAGCCCTTTGCAATTTATAATGCCTTTTGAATTCGAATTTGATCGTTACCCCCAAATCCGGTCCATTAATGCTCCCTTGGTAGCAGATTTTCCCAAATCTAGCCCATAAAGCCTGCCTTAAATGCCTGTTACCCACTCCATTTGGTCTCAAACCAAGCATCACATTGTGAATAGTGACTATAATGGTCACTTTCTAGCCAACCCATGTGGTAACATAGCTACCCTTGTGCTGTCACGGACCTTGTGACACTTCACTCCTACGCGTAGTATTGTCATCGCGTAGCTCTCAGGTAGAGTAGTTTATAGTCCCGCACCTCCTTTCAACTACCTGGAGCACTAAGACTATGCTTCCCATGGCTAGTCAGGTGGCCAGGCCACCTGTATATTGCTTCAACTGACTATCGCTTACTTCTCCCGGGAAGGGTTCGCTATTTGACTTCACCAACTGCATCATGCCACTATCTTTGATCCCCTTAGTAACATACGGCCCAACCCAAGGTATCAAACTGATCAACTCTCGGCGTTAGTCCCCAAATTTGTGAACGTAATCATGCACATCCTGTTTTATCACCACGGTCTTTTTCAAGAAAGTCGTTCTTTATTCCTTCCTCAAGATTCTTGACTCCTTCTGCCATGGCGCTTTTCTCCCTTAATCGAAATATTTCATTCATGAGTTCTTGGAGCCTAAGATTACCCCGTTGGATCTCTTCATCAGGTCCCAAGCGTTCTTCTTCGATCTCTTCCAACTTCTTGATCACTTCTTCCAAGGTTTCGCAATCTATCATAACCATGGGCACTGCTATGCACAGACTAGGAATGATATACTCCATCAATATTACAGCGTTTGGTCGATAGGATAGCCTAGAAGGTGTCTGTCCTGCTAGTTTCTTGCACATTTTCCTATAATCCCATAAGATTGTTGGTACGTGCAGGTCCCAATCACTTTTTTGCGAATTGCATACTTTGTTCAGTTCTTCACACACTTCGTTAAATGCTTCCGCATGGATAACCTTCTGTGCAATTGTTCTCTCCACTCTCTGTTGTTGCAACTCGAGGAGCCATTTACGTATTCCCCCCCCCCAACAGATTCTTATTGACCATATTTCCCAACGTGAAGTTAATGTGCATCCGCGCAAGTTGTTTACCATATGCCTGTACCCAGCTGGAAAGATGCGCACGGTGACAATCTCGTCCATTGTATTTATCTACCAATCATACTATAGGTTTTCCAAACCTTGTGTGCATCATCCTCCTACATGTGCGCCAGTCTTCAAAGCTTCCTTTGTGCATACCCCACCACCTCATAGGCATAGTTCACAGTACCCAATTCAAGGTCTGGAAACATTGTTTCTCCAACACCTCCCTTTCAAACTTATCCAAGAAAGTATCTACCTCACTTAAACCATCATAAGTAGGGAGATCTCTCACTTCTGTTGATACGCAGTGCAGTGACCTTGTCATCATGTTACAATTAAGCGTGGTTACCTCATGTAACTAGTTCTTCCATCGCTCTATCTCCTCATCTGAATCCGAAGTACAGGAGCTCTCACGCTCCCATGAAATTCGTCCATCTGCGGTGGGATTTACCTAGTCTTGCTCTTGCGCGGTTATCTTGTAGATACAGTCCAAATCATCATCACTTTGACAGTCGTGCACCGGATCTGTATAGCATGATCCCTCAGCAGTTTCCAATGGTATAACTACACACAAATAATTCTTCTCAAAAATCATCTTGCGCTTCTTCAGATTAATCACCTCGTTCATGTCAGTGGCCCAATGAATTCCTAAGAGCGCGGGGTAGGGATTGCTATCATCAACAATCTATATCACCTCAAAGTCTGCTAGTGCGCTTGCTCCCTCAATATCGACGGTGATTCCTTGCAATTGCCGCAGGGGTATTATCATGTGTTGATTCATCATTCGCAGCTGAGTAGGAGACCACTGCACCGTAGGCCTCCCCATGCACTCCCATGTCTGCTTTGGCAGGACGTTTGCGTCTGATCCTAAATCCATAATTACTTGGTCCATCTCATATTATCCAATCTGCGGGGTTAATATCATTTCTCACCCTGTCCTAGTCTTATGCTTTCCAATCTTCTGGACTACGTGCGGTTCTCCTTGCACGGTCCCAGAACATCTGTTAATGAGTTCCTGTAATCCATTTATAGCCTTACTGTTGCACAATAGCTTCATGCATGTTTCCAGGAACATCATGAGCATAGATGGGTCCATCTCTGGCTCCGGTCTATCTTTGCTTCCTGAAGTGGAGGCATCAACGAAGCTTTTCTTGGCTTCCATAAAGGTTTTTCGAGCTCGCTCCAAATTAAAATCTGCTTCTTTCACCGGAGCTTTACGAACCCAAGTGCAATCTTCTCACTATTTTCCTTTATCATCTCCCATCATAATTCCACTTCGGAGCACAATTTTCACATTTGGATCTTCCTCGTGCGCCTCAGACCTCATCATTTGTAGGTTCTGAGCTGGTGGAAGTGGTAGCGCTCTCTTGTCACGTATCCTAGCTATCAGCATAGGACAATCCTTCGTCTCATGGTCAAACAAGTTACAGTAAAAACATGATGGACGCATTGAATTCGTACAATCATGAGCATAATTTCCTGGCCCTCCGCAATTGTAGCATATCAATTGTCCGTGACCTCTTCCAAGTCCTCCTCCGCCTTGGCCTCGTCCACGACACTGAAATCTGGTTTGCGTCATCCCTGCACTTTGGTCTAGGGGCTGCGTTTCAGCCTCAACTATGTAGGTGGGAGTTCTATGCATCATTAGCTCATAGCTTCTACAAGTGTGCTCATCGTGTCCCACCAACCTACAAAAATTATAGAACAACTATTGCGAATTTTGTGTATACTTCTGTAGCAAATGGCAGTTGTCCGTAGAATGCTTTCCACCTATTTGAAAAATTGTGCACGACAAAGTAGGTGTTGTGCTAGGTCCTGCTTTCACTTTCGACCTTAATGGCATTGGCCCTCCTCCCGTGAGGTAATTCGCTAACATCGGGCAGTGATCTTTGTCATGACCCTGACCTTTGCATTTTACGCACCATACCTCTTTGTGCACTTTTGGTCGAACTATCCTGTCCTATTTCAGAATATGCATCTCAAGGCATATGTTTTTCAACTACGTGTGGATTTACTGAACTTGCAAGTTAGGATCCTGCATTGGGGTCTCATGAAGTCTCATCGCGATCTCCAAGGTCTCTGCCTGAGTCCTTAACCTCTGTTGCGACAACGCGTTCTTCAAATGCGGCGTTAATGATGCTACAAACCACTTGCGGTGTTGTCCATCCATCAAATTCATATTAGCTTCACGAAGTACACTTCATCCAGCTCCCAAGGAGTCTCACCTGGTAGAATTGTGATCTCTTTGAACCTAATGATCGACTGCTCTTCTGACTTTGGCTTGCTAAATTCCTTATTTAGCTCAACTTGGATATCCGCGATTCCTACATTTGGATTATCACTTGAGTTCTTAATGTACCAGGTCAGCGCGTGATCCTATAGGGTGCTAACCTGTGTTGCTTTATTTATATTGTCATCTGTAACTACCTGCACTTCCCATATAGCTTTTACAACGAACCAAAACTGGTCTGGATCTTCATTTCCCAAATCCTTGAACTCAGGGAACTTTATCGTCCTTGCCATACTAAATCATGGTGGTGGTGGCTGTGGTACGGGGAAGATGGAGGTGAGGGTGGTGAATTTGGTGGCGGTGTGGGTGGGGGTGGTATGCACAAAATCCTTTGTTTTATTAGATGGATTATACTTCATGGAGAGACCTTCGCAATCTCTTCCTCGTCCCCTCATGAAGGTGAGATCAAGGGTCTATTCTCTAGTCCCTTACTTCCTTCATCCCAAACATCAATGTAATTGCATAATCCTCTTTTCACACAATAACATTTTAATCCAAGTGTTCAGAGACTTTACGTACTTACCTCATGGTCCTTTGAGAAAGCATTGTTCTACCTCATTATAGCTGACTAAAGTGTCTATCGTGAATTCAGTGATGAATCCTCGTATAATCCAATCGAGCCAGTGATCAACAATGCATAGAACCTTATCTTCTGATGCTTCCAATCTTCACACCAACTCTGGGGTCCACATAATAGGACCATCAAGCTTCCACCTTCCTTGGCTATCTGCTAGCTTCGCGATCCACTCGTACAGCTTAGTAGGGAAATATGCGAAGAAGATTTCATGGATCTTTATGTACGGGTAGCAGTTTAACCACTCTTCCTTTAATAGTCGCAGATTATTATTCTCCTGCACCATGAATTCGTGAATTCTCCTGTCCAACCAACCTTTAATTTCCTTCTAAGTTGGATTCCAATGATACAACATCAGACATCTCTATGTAGATTCCGGTCCTGACAACGGAACAATTTGTTGGCTTGATGGAGCCTGACTTAGGTTCGAAGTTAATTAGCCAAACAAATCCCTACACTACTATCCCTTTCGGCAATAGCCTGTGGAGTGCAGACTGAGGTCTCACCCGAAGCAATATGGGGGGATGCTCGAACCAAGTTTCTGCACCCTGGAGATGTTTGAGGAGTCCATTTAGTCCAACTGTAAATAGCTTCGCGCATGTCACTTCGCACACTATTGTAACCTGCAAGGCCTTTTTGATCTGTTATGATCACCTTCGCGCAACCCTCACTAGGGGATAAGGTGATTTCGTGCTGCCCAGGCAGTGATCTGTGCCAATTCCCCGAGTTACACCATGGATCTTACTTATCTTATTATAACTGTTAGTTAACTTTGTGTAAATAGATACTGTCTTATATTCTCTTAATCAACATAATCATATAATTTCGTGCATACAAATAGTAAAAATGCAATTCATACCCAATATACTCAATGCATAAAAACTGGAAAAAGATACACATAAATGATATGAAACTTCTCTTTATTACTTCTCCAAAGGTTACAGACTTGACTCGCCCTGCGCACTCAGCTGCAGGGGTTCGCGCACTCAGCTATGGACTACTAGGCCTCTACGCACTCAGTTACAGAGCCTTCTCCTACTCTACGACCCAAATACTTGACTCTACACTTAGATAAGACTTAGTTCTTCATATTTCATTCATGACTTGATTCCCTTTTTACAACTTAGAGCCTCACTCTATTTATACAATCCCATGGTTCGAGGACCATGGGAAGATCTCTAAAGCAAACATTACATTACAAAATGAGGGCAGACAACCCTATGACTCATTTACAAGTTCGCGCTCTGCCCCCACAAAACGCGGAGTCTTACATCTTATTTAGTCAAAATCTGGGCTTTAAGCCCCAAAAATCCCGTGCCCAACAATAGTCTCATGGAAATCTCCAAGGCCTCTTCCTGAATTGTTATCTTCTGTTGCGACAACGCACTCCTTAAGTGTGGTTGTAGCGAAGCCACAAACCACTCATGATGTTGTCCATATGTCAAATTCATGTTAGCTTCACGGATCATACATTTCAGCCTCTGATCTAGTTCCCAAGGCGTCTCTCCTGGCAGCATCGTGATCTCCTTGAATCCCACAATCGACTGCACTTCAGATTTAGGCCTGCTAAATTCCCTATTAAGAGCTACTTGGATGTCCACTACTCTCACATTCGGGTTATTGCTGGAGTAATTACTATACCAAGTCAGCGCGCTATCCTGTAGAGAACTAACCAGTGTCGCTTTCTTTATATGGTCATCTGTAACACCTTGAGCTTCCCATATAACCCTTACAAT
This sequence comes from Pinus tabuliformis, assembly GCA_031772625.1. Classification (NCBI taxonomy): domain Eukaryota; kingdom Viridiplantae; phylum Streptophyta; class Pinopsida; order Pinales; family Pinaceae; genus Pinus; species Pinus tabuliformis. The sequence continues at coordinate 315,452,044 of CM062815.1, read as the reverse complement.
GAACCAGAATTGGTTCGGATCCTCATATCCCAAACCTTTAAACAAAGGCAAGTTCATTGTGTTTGCCATACCGAATCACAGTTGTGGTGGAGGTGGTACGGGTGAAGTTAGAGGTGATGGTGGCGAAGATGAAGGTGGTGTGGGCGGAGGTGGTATTCGTGGAAATTTCTATCTTATCAACTGAATAACACTTCACAGAGAGACCTTTTCTATCCCTTCTTCATCCCTTCGTGGAGGTGAAATCAAGGGGCTATACTCCAGACCCTTATTTCCTTTGTTTCTGTAAATTTTTCTGCTTTGCGTAGTCCCAAACATCAAGGTAGCTGCATAACCCATTTTTCACACAACAACATTTTAATCCAAGTATTCAAAGATTTTACATACTTACCTTGCGGTCCTTTGAAAAATTGTCGCTCTACCTCACTATAGCTAACCGAGGTGTTGACTGTGAATTCAGTAACAAATCCTCCTATGATGCGATCGAGCCAATGATTGACAACGTGCGCTATCTTATCCTTCGATGCTTCCAACCTTTGCACTAGCTCTGGGGTCCACATGATAGGACTGTCAAGTTTCCACCTTCCTTGGCTATCTGCTAGCTTCACGATCCACTCGTATAGCTCAATAGGGAAAGAGGCAAAAAATATTTCGTGGATCTCCGTATACATGTATTGGTCCAACCACTATTCTTTTGATAGTGCAGGTTTTTGTTCTCCTGCACCACAGACTCGTGAATCCTTTTGTCCAACCAACCTTCAATTTCTTTCTTAGTTGGATTCCAGTGATATGACATCACACATCTCTTATGCAGATTCTGGTCCTGTCAATGGAACCATTTGTTGGCTTGTGGGTGTTTGACCCAAGTTCAACATTAGTTAGCCAAACAAATCCTTACACTACTCACCCTTTCGGCATCAACCTGCGGAGTGTGAAATGAAGTCTCACCTGAAGCATTATGGGGGGATGCTGGAACCAAGTTTCTACACCCTTGAGATGGATGTGATGTCATTTTATTCAAGCTATTCATGCTTGCACACAGATTTCTTAGCCCTTTGTTCCACCCTTCAATATCTTTGTGAAAGGATACAATCGGCTTCTATGTAGCCCTAAGCTGGGGCTGATATACTTTCAAGCTACTAGGGTAGCGAACTGTGATATTTCCCAACTATGCTAAGTATCTTACTTATCTTAATTAATAGATCTTAATTATCTTCACATAAATAGATGTGCTTACTTGCGGTCACTTATCCAATACAATTATATATTTTCGCACATCATATAAGTATTATAAGTGAAATTCATACCCAATATAACAAGATGCATAGACAGGAAATAAAGAAGCAGAAATTGTAGAATACTTCTCTTTATTGATAATTCCGAGCAATTTACAAACTCAACCCGCCCTGCGCACTCAGCTGCAGAGCCTCTACCTACGCTACGACCCAAAAATTAGATTTATACTTAGAGTTATCTCTCATATGTCATATCTTGCTTGATTCCATTCTTCTATCTAAATGTAATGCCTCTAACTAGTTAGATCTTAGCTCTATTTATACAATCCCATGGTCCGCAGACCATGGGTAGATCTTCTACAACTGACATTACATTGTCAAAATAAGGGCGGACAACCCTATGACTCTTTAACAAATACGCGCTCCATGACCACAAAATGCAGAGTCTTTACATTTGGATTACAAAATTGGACCAAATCTGGGCTTTTAGCCCTAAAACTATCCTTGGGGGATCCCGTGCTCAACACCAGCACCAGAGTGTCAAGTGATGGTTGCAAATGGAGGAACTATAAATTTCTCAAGGAAGTGCCATAATATATATCTAACTATAGGGGAATATGTAGTGAATATTCCAATTATTTCCATTCCAATGGGTGGTGCTGATGTTGTATTAGGAGTCTAATGGTTATAATCTTTGGGGACAATAGCTTTTAATTTTTAAGAAATTTTGAATTTTTTTGTCAAGGAAGGGAAATTTAATTAAGTGGTATCACTAAGAAACCTGGTAAGATAATCATCTCTAATGGCATGAAAAATATTTTAAGAAAGAAACAATGAGGTGTAATTTCATAATTAAGTTCACTAGATGTTCAAACATCTAATTCTCCCATCTCCCTAGATCTCCAAAAAGTATTTGACAATAATTCCAAAGTATTTGAGACTCCCAAGGGTCTCCCACCTATTTTTGATAATGATCATGCTATATTATTCCAGGAAGTGTTCCTCCAAACACCAAACCTCACAAATAACCCTATGCCAGGAAGAGTGAAATTGAACGTATGGTTACAAAAATGCTAGAGGTTGGCATAATTCAACCTAGCCAAAATTATTTCTCTACTCTAGTAGTATTGGTACACAAGAAGGATGAATCATGGTGTAACAACCCCTAGTTGATTTTCCATGTAAATAAAAAATACCAAGGTTATGGACATGTATTCTAATATGAATGTTGGGAAAACACCTTAGTGGGAATCACTTGTGGTTAATAATGATTATGGAATTTGGAAAAGACATTGGAAAATGCAAAGAGGCAATAATTTGAATTTAATTATAAAATAAATGAAAATGGGAGAAAAGGAAGGTGAAGAGACACAAATTTACATGCAAGGGAAATTAGAGGAAAAATGAAGGAAAATTAAGAAACCGGGAGATCAATGATAAAAAGGCATCAGAGAAATAGTTCACATCTTTTGGTACTATTGGGGTTTCAAAATGTCATGCAAATATCACTCATTACCATACATTTTTCACCTATGCTTCCATTATATCACTCACTATTCACCACCTTGTCACTCCATTTTTATTCACCATTAATGGGTCTCATTTATATTTTCCAAATATTATTTATTTTTAAGCATTTTTAAGAGAAATTCTTGATTAAATATTAGAAAATAATATTTTTTACTTTATATATGGAAAGTTGGTTGTTTTTGTGACATGTGTAGGTGCCAAGGAAGCTTCCAAAGACACCGTTATCTGGTCTTGAAGGATCAAATTCGAATTTGAAGAGATAAACCTCATGGAGAAGATTATGATCTCATGGAGAAGATCAAGGACAAAAGGGGGTTATGTGTCTAGATGGTTGAGAGATTTATGGAACTAAATGAGAGATTAGTGGATGATCATTATGAGTTTGTTATTCATCCCATTGTATAAATAGGAGTACAATGTTGGTTTGTAATGGAGATTTTGGAATAAAGGATCATACTTCAATTTTGCTTCTACATTTGAGTCTCCATTGAAGTGGTGTGCTTGTGGAGTTATGGAGGGCCCCCATGGCCTCACTTGCATGCTTATTTGTTTATTTTAGGTATAATTTATTTTATGTTTTTGTTTGATTTCAGTTTTTAAGTTCTTATTAGATGTTCTAATGTTGGAAGAGATCTTGTAGAATATGTTCTGGTAAGAGAACCATAGATCTCAAACAATTGTTAGATCTAGGTTTGATTAGTTATTGAAAGAGACCTTAATGAATATGTTCTTGTAAGGGGAATTTAAGATCTTGGACAAATTACGAATCTTTCTAGATCCATATACTTTAGATAGGCACTTCTAAGTTTACCTTCCTGGGTTGACATTAAATTAAACTCTAATTGACATCATCAATTGGAACCAAACAGGTACAAATTATGGCTTAGTTTTTGTCAGTTCAATTTTTGTTCTCTCCTTCCACACTCTCATTCTCTCATACTCTTTCACACTTAGAGAATTCTTGGAGCATCCTTGGAGCACTCTAGAGTTCATTTGGATTTGGATAAATCAAGCAAGGAAAGCAAGGAAGTGCAAGGAGACAGTTGGATCAAAAACTACAACCGACTTACTTTGTAAGTAATAGGTTTCATGTGTGATCTCCTTACTGGTTTTTGGATGCATGACATATGCATGTGGTTTCATGGTTATGCCTTGTCATTGACATGGATATTTTCCTGGGTTGACAATGGTTTCAACCTTTCCTTGCCATTTCATGGATAGCCATGGTGTAGTGGGTTCTGCATTTGGTTTTTCTATTTGGGTCTCAAGTTTACTAAGGCTATGGGTTGGAAAAAATTCTCTAGAGCCCTGAAACAACTCGGGTTCCTTAGAGACTAAGGGTTGAGTTACTAGTCTTTGGAACCTGTGGGTTGGGACAAACAATATGGAGCTCTGAAACAACTTGGGTTGCTTGGGGCTATGGGTTGAGTTATTAGTTCTTGGAGCCCTAGAAATTTTGGCTAACAACCAATATGGTTGATGTTAGTGATTTTTGGACCATATAGGTGAGATCACTATGATTGAGGGTTGAGGCGATTTGGCCACTGGAAGCCCTGGTTGGTTTTATTTTGGTTTAACCTTGATGATACCAAATTCATGCTTGGAATATGGTGCAGGGGTGATTGGCTGAGAGAGAGATTTGGTTCAACCTAATATATGGTTGGGTAGTACGTGGAAGTCTCTGAATTGGTTGACATTTTTATATGTTAATATGAGCTATTTTCCTATTGTGATCTATGAGAACTTGTATTGGTTATTATGGTGATCTCATGGCTGATTTTTCATAGTCCCTATTCTGGTTATATGCTAGTTATATGCATGTTTTTATGATGTGCTCTAGCTATTGATGTTTCTCATGCTTTGAAAAGTTATTGAATGGTTGATGAATGCATGGGTTAAAGAATGTTGTTGCAACTAGTTTGAGATCACATTGATCATTCTTGGTGATTCTTAGATGAAGTTCAGAAGTTTAAGATCATATATGCATTCATGACCTATAGCTTTCATGTTTTCCATATGTTTTAAGAAATGTCTATCATGTACTAGGCATGTTATCATTAAGATATTATTCAATTTTTGAATGGTTAACCTTGTTATTGCTTTAGTTATGTTTCTAGAAACTTATAGGCATTTCTAGGAATTGGTCTGCATATTTTCTTGAAAGGTGGCATAGATCTTGTGGCGACATGCACCAAAAAGGGTATTTTTGGTCATAGCTGCATGAAGACCATCTTCTAGGTGTAATTGGAGCCTTATAACCGCATGCACAGTGTGTGAAGAGTGTGGTTCGGGTGTTAAGTTAGTGAAAAAGAATTCTAGCTTAGGGATTGATCACCGGGGGTGGTTTTCAGGATCCTTAGTGATCTGTAGTCCCTAAGAGATGCTAGTAAGTTGTTGGTTTGTAGGACCCACTTCCATCACTAGATCTTGGAGGTCAGGTCATGTCATAGTATAAATCAACTCATGTTTACATTGGAGAGCTTTTAAAAGTAGGTAAATATGGGATGAGTGGTTATAAATTGGTATTAGAGCCAAGTTCAAACACTTCGAATAGATGGGATAGATGTGATTGCTATGCATGCCTATTAGTCATATGTGTGTCCACTATGCATGCATTTTAGTGGCTATGGTTTCATGTATATAGTAAATTCTACAGTTTGTGTCATCATGCATGATGTTGGTACAATGTCATTATATATATATATATATATATATATATATATATAGATATTGTGCTAATCTGGACGGATTTATGCAAATGTGATAACCTTCCCTGAACTTCATTAAGTATGACTTTTATTATGTCTATGTTTGGTTTATCTAACATGGCATGTTTAGAGGAGATAGAATATCATAGATGAAGAATAGAATGGTGGACTATAGTTCACATGATTCCCCTTATAGGCCCGGTGTGAATTCTATGGATTGGGAAAGGTTAGTTGAGCAAAAAGGAGAAGAGTAATCTCCTGATATAGTAGATACACTAAGAAGTTTGAAGGCAAAAATTAGAAGTTGTAAGGAAGATAATAAAAGATTGATTAAGGCATAGGAAAGGCTTGTTAGAGCTCAAGAAAATAAAGTATAGGTTAATGTAGCCATCATTCAAAGAGTTTCATATTTGCAAAAGTAGGGACAGCTAAGGATCAATCATGGACAAGAGGAAAAGACAATTGAGGCATATGGTAGCAGGGCTCGATTAGGATACATGTTAGTTAGAGATGATATAGTCATAGGTGGTAGATCATTGGATACACCTGATAGGTAGGTTTACACTCATGGATTCTATTCTAGTTATGGTTCTAAGATATATCATCGTCATTACCACCAAAATCCTTATGGGAAGAGTGAGAAGCAGTATTTTCCAGAGGAGTTCAAGAAATCTAAGCCTCCTACTTTTGACAGGGATGTGAAGAAATTAGAATATAAATAAGCACGACTACTAGGGATGAAGAAGTTCTTCGTATTACATGATTATTAAGAAAATATGAAAGCCAAAATAGCAATCGTTAGTCTCAAGGGAAAATAAAATATATGGTGGGAAGATGTGAAGCATGTTAGACGCATCATGGTAGAGGAGCTGAGTTGGCATGAGTTTAAAAGACTCTTCAGGAATAAGTACTTGTTTGAGAGATATTATGATGAAAAGGATAAGAAATTCTATGAGCTAAAGATGGGTACCATGATAGATGAAGAGTACACGACCAAGTTTTTGGAGCTATTAAGGTATGTTCCTTACCTCAAGGATGATAAGACAAAGGTCAAAAGTCTCATCAATCGATTTCCTCTATTATTTAAAGATTAGATTGAGTATGATGAGCCTCGGTCATTGGAGGAAGTCATCAGGAAGATAAAGCATTTCTTGAGCAGTCATAGTGCAATTATAATCCTAAACGAGACTGGAAAGGTAATGAAAATACTAAAGGAAAGTGGGCTAAGAAGTAAGGAAGACTTCATAATGCAAGTGACAAGGAGAACATAACACATTATAAGAATTTCAATGCAGTTGACAGAGGACGTGGATTTTAACCTGAGGAGTAGAATAAGGGTAATGGTAGAAAGCATTTGAGATGTTGGAAATATGGTGGAGAGTATCACAAGAGTGAGTGCCCGTTGCACCATGGTAGAAGAACTCAGATTTAGGGTGCTCAGAAAGCATCGACAGTTGGAGATGTTGGTTAGAGTATTCCTCGGATTCATGAAACAATGGATAACACGCAAGATGATTATTAGATATCCATTATTGAGATGGAAGGTAATATTTTTTGATCAAGTTGCTTCCATTTTGATTGATCCTAGATATAATTATAATTATATCAATCCCGACTTGGTGGAAAAGTGTTTCTTGAAAAAAGAAATGCATGCAAAATATTCGTTGGTGAAGTCGGCTATAGGGACCAAGAGAAGAGTTCATCATTGGGTGAGATATTATGCATTTGAGTTGAATGTTATGCCTACATCAACACATTTAAATGTGCTTCCTTTGGGTTCATGTAGTATACTTTTGGGCATGGATTGGTTGTTTATTCATAGGACTAAGGTAGACTGTTATGACAAGGCTATTGAATGCCTAAATGATGATCGAGAAAGGAGAATTTTCTAGGGATAGAAGAATCCTTCGTTATTGAGAATGGTTATAGCTATGCCAAAAAAGTGTAGTCACAGGAAAGGATGTGTATTGTTTGTAGTTCCAATATTTCTAGTGAAAAAGGGAAGGATGTCGAGGATGACGAAATCTTGAAGAGGTATCCTATTTTGTAGCAATTTTAGGATGTGTTTCCTGTAGAGATTCTAGAGTTTCCTCCACATAGAGAGGTGGAATTTTCTATTGAGTTTATGCCGGGAGAAACACCAGCATCTAAGGAACCTTACAGGATGAGCACTCCATAGTTGGTGGAATGTTGTAGTTTAAGGAAATGCTTGATAAAGGATACATTAGGCCAAGTGTGTCATCTTTGGGTGTAAAAATATTGTTTGTAAAGAAGAAGGATGGTACTCTCAGGTTGTGCATTGATTACAAGTAGTTTAACAAGGCGACTATCAAGAACAGGTGTCCATTTCCACAAATTGATGACTTGTTTGATCAGTTGAAGGGATCAAAAACATTTTCAAAGATTGGTTTGAGATCAGGATATCATCAGGTGTGCATAGAATAAGAATACATCTACAAGACTACATTTCATACAAGGTATGGAAATTATGAGTTTGTGGTGGTTCCTTTTGGTCTTACCAATGCTCCAAACACCTTCATGTGTTTGATGAACATAGTGTTGCATCCTTAACAAGAAAAGTTTGTGATAGTATTTATTGATGATATATTGATATACTCCAAGAATGAGTAGGATCATGCAAAGCATCTGGAAGCAACATTGAGATTGTTGAGAGAGCATCAGTTGTATTCCAACCTCAACAAGTGTAGTTTCTTTCAGACTCAGATTCATTTCTTGGGACAAGTTGTTTGCAAGGAGGGGATATCAATGGACCCCCAAAAAATTAAAACTATCGTGGAGTGGCCAACTCCTAGGAATGTGAATGAGGTCAGATCAGTCATGGGACTGGCAAGTTACTACAAGAGGTTCATTATGAATTTCTCAAGGATTGGTTATCCTAATACATATTGCAAAGGAAAGGAAAGAAGTTTGAATCGACTCATGAGTGTGCAACTAATTTTTAATAGTTGAAGCATTTTCTTACAAATTCTCCAGTCTTGAAGATTGCAGATCCTGCTAAGGATTTTGTTGTTTTTACAAATGCTTGCAAGGAAGGACTTGGTGGGGTCCTAATGTAGGAAGGGAAAGTGGTATGCTATGAATCAAGGAAGATAAATGAGCATGAGTGGAACTATGTGACTCATGATATTGAGTTGGAAACTATTATTCATGCATTTAACATGTGGAAACATTATCTTCTTGAAAGGAGGTTCATATTGATGAGTGATCACAGTGGACTAAGGTACTTGTTTGATCAACCCAATTTGAATGCCAGGCAAGATAGATGGTTGCTACCCTCAATGAGTTTTATTTTGAGATCAAATACATCAAGGGTAAGGAGAATAGGGTTGTAGATGGTCTCAGTAGGAGAGTGCAGGTGAATCACATTTTAGTTATGAGCTCTTATATGACAAATTTACAAGAGAAGATCTTGCATGTAGGGAAGCATGGTGAGAGGTATCAACAACTGAAGCAGAGGTTACATCAACAGGGTGAAGGTGATAGGGATGAGGAGTATCACCTCACAACAAATTGATTGGTGAGATTTAGGAACAAGATCTATGTGTTCGATAATAGTGAGTTGAAGAAGCTTATGTTGAGAGAGTTTCATGTCAAACCATATTCAAGCCTCCCAGGATATTAGAAGACTTTGACAACAGTCAACAAGTTTTGTCATTGGCCGAACTTCAAGAAAGAGGTGGTTGATTTTGTTATGAGATGTTTGGACTATCAGCAGGTGAAAGCAGAGTGTATGCACCTAACTGGTCTATTGAATCTTATTCTTATTCTAGAGTGGAAATGGGAGGCCATTTCTATGGACTTCATTATAGGTTTTCCAAGGACATTGAGGCAGGATGATTCCATCATGGTTGTGGTTGACATGTTGAGTAAAGTAGCTCACTTCATTGTAGTGAAGTCTAATAATTCAACTAGTGAGGTGGCTCAGATATTCATCAGGGAGATAGTGAGATTGCATGGTGTTCCAAAGAATATTATATTAGACAAATATTTCAAGTTCATTTCTAGATTTTGGAAGGAGTTGTTTGCAGGCTGGAGAAAAAGTTAGCTTTTAGAAAAAATTATAATTTGTAGACAAATGAAAAGACAAACAGGGTTAACAAGATTCTTGATGTATGTCATGCATCAACAGAGGAAGTGGGAGGAGTATATTCCATTGGTAGAGTTTTCATATAAGAATGGATATGAGGAGTCCTTAAAGATGAGTCCATTTGAGGCTCTTTATGACAAGAGCTGCAATATTCCTATCAACTAGCATGATCTAGTGAGCTAGGTATGGATTGGACCAGATATGTTGGCTGATATGGAGTAGGAGATATAGGTTTTAGAAGGGATTTGAAGGCATTGCATGACATGTAGAAGAGTTATGTGTATCAACATAGAGAATTCAAGGAGTTTTAGGTTGGGGAGCATGTGTACTTGCACATCAAGCCCAAGAGGAGCTCCTTGAGGATTAGATCATGTGCCAAGATGACACCTCAATATTGTGGGCCTTTTTAGATCGTTAAGAGGATTGGACCAGTGGCCTACCAACTTGCACTTTTGGCAACAATGAAACTTCATGCTGTTTTTCATGTTTCATTACTGGAGAGATATGTCTAGGATGTTCATGTGTTTGACTGGTTTGTATTGTAGGTGGAACCAAAGGGAGAGTTCTAGCCAAAAATTCAGTGCATTTTGCAGTGGAAACAAATCATGCTCCGAAACTGAGCAATAGAGCAAGTTAAAGTGTAGTGGAAGCACTTAGGGCCCATGAAGTTACATGGGAGATGGCTAATCAAATGCAGTCTTTGTATCATTCTTTATTTGCTGGTTGAGATGATGTGTTTGGTTTATATTTCTATATGCATGTGTATTGTAAATACTGTGATGAGCTATGTTATAAAGCTCCAATAAGTACTATGTTGTAAATACTGCATTGAGTTGTGTTATAAAGCTCCAATAAGCAGTATGGTGTTCATGGTTTCAATAATTTGGTATGATGTAAATGATGCATTGACCTATGTTATAAATCTCCATGGGAAACATGTTTTTCTAGTTATGAGAGTCATTGAACATCGAGGACGGTGTTTCACCAAGGGGAATGGGTTTATAACAGCCCCTGGTTGATTTTCCATGTAAATAAAATAAGACCAAGGTCATGGGACACATATTCCAAGATGAATGTTGGGAAAACACCTTAGTGGGCATCACTTGTGGTTAATAATGGCTATGGAAATTGGCAAAGGAAAAGAGGCAATAATTGGCATTTAATTATGGAAATAAAGGAAAAAAGGATAAAAGCAAGGTGAAGAGACACAAATTTGCATGCAAGGGAAATTAGAGGAAAAATGAATAAAAAAGGAGATCAATGATAAAAATGGATCTTCATAGCTTTTGGTACAACTTTTGGTTTAGTTTTTGTCATTTCATTTTTGTTTATCTCCTTCCACACTCTAATTCTCTCATACTCTTGCACACTTAGAGAATTCTTCGAGCATCCTTGGAGAACTCTAGTATTCATTTGGATTTGGAGAAAGAAAGCAAGGAAAGCAAGAAAGTGGAAGGAGACAATTGGATCAACAACTAAAACATGATTACTTTGCAGGTAACAGTTGCATGTGTGATCTCCTTGCTGGGTTTTGGATGCCTGGTATATGCATGTGATTCCTTGGTTATGTGTTTTCATTAGCATGGATATTTTCTTGGGTTGACAGTGGTTTTAGCCTTGCTTTGTCATTTCCTAGATAACCATGGTGTAGTGGATTCCCCATTTGTTTTTTTCGATTGGTTCTCAGGTTTCCTATGGATATGGGTTTGAAGAAATTCTCTAGAGCCCTGAAACACATTCTAGTATGCATCACACCCTTTTCACTGAGTAGGTGAGATGCTTCGCACTCTCTGCATTGGGCAGTCTGTATGGTCTAGCTTTGACATGTTATGAGTAGTTTTCTATGGAGAACTTTTGGGAGATAATGTAATCGGCCGACCTTGTTCCTTTAGGGTGTGAAGCAACACTTTTAGGGACTTAGGAGCCCATGGTTTATGGACATGTATGATTGGGGTTGCAGTGCCCAAAAATGTCTATAACAGTTGCCCCCTAAAGCATGAGGTCGTTAATCTTTTGATGTCGGGTGAAATGCTTTATCATGAGGATCCGAAGTTTTTTTGAGCTGGAAGACAATGTGTAATAAGATACAATACAATACATTATCTTCATAATATTTTTCATGATCTAACTAAGGTGGGCACTCCAATTCTTAGCTTTATAAATTCATTTTCATGTACATAAGACAAACAATCGTCTATGTGGTAGACTGATGATTCTGATAGAGCCATCATCCTTTGATTCAGATGATCATCTGTGCAGCAATGATGTACATTCGATGTCTTTACTTTCCTGAATATATCGTAGCTCGGATGGATGAAACTAGATCCAGGGTCTTCAAACTCGTTCAATCTTCACTCGAAGTACGAGTCGATCCATGTGAAAGATGTTTTGGAGTTGAACATGGAAAGACATCGCCTGATTACCAGCCAATGATGTAAGTTGTTAACAGGCACGAGAGGAATCACCGATAATGATGATGACCCTCAAGGTACTACAATACAATTCGTGTGGTGTGAAAAAGGTACTTGACATCGAATGCCACACAAAATCTTTCAGTCGAAGGCCATTGATGTAAACCTGTCACCGGAAGTGAGAAACTTGCCATTGAGGCATGCAAGCTTCAAAGTACTGAAAGGGTTGTTCCTAAGTCGACTTCTTAGATAATGAGCTGATTTCGACAAGAAGCGACCCATCGTAGGAGGGTCTTAATGAATCCCATATCTACGACACGGAATGGAGTAAATGATTTTGGAGGTGAAAACAATCTGATGATACAGGGTTCAGGGTGGCGGTCATGAAAGAATGGAGCGTGAATGTATTGCAGCGGATGAGACACAGGTGAATCCTTTGAGCGACTTCTCTTGAACATACCAGTGACACTGACATGGATTGGTAGCATTAACCCCAAATATGGATGGTGCGATGGAACAATGGTGATATGACCAGTGAACGGAATAACCCAACCTGAGTCGGATGTGGAGTGAAAGTGTCATGTTCAAGAGTGACTTGCTACCAATAAATTTTCTTCAAGTTTTCTTCCCAATTTTTCCCTAGTCATTGCTGACCAGTACCTCTTTATTTTTGTCAAGCTTGAGGAGGATAACATATGCTTGTTCTATAATTTTCCCTTCGGGAAAACCCATCGCTATGTTTTAACGATCCTAGCGATAGTGAAACTCGTTCTTGTCTGTATGGAAAAGTTTTTCGCTATTCTGTTTTAACGAGTTTAATGACAAAGATAACTCGGTCCTTTTCAATTTTAGAGATTCTGAAAGGGACGTAAAGGAAACTCCAATAATCCTTTTTCGTCATATAATACCTTAAGTCTGAAAAAGTATAAAATAATACAAAAGGGATGAATTTTCGGTAATTTTAATGAGCCAAACAAAACAAGTGCTCGATCTTTTTATGTAATAATCCCTCAGGTCCAAAAAGATTAAAATCTAGAGGAGGGATAACACTTTCAATTGCTTTAACAAGCTGGAGAGGCCAATCGCTCAGAAATCTTTTCATATTTTACGAGTTAGGTGAAAAGAGCTTAAAGGAGGCTCATATTTTGAGGAATGAGTGATAATTTCAGGTAGCAGCTGATTCAAAGTAAGGTTTGGAATTTTCCAATCACGGCAGTGTCACAAGGATGGCTAATAGGATCACTCTTCGCAGTTGTTCCTAAAAGGGGTAAACAATCAAATGAAGGTGAATGATCAGCTAAAATAGAGTGGAGGTGATGATGAGAACACGACCAGGGCTCAAAAGCTGATGATAATGCATTCACAATGGTTATTTATTGGAGATTGGTTCATTTTTTAATGAGCTTAAACTCTGGGGGAAGCATTTGCTCATTGTTGAGGTTTAATTTTCAACGAGCTTTAAATCCACATAAAAACTACTCGTGATAATGGTCATCGATTATTTGATTTCACCGCTAACCACTTTGTTCCTTCAAAGGTTGTATTGCCTATTAACTTGCTTCATCAAACCGATTAGAAATGAACAATATATGCTTGAAAAATGAGTTAAAACACTAATATTTTACTCGAATTACATGAAAAGTAATTTAAAAGTGGTTTTTACCCCTCATTTTACCATTTCATTTGAACTTTGGTTTGTTGGAGCTCTGGAGGTGCTTTTCCCCCTTGATTTTCACTAGTTGATTCCAGGAGATTCTGTGGACGATTCTTTGCGCCGTCTAGACCAGGTAGGAGCTAAACTTGAGCTCTTCAGTTGCATTCCTTCCTTTTTGAATTTTGAGCATGTTTCCTTGTTTTTCTAAGCCCCTGGGGTTTGAAAAATTTTCCCTGGCTCCATTGCACGCTTTCTATATCGAAAGGTGCGATGCATACTGGCTTGGCCATTCACCAATCAGTATGCATCTCACCCAGTACACTGCTGGGGTACGATGGGCGCGAGAAGGGAAACTTTTGCACTGTTATCTCATGGAAATTTTCCCTATTTTTTGCCAAATCAGGACCATGAATCTTCTCTTGCTTGTTTTGTATAGATTCATCGAAGAAAAATGGTTGTTACATCGCGAGAACGTGAGCATGAAGAAGAGGACATGGTTGCCTTACAAGATCTGGTTACGGTAACTACACTGAGGAACTGTGGCCTGTTCAAGTTTTTTCGCATATCCAGCATGAGGCAAAAAATCAACTTGTTGAAATATCTTCTCAATGCATGGGATCCTACCAACCAGGTGTTTCAGATCCAAGGGAAATCTATCCCCTTGACTGTCATGGACATCTATTTTTTGACCGTTTATCGAGGTTTGGTGCCCCTCTTTCATTATCAAGTTCCGCTCGTGGGGGCGAATCTGTGAGAGATTATATTTGCCGGTATTGCAGAGAGGGATCTCAGTCGAGTAGGGATGACAAGATCAACATCCAAGATTTCAATGACCGGTCTTTTAGGACCATCCTGTTCACCTTTTCTATATTGGCTGGTAGTGCGGCTCTTCACGTGGCTAACAAGTCCTATATGCAATACGCCTTGGAATGCCTTGAACCAAAGGTGTTCAACTGGTGTGACGCAGTACTCCCTGTGATGAAAGAACAACTGACCAAGGTAAAAAGCGGAAAATCCAAGAACTTCGGCTATGGTTCTATTTTGACTGCTTTCGCCTTGGAAAAGATCCCACTGATGCAACCGTAGTACATTTCACTTGGCTTACCTCCACCGACTGAGCCACGGATGCAGAGATGGGTCGACCTTATGGCCCAACATGCTGGTCAGTCCCAGGTTTCCTTTTCTGATACCTTCTTCGAGTGGTTCAACTGTCAGGAGATGGTTTTTTCCGAGTATCCATATGCTGGTATGGATTTCCAGGGTGACCCGGATTTGGTGTTGCTGGCTGGTGAGCAGTGGGGTGCTATCGGTAAATTATCTGACCATATCTCTGTTTATCATTTCTTTTTATAATGTTCTTGTGCTTTCTTCTATCAGGACTAATCAAAACTCATGTGCTCATGCAGATATTGGACCAGTTCAGCCAACAGTATGTTTGAGAGTACCAGCTGTCGCTCCAGAAGGAGAGGTTGTGGGGAGGGCTATCCTTCGCGACCTTGATGTGGCCGAGACTCTTTCAGCATTGCAGGATCAGGTCGAGGGTCTCACTCTTGGTATTCTGGACGTGAGGACCGATGAGCTGCCTCTGAGGTTGCAGTGACATACTACTGGCGTGTCGAGTTGATGGACTAGGCTTTTAGCAATGATTGCACAGGTGGTGACTTGTTATCAACAACATCATTAGACTAGGGTACCCCCTAGAATTTTGAGTTTTGGGTCATTTGACCGATTTTGTCTTGGTTACAGAACATTATGTATAAACCATAAACAATTATATATGTATTTTTTATTTTCGGAGCTTTATTTTGGTTAAGTTACATGATCTCGTTGCAAATATTAATGAAATGCTTCTTTTATAAATGTTGCAAATGTCTATCTAAAACATAATTTGCTAATGAGTTTGTTAATGTGTTTAAGCTTCTAGAAATATGCTGATATTGAATAGAATCAAACTGCCTTTGCAAAATCTTGACCCTTAGGAACATGCGATAGATAGCTGGATTCCGTACGGAGTAGATACCAGTGAGCTGTAGGATGACGAGTTGTGAGTCTAGCCTGACGACGAGTCGGCATATGCCACGCATAATGGCATTAGAGAGGAGCTCTATCAACGTGCTGTATTCAACAATATTGTTCATTGACCGACCAATACATACCCCTCTGAAACTCACTAACTCACCGCTTGGATCGAAGATGGCCCAGGCCACAGAAGATAGGTTCTGCGAACTATGACTCGCTCCGTTGGCATATCCAACAAATTATTCCAATAGGTCTGACATTTGCAATCAATGTAAAAGCAGATCACTTAACCAAAACAATTACCCTTAGCGAAAACAAAAATGTAACAAAAGCATAGGGGTTACTATCTTGAGTCAAGCATAGTAACGTTTAAGGTACAACCCGTTGCGGGGTTGCGCCAGTGGAATCCCATCATAATCCACTAACTCATAGGCTCCTTTTGCTAATACACTCTTAACAATATAGGGGCCCATCCATAAAGACTTGAACTTGCCTGCTCCAAATTTATCGGACTCCTGGTTGTAAAGTAAGACCGGGTCACCTTCTAAGAAGACACGAGGTTTGACATTCTTGTCGAACTATGCCTTGACTCGTTTCTTATGGGCTTCATTAGCCAAAGCGGTGTCACGATGGGTTTCATCCAATTGGATTAGTTCCAAGAAACAAGCCTGCTCTTCTGAAGTTCCGAGGAGAAGGTCGATTGCGAGTTTGAGGGACGAGATTTCACACTGAACCGGTAAGATTGCTTCCAGGCCATACACCAGTTGAAAGGGTGTAAACGCGGTTGCATTCCTCACCGATTTCCGGTATGCCTACAAGGCCGAGTACAGGATCAGGTGCCAACTACTTTTATGGACTCCAATCATCCTTTGCAGCATCCGCTTCAGGACCTTGTTGATTGCCTCAACTTGTCTGTTGGCTTGCGGATAATATGGAGTAGAGCTGTTGTGGGACAGCCCTAATTTGGTAGCCAATTCAACCATCACGTGATTGCGAAAATGTGATCCATTATCTGTGACTATGGCCTATGGAACGCCGAATCTGGAGACTACATGATTGAAAAAGAATAGGGTAGCCGTTTCGCCGCTGTTGTTCAATGTAGGCATCGCCTCGGCCCATTTGGTAAAATAGTCTACTGCGACTATGATATACCCATGCCCCCCGGCCGAGGTGGGGTTACATGTCATGAAATCTATGCCCCATTTGGTAAGTGGCCCAACAGCAACTACTGGTTGCAGAGGTGCGGGTGGTATTCTGGTTTTTCGGTCAAAGATTTGACATGCATGGAAACTTCTGATTGTGGTTATGCAATCTTTGAACATTGTTGGCCAGAAGTATCTTGCTCATAAAATATTTTGCGTCATAGCGTAACCAGATTGATTCCCCCCACGTGCCTGAATGGTAATCATTCAGGACTTTTTCGGTCCCTTGTGGGTGAGGCACCTTCTCAGAACTGTATCGACACCACGACGATAAAGTGTATCACTGACGATCATGTAGTCTTTTGCTTGGTATCGAATGCATCGTTGTTCCGAGTGTGAGGTATTAGACCTATATGTTTGGGTTTGGAGATAGATGATTATGCCTCCATACCACGGATTGCTTGAAGATATCAGAAACAAAGATTCGTCCATGATCGCTTCTTCCGATGTTGCATCGTTGGACGACGATGGGAGATCGCATAGTAACTCTGCGAAAACCAGGGATTTCTTTGATTTGGATTTTATAAATTCCAGATCAAACACTTGTAAAATTGCTATCCATTTTGAATATTTTCCCCCCGGCAACTGTCGCAACAATATATAAGTCATGGGGTTGCAATCTGACAAAATGGTAGTTTTTCGAAAGAGGACATACTGTCGAAATCTCTGTAACGCTTGAATAGCTGCGAGAGCTAGCTTTTCAATGTAGGAGTACTTGATTTCTATATCATTTAAGTTTCTACTCAAATAATATATAGGATGTTCAATTCCATTGTCTTCTTGAACTAAAACCATTGCGATGGTCGTATCCGCTACAACAAGATACAAGTTAAAGTCTTTTTGATAATCAGGAGCGTACATTATTGATTCTTTTATTAGGGATTCCTTTAAAGCATCAAAGGAAGCTTGCGCGACCTGATACCAAACAAAGGGTACTTCTTTTTTCAATAGACGAGTATAACCTTTACCAAGTTCGGCGTAATTTGGAATGAACCTCCTCAGAAAGTTTGATTTCCCTTGGAGTTTTTGAATCTGAAGCAAATTTGAAGGTGGAGGCAAATTAATGGTTTCCTGAACCTTACATGGGTTGAGATGAATCCCGTCCTTTGAGACCACAAAGCTAAGTAAACGGCCAAAACTGACACAAAACACATATTTGTGTGGATTGAGTCGTATCTTGTAGTGTTAGCAACATAGAAATATCGCTCTTAAATGCTGCAGATGATTGGTCCGCTTTCGCGAATGAGCTGGAAGATCGTCAAGATATGGTTGAACGATGTTTTTGATGTCATGGAAGGCATAATTCATTGCCCTCTGAAATGTTGCCCCTACATTCTTTAAACCAAAGGGTAGCTTGCGATATGAAAATGTGCCCCACGGACAAATAAATGCAGTCTTTGACTGGTCCTGTGGGCGGATATTTATTTGATTACACCTGGAAAATCCATCCATAAATGAAAAGATTTCACATTCGGCGCATTCATCAATTATCTAGTCAATGAAGGGTGTAGGGTAGTTGTCTTTTGGACAAGCTTGATTTACATCCCTATAATCGATGCACACTCTAATCGTTCCTTATTTTTTCATTACAGGAACAATATTCGATACCCAATTGGTTAGAGGAACCGTGTAAATAAAACCAGCATGGAGACGTTTTTCAACTTCTGCCTCGATGGCAACGGATTTCTTGGGGTGCACCTACCGTGGCCACTGTCGTACCGGTTTTACATCTGGATAAATCTTAATTTCATGTTCAACTACGCTCGAGTCAATGCCTGGCATTCCATCGTATGACCAAGCAAATACATCTCTAAATTCGCGAAAAAGAGCGTGATATATTTCCAGTTCTGAAGGAGAACAAGATTTTCCGACATGAATATTATCTACAACATTTGTTTTGGTCGAGATATTTATGGTGATAGTCTCTTCAATATTGGACAAGTTTCGTTCAGAATCCACCGTGTTTACAGTATTTGATAGAAAGTCAAAAACTGATGGATGATGAAGGTCTGAAGGAGTATCTTCATTGCAATCCGCAAGATGGGAACGATGGTGGTAATCTTCCCATGGTGCCCCATCAATCATCATTGACTGAACAATTCCTTCATCTACAGAATGTACTTGCGACCAAGGATCTGTAGAGGTGCCATATTCCTTAGACCTATCTATCCAAACACTTGATGAGCATTTATTTGGGTTTGCCTCCCATGCCGAAAACATTGATTGCTACAATATTTCTATGGGCTTGGAGGCAATACCTGTAGATGATCCATGTTAATATCGTTTTTTGAGATCTTTTGAATAGAATATATCATATTGCAAGTTCTTACAGTTGCCACGTCCGCCAGATTGATTGGAGGTGGTAGGGCAAAAGTCCCCATTAATATAGGGTCTTTTAGTAGGCCTACTCCGATATTTTGAAGCGAATGAGGGCTTCCGTGGATCATCGGAATGCTTCCCGTAACTTGTGAACTGTTGGGGAGAAATGTTTGTTTGTCGACGATTGTAATTCCTCCTTGAAAGGGGAATGAAATATTCCTGAAGTAGGTCGACACAACGGCAGCCATAGCATATATCCACGGCCTTCCCGGTACGATGTTGTAATCGAGGTTTCCGTCAATTACTTCAACATCTACTTCTACTATTTTTCCCCCCAGTTCGACTTGTAAGTTACTTAAAATCCCATATGGGGTGTATGTTCGTCCATCAAATGATTTTAATGTCCGGTCGAAGATCACGAAAAGGGTGGAGATCCTAAAGTTTTATAGCAACTCATCGACATAATACATGTAGATTCCCCCTCATTAATAATTGTTCGATGAATAGTTTTGTTGAGGGCTTTCACTTGAATCAGGAAAGCTAGTTGAGCTGGTAACTGAGGGTCATATCCTTTGTGATTAAAGGACACAAGATTGGAATCCGTTGGGTCAATCCCACCTATCGCCGATAATAAAGCTTGCTTTTGGGAGTCGCCATTTTGTTGTCGGGAAATCTAGTGTCCACTCGGAGCTGTTAGTCCCACTAAGACTAGTAGCTATCTTAGAAACAAACAAACTAAAATTACTTTCGCTTTCCTTTATGAGAAGTAGATAAGAGGGGAACAAAGGACACCAACCTTAGCCTTGTGCTTAGTTCCTTGCTTGGTTCCTCTCCCTTCTGACAGATCCTTGCTGGTTTGCCTTCATCTACCCAGCTTCAAAGAGCACCTGTGGAATCAAAGCAACATAATACTATCAAAGAACAAAGATCTACAATCATAATGAAATAGGACCAGATATATATTGACCACACAAATGCATATATCATCAAACATACAAGAATGTGGAGGAAAACTTGAATAGCTTTATTAATATCAAGAATATCAAAGAGGATTACAACTAATTGTTCTGACCCAGCGTCATCCTCCCAGCATGAAAGCCCTTCTTCACCTCATGAAAAGCTTAGATCACCCAACACTATGATATTCCACCAAGAAACCAACAACACTTCCTTACAAGATACAAAATTCTAGCCTCTAGATCTCTGGGATGAGGGATCCATATATAGATGATTGCAGGGGGGTGAGTCAGCTTTTGGGATTTTGATTAGTGTCCTCTCTTTGATAATCCTTGATTCCACTTGGAGATTGATGATCTCTTACTCATCCCTAGGCGAATTCAGAGATGCAAGTGTCACAGGAGAAGTTTCTAGAAGATTCCATGACGATCCACCTTGCAAACTGTCTCTGCCATTTGTCTACTCTCGCTCATCACACCCTACAGAAGGGATTTCCAGTATGCATCACACCTTTTACACTGAGCAGGTGGGATGCATCACACCCTCTGCACTGGGCAGTCTGTATGGTCCTGCTTTGACTAGTTCTGAGTAGTTTTCTGTGGAGAACTTCTGGGAGATGATGTAATCAGCTGACCTTGTTCCTTTAGGGTGTGAAGCAACACTTTTAGGGACTTAGGAGCCCTTGGTTTATGGACATGTATGATTGGGGTTGCAGTGTCCAAAAATGTCTATAATAGTTTCCCCCTAAAGAATGAGGTCGTTAATCTTTTGATGTCGGGTGAAATGCTTTATCATGAGGATCCGAAGTTTTTTTGAGCTGGAAGGCGACCTGTAATAAGATACAATACAATAAATTATCTTCATAATATTTTTCATGATATAGCTGAGGCGGGTAATCCCACACTCAGCTTTATAAATTCATTTTCATGTACATAAGACAGACAACCGTTTGTGTGGCAGACTAATGATTCTGGTAAAGCCATCATCCTTTGATTTAGATGATCATCTGTGTAACAATGATGTACATTCAATGTCTTTATTTTCCTGAATATATCGCAGCCCGGATGGATGAAACTAGATCCGGGGTCTTCAAACTCATTCAATCTTCACTCGGAGTACAAGTCGATCCATGTGAAAGATGTTTTGGAGTCAAACATGGAAAGACATCGCCTGATTACTAGCCAATGGTGTAAACAGTTAACAAGCGTGAGAGGAATCACCGATAATGAAGATGACCCTCAAGGTACTACAGTAAAATTCAAGTGGTGTGAAAAGGGACTTGGCGTCGAACACCATGAAAAATTGTTTAGTCAAAGGCCATTGATGTAAACCTATTGCTGGAAGTGAGAAACTTACCATTGAGGCATGCAAGCTTCAAAGTATTGAAAGGGTTGTTCCTAAGTCAACTTCTTGGATAATGAGCTAATGTTGACCAGAAGAGACCCATTGTAGGAGGGCCTTAATGAATCCCATATCTATGACACAGAATGGAGTAAATGATTTTGGAGGTGAAAATGATCTAATGATACAGGGTTCAGGGTGGCGG
This sequence comes from Pinus tabuliformis, assembly GCA_031772625.1. Taxonomy (NCBI): domain Eukaryota; kingdom Viridiplantae; phylum Streptophyta; class Pinopsida; order Pinales; family Pinaceae; genus Pinus; species Pinus tabuliformis. The sequence goes on along the minus strand of CM062815.1, from coordinate 315,430,358 downwards.
TCATGAAAGAATGGAGCGTGAATGTATTGCAGCAGATGAGACACAGGTGAATTCTCTGAGCGACTTCTCTTGAACATACTGGCGACACTGACATAGATTGGTAGAGTTAACCCCAAATATGGATGGTGCGATGGAACAATGGTGATATGACCAGTGAACAGAATAACCCAACCCAACTCGGATGTGGAGTGAAAGTGTCATGTTCAAGAGTGACTTGCTACCAATAAAGTTTCTTCAAGTTTTCTTCCCAAATTTTCCCCAGTCATTGCTGACCAATACTTCTTTATTTTTGTCAAGCTTGAGGAGGATAACATATGCTTGTTCTATAATTTTCCCTTCGGGCAAACCCGTCGCTATATTTTAACGAGCCTAGCGACAGTGAAACTTGTTCTTGTCTGTATGGACAAGTTTGTCGCTATTTGGTTTTAACGAGTTTAATGACAAAGATAACTCGGTCCTTTTCAATTTTAGAGAGTCTGAAAAGGACATAAAGGAAACTCCAATAATCCTTTTTCATCATATAATCCCTTAAGTCCGAAAAAGTATAAAATAATACAAAAGGGATGAATTTTCGGTAATTTTAACGAGCCGAACAAAACAAGCGCTCGATCTTTTTGTGTAATAATCCCTCAGGTCCAAAAAGATTAAAATCTAGAGGAGGGATAGTACTTCCAGTCACTTTAACGAACTGGAGAGGCCAATCGCTCGACAATATTTTCATATTTTACGAGTCAGGTGAAAAGAGCTTAAAGGAGACTCATCTTTTGAGGAACGAGTGATAATTTCAGGTAGCAGCTAATTCCAGGTAAGGTTTTGAATTTTCTAATCACGGCAGTGTCACAAGGATGGCTAATAGGATCACTCTTCGCAGCTATTCCTAAAAAGGGATAAACAATCAAATGGAGGTGAGTGATCGGCTAAAACAGAGTGGAGGTGATGATGAGAACACGACCAGGGCTCAAAAGCTGATGATAATGCATTCACAATGGTTATTTACCAGAGATTGGTTCTTTTTTTAATGAGCTTAAACTCTGGGGGAAACATTTGCTCATTCCTTAGGTTTAATTTTTAACAAGCTTGAATTCCACATAAAAACTGCTCGTGATAATCGTCATTGATTATTTGATTTCACTACTAACCACTTAGTTCCTTCAAAGGTTGTACTGCCTGTTCAATTGCTTCATCAAACCGATTAGAAATGAACAATATATGCTTGAAAAATGAGTTAAAACACTAATATTTTACTCAAATTACATGAAAAGTAATTTAAAAGTGGTTTTTACCCCTCATTTTACCATTTCATTTGAACTTTGGTTTGTTGGAGCTCTAGAGGTGCTTTTCCCCCTTGATTTTCACCAGCTGATTTCAGGAGATTCTGTGCATGATTCTTGGCGCTGTCTAGACCAGGTAGGAGCTAAACCTGAGCTCTTCAGTTGCATTCCTTCCTTTTTGAATTCTGAGCATGTTTCCCTATTTTTCTGAGCCCGTGGGGTTTGAAAAATTTGCCCTGGCTCCATCACACCCTTTCTATATCAAAAGGTGCGATGCATACTGGATTGGCCATTGGCCAATTAGTATGCATCTCACCCAGTACAATGCTGGGGTGCGATGGGCGCCAGAAGGGAAACTTTTGCACTATTTTCTCATGGAATTTTTTCTTGGTTTTTTCCAAATCAGGACCCTAACTTTTCTCTTGCTTGTTTGGCAGAGATTCATCGGAGCAAAATGGTTGTTACATGGTGAGAACGCGAGCACGAAGAAGAGGACATGGTTGCTTTACAAGACTCGGTTACGGTAACTGCACTGCGGAACTATGGCCTGTTCAAGTTTTTCGACATCTCTAGCATGAGGCAACAAATCAACTTGTTATCGGGAAATCTAGAATCCACTCGGAGCTGCTAGTTCCACTAAGACTGGTAGCTATCTTAGAAACAAACAAACTAAAACTACTTTCGCTCTCCTTTATGAGAAGTAGATAAGAGGGGAAAAAAGGACACCAACCTCAGTCTTGCACTTGGTTCCTCTCCCTTCTGGCAGATCCTTGCCGCTTTGCCTTCGTCTACCCAGCTTCAAAGAGCACCTGTGGAATCGAAGCAACATAATACTACCAAAGAACAGAGATCTACAATCATAAACAACATAGAGCCATCATCCTTTGATTCGGATGATCATCTGTGCAACAATGATGTACATTCAATGTCTTTATTTTCCTGAATATATCACAACCCGGATGGATGAAACTAGATCCAGAGTCTTCAAACGCATTCAATCTTCACTCGGAGTACAAGTCGATCCATGTGAAAGATGTTCTGGAGTCGAACATGGAAAGCCATCGCCTGATTACCAGCCAATGATGTAAGCTGTTAACAGGCGCGAGAGGAATCATCGATAATGGTGATGACCCTCAAGGTACTACAATACAATTCGCGTGGTGTGAAAAAGGGACTTGGCATTGAACACCATGCAAAATCTTTTGGTTGAAGGCCATTGATGTAAACTTGTCGCTAGAAGTGAGAAACTTGCCATTGAGGCATGCAAGCTTCAAAGTATTGAAAGGTTTGTTCCTAGGTCGAGTTCTTGGATAATGAGTTGCTGTCGACAAGAAGCGACCCATCGTAGGAGGGCCTTAATGAATCTCATATCTACGACATGGAATAGAGTAAATGATTTTAGAGGTGAAAATGATCTAATGATACAGGGTTTAGGGTGGTGGTCATGAAAGAATGGAGCGTGAATGTATTGTAGCGTATGAGACACAGGTGAATTCTCTGAGCGACTTCTCTTGAACATACCAGTGACACTGACATGGATTGGTAGCATTAACCAAAAATATGGATGGTGCGATGGACCAATGGTGATATGACCAGTGAATGGAATAACCCAACCCGACTCGGATGTGGAGTGAAAGTGTCATGTTCAAGAGCGACTTGCTACCAATAAAGTTTCTTCAAAAATTTTCCCGAGTCATTGCTGACCAGTACCTCTTTATTTTTGTCAAGCTTGAGGAGGATAACATATGCTTGTTCTATAATTTTCCCTTCAGGAAAAACCATCGCTATGTTTTAATGAGCCTAGCGACAGTGAAACTCGTTCTTGTCTGTATGGACAAGTTTGTCGCTATTCGGTTTTAACGAGTTTAACGACAAAGATAACTTGGTCCTTTTCAATTTTAGAGAGTCTGAAAGGGACATAAAGGAAACTAACATAATCCTTTTTCATCATATAATCCGTTAAGTCTGAAAAAGTATAAAATAATACAAAAGGGATGAATGTTCGATAATTTTAATGAGCCGAACAAAACAAACGCTCGATCTTTTTGTGTAATAATCCCTCAGGTCCAAAAAGACTAAAATCTAGAGGAGGGATAGCACTTCCAGTCGCTTTAATGAGCTGGAGAGGCCAATTGCTTGGCAATCTTTTCATATTTTACGAGTCAGGTGAAAAGAGCTTAAAGGAGACTTTTCTTTTGAGGAACGAGTGATAATTTCAGGTAGCAGCTGATTCCAGGTAAGGTTTGGAATTTTCCAATCATGGTAGTGTCACAAGGATGGCTAATAGGATCACTCTTCACAGCTGTTCCTCAAAAGGGGTAAACAATAAAATGGAGGTGAATGATCGGCTAAAACAGAGTGGAGGTGATGATGAGAACACGACCAGGGCTCAAAAGCTGATGATAATGCATTCACAATGGCTATTTACCAGAGATTGGTTCATTTTTTAATGAGCTTAAACTATGGGGGAAACATTTTCTCATTTCTTAGGTTTAATTTTTAACGAGCTTGAACTCCAATTGTATAATAAGGATGTCTCATCGATAGGTTCAATTTTTAGGGAGCTTGCACCATTCGAAACTTTGCTCCGGATCCTTTCATTATGTAAGCTAGGAACAACCAATCCTATGAGTTTAAAGGGTTGAGAAACTACAGACTAAGAAATAAATGGTGACTCTTTGCTTGCATGCAAAAAGTTTTGCATGCCCCCAGGCATAGCGAAGTAGAGTTTCCCAGTTACCATATGAAAGCTCTCCATCCGTGTTGCAGAAAAAATGCTTCCTTGGCGATGTCTACCGAAATAGACAAGGGTGAGTGGCGCGGTCGCCTCCACTCACATAACTTTAACGAGGGAATCTTATTCTAGTCTAATCCCATTTTCCTAAATGGATGGGTGTGTCAACCCAGTCATATATCCTCCACGAAAACCTACCCTATGCCCAAGGTTTTCCTGCCGAAACAGACCACGGTACATGCCCCCTGTGTTTTAGTCATGTCCTCCCAAATCACTCGTGCTCTTCAGGTGGATGGTCTGGATATTGATGAGACATTCATTGCATGAAAAGACCATTTAGTGATGGAATTTGACTATTAGCTATGTGTGAACCGGGGAGTGAAAGTTGGTCTATGAGATTGACCACTTGGCGTTCATGCGCAAAACACATTACTCTAAAGAGTGAGGAGACAATGGCTCCCATGCTATAAATATAGTCGCGCCCAAGGAGTAGATTATAATCTAGAGGTCATTGGACTACCATTACGTTCATATAAACGGTTTTCCTTCTCAATGTTATGGGCACATTGGAAAGGATCCCTAACGGTCGACCGGTTCCTTTGTCGAAGCCTGTCAGATTTCTCATCTCAAGCAGAAGCGATGGCGGACCAAGCGCTTCCTAAGTAGTTGAGGAAAGGATACTCACAGAAGCCCTTTCATCTATGATGGTACTGACCATGATCATTTTGTAAGCTTGTACAATGATTCGGAATGGTACATTAGCCGGTAAACGGGGTCTGCCTAGTAGATTCCAATCGAAGGAAACGACTAGGTTGCTTGGAGATGGGACCGAATAGATGGCCGTATATGACTCTGATGAACTTTCTTCCTATGGTAAAGGAACGGGTAGAATGCCCCCATGTTCATCGGAGTCTGTGTTTATGAAAAGAATTTGAACAGTGTCATTCTCATTCTCTTCGATGATTGTATCATCTAAAGATGGAACTTTCGAAGACAAGACCGGGTCAACTGTCGCCTCAACGTTTTGACTTTCGTCTGGTATGGTTTCAACAGGTTTATCTTCAATGATAGATGCTTCGATCAACCGCAATGGTGTGTCAGTCGGATTTTCAACTAGTGATGGACTCGGCAAGTGTTTCTTGTATCCAGGAGGAAGCCGTAGTGGTGAAGCAGGGCAGTCATCCAAAACTCTTTTAGCTTCATTTAGGAGGGGACAACAGTGGACGACGTGATCGCCTTCACACAGTTTACAAGGAAATTTACATTTCCTTTTCTGTCCAAATGCTTCGCTTTCACTAGTTGATGGTGTACTTTCGACATAATCTTCAGAGGTTGATGACACCAGATTGTGAAAACAAGGAGACCAATCCCTTAAGATCCGAGGGATGCAAGGACAATCTTGATGATAGTGGTCTCCTTTGCAAATGACACATGGAGATTTAGGCTTGGACGGTGCAGTGTGTGGATTTTCACTAGACGATGCTCTGTTACCCCTTTTCGCCTTTGGCTCCTTCTTCTTCTTCTCTTTCTTCTCCTTCCCCTTCTTCTCCTTCTTAGTTACTTGACTTTTGGCTTTACTAGCTTTATCAAGCGAAGAGGAAGGAGGAGAGGGAGAATCAGACGAAGTAGAAGGTTGGGGGGTAACTCTAGTATCATCCAGTTGTTGACTCAATTTTTTAGGAATCACGGTGTTCTGAATGACAGAGGTCGAGAAGAGCCATATTGGCAAGCCAATCATCAATCCTGGAAGTGACAATGTGGCCATATGAGGTGCACCAACATCTCCCCAAGAGGAGAAAGGCCTAGGATTTCCTCCAAGGGGAATTCCTTGGTTGGTTGACTCCATTTTTCTCAACCTAAGACGAACGCGGGAATGGTGATATTATTCCGATTAAAATAAATTTTAGATGCTTTGACACAACTTGTTTTTTCAATTTTTAAGAGTCGAGAAAAAACAAAAGATGACTCTAGTCGCCTTCGATTTTTAATGAGCCTAAAGTGACAAGTGCTCAGATGGACCTTTTCCTTTAAGGAGTATGAAAAGGAATGAAAGAGACTACTCTGGAAATCTAGACAAAGGGATTAACAAACTAATCACAAAACTACAGAATACTTTTTACAGTACGGCAGTCAATCTTCCTGAATGTTGTGTTCATTGCATTGCAATCGATAGGGCGGCAGACACGGCTTCCTATGGATAAATGATATAGCCTATTGTGGTCTCCCAACAAATACTCGATGGTACGTGGGAGCACAAGTCCGTACTAGCACTTGTCGTCTCAAAGAGGAGGAATCACCCAACCAACAATGAAAGCGGCAGTTACTAGGCTTTACGACGCCGGAATACTTCTCTAGACTAGACTTCTAGATGTTGTGCTTTAGGTTCCAAAGCATTTTTAGGTTCATTGAATTTATTTTACAGTTGATCTTTCTTGAGAAATTTGCCTTTCAGGTTCACCGCTTGATGTAGATATACAATTCCTAAAATGCAATCTAAGATGATAAACAATCGTTTAATCTTCTTTTTGCAATGAAAATCCTAGCTACTAAAGAAAGAGATATGATATTCTTTCAACATAGAGCAGAGAGCACACACTAGATGCATTGTCCTAAATCAAACCAACAAGCAGTATAAATGCAAATGCACATGCATGTATTTGTTTTCAGCTTTCTTAATGTGTGAATGACAAGAAGAATGCTAAGTACAAATCTGAATTATCTTTTCAAAGCGACAGTACTAACAAATTTCTCTTCAAAAACGAAAGGAAGATAATGACGACACTTTGCGATTTTGAATTGAAAATTGCTTTCGACACTTGAAAAACTACTAATTCAAATCAAATATAAGATTAACTATATAATCAATGATCAATAACAATAGGATTCCTTTCTATGACTGAAAACAACACTTGTGACACTTCCAAATCAAGAAACGACAGTTTGATTATGCTACTACTTTGTAAAAGAGAACTGAAAATGGCGCAAAATACATAAAAACATTCACAGTTCTTTGCACAATGGAGTCAAAATGATGGAAAGAAAAGGGGTTTCCACGGTGGTATACTGATCATAGACAACAAAACTCGTCAATAGAGTTGAAACGAGTGAAGAAAAACCAAAACCTGGAGGGAAAATTTTCATTTTCTGATTATTGCACCTGTAACTCAGGAATCCAGTATGCATCCCATCTACTACACACGGGAGGTGCGATGCATACAGACTTCCTTGAAGAGAGGGTGCGATGGTACCAGGACGAGACTTTACTTGGCTCTTGGTCACAGTTTGCAACTCAGTTCAGGGATTTAGGCCGAGCAAGTGATGTTCAGTAAATATAAATCACAGGGATTGATCTAATGAGGTTACTAGAGCCACCACTAGGGCAACTAGAAGGTTTGCAAATCCATTGTTCAGTTTATAAACAAAACCTGGAGATAGACTGAAGCAGCATTGATCTACTTTGCACTTGCATAGCAAATGCAGTGTGAAGGCTAGCTGGCTTAGCTTCAGGCTCCGTCTGCAAGTTTATAAAACAAAAAAATATAGACAAGCAAACAATTTATTCGCTCCCTAGTGGAGTCGCCATTTTTTTATCGGGAAATCTAGTGTCCACTCAGAGCTGCTAGTCCTACTAAGACTGGTAGCTATCTTAGAAACAATCAAACTAAAACTACTTTCACTTTCCTTTATGAGAAGTAGATAAGAGGGGATTAAAGGACACCAACCTCAGTCTTGCGCTTAGTTCCTCTCCCTTCTGACAGATCCTTGCCACTTTGCCTTCGTCTACCCAGTTTCATATAGCACTTGTGGAATCAAAGCAGCATAATACTATCGAAGAATAGAGATCTACAATCATAAACAATATAGGACTAGATATATATTGACCACACAAATGCATGTATCATCAAACATACAAGAATGTGGAGGAAAACTTGAATAGCTTTATTAATATCAAGAATAGCAAAGAGGATTACAACCAATTGTTCTAACCCAGTGTCATTCTCCTAGCATGAAAGCCCTTCTTCACCTCATGAAAAACGTAGATCACCCAACATTATGATATTCCACCAAGAAACCAACAACACTTCCTTACAAGATACAAAATTCCAGCCTCTGGATTTCTGGGATGAGGGATCCATATATAGATGATTGTAGGGGGGTGAGTCAGCTTCTGGGATTTTGATTAGTGTCCTCTCTCTGATAGTTCTTGATTCCACTTGGAGATTGATGATCTCTTACTCATCCTTGGGCGAATTCAGAGAGGCAAGTGTCACAGGAGAAGTTTCTGGAAGATTCCATGACGATCCACCTTGCAAACTATCTCTGCCATTTGTCTACTCTCGCCCGTCGCACCCTATAGAAGGGCTTTCCAGTATGCATCGAACCCTTTCCACTCAGTAGGTGAGATGCATTGCACCCTCTGCACTAGGCAGTCTATATGGTCCAGCTTTGAACAGTTCTGAGCGATTTTCTATGGAGAACTTCTGGGAGATGATGTAATCAGCTGACCTTGTTCCTTTAGGGTGTGAAGCAACACTTTTAGGGACTTAGGAGCCCTTGGTTTATGGACATGTATGATTGGAGTTGAAGTGCCCAAAACTTTCTATACAGTTACTCTTGTATTTGATTTGAATTAGTAGTTTTTCAAGTGTCGAAAGTAGTTTTCAATTCAAAATTTCAAAGTGTCGTCATTATTTTCCTTTCGTTTTTGAAGAGAAATTTGTTAGTACTGTCTCTTTGAAAAGATAATTCAGATTTGTACTTAGCATTCTTCTTGTCATTCACACATTAAGAAAGCTGAAAACAAATACATGCATGTGCATTTGCATTTAGACTGCTTGTTGGTTTGATTTAGGACAGTGCATCTAGTGTGTGCTCTCTGCTCTATGTTGAAAGAATATCATCTCTCTTTCTTTAGTAGCTAGGATTTTCATTGCAAAAAGAAGATTAAACGATTGTTTATCATCTTAGATTGCATTTTAGAAATTGTATATCTACATCACGTGGTGAACCTGAAAGGAAAATTTCTTAAGAAAGATCAACTGTAAAATAAATTCAATGAACCTAAAAACGATTTGGAACCTAACACACAACATCTAGAAGTCTAGGCTAGAGACATATTCCGGCATCGTAAAGCCTGGTAACTCTCACTTTCATTGTTGGTTGAGTGATTCCTCCTCTTTGAGACGACAAGTGCCAGTACGGACTTTTGCTCCCACGTACCGTCGAGTATATATTGGAAGACCACAATAGGCTATATCCTTTATCCATAGGAAGGCGTGTCTGCCGCCCTATCGATCGCAATGCACTGAACACAGCATTCGGGAAGATTTACTACCGTATCGTAAAAAGTATTCTGTAGTTTTGTGATTGGTTTGGTAATCGCTCTGTCTAGATTTCCAGAGTAGTCTCTTTCATTCCTTTTCAGACTCCTTAAAGGAAAAGGTCCATCTGAGCACTTGTCACCTCAGGCTCATTAAAAATCGAAGGAAACTAGAGTCATCTTTTGTTTTTTCTCGACTCTTAAAAGTTGAAAAAACAAGTTGTGTCAAAGCGTCTAAAATTCATTTAATTCGGAAACATTTTCCCCTTTCTTTTTAGTTGATCGAGTAATCCGCAATCGTGGAAGAAAGTCAATTGAAACCCTGTCGTTTGCGGAGACTTACGAGTCAAACGTCTTTGTCTCCAGAATCAAAACTATTCCGGACAAAGCGAACTCGTTTAATCGGCTCAAAAAGTCCCCTGGTCTAGTTGGAACAAGTGTTCTGACACCCTCGGAGACTCTGGTTACTCCAAACATTTCTGGTACCCCTGCCTTTACAGAAGAAGTTCCGTAGCCACTAGAGGACAATAGAATTGATCCTAGTGTGAGGATAAACACTTCTATACCTGAACCGGCTTCATCTACAGCTGATTTGGAAGGTGTTATTCCCAAAACTTCTGTTGCTGTAGAATCTATACCTTCTTCAGCATTGGAAATATTTTACGGACCTAATGGTCTACCTCTTCCACCTAGATTGATTGCTATAGAAGAGATTGTGGAGGATCCCCCATTTAGTACTCCATCACATTTTGGAGTTGGGATCACCCTATATCCTTCTTCGTCGGAAATTAGTCTACCGTTATCGGAAGTTCCTATAGAATCGCTAGGAAATCTTTTGGATAGACTAGATATGTCTGAACAACTGTCGACATCTAGGACTGTGTCATCTGACACAGCAGCGGCAGAACTTCCTGCTGCCACTCCAACAATGTTCGCCAGCGTACCGTCTGTCGCAACTAGCTCTCAATCGCTGGATGCAATCCATTAAGGTACTGTTTCGACAGTATGGTCTGTGCCATTTGTTCATCCAGAATAATATCTGGAATCTCTTATGTTGAGTCTCAGCAAATTGATCCTTCACAGTGTCAATTTGGGCAGTTCGGTCCTCAAAGGAAAATCATTCCCTTAAGCACCGGATTACTGCCATATGGGGGGCAATATGCCCTTTCATTGTCTCCTTCGGGAGGTCAAACATACGAGAGTTCGCAACAGAATTTAGGTTATGCTGGAATTACATCCAGTGGTTGGATGCCAATACTGCCTCAACAACCAAGAGTTGTATACTCAATGCAACAAAGTCTGCCTATGTCAAATATCCCCACTACACCGGCTATTGTGACGGTGTCGCAAGTACAAGCGTTACCTATTGTATGCCAACCTCAAGTTTCTCAGGTCGCAATCCAATAGCCCCTTGTCTCTACGATGGCACCACAATCCTCGATTAGTGGCTCCTTAACTGGAGTGACCCAGGCTCAAACGGGTACCATTACCCCTCATCTTGGTTAAACAGCCAGTATTGGACAACAACACATGGTCTCACAACCATGGTTGGTGCAATATCAACAACCGAAATTCCAACAAGTTTACCAAGGATTTGAGCACTAAATCTTTGCAAGTAATGGGTAGCCGTATTGTTACACTAAAAAATGTCACCATGACTATTTACAGTTAGTATGGCTCAATCAACATTCATGCTACCCTCTTAGGCAAGTCTTATGCCTCTGCTCTCCATGTCAAACTCCAAAAAAGAGAGAAAGTCTTGTATAAATGTATTTATCTCTGGGGACGCAGGTTCTCTCAACCTTACCTGCGGGGACGCTCCCAACGTTCACAAAAGCTGCGTCCAAAGACGCTCTGTATGTAAAGGGACAGGTGCGTCCCCCTGTAAAGGTTAGAATGCGCAAGTTTCATCTTTAAAAAGTTACTTGTGGTCATTTCTAGAGCATTCTAGAAGGTTGTTCGACGTGTATTGGGCGCCTCCAGATGGTTCATGCACTCCTATCAAAGAGGAACTTATCCCATCAATAAGGGAGCTATCCCACCCAAAGAAGGGATTATCCCATTGATGGTGGACCTGATTAACCTCCTCTTGAGTACTATAAATACAGGCATTGGGCCAGAAGGAGGAGAGGTTGAAACTATACATTTTCTAAGGGTAAATGCTGCAGGAATTAGGACTCCCATTTAGAAGCTTGTGAGGAGAGATTGCCATCTTTGCTTGTTCTATTTGGAAGTGGGTGAGCTTTGTCAAAGTAGAGGAAGACTCTTGTGGACCCTGGAAGGAGCTTGCACAACACCAAGGCTCAGGTTGTAATGGTTCCTTTTGATTACCTTTAATGCAAATTGGTCCATTCTTCTCAATAACTTGTTGTTTATGGGTTATTTCATGTACTCCTTGGTCTATATGTTGAATATGCTTTGTTTTATGTTATAATCAGGTGCTATTTAATTGTTTGACTGTTGGTGATTGCAGGTTTTGGAGAAAAGGAGGAGCTCATCCAGATCAACAAAGCTTGGACTTCTACAACAGCGTTTGGACAAAGGTAAGAACGAAACACTTGATTTCTCATATCATAATGCATGTTTAGAGAAGGATAGCTCCAGTTTGTTTTGTTTGTCATTAGAATGTCTTAGACTTCTAGGAAGGTCGGTTGTGTCCGCACTCTTGACTGATTCCGTGTGACAAATTGGCGACTCCGCTGGGGAATCCATTGATGAGAAGAGTCTTTTCTTTTGTGTGAACTTTGCTTTGAGAAAATTGGTTTATTTTTCTGGTTTTGGCTCTGTGATTCTGTCTCTGGGTGGGTTAGCTTAGGATTAGTTTTATTTTGCTTTTTCTTGAGTTTTTCAGTAGGACGCACCCTCTGAGTGCTGCACAGTGCGTCCCTGGATGCACTTTTGCTAGTGCACAGAGCGGGCCCGCACCTGTGCTAACGGGTTGCCTGCGTCCCCTGCCAAAATTTGAGAAAATTCCATTTTTTGCATTTTTGCTCTTAGATTTTGTTTTTTCTTAGTTTTTTCTGCCCAGATTCATTAGTCCCTTGCCACGAATCTTCACCTGAACTTGTTTTCATAGCATTAAGTGTTTTAGTGGATTTCATTGAAATTTAAGCCTAGGGTTTGATTTTTGAGTAGATCCTGTAGTGACTTTAATGGTGGAAGTTGTCAAGCCTTAGATCTCCTGGTTTGGTCAACCTTCTTGAGAGTCGGATCTGTCATAAGTCTACCCGTGTGAGCAACCAACCTGTTGAGTTGTCTCTTTGGTCAAATTTCAAAGTGCTTGTTGATTAAGTCTTGAATTCCATTTTACAAAAAGAACAAAAAGATTCGAGTTTTGTTTTGATCAGCTCTTGATTCTGCAATAGCTGGTCCTTGATTTGATTTTGGTCAAGAAAAACAACCTAGAAACATCCTTGTAGGTTTTGGCCTCGTTAAGTTTGCTTAGAGTAAATTTACCTTTTAGTTTGCTTGTGAATGAATTTTCGTAGATTTTAATAGTTGTTAAGATTGATTTTTGTTAAATTAGATTTATTTGCTTTATTAAAAGAAAAATACAAAAACATCTTCTTTAAAAGTCTTGTTTCAAGTAGCTTTGAAAGTTTTGAAAGAAAAAGAGTTTTTCGTGCAAGTAAAGAGTGGTCATGTGTGTGTGCTTGAAAAGAAAAAGAGAATTGTTTCTTTGATTGTCTTTTCTAAGGAAGTTGTTTTCTCTAAAATTTGCATTCTCTCAACTCTCTTAGTTAAGAATTTCATTGAAAAAGGAAAGTAGCGTAAATCATCTTAGGTGCATCTTTGTAGTGGTTGGAGTCGAGTCTACACACCATTGGTTTCACTTCCACTACCTTTTGACTTTAAAGAACAACCATAAAAGTAACGCTTAAAGTAAAATTGAAATAGTAACTTTTATTTACTAGGGCTCTGAAGCACCAATTTAGATCAGGCTAGTGTCTTGGAGTAGGTGAGTAATTAACTCTCCAAGACAACAAAACCAAACAAGTAGCTTATCTTGTGATAGATTAAATCCAATTGTCTCATTTGTACTCTGGGAAAGCTCCTCTTAAAGGAGAAGCATGAGCTCGTGTCCGAACCAGTGAGGGGATCATTCCCCCCTCGTTGGGAACGACGCCAGACACGCACGTATTACAAACGGTAAACCTCGGATTAACCATTGTCGAGGAGCCAGGGGTCACTTGTCGGTAAACCTTGGATTATTGTCAAGGAGCCGGCAAGGGGATTGAGCTTGCTACTCTGCCCTTGCGTGCTGTCGAAGTTTAGACTGTTCCCCCAGGTGCATTTGTTGCGGTTGGTAACCTTAGTGACCATTATCTTTAGGATTCTACCGAGGTGACGGTGGAGGGAAGGTCCCACTGTACCTGGAGCAGACGTCGGTTATACTCACTTGGATTTTCTGGGGGGTTCACTTCACTCGAGACGGTTAAAGTGGAGGAACTTGGTCCAGTCTATTCATTAAGCAGGTTGCCGGGGTAACTGTTCCACCCGCCATTTCTGTACAGAATCCAGCGAGGTTGGGCTTCATCACCAACTAGCGCTTTTGGTCCGGAAGACTACTGTTTGTGTTTGGTTTGACACCCTAGATTCTTTAGGCGTGTGATTCAAATTTTTTTGGTTCTTTAGAGACTTTAGGTGGTTTGATTTGAAATTTTATTTTGTTTTCGTGTGTAGTAGTTAAAAGTTTTTAGCTGTGGCGGAATTACCGAGACAGTCCCGTAGACTGCGGGGCCAGTCTCCTGAAGTTGTTTCTGTGGCCGAATTGTTGAGAAGATCCCGCAGACTTAAGGGTGAACCTCCTCAAGACGAGTCCAGTAATTTAGAAGGTTTAAAGGTCCTTGTAACTCCTCCTAGTGGCAGTAGAGTAGGTTCACCTGAAGAAGGAGAATCTTCCTTGGTGGTCCATCCAGATTACCAAAGTTTAGAGACAGGTTATAATCCCGAAGCTGTTACAGTTTCTGAGCTTGTTGGTAGTTTTTCGTCTGCTAGTGATACAGGCAAAGAACCAGAAATATCCGAACCTATTACTCCGACTCCTAGTGTTCCTGATTCACCGAGAATAGAAAGAATTATCACCGAAAATCTTCCTGTTGGTTTGATTGCTATTGAAGAACTTGTTCCAGAGGAAGAAATAGGCGTCTCTGATCCTGAAGATCAAATTACCCTTGATCTAAGGGAGCGTGAATCTATCTTTTACAGTCCTCCTAGAAGTACTACTTGGTACCTTTCGTTAACCAATTATCTAGACAACTTTGGGCTAGGTTTTTCTACACCTCGTACTCCTTTTCCACCTAGAGGTATTCATACTCCTGTAAATATGTCTGGTCAGTCGTCCGTGTTTACACAAAGTCCTGAATCTTTTTTACATGGCGGTCCTTCTGTTCCTACTGGGTATCAATCTCTTTTTGGTACCTTTGCGGGAGCATCTCCTCAACCCGTTGATCATGGGTTATTAGTTGGAAACAGTGGTAATATACCATTGGGTGTAGGAGACATTTACATGATGTCAGGTTCAGTTCCCGTTTCCCAACCTCAAGGTGGCCAATTACCGCCTGGGGGGCAGCCTCCGTTAATGCCTGGGGGGCAACCTCAAGGTACTTCATTCGTGTCTGGGGGGCAACCTCAAGGTCAGTACACTCCTATGGGGCAATACATACCTCAAGGTCAACCCCAACCTCAATATGTACCCCAAGGTCAACCTCAGTATCAATATCAACCTCAAGGATGGCAACCTCAAGGATGGCAACCCCAAGGGTATCAACCCCAAGGGTATCAACGTCAAGGGTACCAACCTCAAGGTCAAGGGCAACCCCAGTATCCGTATTTACCTCAAGGTTATCAACCTCAAGGTCAATACTCAAATCAAGGTTATCAACCACCTCAAGGTCAATCGTATGGTCAAGGTATGGGAACTGCACCTTACAATTATCAATCCTATCCTCAATCCGGCTATGGATCTCAGTATCCTCAACCTGTTATCGGTCAATACACTGGAATGTTAGTGTGGGATCCTTCACAGGGTCAACAGATGTTGCAGCCAAGTATGCAGTCGGTACCTCAAGCCAGACAACCTGTAGTTTCTGGTCAACCCCAGCAACCGCAACCTGTCCAGTCAAGTGTTCAAACCTCTGTAACTTCGGTAGTCACTCAGCCGCCAATTGCACCTAGTACTCCATCTCAAACGGCTGCTGCAACTACCACCACATCTACCATACTTACTTCTGGAGTATCGACGGCTCCGGTTTCTACTGTCTCTGTAACCACTCCTCAGACATCTGTACCGTTGTCCGGATCTACGATTCAAACCACGGTCTAGATGCCTGTAGGCCAACCTGGTATAAGTACGGTTGTCACTACTCAACCTCAATTTGTTCAACCTCCGTACCAGGGACAGTATCAACCTGGGCAAGTTGTCCAACAACCGGTTTACCAGTATCAACCGTATCCTGGGTACACTTATCAACAACCTCAGCAACCCCAGTACGGTCCGGTTAATCCTGGTTTTCCAGGAGGATATAATATCCCAAATGCAACTCCTGTTCCTAGTTATCCTGGATATCCTCCTCCTGGGGCCGGTATTGTGACCCAAAGTTTTAGAGATCCTAACCGGCAGTTACCGTTTATTGCAACTTTGGATTTACCAGACTTGACGCGCCTAACGAACGATCCAATTCAATATATTTTGTTCTGGCCGCCAATGCCAAATAAGTTGCCCAGCGATATACCCAAGTTCGAAGGTAAGTCTGGAGAGGATCCGTCCAATCACGTGATGACTTACCACCTCTGGTGTGCTTCAAATTCTATCTCGGATGATTCGATCCGCCTACGTCTTTTCCAGCGTACACTCATTGGTCTCGCGGCCAAGTGGTACATTGAGTTACCACGGGCCTCTTTTTACAATTTTAGCCAGTTAGCTACCTCGTTCTTAACTCACTTTCAGTTACCGGTCAGATACGATAACGGTACGGAGTTATTAACTTCACTAAAACAATCAACCTCCACGTATATTTCTGATCACATTCATGAGTGGAGACGTCGAAGAAGGCTAGTGAAAGTTTTTATCCCAGACCAAATCTTAGCTGAATGGTTTGTTAAATCATTATTACCAAGGATTACTGAAGATGTAGCTAAGGCCGGAGTAGTTACTGAGGAGCAAGTCATTGCTCAGGCGCAATACCTTGACTTAGTTTACACTCAGTCGGGTACATTACACGAGAAGATTCTGGATCTTCCAAAGTCGAATCAAATCGCTGCTGCTCCTTCGGGATCTCATGCCGCTGATGGTATGATTGGCATCGTGAATACAAAGAGCAAGAAGAAGTCTTCCAAGGCTTCAACTACTCCTATTATCACTTTGCCCAATTCCCCGACAGGAGAGTCTTCTCCTGAACTTACCGCCGATATTCACGCTGTAGAGTCATCTACGGCCAAATCAAAAAACGGCGGAAAGAAGAAGGCTAAAGCAGACAAGGCTCCGAAGGAGAAAACAGAAAAGTCGGAAACTAATGACGAAAAGCGCAAACCTCGATATCCTTGTCTTATTTGTGAAGAGGATCATTTTACGAGAGATTGCCCTCATCGGGCCGAGGTAGTGAAAATAGTCAAAGGTTCTCCCACTCCTGCTGTATTAAAAAATCCATTTCCGGAGCAGGAGAATAAGATGATAGGTTCTTCCTCGAATGCCAGTGAAGAACCCATTTTGATGATGTCTCATGTGAGGATTGCGACTCGATCGCAAGATTATGGTAGTAAGAATCCTGTTGATGGTAAGGAAGCAGAATCTTCTCATTCTAATCCATCAACCTCAGCTCCTGGTTCCGATCCACTACAGATCGAGAAACCTAACCCAGACTTAGTAATTAAACCGCCCGCCAAGGGTGTACTTCGAAGGTCTGCTTTCAATCCACATGCGAGAGCAGCCCAGAATTACAACATTGTTGAGGACTTAGCTGTTTCACCCTCAGCAATGTCGGCGTTAGAAGTGCTGCAATCATGTCCAGCACAACGAAAATTGCTTTTGTCGGCTATAGGAGCTGTTGATGTTCAGGATCCGAATCTAATGATCTTCGATCTAGAAAATAGTACGCCGCGTCTCCCCCATCAAATGGCTTTCCAAATTCCAGTGATAGTCAAAAACAGGCCTATTCATAGGACTGTGATTGATGAGGGAGCTTCTACGTGTATTATGTCGATTCAATGTTGGAGATCCCTTGGTTCTCCTTCGTTGAACCAATCCCCCACCATCCTTAAGGCCTTTGATGGCCGTGGGTTCCGTCCGTTTGGTATTCTACAGGAATTGCCTATAGGGGTAGAAGGTAAAACCGTTAGTCTGGATGTGGAAGTGGTTGATGCCCCTCTAGACTACAACCTTCTTTTGGGTCGAAGTTGGTCATATGCTATGACAGCGGTCGTTTCATCGGTCTTCAGAGTAATTAAATTTCCACATAACGGTAAGATCGTGACTATTGATCAGCTGACATACTTTTCATCCGACCCAGCCTCTTCAGAGAGTATCCAGCATGTCGGTAAGACGACAATCCCTTATAGGGACGTTGGTGTAGGTTTAGTTAAGGATTCCGGTTTACTGGGAACTTTTCCTCTCCCTCCACTCAGCGTAGAACCTTCGTTTGCAACAATTCATATGATTACATCAGAAAACATTATTTATGATGATCCTTGGTTTGTCCCATCTGACTCTGAGATAGACTCATTCGGTAATGCTATGCCCTTGAGTCCATATGAAATTGCTTATGAAGCTCTCATGTCTTTTACCGACTTTCATTCGACCAAGGTCGACCAAATGAATGTGGTCAGTGAAGAGTCACTTTTCACCTCACCCTTAGAACGGATAGCGTTTCCCGAAGTCGTGTCATCTGACGAACAACTTCGCGAAATCCTAAGTGTAGACGATCTACCATGGGAGGATCTCCATCACAGATCTTCGTTTTTACCTAAGGATGATGCATTTGAAAATGATTTTTCATCTATCTTTACCGCTGAATATGTCAAAGACGCTCAGGATCCAACGAAACATTCTGATTCAGAGTTGAATTTAGGGAATATTTCTCGTACTATTCCCATTGATATTTCAGTGAAGCCCGGAATTGAGGAGAACATTCATATAGGTGCCGCATGTACAGAAGAAGAAATCCAAACTTACAAGGCCCTATTCCAAGAATTCCGCGATGTGTTTGCCTGGTCTTACGAGGAAATGCCGGGAATCGATCCTGCCATTGTTGTTCATGAAATAAAGACCTACCCGGATGCTAAACCCGTCCGGCAACGGTTGCGTCAGATTCACCCTCGAAAAGCGGCTGCGATTAAAGCAGAAGTCGAAAAGCTGTTGAAAGCAGGTTTCATTTATCCGATCCCGTTAACGGATTGGGTATCGAATATTGTTCCGGTCAACAAGAAACAAGGAACAATAAGAATCTGTATCGACTATAGGGATATAAATCGAGCTTGTCCAAAAGACAACTATCCTACGCCTTATATCGATCAAATTATTGATGATTGTGCCGGAAGTGAAATGTTTTCCTTTATGGATGGTTTTTCGGGCTATAATCAAATCAATATTCTACCTGCCGACCAACCAAAAACGACATTCATTTGTCCATGGGGGACATTTGCTTATTGCAAATTACCTTTTGGGCTTAAGAATGCCGGGGCCACTTTTCAACGGGCGATGTCTTATGCATTTCACGACATCAAGCACATTGTGCAACCGTATCTCGATGATTTGCCTGCTCATTCTTTACATCGAGCTGATCACCTTGTCCACCTACGAGCAATCTTTATGAGGTGTAGGCATTATCGAATTCGTTTGAATCCCCACAAGTGTGTTTTCTGTATAGAAACAGGTCGATTGCTGGGATTTGTTGTTTCAAAAGCCGGCATTCGCGTCGATCCCTCGAAAGTCGAGGCTATCATCAAATTGCCTCCTCCTTCGAGTTTGCGCCAACTCCAAAGTTTGCAAGGGAAAGCGAACTTTTTACGCCGATTCATCCCAAACTACGCCGAGGTCACTAAAGGTTTTACAAGGTTGTTGAAACAGAACGCACAATTCTTTTGGGACGAGATTGCTCAACAATCTTTTGATGCACTTAAACACGCGTTGACCCATGCACCGTTGTTGCATCCTCCCAACTACAACCAGGACTACTTCTTATACCTCGCAGCTTCGCATTCCACCATTGGAATGGTGTTAGTTCAAGAAGATGAATTCGGAGCAGAGCATGTGATATATTATCTTAGTAGGACCTTAAATCCCACTGAGCTAAAATATTCGCATGTGGAGAAATTGGCCCTGGCAGCCGTTCAAGCTGTCCAGCGTTTTCGTCACTACATTCTTCTCCGTAAAACTACAGTTATTTCGGATTGCAACCCTATGATTTATATTTTGACAAAACAACTGCTAGGGGGCAAGTACTCTAAATGGATCTTATCCTGCAAGAGTTCGACTTGGAGTTCGAGAAGTCCAAGTCTAAGAAATCCTTAGTTTTTGCGGAATTGATGTGTGATTTCCCGAGTACTGACACAGAGACTGTGGCAGAAGAGTCCATTGCGGACGAATCTTTGTTTCTTATCAGTACTGTAGATCCGTGGTACGGGGATATAATCATCTATCTCCAAACCCAAACCTTTCGGCCTGAAGCTTCAAAGGCGGAACGTCGAAAAATTCGGTTTCAATCCCAGCCATACAAAATTATTGGAGATACACTTTATCGCCGGGGGGCAGACTTAGTTTTTCGACGTTGTCTAACTCACGAAGAGGCTGAGAGAGTTTTGAATGACTGTCACTCTGGAGCATGTGGCGGTCATATGTCTGGGTATGCCACAGCTCAGAAGGTGTTGCGCGCTGGTTACTTCTGGCCATCTATGTTTAAAGATTGTATCATTGATCGAAAGATGCGCGCACCACCTGCTCCTCTCCACCCTATAATTGCCGTTGGTCCATTCGCCAAATGGGGTATCGACTTTCTTACTTGTAACCCTCACTCGGCCGGGGGGCATGCGTATATCATCCTCGCGGTTGATTATTTCACTAAATGGGCCGAGGCGATGCCTACATTCGACGCAAGCGGCAAAACAGCTGCAGTTTTCATATTCAATCATATAATAACTAGGTTTGGTGTCCCACAAGCAATCATTACTGACCATGGGAGCCATTTTCGAAACACCATGATGACTGAACTTACAAGCCAGCTTGGTTTGCGCCACGACAGCTCTACTCCTTATTATCCGCAAGCCAACGGTTTGGTTGAGTCTATCAACAAAGTTCTGGTTATCATGATCCGACGAACCATTGGTATTCATCGGTCGAATTGGCACAACATGTTATTTTCGGCGCTATGGGCATACCGAACCTCAGTGAAAACCTCAACAGGGTTCACTCCTTTCCAGCTAGTTTATGGCTTGGAAGCAGTGTTACCCATTGAATGTGAAATCCCATCACTTCAAATGGCTGTCGAATTACTCCCAGCTACTTCCGAAGAGAAGAAACGTTTATTGTACTTAGCTAAATTAGATGAGACTCGACGTGACGCTGCATTGGCAATCGAGACTCACGCGAAGCGAATGAAAGCTCAGTATGATAGAAATGTGACCCCTCGAAGTTTTTCGGAGGGAGACCTAGTGCTTTTATATGATCAAGCTAACGATAAGCTAGGTGCTGGAAAATTCGTTCCTATGTGGCATGGACCCTATATTGTAAAGCGAAAGCTAGCAAAAGGGGCTTATGAGCTGGTAGATTTTGATGGGGACTCTTTGGGTAAACCCAGAAATGGACTTTACCTAAAGAGGTATTATGCTTAAATGGTGGGTATGGAGAATTTTTAGTTAGGTTAGGTTTTCTTTCTAGCTAGTATGATTGTTAGTTAGTCAGTGTGCTTAGCTTAGTGAGTGTGTTTTTCGTCGTTATTCTGGCTTATCTTGGTTTTACTCTTGATATTACAGATGTCGACGCCTCTCCAAACATACATTGGATTTGCTGATGGTGCTTGTCGTAGTACACGGAATATCTCTTCCGCAGCTTGGGTTATCTATTCACCCTCTGACGAGTTAGTTTCTATGCATGGGGTAAGCCTCGGTCAAACAACGAATAACATTGCAGAATACAGTGCAGTGGTTGAATTATTATCCGAATCTATTTCATTTGGAATTCGACGTTTGATAGTGAGGTTAGATTCTGAACTTGTTGTATTACAGCTTAATAGAGTTTATGCCATTAGAAATCCTGTGTTATTAAGGTTGTTTTTGAGAGTGCGTCTCTTGGAACGTGAATTTGATTACATTGAATATCAGCATATTCCAAGGTCCTTAAATACATTAGCAGATGCAATTGCTTCTCAAGTGTTGGACAGACATTTACGATAATCATGCAAGTAAATTTAAAAACATTTCATCATACATGTTAAACAAGATAAGCCGGTAATAGTGATATATATATAGATAGGAGTGTGTCAAAAAAATATACATCGTCTTCGATCATAGGTTGAAAAACACCTTATGATCGGCAAAAATGATAGAGTACAAAAAGTCAAAAATGTCACATGTGTCTACAAAGTGACTAGCCAATCACTGGTGGTGCTCCCTATACGACACCACTGCACGGGCTACCTTACACAAAAATCTCCTAAACGGTCCAGGGACTGCGACTACAAAGCGCTGAAGCCTTATAGGAATGTCATCCATAGTAGTCTCAGGCATATCTGCCGTCAGACGCTCTAGATCATGCTCCAACTCAGCTAGTACTTCTGCAGCCGCGTCCTGTGGGGTCGGTACCGGTGCAGCTGGATGTCTCCTCTCAAAAGGCCGGAGGTTGGCTGGACGCTGTGGACCAACATCTGCATTTTGAAAATTTTACTGTCAGTTTTGAGACGATATATATAAAAAACAAAAAAAATACATAATTTGAAAACTTGTGAAAAATAAAGTACCTCTGTCATCCCATTGTTCTCCCTGTGGAAGAACCATGTCCGGATCATGTCGAAAATCTACTCCAGCATATGGAAAGTCCTGGATCGAGAAAACCTGGTCCTCCAACCAGTGAAAGTAACTATCAGAAAATCGAACAACTGCCGCGCCCTCGTCAGGATGCCGGGCCATCACCGTAACCCATCGTACCAGCTTTGGCTCCCGAGGACCCAAGATATCAACAGTGAGTTGCTGAGGGATCAGCATTGGAACTCTCTCTAAGGCAAAGCTCACGACTAAAGGCCCATATCCAAAAGTTTTCAGTCGTCCGTTCTTTGCCTTAGTCAGTTGGCTCTTCATATTAGCCGACACAGCATCACACCAGTTGAAAATGGTGCCTTGGTAACAGTCAATTGCCATCCGCATTTGGGACCCAGAAGCAATGTGCAAAGCGGCCGCGCCGCAAATTCTGGTAACGTGAAAGCAATAACTTTGAGTTCACGCAGAGAGATGTGTTTGATCTCCACGCCTTTCGAATGGTGTGCCCCAGGTGTGCACCAATCTTCCCGGAGACTAACAAGGGATTGGCCACCCGGCCTAGTCCTGCTAGATTGAGTTGCTCGCCTCTGTTTGGCAAGCCAGTGAGAAAGTATACATCCGAGGGCTCTATCTCGAGCTGGTGCCCTCCTATGTAAAAGCATTGCTCTTGAACGTTCCATCTCTCAACCAGCCATTCTAAGAATCTTACCTGAGCCCTCATGCCCGGTATGGCCCAGTATTTGTATAACCCGCATGCTTTTAGGGCATCCAGGGAAGGTTGGTGTTCTATTGCAGCTTCATCAACCTCTTCGTGCTCTCTTTCTCTCCAATCCAACATGGTGAGTGCCCTACACACCAAGAAATGATGATTAGAATTAATTTGGGGAATTTTGAATGGTTATTTGTGAGGATTGGGGTTTCAATTTCCGCGTTCCACGGAGGACGCACCCCGCGTTTGGAACACAGGGCGTCGGGACGCAGCTGGCCTGAAGGTGGGCTGCGTCCCCCGACCATTTTCCTGTATAGGAAAAAGTCGGGGGACGCAGGTCACCCGAAGGGCACCTGTGTCCACCGAGGAGCGCATTTTGAAACCCTCCCAAAAAACAAAACTAAAACCTAAAAAACAATTTTAATCGGATAGAAATGAAGAGTAGGATGTTGTAAAATACCTGGAAGAGACGGCGTTCGATTCTGACGGTCGGATTTTCCGCAGCGACCATGGGAAGTTTCTTGTCAAAAGCTCCTTTTTTCAACCTCAACAGTCAAACGGTAAAAATGACATGGTAAAAAGTCTTTTTATAGGTTTTTTGGATGAATTTGTTCATTTTTCACCATGGAAAGATATTTTTCAATGTATTTTTGCCTATCTTAAACAGGTATGAGTAATGTGTCGCTTTTGTGCAGGACAAAGGGACTTAGAGGGAAAATTGTCATTTTTTCACGAACAAAATATCAGAGTCATCTTTTAAGCCCTTTTCTGACTCCTAAAATATGAAAAGATTGCCGAGCGTTTCTTTTACACTCGTTAAAACGGAATTAAAAGACGGTCCCCTTATAGCTCTTTTCTGACCGTAAAATCAGGAAAAGATTGCCGGGTTTTTGTCGTTTCAAACTCGATACGGAAATAAAACGACGTGTCCTTGATCGCTTTTTACTTTTCAGGTCAGTGGCACTAATTATGAAAGTACTCCTTGGTCACAAGATCAAGCGGTTCCCCCAGGTATTATTTTATACTTTTTCGGGCTTGAGGGACACAAATCTACAAAAAAGTTCAACTTGGAGTCTTCTTAAGTTTTTCAGACTCTCTAAAATTGAAAAACACCGAGTTTCCCCTATACTGGGCTCGTTAAACATTTCACAGTAAAGGACCTGTTCAATTACAAACAGGAACGAACCACTCCTTCCTAGGGTTCGAATCAAAACTAGGTTGGACTCATCCGAAGGATGAGCTTATAATCAAGCACATGTTATCCTCCTCAAGCTTGTTAAAAATAAAGAGGTACTTGCCAGAAATGGTGGGGGAAAAGAGAGAAGAATGAACCTGTTTGTTACCTTTTGTCTCAAAAGAAACTTTATTACCACTCTTGAACACGACACTTTTCATTCACCTGGGTTGGGAAATCTTTTACCTCACAGTTGATCAAACCACTTTGAAAGTCTTTAACCGGGTTCTGGGGATTAACTTTGAGTTATTCGTCACCAAGCCATCTGTCGTGTCGTTATGTGTTCAAGAGGTCTGCAAGCAAAACTTTCATCTGCAAAATACTTGTCATCCATTTGACCATCCCTGAGTCAGTCCTTACAGCAACATTTCTTCAACTTGAACAATGATTTCGTGTTGCGGGCTTGCCTGCAACGGGTCGCTTTCTATTGACATCAGCACATTATCTAGAGAGATGACTTAGAAATCGTCAGTACCTTGAAGTCTGCATGCATCAATGGCAGGTTTCTCGCCTTTGACGTCAGTTTACATCATTGACTTTCGATCGAAGGATTCCGTGAAATGTTCGACATCAACTCATTCATTCACATCTCATGGATTGTACTGGGTACTTTGAGAACCATTGACATTACTGGTGGTCTCTCTCATGCTTGTTAACAGTTTACATCATTGACTGGTAATCAAGTGGTTTCTACCATGTTCGACATCAACTCATTTATTCGCATGGCTAGAATCGTACCAATTCGGGAAGTAGAAATGAAGACCCTGGATCTAGTTTCCACCATCCAGGCTGCGAGGAGTTTTGTATTCATTATCCAAGTAGACTAATCATAAACAGATGGCTGCGTCCATACTGTGTCTACAAAAGTCTATGATTGTGATGTACTGCAAAATCATTCCTGTATCAGAGTAGTTAGTCTGTTAGTTAAAGTTTTGATCTGAGTATGGGAATGCCTACCTCAGTGATGATATAATCTTATACATGTATTTTGTGTTGAAAATTGCAGGTTCTGACCAGGCTCTCCACGGGATAATCCTTGAAATGATAAAGCGCTTCACCCTTCCTAGATATTACAAACCCTAATCTATTCCAGGCTTCGCACTTTAGGGGGCAATCTGTTACACTAAAAAATGTCACCATGACTATTTACAGTTAGTATGGCTCAATCAACAGTCATGCTACCCTCTTAGGCAAGTCTTATGCCTCTGCTCTCCATGTCAAACTCCAAAAAAGAGAGAAAGTCTTGTATAAATGTATTTATCTCTGGGGACGCAGGTTCTCTCAACCTTACCTGCGGGGACGCTCCCAACGTTCACAAAAGCTGCGTCCAAAGACGCTCTGTATGTAAAGGGACAGGTGCGTCCCCCTGTGAAGGTTAGAATGCGCAAGTTTCATCTTTAAAAAGTTACTTGTGGTCATTTCTAGAGCATTCTAGAAGGTTGTTCGACGTGTATTGGGCGCCTCCAGATGGTTCATGCACTCCTATCAAAGAGGAACTTATCCCATCAATAAGGGAGCTATCCCACCCAAAGAGGGGATTATCCCATTGATGGTGGACCTGATTAACCTCCTCTTGAGTACTATAAATACAGGCATTGGGCCAGAAGGAGGAGAGGTTGAAACTATACATTTTCTAAGGGTAAATGCTGCAGGAATTAGGACTCCCATTTAGAAGCTTGTGAGGAGAGATTGCCATCTTTTCTTGTTCTATTTGGAAGTGGGTGAGCTTTGTCAAAGTAGAGGAAGACTCTTGTGGACCCTGGAAGGAGCTTGCACAACACCAAGGCTCAGGTTGTAATGGTTCCTTTTGATTACCTTTAATGCAAATTGGTCCATTCTTCTCAATAACTTGTTGTTTATGGGTTATTTCATGTACTCCTTGGTCTATATGTTGAATATGCTTTGTTTTATGTTATAATCAGGTGCTATTTAATTGTTTGACTGTTGGTGATTGCAGGTTTTGGAGAAAAGGAGGAGCTCATCCAGATCAACAAAGCTTGGACTTCTACAACAGCGTTTGGACAAAGGTAAGAACGAAACACTTGATTTCTCATATCATAATGCATGTTTAGAGAAGGATAGCTCCAGTTTGTTTTGTTTGTCATTAGAATGTCTTAGACTTCTAGGAAGGTCGGTTGTGTCCGCACTCTTGACTGATTCCGTGTGACACGTATAATCAAAACGGTCAACATCAACCATTTCATAATGGTTATGCTCATCAACCTTACCAAAGTTATCGGCATCAAATGCACTATGATAGTATGCAAAGACCCACTACTCAGGCAATCCTATCTTATCCTGGGTATGCTTTGCCGACCTGAATCAACAGTTGCCCTTCGTGGCAAATTTAGAGTTACCAGATCTAAATCTGCTAACAAATGATCCAATCGCTTATGCCCCTTGGTGGCCAGGGATTCCTCATAAAATTTTGTCAGATATTCCTAAATTTAATGGAAATCCGGGTGAAGACCCGTCGAATCATGTGATGACCTATCATCTGTGGTGTTCGTCTAACACTCTAAATAATGATTCGATTAGGCTTCTCCCTTTTCAGCGAACGTTAACCGGTCTAGCAGCAAAATGGTATATCGAATTGCCTAGAGCTTCATTTGATAACTTCAGTACCCTAGCCACAACCTTTTTAACCCATTTTCAGCTACCCATAAGGTATGAAATGGGAACAGAGCTTCTTACCAATTTCAAGCAAACGATGGCCAATTTCATGAGTGGCAACGTTGTCGTAGAATGGTAAAAACATATGTTCTTGATCATCTGTTGGCTGAATTGTTTATTAAGTCATTGTTACCTTCCATTACAGAAGATGTGGCAAAGGGAGGAGTTGTCACTGAAGAGCAAGTCATTGCTTGTGCACAATATTTAGATTTGATCTATACTCAATCTAGCACACTCTACAATAAAATCCCTGATGCTCCTAGACCGGAATTTTCCATTCCTCCCTCTCCTAAATCAAACAAAGACTCTCATGCCAGGGACGACGTGATAGGAACGACTAGCACGAAAACCGTAAAGGCTAAGTCGAAGAAGGTCTGTACGGTTTCAGGTCAAAATGAAAATGAAGAACTTCTCACCTCGGAAGTAAATGCCGTATCAACTGACAAAGGCAAAGAAACCAAGAAACCAGGAGGCAAGAAGAAAAAGAAAGGGAAGAAGAAGAAACAGGAGGATTCGTCCCCTGAAAAGTCTTCTGCAAACCCTTCTGGAGATAGGAAACCAAATCATCCATGCCTTATATGTGATGAGGATCATTGGACAAGAGAATGTCCATATAAAGCTGATCTTAGAAAATTCTTCAAGAATTCAAAAACCTCGATGGTATTGATTGATCCATTTCCAAATCTAGGAACAAATCGGGTTGCTAGTGACAATGCTTCCCCGTCCCCAGTGGAGTTGCCATTTTGTTATCGTGAAATCTAGTGTCCACTCGGAGCTTCTAGTCCCACTAAGACTGGTAGCTATCTTAGAAACAAACAAACTAAAACTACTTTCACTTTCCTTTATGAGAAGTAGATAAGAGGGGAACAAAGGACACCAACCTCAGTCTTGCACTTAGTTCCTTGCTTGGTTCCTCTCCCTTCTGACAGATCCTTGCCACTTTGCCTTCGTCTACCTAGCTTCAAAGAGCACCTGTGGAATCAAAGCAGCATAATACTATCAAAGAACATAGATCTACAATCATAAAAAATATAGGACCAGATATATATTGACCACACAAATGCATATATCATCAAACATACAAGAATGTGGAGGAAAACTTGAATAGCTTTATTAATATCAAGAATAGCAAAGAGGATTACAACCAATTGTTCTGACCCAGCGTCATCCTCCTAGCATGAAAGCCCTTCTTCACCTCATGAAAAGCTTAGATCACCCAACACTATGATATTCCACCAAGAAACCAACAACACTTCCTTACAAGATACAAAATTCCAGCCTCTGGATCTCTGGGATGAGGGATCCATATATAGATGATTGTAGGGGGGTGATTCAGCTTCTGGGATTTTGATTAGTGTCCTCTCTGATAGTTCTTGATTCCACTTGGAGATTGATGATCTCTTACTCATCCCTGGGCGAATTCAGAGAGGCAAGTGTCACAGGAGAAGTTTCTGGAAGATTCCATGACGATCCACCTTGCAAACTGTCTCTGCCATTTGTCTACTCTCGTCCATCGCACCCTACAAATGGCTTTCCAGTATGCATCACACCTTTTACACTAAGCAGGTGGGATGCATCGCACCCTCTACACTGGGCAGTCTGTATGGTCCTGCTTTGACCAGTTCTGAGTAGTTTTCTGTGGAGAACTTCTAGGAGATGATGTAATCAGCTGACCTTGTTCCTTTAGGGTGTGAAACAACACTTTTAGGGACTTAGGAGCCCTTGGTTTATGGACATGTATGATTGGGGTTGCAGTGCCCAAAAATGTCTGTAACACCCATTGAACTGTATGAGTGGTTAGCTAAATTGATAGACAGTAAAGGAAGGTGGAAACTTGATAGTCCTATAGTGTGGACTCCAAAATTAGTGTGACGATTAGAAGCTTCTGAAACTAAGCTTGTGAGGGTTGGCAATCATTGGATCGATCAGATTCTGGGAGGATTTTTTATATAATTTTTAGTTGATACCTTAGTCAGCTATAGCGAAGCGGAGTGACGATTTTTCAAAGGACCATGAGGTAAGTATTTAATATCATTGAATACTTGAATTAAAAGTTGTTATGTGAAGATCGGGTGATTCCATTACCTTGATGTTCGGAGCTATGCGAAGTGGACGAATATTTAGAAATTGCGAAGGATCAAGACCAAAGTATAGTCCATTGATTGGACCTCGTTCAAGTGATGACGAAGGGGTGGGTAGACTACGCCGTGAAGTGTTGTTAAGCTAATCACTCAAGGGATTCCTCGAGGAAATCATCCTTCCACTCTGCCTCCACCTCCAACCCCACCGCATACAATTTCGCCCACACCTCCACCACCACCATTAAACATGGAAAATGTGATGGAGATGATGATTTTCAAGGACATAGGAAGTGAAAATGTAGAGTAGTTCTGGTTTGTTGTGAATGTTGTATGGACACCACAACAGATTATTGAAGACAATATAAAGAAGGTAGAGTTGGTTACCGCTTTGCAGGATCACACGCTAACCTAGTGAATTAAGTATTGTTCTGATAATCCTCTTGCAATGCTAGGAGAACTAAGGTGAATTTAAACAAAGAGTTTAGTAAGCCTAAGTCTAACTCACAGTCAGTAATTGGATTTAAAGAAATCATGATGAGGGTTGATGAAACGCCCTGGGAATTTGATCAAAGGTTGAAGTGTCATATCATAGAAGATAACATGAAGATCATAGATAACCAACATCGCGAATGGTTTATAACATTTCCCTTGCCCCACTTGAGAATTTCTTTGTCACAATAGAAGATAGAAACACATGCAAAAGCCTTGGAAATCACGATGAAGTTGCATGCATCAACTATTCAAGATATGAACTTGGGATTATAGTAGATCCACTCGCATTTAACTTGCTTACACCTAGAGTTATAGAGTTTGAATAAAGACAAGGAGACTAAACTAGAAGTGCACACAAAATTTTTGTGTTTGAAGTGTAAGGGCCATGGGAACGATAAAGATCACTATCCAGTGTACCTGAATTATATTACAGGAGGGGGGGCAATTCCCCTGAAGCTAGAAGCTTCAGTAGGGCTGAGCGTGGGCCATGATGAGCACCACTGTGAAAGCTATGGGCTGATGATGGAGAGGAAACCTACATACCGGATGCAAGTAGAAAGTCGGCCTCCAGATCAGGGCGCCGAAGGAGGGCATGGAGGTTATCAGGGTCAAGGATGGGGACGAAGGGGAGGAGGACCTGTTAGAGGCCACGGTCAGATTATCTGCTACAACTATGGACACTAGGGTACTACATGCGAGAGTGCCAAAATCCTACACACTTGTCATGTCAATACTACAGACAGTTTGACCATACTATAGAAGAATGCCTGGTGCTAATAGATAAAATGAAAGAGAAGAAAAAACAACCTCAATCGCCTATGCAGAATCTACAGCTGATGAGGGTTGAGCCTCGTGTTGAAAATCAAAGCATTAACATTGTACTAAAAAGTGGAATGATGACTAGTGCTGATAAGGGTAAATAGCCTGAAGAAGAAGGATGGGTCCGCAAAGCGCTAGAGAAAGAAGCTATATTTGATATGGATTGGGCTAAGGAAATGTTTATGGAAGACAAGAAGATCTTTGCTGAGGCATCCACCTCAAGGAGCTAGGAAAAGACGCAAGAAATCAGCATGCCTGTAGAGGTTGATCCCTTTGTACTCACTATGTTTTTGGAGACTTGCATAAAACTACTGCACGATAGAAAAGTTGTGGAAGGCTTGCAAGAATTAATAAATAAATGTGCCAACAAAGAGAGAGTCCTTGATGGACACTGGGTGCTTAGAAAAAGTAAACATAAGGCACGAACAGGGCGCGAGATGAGGCTCACCGCACATATAGGTGATCATGAGATGGACCAAGTCATTTTGGATCTAGGGTCCAATGCGAACATATTACCGAAACAAACATGGGAAAGGATGGGGAGACTTGTGCTGCAGTGGTCTTCAATTCAACTTAGGATGACGAACCAGCAGAAAATCATCCCCATGGGACGGTTATATGGAATAACAATTGATATAGAAGTTGCGAGCACAATGGCCGACTTTGAGGTTATAGAAATTGTTGAAGAGAGTAACCCCTACCCTACGCTCTTGGGAATTGACTGGGCTATTGACATGAATGGGGTCATTAATTTGAAGAAAAGGACAATGTCGTTTGAAATAAAGTCACTGTGGGTTATAGTGCCACTAGATCCTAAAAAAGGGGCATGTTATACTAAACCAGTCCGTGATTATGACGGAAGTGATGATGAATTGGATCATATTTACAAGATAACAAAGCGGGATGAGGACTGGGTCAATCCAACGGTAGATGGATGGATTGATTGGGATCGGGAGAGTTCCTGCACCTCTTATTTTGACGAGGAGTTAGAGCATTGGAAGAATCGCTTGCACAAAGTGTCTACATTGCGATGCAATATGAGGATGAATTCATTGCACTGTGTTTCATCGGAGGTAAGGAAATTACCCTATTATGATGGTTTAACTGACGTAGATCTGTTTTTGGATGAATTTGAGTGCGAAGTCCTTGAGGATAATCACTTCCAAGCATTAGAGTTGGCATAGTGCGTTACACCTACACGATGGTGGGGTACGCATAAGGATACTTTTGCTGGATGGAGAGATTACCGAAGAATGATGAGGTTACAATTTGGGCATGATAACACCAAAATGACTGAGAAATATAATGGGAGGGATGATCCACGTGATCACCTAGCAAAATGGAATAAAGCACGTGGAACATAACTGCAGCCAGAGTGGGAACACATATTTTTCCATAATTTGGATACAAGTCCCATGAACTGGAATCTCGAAATGGAGCTCCGCCATGGCACCGTGGAATGGGATGTATGGAAGGAAGGGTTATTATTGACCTTCAGCTTTGAATATTGCTTCATAAGCATCAATGATGCACTACAAGAGATTAAGGTGGTTATCTTCAGAACGCTGAAGGAACATATGGAATGGATCCAACTAGACTATAGCACCTAGTTGTACCATGCATTGGAATGCCATAATGTAACCACTAAAGAGGAAGATGAAGGTCCGAGAAACATTAGTATTCCAGAGGCAGAAGGGCATTGTGAAGTCGAAGGCCCACAAATAGAAAACCGAGACGTCTCCACACCTTTAAAGACAAAGAAAGTAAACATTGGCACTGAAGAAGAACTGAAGTGCACAAAAATTGGAGATTATTGGGACAATGCTATAGTGGATAAAGTTGTTGAGTTGCTCCATGAATACCAAGATCTCTTCCCCACTAAGTTCTTAGATTTGAAGGGCATAGTTGGAAATTTGCGCATTATAAAGATCACTCTGAAGCTGGATGTGAAGCCTATTAAACAGAGGCCATATCGCCTTAATCCTGAATGCAAGGAAAGGGTTCGCCAAGAGTTGGATAAGATGTTGGAGGCAGGAACCATAGAACCTGTTGAAGAATATGATTGGGTGAGCCTGATGGTGGTTCAGGAGAAGAAAAAAAAGGGTGAAATAAGGATTTTCGTAGATCTATGGAAGCTTAATGATGCATGTGTTCACAACCCATTTCCAATTCCGTTTATAGATGAAGTGTTAGACAATGTTGGAGGGCAGGAGGCCTATTCCTTTACTGACAGTCTTTTCGGGTATCATCAGATTAAGATTGCACTTGAGGATAGGAGCAAAACGACCTTTACGACATAGTGTGGTTCTTTTCAGTACACTGTGATGCCATTTGGACTCAAGAATGCGCCTATGATATTTTCCCGTGTAGTCATAGCAGCATTCAAAGAGTTCATTCATAAGATTTTGGAAGTATACTTTGATGACTTAATGGTGTTTGGATTAGTGAAGCGCCATGTAGAAAGTTTGTGCTTAATATTGGATACATGTCACAAATGCTAGATCGGGTTGAATTTGAAAAAATGCATATTCTTTGTTCTTTTTGGGAACTTGCTAGGTCATGTTGTGTGCAAGAAAGGATTGATGGTGGACCTTGCAAATATTGTGGTAATTGTGATTTTGGAGGCCTCTAGAAATGTCAAGCAGTTGCGCTCAACACTGGGACATACATGATACTATAGAAAATTTATTAAAGCTTATGCTCAAATTACTGCACCCATGGAGAAACTCCTAAAGAAGGATGAAAAATTATGTTGGGACGAAGAATGCCAATGCAACTTAGATGTGTTGAAAGAAAAGATGGTCACTACACCAATCTTGGTATTCCTTGATTGGAAAAAGGAGTGTTATAGCTCCAAATCTCACTCTTGAGGTTTGTGATGCTGCACTCATGGCCTAGGGCAACCCCTCCTTCCAGACCTGGTCCAAAATTTAAAAATAGTGTTTTATTCCCTATACGTGACATTTCCCTGAGCTAAATGCATATGTACGCGGGTCTGTGTATACCCAACCCGCGTATATGTCTTAAAACACTTAAAAAAATTAAACCTCCTTAATTTCGGGCGGAGATCGCGGGCTTTACCTGTTGATTACCTATTAGTGCCCGTGGCCCAACTGTTCCCAACGAATTCCCAACTAAGAAACTACTTTGGGAGAAGTATAAAAAGGCTTCAATGGGAAGGCCTAAGGGAGGAGAGAAGAGAGAGAAAGGTTACTTTGCTAAGATTTCCCTGACCAGGTCTGAAGATCCTAGTGCCTCCTGCACTTCCCCCATTTACAGGGAACCCTTGTTTCCTTGTGTGATGATGTCTATCTACTACTTGAGATATCATGGAGTAAGTCATGGAAGGAGTTTGTTAAAGGCTTGAGGCTGGATGAATCTAGAGGACATTTCTCCTTGGAGCCTACGAAACGACGAATCAGGTGAAATTATTCCTTTTTGTACTTTATTTGTCTATAATAAAAGAAACACTTGTCTTTGTTCCTGATATAAATCTTCTTCATGTTTATGGTATCCATGTTATGATTCATATATGAATGGTTGTTTAATTGCATAACTAACTACCTTTCAATATACTATGAAGATGATTTCTTTATGATGTTTAGTCCATATACTGATGTACTTTCTTGAATTGATTATTTTGCAGGTTGAAGGAGCAAAAGAAACTCCAAGAGGGTTTGGACCCTAGTAGGATCTTCTCAAATGAAGGACTCCCAGGTACGCCCCTTATCATATAGTTTGCTTATATTAGCATTATGGCTATATGGAATGTGTGTTTCTATGTATAGACAACCTCTGATCTGCTAGGGTATCAACCCAAGACCCTAGGGGAATTTATCCCTTAATAGGGAGTTTCATGTACATGTGGATGGATCTTGGATTGCGTTGGTTGCAGTGCTAACGTAGGCCGGTGAAGGAGAAATGGACCATCCTATAGCATTCGCAAGTAGGAAGTTATCAAAGGATGAGAAAATTTATTCAATGACTGAGCGTGAAGGATTGGCCATGGTGTACGTGCTGCAAAAATTCAGGCATTGTCGGTTTGGAGGGCATTTGAATATGTACACAAATCATTCTTCCTTGAAATACTTGGTCAACAAGCCTATGTTGGGAGGGAATATATGTAGATGGTTGCTATTATTTCAGGGGTATGACTTTGAAGTCATTACGAAGCCAGGGAGGTTAAATGTGGGACCTGACCATCTGTCGCAGATCAAAATATGAGAGGAGCCTAATAATTTGGAGGAAGGGTTGATAGATGCACAACTCTTTGCAGCGCGTGTAGTGGATGACCATTTTGCAGACATTATTTAATTCTTTACTATGTGGATGGCACTGGAAGGATATACGAGCCAACAGAAGAAGGAATTAGTAGTATGTGCGACTGATTTTTCCGTTATTGCGGAACATTTGTATAAAATGGGTGTAGACGAAATATTGTGAAGATATGTGCCAGAATTTGAGCGGGATAATATTCTCACTGAAGCTCATGGGGGAGCTACGGGAGGCCATTATGTAGGAAATCCAACTATGCAGAAGATTTTGCGCATAGGTCTATGACGACCAACATTGCACAAGGATTCCAAGGTGTATTATAAGGTGTGCAATGCATGTCAAGGAACTGGAAGACCATTGCGAAGAGATGAGTTACCACTACATCCTCAAGTATCTTTGTAGCCCTTTGAGAAGTGGGTGATTGATTTTGTTGGGCCAATTCAACCCCCTAGAAAGAAAACAGGTGCACGCTATATTATCACTGCGACATAATATCTAACTAGATGGGTGCAAGCACAGTCGGTTAAGGATTGTAGAGGGTCTACGACAACAAAATTCTTGTTTAAGTATGTCTTAACTATATTTGGCTTCCCGAAAGTACTGACGAGTGACAATAATATGCACCTTCTGAACGAAACGATCAACGTGCTTACTGAAGAATTCTAGGTCTACCATCAGAAGAGTACGCCCTGGCACCCACAGGAAAATAGAACTATTGAAGCCTTTAACAAGATTTTGGAGAATGTGCTAACAAATATCTGCAACGTGCAGTGGAACGACTGGTATGTGCACGTACCTGCATTACTATGGGCTTATAAGACTACTTGTAAGAAGCTAAGAGGGAAAACACCGTTCAGATTTGTATATGGGGTTGAAGCCGTAATGCCAATGGAATACATTGTGCCTAGTCTATGCATAGCAGCTCTAATGGATATAGCGAATCGCAAGGCCTTGGCGGAATGATCGCGCAGTTGATGGAGCTTGAAGAAGATCGATTTTTGGTAGAATTCCATCAACAAGTGTAGAAGGAACGTGAAAAATCATGGAATGATTGCCACATCAAGCTTCGCAAATTCAAAGTAAATAATCTTGTCCTAGTATATCATAGTAGATTCACTAAATTTCTGGGTAAATTCCAGATGCATTGTTTAGGGCCATATATTGTCAAATAAATTATAGATGGAGGTGCAGTTCAGCTTGCAAAGCTGAATGGGGAACCCTTCCTAAGAAGAGTGAATGGGAGCAGGTTGAAGTTGTATACAGGGGATCCTGCACATGACTATTTGACTGTAGGATAGTCCTAGTGCTCCAGGAAGTTGCAAGGGAGCGCGGAACTATAAACTACACCACTCAGCTTGGAGGACAACGCAACGAGCAGGATGTGCCGAGAACGATGAAGATGAAACCCAGGAAGCTATGCTTAGGAAGCTGCACCATGGGGGAAGGTGATGCATAATGTAGCAGGAAAATGACTGTTGGAGTTACTGTTCATGACATAACGACCAGAAGACAGTTAAGTGGAGTGGGATGGTAGCAATTAAGGAAAAACCTTTGAAGATCTACTGCTAAAACAACATTTATTATCAGAAAGTGGGGGAACAGTTGGATTTGAATTCAAAACCCCTTATAAATTACGTGTGCTAGTCCAACAGAGAACCCTTTGTGCTCTAAGAATTGTTAGTGAGTTTCACTATCTGTTGACTATGAGCAGAGCGTTTTGGGAAGATCTAGTTGTGAGCCCTGTTTTTGCCGAATTGCCTGGGATAAACCAAAAGCTTATTCTTGAGAAAATGTCTGCACCAAGTCCTGCTGAAACTGTTAGTACTGGCGATGTTGTCTCTGACATAGCTGCCCTAAAAGTTATAAGTATGGAAGCTCTGACTATTGTGCCTACGACGCCGAGGTCAACTAGGCCAAAGCATACCCCTACCAGGGAAACCCAACCAACCAAGTCAAAGAAATATGCGAAGGAAAATTAGAAGAAGCTGGTGCAAGTGCGCGCATCCCCAACGAAGCATACCGATACAAAGGAAAAGTAGAAGAAAGATAAGCAGCTAGAAAGAGTAGTCGACCTGGAGGCGGAAGAATTCCAGGGAAAAGAGGATATTGATGATGAAGGAGTGGAACCCATGACAAGGCTATCTCAGTATATCCCTTCACGGAAGGGAAAGACAAAGGTCACGAAGGACCTAGATACCAAGAAGCTTACAATATCCACGCCCCTGCTACCTGAGCAGGTCCCTTTTGAAGGCCCTCGGCTCGCAAGGATCCTGTTGTTAAAAATTGAGGATTGGGACCTCGGAGACCACACTAAGTTTCCACATTTGGTGACGAACAAATATATGCAGTGTTGAAAATAACAACAAGAAATGCTAAATCTAGAAGTGCTAAAAATAACATTGCTATAAATATCATTTCAGGATACATTCCAATTTTAGTCAGTCCCTCAACTAAAATTGAGAATTAAAATTCGAATTTGATCTTAGCAGCTTTTTGAAAAATAATTAATTAATTCATCTTGAGTTAATTAGTTGGAGAAAATAAAACATGAAGTCTATGTGAAGACATGCAACAATTACTCCTTTGATTGAGGAAGTTATCTCTTAATTAAGGAGATCAGGATGAGTTGTAATTAGTTAGCTCAGTTAACTGAGCTAAGTCCAGTTAGATTAGTTCCAACAGTTTGTGGAACTGATTGTGAGTTCAGTTAGTTAATGCATGCATGCATGTAACTAGTGTACTAAAGATAACTAAATATTCTCTCATAAATAACTCATGCATGTCAGTTCAGTCAGAGACCTAGTTGAGATCAGAGGATGGGACAATGTACTATCAGTTGCAAAAATATTCCCTTGAGGATATCTCTTGCAAGCAGAAGGAATTCATTCCTTGAGGATTGCAAAGTTATTTCTAAGTTTGGTGAGTTGTGTGAAAGGTGAATTCACACAGGTGGCAGCTAGAGGACCCAAGAGAAACTACGCAAGGAAATAGGAGGCTTGGAGGACTGAAGAAAGGCATATGTTGTGTCTATTCAATCTATGAGCAGCATTGAGGGATTGTATTGAGAGTTGGATAGCTTGTGAGCTAAAGCTTTGTGCAATCCAGAGATATTTCCACTTGTATGATAATACAGATAGTGGGGTTTTTAGCTAAGGCTTTCCCCAGTGTATTGTTCTGTGTTCATGTGTGATTGATTTCTCATTCTCTGTTATATGTGTTCTATTTGATCTTGCTCAAAATCGATTAAGATTTCGCAAGTTTGTTTGTAGAAGTAGATCAAGTATTTTGCTTTAGTATATTGCATTATCAGGTGATCTACAGTGGGAATTTCTATATGGTATCAAAGAAAAGGTGATCAAAGCAGAGAACATTGTACAAAGAAGGGAGAAGTTCGAAGTTTGAATTTCTTGATTATAGAAATCAAATTCTTATCACATCTCGAATTTCACCAATGGCGTTCAACGGTTTGAGACTCGAGTATCCCTTGGATGGTAGCTTGAATTATATAGCCTGGAAGGATCGCATGGAGGTGGCGTTAGAGGACAATGGTTTGAAGGACTTCATTGATCAAGAAGTCCCCAAGCCAGCAGTTGCTAATGCCCAAGAATTGGTGGAATGGAAGAAATGTGTGGCTAAAGTGAGGAGAATTCTTCTGGAGGGAGTTCGAGACCACATTGTCTCGAGTCTCCATGGGAAGGAGACACCGTTTACAATGTGGAAAACATTGAAGGATATATATCAGAACAACAACAACCAGAGGAAGCTCACACTGAAAGACAAGCTTCAGAAGATCAAGTGTGAAAAGGGTGACACAATCTCTACATATCTAAACAAGCTCACCACCTGCAGGGATGAGCTTGGAAGTGTAGGAGTCACGACAGCTGATGATGAAATGGTGAGTATTGCTCTCCTCGGTCTTCCTAAGAGCTGGAATAGCTACCAAGACTTAGTAAATGGAAGAGAGAAACTACCAGATTGGGAACAACTATGGTCGAATCTGATGCAGGAAGAGATAAGGAGAAGCACCAAAGATGGTTCTTCATTAAAGCATGATGATGAAGAAAATCTAGCCTTAGCGAGTAAGGTGAGGAAAGGGAAGGGGAAGGCTTCCCATTCCAAATCGAGTTCTTCCCATGGTGGGAAGAATATTGACAAATCGAAAGTGTGATGCTTTCATTGTCAAGAGGTGGGTCATTATGCTGCGAATTGTCCACAGAAGAAATCCAAGAAGGGATCCTCGAAAGGATCAGATGGTGAAGCATTGGCCTCATAGTTTGAATTGTATTTCACCCTCATCACATGCATGGTTTCATCGATGGTGGTTTGTGTTTGGTATTTAGACAATGGAGCCTCATTCCATATGACCAGTGACAAGAGTTTATTCAGTACCTTGGAGGAGAAGGACCTCCAGATGTGCATAGAGATTGGCGATGAAGGAAAGTACCATGTTTCAGGTGAAGGCATGGTTGTGTTTTAGAGGGAGCATGGAGCTCCTCTCACCCTAACTGATGTAAAGTATGTGCCTAGTCTGAAGAAGAATCTGGTATCTGCCGCTATGTTGGAAGACAAAGGCCATGATGTAGTCTTTAGTAAAGGAAAGGAATTCGTGAGGCACATCGGCACTGGACAGACCAAGAGGATTGGGATTCGAGTAAATAATCTCTACAAGATGGAGGTAGATGACTATGTTGTATTGAGTTCCAAAGCAGAGTTAGTGCAAAGGCAAGATATTGTCGAGATATGGCATAGAAGATTGGGCCACTTACACCATGGGGCCTTAAAGATCATGCAACAGATTTCTACCGGACTTCCCAAGGGTAAACTTGAGGAAGTGGATACATGCAAAGGTTGTACCTTGGGTAAGTATGTGAAATATTCCTTTCAGGATCGAGACAGACGAGTTGGAGCAATCCTGGAGTGATTTCATACAAATGTGTGTGGACCATTCTCGATAGCCTCCACCACTAAACAAAGGTACTATGTTATTTTTATTGATGATTTTTCTCGTAGATGTTGGATCTACTTCATGTAGAAGAAGGATCAAAACTTCTCAAGGTTTTGTGAGTTCAAAGCCTTGGTTGAGAAAGAATTTGGAAAGAAAATAAGGGCCTTGCGAAGTGACAATGGTGGAGAGTATGTCTCTCAACAGTTTAAGGACTTCTGTGTAGTAGAAGGAATTAAACGAGAGTTGACGGCACCCCATAACCCACATCAGAATGGGGTGGCAGAAAGGAAGAATAGAACAATTTTCGGTGCAGATCGGGTGATGCTCCATGACCAATGCCTACCGCTTCATTTGTAGGTTGAGGCATGCAATACAACAATATACTTGAAGAATAGAAGCTTGCATCATATACTAGGAATGAAGACACTAGAGGAGGCTTTCTCCGGGAAGATACTAGATGTGAGTCACATCAGGACCTTTGGCTCATCGGTATTTTGCCATGTGACCAAAGATGCCCAGAAGAAGCTAGAGCAAAACTAATTGAGTTGGGGATACTTGTGGGGTACACTGATACACCCCAAAACTATCGGGAGTTCTTGCCTACCAGTCAGAGGACAGTGGTACGAAGAGATCTGAAGTTCGACGAGTAGAAGGCCATGTGAGTATCCCTTGAGAGGGAGCTCAAGTTTCATGCAAAGTAGGAACTTTTGGTTCCTAAGGAGGAGGAGCCTCAGATCGATGTGAAGCAGCCGCATGCAAAGGTTCCAAGAGTGAAGACAACCACTCATGCAGAGTCTTACAGATATGAGTGGAAATGCTCAAGGGAAGCTAACATATTGGTGATGGATGCGAGAGAGAATGTGGGAAAGCCATCCTCTTAGTGCAGACAGAGGAGATCACCTGATTAGTACACTGGTTACATGGTCCTTATTGGGGAGTGTGTAGAGACAGAACCATCTTCCTTTGAGGAAGCAGTGCAGCAGCTAGTCTGGGTTGATGCTATGGTGGAGGAGTACGACTGCATAGTTTGGAACAGTGTTTGGGATGTTGTCCCAAGACTGGAGGACAAGTCAGTGGTGAGTTCCTGATGGCTTTACAAGGTAAAACAAGCAGCTGATGGTAGTGTGGAGAATAAGGCAAGGTTTGTTGCCCATGGTTTCTCACAAGTTGAGGGGATCGACTATGATGAGAATTTTGCTCTCGTAGCAAGGTAATCATCTATCAGATCGATGTTGGCACTATTAGCATAGACAGGTTGGAAGATCCATTAGATGGATGTGAAGACTGCGTTCCCCAATGGCAAGATTGAGGAAGAGGTGTACATAGAGTAGCTGGAAGGATTTGAGACCTTCGATCATGAGTCGCATGTGTGCTGACTCAAGAGAAATTTGTACGGTCTGAGGCAAGCACCTCTTGCTTAGTACACCAGGATCGACAGCTGTTTCACCAGGTTGGGCTTCACAAAGAGTGAAGCAGATGTAAACCTTTACCACATCATGGTAGAAGGTAAAGTACCATGTTTCAGGTG
This sequence comes from Pinus tabuliformis, assembly GCA_031772625.1. Classification (NCBI taxonomy): domain Eukaryota; kingdom Viridiplantae; phylum Streptophyta; class Pinopsida; order Pinales; family Pinaceae; genus Pinus; species Pinus tabuliformis. The sequence goes on along the minus strand of CM062815.1, from coordinate 315,389,314 downwards.
AAGGTACGGTTGTTTTTTAGAGGGAGCATGGAGCTCCTCTCACCCTAACTGATGTAAATTTTGTGCTTGGTTTGAGGAAGAATCTGTTATCTGTCGCTATGTTGGAAGACAAAGGCTATGATGTAGTCTTTAGTAAAGGAAAGGCATTCCTGAGGCACATCGGCACTGGACAGACCAAGAGGATTGTGATTTGAGTAAAGAATCTCTACAAACTGGAGGTAGGTGACTGTGCTACATTGAATTGTTGAGATTGCAACAAGATGATGGAGCTTAGTGAAAAGAGTCGCCTTCACTAAGTGGGCCCGCAGGCTATTTTTGGCGCAAGTCTATTTTTAGACTATGTCTATTTTTAGACATATGGATCATGTCTATGTTTATGGATGATTGATCAAGTTGGGAAAAATAGATGGACTTCTATTTTTGATGAAAGTGTGAGTGATCAAAGTCTATTTTTAGACTGGCTGTCAAAAATAGAAAAGTCAAATATTATTATCTCACAATAATATTTGGACTATAAACTTAATCTTATTCTCTTGGAGCACTTCAGTTTGAGCTACAGAAGTGGCACATGCAGCTGTCAGAAGGAAATACGCTTTTCTTATGAGTCAGTTGAGTTGTTGCATGCATGACTTCAGTTAGAACTCAATCAGTTGAGTTTGGTGGAGTTGATTGTGGAGTTGATGGAGTTGTGTTCAGTTTAGCTTTGTTAAACTGGTTGTATTTAGTCTAACTGGAAAATAGACTAGAGATGAGTTGAGTGAATTAGTTATTAATTAATTCACAAGTTATTAACTCATAATACAACTAATGAATACATCAGTTAACTCAGTTGCATGTCAGTGCATGTTCAGTTCAACAGGGACAGGTGGTAGAGAATCAGATTGCTATCAGTTGTGACTATAGTTGTGCATCAGATCTTGCACAATCAAAGGATTGAGTATGCCAATGAGTTTGCTCACGTTTTTGGCCCACATTTTAGCCTTTTCTCACGTCCACAAAGAGTGAGTGACTATTTTTCAGGTGAAAAACGAGTTTGGGAAGCTATTCTCATCAGTTCTTGAGCAGGTATTGAGCAGTGGAGGCAGGCAAGCAGTGGAAGAGATTTGGAGATCAGATCTGAGCTGTATTGTGTGTAACAGAGGTGGAGATACTTGTGAGAAGTATTATGCTGTGTAATGTTACATGACTCAATCATTAATATACAGATAGTTGGGGTTTTTAGCGAGATGCTTTCCCCGGGATACATACTGTGTTAATGTGTGAATGCTCTTGATGTTTTATTGTTATTGATGCTGCTATATTGTTGATCAACGTAGAGGAGCTTATGTATTGTGTATGTTTTCCACAATAGTACATGATCAGGATAATCTCCATTGAATATGTGTTAAATTATTCAAAATTTCTACATGGTATCAGAGCGAGCTAGATAATTGTAGAAAAAGTTTCTACATGGTATCAGAGCTGTTGATCATCAGATCTACTATTCAGGAAGTGTTTACATTCTATTTCTTCAGGCAGAGTCTGTAATCGGGCCAGGTAGCCTCTGGATTCATCCTTCCTTTGGAAGGTGAGATATCCGGTGAATGCCCATACAGTCAATCTCTGTACGAGAAATATTGTGTTCTCACGAATTCTAGATCGGAAGCAGTTGAGTTGGTTGCTGGTGGAAATCGAATTTGCAGCAGTGTTGTTGAAATGTCTTTCAACGGATTGCAAATGTTATTCCAAAGCAAGAGCGACCTGGTGCTCAAGGATAAACTCAGAAACAATAAAGGTGAGAATGGATCTTCATCAAAGGTATCTGATGAAGAGAATTGTGCTTTGGCTGCCAAAGCAAAGAAAGGGAAGAGCAAGAAAGCTTCTCAGTCTGGTGCGAAAGGCAAGAAGAAGGATATGTCCAAGGTGAAGTGTTTTCACTGTCACCAGCATGGACACTATGCCATAAATTGTCCGCAGAAGAAGAAGAACAAGCAAGCTGCTGGATCTGCAGGGGGAGAGGCCTTAGCTTCTCAGTTTGAGCTTGATTTTTCATTGATCGCATGCTTGGTTTCAAGTGTGATGGGATCAGTGTGGTTCTTGGACAGTGGTGCGTCTTTTCACATGACGGGAGATAGTGATTTGTTCTTTGATCTGGAGGACAAAGATCTTGGAGTGCACATCGAGATGGGCGATGATGGTAGATACAGTGCGACCGGTATCGGTACCATTTCCTTTGAGAGGGAGTCTGGTAAACCCTTTGTATTGAAGGAAGTCATGCATGTTCCAGGATTGAAGAAGAATCTCATCTCAGTGGCGATGTTAGAAGACAAGGGGTATGATGTTGTTTTCAGCGAGGGAAAGGCCTTCCTGCGCAGCAAGACAACTGTTGAGACCCGGAAGATAGGGGTTCGAGTGAGGAACCTTTATCAGTTGCATGTAGATGGATGCGCAGCAATGGCAGGCAAGGCAGAAGGATTGGTGAGCCGGGATGATGGCGAGTTGTGGCACAGGAGATTGGGTCACCTTCACCATGGAGCCTTGAAGATACTGCAGCAGATCACTACAGGGCTTCCTAAAGGCACACTTGCGCAGTCAGATCAGTGCAAGGGGTGTACTTTGGGGAAGTTTGTGAAAGCCACCTTTCACGAGAAGGATAGTCGCGCCACGACGATCCTTGAGAGAATTCACACAGACGTGTGTGGACCTTTCTCAGTTGCTTCGACAGCAAAACACAGGTATTATGTGATTTTTGTTGATGATTTCTCTCGTAAGTGCCGGATCTTCTTCATGCAGAAGAAGAGCGAGACATATTCAAAGTTCTGTGAATTCAAAGCACTGGTCGAGAAGGAGTCGGGGAAGAAGGTGAAGGCTCTTAGGAGCGATAATGGTGGTGAATACATCTCGGACGAGTTCAAGGATTTCTGCAAGGCAGAAGGGATTCGTAGAGAGCTCATAGCTCCCCATAACCCACAGCAGAACGGGGTAGCTGAGCGGAAGAACAGAACGATTGTGGGTGATGCACGGGCAATGTTGCATGATCAGGGCCTACCCCTTCACTTGTGGGCGGAAGCATGCAATACAGCAGTTTATGTGCAGAACCGTTGTCCTCATAGGATACTTGGCATGAGTACACCCGAGGAGGCTTATTTTGGTAAGAAGCCTGATCTTTCTCATTTGAGGATTTTTGGTGCTAACGTTTACATGCATGTGACGAAGGATGCCAAAAAGAAGTTGGAGCTGACTGCAGAGGTTGGGATATTTGTGGGATACACTGATACGCCCCACAACTATCGTGTGTATTTGTCAGACAGTGGTAAAACTGTTGTGCGACGGGATATAAAATTTCAGGAGGAGAAAGCCATGAAGTGTTCGCTTGAGAGGGAGCTACACTTGCATGCATATGAGGAGCTATTAGTTCCTAAGGATGAGCTTCAGGACGTGGATCAGCCACAGGACGAGGTTCATGGAGTGGAAGAGACCACTCATGCAGCGCCAACCATCAGAGGGCGAAAGCGCTTGACAGAAGCTGAGCGACTGGCTCAAGATGCAGAGAAAGTTGTAGGACCACCTACAGCCCAACGCAGGCAGAGACAGTCACCTGATTGGTACACTGGATACATGGCTCTTATGAGCAAGTGTGTTGTGACTGAGCCATCCTCTTTCGAGGAAGCTGTGGAGGATCCCGCATGGGTAGACGCCATGGTGGAAGAGTATGATTCTATTGTCAGAAATAGTGCATGGGAGATTGTTCCTAGACCGGAAGGGAAATCAGTGGTAGGTTCGAGATGGATCTACAAAGTTAAGCAAGCAGCTGACGGGAGTGTGGAGAAGTACAAGGCAAGATTTGTTTCCCGAGGCTTCTCACAGATTGAGGGGATCGATTATGAGGAGACCTTTGCACCTGTCGCAAGGTATTTTTCCATATGGACGATTCTTGCTCTCTCAGCGCAGATGGGATGGCACATTCATCAGATGGATGTGAAGACTGCGTTCCTCAACGAAGTCATTGAGGAGGAGGTGTACATTGAGCAACCCGAAGGCTTTGAAGTCTTCAACAGCGAGTCGCATGTGTGCAGGCTCAAGAGAGCGTTGTATGGGTTGAAGCAAGCACCACGTGCTTGGTACACACGGATAGACAACTATTTCACAGGACTTGGATTCTCCAAGAGCGAGGCGGATCCGAACCTATACCAGATTGTGGTGGAGGGTAAGTTGCTTATCATTGTACTGTATGTTGATGATTTGATTCTAATGGGTGATGAGTTGTTGATACTGTCATGCAAGAAGGATCTTGCTACAGAGTTTGAGATGAAGGATTTGGGCCTCCTTCACTATTTCCTAGGATTGGAAATATGGCAGCGCAGTGGTGGACTGTTTGTTTCTCAGGGCAAGTATGCTCGGGAGATACTGGAGAAGTTCAACATGCATGGCTGCAAGCCTGTTGATACTCCTCTTCCTGGAGGTTGGAGGAAGGAGGATGCCACTTCGGGAGAAGAAGTGGATGCCACTGTTTATCGACAGTTGGTGGGGTCGCTGATGTATTTGGTCAATACACGACCTGATATATGCTATGCAGTTAACCAGCTTTCACAAGCTATGGTTAAGCCTACCAAGCTCTTCTGGAAGGCGGGCAAGCATGTATTGCGCTACTTGAGAGGTACATCGGGATATGGTTTGTGGTACAGACAGGAGGATGAGGTGAAGCTATGTGGCTTCACGGATGCAGATTGGGCAGGGAGCCCAACGGACAGAAAGAGCACATCAGGAGGGGTCTTCAGTATCGGATCGACAGTAGTTTCTTGGTACAGCAGGAAGCAGAGATCTGTGTGGATGAGGATGATCCTGGTCGGGTTTTTCGGGTCCAAGCACATCATGTACCATCATATCAGAGATTGTGTGCAGCGGAGGATCATGTCACTTTCGTACATTCCAACGGAGGATTAGGATGCTGATATTCTGACGAAGGCTCTCACCAGGAGCAAATTCGAGTACCACCGAGGCAGGATAGGGGTTGCTGATAATCCATATCTTGTCGAGAGGGAGTGTTGAGATTGCAACAAGATGATGGAGCTTAGTGAAAAGAGTCGCCTTCACTAAGTGGGCCCGCAGGCTATTTTTGGCGCAAGTCTATTTTTAGACATATGGATCATGTCTATGTTTATGGATGATTGATCAAGTTGGGAAAAATAGATGGACTTCTATTTTTGATGAAAGTGTGAGTGATCACAGTGTGAGTGATCAAAGTCTATTTTTAGACTGGCTGTCAAAAATAGAAAAGTCAAATATTATTATCTCACAATAATATTTGGACTATAAACTTAATCTTATTCTCTTGGAGCACTTCAGTTTGAGCTACAGAAGTGGCACATGCAGCTGTCAGAAGGAAATACGCTTTTCTTATGAGTCAGTTGAGTTGTTGCATGCATGACTTCAGTTAGAACTCAATCAGTTGAGTTTGGTGGAGTTGATTGTGGAGTTGATGGAGTTGTGTTCAGTTTAGCTTTGTTAAACTGGTTGTATTTAGTCTAACTGGCAAATAGACTAGAGATGAGTTGAGTGAATTAGTTATTAATTAATTCACAAGTTATTAACTCATAATACAACTAATGAATACATCAGTTAACTCAGTTGCATGTCAGTGCATGTTCAGTTCAACAGGGACAGGTGGTAGAGAATCAGATTGCTATCAGTTGTGACTATAGTTGTGCATCAGATCTTGCACAATCAAAGGATTGAGTATGCCAATGAGTTTGCTCACGTTTTTGGCCCACATTTTAGCCTTTTCTCACGTCCACAAAGAGTGAGTGACTATTTTTCAGGTGAAAAACGAGTTTGGGAAGCTATTCTCATCAGTTCTTGAGCAGGTATTGAGCAGTGGAGGCAGGCAAGCAGTGGAAGAGATTTGGAGATCAGATCTGAGCTGTACTGTGTGTAACAGAGGTGGAGATACTTGTGAGAAGTATTATGCTGTGTAATGTTACATGACTCAATCATTAATATACAGATAGTTGGGGTTTTTAGCGAGATGCTTTCCCCGGGATACATACTGTGTTAATGTGTGAATGCTCTTGATGTTTTATTGTTATTGATGCTGCTATATTGTTGATCAACGTAGAGGAGCTTATGTATTGTGTATGTTTTCCGCAATAGTACATGATCAGGATAATCTCCATTGAATATGTGTTAAATTATTCAAAATTTCTACATGAATTGCAAAGCAGAGTTGGTGCAAAGCCAAGATATTGGCGAGCTATGGCATAGGAGATTGGGCCACTTTCACCATGGGGCCTTGAAGATCATGTAACTGATTTCTACCTGACTTCCTAAGGGTAAACTTGAGCAAGTGGATACATGCAAAGGTTGTACCTTGGGTAAGTATGCAAAATATTCCTTTCAGGATCGCGATAGTGGAGCTGGAGCAATCCTGGAGCGAGTTCATACAGATATGTGTGGACCATTCTCGACAGCCTCCACCGCTAAACAAAGGTGCTATTTTATTTTTATTGATGAGTTTTCTTGTAGATGTTGGATCTACTTCATGTAGAAGAAGGATCAAACCTTCTCAAGGTTTTGTGGGTTCAAAGCCTTGGTTGAGAAAGAATTTGGAAAGAAAATAATGGCCTTGAAAAGTGACAATGGTGGAGAGTATGTCTCTCAACAGTTTAACAAATTCTGTGTAGCAGAAGGAATTAAATGGGAGTTGACGACACCCCATAATCCACAGTAGAATGGGGTGGCTGAAAGGAAGAATAGAACGATTGTGGGAGTAGCTTGGTCGATGCTGCATGAACAAGGCCTACCACTTCATTTGTGGGTTGAGGCATGCAATACAAAAATATACTTGCAGAATAGAAGCCTGCATTGTATACTGGGAATGAAGACACCAGAGGAGACTTTCTCTGGGAAGAGACCAGATGTGAGTCACTTCAAGATCTTTGGCTCATCGGTATTTTTCCATGTGACTGAAGATTCCCAGAAGAAGCTAGAGCCAACAGCTAAGTTAGGGATACTTGTGGGGTACACTGATACACCCCACAAATATCGTTGTTCTTGCCTACTAGTCAGAGGATAGTGGTACGCAGAGATCTGAAGTTCGACGAGCAGAAGGCCATGAGAGTATCCTTTGAGAGGGAGCTCAAGTTACATGCAGAGGAGGAACTTTTGGTTCCTAAGGAATCAGAGCCACAGATTGATGTGGAGCAGCCACATGCAGCGGATCCAGGAGTGGAGACATCCACTCATGCAGAGTCTTCTAGAGATGGGCAAAAACGCTCAATGGAAGCTAACATATTGGTGATAGATGCGAGAGAGAATGTGGGACAACCATCCTCTTAGCGCTGACAAAGGAGATCTCCTGAGCGATAGACTGGTTACATGGCCCTTATTTGGGAGCGTGTAGAGACCGAACCATCTTCCTTTGAGGAAGTAGTGCAACAGCCAGTCTGGGTTGATGCTATGGTGGAGGAATATGACTCCATAGTTTGGAACAGTGTTTGGGATGTTCTCCCTAGACCGGAGGACAAGTTGGTGGTGAGTTTCTGATGGCTTTACAAGGTAAAGCAAACAGTTGATGGCATTGTGGAGAAACATAAGGCAAGGTTTGTTTCACGTGGTTTCTGACAGGTTGAGGGGATCGACTATGATGAAACTTTTGCTCTCGTAGCAAGGTACTCATCTATCAGATCGATGTTGGCACTATCAGCACATATGGGTTGGAATATCCATTAGATGGATGAAAATACTGCATTCCTCAATGGAAAGATTGAGGAAGAGGTGTACATAGAGTAGCTAGAAGGATTTGAGACCTTCGATCATGAGTCGCATGTGTGCCGACTCAAGAGAGCTTTGTATGGGCTGAAGCAAGCACCTTGTGCTTGGTACACCAGGATCAAAAGCTATTTCAATGGGTTGGGCTTCACAAAGGGTGAAGCATATGCGAACCTTTACCACATCATGGTAGAAGGTAAGCCATTGATCATTGTTCTTTATGTTGGTGATTTGATATGGGCAGGTGATGATTAGTTGATCAAGTCTTGCAAGGTCGTTTGAGATGAAAGACATGGGTCTCATGCACTACTTTCTAGGCAGGGAAGTGTGGTAGAAGGATGGAGAAGTGTTTGTGTCTCAAGGCAAGTATGCCAATGAGATACTCAGGAGATTCCACATGGAGAAGTGCAAGCCCATGCAGACTCCTCTAGCAGGTAACTGGAGGAAGGAGGATGCTACTTCAGGTGAGGTAGTAGCTACTACTATTTATCGGCAGCTTGTGGGTTCATTGATGTATTTAGTGAACACACGACCAGATTTGTGCTTTGCAGTGAACCAGCTGAGTCAAGCTATGGTTCAGCCTACCAAGCTGTTTTGGAAGGTAGTGAAGCATGTGCTGAGATACCTCAGAGGCACATCTCAGTATGGATTATGGTACAGACAGACAGAGGGAGTGAAGCTTCAAGGCTTCACAGATGTAGATTGGGCAGGGAGTCCATGAGATCGGTAGAGCACTTCAAGAGTAATTTTCAACCTTGGTTCAGCTGCAATTTCTTGGTACAACAGGAAACAGAGGTCAATTTCACTTAGCTCAGTAGAGGCTAAATACATGGCTGCAGTCAGGCAACATGTGAGGCCATTTGGATGCGGAAAATTCTAGTTAGATTATTTGATCAGAGGATGGATCTAGCTGTGATCTTTTGCGATAATCAAAGTTGTATCAAACTCTCTTAGAATCAAGTATTTCATGACAGGTCCAAGCACATCGATATCCAGTATCATCATCTTCGAGACTTTGGTGAAGAGGATCATGTTGTTTCTGTATGTTTTGACCGAGGAGTAGGATGCAAATATTTTGACTAAGGCATTGTCAAAATGAAAATTCGAGTTCCAAAGAGACAGGATTGGGGTGACAGTTAATCCCTTTCTTGTTGAGAGGGAGTGTTGAAAATAGCAACAAGAAATGCTAAATATAGAAGTGCTAAAAATAACATTGCTATAAATAGAATTTCGGGATACATTCCAATTTTAGTTAGTCCCTTAACTAAAATTGAGAATTAAAATTAAAATTTGATCTTAGAAATTGTTTGAAAAATAATTAATTAATTCATCTTGAGTTAATTAGTTGGTGAAAATCAAACATGAAGTCAATCTGAAGACATGCAACAATTATATATTTGGTTGAGGAAGTTATCCCTTAATTAATTAGATTGGGATGAGTTGTACTTTGAGTTGTAATTAGTTAGCTCAGTTAACTGAGTTAAGTCCAGTTAGATTAGTTCTAACAGTTTGTGGAACTGATTGTGAGTTCAGTTAGTTAATGCATGCATGCATGTAACTAGTGTACTTTAGATAACTGATTATTCTCTCATAAATAACTCATGCATGTCAGTTCAGTCAAAGACCTAGTTGAGATCAGAGGATGGGATAGTGTACTATTAGTTGCAGGAATATTCCCTTGATGATATCTCTTACATGCAGAAGGAATTCATTCTTTGAGGATTGCACAATTATTTCTGAGTTTGGTGACTTGTGCGAGAGGTGAATTCACACAGGTGGCAGCCAGAGGACCCAGCAGAAACTGCGCAAGGAAATAGGAGGCTTGGAGGACTGAAGAAAGTCATATGTTGTGTCTATTCACTCTATGAGTAGCATTGAGGGATTGTATTGAGAGCTGGATAGCTTGTGAGCTAAAGATTTGTGTAATCTGTAGATATTTCCACTTGTATGATAATATAGGTAGCGAGGTTTTTAGCAGAGGATTTCCCCAGAGTATTCTTCTATGTTCATGTATGATTGGTTTCTCATTCTCTGTTATATGTGTTCTATTTGATCTTGCTCAAAATCGATTAAGCTTCCACAAGTTTGTTTGTAGAAGTAGATCAAGTATTTTGCTTTATTATATTGCATTATCATGTGATCTACAGTGGGAATTTCTACATGGTATCAGAGCAAAGGTGATCAAAGCGGAGAACAATATACAAAGAAGGGAGAAGTTCGAAGTTCGAAGTTCTTGATTATAGAAATTGAATTCTTATCACATCTCAAATTTCACCAATGGCGTTCAACAGTTTGAGACTCGAGTATGCCCTAGATGGAAGCTCGAATTATATAGCGTGGAGGGATCACATGGAGGCGGTATTACAGGAAAACGGTTTGAAGGACTTCATTGATCAAGAAGTCCCCAAGCCAGCAGCTGCTAATGCCCAAGAATTGGCGGAATGGAAGAAATGTGTGGCTAGAGCGAGGAGAATTCTTCTAGAGGGAGTTCAAGACCACATTGTCTCGAGTCTCCATGGGAGGGAGACACCATTTTCAATGTGGAAAACATTGAAGGATCTATATCAGAATAGTAGCGATTAAAGGAAGTTGGTGCTGAAAGACAAGCTTCAGAAACTCGAGTGTGAAAAGGGTGATAGGGTCTCTACATATATGAACAAGCTCACCACCTGTAGGGATAAGCTTGGAAGTGTAGGAATCGTAACAGCCGATGATGACATGGTGAGTCTTGCTCTCCTCGGTCTTCCTAAGAGCTGGCATAGCTACCAAGACTCAGTAAATGTAAGAGAGAAACTGCCAGATTGTGAATGACTCTGGTCAGATCTGATGCAGGAGGAGATAAGGAGAAGCACCAAAGATGGTTCTTCATCAAAGCATGATGATGAAGAAAATATAACCTTAGTGAGTAAGGTGAGGAAAAGGAAAGGGAAGGCTTCCCATTCTAAATTGAGTTCTTCCCATGGTGGGAAGAAGATTGACAAATCGAAAGTGAAATGCTTTCATTGTCATGAGGTGGGCCATTATGCTATGAATTGTCCATAAAAGAAATCCAAGAAGGGATCCTCAAAAGGATCAGATGGTGAGGCACTGGCCTCACAGTTCAAATTGGATTTCACCCTGATCGCATGCATGGTTTCATCGATGGTGGGTTGTGTTTGGTACCTAGACAATGGAGCCTCATTACACATGACCAGAGACAAGAGTTTATTTAGTACGTTGGAGGAGAAGGACCTCTAGATGTGCATAGAGATGGGCGATGATGGAAATCACTATGTTTCAGGTGAAGGCATAGTTGGGTTTCAGAGGGAGCATGGAGCTCCTCTCACCCTGACTGATGTAAAGTATGTGCTTGGTATGAAGAAGAATCTAGTATCCGTCGCTATGTTGGAAGACAAAGGCTATGATGTAGTCTTTAGTAAAGGAAAGGAATTCCTGAGGCACATCGGCACTGGACAGACCAAGAGGATTGGGATTCGAGTAAAGAATCTCTACAAGATGGAGGTAGATGGCTGTGCTGCATTGAGTTCCAAAGCAAAGTTGGTGCAAAGCCAAGATATTGGCGAGCTATGGCATAGAAGACTAGGCCACTTGCACCATGGGGCCTTGAAGATCATGTAGCAGATTTCTACTGGACTTCCCAAGGGTAAATATGAGCAAGTGGATACATGCAAAGGTTGTACCTTGGGTAAGTATGTGAATTCTTCCTTTCAGGATCGAGATAGTCTGGCTAGATCAATCCTAGAGCGAGTTCATATAGATGTGTGTGGACCATTCTCGATAGCCTCCAGTATTTAACAAAGGTACTATGTTATTTTTATTGATGATTTTTCTTATAGATGTTGGATCTACTTCATGTAGAAGAAGGATCAAACCTTCTCAAGGTTTTGTGAGTTCAAAATCTTGGTTGAGAAAGAATTTGGCAAGAAAATAAGGGCCTTGTGAAGCAACAATGGTGGAGAGTATGTTTCTCAACAGTTTATGGACTTATGTGCAGCGGAAGGAATTAAATGGTAGTTGACGGCTCCCCATAACCCATAGTAGAATGGGGTGGCCGAAAGGAAGAACAGAACGATTGTCAGAGCAACTCAGGTGATGCTACATGACCAAGGCCTACCACTTCATTTTTGGGCTGAGGCATGCAAGACAACAATATACTTGAAGAATAGAAGCCCACATCGTATACTAGGAATGAAGACACTAGAGGAGTCTTTCTCTAGGAAGAGACCAGATGTGAATCACTTCAGGATCTTTGGCTCATTGGTATTTTGCCATGTGACCAAAGATGCCCAGAAGAATCTAGAGCCAACAGCTCAGTTGGGGATACTTGTGGGGTACACTAATACACCCCACAACTATCGAGTGTTCTTGCCTACCAGTCAGAGGACTGTGGTACGAAGAGATCTAAAGTTTGATGAGCAGAAGGCCATGCAAGTATCCCTTGAGAGGGAGCTCAAGTTGCATGCAGAGGAGGAACTTTTGGTTCCTAAGGAGGAGGAGCCTCACACTGATGTGGATCAATCGCATGCAGAGGATCCAGGAGTGGAGGCATCCACTCATATAGAGTCTTCCAGAGATGGGTGGAAACGATCAAGGGATGCTGACATATTGGTGATGGATGTGAGAGAGAATGTGGGAGAACCATCCTCTCAGTGCAGACAGAGGAGATCACCTGAGTGGCACACTGGTTACATGGCCCTTATTGGGGAGTGTGTAGAGACCGAACCATCTTCCTTTGAGGAAGCAATGCGGCAGCTAGTCTGGGTTGATGCTATGGTGGAGGAGTACGACTCCATAGTTTGGAACAGTGTTTGGGATGTTGTCCCAAGACTGGAGGACAAGTCAGTTGTCAGTTCCTGATGGCTTTACAAGATAAAGCAAGCAACTGACGGCAGTGTGGAGAAACATAAGGCAAGGTTTGTTGCTCGTGGTTTCTCACAGGTCGAGGGGATCAACTATGATGAAAATTTTGCTCCCGTAGCAAGGTACTCATCTATCAGATCGATGTTGTCACTATCAGCATAGATGGGTTGGAAGAACCATCAGATGGATGTGAAGACTGCGTTCCTCAATGGGAAGATTGAGGAAGAGGTGTACAAAGAGCAGATGGAAGGATTTGAGACCTTCGATCGTGAGTCACATGTGTGCCGACTCAAGGGATCTTTGTACGAGCTGAAGCAAGCACCTCGTGCTTGGTACACTAGGATCGACAACTATTTTACCAGGTTGGGCTTCACAAAGAGTGAAGCAGATGTGAACCTTTACCACATCATGGTAGAAGGTAAGCCATTGATCATTGTTCTTTATGTTGATGATCTGATATTGACAAGTGATGATCAGTTGATCAAGTCTTGCAAAGAGGACCTTGCAAGAGAGTTCGAGATGAAATACATGGATCTCATGCACTACTTTCTAGGCATGGAAGTGTGATATAAGGATGGGGAAGTGTTTGTGTCTCAAGGCAAGTATGGCAATGAGATACTCAGGAGATTCCACATGGAGAAGTGCAAGCCCATGCAGACTCCTCTAGCAGGTAACTAGAGGAAGGAGGATGCTACCTTAGGTGAAGTAGTAGCTGCTACTATTTATCATTAGCTTGTGGGTTCATTGATGTATTTCGTGAACACATGACCAGATTTGTGCTTTGCAGTGAACCAGCTGAGTCAAGCTATTGTTCAACCTACCGAGCTATTTTGGAAGGCAACGAAGCATGTGGTAAGATGCCTTAGAGGCACATATCAGTATGGATTATGGTACATACAGACAGAGGGAGTGAAGCTTCAGGGCTTCACAGATGCAGATTGGGCAGGGAGTCCATCAAATCAGAAGAGCACTTTAGGAGGAATTTTCAACCTTGGTTTAGTTGTAGTTTCTTGGAACAATAGGAAATAGAGATCATTTTCACTTAGCTCAGCAGAGGCTAAATACATGGCTTCCATTCAGGCAGCATGTAAGGCCATTTGGATGTGGAAAATTCTAGTTGGATTGTTTGATCAGAGGATGGATCCAACTGTGATCTATTGCAATAATCAAAGTTGTGTAAGACTCTATGAGAATCCAGTATTTCATGACAGGTCCAAGAACATCGATATTTGGTATCATCATCTTCGAGACTGTGTGGTGAAGATGATCATGTTGTTGCTGTATGTTTCGACCTAGGAGTAGGATGCAGATATTTGACTAAGGCATTATCAAAATGAAAATTCAAGTTCCACAGAGACAAGATTGGGGTGACAGATAATCCCTTTCTTGTTGAGAGGGAGTGTTGAAAATAGCAACAATAAATGCTAAATATAGAAGTGCTGAAAATAACATTGCTATAAATAGAATTTTGTGATACATTCCAATTTTAGTTAGTCCCTGAACTAAAATTAAGAATTAAGAATTAAAATTCGAATTTGATCTTAGAAGTTGTTTAAAAAATAATTAATTAATTCATCTTGAGTTAATTAGTTGGAGAAAATAAAATATGAAGTCTATGTGAAGACATGCAACAGTTATCCCTTTGATTGAGGAATTTATCCCTTATTTAAGGAGATCAGGATGAGTTGTAATTAGTTAGCTCAGTTAACTAAGTTAAGTCCAGTTAGATTAGTTCCAACAGTTTGTGGAACTAATTGTGAGTTCAATTAGTCAATGCATGTATGCATGTAACTAGTGTACTTCAGATAACTGAATATAATCTCATAAATAACTCATGCATGTTAGTTCAGTCAGAGACCCAGTTGAGATTAGAGGATGGGCAATGTACTACCAGTTGCAGGAATATTCCCTTGAGGATATCTCTTGCATGCAGAAGGAATTCATTCCTTGAGGATTGCGTAGTTATTTCTGAGTTTGGTGAGTTGTGTGAGAGGTGAATTCACACATGTGGCAACCAGAGGACCCAGGAGAAACTGCACAAGGAAATAGGAGGCTTGGAGGACTGAAGAAAGGAATATGTTGTGTCTATTCAATCTATGAGCAACATTGAGGGATTTTATTGAGAGTTGGGTAGCTTGTGAGCTAAAGCTTTGCATAATCCAGAGATATTTCCACTTGTATGATAATATAGATACCGAGGTTTTTAGCTGAGGCTTTCCCCAAAGTATTCTTCTGTGTTCATGTGCGATTGATTTCTCATTCTCTGTTATATGTGTTCATTTGATCTTGCTTAAAATTGTTTAAGCTCTGCAGGTTTGTTTGTAGAAGTAGATCAAGTATTTTTCTTTTGTATATTGCATTATCAGGTGATCTACAGTGGTAATTTCTACATGCGGAAGGTTTATTATGAAGAAACAAGTGCTATTACATTGGAGATGAAGGAATGGGTTCGTGGTGTCAAGCAATCAGGGTTGTTCAAACTACTATGGGTACCACACTATCACCGCACCCCCATTAATACGATAGTGTGCACTAGCTCCTCAGATTGGTGCATGATGGATGTTTATGGCTAGGAGGGCCTATCCCCATCATGAACATTCTAATTCAAAGAATCACGCTCTTGGCTTACAAAGCCGTGAACCCTGCTAAGGAGTTTGTAGGGAAGACTGGGGAGAAAGTTCTTGCTGAGAAGAGGAAGAAGGATTATGGCATCCTCAAGAAGTTGCAAGGGTATTCCATTCTTTCCATAATAGAACAAGCAATTCAATTCACTACCCAAATTTTAGCAGGGAAGGTTATGAGAAAATGCCACACGGGTGAAGTTTTGGCACCAGTGGTTTCCCATGCTGCAGAGTGTGTGAAAGGCGTACAATTTAACTGGGCAAGGTACTTTTGTTAGGAGTTCCTAGCGAATTGCCAAGAAGCCCAGGATGAAACCAAGTCATTTCACTATGCTTGGTTATTGCTGTCAATTGTGCTCGTTGCATGGATATTTCCAAAGGATAGCCAATTTCCTCCACTCTAAGAAGGATTACCGAAGGCAACACAATTTGCTTCCTTATGGTCTACAAAGGATGTTGTGCGGATTGCAGAGACAAAGATATTTTGGATTCTTGTGGAAATGGATCTCCGTATGGCAATCAATCAATGTCTGTGGTTGTCCCCAACCTTGTTCTCGTAGCTCTCAGCCTAAACTGTATTCAAGGGTAACTTACACATAGTCTATATCCAAGCACGTAAGGATCCATAACAGAAATGGCACCAGTTTCCCTATTTGGTGTCAAAAACAAATGTGCAGGAGATTGTAGTGTCATGGCCTATGGAGCAGTGTGGCTCGTTAGAATTAAATGTTGGAACAAGCACAGGTGCGGAAAGTTCTACTGCACAAAAAAGAAAGGAGTTCATTAAGAAAGATGTGTGTACCCTAGCAGAACAAAAAAAGAGGGAAACTGCAAAAAAGGGTCGCATAGAGAAAGAACGCACTGCTAAGGGGTAGGAAGAACAAGAACAACGTGAGTCACAGAAAGATGATAAGTCACGTTCGTCAGAGATAGAGGAAGAATAGATTTCAAGCCAAGGTAGAGGTGGTGATGAAGGGAAAATCACCCCATTTATTTTGAAAATATGTGGCAAGGAGCAGAAGGGTGGAACATGAGAAAAGAAGAAAAATGATAAAATATAGGTTGATCCCATAGTGTTGATAGAAAGTGATCTTGATGAGATCAGTGATAAAGTCAGAGATACAACGACAGAAGTGTTGCAGTAGTTTGAGAAGAAATATATCTAGATGTTGGGGTGCATCCAAACAAATCTGCGTGAGTTGCAGATCCAAACAAGCAGAGTATAGGTGGGCATTGGATAAGCGAGTGCGGATCAAGTGAGCTTGGCACCCAAGACAAGCGAAGAAATAGTGCTTGTAAGGACCCTGGATCTCAGAACTATACTGTTTCCTAACGGGTCTATTCGCACAGAGTCTACCAAGGATCATATTATACATAGTATAATCAATGACATAGGACTGAATATAGCAGCACTCTCCAACAAAACCCTCCATGTGCTGCATAAGGGGGTGGTAGATGAATTGAGAACTAAGGACAAACTCACCCTCAATCTCATAAGTGAGTACAAAGTCAATAATGAAAAAATGTTCGTTGAAGAGACGAAGGCTCGAAAGGAAAAGGAGGCACTTCAGGCGTATAGTTCACGTCTGGAGTCAACAATAGTGGAAGCATGCAAGAAAGTGCCTGAGCTTCACATCCTGGAGGAAGCATAGCCAGAAGCCAAAATGATAAAGTTAGTCGGTGGTGTGTGTGAGGCCAAATCAGAAGTTGGACGAGTAACTTTTTCAACATGGAGATTGCAAAGATGTAGTTGAAGTTGCAGCCCACGACTCCTCCTAAGGCCCATGAGCAGCACTGAATCACAATAAAGGAAGGCATGGCTACCTTGGGTGCCAAAGTCACTAATTGTTGGACACTATTCGATCAGGCTATGGAGCTAGTGACCAATCTGCAGGAGGATCCGAACCTATAGACATTGAACATAGAGGTAAGGGAGCTGCAACGCCGATATGATGAGGTAAGGGCAACTGCATGCACCTTAGCACCAACACAGTGCCTTGCCAAGTTACAAGAAGGAAAATATCTATTGGCACAGGTAGAGGAAGAGAAAAATAAGGAGGCCTTGCTAAAGGCCAGGTTTCAACCTTGGTTGGAGGAGGCTTATGAGGTCATAAATTCCATTAAGGATAAGCTTAAAGGACTGCAATAGACACAACAAACAATGAGACTGGAAGTAGAAAGACCAGCCACTGAAAAATTGATCGAGGAGGTTCAACAGGCAGTGACACAGAGCATTGTTGAAGTTGCAGTAATCTAGGTGGAGCTGGGGGATCGTCACAGAAAGATCACTACATCAACAAAGTGACTTGAGGGCGAGTCACAATATTTGTGTTGGGGGCCTATTGGGATGGCATGCCCTAGGTTGGTTGGCGTTAAGATAACCCAAATTTTGGTACAATTTTGTAAATAATTTACTGTCTCTGCGATTTGTGGATGTGAAGCGCATAGGTGAATAGGAGTTAAAGGGGCTTAGTCCCTTATTTTGGATAAGTTTTGAGTTGGTTTTGAGATTCACCCATGGTCCGCAGACCATGGAATTGTATGAAAAATGCTATAAATAGTGAGCCTTAGTGAAGCAACAAGTAGAAATAGACGTAAAAAAGATAGAGAATTGGGTTGATTAAATATTCTAGGGCATGAGCTAGGGTAGGAAGTCTCTATTTCCTGCACTTATATAGGGGAGGGAAGGCTCTTTAGTTGACTGTGTGAACCCCTGCAGTTGTGTGTGCAAGGCAATTTGAGTCTGTAATCTTGAAATAAAGATCAATAAAGACAATTTTCCAAATTATTCCTGAGTATTTTCGTTTATCTTTGTCAAATGTTATATGCTGCCGATGAATGATTTATTGATTCAATGTTACACGATTCTCTTGAATAAGTCTTGATAATGTACATAATGAATGTTTAAGTACTTTCACGAAGACTCTGGTGAATTCTCTTATGTTTACTAATGACTTAAGTAAATATGCACAAACACTAATTTAGGACTGCTCTTTGATGCGCGTAAGTAGGAAAATTGACTATTAGAGGTCTGCAAGGACCGATCATAGACCTTCATGAAGGTCTGAAGGTTATTTAAATAGAGTTGCAACAACGTGCCCTAAGAGTGTCTTGATCTATGTGAAGGAAGATTTGAGGCGCTGGAAGACATCACACTAGTCTCTGGATGCAAAAACTTGGTTCTTGCATCCCTCCATACTACTTCGAGTGAGACTCAAGCCTGCGCTACACGAGCTACTGCCAAAAGGGCCAGTAGTGGAGGGTCTTGTTGGTTGGTGCAACTAACTTTGAACCTAGGTCAGGACCCCCTAATCTACCATTGCAGTCACTGGCTTATAGGCTCAAGGGAGCAACTAGAACCTTCCTAGTCGGATGCATGACTCCTCGTCCGTGCAACCATGACCTAAATGATGAAATTTCAATTGTATGAATAGTTTTCTCAGTGACCGTAGTGTTTGACAGTTGACCGCAGACAGGGATAGTTCATTACCGGCTTCAAAATTAGAATTTTGAGTATAAGAATTGTTGGGTTCATTTCATGAATATTGTGTAGTTGGTTTTGCTGGATAGTTGTATGGATGAAGATATGGATCATTGTACTCTCTTGTTCTGAATCATTTGGTAAAAATATAATAAGAATAATAATTTTAAAAGGTTTTCCCCATAGTGGGTTTTTCCCTGGTCTCCAACCAATCCGAGTGTCTCTATTTGTGAATGATTTTCTTCTATTGTTCCTTTATATTCCACTGCATTGATGATGATGATATTGTTCTTTCTACATAGTTTTATATGTTTCTAAATAATGTAATACTGAATAATGTTATGATGTTATGGGGTGAATTTAATGTGTTAATATAGAAATTCAATTATCAAATAAAAGAATAATATAGGCCTAAGAAAAATTAACGTAGTACCAAAGTTGGGCTGAATAAAAGTCATGGAGATCACCCCTATGATGGTGCCATTGATGGAAGCAAGAGAGGATGGAGGAGACCTAAAAAAATTCTAGTGTTTGGAGGAAACGCTAGGCAATTTTTGCATTACGGTTTGACGGATATTAGAAGGGTTTGAGAGAAACCCTGACTTATGGAAACTATTTGAGATATGAAATCTAGAAACCATAGTAGGGTCAGTGTGAATATTCTCAAGCATTTGTGTCAAAATTGGTGAAGCCCTAGATGGGATAGTCTCTATGGTTGCTGATAAAGTCGGTTGAAATAGTGAAGGAAATATTATCATATGGAAAATAGATAGTGATGGCTCTTGAAGGCTAGTTCAAGAGGGAGATGATCACCTCCCATTGACGAAAAGTACTTTCCAACTTATGATGCCCCTTTATATCTTTACTTTTTACTTATGGATCTAATCATTGTTTTTATTATTACTTATGCTTCCTACATGTATATTTGAGTATTTGGATATGTGGATCGTTCTTGAGGATCATGGCTAATGTAGGAAGAGAGGAGATAATGAAGGTAACAAAGTGCTACAAGCTGTCTATGCAAAATAAGAAGGTGCACAAATATTTGAATACTACAAGGTTTGCATGTTATATTGTTTCAGTGTTATGTTTCAACTGCAATATTGATGGCAAGGTAAACCTGAAGGTTTGATGAGAATGTATTCTTTACAAATGGCTAATGAAAGATGTTTTTATTCATGGTACTTATGATGAGATGGTGCACTTGGTATTAGACAAGTATCTTACATTATAAGGCTACATTGAATTTTGATATATTGGTATACTTGGTATTTGGAATGCATCTCTCATTACAGACATGATGAATTTCATATACAAGGCTAGTTCGTTGATTTTTATATAAGGTAACTTGATTTGATTATTAATAAGTGTGATGATGATAGAAGTGTAACAATGACATTGATATTCAAGATATTTTGTTGATCATGGTTATGTTTTGATGTGCTTGGTAATTATGGCACATGGAAAAATTAAATGCTCTGGCTTGATTGATTGAGTTATGTGACAAAGAAGTAATGTTGTGATAATGATTCTTGAAGTATACTTCTATTAGCTATTTGACAGTAACTCTTGATGAAAATATGATAACATATATGACCATGATGAATATGTGCTAAAACTTGAATTTATGATCTAAGGGATCTACTGATGCATGACATTATTATAGATGGGTTGATGACTTGAATGAAGATGACTAAAGTGGCTTCCCATTCATAGGGAGATTCTTTCAATATGAAACATTACTCCTATTATAATTTACATTATATGTGTTATATCATTGTTGAAGTATGATTTATGGACATGAATAGACAAGTATATGATATTGTTGGTCTGCAACATAGTTCTAATCTGAGAAGAGATTTTTTCTTTACTCTAAGCCTCAGTTGCACATAAGCAAGCCTAAGGGTGCGACTGTAGCTTCTCAACCGCACATAGGAAGGCTTATGGTTGTGACTATGTCTGTAGGTCACAATAGTAAATTTTTGTGCATACAATCAGAAGTTCCCCTGAAGGATGTCAGTCCTACACTCATGGAGCAGACAAGAAGTTCTATGAGCAAGGGAGTTTGAATGTTTGACTTACTACAATGTGAATATGTTGACTAAACTTTTGTTTGTAGGTGACTAGGATATGCATATCAATATGTCATTATTATTTTGGTTGATTGATATATATAAGAAGTATTTGACATGATGTTTGATAATAATTTAGAAATCTGACTTGATGTTGAGATATTCTTTGGGCTATAGATCTCTCTGCGATAGCATATTTGGATTTGACCTTATGACTAATGATTTGATTTGAGGATTGATGATTTTCCTTGATAACAATGCTAAATGGGTGCAATGTATTTTAGTGACTAATATTGGTATTCGATAATGGTTTTGTATTGGCCTCATTGAAATATAAATAAGTGTGATTAAGTGTGAAGCAGTCTCACAATAAATGGATGGAACCTGCATGACTTATTCTTGGTGTATTCATTTGGATCTAGTGACTTATACTATGATAATGAGAATGAATTGATGAAGTTTAGTTTGATATTGTTTGCTAAATAAAAATTTGTTGATTGATGGAGTCACAACTTGATGTGAGTCTACCTGTGACCTGGTCTAAAGAATCTGTTATAGTGATATTGATGAGTTTGATATTAATTTTGATATGGAATCTGAACTTTGATAAGCTGAATTAGTTGATTTGATTGCACAATATTGATTTATGTAAGGTTGAGCATATTGGTTTGGTAATGTGTTATGTTTGCAGAAATAATTTCATGAAGAAATCTCCTCGATCCAGATATATCTGCATTGATAGTTATCTAGTGAATCCAGGATGTTGTGTCAATCCAAATCTCTACTTCAAAAGTGGTCCAAGGTATGGCTTTGATTTTGGTTTTATATACTGACAATATATTCTTGACAGGAATTGAGCCTCTAATGATCAAAGTAAAATGGTGATGGCCTTTGAAAATTGAAATGAAGAATCATGACATGATGAATTACATTCTAAAGTTGGAAAATAAAATATATATTGTGAAGATATTGAAGATTTTTTGAAATGAAAATCCTTGGACACTCTGATTGAAAATGTGAAGAGATATTGTTGAACTTGATTTGGAAACCGAAGTTTATTAAAGTATTGATGTTCCATTTGAACACCTATCCATATACATATATGTTCATGATTGAGGCGCTTTAAATGTATTGAGTTGCCGTCGATCTCTCTTCGAGATATTTGCATGGGATGATCTATTTTTGGTTTGAGACATTCTTCCTATGATATGTGACTACTTGGATGTACTGATGATGATTGGGATAATTATTGACGAGATGAGCACATCTGAGTGCTACCTTAGTATGAGATCTGCCATGATGTTTTTGGATGAGAGGTTCGTAGCTTTAAGCACGACTGAGGTTGAGTACGATGTTGCTAGCATGGCTAACTATGAGGCAAGATGAAGAAGCTCTTTGGAAAGATGTTTGAGCAGGTTCTGGATATGACATGGATACATTGCAATGACAAAGAATGGGAACCGATTGGAAGCGAATCCATCATATAGTTGAGACTAATACACCTTCATTGAGATAGTGATGCTATACAAGACAAGCTTAGGCTTTTGGTTAACACATTGAGAGGGAGGATGCCTATGGTATCCTTTTTGTGATATATATATTTTTGTTTTAATATGATATTTGATTTGATGTCCTGTATGAACAAGAGACAACTGCTATTGAGATAGAATGATTACCAAATATGAGCATGATAATATGTTTCTGATCTATAGAAAGCATCACTGATCGAGGACATTGAGCCAACTCTGCCCACCTGTCTGAGCTCCTAAGGTGAGGAATTGAGATAGAGGGATCCTAGGGTTGAGGGATCTCTAAAAAATAGGGTCGTAGATGTTTCTCCCCTATTTGTTACCCATAGGATTGGAGATGTTTCTCCCCTATCTTGGTATTTGTAGAGTATACCCTAGTTAGCATCATACCCACAAGCTTGACCTGTTGGGATTACTGCTCCCTGTTTGGCCAACAGCTTGACAGTGTACTTGGGGTTGTACAACCCAACCTGATCCTTCTAGAAAACCGTAAAGGCTAAGTAAATGCCGTATCGACTAACAAAGGCAAAGAAACCAAGCAACTAGGAGGCAAGAAGAAAAAGAAAGGGAATAAGAAGAAACAGAAGGAGTCGTCCCCTGAAAAATCTTCTGTAAACCCTTCTGGAGATAGGAAACCAAATCGTCCATGCCTTATATGTGATGAGTATCATTGGAAAAGAGAGTGTCCATATAAAGTTGAGCTTAGAAAATTCTTCAAGAATTCAAAAACCTTGGCATTATTAACTGATCTGTTTCCAAATCTAGGAACAAATCTGGTTGCTAGTGATAATGCTTCCCCATCGCAAGTGCTAATGTTATCGGTTTCGAAGCAGAAAAATGATGCTTTGATATCGACAAGGAATAAAGATTATGGGAATCCACAACTGTCAGACAACAAGGCTAATGATCAACCTAGTAGTTCGACAACAACTTCGACTGAAGTTGTGCCACCCACCATTCCTGAACTAATGATAAAGCCACCAAAGGGAGTAGTACACAAATCGACATTTAATCCTCGTGCCAGAGCAGCACAACATTATAATATAGTGGAGGATCTGGCCCAATCGCCATCCGCTATGTCGACACTTGAGGTACTGCAAAATTGCCCCTCCCAAAAGCAGGCTTTATTATCGGCGATAGGTGGGATTGACCCAATGGATTCCAATCTTGTGTCCTTTAATCACAAAGGATATGACCCTCAGTTACCAGCTCAACTAGCTTTCCTTATTCAAGTGAAAGCCCTCAACAAAACTGTTCATCGAACAATTATTGGGGAGGGGGCATCTACATGTATTATGTCGATGAGTTGCCAGAAAACTTTAGGATCTCCACCCTTGTCGCGATCTTCGACGACAATAAAAGCATTTGATGGATGAACATACACCCCATATGGGATTTTAAGTAACTTGCAAGTTGAACTGGGGTGAAAAACGGTAGAAATTGATGTTGAACTAATCGACAGAAACCTCGATTACAACATCCTATTGGGAAGGCCCTAGATATATGCTATGGCTGCCATTGTGTCGACCTACTTCAGGAAGATTGCATTTCCCTTCCAAGGAAGTATTACAGTCGTCGACCAGCAAACATTTCTCCCCAACAGTTCACAAGTTACGGGAAGCATTCTGATGATCCATGGAAGCCCTCATTTGCTTGAAAATATTGGAGTAGGCCTACTAAAAGACCCCATATTAATGGGGACTTTTACCCTACCACCTCCAATAAACCTGGCGGAAGTGGCAATGGTGGGAACCTGCAATATGATATCTTCTATTCAAAAGATCTCTTAAAACAATATTAACTTGGATCATCTGCAATTATTGCCTCCAAGCCCAATAGAAATATTGTAGCAATCAATTTTTTCAGCATGGGAGGCAAACCCAAATCAACGCTCATTAAGCGTTTGGATAGATAGGTCTAAGGAATATGGTACCCATTCAAATCCTTGGTCGCAATTGCATTTTACAAACGAAGGAATTGTTCAGTCAATGATGATTGATGGGGCACCATGGGAAGATTACCACCATCGTTCCCATCTTCCGGATTACAAGGAAGATACTCTAAGTGACCTTCATCATCCCTCAGGTTTTGATTTTCTATCAAATACTGTAAACAAGGTGGATTCCGAGCGAAACTTGTCCAATATAGAAGAGACTATCGCCATAAATATCTCGACCAAAACAAATGTTGTAGAGAATATTCATGTCAGCAAATCTTGTTCTCCTTCAGAGCTGGAAAAATATCATGCTCTTTTTCGCGAGTTTAGAGATGTCTTTGCTTGGTCGTATGATGAAATTCTAGGCATTGACTCGAGCATAGTTGAACACAAAATTAAGATGTATCCAGATGTCAAACCGGTATGACAATGGCTATGGTAGGTGCACCCCAAGAAAGCCGCTGCCATCATGACATAAGTTGAAAAACTTCTCCATGCTAGTTTTATATACCCGGTTACTCTAATCGACTGGGTATCGAATATTGTTCCTATAATGAAAAAACAAGGAATGATTAGAGTGTGCATCGATTATAGGGATGTAAGTCAAGCTTGACCGAAAGACAACTACCCTACACCCTTCATTGAGCAGATAATCGATGAATGCACCGGATGTGAAATATTTTCATTTATGGATGGATTTTCCAGGTATAATCAAATAAATATCCGCCCATAGGACCAGTCAAAGACTGCATTTATTTGTCCATGGGGCACATTTGCATATCGCAAGCTACCCTTTGGTTTAAAGAACACAGGGGCAACATTTCAGAGGGCAACAAATTATGCCTTCCATGACATCAAAAACATCATTCAACCATATCTCGACGATCTTTCGGCTCATTTGTGAAAGTGGACCGATCATCCGCAACATTGGAGAGCGATATTTCTACATTGTCGACACTACAAGATACGACTCAATCCACACAAATGTGTGTTCTGTGTCAGTTCTGGTCATTTACTTGGCTTTGTGGTCTCGAAGTACGGGATTCGTCTCGACCCATGTAAGGTTTAGGCAATCACTGATTTGCATCCACCTTCAAATTTGCTTCAGATTCAGAAACTCCAAGGGAAAGAAAAATTTATGAGGAGGTTCATTCCAAATTACGCCGAACTTGGTAAAGGTTATACTTTTCTATTGAAAAAAGAAGTACCCTTCATCTGGGATCAGGTCGTGCAAGCTTCCTTTGATGCTTTAAAGGAATCCCTAATAAAAGCATCATTAATGTACGCTCCTGATTATCAAAAAGACTTTAACCTATATCTGGCTACAGCGGATATGACAATCGCAATGGTTTTAGTTCAAGAAGACAATGGAATGGAACATCCTATATATTATTTGAGTAGAAACTTAAATGATACAGAAAGCAAGTACTCCTACATTGAAAAGATAGCTCTCGCAGCTGTTCAAGCGATATAGAGATTTCGACACTATGTCCTCTTTCAAAAAACTACCATTTTGTCAGATTGCAACCCCATGAATTATATATTGTTGTGACAGTTGCTGAGGGGAAAATATTCAAAATGGATAGTAATTCTACAAGAGTTTGATCTGGAATTTATGAAATCCAAATTGATGAAATCCCTAGTTTTTTCAGAGTTACTATGCGATCTCCCATCGTCGTCCAACGATGCAACATCAGAAGAAGCGATCGTGGACAAATCATTGTTTCTGATATATTCAAGCAATCTGTGGTATGGAGACATAATAATCTATCTCCAAACCCAAACATATAGGTCTAATACCTCACGCTCGGAACAACAATGCATTCGATACCAAGCAAAAGACTACATGATCGTCAGTGATACACTTTACCGTCGTGGTGTCAATACAGTTCTGAGGAGGTGCCTCACCCACGAGGAGGCCGAAAAAGTCCTGAATGATTGCCATTCAGTTGCGTGTGGGGGGCATCAATCTGGTTACGCTATGGCGCAAAATTTTACGGGAAGGATACTTCTGGCCAACAATGTTCAAAGATTGCATAACCACAGTCAGAAGTTGCCATGCCTATCAAATCTTCGTTCGAAAAACCAGAATACCACCTGCACCTCTGCAACTAGTAGTTGTTGTTGGGCCATTTTCCAAATGGAGCATAGATTTCATGACATGTAACCCCACCTTGGCCAGGTGGCATGGGTATATCATAGTCGCAGTAGAATATTTTACCAAATGGGCCGAGGCGATGCCTACATTAAACAACAACGGCAAAACGACTGCCCTCTTCTTTTCAATCATGTAGTCTCTAGGTTTGGCGTTCCATAGGCCATAGTCATAGATCATGGATCGTATTTTTTCAATCACATGATGGTTGAGTTGGTTACCAAATTAGGGCTATCCCATGACAACTCTACTCCATATTTTCCGCAGGCTAATGGACAAGTTGAGGCAATCAACAAGGTCCTGAAGCGGATGCTGCAAAGGATGATTGGAGTTCACAAAAGGAGTTGGCACCTGATCCTGTACTCAACCTTGTGGGCATACTGGACATCGGTGAGAAATGCAACCGGGTTTACACCCTTTCAACTGGTGTATGGCCTGGAAGCGATCTTACCAGTTCAATGTGAAATCGCGTCCCTCAAACTCGCGGTCGACCTTCTCCCTGGAACTTCAGAAGAGGAGGCTTGTTTCTTGGAACTAATCCAATTGGATGAAACCCTTCATGATGTTGCTTTGGCTAACGAAGCCCATTAGAAATGAGTCAAGGCGCAATTCAACAAGAATGTCAAACCTCGTGTCTTCTCAGAAGGTGACCTGGTCTTACTTTACGACCAGGAGTCCGATAAATTGGGAGCAGGTAAGTTCAAGTCCTTATGGATGGGCCCCTATATTGTTAAGCGTGTATTAGTAAAAGGAGCCTATGAGTTAGTGGATTATGATGGGATTCCACTGGCACAACCCCACAATGGGTTGTACCTTAAGCATTACTATGCTTGACTCAAGATAGTAACCCCTATGATTTTGTTACATTTTTGTTTTCGCTAAGGGTAATAGTTTTGGTTAAGTGATCCAGTTTCACATTTGTTGCAGATGTCGAACCTACTGGAATCATTTGTTGGATATGCCGACGGAGCAAGTTGTAGTTCGCGGAACCTATCTTCTGTGGCCTGGGCCATCTTTGATCCAAGCGGCGAGTTAGTGAGTTTCAGAGGGGTATGTATTGGTCAGTCAATGAACAATATTGCCGAATACAACACGTTGATAGAGCTCCTCTCTTATGCCATCACACGTGGCATACGCCGACTTGTCGTCTGGCTAGACTCACAACTCGTCATCCTACAGCTCACCGGTATCTACTCCGTACAGAATCCAGCTATCTATCGCATGTTCCTAAGGGTCAAGATTTTTAAAAGGTAGTTTGATTCTATTCAATATCATCATATTTCCATAAACTTAAACAAATTAACAGACTCATTGGCAAATTATGTGTTATATAGACATTTGCAACATTTATAAAAGAAGCATTTCATCAATATTTGCATCAAGATCATGTAACTTAACCAAAATAAAGCTCTGAAAATCAATATATATATATATATATATATATATATATAACTATTTATGGTTTATACATAATGTTCTATAACCAAGACAAAATCGGTCAAATGACCCAAAACTCAAAATTATAGGGGGCACCCTAGTCTAATGATGCTGGTGATAACAAGTCACCACCTGTGCAATCATGCATAAAAGCCTAGTCCATCGACTCGGCATGCTAGTAGTATGTCACTGCAACCTCAGAGGCAGCTCGTCGGTCCTCACATTCGGAATACCAAGAGTGAGACCCTCAACCTGATCCTGCAATGCTAAAAGAGTCTCGGCCACATCAAGGTCGCGAAGGATAGCCCTCCCCACAGCCTCTCCTGCTGGAATGGCAGCTGGTGCTCTCAGACGTACTGCTGGCCGAACTGGTCCAATATCTGCATGAGCACATGAGTTTTGATTAGTCTTGATAGAAGAAAGCACGAGAACATTATAAAAAATGATAAACAGAGATATGGTCAAAGAATTTACCGATAGCACCCCACTGCTCACCAGCTGGCAGCACCAAATCCGGGTCACCCCAGAAATCCATACCAGCATATGGACACTCGGAAAAAACCATCTCCTGACGGTTGAACCACTCGAAGAAGGTATCAAAGAAGGAAACCTGGGACTGACCAGCATGTCGGGCCATGAGGTCGACCCATCTCTACATCTGTGGCTCAGTCGGTGGAGGTAAACTAAGTGAAATGTATTGCGGCTGCATCAGTGGGATCTTTTCCAAGGCGAAAGCAGTCAAAATAGAACCATAGCCAAAATTCTTGGATTTTCCACTTTTTACCTTGGTCAGTTGTTCTTTCATCATAGGGAGTACTACGTCACACCAGTTGAACACCTTTGGTTCAAGGCATTCCAAGGCATACTACATATAGGACCTGTTAGCCATGTGAAGAGCCGCACTACCAGCCAGTCTAGCAAAAGTGAACAGAATGGTCCTCAAGGACCGGTCAGTGACATCTCGGATGTTGATCTTGCCATCCCTACTCAGCTGAGATCCCTCTCTGCAATACCGGCGAATATAATCTCTCACGGATTCGCCCCCACGGGCGGAACCTGATAATGAAAGAGGGGCACCACGCCTCGATAAACCAGTCAAAAAATAGATGTCCACGACAGTCAAGGGGATGGATTTGCCTCTGATCTGAAACACCTGGTTGGTAGGATCCCATGCATTGAGAAAATATTGCAACAAGTTGATTTGTTGCCTCATGCTAGAGATGCGGAAAAACTTGAGCAGGCCACAGTTCCGCAGTGCAGTTACCGTACCTGGATCATGTAAAGCAACCATGTCCTCTTCTTCATGCTCGCGTTCTCACCATGTAACAACCATTTTTCTCCAATGAATCTCTGCAAAACAAGCAAGAGAAGAGTCAGGGTCCTGATTTGGCAAAAAACAGGCAAAAAATTCCATGAGAAAACAGTGCAAAAGTTTCCCTTCTCGCGCCCATCGCACCCCAATAGTGTACTGGGTGAGATGCATACTGACTAGCCAATGGCCAGGCCAGTATGCATCGCACCTTTTGATATAGGAAGGGTGTGATGGAGCCAGGGTGAATTTTTCAAACCCCAGGGGCTCAGAAAAATAGGGAAATATGCTCAAAATTCAAAAAGGAAGGAATGCAACTGAAGAGCTCAGGTTTAGCTCTTACCTGGTCTAGACAGTGCCAAGAATCGTCCATAGAATCTCCTGGAATTAGCTAGTGAAAATCAAGGTGGAAAGGCACCTCTAGAGCTCCAACAAACCAAAGTTCAAATGAAATGGTAAAATGAGGGGTAAAACCACTTTTAAATTACTTTTCACGTAATTCGAGTAAAATATTAGTGTTTTAACTCTTTTTTCAAGCATGTATTGTTCATTTCTAATCGGTTTTATGAAGCAATTGAACATGCAGTAAACCGTCGAAGGAACAAAGTGGTTAGCGGTGAAATCAAATAATCAATGACCATTATCACGAGCAGTTTTTATGTGAAGTTCAAGCTCGTTAAAATTAAACCTTAGCAATGAGAAAACATTCCCCAGAGTTTGAGCTCATTAAAAAATGAACCAATCCCCGGTAAATAACCATTGTGAATGCATTATTAGCCTTGGTCGTGTTCTCATCATCACCTCCATTTGATTGTTTACCCCTTTTGAGGAACAGCTGCGAAGAGTGATCCTGTTAGCCATCCTTTTTACACTGTCATGATTGGAAAATTCCAAACATTACCTGGAATCAGCTACTACCTGAAATTATCACCCGTTCCTCAAAAAACAAGTCTCCTTTAAGATCTTTTCGTCTGACTCATAAAATATGAAAAGATTGCCAAGCAGTTGGCCTCTCCATCTCGTTAAAGCTACTGGGAGTGTTATCCCTCCTCTAGATTTTAGTATTTTTGTACCTGAGGGATTATTACACAAAAAGATCGAGTGCTTGTTTTGTTTGGCTCGTTAAAGTTATCGAAAATTCATCCCTTTCATATTATTTTATACCTTTTCGGACTTAAGGGATTATATGACGAAAAAGGATTATTGGAGTTTCCTTTACGTCCCTTTCAGACTCTCTAAAATTGAAAAGGACCGAGTTATCTTTTTCGTTAAACTCGTTAAAACCAATAGCGACAAACTTGTCCATATAGACAAGAACGACTTTCACCATCACTAGGCTCGTTAAAACATAGTGACGGGTTTTCCTGAAGGGAAAATTATAGAACAAGCATATGTTATCCTCCATAAGCTTGATAAAAATAAAGAGGTATTGGTCAGCAACGACTAGGGAAAAATTGGGAAGAAAACTTGAAGAAAATTTATTGGTAGCAAGTCGATCTTGAACATGACACTTTCACTCCACGTCCGAGTCGGGTTGGGTTATTCCGTTCACTGGTCATGTCACCATTGGTCCGTCACACCATCCATATTTGGGGTTAACGCTACCAATCCATGTCAGTGTTGCCGGTATGTTCAAGAGAAGTCGCTCAAAGAATTCACCTGTGTCTCATCTGCTGCAGTGCATTCACGCTCCATTCTTTCATGACCGCCACCCTAAACCCTGTATCATCAGATCATTTTCACCTCCAAATCATTTAATCAGTTCTGTGTCGTAGATGTGGGATTCATTAAGGCCTTCCTACGACGGGTCGCTTCTTGTCGACATCAGCTCATTATCCAAGAAGTCGACTTAGGAACAACCCTTTTAGTACTTTGAAGCTTGCATGCCTCAATGGCAAGTTTCTCACTTCCGGCGATAGGTATACATCAATGGCCTTCGATCGAAAGACTTTGCATGGTGTTTGACGCCAAGTCCCTTTTTCACACCACGCGAATTGTACTGTAGTACCTTGAGGGTCATCGTCATTATCGGTGATTCCTCTCACGCCTGTTAACAACTTACATCATTGGCTGGTAATCAGGCGATGTCTTTCCATGTTCGACTCCAGAACATCTTTCACATGGATATATATATAACTATTTATGGTTTATACATAATGTTCTATAACCAAGACAAAATCGGTCAAATGACCCAAAACTCAAAATTATAGGGGGCACCCTAGTCTAATGATGTTGGTGATAACAAGTCACCACCTGTGCAATCATGCATAAAAGCCTAGTCCATCGACTCGGCATGCTAGTAGTATGTCACTGCAACCTTAGAGGCAGCTCGTCGGTCCTCACATTCGGAATACCAAGAGTGAGACCCTCAACCTGATCCTGCAATGCTAAAAGAGTCTCGGCTACATCAAGGTCGCGAAGGATAGCGCTCGCCACAGCCTCTCCTGCTGGAATGGCAGCTGGTGCTCTCAGACGTACTACTGGCCGAACTGGTCCAATATCTGCATGAGCACATGAGTTTTGATTAGTCTTGATAGAAGAAAGCACGAGAACATTATAAAAAATGATAAACAGAGATATGGTCAAAGAATTTACCGATAGCGCCCCACTACTCACCAGCTGGCAGCACCAAATCCGGGTCACCCCAGAAATCCATACCAGCATATGGACACTCGGAAAAAACCATCTCCTGACGGTTGAACCACTCGAAGAAGGTATCAGAGAAGGAAACTTGGGACTGACCAGCATGTCGGGCCATGAGGTCGACCCATCTCTACATCTGTGGCTCAGTCGGTGGAGGTAATCTAAGTGAAATGTATTGCGGCTGCATCAGTGGGATCTTTTCCAAGGCGAAAGTAGTCAAAATAGAACCATAGCCAAAATTCTTGGATTTTTCACTTTTTACTTTGGTCAGTTGTTCTTTCATCATAGGGAGTACTGCGTCACACCAGTTGAACACCTTTGGTTCAAGGCATTCCAAGGCATACTACATATAGGACCTGTTAGCCATGTGAAGAGCCGCACTACCAGCCAGTCTAGCAAAAGTGAACAGAATGGTCCTCAAGGACCGGTCAGTGACATCTCGGATGTTGATCTTGCCATCCCTACTCAGCTGAGATCCCTCTCTGCAATACCGGCGAATATAATCTCTCACGAATTCCCCCCCACGGGCCGAACCTGATAATGAAAGAGGGGCACCACGCCTCGATAAACCAGTTAGAAAATAGATGTCCACGACAGTCAAGGGGATGGATTTGCCTCTGATTTGAAACACCTCGTTGCTAGGATCCCATGCATTGAGAAAATATTGCAACAAGTTGATTTGTTGCCTCATGCTAGATATGCGGAAAAACTTGAGCAGGCCAAAGTTCCGCAGTGCAGTTACCGTACCTGGATCATGTAAAGCAACCATGTCCTCTTCTTCATGCTCGCGTTCTCACCATTTAACAACCATTTTTCTCCAATGAATCTCTCCAAAACAAGCAAGAGAAGAGTCAGGGTCCTGATTTGGCAAAAAACAGGCAAAAAATTCCATGAGAAAACAGTGCAAAAGTTTCCCTTCTCGCGCCCATCGCACCCCAATAGTGTACTGGGTGAGATGCATGCTGACTAGCCAATGGCCATGCCAGTATGCATCGCACCTTTCGATATAGGAAGGGTGTGATGGAGCCAGGGTGAATTTTTCAAACCCCAGGGACTCAGAAAAATAGGGAAATATGCTCAAAATTCAAAAAGGAAGGAATGCAACTGAAGAGCTCAGGTTTAGCTCTTACCTGGTCTAGACAGTGCCAAGAATCGTCCATAGAATCTCCTGGAATTAGCTAGTGAAAATCAAGGTGGAAAGGCACCTCTAGAGCTCCAACAAACCAAAGTTCAAATGAAATGGTAAAATGAGGGGTAAAAACCACTTTTAAATTACTTTTCATGTAATTCGAGTAAAATATTAGTGTTTTAACTCTTTTTTCAAGAATGTATTGTTCATTTCTAATCGGTTTTATGAAGCAATTGAACATGCAGTAAACCGTCGAAGGAACAAAGTGGTTAGCGGTGAAATCAAATAATCAATGACCATTATCACGAGCAGTTTTTATGTGAAGTTCAAGCTCGTTAAAATTAAACCTTAGCAATGAGAAAACATTCCCCCAGAGTTTGAGCTCATTAAAAAATGAACCAATCCCCGGTAAATAACCATTGTGAATGCATTATTAGCCTTGGTCGTGTTCTCATCATCACCTCCACTCTGTTTTAGCCAATCATTCACCTCCATTTGATTGTTTACCCCTTTTGAGGAACAGCTGCGAAGAGTGATCCTGTTAGCCATCCTTTTTACACTGTCATGATTGGAAAATTCCAAACATTACCTGGAATCAGCTACTACCTGAAATTATCACCCGTTCCTCAAAAAACAAGTCTCCTTTAAGCTCTTTTCGTCTGACTCATAAAATATGAAAAGATTGCCAAGCAGTTGGCCTCTCCATCTCGTTAAAGCTACTGGGAGTGTTATCCCTCCTCTAGATTTTAGTATTTTTGTACCTGAGGGATTATTACACAAAAAGATCGAGTGCTTGTTTTGTTTGGCTCGTTAAAGTTATCGAAAATTCATCCCTTTCATATTATTTTATACCTTTTCGGACTTAAGGGATTATATGACGAAAAAGGATTATTGGAGTTTCCTTTACGTCCCTTTCAGACTCTCTAAAATTGAAAAGGACCGAGTTATCTTTTTCGTTAAACTCGTTAAAACCAATAGCGACAAACTTGTCCATATAGACAAGAACGACTTTCACCATCACTAGGCTCGTTAAAACATAGTGACGGGTTTTCCTGAAGGGAAAATTATAGAACAAGCATATGTTATCCTCCATAAGCTTGATAAAAGTAAAGAGGTACTGGTCAGCAACGACTAGGGAAAAATTGGGAAGAAAACTTGAAGAAAATTTATTGGTAGCAAGTCGATCTTGAACATGACACTTTCACTCCACGTCCGAGTCGGGTTGGGTTATTCCGTTCACTGGTCATGTCACCATTGGTCCGTCACACCATCCATATTTGGGGTTAACGCTACCAATCCATGTCAGTGTTGCCGGTATGTTCAAGAGAAGTCGCTCAAAGAATTCACCTGTGTCTCATCTGCTGCAGTGCATTCACGCTCCATTCTTTCATGACCGCCACCCTGAACCCTGTATCATCAGATCATTTTCACCTCCAAATCATTTAATCAGTTCTGTGTCGTAGATGTGGGATTCATTAAGGCCTTCCTACGACGGGTCGCTTCTTGTCGACATCAGCTCATTATCCAAGAAGTCGACTTAGGAACAACCCTTTTAGTACTTTGAAGCTTTCATGCCTCAATGGCAAGTTTCTCACTTCCGGCGATAGGTTTACATCAATGGCCTTCGATCGAAAGACTTTGCATGGTGTTTGACGCCAAGTCCCTTTTTCACACCACGTGAATTGTACTGTAGTACCTTGAGGGTCATCGTCATTATCGGTGATTCCTCTCACGCCTGTTAACAACTTACATCATTGGCTAGTAATCAGGCGATGTCTTTCCATGTTCGACTCCAGAACATCTTTCACATGGATCGACTTATACTCTGAGTGAAGATTGGATGAGTTTGAAGAGCTCGGATCTAGTTTCACCCATCCAGGTTCCGATATATTCAGGAAAATAAAGACATCAAATGTACATCATTGCTGCACAGACGATCATCGGAATCAAAGGATGATGGCTCTATCAGAATCATCAGTCTGCCACACAGATGGTTGTCTGTCTTATGTACATGAAAATGAATTTATAAAGCTGAGCATGGGAATGCCCACCTTAGATAGATCATGAAAATATTATGGAAATAATGTATTGTATTGTATCTTATTACAGGTCGCCTTCCAGCTCGAAAAAACTTCAGATCCTCATGATAAAGCATTTCACCCAACATCAAAATATTAACGACCTCATGCTTTAGGGGGCAACTATTATAGACATTTTTGGGCACTGCAACCCCAATCATACATGTCCATAAACCAAGGGCTCCTAAGTCCCTAAAAGTGTTGCTTCACACCCTAAAGGAACAAGGTCAGCTGATTGCATCATCTCCCAGAAGTTCTCCACAGAAAATTGCTCAGAACTGGTCAATGCTGGACCATACAGACTGCCCAGTGCAGAGGGTGTGATGCATCTCACCTGCTCAAAGTAAAGGGTGCGATGCATACTGGAAAGCCCTTCTGTAGGGTGCGATGGGTGAGAGTAGACAAATGGCAGAGACAGTTTGCAAGGTGGATCGTCATGGAATCTTCCAGAAAATTCTCCTGTGACACTTGCCTCTCTGAATTCGCCCAGGGATGAGTAAGGGATCACCAATCTCCAAGTGGAATCAAGAACTATCAGAGAGAGGACACTAATCAAAATCCCAGAAGCTGACTCACCCCCCTGCAATAATCTATATATGGATCCCTCATCCCAGAGATCCAGAGGTTGGAATTTTGTATCTTGTAAGGAAGTGTTGTTGGTTTCTTGGTGGAATATCATAGTGTTGGGTGATCTAAGCTTTTCATGAGGTGAAGAAGGGCTTTCATGCTGGGAGGATGACGTTGGGTCAGATCAATGGGTTGTAATCCTCTCTTCTAATCTTTATATCAATAAAGCTATTCAAGTTTTCCTCCACATTCTTGTATATCTGATTGTATATGCATTTGTGTGGTCAATATATATCTGGTCCTATATTTTTTATGATTGTAGATCTTTGCACTTTGAAGGTATTATGCTGCTTTGACTTTACAGGTACTCTTTGAAGCGGAGTGGTCAAGGGAGAAGTGGTGAAGACCTGTCGGTGAGGAAACGGGACAAGCAAAGAACCGAGCGAAAGATCGAGGTTGGTATTCTTTGATCCTCTCCTATCTACTTCTCATAAAGGAAAACGAAAGTAACTTTAATCTGTTTGTTTCTAAGATAGCTACCCATCTTAGTGGGACTAGTAGCTCTGCATAGACACTAGATTTCCCGATAACACTAGGAGTTTACCATTCCATGGTAGCTTTGATCTTTTGAAGGTCCAATGCTATCCTTGGAAACAACATGCCCCATATAATGAACTTTTGTTTGAAAGAAACTGCATTTACTAAGCTTGGCATAAAACTATTGCTATCTCTGCAATATTAACACTATTACTAGGTGTTTTATATGCTCTTCCTCATTCTTATAATATATCAATTAGTCATCAATCAATACTATCACAAAGTTTTTGAGATAAGGAGGCAACACACTATTCATCAAACACATGAAAGTAGTGGCAGAATTAGTAAGACAAAAAGGAACTACACTAAACTCATAATGCCCATACCCTTATTGGAATCCGTTTTTGTAGACATCCTTTTCTTTGATGCATACCTGATGATATCTTGATCTCAAATAAATATTCTAGAAAATTGGTGCTACCTTCAATGGATCAAGCAAGTCATCAATCCGTGGCAAAAGATACATGTTCTTGATTGTCACATTGTTTAACTCCCTGTAATCAATGCACAACCTGAGAGTACCATCCTTCTTCACAAACATTGGTGCACCCCAAGGCAACCCACTTAGCCTAATGTATCCATTATCAAGAGTTTCCTTAAGTTTCAACTTCAATTCCACCAAATATGGAGTGCTCATCCTGTAAGATGCCTTTGATGTTGGTGTTGCTCCCGACATCAACTCAATAGAGAAGTCCACTTCCCTATGAGGTGGTAACTTTGAAATGTCTGCTTGAAAGATATCCTGAAACTATTGCAAAACCAAATACTTCTTTAAGACTTCAGTATCCTCGACATCATTCCCTTTGTCACTGGAAATATGAACTACAAAAAATACACATCCTTTCCTTCTACTGTGATTTGCATGCATAGTTGTAACCATTCTCACTCACATAGGCTTCTTCTTACCCTACAAGTTTCTCCTCTCTCAATCATCATCCAAGCACTCAATATCCTTGTTGTAGGAATATACAACCAATACACACCCAACAAATGTACGATCCCAATGGAAGAACATTTAGATGTGCTAATGTAGACATACCATTCAGCTCAAATGTACAAGATCTCACCCAATGATGAACGTTTTTCTTGGTAGCTATAGCCAACTGCACCAACCAAGACTTTACATGCACTTCTTTATTCAAGAAACACTTATCCAATAGGTTAGGAATGATATAAATATAGTTAGGTCTAGGGTTAATCAAAGTAGAAATAACTCGATCATAAAGCTAACCTTCCATCTCGATAATAGATTCCTAATGATCAACTTACCTATTATCTGATGCTATATAAATTCGAGGACTACTTTGTCCAACATCCCCAACTGTCTATGCCGCCTAAGCACTATAAATCTAAGGTTTGGGACCTCGATGCCATGGAAAATATTTCTTATGATGCGCTTAACCACAAGCCCAACACTGCAAAGGATGCTTCTCATCACCCTTATTCTGCTCCTTGGACTTAAATACATATCCTATATCAACTGCATTGAGTTTCTTGTATGGAACTGCATTCTCCTTATTACTTGCATCTTGTGGTCTTCCTTGCTTGTTATCCTATTTTGTTTTAGTATTTTCATTAACTTTCCAACACTACCTATGCTCTGACTTACTCTTAGACTACTCATAACAATGTTTCATCTTTTCGATTACTTCCTCCAATGTCTAAGGCTCATCATACTCAATCTGATCCTTAAATTCTAATGGCAACCCACTAACAAATATTTGAACCTTCATCTTCTCATCCTTAAGATATGGCACATACCTCAAAAATATCAAAAAATTAGTCATATACTCTTTGTCCATCATATATCATGTCTTCGATTCATATAACTCCTTAGCCTTAACATCATAGTATCTCTCTGCTAAGTACTTCTTTCTTAAGAGTATTTTGAATGCATGCCAACTCAACTCCTATGTCCCAATTCCTCTAACATGGTGCATATCTTCCCACTAGATTTTCACTTTTCCCTTGAGACTGAAAATAACTATCTTGGATTTCATATTATCTATATAATTATGTAACTCAAATAAATTATTCATCCTCAGTAACCATGGTTCTGCATCCTCTAGTTTCTTCAGCTCTCCATCAAAGGTAGGAGGCTTGAATTTCTTGAACTCATCTGACAAGTACTGATTCTCACTCCACTTGTAAGGATGATAATGACAATGACCATGTTATCTCTCTGATCCATAACTAGAATACAATATAGTTGAAGGCTTGAAATGTCTGCCTCAACATTGAGGAAAACTACCCGGTCAGGACCTTAGAGTAGATCCTTTTCCATTTGGAATGGTGGCTCCAACTGGAAATTATGGGACCAATTTCCCTTGATATAAATTATGAAAATGGATGGAGTATATAGGCATAAGGCTTATGATGTAATTAAAACTAAGAATAAAGAATATTTAAACTAAATATCTATCCTGGGAAAGCTTATCTATATATGTGATTTAAAAGGATCTCACAAACAAAATGACAATATAGATTATCAAGCTATTATGAGGATAATGTAGATAATGGTAACTAATTTAATTAAAGAGTTTATTAAATTAGTGAATGAATTCGTTACACATTTAATAATTTGTTTTTTTTATGCATATAATATATGATTTCAATCACACATATCAATAGTGAAAAATGTATGACTACTTGCAACACACATATGATAAACTAATCAAATAACCATTTAACTCTTAAGTAAAGAAAATAAGAGACAGATAATAGTACCTAATATATTGTAATTCCGCTCATGAGAAAATAGTAGGGGTTCAAATTTATATTAAGATAACTTAAGTTACAATAGTGCAAACAAAAGCTTTCTTTCCAAAATTTAGAACCCCTTCTCCATACAAATGAAGGGGATTTATAGTTTCCAAATGAAATACAAATATAGCAAAGTAGAGTAAAATCTTGAAGCAGTTTTAATGAACAAAAGTTACTGTAGTGCAAACAAAAGCTTTCTTTCCAAAATTGATAACCCCTTCTCCATACTAATGAAGGGGATTTATAGTTTCCAAATGAAATACAAATATAGCAAAGTAGAGTAAAGCTTGAAGCAGTTTTAACAAACAACACTTAAAATAAAACAATAAGACAATTTTAGATTTTGTTGTAACAACTTGGCTAAGTCTGTGAAGAAGAATGCCCTCCCATATGCTGCCGCAGTTCATAAATATCTGTCATGGGCTTCAATTCAGGTGGAGACCATGGCTGAATCCACATTTGACTAGTAAATATAGAATCCCTTAGTGCTGGTAGCATATGAGTGGTTGTATTGGATAGGCATCTGAGCATTAGCCATTGGTTGTGAGGCTTGACTAAGAAATGCCAATGGCATTCTAAGTCAATCTTAGATAGCTTTTCAATATTTTCGACCTTTTTCTTGGACAATTCCTGCCACGTTTTGGTTAGCAATTTGATATTTGGTAGAGTTCCCTTAGGGCAGTCTAAAATAAGATTTTCCTGAAACAAATTATCATTGATGGTTTCAATGAGGTCATTGGAGATGTCCCTTGCATTGAATACTATTGTTTTTGTATGCTTGAGGCAGATTTCCCATTCCCTGAAGACTATTTCCTTATGTGATTCCTCTATCCTTGGGAGATCAACTAATATACCTTCAGCACTGTCTTGCCATGTTATGTAACCTGCAATATTTTCCTCAATATCATCAAAGTATGTCTTGAGATCAGATAATTGGTCCACCAATGAGCTGGTTGTGTGACACAAATCATGAATGATGGCTAATTTCTAACAGAAAATGACCTGTTATTGAGAAAGGAGAGTATTTAATTCCCCTGCTTCCCTTTTAAAATATATTAATGCTGGATTAACTTTGAATTGTTTAATCTTATGTTGTAATTCCTAAATTTGAGCATATAAGATCCTCAAATCAGAGGCATGTTGAAGTTCAAGGATGTTGAAAATTTTCTGGAGCTCAACAAGCTGTTCTTGCCATTGATGAGCAATCTTTTGCTTCTCATTCTCAAGGCCTTGTTCCAACTGCATAATCATGTCCTCCTTTTCCTTCAAAAGTTATTGTATCTCAGTGGCTTTGTCCATAGTCATAGAAGCATAAGATCTTGTGAACTGAGTGAGTCTTCTAAGTTCCTCTGTAGGAGTGGACTGTGAACCTTTCCATACTACTTCAAAAGAGGAATTTCCAGGGACAAAGACTTGTGATTGATCAATATCCCTTTTTTATCTTTTCCTTTTTACAATGGCCTTATGCTGAGGACTGTAGAATATGTCAAGGGGAGGAATATCCTTGACCCTTAATATGACCTCATAGGTCGGGAATGCTGGTATAATTTCTATGTCTTCAATCTCTAAAGGTTGATCAGAGGTCCTTATTGTAATCATAGTCTTATAAAAAGTTTCTTAAGCATTTAAGAATTTCTCTTGTGAGGTAGTCTTCAAAAACTCAGGTTTATTTCCTTTAAAAAAATTTCTACATTATTCCCATATCTCTTCAAGATTATAACTTGGAAAATATCCTTCAGTCTGAGTGGAAGAAGAAGCCCCTATATCTTTTGGATCAGGGATATCAGTAACCTATGTAGAAGGAATATATGTAACCTTTTCTTGAGATGTGTTTTCCTGTGAAATTTTTAATGAATCTAAGGGTAAACGAGATAGCCTTTCTTCCCTGTATTGGGAAAATTGATTGATTCCCTGTGGAGATAAATTCTATGCAGTATGTTTGGAAACTATTGAATAGGTGGAAACTTTTTAAAAGACGTCATCAAACTGATATGGTTCATGAGAGAATTGCTTTACGCTTTTTTGAACAGTAACCTTCTTCACAATTCCATGAGAATCATATTGCTTGTTAGGGATAGTAGGAAATTTCATCTCTAAAACAAAGTTCATCTCAATAGTTTCAGATTTGAAATTCTATAATGTGTATGTACCACAATGAAAAGGAAAGGTAGGCCATGCTTTCTTATTGGATTCTTTCAATACTTTAGAAATTCCATTACCTATAGTTTAGTAAGATATCTCACAAGCCAATAGTTTGTCACGGAAATACATGGGAAAAACATGTGGATTAGTCAGAATACCAAAGGCCAGGATGATGTAGGTAAACAACTCATCACCAAACAAATTCCTAACCCTTAGCAAGTTTGCCTCTGCTTCTGGGGAAATCTTAGGAGCTATCTTATTAAAAATAATTTGGTGAAAAAGAAGCATGACACCTTGATAGATTTTGTAGAAATGGGGCTAGTATTTGGAGTCCCAGAGGATATTATGGTATATATGAATAGGATTTGGGTTTGCTAAGGTCCATTTCCATCCCATGGAGGAAAAATCCATATTGTAGCACAAAGCATCCATTACATAGGCACTCATATAAAAAGGAGGAATTACATTTTATGAAACCATATGATTTTTTCTAAAATTAAAAATGTGAGTGGCTAAGTTATCCGATAAAATTTTGCCCTAGTCTAATATATATCCTTCGAAAGCAACATCAATTAGTGGAGTCCATTGATCTAGGAATTTATGAGTATTAGGATAAGCAAATAGTCTACATACCATGGCAACAACTTGAAAATAAGGACCTGTGAGAGAGTCTACTGCATATATGCCCTTTTCCTCACGCTTATGCTTATTAGGGTCCCTCCTCCATTCCTTGATAGGTTCTGATGCATGATCAATGTTGCTCATGAATTTCTCCACAAACTATTTGTCATATTTACACTGCGGTGGTGGAAAATGGTACATTGTACTGAAATCACTGCCGCTGAAAGAGCCGATGACTGTGTCATTTTTTGTCATGAATTTCCTGTCTGCAATGTTCAAGTGTTCTACGACCCATCAAATCATATCTGTATAGGGAAGGATCTTGGGCCGAGCTACAATTCTATGTAAAAATGAATTTGCAACATCACTGTGGGTAGTATTAGAAACAAGAGTAGAATCCTCACCTTTAACTATTCTTTGAGTGATGCTTGATTCTTTGTCTTCGAATAGCTGATAGATAGATTCCCAGGAGGAACTTACAGAATCTAAAGAATAGACCATGTTAAAAACAAACCCTGGCGTATTGAGATTTTCAGCTATCAGAGGAGCCGACTGCTGTTGAGTGACTAGTTTCTTCTTTTCTTTAGTTTCCTTAGACATCTCTTCTGAATTTCGCTTATCGGGACTGGCCTGTAATGGAAAAAACAAGACTAAATGATAATTCCTTCGCCAGAAAGTCTTTAGCACAAATAACAATTTTCCATAACGATTTCTGTCTTAAAGGGAAAATCATGATAAAATCAAGTCGCAATGAATAAGGCTATTTAGAATTTCAAAAACCATAAATTCGCCACATTTGGATATTAAATGAAAATGTGAATTCATGTGGGTTTTTCACACATCATCACATCACAGGAGTTTTATCAGATAAATCACATGGCCTCACACTAAAAATTACAATATTTGAGGCTTCCAATATATGTTGTTTAAAGATATAATGACTATAAGTGTAAGCGAGAACACATATTAGAAGTTTTATATTAGGGAATGGAGTATCAGGAATTTTAAAGAGTGACATCCGATATGAAAAGTCTTGATATGGGTAGAGATGGGAATATCAAAGGTTTGAGATATTGAAGGGAAGGAGTATCAGAGATATCCAATATTGGAAGTGGGAGGCATTGAGATATTGTAGTATTGGGAGTTTTCGAGATAACGGAAATGCTGAGTATCAGAGGTTTGGGATATCGGGAATTTTTAAGATGATGTAGTTAAAAGGTTACAATGTTAAAGGATTCTAATATGTTAAGTGGTGGTTGTGGGGCTGACATTTCTTTAAAAGATTCAATTTAAATAGAAGCACCCACTTAACTTTGTGTTATATACCAGGAATATTTGATCTGAGAATCATTATATCATAACTTTCCTATACGGAATGTTACAATAATAAAATGATCGAATTGGAATCCTCCGATAATGCATGATTTGAAGAATAAAAGGCATATCGATTTTTACTTAATTGTAACACTTGTAATGTTGTACCTCCGATATGTGAGTTCCAAAATACAAACTTTCATGTGCAAGGGTATTTTATTTACAAAAATTAAAAATTGTCTTATCTTTATTAAACTAAAGAGTTTTATTAAAATTAAAAAGGGTCCCCATGATTTATTATATAGCTAAAATAAAACTAAATGGGTGGTTGTTGAGTAGTACAACAAATCCATAACTACTATCTCTCATGTTGGGTGTACCCATTCATCTACCACCTCTAACTGTGTCATCCTTACTCGACTTGTGCCCTCCATGAGACATTCTACCATATGCCCCATTTGCCCTTTCCTCTTGTTCATAATTGATTTATGGTTGTCCATGTTTCTATAAATATGATAAACTCTGAAGAATCATTGCATTGACCTTTGCTTTTGTTTCCTATGCTTTGGCAAGTATTTCAACAGACTGAATGATTTTGTCATTATTTTCTTTGCAACTCCGAATATTTGCCTTTAAAATTATCAACATATCTACTATTTTACGGGAGAATTCATCTTTTTTTTCCTCATCTGGTCTATAAGGAGAGTCACATGAACTATAATCCACCATTTTTCTTGTCATCTCTGATCTTCTACTTCCTACAAACATACCATGTCATATAAACTAAATACAAACATGATCCAACATACCTTAGTGAAGTTTAGGGGAGGCTATCTCGCCCGCACATTGAATGCGGATTAGCACAACATATGTATATATAATGAAATCAACATATAAATCCTCTCAACACCAACATCATCAACCTAAACATGACGACACCAACTGTGACAATGAACATTAAGAAA
Organism: Pinus tabuliformis; assembly: GCA_031772625.1. Taxonomy (NCBI): domain Eukaryota; kingdom Viridiplantae; phylum Streptophyta; class Pinopsida; order Pinales; family Pinaceae; genus Pinus; species Pinus tabuliformis. The sequence goes on along the minus strand of CM062815.1, from coordinate 315,345,349 downwards.
AATAAGCAACATGCATGCATGACAAACACATAGACAATTAGGCATGCATACATAACAATCACATCTACCCTGAGGTCCAATGTTATAACCTCACTCTGATACCATCTTGCGGTATCAATATCACCCAAAGAGAAGAAAAACCTACTATGATACCAGTTTGTAGTATCAGATATCACCCAAAGAGAATGAACACCTGCTCTGATACTAGCCTGTAACCACCTCCTCCCACATTTACCCAAATTCATTGGCCTGCTAGGGTAAACATGAGAAAAAGCATTATTATGACATGACCCAGTCTCAGAGCTTCATTAATGGAAGTGTGGTTGACAACTAACAACTCATAGACAATCCTAGCTTACAGGACACTTAGGGGCTAGTGCACCACCCTAGGTGATCAAACCTTGAGGTGAATTTGTTTTTCTCTAGCCTAACAACCCAACCGCATGCACAAGCCTATAAGGGTGTGGTTATAGGGCTCAAACCACATTCCTGACATTGCTTCCATGTAGTTATAGACCAAAATCTCCAATTAAGAGGGCGTAATCTCGAGATCTGAGCCACAATTCTAAGCCAACCTCCAAACCACTGCATATAACTACTTGAAACTTTCTAGGATCATTATCAACATGAGAAGAAAGCTAAACAATCAAACTTGAATAAAAAACTTGACCTAGACTGCTTAGAACACAGTAGACATTTTGTCAAACAAATGGAAAACATAGAAGCTACAGGTCATGAATGCATATATGATCATAAAAGTCTGAGATTGATCTAAGAATCACCAAGAAGGCTCTATTCCCTCTCCACATAGCTAGAAAAACACTTATTAGTCCATACATTCATCAAAAAATCAATAAGTACATGAGTCATGACAACAACCATAGATGGTACACATCATATAGCCAACATATAACTAGAAAATAATCAACATAGAAACCATGGCAACCCAACCATAATATCACCAATATAATACTACAAATGCTCATAGATCACAATAAGGAAATGTATCCTATTAACATAGGAAAATACCAGCCAAGTTAGGGACTTCCACATACCACCCAATCATAGATTGGGATGAACCAAATATCTCTTTTTGCTAATCACCCTCACGCCATATTCTAAGCATGAATGTGGGATCTCATAGAGTAAATGAAGAAAAAACTAAATCAGAGCTTCGAGAGGCCAAACCACCTCAACCCTCAACTACAGTGATTCCGCCTCCACTGTCAAACATCACTAACACCAACCATATCGGTCTCTACCCAAGCTATCTGAAGCTCCAAGGACTAGTAACTCAACCCATAGCCTTCTACGACTCCAAATAATTTGTCCAACTAAACTTCAGGGACTAGTAACTCAACCCACCAAGGGCTCTAGAGTGTTTGTTCCAACCTAGGCTCCACGACTAGCAACTCAAACCAAGTTGTTCCAAGGCATCTAGAGTGTTTCTTCCAACCCAAAACCATAAGGAACATGGGCACTGGTCAGAAAAAAATAAAAAAAATAAAGTGGAAAACCCACAACACCATGGCTATCTAGAAAATGGAAAGGTAAGGCCAAAACCACTTTCAATCTAGGAAGTGACCCATGCCAATGAAAACACATAACCAAATAATCACATGCATATGCCATGCATCCATAAATCAATAAGAAAATCATACATGCAAACTATTATCGACAAAGAAATCTAGTTGTATTTGTTGATCCACATGTTCACTTGTGATTTCCTTCTTTCTCCTATCCAAGTGAAACTATAATGCTCCAAACATGCTCCAAGAATTGTCTACATGTGCTAGAATATGAGAGAACAAGAGAATAGAAGAGAGCTCCAAAACTGAACTTAAAAAACGTTACACTGACAAAAGATGTGAACTGATCCTCAGAAGCCTTTTTATCATTGAGGCCTTTATTTTCTTCATTTTCATTCATTACTCCTTCAATATCCTCTCGTGCAATAATGTGTCTCTTAATCTGCCTTTTCATCTATTTTCATTTATTTCATAAATAGCCAATTATTACCACTTTTCCTTTGCCAATTTCCATAGCCATAAATTAATCACGAGTGATACCCATCACTATGTTTTTTCCAGCGTCCATCCTGGAATACATGTCCCATGACCTTTGTCTTATATTTTATTTACATAGAAAACCAATTAGGGGTTGTTACATCAACAAAATTGTTAAGTTCAGGGGGAGCTTGTTGGATATTGTTGAGCAATATGAAAGTTGGTTGTAATTGATTTTAAGTGATCATTGTTGATGTGATTTTGGTGTTTGCAGGATTTTGTAGTGATTACAGATAGTTGGATGTATGATCTAATAGCCTACCTTCAAATACATTTTTTCTGTAGTGGATTAGATAAAATTCTGTTGCAAAATGTGTAGTTGTATGGTCCTCTAAAAGACCTTCCCAACAATATATGACACTTAGAAAATATCCCAAGGATCAAGGAGAATATTCCTTTTGAAGTGAAAGCATGACTAAGCAACTTTTGGTAGAAGTTATCCAAGCATATCCAAGGAAACTAGCATATATGGGACATTTGGACATTTTGTTTCATTTAGGATATGAAGAGATCTAGGGTGCAATCAACTATTGAGGAAAACATGTAATTTTAACAACATCTAGATCTATCCTAACGAGTGAAGAATCTGGGAGGAACAACTCATCTAGACTTGTGGGAAATTCAAGCATCCACAGTATGTGAACAAGTGAAAATTTATAAAAACCTCAAATCTAAATTGGCTTGAGGTAGAATTTTGATTGGAAAAAGGTTCCACATAGTGGAGGTGAGTTCTAAGTATTCAACCCTTTGAAATTTTATGAATAAAAACACAAAAAACACCCCCTACCCTATATTTGGTTTTGTAATAGTACAGGTGGGAGCATTGAAAGATGGTAGAATTATATTGGATGATGAAGGATGAGTTGGCATGTAGGTGGCAGTGACACCAACGCTATGAAGCAACATGTTACATGTGGTAGGATGTTTTGGATTTTTCGGGTGGCTAGGTGGGTCGAATCTGACTTACATGTTCCATGATTATGTAAGCATAATGTCAACTAATGATGTGGTGAAGCATTTGGATTTATAACTAGGGGTTAATTTATGATTTTTTTTTGTTTTAATGAAAACTTTGAAAAAGGTGTGACTGGGAAGTGGACCTGAATCAACTTAAAATTCCACCATGACATCCATATGGTCTCGTAGTAATGCATCATTCAGTGCATCCAGTACTCTAAGTTGTCATGCTTGGTGTAGATTTATCTTAGTGCCAAAATGATTTGAATACCAAACGTAGTGCAACGGGAAAATTTTTGTTGTGGTAGGGTTCCAAATCCATATGATATCCAACCCATCTACAAATATGAGGGTGTGGATATTTTCAACTATGGAAAAGTTTAAACCATCCAAATACCATATTTGGCCAAAAATCACTTATAACATGTCGAATCAGATTTTATATATTATGGAGCTAAGTACCTTTATGATTAAACTATTGGTCACGAATCTTGGTCTAGTGTGGTGGACAAATAAAATTTTGGAGCTGAAAATTAAAAGATTTGGCGTAAATTTGGAATTCTGCATGTTAAGGAAATTTGGTGCTTGACAATTTAATTTTGGCATTTTGTGTATAAATAAGGATGAAGAGTGAGAGTGTATGTTGAAATAGGTTGGTATGGTGATATAATGAAAAAATAAGGGCTACATTTAGACTACCCTATGAGCTTAAAAAAAAACTGATGAGGACCTAGATTGTTAATGTTGTAGTTGAGAATAGAGACCAGGAATGCAAAATGTGTGGAGATGTGAAGACCTTGTTTAAGAAAATCACTGGCGGAGAAGAGGTGTTAGTTTTATTTGACCAACATAATGCATTATTTGGATGAATTGTTACAAGAGTGGAAAATATGTGTAAATTTTGAGTGAGTATGTGTTGTATATTAGAGAAAATAAGAGACCAACAAAGCTCCAATGACATGAATATGAAGAGGATGTAATCTACAGATAAAGGAAGAGTGAACAACAATTCATGGATTAATTGAATAAATAATTTAATATGGAATAGGAAGAGACATGGAATCTCATGTAAAACTAAGAAGGAGACCTATTGTTGAGATAGAGACAAATAGGAAGCGTTGATCTAAATGTGAGAATGAAGGGAGTGTTTAGACTGGTAGTAGTTAGGGGGCTGCATCATAGAGAAGAGACTATTTATAAAGATAGGAAGAAGAGTTCGAGACTATAAATATTGTGGAGAATGTAGAAGTGTGTAGATTTGGAGTGACCTATGTTGATGAGCAGACTATGCTCAGGAGATCTAGATCTTGTCAAGATACAGAGAGGCCAAGAAAGCTTGTAGTTGGTCATGAAAGTTATAGAGGGATGAGATAGCTTGTAGAGAGAAAATATGAGTGCTTAGATCGTATCTAAGGTGGAGAAAGGTTGTCGTAGAGGGTAGTGCAGTAGAGTTGTGAGATATCTAGTCGAGTGCAATCTAAAGCAATGAGACCAACAAATACAAATCTAAAATTGAATAGAGTACTCATGGATCTAAGTTTGAAAATGAGATAAAAAGGGATATGCTAGGATCTATAGGTTAGTGGCTACAAATTAGGGAGAAATTTCTTCCTTTAGGCTGGTGCCTACACATCACAGAGTCTATGCTTCCTTTAGATGAGTGCCTGAAAAATAATTGGGGGTTGGTGCCTCTTACAAGTTGGTACTTGCAAATCAAGGAGTGGGTGCTTCCTTCTAGTGGGTGCCCAAAAATATAATGTAACAATAGGTTTCAACTTTCGCTTGCATACTAAGAGAAGGTTGGTGGTTTTATACCTTTAAATGTTTCCACGTAAAATCAATGTCTCATATGTGTATGGTGTTGAAGAGTGATTTCTAAGTTACTTACATGGTTGACTTCCAAATGAATTAGAATATTGTATATTGGTTCAAATTGTTCAAATCAGTCATAATACAGATTCATCCCCCCCTCTTAGTATAATACTAGTTTTTGACATGCCCAAAGAATATTATTGAATGACATGATGTAGGTTCCCATCCTTATCATTTAGAAAGCATAGTTTGTTTTATCAAACTGAAGAGGATTTCCTAGAGATCTAAGAGTGTCCATATTCCTTGTGATAAACCTTTCAGTGATTAATGTAACATACCCAACTACCCTCCTGGAGTAAAGGGGTGTTGGGGGCGGGGGGTGGGGTGGGTGAGGGGGAAATCATCATCAATGGATCTAGGCCCCATTGTTACTTCGGTCATGGAAACATGATTACGAAGTTTGAACCCCTGCTACTTTGGAGAAATTCTCCTTTTTATTTTTCCACTTGTGCTCTTTCCTTCCCTTCTTATCCTTTTTTTTATCATTGTTTATATCACAATTTCCTCCTCTCACTGAATCAATGACCACCTGTCTCTCATTGCCACATGGTAGTCTATCATAGGCAAACTATAGTCAGTTAAGCAGAAGTATTGGGGCACATACGCTTTTTCACTCACCAACATTGCCAACGTCCTGACCCCCGACCTTCGACTAAGTCGAGGTACCCCCATTTTTTAGCACAGGGCATACCTCCTTCATAACAGATCAACCCCCAACTTTTGACCTAGTCGAGTCAGTACACGGTGCCTTACTAGGATGCCTCTTTCTATCAATACACCGCCCGAACTCTGACTAGTCGAGGTCGGCCCATTCTTGAGCATGGCACTTATTTCCTTTCGATGGTCTGACCTCCAACCTCTGTTACATTCTAAGGCTTAAATGGTTCTTGGAACCTGTATACTGGCTCACGTGAGGCCAACAACGAGTCCATGATGACACGTATAGGGTTTATCTTCCATTATCAGATAATTTGGGGTCATCAATATTAATAAGGTAAAGAGTGCCATTCTTCCATATTTCAATGCGACTTGAAATCTTATCGATACATCCCCAACTATCACTAGTAGTTCGGATCTAGCTTCATCAACCAAGACTCGGGTTCAAGTGTCCTATGACTCTTGAAACAATTATCGAGCTTGACTATCATTCTTCCTTGTAATTTTGCCATGGCTTGTTCAAGGAATTACGATTTCCCCCTTGCAATTCCTTAGACAAAGATATCTACAATATCCCTAAGGACAAGCTCTACCACCGCCCAACCTTTCTTGAACCGATATTCTCGAGTGTGGCATTGTCTCTTGTTAACACTTTGTAATTCCTCGAGGTTGAGGAAAGGAACCAAAAGGTAACTACAAACCACTTTAAAACTGAAATCTAGTGGTCTGAGTTTCAGAGAGGGCTCTCTCTATACGATTCTTTAGTCAATTAGGTCTTAGGATAGGTATTAAAATCAGAGAGGAAAATATTTAATAGTTTGATGGTAGGGAAGAGGTAAAATCCATTGGGCATTGAGTCATATGGAGTTAATGATTTTTAGTGATATGATAGGAAAATGAGGAATCCTTGGACATGGGAAAGTTAGGAAATTCTTATGGTGGCATTGTAAAAAAAAATTGTAGTTGAGGTGAGTAGAGGAGTAGTGGAATTGATAAAACCTAAAGCATCTATATAAGGATGAATTTTAGATATTACAATGGAAGAAAAACACTAAAATGTTCACTGAGCCATAACAGAGCACTTAAAAGTGAATTCTGAAATAATTTTTTCTTAACTAAACATTGAAGACAAGAAATTTAAGCATGGAAATAACATAATATAATGAAACAAAAACAAGAGATAAGTATCACCATAAAATACTGACACATGAATCCTTGAACAAGTAGACTTCAACCTTCATCATTTACTAAAACTTTTTAATTAAAAAAGTACAATGCTTAATGTCTTCTCTATCAAACCCTAACCAACCAACATTTTGCACACTGAGATTCATGAAATATATATAATTATCTCATCCTTGGACTTAGGGGGTCGAGCTCAACCATTTCCCCAAAGATAGAGTTAGTTACATTAGATTTAGGAAATGTCTACAAGGAAATATGGACAAAATTTCTAGAAAATAGGGGTCAAACATTATATCATATATATCGAATAATAATAGATGTTACAAAATAGAAGTCGTTTTTTCTATGATCATGTTATTAAGAGAAACCTCTCTTCGTTTTTGAAAATTTGTGTCTAGATACTAGGAATACACATTCCATGACCATGACTAAAACAGGAAATAACAAAATTTGAAAAATAGGTTGTAAATGTTCATTCGAATATTTCAATATATGACACCTTGGAAGAAAATGAAGGAAAATTTTTTTATTGAGATTATCTTTGAATAAAACCTCCTTTTTTTTTTAAGAATCAATTTTCATTTGTTTAGAATGTGATTTTTAATTTATAAAACAATAAAAAACACAGCAAATCCCTTACAACAAAAGCTCAACAACTAAGTGCAACGAAATTATCTTCTTGATACAATATAATCAATTCTTGAATGATGAATCTGCAAGAATCTTAATGACACTTTTCATAACCATGAGAATCAATTTCATGAGGTTTGGATTCGAATTTCAAGGTCAAACGTTGAATGTGTGGAAGCACAACACATTCGCTACACTACATCAAAAGAACAATGAATTCATGATTTGCATGCTTCCGATCACCTCATATTATTATGAATGTATCACACATGTTAAAAACAACCTAAAAATCATTAGATACCTATTGGATAATATTTATTCATACCGTAAACTTCGATCCTTGAAAAACATCACCAACAGTAGAAGCTTAGTGCCTAAGCACAACGAATTTCCACCTGCATATGCTTGACTAAGTGATGGGGTCTTTGGGCGAGAAAAATATTTTGATGATGATGATGACAATCTTAAAAACCTCCTTGATCCTCCATACACAAGAAATAACACCAAAACCCTGATCCTCTATTAAATTTTAATGATTTGATAGTAGTGCAATAAAATGGAGAAGCGCAACAACAACTTGTGATGAATAATGATATGATGGATGGTTTGCGAACTTGTAACTGACTTGAAAAGACACCACTAAACTTGACTCAATGATGAAGACCCAAATCTATTATTATCTTCACTCATGATTGAGTATGACACATTTTCCTAGACTTACTAAACCTAAACCCTTTTAAAACTTTGACAACTTGATTTTATTTACCACTGAAACTAACATTAAGACTTGATCTCTATGAGATCATAGGCAACATTTTACAAATTTAACAAATAAAAGAAAATAATAAGCTTGACTGTGATTAATGTAACATAGGATGCTAACATCTCTAAGGCCTGGTAGACCTCCAGATCCTCTTTAGGATTCTGCCACTCTACCAAGGTTAATTTAAATCTTTTCACGAAATTACCCCTCCTGAGATTAGGTGATAGCTACATTGAGGGTTTTCCTTTCCTGCGCTAAAGTAGGGAATTCCTTGCATGGTGGCACAAGAGCTCCCACTATTTCATCTACCACGGGATTGGCACAAGCTCCATAGAGGCTTCTTCCTTAGCTACCACATTGTTACACTAAAAAATGTCACCATGACTATTTGCAGTTAGTATGGCTCCATCCACTGTCATACTATCCTCCTTGGCAAGTCTCATGCCTCTGCTCTTCATGTCAAACTTCAAGAAAGAGAGAAAAGTCATTAAAAGTCAATTATCTCTGGTACGCAGTTTCTCTTAGCCTGACCTGCGTGTACGCGACCCAAGTTCACAATACCTGCGTACTTGTACGCTCTGTATGTAAAGGGGTGGGTGCGTACTCCTGTAAAGGTCAAAAGGCGCAAGTTTCACTCTAAAAAAGTTACTTGTGGTCATTTCTAGAGTCTTCTAGAAGCTTGTTTGACGTGTATGAAGCGCCTCCAGATGGTTCATGTATCCCTACCAAAGAGGAACTTATCCCATCAAGAGGGGAGCTATCCCATCCAAAGAGGGGCTTATCCCATTGATGGTGGACCTGAATAGCTTCCTCTAGAGCACTATAAATACAGGCATTGGGCCAAAGGGAGGGGAGGTTGAAAGCTGAACATTCCTAAGGGTAGATGTTGCTGGAATTAGGACTTCCTTGTAGAAGCTTGTGAGGAGAGATTACCATCTTTGCTTGTTTCCATTGGGAGGTGGGTGACCTGATCAGAGTAAGGGAGAACTCTTGTGGACCCTGGGAGGAGCTTGCACAACACCAAGGCTCAGGTTGTAATGGTTCCTTTTGTTACCTTTTAATACAAATTAGTCAATTCTTCTCAACAATTTGTTATTTATGAGTTGTTTCATATACTCCTTGGTCTATATGTTAAATATGTTTTATTTTATGTGATATTCAGGTGCTATTTAATCGTTTGATTGTTAGTGAATGCAGGTTTCGAAGGGAAGGAGGAGCTCATCCGGATCAACGAAGCTGGACTACTACAACAGCGTTGGATTACAGGTAGGATCTAAACACTTGATTTCTCATATTGTAAAAGCATATTTAGGGAAGGATTGCTCTTATTTGTCTTGTTTGTCATTAGAAAGTCTTAGGCTTCTAGGAAGGTCGGTTGTGTCCGCACTAACGACTCTTTCCGCGTGACAAATTGGCGACTCCACTGGGGACTCCATGAATGTGTTTGAGTTCTTTTTGATTTGATATTTTGGTCTGAGAAAAATCGCTTGTTTCCTGATGTTTGGCTGTCTAATTGTGTATTTGGGTGGGTTAGCTTAGAGTCAATTTAGATTTTTATTTTTCTTATCTTTGCCAGCAATACGCAGTCTCTGAGTTTGACACAGTGCGTACTTGTACGCACTGCGTCTTTGAGCACAGGGCATACCCGCACCTGTGTCAACAGATCACCTGCGTACCCCTGTCAAATTTGAGAAAATTTCATTTTTCCTCTTTTTGCTCTTTAGATTTTGTTTTTAAATTGTTTTTACTACCCAGATCCATTTGTTTACTGTCAGAGATCTTCACCTGAACTTGTCCCGTTAGTGTCGAGGGTTTTGGTGGAATTCATAGGGATTTTGCCTTAGGGTTTGATTTTTTAACTGGTCCTGTAGTGACTTTGGCGTTAGAGGTTGTCAAACTTTGGATCTCCTTGGTTTTGATCAGTCCTCTTAGGAGTCGGGCCTGTCATATAAGTCATCCTTGTGAGAGACCTACCTTTGTGTCTTCTCTTTGCAAATCTCGAAAAGTTTGTTTATTAAAACCTTGAATTTCATTCTTGAGAAAAAAGAACAAAAAGATTTCGATTTTGTTTTTTGATTAGTTTATGGTTCTGCATGAACTAATCCTTAGTTGCATTTTGACTGAGTAAAACATCCGGGAATTATCCTTGTAGGCTTTTTTCCTCATTATTTTTTGCTTTTAGGTAGATTTCCTTTTAATTTTCTTTTGAGTGAATTTGATTTGATTCTTTTAAGATTTGTTAAATTTCATTTGATAAATAGTTTTTATATGCTTTATTAATATAGAAAAAACACAAAAATTCTTTTGGAAAAAGTTTGCTTTGGTAGCATTTGTAGACTTTTGGGAGAAAAAGGAAATTTCGTAGAGTAATTAGTGGTCATGAGTTGTGTGTTTTGAAAAGATAAAGAGATTGTTTCTTTGATTGTCTTTACTAAGAAAGTTGTTTTCTATAAAATTTGCATTTTCCAACTCTCTTAGTTAGGAGATTCATTGAAAAAAGAAAAGTAGTGTAAATCATCTTAGGTGCATCTTTGTAGTGGTTGCGAGTCGAGTCTACACACCACCAGTTTCATCTCCACTACCTTTTGTCTTTAAGAAAAACCATAAAATTAACGCTTAAAGTAAAATCAACTTAGTAACTTTTATTTACTAGGGCTCTGAAACACCAATTTAGATCAGGCTAGTGTCTTGGAGTAGGAGAGTAATTAACTCTCCAAGACAACAAAACCAAACAAGTAGCTTATCTTGTGATAGAATAAATCCAATTGTTTCATTTGTACTCTGGGAAAGCTCCTCTTAAAGGAGAAGCACGAGCTCGTGTCCGAACCAGTGAGGGGATCAATCCTCACTCGTTGGGAACGACGCCAGACATGCACGTATTACAAATGGTAAACCTCGGATTAACCATTGTCGAGGAGCCAGGGGTCACTTGTCGGTAAACCTTGGATTATTGTCAAGGAGACGGCAAGGGGATTGAGCTTGATACTCTGCCCTTGTGTACTGTCGGAGTGTAGACTGTTCCCCCAGGTGCATTTGTTGCTGTTGGTAACCTTAGTGACCATTATCTTTAGGATTCTACCGAGGTGACGGTGGAGGGAAGATGCCACTATACCTGGAGCAGACGTCGGCTAGACTCACTTGGATTTTCCGGGGGGTTCACTTCACTCGAGACGGTTAAAGTGGAAGAACTTGTGCCGGTCAATTCATTAAGCAGGTTGCCGGGTTAACTGTTCCACCCGCCACTTCTGTACTGAATCCGACGATGTTGGGTTTCATCTCCAACTAGCGTTTTTGGTCCGGAAGGCTACTGTTTGTGCTTGGTTTGACGCCCTAGATTCTTTAGGCATGTGATTCAAATTTGTTTGGTTCTTTAGAGACTTTAGGTGGTTTTCTTTGAGATTTTACTTTGTTTGCGTGTGCAGTAGTTAAAAGTTTTTAACTGTGGCGGAATTACCGAGACAGTCCCGTCGACTTCGGGGCAAGTCTCCTGAGGTTGTTTCTGTGGCCGAATTGTTGAGGAAATCCCGTAGACTTCGGGGTGAACCTCCTCAAGACGTCCCGAGTCATTACGAAGGTTTGAAGGTCCTTGTAACTCCTCCTAGTGGCAGTAGAGTAGGTTCACCTGAAGAAGGAGAGTCGTCTTTGGTAGTCCATCCAGATTACCAAGGTCTAGAAATAGGTTATAATCCTGAAGCAGTTGCAGTTTCCGAGCTTGCTGGTAGTTTTTCATCTACTAGTGATATAGGCGAAGAACCTGAAGTATCTGAACCTGTTACTCCAACTTCTAGTGTACCAGATTCACCTAGGGTAGAAAGAGTCATCACCGAAAATCTTCCTACTAGTTTGATAGCTATTGAAGAACTTGCTCCAGAGGAAGAATTAGGCGTATCTATCCTTGAAGATCAACCTACTATTGATCTAAGGGATCGTGAATCTATCTTTTACAGTCCTCCTAGAAGTACTACTTGGTACCTTTCGTTAACTAATTATTTAGACAACTCAGGGATAGGTTTTTCTCCACCTCATACTCCTTTTCCACCTGGAGGTATTTATACTCCTATAAATATGTCTGGTCAGTCGTCCGTGTTCACTCAATCCCCTGAATCTTTCTTGCACGACGGTCCTTCTGTTCCCGCCGGGTATCAGTCACTTTCTGGTACCTTTGCGGGGGCATCTCCTCAACCCATTGATCATGGGTTATTAGCTGGAAACAATGGTAATAAACCGTTGGGTGTAGGGGACATTTATATGATGTCAGGTTCAGTTCCCGTTTCTCAACCTCAAGGTGGCCAATTACCGCCTGGGGGGCAGCCTCAATTAACGCCTGGGGGGCAACCTCAAGGTACACAAATTGCTTCTAGGGGGCAACCTCAAGGACAGTATGTAACCATAGTACAATACCTTCCTCAAGGTCAACCCTAGCCTCAATATGTACCCCAAGGTCAACCTCAGTATCAATATTTACCTCAAGGGTATCAACCTCAAGGGTATCAACCTTAAGGGTATCAACCTCAAGGTCAAGGTCAACCCCAGTATTAGTATTTACCCCAAGGTTATCAACCTCAAGGTCAATACTCGAGTCAAAGTTATCAACCACCTCAAGGTCAGTCATATGTTCAAGGTATGGGAACTGTACCTTTCAGTTATCAATCCTATCCTCAATCCGGTTATGGATCTTAGTATTCTCAACCTATTACGGGTCAATACCCCGGAATGATAGTGTGGGATCCATCACAAGGTCAACAGGTGTTGCAGCCAAGTATATAGTTGTTACCTCAAACTGGACAACCCGTAGTTTTTGGTTCACCCCAGCAACCGCAACTTGTCTAGTCAAATGTTCAAACTTCTGTAACTTCGGTAGTTACTCAGCCGCCAATTGCACCTAGTACTCCATCTCAAACGACTGCTGCAACTACCGCAACATCTACCGCACTTACTTCTGGAGTATCGACAGCTCCGGTTTCTACTGTCTCTGCAACCACTCCTCAGACATCTTTACCATTGTCCGGATCTACAATTCAAACCACGGTCCAGATGCCTGTAGGGCAGCTTGGTTTAAGTACTGTTGTAACAAGTCAACCTCAATTTACTTATCAACAGTACCAGGGACAGTACCAATTCGGTCCTGCTATCCAACAACCGGTTTACCAGTATCAACCGTATCCTGGGTACACTTATCAACAATCTCAACAACCCCAGTACGGTCCGGTTAATCCTGGTTTTCCAGGAGGATATAATATCCCGAATGCGATTCCTATTCCAAGTTATCCTAGATATCCTCCTCCTGGGACTGGTCTTGTGACCCAGGGTTTTAGAGATCCTAACCGGCAATTACCGTTTATCGCAACTTTGGATTTACCAGACTTGACGCGCCTAACGAACGATCTAATTCAATATCTTCCGTTCTGGCCGCCAATGCCAAATAAGTTGCCCAGTGATATACCCAAGTTCGAAGGTAAGTCTGGAGAGGATCCGTCAAATCACGTGATGACTTACCACCTCTGGTGTGCTTCAAATTCTATCTCGGATGATTCGATCCGCTTACGTCTTTTCCAGTGTACGCTCATTGGTCTCGCGGCCAAGTGGTACATTGAGTTACCACGGGCCTCTTTTTACAATTTCAGCCAGTTAGCTACCTCGTTCCTAACTCATTTTCAGTTGCCGGTCAGATACGATATTGGTACTGAGTTATTAACTTCATTAAAACAATCGACGTCCACTTATATTTCCGATCATATTCATGAATGGAGACGTCGAAGACGTTTAGTGAAAATTTTTATCCCGGACCAAATCTTAGCTGAATGGTTTGTAAAATCATTATTACCGAAGATTACTGAAGATGTAGCTAAGGCCGGAGTAGTTACTAAGGAGCAAGTCATTGCTCAAGCCCAGTACCTTGACTTAGTTTACACTCAGTCGGGTACGTTGCACGAGAAGATCCCAGATCTTCCTAAATCGAATCAAATCGCTGCTGCTCCTTCGGGGTCTCATGCTGCTGATGGCATGATTGGTACAGTAAATACTAAAAGTAAGAAGAAATCCTCAAAGAATTCTTCTCCAATAATAACCTTACCAGACTCCCCGACAGGAGAATCTTCTCCTGAAATTACCGCCAACATTCACACTGTAGAGTCATCTATGGCTAAATCAAAAAACGGTGGTAAGAAGAAAGGCAAGAAGAAGGATAAAGCAGACAAGGCTCCAAAGGAGAAAAAAGAGAAGTCGGAATCTAACGACGAAAAGCGCAAACCTCGCTATCCTTGTTTAATTTGTGAAGAAGATCATTTCACAAGAGATTACCCTCATCGGGCAGAGGTTGTGAAAATCGTTAAAGGTTCCCCAACTCCTGCTGTTTTGAAAGATCCATTTCCGAAGCAGGAGAGTAAAATGATAGGTTCTTCCTCGAGTGCCAGTGAAGAACCCATATTGATGATGACTCATGTACGGATTGCAACTCGATCACAAGATTATGGTAGTAAAAGTCATGTTGATGGATCGAAAGAAGCAGAATCTTCTCGTTCAAATCCATCAACCTCAGCTCCCAGTTCCGATCCACTACAGATCGAGAAACCTAACCCTGAATTAGTAATAAAACCGCCCGCCAAGGGTGTACTTCGAAGGTCTGCTTTCAATCCACATGCGAGAGCGGCCCAGAATTACAACATTGTTGAGGATTTGGCTGTTTCACCCCCAGCAATGTCGGCTTTGGAAGTGCTGCAATCATGCCCAGCACAGAGAAAATTACTTCTATCGGCTATAGGAGCTGTTGATGTTCAGGACCCGAACCTGATAATCTTTGATCTAGAAAATAGTACACCGCGTCTCCCCCATCAGATGGCTTTCCAGATTCCAGTGATAGTAAAAAACATGCCAATTCATCGGACTGTAATTGATGAAGGAGCTTCTACGTGTATTATGTCGATTCAGTGTTGGAGATCACTTGGTTCTCCTTCACTGAACCAATCCCCAACGATTCTTAAGGCCTTTGATGGCCGTGGGTTCCATCCGTTTGGCATTCTATAGGATTTTCCTATAGGGGTTGAAGGAAAAACCGTTAGTCTGGATGTGGAGGTGGTTGATGCCCCTCTAGACTACAACCTTCTTTTGGGTCGTAGTTGGTCTTACGCTATGACAGCGGTCGTGTCATTGGTCTTCAGAATAATAAAGTTTCCACACAATGGTAAGATCGTGACGATAGACCAGCTGGCTTATTTTTCATCCGACCCAGCCTCTTCAGAAAGTATCCAGCATGTCGGTAAAACGACTATCCCTTAGAAGGATGTTGGTGTAGGATTAGTTAAAGATTCTGGTTTACTGGGAACTTTTCCTTTCCCTCCAATCAACGCAGACTCTTCATTCACAACCATTCATATGATTACTTCAGACACTATTATTTACGATGATCCTTGGATTGTCCCATCTGAATCTGAGATCGACTCATTCGGTGATACCATGCCTTTGAGTCCATATGAAATTGCTTATGAAGCCGTGCAGTCTTTTACCGACTCGCGCTCAACCCAAATCGACCAAATGAATGTGGTCCGTGAGGAATCACTTTTCACATCAACCTTAGAACGGATAACGTTTCCTCAAGTCGTGTCATCTGATGAACAACTTCGCGAAATCCTAAGTGTAGATGATCTACCATGGGAAGATCTTCATCATCAATCTTCGTTTTTGCCTAAGGGTGATGACTTTGAAAATGATTTTTCATCAATTTTTACAGCTGAATATGTCAAGGATGCTCAGAATCCCATGAAACATCCTGATTCAGAGTTGAATTTGGGAAACATTTCCCAAACTATTGCCATTGACATCTCCGTTAAAACCGGAATTATTGAGAACATTCATATAGGTGCCTCGTGTACAGATGACAAAATTCAAACATACAAGGTCCTATTTCAAGAATTTCGCGACGTGTTTGCCTGGTCTTATGAGGAAATGCCAGGAATTGATCCCTCCATTGTTGTTCATGAAATCAAGACTACCCGGACGCTAAACCCGTTCGGCAACGTCTGCGTCAGATACACCCTAGGAAAGCGGCTGCGATTAAAGCAGAAGTCGAGAAGCTGTTGAAAGCAGGTTTGATTTATCCGATCCCGTTAATGGATTGGGTATCGAATATTGTTCCGGTTAACAAGAAGCAAGGAACAATAAGAATATGTATCGACTATAGGGATATAAATCGTGCTTGTCCAAAATACAACTATCCCACACCCTATATCGATCAAATAATTGATGATTGTGCCGGCAATGAAATATTTTCCTTTATGGACGGTTTTTCCGGTTACAACCAAATCAATATTCTACCTGCCGATCAACCAAAAACGGCTTTCATTTGTCCTTGGGGGACATTTGCTTACTGCAAATTACCTTTTGGACTTAAGAATGCTGGCGCCACTTTCCAACGGGCAATGTCTTACGCGTTTCACGACATCAAACACATTGTGCAACCATATCTCGATGATTTGCCTGCTCATTCTTTACATCGAGCTGATCACCTCGTCCACTTACGCGCTATTTTTATGAGGTGTCGGCATTATCGAATTCGATTGAACCCACACAAATGTGTCTTCTGCATAGAAGTGGGACGATTGCTAGGATTTGTCGTTTCAAAAGCCAGTATCCGCGTCGATCCCTCGAAGGTCGAAGCCATCATCAAATTGCCTCCTCCTTCGAGTTTGCGCCAACTCCAAAGTTTGCAGGGGAAAGCAAACTTTTTACGTCGATTCATTCCTAACTACGCTGAGGTTACAAAGGGTTTCACCCAGTTGTTGAAACAAAACACTCAATTTTCTTGGGATGAGATAGCTCAAAAATCTTTTGATGCACTTAAGCACGCGTTAACCCATGCACCGTTGCTGCATCCTCCCAACTACAACCAGGACTACTTTTTGTATCTCGTCGCCTCCCACTCCACCATTGGAATGGTCTTAGTTCAGGAAGACGAATTCGGAACGGAACATGTGATATATTATCTTAGTAGGATGTTAAATCCCACTGAGCTAAAATATTCGCATGTGGAGAAATTGGCCCTGGCAGCTGTTCAGGCTGTCCAGCGATTTCGTCACTACATTCTTCTCCGTAAAACTACAGTGATTTCGGATTGCAACCCTATGATCTATATTTTGAATAAACAATTGCTAGGGGGCAAGTACTCCAAATGGATCGTTATCCTGCAGGAGTTCGATTTGGAATTTGAGAAGTCCAAGTCTAAGAAATCCTTAGTTTTTGCGGAATTGATGTGTGACTTCCCGCGTGCTGACACGGAAACTATGGCAGAGGAACCCATTGCGGACGAATCTCTGTTTCTCATCAGCACTTTAGATCCGTGGTATGGGGATATAATCGTCTATCTCCAAACCCAATCCTTTCGGCCCGAAGCTTCAAAGTCGGAACGTCGGAAAATTCGTTTCCAGTCCCAACAGTACAAAATTATTGGAGATACTCTTTATCGTCGTGGTGCGGATTTAGTTTTTCGTCGTTGTTTAACTCATGAAGAGGCCGAAAGGGTTTTGAATGACTGTCACTCTGGAGCGTGTGGCGGTCATATGTCTGGGTATGCCACAGCTCAGAAGGTGTTGCGTGCTGGCTATTTCTGGCCGTCCATGTTTAAAGATTGTATCATTGCGGTCCGGAAATGCCACAACTGTCAAGTGTTTGATCGCAAGATGCGCGTACCACCTGCTCCTCTCCACCCTATAATTGTTGTTGGTCCTTTTGCTAAATGGGGTATCGATTTTATTACATGTAACCCTCACTCGGCCGGGGGGCATGCGTATATCATCCTTGCGGTTGACTATTTTACTAAGTGGGCCGAGGCGATGCCTACATTCGAGGCAAGCGGCAAGACAGTAGCGATTTTTGTATTCAATCATATTATTGCTAGGTTTGGTGTTCCACAAGCGATAATCACTGACCATGGGCGCCATTTTCGAAACATTATGATGACAGAACTTACAAGCCAGCTTGGTTTACGTCATGATAGTTCTACTCCTTATTATCCTCAAGCAAA
The DNA here is from genome assembly GCA_031772625.1 of Pinus tabuliformis. Lineage (NCBI taxonomy): Eukaryota > Viridiplantae > Streptophyta > Pinopsida > Pinales > Pinaceae > Pinus > Pinus tabuliformis. The sequence continues at coordinate 315,327,204 of CM062815.1, read as the reverse complement.
CGGTTTGGTTGAATCCATCAACAAAGTTCTAGTCATCATGATCCGACGAATCATTGGTATTCATCGGTCGAATTGGCATAACATGTTATTTTCAGCGCTTTGGGCGTACCGAACCTCAGTGAAAACATCAACAGGGTTCACTCCTTTCCAACTAGTTTATGGTTTGGAAGCAGTGTTGCCCATTGAATGTGAAATCCCATCACTTCAAATGGCTATCGAATTACTCCCAGCTACTTCCGAAGAGGAGAAGCGTCTATTATACTTAGCTAAATTAGATGAGACTCGACGTGATGCTGCTTTGGCAATCGAGACTCACACAAAAAGGATGAAAGCTCAGTATGATCGTAACGTGACCCCTCGTAATTTTTCGGAAGGAGACCTAGTACTATTGTATGATCAAGCTAACGATAAATTAGGTGCTGGAAAATTCGTTCCCATGTGGCATGGGCCCTACATTGTCAAGCGAAAGCTAGCAAAAGGGGCCTATGAGCTGGTAGATTTTGATGGGGACTCTTTGGGTAAGCCCAGAAATGGACTTTACTTAAAGAGGTATTATGCTTAAATGGTGGGTATGGAGATTCAGTTAAGTTTAGTTAGGTTAATTTTTTCTTTCTAGCTGGTATGTTTGCTTAGTTTAGACAGTGTGCTTAGCTTAGAGAGTGTGTTTTTCGTCGTTATTTTGGCTTATCTTGGTTTTACTCTTGATATTGCAGATGTCGACGCCTCTCCAAACATACATTGGATTCGCTGATGGTGCTTGTCATAGTACACGGAATATCTCTTCCGCAGCTTGGGTTATCTATTCGCCCTCTGACAAGTTAGTTTCTGTGCATGGGGTAAGCCTCGGTCAAACAACAAACAACATTGCAGAATACAGTGCAGTGATTGAACTATTATCTGAATCTATTTCATTTGGGATTCGGAGTTTGATAGTGAGGTTAGATTTTGAACTCATCGTATTACAGCTTAATAGAGTCTATGCCATTAGAAATCCAGTGTTATTAAGATTGTTTTTGAGGGTGCGTCTCTTGGAACGTGAATTTGATTACATTGAATATCAGCATATTCCAAGGTCTTTAAATACATTAGCAGATGCAATGGCGTCTCAAATGTTAAATAGACATTTGAAACAATCATAAATGTAAATTTATAAACATTTCATCACACATGTTTAACAAAATAAGCCGGTAATAATGATATATATAGATAGGAGTGTGTCAAAAAATATACATCGTCTTCGATCATAGGTTGAGAAACACCTTATGATCGGCAAAAATGATAAGTACAAAAAACCAAAAATATCATATGTGTCTACAAAAGCGACTAGCCAATCACTGGTGGTGCTCTCTATACGAGACCACTGCCCGCGCTACCCTACACAGGAACCTCCTGAAAGGTCCCGGGACTGCGACCACATAGCGCTGAAGTCGGATAGGAATGTCGTCTATAGTCGTCTCTGGTATGCCTGCCGTGAGACGCTCTAAGTCCTGTTCCAGCTCGGCTAAGGTCTCTGCGGCCGCATCCTGTGGGGCCGGTGCTGGTACAGCTGGTACTCTTCTCTCAAAAGCCCGGAGATTGGCCGGACGCCGTGGGCCTACATCTGCATTTTGAAAATTTGTGCTGTCAGTTTTGAGACGATATATAAAAAACAAAAAAAATAGATAATTAAAAAAAAAAAAAAACTTGTGAAAAATGAAGTACCTCTGTCGTCCCATTGTTCTCCCTGTGGAAGAACCATGTCCGGATCATTGCGAAAATCCATTCTGGCATAAGGAAAATCCTGAATCGCAAAGACCTGGCCCTCCAGCCAATGAAAGTAACCATCAGGAAATCGAACAACTGCTGCTCCCTCATCAGGATGTCGGGCCATTACCGCAACCCATCTCGTCAACTTAGGCTCCCGAGGAGGCCCAACTGGAACTGTAAGATGCTGGGGGATCAGCATTGGAACTCTCTCTAGGGAAAATCTCACAACTAAAGGCCCATATCCAAAGGTCTTCAGTTGTCCGTTCTTTGCCCTAGTTAGTTGGCCTTTCATATTGGCTAGCACAACATCGCACCAGTTGAAAATGGTGCCTTGGAAGCAATCTATAGCCATCTGCATTTGGGAACCAGTGGCTATGTGCAAAGCGGCAGCGCCGCAAAGTCTGGTAACTGTAAAGGCTATTACCATAAGTTCAGGTCGGGATATGTATTTGATTTCTATCCCCTTATCCTGGTTTTGATTGTTGCACCACTCTAGCCGGAGACTAGCAAGGGATTGGCCACCCGGCCTAGTCCCGAATAGAGAGAGTTGCTCGCCCCTGTTAGGCAAGCCAGTGAGAAAGTATATGTCGGAGGACTCTATCTCGAGCTGGTGTTCTCCGATGTAAAAACATTGATCCTGAATGTTCCACCTTTCAACCAGCCACTCTAAGAATGGCACCTGGGCCCTCATGCGAGGTATGGCCCAGTACTTGTAGAGACCGCATGCTTTTAAAGCATCAATGGAAGGTTGATGACTTATTGCGGCCAAATCGACATCTTCATGTTCTCTTTCACGCCAATCTATCATGGTGGGCAGTCTACACGCCAAGAAACATTGACTAGAATTCATAAAATTAAAATTTGCTGGTTGATTTTTGTGTTTGGGGTTTGAAAATCCGCTTTACACGGAGTACGCACCCCGCGTTCAGAAAACAAAGCGGCGGTACGCAGCTGTTCTGAAGGTGGGCTGCGTACTCCGACCTTTTTCCCATATACGAAAAAGTCGGGGTACGCAGGTCGCCCATGGGGCACCTGCGTCCCCCGAAAGGCGGACTCTAAAACCCTAAACCCTCCAAAAAATCAAACTAAAACTTAAAATGAAATTCTAAATGGATGAAATTGAAGAGGAGGATGTTGTGAAATACCTGAAAGAGACGGCGCTCGATTCTGACGGTCGGATTCTTCGCAAAGTCCACGGGAAGTTTCTTGTCAAAAGCCCTTTTCTCAACCTCAATAGTAAAATGGTAAAAATGACAAGGTAAAAAGTCTTTTTATAGGTTTTTTGGATAAATGAATGCTAAGTTTGTTTATTTTTCACCATGAAGGGATATTTTTCAATGTATTTTTGCCCATCTTAAACAGGTATGAGTAATGTGTTGTTTTTGTGCAGGACAAAAGGACTTTAAGGTAAAATCATCATTTTTCACGAACCAAGACATCAGAGTCATCTTTTAAGCTCTTTTCTGACTCCTAAAACATGAAAAGATTGCCGAGCGTTTCTTTTACACTCGTTAAAACGAAATTAAAAGATGGTCCTCTTACAGCCCTTTTCTGACCGTAAAAACACGAAAAGATTGCCGGATTTTTGTCATTTCAAATTCGATACTGGAAATAAAACGACATGCCTCTGATCGCTTTTTACTTTTCAGGTCAAAGGCATTAATCATGAAAGTACTCCTTGGTCGCAAGATCAAGCGGTTCTCTCAGGTATTATTTTATACTTTTTCGGGCTTGGGAGACACAAACTTACGAAAAATTTCACCTTGGAGTCTTCTTTAGTTTTTTCAGACTCTCTAAAATTGAAAAACGCCGAGTTTCTCCTATACTGGACTCGTTAAAATTTCACAGTAAAGGACCTGTTCGATTACAAACAGGAATGGACCACTCCTTCTTAGGGTCCGAATCTAAACTAAGTTGGACTCATCCGAAGGATGAGCTTATAATCAAGCATATGTTATCCTCCTCAAGCTTGTAAAAAATAAAGAGGTACTTGCCAGAAATGGTGGGGAAAAGAGAGAAGAATGAACCTATTTGTCATCCTTTGTTACAGAAGAACCTTATCACCGCTCTTGAACACGACACTTTTCATTCACCTGGGTTTGGAAATCCTTTGCCTTAAAAGTTGATCGCACCACTTTGAAAGTCTTCAATCGTTTCCGGGTATTAACTTTGGGTCAATCGTCACCAAGCCATCTGTCGTGTCGTTATGTGTTCAAGAGGTCTCTGCAAATAAACCATTCATATGCGAAATACTTGTCATCCATTTTGACCATCCCTGAGTCAGTCCTTACAGAAACATTTCTTCAACTTGAACAATGATTTCGTGTTGTGGGCTTGCCTGCGACGGGTCGCTTTCTATCGACATCAGCACATTATCTAGAAAGACGACTTAGAAATCGTCAGTACCTTGAAGTCTGCATGCATCAATGGCAGGTTTCTCGCCCTTGACGACAGTTTACATCATTGACTTTCGATCAAAGGATTCCGTGACGTGTTCGACATCAACCCATTCATTCACATTTCATGGATTATACTGGGTACTTTGAGAACCATTGACATTACTGGTGGTCTCTCTCACACTTGTTAACGGTTTACATCATTGACCGGTAATCAAGTGGTTTCTACCATGCTCGACATCAACTCATTTATTCGCATGGATAGAATCGTACCAATTCGGGAAGTAGAAATGAAGACCCTGGATCTAGTTTCGACCATCCAGGCTGCGAGGAGTTTTGTATTCATTATATATTAGACTAATCATAAACAGATGGCTGCGTCCATACTGTGTCTACAAAAGTCTATGATTGTGATGTACTGCAAAATCATTCTTGTATCAGAGCAGTAGTTAGATTGTTAGTTAAAGTTTTCAATCTGAGTATGGGAATGCCTACCTCAGCGATGATATCACCTTATATATGTATTTTGTGTTGAATATTTGCAGGTTCTGACCAGGCTCTCCGCAAGATACTCCTTGAAATGATAAAGTACTTCACCCTTCCTAGATCATAAAAAACCCTAATCTACTACAGGCTTCGCACTTTAGGGGGCAATCTGTTCCACTAAAAAATGTCACCATGACTATTTGCAGTTAGTATGGCTCCATCCACTGTCATACTATCCTCCTTGGCAAGTCTCATGCCTCTGCTCTTCATGTCAAACTTCAAGAAAGAGAGAAAAGTCATTAAAAGTCAATTATCTCTGGTACGCAGTTTCTCTTAGCCTGACCTGCGTGTACGCGACCCAAGTTCACAATACCTGCGTACTTGTACGCTCTGTATGTAAAGGGGTGGGTGCGTACTCCTGTAAAGTTCAAAAGGCGCAAGTTTCACTCTAAAAAAGTTACTTGTGGTCATTTCTAGAGTCCTCTAGAAGCTTGTTTAACGTGTATGAAGCGCCTCCAGATGGTTCATGTATCCCTACCAAAGAGGAACTTATCCCATCAAGAGGGGAGCTATCCCATCCAAAGAGGGGCTTATCCCATCCAAAGAGGGGCTTATCCCATTGATGTTGGACCTGAATAACTTCCTCTAGAGCACTATAAATACAGGCATTGGGCCAAAGGGAGGGGAGGTTGAAAGTTGAACATTCCTAAGGGTAGATGCTGCTGGAATTAGGACTTCCTTGTAGAAGCTTGTGAGGAGAGATTACCATCTTTACTTGTTTCCATTGGGAGGTGGGTGAGCTGATCAGAGTAAGGGAGAACTCTTGTGGACCCTGGGAGGATCTTGCACAACACCAAGGCTCGGGTTGTAATGGTTCCTTTTGTTACCTTTTAATACAAATTAGTCCATTCTTCTCAACAATTTGTTATTTATGAGTTGTTTCATATACTCCTTGGTCTATATGTTAAATATGTTTTATTTTATGTGATATTCAGGTGCTATTTAATCATTTGATTGTTAGTGAATGCAGGTTTCGAAGGGAAGGAGGAGCTCATCCGGATCAACGAAGATGGACTACTACAACAGCGTTGGATTACAGGTAGGATCTAAACACTTGATTTCTCATATTGTAAAAGCATATTTAGGGAAGGATTGCTCTTATTTGTCTTGTTTGTCATTAGAAAGTCTTAGGCTTCTAGGAAGGTCGGTTGTGTCCGCACTAACGACTCTTTCCGCGTGACACACATGATAACAACTCCGGAACCCATGCAAACTTTACAAGTCACTTCTTGGCAATGTTCCAAACCTCCCTCTACCTCACTGGAAAAGCGAAGGTGGCACTTCTAGATACTTGGCCTGCTTTAATTATGAGGTTTCTGGTCTCATAGATAATGTTGTAGAACACTTAGGGAAAGTTGGAGGGCTTGAATAGCCTTTGGAAAGCTCTCCTCAACATTTACCCATTGCTTTCCTAGGGGCACAGAAACATGTAATTGAATACTTAACTTGTAAACAAACATTGACGCTACCCTGCAAGGAACTTCTGTGTAGACCGCACATAATAAAAGGGTCTCAGAACCCATTATCTTCAAGGATTAATTCAAGATATGAAGGCTTTGGCTATGACCTATATTTTATCATACAATTATTCCGTTGTTAATAATGTATTATTCTTATCATAGTTAAACATGTCATCCAGATTCAAATTCAATTTATCTCTCTATCTTGGACATCATTATTATATGTTTTTTGCACGTATTTTGTATCAGGTACTCTATGGTTGCCCCCAATAAGTGATTAAACACCTTTACTTTAAGATTTAACACACTTATATATATATATATATATATATATATATATATATATATATATATATATATATATTATATATATATATATATATATATATATATCTAGATATATGTATGTATATATATGTATGTATATATACATATATATACATATACATATATATATATATATATAGTATGTGCATTAAGAGAATATCCCCTCAAGGCTATATTACATACACAAACATTAGTAACACAAATACAATCCTTGATTTCACAATGATACAACATGATTGTGTATATATATATATATATATATATATATATATATATATATATATATATATATATATATATATATATATATATATATGTATGTATGTATGTATGTATATATGTATATATTTAGTATGTACATTAGGATAATATCCCCTCAAGGCTACACCACATACACAAACATTAGTAACAAAAATGCAGTCCTTAATTTCACAACAATACAACACAACCCATTCAAGTAATAAGAAAGCTTACACAAGTAATTATCTCTAAGTTTTCAGGGAAACTGAGTTTGGGGCAAGGAATCTCCACCCAACCATAGACAACTACAACCACTTTCACTTGTAGTTGTCACCCCTCAGCTAGATTCCAGTGTCTCAAGGAGAGAATGCTTCCTTTTGGGACTATGTGCCAACTACCAACTAAGCTAGGGACTCTCGAGGACATCTTCCTCAATCCCAGTAATCGATGGCTTCTTTCTTTGTTAGCATAGGGAGTCCATAGGTGCCCCACTTCACCCCCAAGTGCACACACAATGATTCATCCCCTTCTAGGGAGTCCAGAATCCACTTTACCAATAGGGAAATATTCAAAGTCTTTAATAAAGTCTTCCTCTACTTCTTCTTCAGGATGGTATCCTCCCAAGAAATTACAAGGCTCTCGAGTATTTATCTACACCCATAGCCTCTAGGGGACCCAGGTTGTTACAAGGTTCCAGAGATCTCATCCCAACCCACAGCCTCTTGGGACCCAAGATGTTACAGGGCTCTAGAGACCTCGATCTCAACCCATAGCCTCTAGGGACCCAAGTTGTTACAAGGCTCTAGGGATCCTATCTCAGCCCATAGCCTCTAGGGATCCAAACCTATTACAGGGCTCTAGAGAGTAGCACCTAACCCACAACCTCTAGGGACAGATAACCGATCCCTTTCTCTTCTCTTCTCTTCTCTTCAGCGTTGCCTGCTGAAATATTTTGTTGGAGGCTAACTCTAGTTTGCCTCTTTGTCTGCCTCCAAATCCAAGTCTCCATTAAAAGAAAGTGTCTGCTTCTTCCCTTTGAGGAGTGCCCACAAGAGATCCCTTTTTCCTTTTTCTACCCCCTCTTTCCAGCTACACCCTTCCTATTTTTTTGCAACCCTCATAAATTATGTCCTCTATGCTTATTTCATTTTCTCAAGCAAGAATGGGCTTAGGTAATTTAGTTCAGCCCATCTAATTTCAGGAGCCAATCCCTTTACTTCATGCACCAACTATCCTTTAATGGCTATCCTAAAGTTTAGGTTTCTTCTTTGCACAAGAAACCATAACATCCTAAGAAAAAATTATCCATCCCCAACTCTGGTATCCGTGTCCCTTGACTCAGTCCCCTTTTCTCTTATTTCAAACATTGAAAAATATTTACACCATTTTTACAATTGTGGCTCATATGAGAACCTTGGATGGGGCTATCAAAGTCCCATCCCCCTTGAGGGATTGCTGGCCTCCGTGTTCATTTTCTCCTATACAATGTCAGAATTAAAATAATACACATATTGTTCCATGGAGATTTATACACAGCTCTATACAATGTTTATAATTATACAGACTTGTTTTAGTCATCAAAAAGGAAATGATAATTATCTTGCATGACATTGACCATTTCCCACGTGACCTCCTCTAGCCCAAAGTGATTCCACCTCACCTTGATTTTCTCTATGACTCAATTCCAGAACATGAGACTCCTCTAGTCTAGAATGCACAATGGTTCTAGTTGGAACTCTCCCTCTAGTTCCACATGTAGCACAAACTGATCAATCACATGATTAGAATCATGCACATATCTTTTAACTAAATAAACATTATGAACTCTAACTGATTGAGGTAAAGCCAGTCTATATGCTACTGGGCCAATCCTCTAAATAATTTCAAATGTCCCACAATACCATGGTGCCAACTTGGCGCATGTCCCTATTTTTGGGGAAATTTTCTTGGGTTTAATTCTCAGGTAAACATGTTCCCCCACGTGGAACTCCTTTTGAACCCTATGCTTATTTGCATAACTTTTCTATCTCACCTCTGCCACTTTCAAATTTTTCTTTATGATCTGAACTTGTTGTTCCATATCCTTAAGCATATTAGGTCCTACATGCACCCTGTTAACTAGGTCACTCTAGATGATAGGAATATTACATTTCCTTCCATAAAATGCCTCAAAGGGGCTCATTTTTATTGAATGCTTATGTCCATTATTATATGAAAATTCAACAAGTGGAAGATATTCTTCCCATTTCTTGGGACTATGCATCACATAAATCCTTAACATGTCCTCAAGGATCCAATTAATCCTCTATGTTTTCCCATCTGTTTGCAGATGATAGATTATATTGAATGCTAATTATGTTCCCAATCTTGCAAACAATTCGTTAGTTACAAAACCTAGAAGTAAATCTGGCATATCTATCTGATACAATATTCTTGGGAATTCCAAGTAGCCTCCCAATCTCATTTATGAATATTTGTGCTATATCACTTGTGGAATTGGTGGATTTGACTACCACAAAATGAGCTATCTTGCTAAGTTTTTCCACCACCACCATGATTTTTTCATACTGATAGCTATTTTGGGAAATCCTATGATGAAATCCATAGACACTACCTCCCACTTCCATTCTAGAATAGGGATAGGCTACAACAATCCTATTAGATTTTTGCATTCAGACTTTACCTACTGGCATTCCATGCATCTTGCTACGAAATCTGCAACTTATTTCTTCAGATTCGTCTAGTGATAGTACTTTTTTATGGTTGTGAGGGTCTTTTGATACCTTGGGTGTCTTGAGTAAGGATTCACATGGAATTATTTCATTATTATCATTTTTATTTCTATTGAGGCAAATTAATTACTTATCATTTAATTGTCAACTCGGGGGTTTCATAAAACTTGTGAAGCATGCATGCACTATATATGCTAGAAATTAACTTCCAATTTAGATCAATCTAACTACTAAACCAAATAACAACAAACCAAATTCACCTATTCTAATTCAACTATCAATTCAAAAGAAAATATAGTATAGTGTGTGGAATTGAAATCTTAATCTATCACACTTGTAGGAATTGAAATATTGATCTACCACACTTTCAAAAATGAAATTGCATGAAATGAAATCTACTCTAAGGGATCATGTGTGCATTATCAAATTAGGATCCTATGAAATGAATAATCAAAACCACATGACATAAAATGAAAAGCAAAAACAATCACTCTTAATTTCTAGATATGAAAGCAAATAAAAACAATCACTCTTAACCTCTCACACAGGAAAAGATATGAAAGAAATAAATCTTAATCTATGAAAGCAATAAATCTCAATCTATGAAAAAACAATAAATCTCACACATTATAGATGGCCAATACAAAATCATGAGGGATGGAAAGTTGAGAGGCTCCAAATACAAGAATAACCAAATCAAAGTTAACATCACAGATGAGTATGGTGTCAAATCCAAATTCTATATTCAAAACATGAGCATTTCCCAAAATTTTCAAATGCCTTTCAAAGGAGAAGGCTCTCCTATTGATACAAAAACATAAGAAGCTACCTCATTAATGGAGGTCCATTATTCTCTCCTTAGATCCCTAGAAAATCTCATAGAGTTACAACTCAAATAGGTAATGATGAGACACATATCCTCTTTGACCTTTATCGAAATCTTCTTCCATATGGTAAAGATAATTAGAATTTGAGTATTGGAGGCCACATAAGGGTGCCTTGGAAGCTTCCAAATGACCTACACATGTCATGAAACTCAAGCGACTTTTAAGTATTAGCAAGTATATGTCATTTTTCTAAATTTTAACCATTTAATTCACTTATAATACTAGAAATCATTAACTTTTGGAAAACACAAAGGTAACCCATATAATTATGAAAATGGAGGCTAATGAAAGGTTATATGGTCATGGAGTTGTGACATGTGAGTGAAATGGTGGTGATAAAGGTGAAAGTGGATGATACTTTGAATACATTTTGGAGACTTTACATTCCCCCCAACTGACGTTATTGCATGTCCTCATGCAATCTACTGCATTGCTTAATCATGATTTTATTTTGAATGAGCTTGGCTTATATCATATGTCCTTAAACTTTGCATTTGATAGTATTTGACAATTTTATTTCATTTTGCAAAGTATTCCTTGTCATACATTGAATTGCAACATGTTTGGTTGGTTCTTGTGTGACAACCAAATCTTAATTGGTATTGGTTCTTATGTTTGAATACCTTGTTTCTTTTTGTTGCAGTAAGATTCATTGAACATGTTTAAGAATGCATAAATCAGCCATATAATATGATCATCATTTAGGAATTTATTTGCAAATCACATAGCTTTTGAACCATGATGCAATCATAATGATTATGACAAGTATGTTAGGATGAAACGAAGTGATATGGATGTGATAATAAATGGATTTCCCTGGCCCCCAACTAAAGGTGTTTATGATTTTTTCAAATGAGAAAGGAAATATGTTGAAGTATTTTCCAAAAATTATAATTTTGGTATTCAAGGAATTCTATGATTAAAAGCTAGAAAATAACATACCTTTACTTACCTAGGAAGTGGACAAACTGTGCATATGTAGAGAATTTGTAATTGTTGTTGGATCATGGAATATAATGTAGAATTTCATCTACTTTTTGGTTGCATAAATGGTGGATGAGGTGGTGAAATTGGATTCTTTATTATTGCTACTAAATCTATTGTATTTGCTGCAAAATGATGAAATGATAGTCTTCACCTGCTACAAAACCCAATGGTACAATTATAGTCATGCAAATGAATCTGTTTTTGTCAAGCATGAAGAGAAGTCATTAGATTACCAGCCGTTAATGAATGTTGTTAACCAATGCGAGGCAAATTCGCCATTAATGTGAATGAGTGCCAAGGTACCTAGGTACATCTTGCAAAGTGTGAATAGATGAGCTGATGTCGAGCCATTTGCAAGATCCAAAGGTCAAGGAACATTGCTGTATTCCCATGATTGTTGGCGAGAGAACTTGTCATTGATGCATACAATCTTCAAGGTACTAATAAGGACTCTAGCCTTGAACCTAGTTAATGTGCTGACGTCAATAGGCCAAGACTTGTTAGAAGGGAGTGTTATCGGGAAAAGTGTCTATTTAGAACTGCTCTATCCCACTAAGGTGTGACAGCTACCTTAGAAACAAACAAAGAAAAACTAATTTTGTATTTCCTTTATGAACTATAAACAAAGAGGGATAGGAAGAACCGACCTGTGTCTTGCGCTAGTCCTTTGATCCAATCTCTCTCCTCTTTGACAGCTTCCAGCTACCTGCTCCCTTACTTGCCCAGCTTCACCAAGTACCTGTAAGATCACAGAAGAGGGAAACTATACAAAGACATGGATTTATATTCATAAATAACTTAGGATCAGATTTAAGTTAACCATACAAATGTAACAAGCATCAATGATACAAAAGCATGGAGAAGAAACTCAAATAGTTTTTATTGATATACAAGAAGATCCAGGAGGAGTTACAACCGATGATTCCTAACCCAGCATCAACCTCCCAGCAAAGAAGTCCCTTCTTCACCACCAACAAAGCATAGATCACCCAATTCTCTGATATGTATCTCAAAACCAACAGCAATTCCTTACAATGTGCAAAATTCCAGCCTCTGGATCTCTGGGATGAGGGATCCATATATAGATGTATGCAAGGAGGATGAGTCAGCTTATGATTTGATTAGTGGCTTCTCTTTGTCAGTTCTTGCTTCCACTTGGAGACTGAAAGCGTCTTACTCATCCTTGGTCGAATTCAGTGAGGCAAGTGACATTGGAGAAGATTCTGGAAGCTTCCATTGTCTCTCCACCTCGCGGAATGACACTACCATTTGTCATTTCCCGCTCAACGCACCCTGGTAGTGCATTTAGGTGCATTGCAATGCACCTAGCTAGTGGATTTAGGTGCTATGCAACGCACTTAGCTAGTGGAGCAGCTGAAATGATCCTGTTTTGACTTATTCTGAGCAGTTTCTGGTGGAGAACTTCTGGGAGAAGCTGTAATTTGTTGACCTTGTTTCTTTAGGGGTTGGAACAACACTTTTAGGGACTTAGGATCCCTTGGTTTATGGACATTTCATGCTTAGAGCTGTAAGGCACAAAAATGTCTATAACAGTTGCCCCCTAAAGTATGAGGTCGTTTATCGGGTGAAATGCTTTATTAGGAGGATCCGAAGTTCTTTCAATGCTGGGAGGAGACTTGTAATAAGATACAATACAATACATTATCTTCATACTGTTTTCATGATCTAGCTGAGGCGGGAATTCCCATGCTCAGCTTTATAAATTCATTTTCATGTACATAGGACAGACAATCGTCTGATGGTAGACTGATGATTCTGATAGAGCCATCATCCTTTTGGTAGGATGATTATCTGTGCTGCTATGTTGTACATTCCAATGTCTTTATTTTCCTGAATATATATCACAGCCCGGATGGATGAAACTAGATCCGGGGTCTTCAATCTCGTCCGATCTTCACTCGAAGTACAAGTCGATCCATGTGAGAAATTTTTTGAAGTCGAACATGGAAAGACATCGCTTGATTACCAGTCAATGATGTAAACTGTTAACAAGCGTGAGAGGAATCACCGATAATGATAATGACCCTTAAGGTACTGCAGTACAATTCACGTGGTGCGAATAGAGGACTTGGCGTCGAACACCACGCAAAATCTTTTGGTCGAAGGTCATTGATGTAAACCTGTCGCCGGAAGTGAGAAACTTGCCATTGAGGCATGCAAGCTTCAAAGTACTGAATGGGGTGTTCCTAGATAAACTTCTTGTATAGTGAGCTGATGTCGACAAGAAGTGATCCGTCACAGGAGGGCCTTAATGAATCCCGCATCAATGACACGGAACAGAGCAAATGATTTTGATGGAGGTGAAAATGATCTGATGATATATGGTTCAGGGTGGCGGTCATGAAAGAATGGAGTATAATGTATGGTAGTTGGCGGGACACAGGTGGCCTTTCTGGATGACTTCTCTTGAACATGTCGGCGACACTTATGTGATGGATTGGTAGCATTAACCCCAAATGTGGATGGTATGGCGAGACCATGGCGATGCGACCGGTGAATGAAACAACCCAACCCGACTCGGGCATGGAGTGGAAGTGTCCTGTTCAAGAGTGACTTGCTACCAATAAAGATTCTTTGAGTTTTCTTCCCAATTTTTCCGCAGTCATTGCTGACCAGTACCTCTTTATTTTTTTCAAGCTTGAGGAGGATAACATATGCTTGTTCTATAATTTTCCCTTCGGGCAAACCCATCGCTATGTTTTAACGAGCCTAGCGATAGTGAAACTCGTTCTCGTCTAAAGACAAGTTTGTCGCTATTAATCTTTTTAACGAGTTTAACGACAAAGATAACTCGGTCCTTGTCATTTTTAGAGAGTCTGAAAAGGTACGTAAAGGTAACTCCAAAATTCCTTTTTTGTCATCTAATCCCTTAAGTCCGAAAAAGTATAAAACAATACAGAAGGGATGAATTTTCGATTAGCTTTAACGAGCCGAAAAAAACAAGCGCTCGATCTTTTTGTGCAATAATCCCTCAGGTCCAAAAAGATTAAAATCTAGAGGAGGGATAGCACTTCCTGTCGCTTTAACGAGCTGGAAGGCCAGAACTCGGCAATCTTTTCATATTTTACGAGTCAGAAAAGAGCTTAAAGAAGACTCGTCTTTTGAGGAACCAGTGATAAAATGGGTAGCAGCTGATTCCAGGTAAGGTTTGGAACTTTCCAATCACTCTTCGCAGCTGTTCCTCAAAATGGGTAAACAATCAAATGGAGGTGAATGATCGGCCAATGAAAAAGTGGAGGTGACGATGCAAACACGACCAAGGCTTTAATGGCGGAAGTACTACATTCACAGTGGTTATTTACCAGGGGATAGTTCATTTTTTAACGAGCTTAAACGCGGGTGGAAGCATTTGCTCGGTCCGGGTCTAGGCATGCTAGCCAGTCTCAGATTTCATTTTCTGATACCTTCTTCAGGTGGTTTGATCGTCAGGAGATGGTTTATTCTGAGTATCCATATGCTGGCATGGACTTCTGGGGTGATCCAGATTTAGTAATGCCGGATGGCGAGCAGTGGGGCGCCATTGGTAAAATCTCTAACCATATTGTTGTTTACTGTTTTTTGTTCATAATGTCCTTGTGCTTTATTCTATCAAGACTCTGATCAAACTCATGTGTACATGCAGATGTTGGTCCCGTTCGTCCAGTAGTTCGCCTGAGAGTACCAGTTGTTGTCCCAGCAGGAGAGGCCACCGGAAGGGCTATTCTTCACGACCTCGATGTTGCCAAGACTCTCACAGCTTTGCAGGATCAGGTTGAGGGCCTCACTCTCGGTATACCAAATGTGAGGACTAACGAGCTACCTTTGCGGTTACAGTGGCATACTACTGGTGTGCCTAGACGATGGACTCGTCTCCTACGCATGATCGCACAGGTTGTGACTTGCTATCACGAGCATCATTAGACTAGGGTGCCCCCTAGCATTTTGAGTTTTTGGGTCGCTTAACCAATTTTGTCTTGGTTACAGAACATTATGTGTAAACCATAAATAGCTATATATATTTTTGATTTTCAGGGTTTTATTTTGGTTGAGCTATATGATCCACATGCAAAACATTGATGATGTGTTTCTTTTTATAAATGTTGCAAATGTCTATCTAACACATAGTTTGCTAATGAGTCGGTTAATGTGTTTAAGTTTCTGGAAATATCTTGGTATTGAATAAGATCAAATTGTCTTTCCAAAATCTTAACCCTTAGGAACATGCGATAAATAGCTGTGTTTTGGACGGAATATATACCATTGAGTTGTAGTATTACGAGTTGTGAGTCTAGCCTGACAATTAGTCGGCATATACCATGAGTGATGGCATCAGAGAGAAGTTCTATCAACGCGCTATACTCAGCGATGTTATTCGTTGATCGACCAATACATACACCTCTGAAACTTACTAACTCGCTGCTTGGATCAAAAATGGCCCAGGCTGCGGAGGACAGGTTCCGCGAACTACGACTCGCTTCGTCGGCATATCCAACACATGGCTCCAATAGGTTTGACATCTGCAATAAATGTAAAAGTGGATTACTCGACTAGAACAAACACTTTAGTGAAAACAAAAATATAACAAAACCATATTGGTTACTATTTATGCATAGTAACGCTTGAGGTACAACCCATTACGAGGTTGCGCCAGTGGAATTCCGTCATAATCCATTAACTCGTAGGCTCCCTTTGCTAATACTCGCTTAACAATATAGGGGCCCATCCATAAAGACTGAAATTTACCTGCTCCCAATTTATCGGATTCTTGGTCGTAAAGCAAGACCAAGTCACCTTCTGAGAAGACACGGGGTTTGACATTTTTGTCGAACTGCGACTTGACTCGTTTCTTATGGGCTTCGTTAGCCAAAGAGGCATCACGACAGGTTTCATCCAATTGGATTAATTCCAAGAAACGAGCCTCTTCTTCTGAAGTTCCAGGGAGGAGATCAATTGCGAGTTTGAGAGACGAGATTTCACACTGGACCGGTAAGACTGCTTCCAGGCCATATACCAGTTAGAAGGGTGTGAACCCGGTTGCATTCCTTACCAATGTTTGGTAAGCCCACAAATCTGAGTACAGGATTAGGTGCCATCTCCTTTTGTGAACTCCGATCATCCTTTGCAGCATGCGTTTCAGGACTTTGTTGATCGCTTCAACTTGTCCGTTGGCTTGCGGATAATATGGAGTAGAGCTGTCGTGAGACAACCCTAGTTTGGCAGCTAATTCAACCATCATGTGATTGCGGAAATGCGATCCATGATCTGTGACTATAGCCTGTGGTATGCCGAATCTGGCGACTACATGATTGAAAAAGAAGAGGGCAGCTGTTTCACCAGTATTATCTAATGTAGGCATCGCCTCGGCCCATTTGGTAAAATAGTCAACTGCGACTATGATATACCCATGCCCCCCAGTCGAGGTGGGGTTACATGTCATGAAATCGATGCCCCATTTGGCGAATGGCCCAACAGCAACTATTGGCTGTAGAGGTGTGGGTGGTCTTCTGGTTTTGCTATCAAAAATTTGACAAGCATGGCAACTTCTGACTGCGGTTATGCAATCTTTGAACATTGTTGGCCAGAAGTATCCTGCTCGTAAAATTTTTTGTGTTGTAGCATATCCAGATTGATGCCCCCCACACGCGCCTGAATGACACTCATTCAGGACTTTTTCAGCCTCCTCATGGGTGAGGCACCTTCTCAGAACTGTATCGATACCACGACGGTAAAGTGTATCACCGACGATCATGTAGTATTTTGCTTGGTATCGAATATGTTTTTGTTCAGAGTGGGAGGTGTCAGGCCTAAATTTTTGGGTTTGGATATAAATGATTATATCCCCATACCACTCATTGCTTGTAGCTATTAGAAACAAACTCTCGTCCACGATTGATTCTTCGGATGTTTCATCGTTGGAAGACGATGGGTGATCGCATAATAATTCTGCGAAAACTAGAGCTTTCTTTGATTTGGATTTTACAAATTCCAGATCAAACTCTTGTAGGATTGCTATCCATTTTGAATACTTGCCCCCCAGCAACTGTCGCGACAATATATAAGTCATGGGGTTGCAATCTGACAGAATGGTAGTTTTCCGAAAGAGGACATAGTGTCGAAATCTTTGTATCGCTTAAACAGCTGCAAGCGCTAGCTTTTCAACGTAAGAATATTTTCTTTCCGTATCATTTAAGTTTTTACTTAAATAATATATAGGATGCTCAATTCCATCAACTTCTTGAACTAAAACCATTGCGAT
Source organism: Pinus tabuliformis (assembly GCA_031772625.1). Taxonomy (NCBI): domain Eukaryota; kingdom Viridiplantae; phylum Streptophyta; class Pinopsida; order Pinales; family Pinaceae; genus Pinus; species Pinus tabuliformis. The sequence continues at coordinate 315,309,627 of CM062815.1, read as the reverse complement.
GGTCGTATCTGCTGCAGCCAGATACAGGTTAAAGTCTCTTTGATAATCAGGGGTGTACATTAATGATGCTTTCATCAGGGCATCTTTCAAAGCATCAAAGGAAGCTTGCGCAACCTGATCCCAGACAAAGGGTACCTCCTTTTTCAAAAGACGTGTATAACCTTTAGCAAGTTCGACGTAATTTGGAATGAACCTCCTCAGAAAGTTTGCTTTCCCTTGGAGTTTCTGAATCTGAAGCAAATTTGAAGGTGGAGGCAAATTTATGATTGCCTGGACCTTACATGGGTCGAGACGAATCCCATCCTTGGAGACTACAAAGCAAAGTAAACAACCAGAACTAACGCAAAATACACATTTGTGTGGATTGAGTCGTATCTTGTAGTGTCGGCAACTTAGAAATATCGCTCTTAAATGCTGTGGATGATCAGTCCTCTTTCGCGAATGAGCCAGAAGGTCGTCGAGGTATGGTTGAACGATGTTTTTGATGTCATGGAAGGCATAATTCATTGCCCTCTGAAACGTCACCCCTGCGTTCTTTAAACCAAAGGGTAATTTTCGATATGCGAATGTGCCCCATGGACAAATAAATGCAGTCTTTGACTGGTCCTGTGGGCGGATATTTATTTGATTATACCCGGAGAATCCATCCATGAATGAAAAGATTTCGCATCCGGCGCATTCATCAATTATTTGGTCGATGAAGGGTGTAGGGTAGTTGTCTTTTGGACAAGCTTGATTTACATCCCTATAATCGACACACACTCTAATTGTCCCTTGTTTTTTCATAACAGGGACAATGTTCGATACCCAATCGGTTAGAGGAACTGGGTAGATGAAACCAGCATGGAGAAGTTTTTCAACTTATGCCTTAATGGCAGCGGCTTTCTTGGGGTGCACCTGCCTTAGCCGTTGTCGTACTGGTTTGACATCCGGATACATCTTAATTTCATGTTCAACGATACTCGAGTCAATGCCTGGCATTTCACTATATGACCAAGCAAAGACATCTCTGAATTCACAAAAAAGAGCGTTATATATTTCCAGTTCTGAAGGAGAACAACATTTGCCAACATAAATATTCTCTACATCATTTGTTTTGGCCGAGATATTTATGGCTATAGTCTCTTCAATGTTGGACAAGTTTCGCTCGAAATCCACCGTATTTACAGTATTTGATAGAAAATCAAAGACTGAAGGATGATAAAGGTCATTTTGAGTATCTTCTCCACAATCTGGAAGAAGAGAACGATGGTGGGAATCATTCCATGGTGCCCCTTCAATCACCATTGATTGGATAATTCCTTCGTCGGTGACATGCACTCGCGACCAAGGATCTGAAGGAGTACCATATTCTCTAGACCTATCTATGCAAACGCTTGATGAGCGTTGATTTGGGTTTGCCTCCCGTGCTAGAAACATTGATTGTTATAATATTTCCATTGGGCTTAGGGGCAAAACCACTGCATGATCCATGTCGATATCGTTTTATGAGATCTTTGTGGAAGATATCATGTTGCAGGTTCCTATCATTGCTACTTCCGCCAGATTGATTGGAGGTGGAAGAGCGAAATTTCCCAATAGTATAGGATCTTTTAGTAGGCCTACTTCGATATTCTGAAGCGAATGGGGGTTTCCATGGATCATGGGAATGCTTCCAGTAACTTGAGAACCATTGGGGAGGAATTTTTGTTGATCGACGATTGTAATCCCTCCTTGAAAGGGAAATGCAATCTTTCTGAAATAGGTCGACACAACAGCTGCCATGGCATATATCCATGGTCATCCTAGTAGAATGTTGTAATCAAGATTCCCATCGATGAATTCAACATCTATTTCTACCGTTTTCCCTCCTAGTTCAACTTTCAAGTTATTTAGGATACCATATGGGGTATATGTCCTTCCGTCGAATGCTTTTAATGTCGTCGAAGACTGCGACAAGGTTGGAGATCGTAAAGTTTCCCAGCAACTCATCGACATAATGCATGTAGATGCCCCCTCATCAATAATTGTTCGATGAACAGTTTTGTTGAGGGCTTTCACTTGAACAAGGAAAGCTAGTTGAGCCGATAACTGAGGATCATATCCTTTGTGGTCGAAGGATACAATATTGGAATCCTTTGAATCAATCCCACCAATTGTCGATAATAAAGCCTGCCTTTGGGATGGGCAATTTTGTAGTACTTCAAGAGTCGACATAGCGGATGGCGATTGGGCCAAATCTTCCACTATGTTATAATGTTGTGCCGCTCTAGCACGGGGATTAAATGTCGACTTGTGTACTACTCCCTTTGGCAGTTTTATCGTCAATTCAGGGATGGTGGGTGGCACAACTTCTGTCGAAGTTGTTGTCGAACTACTTGGTTGATCTTTATCTTTGTTGTTCCCCAGTGGAGTCGCCATTTTGTTATCGGGAAAAGTGTCTATTTAGAACTGCTCTATCCCACTAAGGTGTGACAGCTACCTTAGAAACAAACAGAGAAAAACTACTTTTGTATTTCCTTTATGAACTATAAACAAAGAGGAATATGAAGAACCAACCTGTGTCTTGCACTAGTCCTTTGATCCAATCTCTCTCCTCTTTGACAGTTTCCAGCTACCTGCTCCCTTACTTGCCTAGCTTCACCAAGTACCTGTAAGATCACAGAAGAAGGAAACTATACAAAGACATGGATTTATATTCATAAATAACTTAGGATCAGATTTAAGTTAACCATACAAATGTAACAAGCATCAATGATACAAAATCATGGAGAAGAAACTCAAATAGTTTTTATTGATATACAAGAAGATCCAGGAGGAGTTACAACCGATGATTCCTGACCCAACATCAACCTCCCAACAAAGAAGTCCCTTCTTCACCCCCAACAAAGAATAGATCACCCAATTCTCTGATATGTATCTCAAAACCAACAGCAATTCCTTACAATGTGCAAAATTCCAGCCTCTGGATCTCTGGGATGAGGGATCCATATATAGATGTATGCAAGGAGGATGAGTCAGCTTATGATTTGATTAGTGGCTTCTCTCTGTCAGTTCTTGCTTCCAATTGGAGACTGAAAGCTTCTTACTCATCCTTGGTCGAATTCAGTGAGGCAAGTGTCATTGGAGAAGATTCTGGAAGCTTCCATTGTCTCTCCACCTCGCGGAATGACACTTCCATTTGTCATTTCCCGCTCAATGCACCCTGGTAGTGCATTTAGGTGCATTACAACGCACCTAGCTAGTGGACTTAGGTGCTATGCAACGCACTTAGCTAGTGGAGCAACTGAAATGATCCTGTTTTGACTTATTCTGAGCAGTTTCTAGTGGAGAAATTCTGGGAGAAGCTGTAATTTGTTGACCTTGTTTCTTTAGGGGTTGGAACAACACTTTTAGGGACTTAGGAGCCCTTGGTTTATGGACATTTCATGCTTAGAGCTGTAAGGCACAAAAATGTCTATAACAGGGAGGCTTTAATGAATCCTCCATCATCTAATGCGAGTATGAAATGATGATTTTGGAAGGAATATGAATGAAAAAATTTGCAGTGGTTTAAGGTTTATTTAATGGAAAGGAAAATGACAAGAGGGTAAACAAGCGAATGGAAAGAAAAATGACAAATCAACATGTAAGCGAGCTGAATGTCTCTATTAATGGGTTAATGAATGGAAATTATGGCAAATATGAATGGAAAATGTGAAGGAAACATGCGACTCTTTGCAAGGAAAATGGTGATGACAATACTTAGTGAAAATGCTTGGATAGCTTGTGAGTTTGGAGAGGAAAAATGATGGCATTTATGGATGATAGAAATGGATTCAATTGGTTTATGTTTCTTGAAATTGGTCTAGAAAACCAATCATGCATAAATTGGCCTCCTTTAATTCTTCAATTTTCCTAGAACTTGAAAACAAACATGGCACTAACATTGCAATAAAACGTAAGTGTGTTCAAAGAGAAGTGATCAAATTATTTTTGACACATACGAAAAATTTGCATAATTAACAAGTTCATGACATGTCTTCATTTCAAATGGTTAGTCCAATTTCATAATTGTGATAATAAATACAATTTACAAAAGAAAACAATTTCCTCAATTTATGTTTGAATCATAGAATTTCATAAAGATAAAGAAATATTGTTTGCGAATGTTTAATGATTCCTGCAAAAGAATCCTCAATAAAAAAATTCATCAATTGATCTTTCTGATAAAACGCCTTCATAGTTCTTCTTCTTTCCTGCATCGTGCTTGAAAACATCATCATTAGACAAAACCAATAAATTTTTATCATGATTTTCTAATTAGAATGCATTGTTGACAAATAGATCATTGAGTTAAATGCATAGCTGCAGAATTGTGTAGTTTCTCTAGCTAAAATCCTGAATAGACAATTAAGTAACACAGATATGCATTCTTTTTTGTTACGAACAGATAACCAGTCCAATCTTCAAATTGATCAATACCTCTTCCAAAAAAATTAGCAAATAGATTTTTTTTTTTCTTTATTATTATTATTATATATATATATATATATATATATATATATATATATATATATATATATATATATTATTTCTTTCTTCGATAGGTGTGTTTGAGTGGACCATCACAACAATATTTTCTATATTTTCTCCATTTCGCATAAAAAAATTTCGACAATTTTTCTCATGGCAATTTTCTTGAAATATACAATCTAAAAAATTAAAGAAATATTCACAAAATGAAATATATACAAAAAAAATCTATATGTACAATCAATATACAAAAATACTTTTTTCTTAACTAGTGTGGTTCATCGTCAACTTGTGGTGACGATGAACCACACTGGTTGGTTCAAAACGCATCAACAAATGTTTTTCTTTATGTGATTTACGTCGAAGTTCTACTTATAACATAACATATAAAATATATAAAACACATATATAAACATTACAAAAACATTCTAAAAAAAACTTATAACAAAACACTCTAAAAAACACAATGTAACATATAAAAAAAAAAAAATTGCCATATAAAAACGTTTTCATGTGTGAAATCTTGAAGTGAAAACCATTTCATAATCTACCATGAGGTGTGGTTTTTTGGTGAAAATAGTCGCAAATAATTTCAATTGCTACAGACCTCGATGGAAATATGACGATGTTATTAGAAGTTAAACACCGTGTAAATATGTTAGCGAGAACGATCTTGGAGATGCAAAGCTTCTCTTCCATTTACCTTGAGACAACAGTGGAGGTAGGTGTGCATCATTTTCGTCCTTCTCTGAACTGTCCCCTGACTTGCTCATGGCAACAACAAGGGCCAAGGTGCTTTTAAATATCCTAGCGTTGCTATTTCTTGGGGGACGAAAACGATTCCTTTCCTAACTATTGTTATATGCCAGCAAGTTCCTTCGCCTCTTGTTATAAGGATTCTCTAGTTTTGCAAGGTCTTTGCAGAAACAACATCTGACAAACATGAAAAAGATTTTGGTCATGGAATGTAATGATATGTGGGTATAACCAATCTGAATAGATGACCCCAATCACTGCCCTACCATCATCAGAACTCTAAACTAAATGCTGACATTGTTGGGGTGGCTTTAACTTGGAAACGTTGGGTGTAAATGTGTGAGGATTTGTAGGAGTTGAAACTGCCACAAATTACAGCAACCAGATTTTTTTTTTTAGCTGAGATTTTTTCCATCATTGCCGGGATTCGATTTTCTGGCCAAAACAAACTTCACGTTCAAATATCTGAGTGTTATCTTAGTGGATCCACCTCCTATAGATCAAGTAAATCGGATCTTATCCTTTCAGTATGGCCGCAACTGAAGCAGTTATCTATCTGTGCATTAAATTGAAAACCGTTTTTCTCACGCAATTTGGAAAACTAGGCTCCAAAGAACTGCAAATATCTCCCAATTTATTATGAATTTGAGGAAATCATTCCTAGGTTTTAGAACTGACCCCGTTCTGAAAGAAAACCACGTTTTATTTTTTCGAAAATAGTTTTCATTTGGCCAGAAATTGTGTTTTAAAACTAATGTTTTTAAGTTGCTATGCATTTCCTCTGCTTCAGGTAAATGTTGGGTCTTCCATGTACACGACCAAGCATGGATGAGAAGCACATTAAATTAGTCCTCACCTCAAACCCAAATTTTATCACATCATTTTTCCAATGGAACAACCAGAGATCTGTGTTTGTATCTTGTTCATTGTGTGGTGAATCCATTGATTGTGAATTACTAGTCATCCATGAACGTGACAAGTGCGAGTTTCCACTGTTATCTATCGATCTTGATAAACATCCAAACATTTGTGGGAATAGAAGAGAGTATTGTAATCTGTGTGGAAAGTATGTGAGATTGTGTGAAAAGCTAGCTCATGATTTATAGTTCTATGAAGAAAATTCTGATGACACTGGGGATTCTTCAAGAGAGGCCGTAAGATACCTTGTAGCGTTGTTGGCTTTAGCAATCACAAAAATTTCCATAATCATAGTATCATTTGGGTTAAATATTTACGATACCTGGATTGTGGATAGGGCTTAATTAAAAATCAGTTTATGTCAAGCCCTTCAACATAAAGTTTTTTATGATGGATGCGGAATCAAATCGGGCTTGGCTGTAGAAACGAGTCGTGTTTGTAGCTCCTTAAAAAAGGAATAAATATGCAACAATTTGAAGTAAGATTTATATATGAATTTTTTTATTAATATGGATACTAAGATAACACAAAAAAAAAATCGCTGGTCGCATGAGAGCCTAAACAGTCAATTTCTCAATTCTCTTAAAAAAGAATTGATAATTTTTATTTAAAAATGTACATTTCCCTTATTCAGAAACATGATATTTATTTATTTATTTAATCAAAACCTCAATTTATTGAAAATATTTATGATGTTAATGAAAAATGCAAGAAAATAAATAAAAATCTAAAGATTTAAAGTTCTAAAAAAATGCAATTAAGAAAAAAAAATGCAATCAAGCTTGATTTTATTTTTCCTAATTTATCTACTTGATTTTATTTTTTATTTTTAAGTATATGAATGTTTCCAATGGAGCCATGTATGTAAAAAAATGATAGATATACTCATATGCAGGTTTGAAATATATTCCTTGATACGTACCTGTGTATGAGAGACCAACTGTCTTGATTGAGATGATGTCAGAAGACACTGAAGAATGGAATACTGGGATCCAATGACTGTCTTGAACCAAGATTCAATATAATATTTTTTTCCTTGGCTTCCTTCTATCATGCCATGCAAGTCCTCAGACATGTGATCTCCATTCATAGAATCTGGTGATAGGCATCCATGAAACTTTTCAATCTTAGGTTCTAACAAGTGCACTTTATCGATGGGCATCCATGATTCTTGGACCTTATCTGAATCTTCTTCTTCTGGGTGTTGTTCATCAATGATAGCTGGTGAATCATTTTGCAATATCTCAACATTGCAAGTGGATTGAGGTGTTTTATTGATGTGGATTCGAAATGGTTATGTAGGTAGTGGCGTGGGAATGGATCTTAGGGGTGTTTGTGTATGTGGTAATGGGAAAGGTTGAATTGAGATTAAATGAGGTAGAAACTGATGTTGTGGTGGAGGTGAATGGTATGGATAACATTAATATTGGTATTGAGGATATTGAGTGAAAGATTGAGTATATGATGGATTTCCTTTATAAGGCTCTTTCCAACCTTGTTTCCAAGATTGGTTTTGAGATTGGGATTGAGATGGCCAAGGTTTCCAAAGCAAAGGTGTTTGCCAATTATGTTGTGCATAACCCTAAAATTGTGCCCAAGGATACTGCATCATATTGGGTTGATGAGGCTGCCATGGTCCTCTTAGAGCTTGATTCACTCCATTATCCTTTTGGTAAACTGCCTTTAACCTTGGTAATGATGGGCAATCTTTAGTAACATGTGATCCTGCACAAATTTTACAAATTTTAATGTTATCAAGTGGACATTCATGCAAAGCATCATTTTCAACTTTTTGCTTGTTTTTCATTCTTAATATCTCAATTTGTTCATTTAAATTACCAAGAATGTTTAACAAATTGTTAAGTTCAGTTTTACTTACCAATCACATTGTCAACTTACTTTCCCTTTTCATAACTAGATTTTGAGGAGATCTTCCATACTTCGCTTTTCCTCTTGACATGTTCTTGCATAGTTCACAAATATCTTGAAAAGATAGTTGATAAACATCTCCTTTTCCCACTAGGTTAAGAAGATCAATCCATTCATCCTTTACAACATTTAGTAGGAGAGTTTTTAATATGTTTGATCCTAAATTATGCATTTTATATCTTTTGATATTATAAGTAATTATGTTCACTAGGTATTCTAGATTTTCATCCTCTTTTTGATTCATCTTAAAGACTTCATTTCTAAGGTCATGGTGTTTGTAATGATTTTTATATTTTTCCAAAAATACTCTTTTCATGTCATCCCATGTCCTTAAATAATTTGTTCCTAAATTCATGAACCATATAAGAGCTTTATCCTTCAATGTTGTTGAAAACAAATTCAATTTTTGAATGTGTAATGAGTAGCCATAAGATCTACAAATGATTTCCAATTCAAAAGAAACGTTTCTGGGTCTTCTGATCTCATACCTTTGAAGTTAGGTAGTACAAATGGAGGGATGTTCTTCATTTGAACATTGAGATCAGTTTCTTGAATGGCAAATCCAAAAGGATCTCCATCCATTTCTTCATCCTCCTTTGTCATCTCTTTTACTTGCAAAAATAAAAATTCGTGATGTGGATGTGTGGCTTTTACTGCACCACGTGATATAGTGGGGGTGGTAGGTGATTGAAGATATTATTATTATTATTATTATTATTATTATTATTATTATTATTATTATTTTAAATGATATGCAGCTAAATGATTTATGCATCTAGAAAAAACTAAAAAATGAATTATAGACTGAAAGCTAGTTCCTATGCACACTTCCCCGGAAACGACGCCAAAATTTTGAGGAAAATTAATTACCTATCATTTAATTGTCAACCCGGGGGTTTTGTAAAACTTGCGAAGCATGCGTGCACTATATATGCTAGAAATTAACTTCCTATTTAGATCAATCTAACTACTAAACCAAATAACGACAAACCAAATTCATATATTCTAATTCAACTATCAATTCAAAAGAAATTATAGTACAATGTGTGGAATTGAAATCTTAATCTATCACACTTGCAGGAATTGAAATCTTGATCTACCACACTTTCAAAAATGAAATTGCATGAAATGAAATCTACTCTAAAGGATCATGTGTGCATTATCAAATCAGGGTCCTATGAAATGAATAATCAAAACCACATGACATAAAATGAAAAGAAAAAAACAATCACTCTTAATTTCTAGATATGAAAGCAAATAAAAACAATCACTCTTAACCTCTCACATGGGAAAAGATATTAAAGAAATAAATCTTAATCTATGAAAGCAATAAATCTTAATCTATGAAAAACAATAAATCTCAATCTATAAAAAACAATAAATCTCAAACATTATAGATGGCCAATCCAAAAGCATGAGGGATGGAAAGTTGAGAGGCTCCAAATACAAGCATAACCAAATCAAAGTGAACATCACTCATGAGCATGGTGTCAAATCCCAATTCTATATTCAAAACATGAGCATTTCCCAAACTTTTCACATGCCTTTCAAAGGATAAGGCTCTCCTATTTATACAAAAACATAAGAAGCTAACTCATTAATGGAGGTCCATTATTCTCTCCCTAGATCCCTAGAAAATATCATAGAGTTACAACTCAAATAGGTAATGATGAGACACATATCCTTTTTGACTTTTATCCAAATCTTCTTCCATGTGTTGAAGATAATTCGAATTTGAGTATTGGAGTCCAAATAAGGGTGCCTTGGAAGCTTCCAAATGACCTACACATGTCATGAAACTCAAGCCACTTTTAAGTATTAGTAAGTATATGTCATTTTTATAAATTTTAACCACTTAATTCACTTATAATACTAGAAATCATTAGCTTTTGGAAAAAACAAATGTAACCCATATAATTATGAAAATGGAGGCTAATGAAAGGTTATATGGTCATGGAGTTGTGACATGTGAGTGAAATGGTGGTGATAAAGGTGAAAGTGGATGATACTTTGAATACATTTTGGAGACTCTACAATTTCATCATTTTTAGGCACATAAATTCTGCCTTTAAACCTAACTAAGTCTTCCTTAGTGAGATGAGATCCTTCATCCTCACCTCTTTTCTGCAACTTTTCCTTCAGTTTCTAGTACACTTCGTCCAATTGTCCAACACTTTTGATTATTTCTTCCAGATCTATTGCATACTAGCTTACCAATGCCATGTGATTTACTTGGATTCTCCTACTCAAGGCATAAACAATGTTGTTTTCTTTTCCTTTTATGTGCTTAATCTCAAAGTCAAACTCGCTAAGCATGACCAACCATTTTATTTCCTAGCATTCAACTTTGGACAAATGTGCTTAATCTCAAAGTCAAACTCGCCAATCATGACCAACCATCTTGCTTGCCTAGAATTCAACTTATGTTTTCCAAACAAATACTTAAGTCCACTATGGTCTAACATGATCATGAACTTCCTACCAAGGAGGTAGTGCCTCCACATTTTCAAAGAATGAACTATAACGGCCAATTCTAAATCATGTGTCACATAATTTTCCTCATGTTTATTCAACTTTCTAGATTCATAACACACTATTTTCCCTTCCTGCATTAAAAATTTATTGATTCCCTCTTTGCATGCATCTGTACACACCACGGAATCCTTATCCAGCTTTGCGATTCTCAGCATTGGTTCAATGGTGATAAATTTATTCAACTACTCAAATCTTTATGAACATTGTGCATTCCATTCAATTTTTTTTGCTTTCCTCTGCAAAGTTGTAATGGAATGAAAAATTTTGGATAAATTCCAAATATATCTCCTATAATATCCTTCCAATCTCATGAATGATCTAATATCATCCGCGCTCATTAGAGTTGGCCACTCCCTTGTGGCTTTGATCTTTTCAGGGTTAACTGATATGCCTTCCTCAAAGACTATGTGCCCTAGATAGTGTATATGTGATTGGAAGAAGTCACACTTGTTGAGATTTGCATAAAGCTTATGTTCTCTCAATAGTTGTAACACAACAACCAAATACTTTTCATTTTCTTCTTTTGTTTTTGAATAGATTAAAATGTAGTTACAAATACTATGACAAACTTATCCAAGTATGGACACAATAATATGTTCATCAAGCACATGAACATGGCTAGGGCATTAGTGAGTCCAAAGGGTACCATTACGAAGTCATAGTGCCCATATCTTCTTCTGAAGGCAGTTTTATGGACATATTCCTCCTTAATTCTCACTTAATGGTAGTATGACCTTAAATCAATTTTGGAGAAAAAAAATGCTCCTCTTAATTGGCCAAAGAAATCATAAATCCATGGTAATGTGCACCTATTGTTAATCGTTACTCTCTTCAGTTGTCTGTAATCAATGTACAATCAAAGGGTTCCATCTTTCTTATTTACAAATAATACTGGTGTGCCCCAAGGGGATATGCTTGGCTTTATGTAACCCTTATTGAGCATCTCCTTCAGCTATAATTTGAGCTCAACCAATTCTAGCATGCTCATTCTATATGGAGTGTTGGATGCTTGTGCCATTACCAACACCTATTTGATAGAGAAATCTATCTCCCTGAGAGGAGGAAATCTAGGAACCTCCACTAGAAAAACATCTGCATATTGTTACAAAACATGGTATTTTTGAACTAATTCAACCTCCTTGTCATTTGATCCTCTACCAGCTTCCTTGCTCTAGAAAAACTGCACTACAAACAACATGCATATTTTCCTACTGTTGTGTTTGGCTTGCATAGCAGTGATCTACCGCACTGATATGGTTTTCCTCTTGCCTGGCAACACTCTTTTTATTCCTTGCTTCTCCAAGCATTCTATTACTTTCTCATAGTAATCTACCTTGGTCGAGTGTAGGTACAACCAATCCATGCCCAATAATAAGTGATACCCACCCAATGGTAACACATTCAAGTGGGATATCGTGGCCATCCTGTTAGCTCTGCTATAAGACGAAGTTTTTCTAAGGAAAAAACAGGCTTGGCCATGTGTTATGCTCAGAAAGGAGCCTGCAGCAGTCCATTTCCTCCTCCTCCTTCATTTTTCCTACACTCTTATAACTCCCGCTACCTCTGTTTTCCTCCAATTTACCTCTAAAACACTGTGAAAGTCTATGTTCTTTCGGCCCCCAAGCGCTAAGTTTGAATCGTCATGTAACCACAATCACCTGACCGTGTGCTTTTCCCTGCCACCACAACCTTTTTCCCGCGCGCTAAACCTCATTTATCTCCCCGTCGTCTGATCATTTTCCGCACAATCTGACGGCATTCACTCCTCTCGATGTCGTAACTTAACCACATGTTAACCAGTGGGGAAAGTGGTTTCGGCCCTGTCCCATCTACCACGCGTCACCCACTGATTGCGATCGCTACCTCACGTACGATTACCACTGCCTCCGAAAAGCGGTGCGGGGAATATTGCTTACCACCCTTGTCCTTTCTCCCACACATTATCTCCCATGCATCTTTTGGCCTGATCGTCATCAGATCTGTCTGCCCACGATCCGATGGCCCACGTTGGTTTGATCTTGTTTGTTCCCGCTGATAGATCTTCGCCGTCCATCCATGTGATCTAACGGCTGATATTGATTCCCATCGTGCCCATGCATCCACCATGCAGTCTTCGTGTCCCCGACTTGTACCATGTTCCTGAAGGAAGGAGGCCAGAATCCAGTACCTTGCGCCATTACTCCTCAGCAACTGCGTCCAAGAGTAGCATGGCCGAGAGAGAAAGGACAATCCTCGAGTAGTTAAATGCCTTCAGCAGTTATGGAAATTTATTCATATAACACTCCACCTGCTCGAAGAGTACAACAAAGTACCAGAGAATGTCAAATTCATTCATTGAAGTAGCAAATCGTAGCAGAGTCCCATTTTAGATAGTTAATGTGGTTTGTGGTCCATTATGACCCCTCCTCGTATAGTATAGCAAAGCATTTTTTGTAATCAGCCTCTATATATACCCAGAACACAGATGTGATGAGGGTTGATGGTTGTTTTTTTGATGTAAGGTTCAACTTCTAGAGACTATAGCTATTGTGATACCTGCAGCGTCTGATCTTCATTTTCAGCTAATACAAGCTTCTTTTGCTGTTAATTGCTCACTTTGCATTTCTACTCTGTTCTAGGCTATGCCTGTTATGCATTTTTCATGTGCTCTTGATGTTTAGCATTAGAGGGGTTGTCATCCCACCTCTGTGTTGAAGTCTAGTATGTATCATTGAATGTGTTATGCAGGTTTCTGTTCACTTAATGCCAGAGAGCTGTCATCCTGTCTATGCATTAGGACATAGATTTGCAGACTTCTTTACTGGTTTCAGCTGGCCATCACATGGTATTGTGCATCTGCTAGTGTGGTCAGTATTCTCCATGTTCACTTAATCCTTGAACGGTGAGTAATTGGTGGTCTAAAGCCTTGTAGTTTTGGGGTGCTTCACCCATGTCTGGGGTTAAGCGTAGTAGAAGTGGTTATCTGGCTTGAATATGCATCATTCCTTCCATTCATCCATTTCCAACATTTTGTTGAGTTTGTAATGTTCCCGAGCATCTCTGAGATACAACCTAGGAGAGTTTCTTGGGGTGATAACATTAATTGGCACCGTTGCCGAGGAGAGGAGATTGAAGCTCAGCTTCCCTGGGAGAACGATACAGTTCCAGGCTTTGATGATAGACAAGGTTTGGACACATATTCTGTTTGCAATCATCTATCTGGCGACTCCACTGGAGGAAGACCAACCTTTGGCGACTCCACATTACAGTTCTGGCTCAATTTGTGAGGCATACTCAAAGAAATCCTCAGAAGTCACCAGCTAAGCCAGTGCCTGAACCTGAGAAGATCATTAAGCCGAAGAAAACATCACAGAAAGGAGAATCAGGATCAGGTAAGCCTAAGAAATCTTATGCATCTTTGAAAGATAAGGTTATAGCTGAAGATATATAGTTTGAAGATTTAGAGCCCAGCACTGTTAGTAAGGAAATTCCTTCAGAGATTCATACAACTCCTTGTTCAGTTAGTTCCCCTTTGAATCTCAGTCCAAAGAAAGCTTCCCATATAGTCCATAGCATCCCTTTGTCTCTGTCATCCATTTCATTGTTTCAAACTACTCAATCTGTCAGTGTCCTTCCACATACCCTAGTCATGGCAGGACAGCAAGCACCTACGAAGATGGAAATAATTGTAGCTGCCGGGTATGGACCTCTGGTCTTGCCCGTTCCTTTGAATTCCATGCCTGCTGGAGAATATCAGAAATATATGCCTAAGTTCACTGTCACAGAGGGAGTAACAGCTGAAGAACACCTTAAGGCTTTTTATAGTTATGCTGATAACTTAGATATAAGTGAAAATGTTGTGTGGATGAGAGTTTTTGTTTAGAGCCTTGATGGTGAGGCTAGGAAGTGGTTCAGGGATTTTCCCCATGGATCCATTGCTGATATTGAAGCCTTAGATGAAGCATTTCTAAAGCAATGGGGAGATAGAAAGGATTTTCTATATTACCATACAGAGTTTGGAAACTTAAAGAGGGATAATGGGGAATCTTTGCCTGATTTTAATAAAATATTTAACCGTATGTATAGTAAGATACTAGCTGAGGTAAAGCCTACCCCCACTTCTACCAAACTCACTTATGCCAATGATTTTGACTCTGATTTCTGCCTGTTATTGAGAGAAAGAAGATGTGCCACTCTAGCTGACATGCAGGATGCAGCACTAGAGGTGGAATCTAATATTATGGCTGCAGAAAAACTAAAGAGTCATGCTGATAGAAGGAGGCAGAGAGGTGAGGCTTCTTCTTCCTCTACTTCATCTTCAGAACCCAAATTAGACAAAATGACTAAGATGATAGAGTCATTGGCTGCTGAAATATATAAGCTGAAGGTTGAGCAGAATTCAGGAAAGACAAGGCAGCATAACACATTTGCTCCAAGAAATCCCAATCCATTTAGAAGAGAAAATGAATAGTCACAAATAATTTAGAGGGGAAAAGAACTAAATGAAGAACAAAAGGTTAAAGCTCCTTTCCAAAATGTGGTCATGGAGGAGGAACAGTTTGAAGATAAGGATGAAATTCATTGCATGGAAGATAAAGGTAGTGCTGCCTTTTTGACCTTGGCTGCATATGAAGAATCTTTGCTGCAGGAACAAGACAGTCAAAGGTGGGACAGAGAGGTTGTTCTACAGACTAGCGAACAACAAAGATATAATCTAAGGTCAAATGCAAAAAGTGTCAAAGACAATCCTGACCAAAGAGCTATTGTCCAAACAGAGGCAAAGAATATCAAACAGAGAAGACCAACAGCTGACCCAGTCATCCTCAAAGCTCCAGTTCAAGAGGTAAGAGGTTCTGACAAGCTACCTTCCTCTTTTAGTTTAGAGTCAGAAGTCCAGAAATTAAAAATATTTGTGCCTCTGGTAGAGTTGGTAAAGAGTGAAGTATTTAGAAAGCCTATCCTTGAAGCTCTTGAGCTGGAAACCACACAAACCTCCACTGACTCTGTCAATTTGCAAGATGACAAGCCTACCGTTGTGCTTAGCCTTTAGCAAGTTCGGCATAATTTGGAATGAACCTCCTTAGAAAGTTTGCTTTCCCTTGGAGTTTCTGAATCTGAAGCAAATTTGAAGGTGGAGGCAAATTTATGATTGCCTGGACCTTACATGGGTCGAGACGAATCCCATCCTTGGAGACTACAAAGAAAAGTAAACAACCAGAACTGACGCAAAATACACATTTGTGTGGATTGAGTCGTATCTTGTAGTGTCGGCAACTTAGAAATATCGCTCTTAAATGCTGTGGATGATCAGTCCTCTTTCGCGAATGAGCCGGAAGGTCGTCGACGTATGGTTGAACGATGTTTTTGATGTCATGGAAGGCATAATTCATTTCCCTCTGAAACGTCACCCCTGCGTTCTTTAAACCAAAGGGTAATTTTCGATATGCGAATGTGCCCCATGGACAAATAAATGCAGTCTTTGACTGGTCCTGTGGGCGGATATTTATTTGATTATACCCGGAGAATCCATCCATGAATGAAAAGATTTCGCATCCGGCGCATTCATCAATTATTTGGTCGATGAAGGGTGTAGGGTAGTTGTCTTTTGGACAAGCTTGATTTACATCCCTATAATCGACACACACTCTAATTGTCCCTTGTTTTTTCATAACAGGGACAATGTTCGATACCCAATCGGTTAGAGGAACTGGGTAGATGAAACCAGCATGGAGAAGTTTTTCAACTTCTGCCTTAATGGCAGCGGCTTTCTTGGGGTGCACCTGCCTTAGCCGTTGTCGTACTGGTTTGACATCCGGATACATCTTAATTTCATGTTCAACGATACTCGAGTCAATGCCTGGCATTTCACTATATGACCAAGCAAAGACATCTCTGAATTCACAAAAAAGAGCGTTATATATTTCCAATTCTGAAGGAGAACAACATTTGCCAACATAAATATTCTCTACATCATTTGTTTTGGCCGAGATATTTATGGCTATAGTCTCTTCAATGTTGGACAAGTTTCGCTCGAAATCCACCGTATTTACAGTATTTGATAGAAAATCAAAGACTGAAGGATGATAAAGGTCATTTTGAGTATCTTCTCCACAATCTGGAAGAAGAGAACGATGGTGGGAATCATTCCATGGTGCCCCTTCAATCACCATTGATTGGATAATTCCTTCGTCGGTGACATGCACTCGCGACCAAGGATCTGAAGGAGTACCATATTCTCTAGACCTATCTATGCAAACGCTTGATGAGCGTTGATTTGGGTTTGCCTCCCATGCTAGAAACATTAATTGTTATAATATTTCCATTGGGCTTAGGGGCAAAACCACTGCATGATCCATGTCGATATCGTTTTATGAGATCTTTGTGGAAGATATCATGTTGCAGGTTCCTATCATTGCTACTTCCGCCAGATTGATTGGAGGTGGAAGAGTGAAATTTCCCAATAGTATAGAATCTTTTAGTAGGCCTACTTCGATATTCTGAAGCGAATGGGGGTTTCCATGGATCATGGGAATGCTTCCAGTAACTTGAGAACCATTGGGGAGGAAGTTTTGTTGATCGACGATTGTAATCCCTCCTTGAAAGGGAAATGCAATCTTTCTAAAATAGGTCGACACAACAGCTGCCATGGCATATATCCATGGTCTTCCTAGTAGGATGTTGTAATCAAGATTCCCATCGATGAATTCAACATCTATTTCTACCGTTTTCCCTCCTAGTTCAACTTTCAAGTTATTTAGGATACCATATGGGGTATATGTCCTTCCGTCGAATGCTTTTAATGTCGTCGAAGACTGCGACAAGGTTGGAGATCCTAAAGTTTTCCAGCAACTCATCGACATAATGCATGTAGATGCCCCCTCATCAATAATTGTTCGATGAACAGTTTTGTTGAGGGCTTTCACTTGAACAAGGAAAGCTAGTTGAGCCGATAACTGAGGATCGTATCCTTTGTGGTCGAAGGATACAATATTGGAATCCTTTGAATCAATCCCACCAATTGTCGATAATAAAGCCTGCCTTTGGGATGGGCAATTTTGTAGTACTTCAAGAGTCGACATAGCGGATGGCGATTGGGCCAAATCTTCCACTATGTTATAATGTTGTGCCGCTCTAGCGCGGGGATTAAATGTCGACTTGTGTACTACTCCCTTTGGCAGTTTTATCGTCAATTCAGGGATGGTGGGTGGCACAACTTCTGTCAAAGTTGTTGTCGAACTACTTGGTTGATCTTTATCTTTGTTGTTCCCCAGTGGAGTCGCCATTTTGTTATCGGGAAAAGTGTCTATTTAGAACTACTCTATCCCACTAAGGTGTGATAGCTACCTTAGAAACAAACAGAGAAAAACTACTTTTGTATTTCCTTTATGAACTATAAACAAAGAGGAATATGAAGAACCAACTTGTGTCTTGCACTAGTCCTTTGATCCAATCTCTCTCCTCTTTGACAGTTTCCAGCTACCTGCTCCCTTACTTGCCTAGCTTCACCAAGTACCTGTAAGATCACAGAAGAAGGAAACTATACAAAGACATGGATTTATATTCATAAATAACTTAGGATCAGATTTAAGTTAACCATACAAATGTAACAAGCATCAATGATACAAAATCATGGAGAAGAAACTCAAATAGTTTTTATTGATATACAAGAAGATCCAGGAGGAGTTACAACCGATGATTCCTGACCCAGCATCAACCTCCCAGCAAAGAAGTCCCTTCTTCACCCCCAACAAAGAATAGATCACCCAATTCTCTGATATGTATCTCAAAACCAACAGCAATTCCTTACAATGTGAAAAATTCCAGCCTCTGGATCTCTGGGATGAGGGATCCATATATAGATGTATGCAAGGAGGATGAGTCAGCTTATGATTTGATTAGTGGCTTCTCTTTGTCAGTTCTTGCTTCCAATTGGAGACTGAAAGCTTCTTACTCATCCTTGGTCGAATTCAGTGAGGCAAGTGTCATTGGAGAAGATTCTGGAAGCTTCCATTGTCTCTCCACCTCGCGGAATGACACTTCCATTTGTCATTTCCCGCTCAACGCACCCTGGTAGTGCATTTAGGTGCATTGCAACGCACCTAGCTAGTGGACTTAGGTGCTATGCAACGCACTTAGCTAGTGGAGCAACTGAAATGATCCTGTTTTGACTTATTCTGAGCAGTTTCTAGTGGAGAAATTCTGGGAGAAGCTGTAATTTGTTGACCTTGTTTCTTTAGGGGTTGGAACAACACTTTTAGGGACTTAGGAGCCCTTGGTTTATGGACATTTCATGCTTAGAGCTGTAAGGCACAAAAATGTCTATAACAGGGAGGCTTTAATGAATCCTCCATCATCTAATGCGAGTATGAAATGATGATTTTGGAAGGAATATGAATGAAAAAATTTGCAGTGGTTTAAGGTTTATTTAATGGAAAGGAAAATGACAAGAGGGTAAACAAGCGAATGGAAAGAAAAATGACAAATCAACATGTAAGCGAGCTGAATGTCTCTATTAATGGGTTAATGAATGGAAATTATGGAAAATGTGAATGGAAAATGTGAAGGAAACATGCGACTCTTTGCAAGGAAAATGGTGATGACAATGCTTAGTGAAAATGCTTGGATAGCTTGTGAGTTTGGAGAGGAAAAATGATGGCATTTATGGATGATAGAAATGGATTCAATTGGTTTATGTTTCTTGAAATTGGTCGTAGAAAACCAATCATGCATAAATTGGCCTCCTTTAATTCTTCAATTTTCCTAGAACTTGAAAATAAACATGGCACTAACATTGCAATAAAACGTAAGTGTGTTCAAAGAGAAGTGATCAATTTATTTTTGATACATACGAAAAATTTGCATAATTAACAAGTTCATGACATGTCTTCATTTCAAATGGTTAGTCCAATTTCATAATTGTGATAATAAATCCAATTTACAAAAGAAAACAATTTCCTCAATTTATGTTTGAATCATAGAATTTCATAAAGATAAAGAAATATTGTTTGCGAATGTTTAATGATTCCTGCAAAAGAATCCTCAATAAAAAAATTCATCAATTGATCTTTCTGATAAAACGCCTTCATAGTTCTTCTTCTTTCCTGCATCGTGCTTGAAAACATCATCATTAGACAAAACCAATAAATTTTTATCATGATTTTCTAATTAGAATGCATTGTTGACAAATAGATCATTGAGTTAAATGCATAGCTGCAGAATTGTGTAGTTTCTCTAGCTAAAATCCTGAATAGACAATTAAGTAACACAGATATGCATTTTTTTTTGTTACGAACAGATAACCAGTCCAATCTTCAAATTGATCAATACCTCTTCCAAAAAAATTAGCAAATAGATTTTTTTTTCTTTATTATTATTATTATTATTATTATTATTATTATTATTATATATATATATATATATATATATATATATATATATATATATATATATATATATATATATATATATATATATATATATATATATATATATATATATATATATATATATTTATATTATTTCTTTCTTCGATAGGTGTGTTTGAGTGGACCATCACAACAATATTTTCTATATTTTCTCCATTTCGCATAAAAAAATTTCGACAATTTTTCTCATGGCAATTTTCTTGAAATATACAATCTAAAAAATTAAAGAAATATTCACAAAATGAAATATATACAAAAAAAATCTATATGTACAATCAATATACAAAAATACTTTTTCTTAACTAGTGTGGTTCATCGTCAACTTGTGGTGACGATGAACCACACTGGTTGGTTCAAAACGCATCGACAAATGTTTTTCTTTATGTGATTTACGTCGAAGTTCTACCTATAACATAACATATAAAATATATAAAACACATATATAAACATTACAAAAACATTCTAAAAAAAACTTATAACAAAACACTCTAAAAAACACAATGTAACATATAAAAAAAAAATTGCCATATAAAAACATTTTCATGTGTGAAATCTTGAAGTGAAAACCATTTCATAATCTACCATGAGGTGTGGTTTTTTGGTGAAAATAGTCGCAAATAATTTCAATTGCTACAGACCTCGATGGAAATATGACGATGTTATCAGAAGTTAAACACCGTGTAAATATGTTAGCGAGAACGATCTTGGAGATGCAAAGCTTCTCTTCCATTTACCTTGAGACAACAGTGGAGGTAGGTGTGCATCATTTTCGTCCTTCTCTGAACTGTCCCCTGACTTGCTCATGGCAACAACAAGGGCCAAGGTGCTTTTAAATATCCTAGCGTTGCTATTTCTTGCGGGACGAAAACGATTCCTTTCCTAACTATTGCTATATGCCAGCAAGTTCCTTCGCCTCTTGTTATAAGGATTCTCTAGTTTTGCAAGGTCTTTGCAGAAACAACATCTGACAAACATGAAAAAGATTTTGGTCATGGAATGTAATGATATGTGGGTATAACCAATTTGAATAGATGACCCCAATCACTTCCCTACCATCATCAGAACTATAAACTAAATGCTAACATTGTTGGGGTGGCTTTAACTTGAAAACGTTGAGTGTAGATGTGTGAGGATTGTAGGAGTTGAAACTGCCACAAATTATGTATCCTTGACCATTCATGACAAAATCCTCCACAATTGCCTGCTAGATATAGGGGCCAGCCACAATCCAATGCCTAAAGCTGTCATGGAAGAGTTAGGCCTTGATATCACTAGACCATATCATGATTTATTATTTTTTGATTCAAGGAAAGTGAAATGTCTGGGGTTGATTAAAGACCTGGCCATTACCCTAACTCAGTTGCCCATGAAGAGTATGATGATGGATATTGTGGTAGCATATGTCCCTTCCAAATTTGGCATGCTCTTGTCTAGAGGGTGGATTAAGAGACTAGGTGGGACATTACAAAATGATCTATCTTATGCCACTATCCCAGTTTTTGGAGGAGAAAGCAGGAGATTGTATAGGGAAGCACAATTGGCATACATCATCAGTGATGAGAAGAATCCTACTAATCATCCCATATATGCTATGGACATTGATTTTGGAGTATGTATCCTCCAAATAGAAGAATCCCAGAAGGCCTCAATGTAGATCAGGAAACCAGTAAACCAGGCCAAGAAGGAGCAAGGAAGTTAGGTTTGGGAGATGTTCTTTGATGGAGCATGTTCCAGGGAGATTGCAGGAGCAGGGGTGGTGCTGATATCTCAAGAACAAAGAAGCACACAACTGTCTTTCAAGCTGGCCTTTCAAGTCACCAACAATATAGCAGAGTATGAGGCTCTGATATTGGGTCTTAACGCAACAAAAGAAAAAGGAATTAGGAACATAAAGGTGTTTGGAGATGCTGCTCTGATCATTCAGCAAGTAAATAAAACATTTCAAGCAAAGCACCCAAGGCTGAAAGCATACAGAGATGAGGTATGGAGACTCAAAGATTCCTTTGAAAGTTTCTATATTTCATATATCCCTAGAGCCAGAAATCAACTTGCTGATTCCCTTGCTATGTCTGCTAGTCTGTTTATCCCTCCCATGCCTCCCAGACTAGTTTATGAAGTCCAAATGAAATATAGACCATCCTTGCCTGATAATGTCCAGCATTGGAAAGTTTTTGAAGATGATGATGAAATAAATAGGTTTCTACAAGTCATTGATGAGTTTTCCGAAATTCAAATTGACCAAGAAAATGAAGCCTTGGAAGATTCCAAAATCCCAGCTTAGAAACATAATTGGTAAAGATAGCATTGTCCAGCTTCCCAGCAATCATATTCCTAAGGGTTTAATTCCTCTAGAAAGATTGTTTGACCAGAATGATGTGCCTTACAAGGTTTCCCAAAAAGAAGACCAATCTGCAGTTTGTAAGCATGACATAGGGAGTCCAGGTCAGCCTAGATACATAAATATTTCTTCTCATCTGTTTGCTGATCAATGTTCTGAATACTGCAATCTAATGAAGCAATTTGCTGATGTGTTTGCCTGGGAATATAGTGACCTAAAAACATATGATAAAAAGATTATTCAGCATAAAATCCCTCTGGAGAAAGACACCATACCTTTCAAACAGAAGCTGAGACCAATAAATCCTATGCTTCTTCCTCTGATCGAAAAAGAAATTAAAAAGTTGTTGGCTGCCAAAATCATAGTCGCTTTCAGATATTCAAAATGGGTAGCCAATTTGGTGGTAGTGAGGAAGAAAAGTGGAGAAATCAGATTGTTTGTTGATTTCAGAAACTTAAACAAATGCTCTAAGAAAGACAACTGTCCTCTACTCAATATGGAGCATTTTCTACAAAAAGTATCAAGAGCCAAAGTAATGTCTTTCTTGGATGGATTTTCAGGGTTTAATCAGATTGCTGTGCATCCAGATGACCAAGAGAAGATTGCATTCACCACTCCTTGGGGCACTTTTATATATGCCAAGATTCCTTTTGGATTGATGAATGCTGGAGCTACCTTTCAGAGAGCTATGGATATAGAATTTGTGGGAGAGAAGGATAAGTTTGTCCTTATCTACCTTGATGACATAATAGTATACTCTAGCAGCCATGAAGATCATCTACAACATTTGAAAAAGGTGTTCCTGAAGTGCAGAAGGTTTGGGATTTCAGTCAATCCTAAAAATTCACAGTTTGCTTTAGAAGAAGGCAAGCTGTTAGGAAATGTTGTTTCTGCTGTAGGTGTTCGAATTGACCCAGAAAGAGTAAGAGAAATACAAAATTTGTCTGTCCCGAGATCAAAGAAAGATATCCAGTCCTTTCTGGGAAAAATAAATTTTGTAAGGAGGTTTATACCAGATTTTGCAGAACTGGTGAAGCATGTTACCTCCATGTTGAAGAAAGGGTCAGAGGTCAGATGGACTGATGCAGCAAGAAAATCATTTGAGTCTAGTAAAAAAAGCCATTATGGAAGCTCCCACTCTGAGCAGTCCAGATTACAGCAAGGAGTTCCATATATTTTCATTTGCCTCTTAAGACACCCTTGCAGCGGTGTTATTGCAAGCAGATGAAGAAGGTTCAGAGCATGCAGTGGCATTTTTCAGCAAAAACATAAGGGATGTTGAACTGAGGTATGACATTATTGAAAAACAAGCGTATGCTCTTATCAAATCATTGAAAGCTTTCAGAGTTTACATTCTGCATTCCAAGATAATTGCATATGTACCCTCTGTTGCAATAGAAGATGTCTTGACACAACCTGATGGTGATGGAAGAAGGGCTAAATGAATTGAAAAGTTTATTGAATTTAATATAGAATTAAAGCCCACCAAGCTAGTCAGAGGTCAAGGTCTTGCCAAGTTATTGGCTGAAGAAAATTGCAGATCATTGGATATAGATTTCCTGTGCACAATTGAAGAAATTGGTCAGACAGATGAAGAAGAGGAAACAACTGAACTAGAGAGAAAACAACAAGTGGAAGAAAATCTAGCTTCTTGTGATTGGTATTCTGCAATATTTAAATTCTTGCTGAAGCTAGAAATCCCTCTAGGCCTTACTCAAAGTCAAGTTAGAACTGTCAAGCCATGACAATCTACTCTACTGGAGGGATCCATCTGGAGTGCTTTTAAGGTGTCTGGACAAAGAACAGTCATTAGAAGTCATGCAATAGTTTCATTCCAGCATGTGTGGAGGACACCATTATTGGAAGATTACAGCCCATAATATCCTCACTGCTGGATATTATTGGCCCACCTTATTTTCTTATGTATTTTCATTTGTTAAATCTTGTGATAGGTGCCAAAGATTTGAAGGGAAACAACAGTTGAACTCTCTGTCCCTAAAACCAATACATGCAAAAGGACATTTTCAGCAGTGGGGCTTGGATTTCATTGGAGAAATCAATCCACATTCCAGTGGCCAACATAGATGGATATTAGTAGCCACTTATTATTTTACAAAGTGGAGTGAAGCAATCCCTACCAGAAAGGTTGATCATAGTGTGGTCATGAAGTTTTTAGTTGAAAATATCTTTACCAGATTTGGTTGTCCACATAAATTAGTCACAGACAATGCAACAGCCTTTAGAGCAAAAGAATTGGTGGATATGTGCAATTCAATGGGTATTAAACTTGTTCATTCCACCTCACTAGCCTTAAGGAAATGGTCTAGCAGAATCCTCTAACAAAAGCCTAATAAGGATAATCAAAAAGTTGTTGGAGGACAACAAAAAGAATTGGGATTCTAAGCTCAAGTATGCACTGTGGGCTGATAGAGTGACCATTAAGAAATCCACAGGAAATTCTCCATTCAAGTTGGTATATGGCACTGAAGCTGTATTCCCAATTCAGTTAACTCTCCCTGTGGCAAAGTTCCTGCAACCAGAATAGAATGAGGAAGAAGACATGGCAAAAAGGATCACTGATTTAGCAAAGGTACATCAGATTAGAGAACAACTGGTTGAAAAGGCCACAGCACATCAGAAAAAGATCAAGGATGATTTTGACAGGAAGACAAAGACAGATAATTTTCAGGTTGGAGATTTAGTTCTAAAGTGGGATGCACTGAAAGAGAAAAGAGGCAACCATGGGAAGTTTGATGCTTTCTAGACAGGGCCTTTTATCATTGCTCAAATTCAAGGGAACAATACCTTTATGCTAAAAAGCATGGGAGGAGAAGCAGTTTTTGATGGCCCAGTTAATGGGCGTTTTCTGAAAATTTATGTGATTTAAGGTCTTTTGGCCTTAAAGTTGTAAATATGTTGTTTTATCAGTTTTAGTCAGACTCCATGCCCAATGGAACACTAGGAATTTTGCTAATTTGTTTTCATCGGAAAGGCATTGATCTGCAGGTTCTTGAGACCTCACAAGGAGGATCTCATCCCTAGAAGGAGCCAGTGTTAGCTCTGCTATAAGAAAAAGTTTTTCTAAGGATAGAATAGGCTTGGCCATGTGTTATGCTCAGAAAGGAGCCCACAACAGTCTGTTTCCTCCTCCTCCTTCATTTTTCCTACACTCTTATAACTCTTGTTACCTCTGTTTTCCTCCAATTTACCTCTAAAATGCTGTGAAATTCCATGTTCTTTTGGCCCCCGAGCGCTAAGTCTGAATCGTCATGTAACCACAATCACTTGACCGTGTGATTTCCACGCCACCACAGCCTTTTTCCCATGCACTAAACCTTGTTTATCTCCCTTCCATCTGATCGTTTGCCGCACGATCCAACGACATTCGCTCCTCCCAATGCCATAACTTAACCACACGTTAACCATCGGGGAAAGTGGTTTCGGCCCTGTCCCATCTACCACGCATCGCCCGCTGATTGCAATTGCTACCCTGCGTACGATTACCACCACATCTGAATAGCGGTGTGGGGAATACCGCTTACCACCCTTGTCCTCTCTCTCGCGCATTATCTCCCATGCATCTTTCGCACCCGATCGCTGTCGAATCTATCCACATGCGATCCGATGGCCCACGTTGGTTTGATCTTGTTTGTTCCCGCTTCTCTCCCACCGATACATCTCCGTCATTTATCCATGTGATCTAACGGCTGATATTGACTCCCATCGTGCCCATGCATCCGCCATGTAGTCTTCGTGTCCCCGACTTGTACCATGTTCCTAAAGGAAGAAGGAGGCCAAAATTCAGTACTCTACGCCATTACTCCTCAGCAATCACATTCAATAGAAACATGGCCGAGAGAGAAAGGACAATCGACGAGCAGTTAAACGCCTTCAGCAGTTATGGAAATTTATTCATACAACACTCCACCTACTCGAGGATTACAACAAAGTACCATAGAATGTCAAATTCATTCATTGAAGTAGCAGATCGTAGCAGAGGCCCATTTTATATAGTTAATGTGGTTGGTGGTCCATTATGACCCCTCCTCGTATAGGATAGTAGAGTATTTTTTGTCATCAACCTCTATATATACCCAGAACACAAATGTGATGAGGGTTGATGGTTGTTGTTTTGATGTAATTTCAACTTCTGAAGATTGTAACTATTGTGATACCTGTAGCGTCTGGTCTTCATTTTCAGCTAATACAAGCTTCGTTAATTGCTTACTTTCCATTTCTACTTTGTTCTAGGCTATGCTTGTTATGCATTTTTCATGTGCTCTTGATGTTTAGCATTATAGGGGCTATCATCCCACCTCTGTGTTGAAGTCTAGTATGTATCATTGAATGTGTTATGCAGGTTTTTGTTCACTTAATGCCAGAGAGCTGTCATCCTGTCTGTGCATTAGGAAATAGATTTGCAGACCTCTTTACTGGTTGCAGCCGGCCATCACATGGTCTTGTGCATCTGCTAGTGTGGTCAGTATTCTCCATGTTCACTTAATCCTCGAACTTTCAGTAATTGGTCGTCTAAAGCCTTGTAGTCTGGGGGTGCTTCACCCATGTCTGGGGTTAAGCATATTAGAAGTGGTTATCTGGTTTGAATATGCATCATTCCTTCATTCATCCATTTCCAACATTTTGTTGAGTTTGTAATGTTCCCGAGCATCTCTGAGATACAACCTAGGAGAGTTTCTTGGGGTGATAACACATCCCATTGAGATCCATTACACATGACCTTACCCAATGGTTGGTTCTTCTCCTTGTGCCTCTTTCCAATTGAACCATCCAAGGTTCTTGGTGCAACTCCTTGTCCAATCCACACTTATCCACAAGTTCTGGATTGATATAACTATAATTGGAACCTATATCAATCAAAATGGAAATGACTTGTTGTTGTAGCTTACCTTCCATCTCAATGATGGATGCTTGGTGATCTGCTTGGGAATTGTCCACTATTGCATAAAATCTAGGCATACTTCAAGCTACTTTGCCCACTATGCTTGATTCTTGAGTGTTGTAGATATTTTGTCCAACATGCTATTGATGTGGGCAATATCTTCTTCTTTGGTCCCCACCATAGGTCCAACACTTGAGTGGTTCTCAAACTTGAAACCTAGGTTGTGTTGTAGCTGGTTGCTACACATTTTTCTTGTTAGCAACAAAGGGATTTTTTTGAAAATTTTATGTCTAATATGTTTGATTTACTTCCCTCATATCTATTTTTTTCTTGGGCCAAATCTTATTATGCCCAGCGTTTCTCTCGGCCTACTATTTGATCCTAATCTTAGATCTATGTTTTTCTTGTTCATAACAGTGTCCTAATTTCTTGATAACATCCTTCAAGGTTTGGGGTTCCAGCAATTCAGTTTTATATTTGAATTCCATTGGAAGTACGTTGATAAACCTTTGAATCTTGGGCTTCTCATCCTTGATATATGGTACGTACCTCAACATTTCCAGAAATTTCGCGACATACTCATCACTGGTTAACTGACCAATTAGGAGTTCATAAAACTCTTTTGTTTTTCTATCATAATACTGCTCAAACAAGTATTTCTCTTTGAAGATCTCTTCAATCTCTTCCCAGGTCATCTCCTGCTCAGTAACAGCTCTAACATTCTTCAAGTCTTCCCACCATATGTCGACTTTCCCTTTCAAAATATACGTGGAAATCCTAGCCTTCATATTCTCAGAATAATCATGTATTCTAAAAAATTTCTTCATTCCCAACAACCATGCTTCTGCATCCTCTTCCTTCTTCATATCCCCATCAAATGTAGGTGACTTCCTTCTTAAAATATTTATGCATATGCTCCTTTTCCTTTCTTATTGAGTGATGGTGATGTCAAGAAAGGTGATGCCTTCAGGAATCTGATTTAGATAGTCTACTGGAGTACTGCACCTATGCATTGGTCCCTCTTCTTGGAGTGCTCAAACATTCACCTCTTGGCATAGTGTCCTCACTTCCTTTCATGTGCCCTTTCCTGGACCTACCATCATATGCTCCATTTGTGTTTTCATTTGTTTGTTGAAGTATTTTTATGTCTCTATGACTCGCCCTCCTCTCAGATTGCCTTTGCCTCTGCCAATCCGAGAGACTTTGTAGGATGAATGTGTTGATCTTTTCTTGCCTTTCTTGGGCTCTTACCAGCCTCTCATTATCAGCCTTAAAGCTTCTCACCTCATCCCTTAGGCTTCTCAAGGTGTTCATCCAGTCTAGGGAATGAATCCCTCCCCCTTGGACAACTAATCTCTCTCCTTCATTAGTTATGAACCCATCACTTCCATGTTGTGATTGATCAGAACTATATTCAACCATTCTGGTCCTCATCACTATGCCTTCTTTTGTTTAATTTTTCTTGTGATGTGTTGTCAATCACACACATTGTTAGACATTTCAAAAAATAGATAACACAAACTCAGGGTCATGATTTACCATTGAGGCTTCTGTTGTGACAAATTGGTCATGCTGGCATGTCAACACACTTATAAATCATATGCATCAATAACTAAATCTCTTTATAATGATAATAAAAAAAACATATCTATGACCTATGACCACCAAAATAAACAACATGACCATGGTATTATTCTCAGACAACTTCCATTAACGTCATATTACCACAAAGTTGGGATCAATAGGTTAATTCAAGTTTTAACATTAAAAAGTTACTTAGTCAAATCCTTTTCTCCTTTTATTTTTATTTTTTATTATTACTTTCACATGAAAAAACCCATCTAGTCCAGCTTTGAACTTGGTCTCTGATACCACTCTGTAAAATACCCACCTAACCTCCTGGAGTAAAGGGTGGGGAGGGGCGTGTGGGGAGGGTCATCATCAACGAATCCAACCCCCCTTGTTCCTTTGGTCATGGAAACGATATTTTGAAGTTCAAACCCCTGATGCTTGGGCGAACTTCTCTTTTTTGTCTTTCCACTTGCGCTCTTTCCTTCTCTTATTGTCCTTTTTTTTATCGCAATTTCCTCCTCTTATTGAGTCATTGGCCGCTTGTCTCTCGTTGCCACGTGATAGTCTGTCATAGGCCTGCCAATAGTTAGTTAAGTGGAAGAGTCGGGGTGCATACGCTGCTTCACTCACCAACACCATCGACGTCCTAACCCCCAACCTTCAACTAAGTTGGGTTCGAACCAGTTTTAGCATAGGGCATACCTCCTTGTGAAAGGCCTGCCCCATAATTTCTGACCTAGTCAGGTTATTACACCGTGCCTTACTACCATGCACCTTTTTTTGATACGTTTCTTGACCTCCGACTAGTCGAGGTCAACCCATTCTTGAGCATAGTGCTTACTTCCTTCCAATGGCCTGACCTCCGACCTATGTTAAATCATGGGGCTTAAATGGTCCTCAGAACTCGTGTACCAACCTGCATGATCCCAGCTGCGAATCCATGGTTGACGCATGTACGGATTATCTCCCATTCTCAGATAAGGCTGGGGTGATCAATATTTATAAGGCAAAGAGTTCCCTTCTTCCTTCTTCTAGGATGACTTGAAATATCGATACATCCCCTCTTGTCACTAGTAGTTCGAATCTAGCTTCTTCAACCAAGACTCCTGTTCATGTGTCCTTTAGCTCTTGAAAAACTTACAGAGCTTGAATATTGTTCTTCCTTGCAATTCTGCCATGGCTTGGTCAAGGAATTTTTGTTCCCCCACCTAGAAATGCCTTAGAAAGGGATCTCTACAATCTCCCTGAGGACAAGCTCTACCATCATGCAAGCTTTCTTGAACCAGTCTTCTCGACCGCGGCCCTGTCTCCAAGGCCTCGTAGACCTCTAGATCCTCTTTAGGATTCTGGTACTCTACTAAGGTTAATCTATATATTTTTACAATGTTACCCCTCCTAAGCTTACGTGATAGCTACATTGAGGGTTTTCTATCACTTGGGCCTTCCCTACCCTCAGGTAAGGAATTCCTCATATGTTGGCACAGGAGCTCCTGCATTTGTTATCTACCATGAGATTGGTGCAAGCTCTAGAGAGGCTTCCACCTCACCTAACACACACAAACAACTCCAGAACCCACGCAGAATATACGAGTCACTTCTTGGCTATTCCATAGCTCCCTGTTCCTCACAGGAAAATCGAAGGAGACACTTTTGAATATCTGAACTGCTTGAAATACGAGGTTGTAGGGAATATAGACAAATCGAAAATACACTTAGAGAAAGATGCAGGGCTTGACTTGCCCCAAGAAATCTCTCCTTGAAATTCACCCATTTCTTGCCTTATGATACAACAACATGTAACTGAATACATCACTTATAAATGGATACCTACTTTTCCCCACAATGGGCTTCTATGTAAATTGTACATAATGAAAGGGTCTCAAAACCCACTATCTTCAAGGATCAATTAAATCTCTCAAGGCTTTGGCTATGGCTTCTAATTTATCATACATTTATTCTATTGGTAATCATGTAATATTCTTATCACAATTAAGAATTTCATTCAGATTCAGGTTCAATTCAACTCTATAGCTTGGAAATCATTATTATGTGGTTTTATTGCACCTAATTTGTATCAAATACTCTCTGGTTTCCCCCAATAAGTGATTAAACACCTTTAATTTCATATTTGACACAAGCACACACACATACACACACAAACATTCAGTATGCACATTAGGAGAATATCGCCTCAAAGCTACACTACAATCATAGACATTAACAACACAAATACAGTCCTTGATTTCATAACAATACAAAAATACCCATGCAAGTGATAAACAAGCTTACGTTAGTATTTATCTCTGAGTTTGTAGGGAAACTGAATCTGGGGCAAGAAATCTCCACCTCAAATAGAAAACTACAAACACTTTAACTTGTAGCTCTTACCCCTGAGCTAGATTCCAGAGTCTCAAGGGGAGAATGCTTGCTTCTCAGACTATGTTCCAACTACCAACTAATCCAGGGACTCTAGAGTAGCTCTTCCTCAATCCCAGTAGCTCATGGGTTCTTTCTTTATTAGCACTAGGAGTCCAGAGATGCCCCACCTCATCCCCAAGTGCATACACAGTGATTCACCCCCTTCTAGGGAGTCCAAAATCCACTATACCAGCATGGAAACTTTCAAAGTCTTTAATAAAGTCTGCCTCTACTTTTGCTTCAGGACGGTCTCCTCCCAAGTTGTTACAAGGATCCAAAGTAGCTATCTCAACCCACAAACTCCATGGGACCCAAGTTTTTAGAGGGTTCCACAGATTTCATCCCAACCCACAGCCTCCAGGGACCCAAGTTTTTAGAGGGTTCCACAGATTTCATCCCAACCCACAGCCTCCAGGGACCCAAGCTATTACAGGGCTCCATAGACCTCGGTCCCAACACACAGTATCCAGGAACCCAAGCTATTATGTGGCTCCATGGATCCTATCTCAACCCATAGCCTCCAGTGACACCAAGATGTTACAGGGCTCCATAGACTAGCACTCAACCCACAACTTCCAGGGACAAATAACCTATCCCCTTCTCTTCTCTTCGCTTCAACACTGCTTGCTAAAAGATTTTATTAGAGGCTGAATCCAGTTCCCCTCTTTGTCTGCCTGCAAATCCAGGTCTCCATTAAAATAAAGTCTTGACTGCTCCCCTATGAGGAATGCCCCCAAGAGCTCCCTTTTTACTTTTTCCATCCCATCTTTCCCGTTGCATCCTTATTGTTCTTTTTTCAACCCTATTAAATTGTATCCTCTTTGCCTGTTACATTTTCTCATGCAAGTATGGGCCTGAGTACTTTCCTTCAACCCATTTAATTTCAGGAACCAATCTCTTTACTCCATACACCAACCAACCTTTAATGGTTGCCCCACAATTCAAGTTTCTTCTTTGCACAAGAAACCATAACATCCCAAGTAACAATTCTCCATCCCTAGCTCTGGAATCCTTCTCCCTTGACTCAGTCTCCTTTTCTCTTATTTCAAACATTGCAAAATATTTACATCATTTTTACAACTGTGGATCATACGAGAACCTTTGGCGAGGTTGTCACAATTAATTATTCTAAAAGGAACTTGCTCTGATACCAATTGTTAGAATAATGATCACACTTAAAGGGAGGGTGAACCAATGTAACAAAAAAATATACAAATTAAACAATTTTACAGTTTGATTGTAACTAGAAATATCACTAGTATAAAATGAGAAATTAGTGACTAGGTTCCTAAAAAAGTTAGTCACCGCAACTTTTCCAAGTGAAATACTACCAAAAATGAGTAATCTTAAGTGACCCAACTGAAAACGACTAACATAAAAGATTAATTTACTCTTGGGTTAAAATATATGACTAGTTAATAGGTAATACAATTAAAAATGACTAACGTGAATGACTAATTTAGTTTAGGAACAAAAACATGACTACCTAACAAGTATTACAATAATATGAATCAATCCTTTGTGTTAGTCACTCTAATTGCATCACTGCAGCAATCTAAACTTACAAGTGATAGGGTATACAAAGGTTGTTATAGATTGACTGAAAGGTTATACCTCCTTAAACACTTCTTTATTGGATCAATGCATGATTAGAGTTTTGGAGATGATTATAATCTTCAGTGTTATATTATTTTATCACATTCATGGGGAATTAAATTTAAAGGCTAACATATTATCCAAAATAGGAATGATCTTACAACTTTGGTCAAATACATTATAAAGAATACCTACTAAAAGAAGTGTAAAAATTAAAAAAGATCAAAGTTAAGTGTAATTTTTTTATCATTTAATTTCAATTATACATTAATTCATTTATATTGAATAATAAAATTTGTCCATATTTTTTTAATTGATTAAAAAATCTAAATTTTAAATAATTCAGAATTTAGAAAATCTAATTGAATATTATATTTAGATTTTAATTATTGACAATTGAGAAAGCCTCATTAAATATTATATGGTATACTTGGGATCTATTTCAAATAAATATAAATATAAATATATAAATATATATATATATATATATATATATATATAAAATACTTGTGTAATTTTTTTTTTATTATATAATTTATTGTCATGCATTAATCTTTATCTTATTTTTTTATTAAAATTTTATATAGTAATAAATTTGTTTGATAAATTTGAATATAAAATAGATTTAAGTTAGTTTAATTTTTTAAAATATACCAGATAAAAATGTAGTTATTTATTTTTTATTTAATTTAATTTCTTGTTATTTAAAATGGAGCAAATTTGTATCTTTTGTTAATGTAAAAATATGTTCATTTGTAACAACTTTCTTTAAATTTGTGTGGTTAAAAATAGAATGGACTTGTACTTTTTTATTTCTTAATACAATTTTATATTTCTTTCTCTTTGTATTACTTTATTTCTTTACCTTGGAGATCACCTCAAATTTTTTATTACAATAAATTAATTGTTTAAATATATCCTTACATTTATTATTAAAAAACAAAAACAACAAATGTAATGAACAAAATAACAATTAAAATTATGGTAGTGGATCATAATTGCGTTCAAGGTGTTCTTTTAGGGGATGGATCCCCATAAACCTTTTTCATATGTCGAATTCCACTCACAACTAACCATGTTTCTTTAACCTGACTAATATTTTACTTCCAGATGTCCACTATGGCAGGCCCTTATTCAACGTGTTAATGTGTTGGCAAGCAAGTTAGGGTTTTTGGGTGGTATTACAAGTGGACGGATTGGATGGAATGGGTTGATAAAATGGTGATCATGACCCCGTAAACCACTAGAAATTGAGTAAGCCAAAAAGCTTCCTCATTTGGCATTGTTGAGGTTTTGGCATCCAGTTTTCTCACGATGATCTAGGGTTTTCTTTATAACTCAACAGCTTTGGTGAGACATTAGCCTTTTATCCCTCCCGAACACATTTTTCGCCATGGATTTTGATAGGTTACCTTGTAATTATTTGTTAGTATCCTTATTACTATAACATTGTTGATGGATTTATTAAATTAGGGACTTTAGCTTTTTGGTTTACCCATTTCCTTTTGGGATTAGGTAGCCATCTTGTATACATCTTGTTTAAAAAAAAAAAATTGTGAATGTAGGTATTTGAAATATTCGAATGGATAATTATTTGGTGTCAGATTTATATTATATTCTATAAATTATTTGTTTGAGGACTTATATGTGTGAATACTTTAGAGAGTCGAAAATTATATTCTGGAAATTATATTTTTCCCATTTTTGTTATTGGTATTTTTTTGTGGAAGAGGGTCTCCTTATTTATTTTTCCCCATGCTTATAATTGATTATAAGGTTTGTAAACCTTGTTATTAGCCTATTTTACTCCATTGAGTCAGTGCATATGGGTATCTATACTGTTGATCCTTTTGCATATGTCTGACCCTTCATTTCCCCTAATATTATCCATCATCGTTTCGATACAGTGACATATAGAGTGATGTTTCCCTAACTTCATATGGATCCCTTTTCATCCTTATGAAGTTAATCACAGACCCACTTTTTTATCCCAACAAAGACGGTGGAGGTTATAGAGTCTCGTGTTCCCTATGAGATTGGATTAGTGGATCACCTTTGTGAGTTGACTTGGGTGCATTATTGGAGAAGCTTCCTAACTTCTCTTGATCCCAAATGCCCAGATACATTATCATTTGGAAGACTCTATGCCTATTTATAATTGTCATTGTAAAGGGCCAGGCTAGTTTTTACAGTGAGTGGGAAAACTAAAGTCGGAGTTCTAGTGTGAAATCTAGACCCTAGGCCATGTGAGCTACATTGCACTTAGAGGAGGTCATGCTGCAAGTTGGAGAAGAGATCTTCAATTTTGGGGTATACTTTCTCGTACTCTGTATTTATTTTTAATAGAAGGATGGTTCCTTCATATATCTGTTATATGTCTTTATGATCTATTTATATATGTTATTTCTGGGCTAATCAGGCCTTATGAAAGGTTTGTGTGCTTGTTTGTTGGTGCATATGTGCATGGATTTTATTGAGATGCCTAAGAGTGGGGTATTTGGGTAGAACCAAGGCTCTTAGCATTGAGCCCAATACCCATCATCAACCTGCAAGGGATCTGGGTAATAGCTTCCAAACCCTCTTTTAAGATTATCATGTATGAACATTATAGATGCATGGAATGTATGCAATCTATTTTTCTAAGTTTTGATCATTGCACATTATAGTACACACACCACTCTAGGCAAGTTCAAGGGAACTTGTTGGTTGAAAAGTAGCTTGCTAGCTCAATTGAAACTCTCCCATAGTAGAACTAGTGACTCCCCTAGGAAGTTAGCCGTGAATCTATTAGATTTCTTCTCCTTATGGCTTATTTGGCTCTTTGTTTCTTTCATTTCCCCCTATGAGTTAATGAAAATTATTGTGGGTTATTTTTTGTCTGATTGACCTTCGATTTAGCTTGATCTCTCTCAAATATCTCCTTTTATTTTTTTCTTATGGGGAAGTCTACATTACCTAATAATAATCAGCAAGATAGCAATAGAAAGAAATAAAAGAATAAATAGAAAAACAAACCTACTTAGGAGAACCAAAAAAACCAACCTAATCAAGGTGGGGGCATGAGCGAATGACATCGAAATATTAAGTTCCCTTGTAAGATTTGTTTGGATGGGCATTTGACTCACGAGTGCCCTCATATGGATGAAGTCTCTATCCTTCATGTACCACCACTAGCTACCTAGTATCTAGTAGTATTGACTCGTCCATTTATCAACCAACCAAAACAAAAAATGGTTGCACAGGCTCCTCAAACCTCCACAAGGTAGAAATAAGGGGGCACATTTTATCCTATTGGACCTAATGCACCTATTGTTATGTGTTAGGAACATGTTCTACGTGAGTGAAATCCTATGATCATCCTGAGTCAAGTTCAACTTCTAATTAGGAACCGACTGCCCCTACTACTTCCGTTGGACCTCTCACATTAGATAAGCTTGTAGAACCAGTATACCTCCCACCTAAGGGTGTTTTCTAGAAGTCAACACACAATCCCAATGTGCGGGCTACGAAGCATTACAATATTGTTCAAGACATTTGTTGGGCATGGAATCCCCCCCAAGGCATGTTTCGGGGCTTAAAGCCCAAGTTTTGACTGAATCTTGTTGTAAAGCTCTGCGAATTGCAGGCACGGGGCACGAAAGTACGATAGAGTTACAAGGTTGTCTGCCCTAGTTTTGTAATGTAATGTTGGCTGGATAGACCCACCCATGGTCCGCGAACCATGGGATTGTATAAACAGAGCAAGGCTCTAAGTTTGAAAGAATATAATGAAGAATAAGGCTAAGCAATTGAGTCGCAGTGTGAAGAGTGTCTTTGGGTCATAGAGTATGAGAAAGCTCTGCAGTTGATTGTGCAGAGGCCTAGTAGTCCGCAACTGAGTGTGTGGACCCCTACAGCTGAGTGCGCAGGGCGAGTCGAGTCTGTAACCATGGAAAGAATCAATAAAGAGAAGTTTGGTTATAATTTTGTGTATCTGTTCTTGGGTTAATGCATGATTGATATAATTTGCAAATATACTATTTATTTACTGCGCGCACCTGTATGAATGTTTTAGGGTGTCAAGTATAACTTAAAGCACTCAAGTAGGCAAATATAATTAACTAACATTGGAATATAAGCAAGGTATTGGGTAATAACGTAGAGCGTGGCACTCAACCCCTAGGTACGGTTGCGCGAAGGCAGTATATCAGGCCGCGAGGAACAGGAAAGTGTGCGAAGCAACCTACGCGAAAGGATGAACTACAGACCAATCGAACTCATCAAACATCTCCAAGGTGCGAAAACCTGGTTCTAGGACCCTCTAATACTACTTCAGGTGAGACCTTAGTCCGCGTTTTACGGACTATTTTTTTCCGAAAGGGCCAGTAGTACTGGGATTTGTCTAGCTAATTAACTTTGAACCTCGGTCAGGGCCCAACAAGCCAACAAATGGTTCTGTGATATCAAATGAGGCCAACAGGCCTTCGGTTAGCACGCTGAAAGGTCTCAGTATCAATCTAGCTGCACTCCCACGAGTGACCCTATATGTGCTGTCGGGTGGGATAACTGTAGAGCTACGAGCTAGGGAGAGCCGCACCCTGCAAGTCCTCACTGAACATAAAATAAATATGTAACAAATGAGCTTGTAGCGCAATGAAGTTGTGTCACAGAATCAACAGTTGGTAGAGGTGATAGACAACACTTGCCAAAGCGTCTCGAAGCTGGCCATCCCAGCAGACATACAAGTAGAGGTTTGGATCCACAGATTAGCAGCAGGTGTCCGCGATGCGAGGGAAGAAATGAAAAAGGTTCAGCTGGAGTTGAACCTTCAGATCACCTAGCCGTGGTTAAAGACATAGCCATCCACCCCCCCAGGAAGTTAGAGAATAGTGCATTAGCGTTATCACAGCGGGACTGGAGGAAATTGGCAGTACAGTGTGAGATTGCACCAGCATGTTGGAAGAATCACTTGAGGTCCTCACAAATATGCAGGAGGACCCCAACATCTAGCGCTTAGAGACAGAGGCGCGAGAACTCCAATAGTAGTATGACAGTGTCTAATGAACTACGTAGACAGTGGTCCTCACTCAGAGGCTTTTGCAGATGCAACAGGCTAAAGAACTAAAGGAACAGGTGGATGCGGCATGACATAAGGAAGCAGTCTTGAAGGCACGCATTCAGCCTCAAATCGACACAACCTTCACCATATTGGTAGAAATTGAAGGAAACCTCGCACACATGTAGGGGATGCACGTACCGATGTAGAGAAGCACTCTCGACATAGAGGTCTTGGAACAACATATGCAACAAATCCATCAAGCAATAGCTAAATGCATTGCTAACCTTGACGCAGTTCAAGAACAGTTGGAGGGACTCCAAGAAAAGATCACCATGCCGATAGAGTGACTCGAGGACAAGTCACGATGTTGGTGTTGGGGGCATATTGGGCATAGAATCCCCCCAAGGCATGTTTTGGGGCTTAAAGCCCAAGTTTTGACCGAATCTTGTTGTAAAGCTCCGTGAATTGTGAGCGCGGGGTGCGAAAGTATGATAGAGTCACAGGGTTGTCCACCCTAGTTTTGTAATGTAATGTCGGCTGGATAGACCTACCCATGGTCCATGGACCATGGGATTATATAAATAGAGAAAGGCTCTAAGTGTAAAGGAAGATAATGAAGAAGAAGTAAGAGCATGAGAAGGCTAAGTGATTGAGTCGTAGGGTGAAGAGTGTCTTTGGGTCACAGAGTAGGAGAAGGTTCTACAGCTAAATGCGCAGAGGCCTCGTAGTTCGCAGCTGAGTGTGCGGACCCCTACAGTTGAGTGCGTAAGGCGAGTCGAGTCTATAACCATGGAAAGAAACAATAAAGTGAAGTTTGGTTATAATTCTGTGTATCTGTTCCTAGGTTGATGCATGATTGATATAATTTGCAAATATACTATTTATTTACTGCTCTCGCCTGTATGAATGTTTTAGGGTGTTAAGTATAACTTAAAGCACTCAAGTAGGCAAAGATAATTAACTAACATTGGAATATAAGCAAGGTATTGGGTAATAATGCAGAGCACAACGCTCAACCCTTGGGTAGGGTTGCGCAAAGGTAGTATATCATGTCGCAAGGAACGGGAAAGTGCGCACAGGGACAAACCGCGGACCAGTCGAACTAATCAAACATCTCCAGGGTGCGGAAACCTAGTTATAGCACCCTCCCATACTACTTCGAGTGAGACGTTAGTCCGCGTTTCGTAGACTGTTGTTAAAAGGGCTAGTAGTACCAGGATTTGTTTGGCTAATTACCTCTGAACCTGGGTCAGGCCCCAACAAGCCAACAAATGGTTCTATAACATCAAATGAAATCAACAAGCCTTCGGTTAGCGCACTGAAAGGTCTCAGTATCAATCTAGTTGCACTCCCATGAGAGACACTATATGTGTTGCAGGATGGGATAAATACAGAGCTGCGAGCTACGGAGAGTCGCGCACTGCAAGTCCTCAGTGAACAAAAAATAAATATGGAACAACTGAGCTTGCAGCGCAACAAAGTGATGTCGCATAATCAAAAGCTGGTACAGGTGATAGACGATGCTTGCCAAAGCATCTTGGGGTTGTCCATCCCTGCAAACATACCAGCAGTGGCGCGGATCCACAAGTTAGCAACAGGGGCCTGTGAGGCGAAGGAAGAAATGACAAAGGTTCAGCTAGAGCTGAACCTTCAGATTGTCGATCTGTAGTTAAAGGTGCAACCATCCACCCCCTAGAAGTTAGAGAATAGCATGTTAGTGCTATCACAGTGGGACTAGAGGAAATTGGCAATACAGTGCGAGACCGTACCAGTATGTTGGAAGAATCAATTGACCTCCTCACAAATCTACAAGAGGACCCCAACATTTGGCACTTAGAGACAAAGGCACGAGAACTATAACAATAGTATGATAGTGTCTGAGGAACTGCGCAGATGGTGGTCCTCACTTAGAGGCTTTCACAGATGCAGCAGGCTAAAGCACTGAAGGAGCAAGTGGACGTGGCATGACATAAGGAAGTAGTCCTGAAGGCACGTGTTTAGCCTTGGATCGACGAGGCCTTCACCATCTTGGTAGAAATCGAAGACAAGCTTGCACACATATAGGGGATGCATGTACTGATGCAAAGAAGCACTACCGACACAGAGGTCTCGGAACAACATATGCAGAAGATCCAGCAAGCAGCAGCTCAGTGCACTGCTAACCTTAACGCAGTTCAAGAATAGTTGGAGGGACTTCATGCAAATATCACTGCGCCGACAAAGTGACTCAAGGGCGAGTCACAATGTTTGTGTTGGGGGCCTGTTGGGCATGGAATCCCCCCAAGGCATGTTTTGGGGCTTAAAGCCCAAGTTTTGACTGAATCTTAATGTAAAGCTCCACGAATTGCGGGCGTGGGGCGGGAAAGGATGATAGACTCATAAGGTTGTTTGTCATAGTTTTGTAATGTAATATCAGCTAGATAGACCTACCCATGGTCCGTTGAACATGGGATTGTATAAATAGAGAAAGGTTCTAAGTGTAAAAGAAGATAACGAAGAAGAAGTAAGAGCATGAGAAGGCTAAGTGATTGAGTCGCAGTGTGAAGAGTGTCTTTGGGTCATAGAGTAGGAGAAGGCTCTGTAGTTGAATGTGCAAAGGCCTAGTAGTCCGCAGCTGAGTGTGTGGACCCTTGCAGCTGAGTGCGTAGGGCGAGTCGAGTTTGTAACCGTGGAAAGAATCAATAAAGAGAATTTTGGTTATAATTTTGCGTATTTGTTCTTGGGTTAATGCATGATTGATATAATTTGCAAATATATTATTTATTTACTGCGTGCACCTGTATGAATGTTTTAGGGTGTTAAGTATAACTTAAACCACTCAAGTAGGCAAAGATAATTAACTAAAATTGGAATATAAGCAAGGTCTTAGGTAATAACGCAGAGCACGACGCTCAGCCCCTGGGTAGGGCTGAGTGAAGGTAGTATATCAGGCCACAAAGAATAGGTAAGTGCACGAAGCAACCTGTGCGCAAGGAAAAACTGCAAACTTATTGAACTCATCAAACATCTCCAGGGTGCAGAAACCTGGTTCTAGCACCCTCCCATACTACTTCGGGTGAAACTTCAGTCTGCGTTCCACGGACTGTTGATGAAACGACCAGTAGTACCAGGATCTTTTTGGCTAATTAACTTTGAACCTGGGTCAAGCCCCAATAAGCCAACAAATGGTTCCATGACATCAAATGAGGCCGACAGACCTTCGGTTAGTGTGCTGAAAGGTCTCGATATAAATCTAGATGCACTCCTGTGAGTGACCCTATATGTGTTGCAGGATGAGATAGCTGCAGAGCTGAGAGCTAGGGAGAGTCTTGTACTACAAGTCCTCAGTGAATAGAAAATAAATATGGAACAACTGAGCTTGTACCCTGACGAAGTGGTGTCATAGAATCAATAGTTGGTACAGGTGATAGATGACACTTTCCAAAGCATCCCGGAGCTGGCCATCCCAACAGACATACTAGCAGAGGCATGGATCCACAAGTTAGCAGCAGGGATCCACGAGGTGAGGGAAGAAATGACAAAGGCTCATCTAGAGATGAACCTTCTGATCACCAAGCTATGATTAAAGGCATAGCCATCCACCCCCCGGAAGTCAGAGAACAACGCGCTAGTGCTATCACAACGGGATTGGAGGAAATTGGTAGTACAGTGCGAGACTACACCAGCATGTTGGAAGAATCACTTGAGGTCCTCATAAATCTGCAGGAGGACCCCAACATCCAATGCTTAGAGACAGAGGCATGAGAATGCCAATAGCAGTATGAAAGTGTTCGAGGAACTGCGTAGACGATGGTCCTCACTCAGAGGCTTGTGCGGATGCAGCAGGCTAAAGAACCGAAGGACCAGGTGGACACGACATGACATAAGGAAGCAATCCTGAAGGTGTGCATTCAGCCTCAGATTGACAAGGCCTTCACCATCTCAGAAGAAATCTAAGGAAACCTCACACACATGCAGGGGATGCACGTACTGATGTAGAGAAGCACTCTTGACATAGAGGTCTCGGAACAACATATGCATCAGATCCAGCAAGCAGCAGCTCAGTACGTTGCTAACCTTGACGTAGTTTGAGAACAGCTGGAGGGACTTTGTGCAAAGATTGCCGCGCCTACAGAGTGACTCGATGGTGAGTCACAATGTTTGTGTTGGGGGCCTGTTGGGCATGGAATCCTCCCAAGGCATGTTTTGGGACTTAAAGCTCAAGTTTTGACTGAATCTTGTTGTAAAGCTCTGCGAATTGCGGGCGCAAGGCGTGAAAGTATGATAGAGTGACAGGGTTGTCTGCCCTAGTTTTGTAATGTAATGTCGGCTGGATAGACCTACCCATGGTCCACAGACCATGGGATTGTATAAATAGAGCAAGGCTCTAATTGTAAAATAAGATAACAAAGAAGAAGTAAGAGCATGAGAAGGCTAAGTGATTGAGTCGTAGTGTGAAGAGTGTCTTTGGGTCATAGAGTATGAGAAGGCTCTGCAGCTGAGTTCGCAGAGGCCTTGTAGTTCGCAGCTAAGTGCGTGGACCCCTGCAACTGAGTGCGTAGGGAGATTTGAGTCTATAACCATGGAAAGAATAAATAAAGAGAAGTTTGGTTATAATTCTGTGTATATGTTCTTGGGTTAATGGATGATTGATATAATTTGCAAATATACTATTTATTTACTGCGCGCACCTGTATGAATGTTTTAGGCTGTTAAGTATAACTTAAAGCACTTAAGTAGGCAAAGATAATTAACTAACATTGGAATATAGGCAAGGTCTTGGGTAATAACGCAGAGCGCGATGCTCAGACCCTGGGTAGGGCTGTGCGCAGGCATTATATCAAGCCGCAAGGAATGGGAAAGTGTGCGAAGAAACCTACGTGAAGGGACAAATTGCAGACCATTCGAACTCATTAGAAATATCTAGGGTGCGGAAACCTAGTTCTAGCACCCTCCCATACTACATCGGTTGAGACCTCAGTCTGCGTTCTGTGGACTGTTGTCGAAAGGGCAAGTAGTACCGGGATTTGTTTGGCTAATTAACTATGAACCTAGGTCAGGCCCCAACAAGCCAACAAATGATTCCATGACATCAAATGAGGCCGACAGGCCTTTGGTTAGTGTGTTGAAAGGTCTCGGTATCAATCTAACTGCACTCTTGTGAGAGAGCGTATATGTGTTGCAGGATGGGATAAATACAAAGCTGCGAGCTAGGGAGAGCTACGCACTGCAAGTCCTCAATGAAGATAAAATAAATATGGAACAACTAAGCTTGCAGTGCAACGAAGTGGTGTCACATGATCAACAGCTGGTACAGGTGATAGAAAATGCTT
This sequence comes from Pinus tabuliformis, assembly GCA_031772625.1. Lineage (NCBI taxonomy): Eukaryota > Viridiplantae > Streptophyta > Pinopsida > Pinales > Pinaceae > Pinus > Pinus tabuliformis. Next base: position 315,266,417 of record CM062815.1, on the reverse strand, counting down.
GCCAAAGCATCCTGGATCTGGCCATCCTAGTAGAAATACCAGTAGAGGCGCGGATCCACAGGTTAGCAGTAGGAGTCTGCGAGGTGAGGGAAGAAATGACAAAGGTTCAGCTAGAGCTAAGCCTTCAGATCGCCGAGCTATGGTTAAAGGCATAGCCATCCACCCCCCTAGTAGTCAGAGAATAGCATGCTACTACTATCACAGCAGGACTAGAGGAAATTGGTAGTACAGTGCGAGACTACACTAGCATGTTGGAAGAATCACTTGAGGTCCTCACAAATCTACAGGAGGACCCAAAAATTGAGCACTTAGAGACAGGGGCGTGAGAACTCCAATAGTAATATGACAGTGCCTAAGGAACTGCATAGAAGGTGGTCCTCACTCAAAGGCTTGCGCAAATGCAGTAGGCTAAAGCATTGAAGGAGCAAGTGGATGCGGAATGACATAAGGAAGCAGTCCTAAAAATGTACGTTCAGCCTCGGATTGACGAGGCCTTCACCATCTCAGTAGAAATCAAAGTCAAGCTCGCACACATGCAAGGGATGCATGCACTGATGCAGAGAAGCACTCCTGACACAGAGGGCTCAGAACAACATATGCAGCAGATCCAGCAATCAGCAGCTCAGTGCACTGCTGAACTTGACGCAGTTCGAGAACAGTTTGAGGGACTCCACACAAAGATCACCGCACTGAATGACTGACTCAAGCACGAGTCACAATGTTTGTGTTGGGGGTCTGTTGGGAATGGAATCCCCCTAAGACATGTTTTGGGGCTTAAAGCCCAAGTTTTGACTGAATCTTCTTGTAAAGCTCTACAAATTGCGGGCGCGAGGTGCGAAAGTATGATAGAGTCACAGGGTTGTCCACCCTAGTTTTGTAATGTAATGTCGGCTAGATAGACCTACCCATGGTCCGTGGACCATGGGATTGTATAAATAGAGAAAGGCTCTAAGTGTAAAAGAATATAACGAAGAAGAAGTAAGAGCATGAGAAGGCTAAGTGGTTGAGTCGCAGTGTGAAGAGTGTCTTTGGGTCATAGAGTAGGAGAAGGCTCTGTTGCTGAGTGCGCAGACCCTTGCAGCTGAGTGCAAAGGGCGAGTCAAGTCTGTAACTGTGGAAAGAATCAATAAAGAGAATTTTGGTTATAATTCTATGTATTTGTTCTTAGGTTAATGCATGATTGATATAATTTGCAAATATACTATTTATTTACTGCACTCACCTGTATGAATGTTTTAGGGTGTTAAGTATAACTTAAAGCACTCAAGTAGGAAAAGATAATTAACTAACATTGGAATATAAGCAAGGTCTTGGGTAATAATAGAGCACGACACTTAGCCCCTGGTTAGTGCTACACGAAGGTAGTATATCAGGCTGCGAGGAACAGAAATTGCACGAAGCAACCTGCGCGCAGGGACAAACTGCAGACCAGTCGAACTCATCATACATCTCCAGGGTGTGGAAACCTAGATCTAGCACCCTCCCATACTACTTCGGGTGAGATGTTAGTCTACATTCCATAGACTATTGCCGAAAGGGCCAGTAGTACCATGATTTGTTTGGCTAATTAACTCTGAACCTAAGTCAGGCCCCAACAAGCCAACAAATGGTTCCATTACATCAAATGAGGCCGACAGGCCTTCCGTTAGTGCACTGAAAGGTCTCGGTATCAATCTAGCTGCACTCCCACGAGAGACCCTATATGTGTTGCAGGATGGGATAACTGCAGAGCTGCGAGCTAGGGAGAGCCGCACACTGCAAGTCCTAAGTGAACAGAAAATAAATATGGATCAACTAAGCATGCAGCATGACGAAGTGGTGTCATAGAATCAACAGCTGATACAGGCGATAGATGATGCTTGCCAAAGTGTCCCGAAGCTGGCCATCCTAGCAGACATACCAGCAAAGGCGTGGATCCATAGGTTAGCAGCAGGGGTCAGCGAGGTGAGGGAAGAAATGACAAAGGTTCAGCTAGAGCTAAACCTTCAAATCACCGAGCTATGGTTAAAGGCACAGCCGTTCACCCCCCCAAAAGTCAGAGAATAGCGCACTAGTGCTATCACAGTAGGATTGGAGGAAATTGGCAGTACAGTGTGAGACTACACCAGCATGTTGAAAGAATCACTTGAGGTCCTCACAAATTTACAGGATGACCCTAACATCTAGCGCTTAGAGACAGAGGCATGAGAACTCCAATAGCAGTATGACAGTGTCTGAGGAACTACGTAGACGGTGGTCCTCACTCAGAGGATTGCGCAGATGCAGCAAGCTAAAGCATTGAAGGAGCAGGTGGACACAGCACGACATAAGGAAGCAGTCCTGAAGGCGTGCATTTAGCCTTGGATCGATGAGGCCTTCACCATCTCGACAGAAATTGAAGGCAAGCTTGTACACATGCAGGGGATGCATGTACTGTTGCAAAGAAGCACTCCCGACACAGAGGGCTCGGAACAGTGTATGCAACAGATCCAACAAGCAGCAGCTCAGTGCGTTGCTGACCTTGACGCAGTTCAAGAACAGTTGGAGGGAGTCTATACAAAGATCACCGCGTTGACAAAGTGACTCAAGGGCGAATCACAATGTTTTTGTTGGGGGCCTGTTGGGCATGGAAACCCCCCAAGGCATGTTTTGGGGCTTAAAGCCCAAGGTTTGACCAAATCTTGTTGTAAAGCTCTGCGAATTACGGGTGCGGGGCGCGAAAGTATGAAAGAGTCACAAGGCTGTCTGCCCTAGTTTTGTAATGTAATGTCGGCTGGATAGACCTACCAATGGTTCGTGGACCATGGGATTGTATAAATAGAGCAAGGCTCTAAGTGTAAAAGAAGATAAAAAAGAAGAAGTAAAAGCATGAGAAGGCTATGTGATTGAGTCACAGTGTGAAGAGTGTCTTTGGGTCATAGAGTAGGAGAAGGCTCTGCAGCTGAGTGCACAAGGTGAGTCGATTCTGTAACCATGGAAAGAATCAATAAAGAGAAGTTTGGTTATACTTTTATGGATGATTGATATAATTTGCAAATATATTTTTTACTTACTGCATGCACCTGTATGAATGTTTGAGGGTGTTAAGTATAACTTAAAGCACTCAAGTAGGCAAAGATAATTAACTAACATTGGAATATAAGAAAGGTCTTGGGTGATAATGTAAAGTGTGGCACTCAGCCCCTCGCTAGGGCTGCACGAAGGTAGTATATCAGGCCGCAAGGAACGGGAAAGTGCTTGAAGCAACCTGCGCACAGGGACAAACCGCGGACCATTTGAACTCATCAGAAATCTGTAGTGTATGAAAACCTAGTTCTAGCACCCTCCCATACTACTTCCGGTGAGACCTTAGTCCACGTTCCGCAGACTGTTGCTGAAAGGGCTAGTAGTACCGAGATTTGTTTGGCCATTAACTCTGAACCTGGATCAGGGCCCAACAACCAACAAATGGTTCTGTGACATCAAATGAGGCCGACAGGCCTTCAGTTAGCACACTAAAAGGTCTCAGTATCAATCTAGCTACACTCCCACGAGAGACCCTATTTGTGTTGCAGGATGGGATAACTGCAGAGCTGTGAGCTAGGGAGAGTCGTGCAGTGCAAGTCCTAAGTGAACATAAAATAAATATGGAACATCTGAGCTTGTAGCATGATGAAGTGGTGTTGTAGAATCAATAGCTAGTACAGGTGATAGACGATGCTTTCCAAAGCGTCCTGGAGTTAGCCATCCCAGTAGGCATACCAGCAGAGGTGTAGATCCACAGGTTAGCAGCAAGGGTCCGTGAGGCAAGGGAAGAAATGACAAAGGTTCAGCCAAAGCTAAACTTTCACATCACCAAGTTGTGGTTAAAGGCACAGTCATCCACCCCCCCGAAAGTCAGAGAACAGTGTGCTAGCACTATCACTGTGGGACTGGAGGAAATTGGTTGTATAGTGCAAGACTACACCAACATGTTGGAAGAATCACTTGAGGTCCTCACAAATCTACAGGAGGACCCCAACATCCAACGCTTAGAGATAGAGGTGTGGGAACTCCAACAACACTATGACAGTGTCTAAGGAACTACACAGATGGTGGTCCTCACATAGAGGCTTACGTGGATGCAGCAGGCTAAAGCACTGAACGAGTAGGTGGACACGACACGACATAATGAAGCAGTCCTGAAGGCATGTGTTCAGCCTCGGATCGTTGAGGCCTTCACCATCTCAAAAGAAATCAAAGGAAACCTCGCACACATGTAGGGGATCCATGTATTGATGCAGAGAAGCACTCCTGACACAGAGATTTGGCAACAGGGTATGCAGCAGATCCAACAAGCAGTAGCTCAGTGCACTTCTGACCTTGACGCAGTTCGAGAACAGTTGGAGGAACTTCGTGCAAAGATCATCACGCCAACAGAGTGACTCAAGGTTTAGTCACGATGTTTGTGTTGGGGGCCTATTGGGCATGGAATCCCCCCAAGGCATGTTTTGGTGCTTAAAACCCAAGTTTTGACCGAATCTTGTTGTAAAGCTCCGCGAATTGAGGGCGGGGGGCACGAAAGTGTGATAGAGTGACAGGGTTGTCCGCCCTAGTTTTGTAATGTAATGTCGGTTGGATAGACCTACCCATGGTCTGTGGACCATGGGATTGTATTAATAGAGCAAGCCTCTAAGTGTAAAAAAAGGTACAAAGAAGTAGTAAGAGCATGAGAAGGCTAAGTGATTGAGTCGCAGTGTGAAGAGTGTCTTTGGGTCATAGAGTAGGAGAAGGCTCTGCAGTTGAGTGTGCAGAGGCCTAGTAGTCCATAGCTGAGTGCACGAACCCCTGCAGCTAAGTGCGCAGAGCGAATCAAGTCTGTAACCGTGGAAAGAATCAATAAAGAGAAGTTTGGTTATAATTCTGTGTATCTGTTCTTGGGTTAATGCATGATTGATATAATTTGCAAATATATTGTTTATTTACTGCACGCACATGTATGAATGTTTTATGTTGTTAAGTATAACTTAAAGCACTCAAGTAGGCAAAGATAATTAACTAACATTGGAATATAAGCAAGGTCTTGGGTAATAACGTAGAGCGCGGTGCTCAGCCCCTGGGTAGGGTTGCGCAAAGGCAGTATATCAGGTTGCGAGGAACGGGAAAGTGTGCTAAGCAACCTGCACGCAGGGACAAACCGTGGACTAGTCGAACTCATCAGACATCTCCACGTTGTGTAAACTTGGTTCTAGCACCCTCCCATACTACTTCGGGTGAGACCTCAGTCCGCATTTCGCGGACTGTTGCCAAAAGGGCCAGTAGTACTGGGATTTGTTTCACTAATTAACTTTGAACCTGGGTCAAGCCCCAACAAGCCAACAACCTTTCCTAAGCACCATGTTCCATGTCTTCCCTAGAGGTTTTACAGAGCTTCCCTTAGTAACACAAAGCCTTGTTGACTACTATTAGAGGGGGGGATCTCTCATATTCTAGTATGATCACCTTTAACATTGGTGCACCTTGATATAGCCTCTCTCATCAAGTTTCCTTTCAGATCTCGATGCCTGTTTTTAATCATTATATATACCGCACTTTCATGGATGAAGGGTCCTCTAGTTGTGTTATGTCAGCATCATGATGGAAATATCTTGGGTTTCCAACACTCACTAAGTCTAGTACCACTCTACAAGCCTTTGATGGGCATAATTGTGTGCCTTATGGGGTTCTTCCAAATTTTTCTATCGAGCAAGGGGGAAAGACTGCCTATATTGATGTTGAAGTTGTATATGCTCCCTTGGATTATAATATGTTACTTGGTTGCAGTTGGTTTTATGCCATGTGTGCTACCATTTCTTCAGTATTTCATGTGCTTCACTTTCCCCATGAGGGAAAGATTTTAATGATAAATTAGTTAGATTATTGCATACCATAAACCAAGACTACTGTTATAGGTTCTTCTATTCCATTAACTAGAGAGAACCATGGAAACTATGAGAGTGTCCTGGCGGGATTGTTTAAAAACTTATCTCTTATTGTTGTTTTTCTTTTACGCCTGCCCAACATTCCTTCATCTTCTATGGTTAATTATATGCACATGATCTCGTCTGTCATTTGTGGACCCCATAGGTCTCCTAACCCTTGTGTTAGTGCCTAGATTTACCTCAGGCTGAAAAGGTAGGATCCAGGGCCGACATCAAACCACGCTCAACCTGGTAGCTAGCCCTATCAGTTCAGGAGAGGGCTCTCTCCGAGTCAATCTCAACAAATAATGATTGATTAGGGCTTGAGATGACTGAAATATCTTCTAATCTTAGGCTCGGTATGAGTGCAAGAGAGTTTGATTGAATAAAAAGATGATTTGTTGGCTCAGATTTAAAGATAGATTTTGGGTGCGGGGATTGAGGCTCAGTCCTACAGAGATCTCAATGGGGCAAGGTAGGCAATCATTTTGGCACTTAAAATTGAGTGAGATGGAAGGAGTAGACAGGTGAGGTGTTGAAGAGGGCAAGAGTAATCATGAATCCTCCCCAAACAGCTGAAAACATCAAATAACTAAAGCAAACTTCAAGTAGAGCACTGCACTTTCAATGGATTCTACTTACACTCTTGTTTGTTTAGTTCAGAAGAAATAAGATAGATAATGGCATACAATCACATAAAAAAATTCACAATTACAAAGAGAATCATTGTACCAAGACACATTGCCACATGAATCCCAAAGAGTGTTGCAAATCCTGGTCTCAATTCCTTAGCCAAAATGAAAATATGAGTGTACAATGAAGCTCAATGCTTTCTCAAGAGTCCAACCTTCTACCAAAATCCAACCCCTACACTATGAAATTCATAAAATATATACATTTTCTCATCCTTGTACTAAGGGATTGAGCTCAATCATTTTCTTCAAAATAGAATCAATTACATTAAACTTGGGGCGAATTTCTAAAAATAGATGTTCAAGATGAACCCATATCTCCTAAACCATAGCACCCGTTATAAAACTGAAAGAGGTTTTTCTAGATAATGTCATTTTGGAGAAAAAAACTCTCAAATTTGGGAAATTTGTTTCCAGTTTCTCGCAATTTGTTCCACAAAATCATCTATAAAACAAAAAATCATTAAAAATTTAAATCTGTGAAAATGAGTTGTAAAGATGCAGTCACATATCCCAATCCATGAAACCTATGAATAAAATAAAAGAGGTTTTTGTTATATGGCTCATTCTTAACAAAAAAATCCTTGGGTTTTGCAAAATTACTTTCCATCTACTGTAAAATGGCCCCGCACTAAAATGAATAAAACAGTAAAAAATATGAAAAATTTTCTTTGTTTTAATATAAGCTCCAAATATCACTATATATCTCCCACATAGTAGCACCTGTGCATAAACTGAAGGAGGTTTCTGTTATTTGGTATGTTGTGAACAAAAGTATCTTTCACTTTTGAAAAATTCCTTACCATTCTTTTAGAAACTGATTTTGAACTAAACTTGTCATTGTGTGCAGCAACTGACCTCAAAACATGCATAACCAAGAATCACTCATTCATTTCGATCATATATTCTAATCTAGAAACTAGTTATGGGAGTGTGATATACCATTGGAAAGATTTTTCCGAGCCTCTTCTGATGGAAACAATTGTGACATGTTTTGTGCTGAACATCATGTGCAAAACATCTAACAAAACCAGACATAGTAAGAGCTCATGTTGATCCCTGGTGACATGCTGCAAAGACTAGAAAAAACACCTTGGGTGGTGTCTTGCTCTATAAATGAATATCCTCATGGTGAGAATATGTTGCCTTTAGTGGAAGTGATTGTCTCCTTGGCAGTCCCATCAGTACCTCCTGATGCTAGTAAAAAAATCCATCCCAATCTGGAATATGTCACAGCCTTGGGTCAAAAGTTCATGTAATAAAAGTTAATAAAGGTAAAATAAGACCACGGGCAAGGGACACTTATTCCAAAATGAATGTTGGGTAAAAAATCCTAGTGGGTGTCCATTTTAGTTGATTATGGCTAAGGGAAATTGGCAAAGGAAATGGCCAATGCTTTGGAAAGGAAAAAAAGTATTTTTGGCACATTATTTATGAAAATAAAGGAAACTAGGAGAAAAGGAAGGTGAAAGGTCACAAGTTGCATGTCGGGAGGAAAATGAAGGAAAATAGAGGAAAATGAAGAAAATAGAGGCTTCAATGATAAAAAGGATTATGAGGGCGAGTTCACTATACTTTTTCAGTTTAGTGTTAGAGTTTGTCTAAAAGAGGAGAAATCACCAAGAGGAGAAATAAAAGAAAGCAAGGAAAAGAAAGGAAAAGCAAGGAAATGAAAGGAAAGGAAAAGAAAAGAAGTTCAAGGAAAGCAAAGGTGGGCAAGGATCAAGAAACTTTAGCGGAAATACTTGCAGGTAACAAATTGCATGTATGATTTCCTAGTTGGTTTTGACATGCATGGAATGTGCATGATGGTATATGGTTCTTTTGTTGTTATTGGCATGGATTTTTCCAGGATTCGACAATGGGTTTTAGTCTAGCCTTTCCCTGTTTGGATAGTCATGGCGTGATGGGATTGTTCTCTATTTGAGATTTGGGTTTTCGAATGGTTTTGAAATCTAGGTGAGGTGGTCTCAGGAAAATTCCCAAAGGCCTAGGAATCCCTTGACCAGTAATAGCGGGATACACGGTAAATCTTGAGCGTGGAGACAGGAAAATTCCTCAAGGATGGTGAAGAAATTATGAGGCATCCAAGCTCGGTTAAGTTTTGTGATCTTGACACTAGTTCAGGTGTGATCACGGTATGGAGAGGGTAGATATGGTTTATCCTATGAGATCCCACATTCATGATTGGAATATGGCATGGGGGTGATTGGCTAAAGAGAGAATTGGATCATCCAGTATATGGTCAGGTGGAACGTGGAAGTACAAAACACAGTTGGCGTTTGCCTATGGTTAATAAAAGATAAGTTTATATTACTTTTGGTAAGGAAATGTATTGGTTATTATGTGGATTTAATGGTCGTGCTATTTTTTGTATTTATTTGGTTATATGTTGGTTATAAGCATGGTTATATGACAAATCTCAATCATGGCTCTATTCATGTTTTTACTTGTAACTAAATGAATAATGGATGCAAGACCTAATTGGTGTTAGTAAACCTAACGAGAGAAGGTAGTGAACCTTCTCTTGAAACCTTATATAAGTTTTAAGTCCCTTATGTCTAGAATTGCATTCATGACCTATAGGTTGCATATCTACCAAGTGTTTGACAAATTGTTAGTCCCGGTTGGGGATGGTTAGGTCAAGTCCTAGATCCAATTTTGGTTTACAAGAATTGTTTTCATGTATTTTATGAGTTCTATAAGTTTCATAGATTTCTGGGTAGAGGCTAAGCCCCAACCCTAGAAAATATCCTTAATTATCACAGTCGCTGACACAACACTTGTAGAAAAAGGCCAAAGCCACATTGATGTAGGCCTATGGGAGTGACTAGGAGCCCATAGTCACATGGAGGCCTTCTCAAGGGAGAGACTGGGGCTATAGGTCAGGGAAAAGGTGAGTTGTCTCAAGGATTAGACACCTAGAGGGGTTGGGTTACTCCTGAGGGTCCTGTTGCACCTGAGGGAAGTCAGTAAGGTCTAGTTGTGTCAATTCCATTTCCTTAAGGTCATATAGGAGATTGAGTCATATCATAGTAACCCCTCATTTCATGTTTACCTTAGGTAAGCCAGTGAAAGTGGGTATATGTGAGAGGAGGCATGTTACAGGGTCGTATCAGAGCATGGTTCGACACTTGGACTAGATGGGAAAGATGCATGTTGCTATGCATGCATTTTCATGGTTAAGGTTTTCATGCATGAGGTCATTGCATGTATTTTATTTCATAATGATGCCATTGGAGGCTAACATTTTCCGAGATAGAGCAGGAGATGCAGATCATTAGAGCAAGGCTGCAACACTAAACTTTGAGGTAAGAAAATATCATCATACAAGTGTTGTATGTTTGGAATGCATATATTTTGGTTAATGGTTTTTATAAGCAATATGGTTGTGTACATGTTTGTCAATCTATAGTTGTTGCGGTTACATGTATGATAATTGTTAATTGATCAATGTGATCATTTGTACCTATGTCGGTTAGTCATGAAGGAAAGTAATTTGTTGTTATATGCATTATGGTCATATGCATGATGGTTATGGTCATTGTACTTAGGATATTGATGTTATATGTATCATTCTAATTTTGATTGGCCTATGTGGTTGGTTAGGGTTATGACATTCAGGTATGAGTCGATATGCTTGTGATATTGTGTCATAATAATCTAGACTGGTTGTGCATAGGTGATTGTTATGCATGAATGGAAATTGTTTATGAGTTTATGATGTGAACATGTGTTACACAGTATTTTGTCATGCCTCCTCCACTTCCCTGTGATATACCCCGAAGTGCCTGAAACATGACCAAAATTTAGTGTAATCATTCATATATGTAGTTCAGATCCTTCCTAACACATCGCTTGGAAAATGCCTTGAGCTTCCCCTGAAGGAAATAGATCTTAAACCCTAATTTGAGAACCATCGCTCTTATGAGGCTTAAGAAAATAATGATCACATGTTGCACTATGCTAGAACTTCGATGGCATCGCTCTGTTTACTTGTATACCTACGATGATCCCAAAAAGACAATTTTCCCAAAGAGGATGAGAAGCTTTGTGATATAGAATCTTCCAGAGTGGCGAGCTGGAGGTTGTTTAGTGTAGATGAGGTTGACTTATCCCAACTTTGCCTCTTGGTCTTATCCCTATGATCTACCTCCTCGAGATGAGGGACTAATCCTATATTTGGAGAGATCCTAACTCCCTTTCCTAGCCTATATATTCATCCTCTCACATTCCCAAATGGTTAGAGGCTGGGTTGGTCTTTTCCTATTTTTACCCTTATGCTAAGATTGTGCATATATGCTACTCATTTGGCTTGGAGAAGGAGTTCTTAGAGAGCTTAGCTTAGACTTGGATATCCATTCAAGGAGAGCCTATCAACGTCAAGGCTTCGTTGTATGCTTCCATTTATTTTCCATTAATATACAACTGCTAGTTCATTTTCCCTAAATGTGCATACTCATGTATCATTTAGCTTAACATTCCTTGATCAGTTAAGTAGGTTACTTTTGAATATGCTATTTGTATTTGTATGCCTTGTTGTGTCTTGATCTCTTATGCAAGTGCATAAATGCTGAGAGCAGCAAGAATGAGTCCGTGACACAAGTGATTCAAGGTCTTCAACAAAGGAGATCGAGATAGCATTAGAACGAGGTAGGCCATCTTCTTCGTCTCTATTTTCAATTGAAACTTAGGAAAGTGTCTAGTAGATTGTCACTTCGGTTGTTAGACCCACTCATTGAGATAAAGGGACCGTCTCTGTCCGTAGAGAGGATTTACCTATACAACAACATGTTAATTATTTACTGTTATGGATATCATGACCTTAATTATGTTTAGGTTGATATGTTGTGGATTTATATTGTGCTAATCTAGATTAAGTGTGCAGGCAAGATAGTCTCCCCTGAGATACATTGAGGTATGAGTTTGATTATGTCATCTATTTGGTGTTTGAGTGTTTGATTATGTCGCCTATTTGTTATGAGTTTTATTATGTCATATACTTGGTGCTTGAATGTTTGATTATGTTGTCTATTTGGTGTTTGAGTGTTTGGTGTCTATTATGTCATCTATTTGTTGTTTGAATGTTTGATTAATCACATGATATTGGTATGTGTCTATGAGATTGAATGAAGAAATGATATTTTATGAAGATGGTTGTAATAACACATTATGTTATGAGATAGCTGATATGTACTTCAGTGTAAGTAGGTGATAGTTGTATAATTATGTGTTATAAATGTTAGTTGATTATGACATGGCTTTTAGTCTTGGTAAAGATTTGTTTTAGATTAATAGATGTGTTTTCTTGATATTTGGAACATATTATTGACATGTGTGAGCATTTGTAGGGAAACATGCTTGGTAATAGCGTGAAAAGGTAACAATTAATTTGTTTATATAAATAAAAATTGGGTGACTTGATAGTACATAATAAGAATCAAATGTAGCAAGGTAAAAGGTAAAAAGGAGGGAACTTAGTGAGAATTACTTTGGCTATGTTTGGAACCACAATTCCAAACGAATGAGTGGTTTACATAACAAGAAGTCTTCTTCACCTTGATTTTTTCTGACACCATGTGGATATATGTTATATTCCTAAACATATACTTGATAGGTAAACAATTGGTTCCAAGTTAGAGTTACTTGAGAGGTGTATGTATTCAGTTACAAGGCAACATCCTTGGCACAACAAGGTAAGATAACTGGTATATTGTTTCATTTTAGTTATACACTGATAGTTATGTGTTAGTATGATACATGTAATTGCATGGCAAAGGGACTGCGATGAAATCTTAAAGAAGGATCAGGTTGGGCTTTCCTTTGGAAGTATTGGAAAGCCATGAGGATTCAGACATGGTGTTTGTTTCTAGTCTTGTGCTTTTTGTATTTTGCGATTGGTTGTGCTTGATTGTGGTTTTGTTTATTTCTAGTGTATGGCCATGCCACTTTTTTTGTGGTGCTATATTGGTATTGGTTTTCATGAGTTTCTTCTTGATTTCTTTTGGTTCTTTCCTTTTATGTTTTGAGGGTCTGGGGAAAGAGGAAAGTTAGTGGAGATGGGGGAGATATGTTTGAATTCCAACAACTAATATAAGACCTAGATTAATCTTGGTGCATGTATAAAGGAAGCTGAAGGAAGAGTATGACAATCGGTTGGATTGGTGGGGTCCATTGGGGTAAATGGACAGTGGCTAGACAGTCATGAGAAAGGTAACAAGAAAGGTAAGGTAAATGGATTTGAGGTGTCAAATTCCTTGGCTATGTTGGGAACTGTTGTTCTCAATGTTTTTCGTGTTGTGCACAAATAAAGGGAGTTCTCTTAAACTAGACCTTATGAAATCTATTAATTATGTGGTGATCATTATTATGCTAATGTGTATTGCAACATGCATATTCATGGTATGGTACAATGTGTATGTATATGTGTTGTGTTGTACACTGGGTGTAGGTGTACGTGTCATGTTGTACATAGGGTGTATGTGTATGTGTTGTGTTGTACACCAAGTGTAGGTCTATGTGTCGTGTTTTAAATCAGGTGTAGGTGTATATGTTGTGTTGTACACTGGGCGTAGGTGTATGTGTGGTGTTTTTCACCGGGTGTAGGTGTATGTTTTTTGTTGTACATTGGGTGTAGATGTATGTGTTGTGGTACACTATGTATTGTAGGTATTATGCAATGTGATGAGCCAGCCAGGTATGGTATTGTCTGGCTCTTTTTGTTGTTATTGAGGGCTGAGGCAGTTTATTCTATAGATTCCATTGTTTCTTAAAGAGAAGGCATTGGGTGCTTGCCAGGTTTGGCAACCAATTCAATGTGTGTAGGGAAAGGATAAAGATCAAAGGCATAAGCGAATAACCATTTGAAAGATAAGTATCAATATTTTGTTTCAGATTTAATTATGCATTTGATCTATGATTATGATTTATGATAGTTTCTTTTTTATCTAACTGGATGTGATATGTTTATACACGATGATTTGATTAGAGGGCTAGTTTGACTTGTTGCGACAGGAAGTAAGAATAATTGCAAGTGTACCTTATTGAAGGGACACTGATGAGGTATGATTTAAATTTATTTCAACTCCTTTTTAGTCTAATCTAAATTATGTGCTTGGTACAGGAAAGAAAGTTAATGCCAAATTTCTAGTTTGGCATGGTTGAAACTGACTACAAGGATTAGCAACAGTGGAAAAAGGAATTGGAACAAGAAACAATATGTTGGTAAAGCATTCGGGAGTAGGGCCATTGTGGGACACTGGTGCCCAATAGTGTCCATTGATTTCCATAAGCATGTTATGACTGGTATGATGGTTTTGAGGCAGGTATATGCTTTGGTTGTTGACCTTATGATGCGAGGAAGCCTTTCCAAGGGATGGATCGCCCGGGATGGTGAGTGACTACATGGAAGGAGGTGACCGAATTACCTAAGGAACTATGTAGCAGAGAATGGAAGGCTAGGGAAAGGATTTTCTTTATTGTTAGCATTGTTATATGGAATAAGATGCACAATGGGAGTGTGCCCTAGAAAAATGAGCCAATAACTGTTCATTGAGAGGACAAGTGGCACATGATTGTAGCTCTAGAAATTGGATGTAGGTTTGACTTTGGCAATGGATTTTGTACTTCATGGGAAGAAGGTAAATCTTTATATTTCTTTGAGGGTGGAGGTGTGAGCCTATGGAATCCCTTGCTGTGGATGCAAGCATAGTATCCTTTTATTGTTGGTTGAGAAAATATGCATATGTATATATGTGTATATTAATGTAAATACTGTATTGAGATGGATTTATAAAGCTCCATAGATAGTATTACGATTTGTTGGTTGAAGTAAACATGCATAAGTATATATGTTTTTCTATTGTAAATACCATAATGAGTTGTGTTATAAATCTCCAATAAGTGGTATGGTTGTTATGTGTCATGTTTGTCATGATGGTTTTCTTTTGAGAAGGTTGTTCATTGTAAATACTACAACAAGCTGGGTTATAAAGCTCCATCAGCAATATGTTTTTGTTTTCAGCAGTTTTTTTGGTTGTAGGTGTCATGGAACACTGAGGATGATGTTCCCCTAAGGGGGAGGGGTCTGTAATAGCCCTGTGTTAAAAGTTCATGTAATAAAATTTAATAAAGGTAAAATAAGACCACAGGCAAGGGACACTTATTCCAAGCTGAATGTTGGGCAAAACATCCTAGTGGGTGTTCATTTTGGTTTATAATGGCTAATGGAAATTGGCAAAGGAAATGGCTAAGGCTTTGGAAAGGCAAAAAGGTATTTTTGGAACATTATTTATGAAAATAAAGGAAATTAGGAGAAAATGAAGGTGAAAGGTAACATGTTGCATGTGAGGAGGAAAATGAAGGAAAATAGAGGAAAATGAAGAAAATAGAGGCATCAATGATAAAAAGGATTCTGAGGATTAGCTCATAGTATTTTTTCAATTTAGTGTTGGAGTTTGTCTAAAATAGGAGAAAGCACCAAGAGGAGAAAGAAAGTAAGCAAGAAAGGAAAGAAAAGGAAAAGCAAGGAATGGAAAAAAAAAGAAGGACAAGGAAAGCAAAGGAAGGAAAGGATAAATTAGCTTCAGTAGGAATACTTGTAGGTAAGAGACTGCATGTATGATTTCCTAGCTAGTTTTGACATGCATGGTATGTGCATGGTTGTATATGGTTCTTTTGCTGTCATTGGCATGGATTTTCTAGGATTTGACAATGGATTTTAGCCTAGCCTTTCCATTTCTGAATAGCCATGGTGTGATGGGATTGTTCTTGGTTTGATCTTTGGGTCGTCAGATGGTTTCGAAATCTAGGGTGTGGTGGTCTCAGGAAAAATCCCAAAGGCCTAGGAATCATTTGGCCAGTAATGGTGGGATACACGGTAAAGCATGAGGGTGGAGACAGGAAAAATCCTCAAGGATGGTGAAGAAATTATGAGGCATCCAAGGTCGATTTGGTTTTTTTATCTTGACATCGGTTTAGGTGTGATCACGGTATGGAGAGGGTGGAGGTGATTTAACCTCTAGATTCTCTTGGTTGTCTTTGGATTGGTTTATTCCATGAGATCCACCATTCATGCATGGAGTATGGCACAGGGGTTATTGGCTGAAGAGAGAATTGGCTCAGCTAGTCTATGGTCAGGTGGAATGTGGAAGTCCCGAAGCCGGTAGGTGTTTTCCTATGGTTAATAAAAGCAAAGTTTCTCTTACTTTTGGTAAGCTAATGTATTGGTTATTTTGTGGCTTTAATGGCCATTCTCTTATTGTTATTTATCTAGTTATAAACACAGTTATATCAAATATCTCAGTCATGCATCTTGACATCTTTTTACTTGTAGCTGAATGAATAATGGATGCAAGACCTAATTGGTGTTAAGAAATTGAATGATAGAAGGTAGTGACCCTTCTTGTTAAACCTCAAATAATTTTTCAATCCCTTATGTCCAAACTTGCATTCATGACCTGTAGGTTGCATATCTACCAAGTGTTTGATAGAATGTCAGTCTCGGTTGGGGGTGGTCAGGTCAAGTTCTGGTTCCAGTTTTGGTTTACAAGCATTGTCTTCATGTCTTGATGATTTTTGGAAGTTTCATAGATTTCTGGGCAGAGGTTAAGCACCAATCGTAGAAAATAGTATTAATTCTCACAGTCACTAGCACAACACTGGCAGAAAAATTGCCACAATTGCACTGATGTAGACCTATGGGAGAAAATGGAAACCCATAGTCACATGGAGGCCTTGGCAAGGGAGAGAATGGGGCTCTAGATCACGGAAAATCTGAGTTGCCTCAGTGATTAGACACCTGGAGGGGTTGGGTTACTCCTGGGGGACCTGTAGTGCCTGAAGGAAGTTAGTAAGGTCTAGTTATGTCAACTCCATTTCCTTAAGGTCATCGAGGAGGTTTATTAATATCATAGTAACCCCTCATATTATTTTTACCTTAGGTAAGCCATTGAAAGTGGGTAGATTTGAGAGGAGGAATGTGACAGAATATGACCAACATCCTTTTCCCACATGGGCCATCACTCTTCCTCTTGCACATGACTCGCTCAATGATGAATCTTCTTATCGAAAAGTCTTCTTGGAGTTCATGGATTCACATGTTCAACTATCCTAGGGAGATTATTCCTCTTGATTCCTCTAGTCTCCCTGAATTAGAAAAGGTAAATATTGGACAACAAAATAATGAATCAACCCAGGGGGAATCTCCTTGGGAATCAATGGAAGTGCCACCCTTAGATCAATTCAAGTCTTATGCTTCTAATACTAAACTCGCCAATGAATTTTCCAACTTATATCCACCTATCAATGAGTATCTTGTTTACCGACATTTATGTCTTATAGTTCTTATCATGGAGCTACACTAGCTCACAATACCACTCATCTTCTATGTCCTCGGGTCATTCCTAATAATGATATGGTTCTAGGTCTCCGGTGGTATCATAAACCTTTAGGAATTGTGTAGTTCAACATTTTATGGCATGACCCCTTCATGGTGTGCAACATGGCACCTCCACTCCTCCATGAGTTCATGTATGGGTATCCTTGGCCTGTTCCTAGAGTGGGCACCCCTTAACGTGACTTATTAGACTGATATGCACATGTACATATTGTACATAGGAGTGTTGATGTTTTCCTATTTTTCTTTGATTGTTTGTTTATGGTTTCCATGAGTAATTTATATCTATTGTATTTCATTGGCAAATGTTAAGGTCCTCATCAATTTATCTAGGCTTTGAAGATGGTGCAAGCCATTACACTCAGAATGTAGCTTCCATCGCTTGGGTTATATTTTCACCCACCAATGAGCTTAGAGTTCAGGGGGGATTTTTCTTCACTTGGTCACCAACAATATGGAAAAATGTAGTAGCATCATTGAGCTCTTAATTGAGGACATTTCCCCTTTGAATCTGCCACTTGGTTGTCCTACTTGACTCCTAGCTTTTAGTATCCTAGCTCAACCATGTATGTTATGTGAGGAATCCTCTATTACTTCGGTAGTATTTAATGGCATGCATCTTGTAATGAAAACTTTGATTACATTGTTTACTCACATATTCCTAGACACTCTAATGTGCTTGTTTATTCACTTGCTAATTATGTATTAGATTGGCATTTGTCATGTTAATATTTTAAATCATGCACATGAATAAAATATTATAAAGTAAACATAATTTGCAAAAAACATTATAGAAGTCATCATCTTTTATTAGATCAACATATAGTTTTACATCCATAACTAGGTACATAGTTCAAAATAGAGCATCTAAGGCCTAGGCTATACTACCTCATACATATGTAGACATAAAAAAACTCTAAAAACACTACTATTCCAAACCAATCATGTTAGTGTTGATGCAAACAAAGCATAACATGAACTATCTGCTATAGTAGGCCATGGTGACAATAGGAGTGCACCCCAATGGTGTGCATTTGTAGGTGTCAAGAAACATCACCCATATGCATAGGCGGTACTCCCAAATTCAATCCCTTGATTTTGTGGGTGAATTCCTGCAATTCATTAGACTCCTCTCTCTCCTCCTCCTCCCCAACTGGTTCATGAGTTATTTGGGCTAGTGTTACTCCTCCTACGAAGTAGTGAATAGTAAGGGGTGCATGCTTTTGCAATTTTTTCATATAGTACAAACCAAAACATTCATAACTCTATACCCATGTTTAAAAAATCCAGAAAACAATGTAACACTCATAAAGAAAAGTAAAAAAAATCTTACCAAGGGTGCTCCACTGTGCCCCAGGGAGTAGGAATAGGTCAGGATATCCTCAAAAATCTACTCCATCATAGGCATACTCATCCAGAACAAATGACACATTCCTTATCTAGCTAAAATATGTGGATGCGAACAAGTTTCCACCATGGAATCCTTCATGCCTTGCCATCAAGATGGTATATCTACTCATTCGAGGCTCCATAAGGTCAAAATCATGATCATAGTATGCCACCACATTCATAACATGGATATGCTCTAGACACCACTATACTCCCATATCCAAAGATCCTCTTTCATCCTCTTCTTGCCTGGGTAAGTTTCTATTTGAGGTGTACTAACAAGCACTCACACCAGTTAAACAAGGTGGGTTCTAGACATCTAATGACTAGGTCCATCTACACTTTTGTTATCATATGGGTAGTGACAGATCCTTATACACGAGTGATAGTTAGAACCATATGTATTAATGTTTGATTCATGATCGTAATGATAGGTATTTTTCCGCTGGTATTTTGTGTGCCAGGCCTATAGAATTGAGCCACATAGGAATCCACACTCTCCTCTAATCTATTTCTCACCCCTAAGGAATACTAGGGCTCCACATCTTGATAACCATATCAAAAAATAAATATACTCCACCTCCACCATCAGTATCTTTGTCCCCAAAAAAAAATACTCATTTTCTGGGTCCCACCAATCAATAAGTAGATGGAGCAGTCAAGCTTGGCCAATCATAGTAGGAAAGCCATAGTCTCTCAAAGCCTACAGAGTTGGAGAAATGGCGATTTCTTTGGTATCATCTACAAAGTGATCCCTTTCCTTCCATTCAATCATGGTGTTCCCTACATCCACAAGGTATATTTCTCATATGGAATCTTTACACGATATAACATGCATAAACCCCAGATTGAAGGGCAACATTTTAACAAAAAAATCAAATTTTCAAACCCCACACTAAATTCACTGGGATTCCATGGCAATAGTGTGATGATGGAAACCATGTGATAATGGAATATATTCACTAACTTCTAGTGGCATCCCCGCAGTGATGTAGTTTTAACAATTTTCAAGCATTTAAACTCCCAAAACACACAACTAGAGGAATACCAAAATAAAATTTAAGGGTTAAGGGTTTTGACGATGAATTACCTAGCTAGATCCTTTGTTGATTTCCCTTTAGAATCTCTTGGAAACACCTTTCCCTCCTTGGAGACAAATTGGGGATCAATCTCTCCTCCTATCTTTTTCTCCACTTCAAGCTTATCACAATGAAAAAGTAGGTATGGCATTTCTTTTATATAACTTTTCGGTATGAAATGATAATATTCCCTTTTTTATTATTTTTAGGGTTTGGGAGTGTTTTAATGTTATCACTTTACTAATGGTTTCTTTTTCAAGAGTATTGGAGGTTTTTATTAGTCTTCTTCTCAATGTTGTTTTCATGGTCCCATTATGACAATGAGCTTTAGGTACACCTCTCTAAAATTACATGTATGGGTAGGTAACATATCGTTGTCTTTGTTGCATTAATGACCATCAGTGCCATCATTGTGCCTTAGGTTTGACCCTGACATGTTGCAAAATTAACCTCTCTCATTTATGAACATCGTAACTTAGTGGTACAACCTACCTGATCATGGATGTCCTAGATTAGAATTGTTGTTTCGTGTTGTTGTCTATGCAATATGGATTTTATTCCTTTTTTAGTATTCCTCTATTTTACTTACCATGAATTAGAATATAAGCCTCATCTACTCCTCTTCGTCACTTTTTGGCCTCACCCTAGGAGAATTCCACACTTTATACCTCATTATCACAACATTTTATCAACCTAATTTTGTATGATGAGCCTT
The DNA here is from genome assembly GCA_031772625.1 of Pinus tabuliformis. Taxonomy (NCBI): domain Eukaryota; kingdom Viridiplantae; phylum Streptophyta; class Pinopsida; order Pinales; family Pinaceae; genus Pinus; species Pinus tabuliformis. The sequence continues at coordinate 315,246,249 of CM062815.1, read as the reverse complement.
GGTTTCATATCGCACCACTACCATACTCTACTTGGCCCATCATTCACTTTCACTTGGTGTTTTACCCTTTCATGGAGGAGTTGTTATGATGAGTGGACTTATTTGCAAACCTCTCTACCTCCATATTATTTGATTGATTCCATCATACCAAAACTAGCTTATACCCTTATACCACTCATTCCTGGAGGAAAAGCTTCCTTTTGGCCTTGTTTTCATGCTTGTTAAAAAATAAAAACCCTGAGCTCCTTTTGCTATATTTTCATGCTCGTTAAATCTATATTAAAATTATAAGTTTTTTTGGTTTTATTTTCATGAATCTTTAAACCTATGAAAATCTTGAGATTCGTTTGCCCATATTTTCATGCTTGTAAAACCTATATGAAAATGCCAAGTTATTTTTGTCTCTTCCTACTCTTTAATTTAAATTGAAAGTCGGTGAGCAATCTCTTTTCTATTCTCAATCTCACTAAACCACAAGAAGGACACGAGTCTATGTTTATCTCTTTTTTGGCCTCGTTAAAACTTACAAAAAGGAACTTATTACGCATACTTGTTTTCTCTTTCGCTCTCATTAAACCATAAAGGAGACTAAAAATATAAAAGGGAAGGAATCATTTATTTTCATTAGTTGTAAAAATGGTAGCGTCAGTCATGTCGCCCTTAAAAATGGCATATGTCTGAGTCATTATGTCACAACTATATTTTAGCTTTCCTAGGAGTCATACCATACATATGAGTCTGTCAAATCCTTCAACTGGTTACTCTCCGAGTCACTATGGAGCATTCTTGAATGGCTTCTGCATTATTTCATGATATCACGTGGTACTCATTAGTCATGCTACCAAGACAGTTTTGTGTCATGTTGTTATGTGTTCAAGTGAATTTTTAGCATGTGTTAGCCATTTGTAGTCCTTGTTGACTTTTTTTTTGTCATCCATCCCTATATCTGTTGTAGTTCAACATTTCATGACTTCATTCATCCATATAATCTCTTAGTTTGTTTTGTGTTGATTGATCAGGGATACATCAAGGCCCTCTTTTGATAAATGTTCTTATTTTGACTTCAACCCATTATCCAAGGAATTTTTCTAAGAACTAATAGTACCTTGTAGCCTGTAACCCTCAATGTCAAGCTTCCTCGTGATCGACAATGGGTTTTCCTCATTAACTCTTGATCAGTCGAATCTATGGGTGTTCAATGCTAGCTCATTTATTTACACATAGTGTATTGTATTAGGTACCTTGGGTTCCCTTTTCATTATTAGTGGTTCCCATCATATTTGTTAACGATACACCTCATTGACCAATAATTACACAATATCTGGTATGCTTGAGATCAACACATCTATTCACGTGTTGTGGATTCATACCATTAGGGTTATGTAGAAGGCCCTGTGTTAGGGACATCTCACTCTTATATGGCACCCTTTTAAGGTTGCGTTGGATTTGTATATCATTCGTGTACTTTTAGGAATACTCTGGGGCACCTTCTCCATAGTCCTATTATTGTATATTGTGACATAGATCCACACTGTAATTGTTGGTGGCTATTATGTTTTTGATGTGTCACATGGATCCATTGTGTATTGTTCATGGCCATGTATTAGCATTTCATCCTATGAATCCACAATGTATGTGTGGCGTCCATGTTCAGTTTCTCTTTGTAACTAAGAATGGATATGTATTCCTTAGGGATGTTATCAGTAGAGTTGAGACTCTAACATTTGGTTTACTCCAATCCACCTTCATAATTTTGGCTTCTTCCTGCCATTTTGAGCTCTGAATATTACTGTAATGCATTTTAGCCATCAATTACTCTTATGACCTTATTGTTGGCTTAGGTTGGGCTGACCCAGGTTCGAATCTTTTAGTGCACACCAACAAAACCCTCAACCACTAGTCCTTTTGACAATGACCTGCAAGCATATCGCAGTCTCACTCGAAGTGATTATGGGAGGATGCAAAGCCAAGTTTCTGCAACTTTGAGGGATGATGCGATGTGGTATTTTTATGTTTTCTGATATTTAACATGCATAGATTACTTCACATTCATACATTAATTCACCACATTACATTCATCACTTAAAACATATCATATAAACCCTTAATCATTACTGCACTGTAATAAAATTCAACTATAATAAAACCGCTACGCTACAACATATATTAAGCAAATAAACACATGAAGACACAAATTTTACTATGGTTCATCCCAATGTGGGACTGCATCCACAATAATTGTTGCTTATAATAGATAATTTGTACAACAAACAGTTATTGGCCTGTGCACTTAGCTATAAGTAGTCCACGCACTGAGCTACGGACTTGGGCCTTTGCGCACTTAGCTTGAAGGCCTTCCCTTCTTGCCCCAAACCACAATTCACATAGATACAACAATTCAACACATGATGTGATTCTTCTAGACTAGGTTGTCCTTTTCTTTATTACTCATCCCTATATATACTATTACATCGAGGGATATGTCATCGAAATACCATAATACATATACTATGGACACTCCTAATACAAGCTACTATGGTCTGAAAACCATTCATCCTATACAAAATAGTATTCTTTTAAAAAAATGGAGGGGCTTTGACCCACTCTAAAGCCCATATACCACGTGGTATATCTACTGTGTGGTTCAATTTGGCACTTCGCTGCTCCATTGTGCGATCTACTTCGCGCTCCACTGCATCCTTTACTTCGCACTCCGCTCCCCAAAATGCAGAGTCTTCATCAAAATCTAGGCAAAGCTGGGCTGTGACCAATACTTATGCATTAGGAAGTATCTTTTATTAGTCTATTTTCCTCCATTGAGTTAGTGCACATGACTATCTATACTGTTGACCCTTTTGCAAATGCCTGATACTTCATTTCACCTAGTTTTATCCATCATTGTTGGGATACATTGATATACAGAGTGATGTTTCCCTAAGTTTTCATGGAGCACTTTTCATCCTAGCGAAGTTCATCCTGGACTCGGAATTTTCTCCCAGAGAAGATGTTGGAGGTTCTAAAGTCTCACGTTCCCTAGGAGATGAAATTAGTGGATCAACTTTGCAATTTGGTTTGGGTTCATTATTGGAGAAGCTTTCTAAATTTTCTCTATCCTAAGCATCCAAATACATTCTCCTTTGGAGGCCTCTGGGCCTATTTATATTTTTCATTCTAAAGGGTCAAGCTAGTTTTTACAGTGAGTGGGAAAACTATATCCAAATTTCTAATCTAAAGTCTTGGCCCTAGATCATGCAAGCTACATTACACTTGGAGGAGGAGGTCATGTTGTAAGTTGGAGGAGACATCTTCATGGTTGGGGTATACTTTCTTCTATTCTCTATTTATGATTAATAGAATGATGGTTCCTTCCTGTACCTTCTATATATCTTTATGATTTGTTTATACTTGTTTCTTTTTGAACTAATCAACCCTCTACAAACAACTTGTGTGCTTGTTTCTTGGTGCATGTGTGTAGGGATTTTAATTTTCAGAGCTAAGAGCGAGATTTTTTTGTATGAGTAATACTCTTGGCATCGAGCCCAATACCCATCATCAACCTCCGAGGGATCTGGGTAATAGATTGGAAACCCTCTTTTAAGAGTATCATGTATGAACATTATAAATGCATGGAATTTATGGAATCTGATTGTCTAAGCTATTGATCATTGCACAGTATAGTACACACACTACTTTGGGAAAGTTCTAAGGAATTTGCTAGGTGAAAAGTAGATTTCTATCTCATGAAGTGAAATTATCCCATAACACACATGTAGGTAGTAATAGACATTCTTTCCTCCAAGTTCCTCTGGAGGCTTACTCATTGTTGAAATTCTTCTACTAATGGTTTCCCTTCCTTCCATAACATAGTAAATTTTTGTATTATTTCTTTCTTTTTTTGTGAGCATTTTATCCTACTTAGGTTTTATGAAATTTAATTTTGTTTTATCCTTTCTTCTTGATTTTGTAGGCTAAGGGTTACTAACTCCATCATTTTCTTAAAATATCGAGGGTTTCCATTACCATTCCTAGATGAAACCAAATCCATCCGGTCATTCCCCTCTTTAACGTCAGGGTTGCAGCCATGCACCAAATTAATCTGAATTAACATAGTGGTCATTTATAACATGCCATTAGTAATGTAAGAATTAGAAATTTCAAAAGAGATTGTGAACTTAGCTACTAAATTGAAAATCTATCTTCTTCATGATCATGCATTTCCATAGGAGAGACTCCCCCTCATCAAGGACGTCAAGTTTATGAGAAAGATGATGATCAATTATGGAAGCAATTCAAAGATCGCGCAGCCCTCAACGAGGCATCTCTCCAGAAAAAGGATAGGGCTCCCTTGATACAACACCTACACAAACTAGGTTTGGAGGTCAATTAATATATGCATTAATTTCCTTATGAGCTTTAGCGACTCTCCCTGTTTTGTTTAATTTCTAATGAAAACATGAACATGAATTGCAACCCTTGGTTCATAATTGAATAATACCCATGATGTGAACTTTTAGTATGATTATCTTCCTACCTTACATTTTTCTCATGTAGTTCCTACACCAGGATTGAGACTGATTTCATTCATTTTATGTTTTTATTTATACCTTTTGAATCGTAAAAATTAGGGGAAAGGAGAATTAGCTAGGTAATAACATGGTTATTTAATGAAATTCAATTTTGTTTGAAATATCCATTTAATCAATGTTTTTATTAGTTGCATTTGTAGCAATCAATTTATGTGAATTTGCGTGGCATTTCCAGTTTAGATTGAAAACATTTATTCATGTGCTAACATAAGTAGTTATCATCAATGCCTTCACCTAATTACATTTTTTTAAATTAAGAACCTGATCACATTTCCATTTCCTAATTGATTTCCTAGCCAATCAATAAAAGAAGTCACTTAGCTAGCTTTGTTAAATCACACATCATCCATAGGACCCCATCTCCAAGTTCAGTGCTAAAAAATTATGGATAAACCTCGTCATTGGAACCATTGCAAGAAATATCATAAATGATAAATTAATGATAGAAAATTCATAAACCATTGGTGTGTACCTACCATGGCACTCTAAAAATGGAGGTACCTAGTAAACATGGAGTTGTTATATTTTAGCCTTCTTGTGCCAACCTAATATTATGTACAAATGTGCCCTAAAGAACACACTGGTTCACTCCACGTAGTGTCTCTGATTTGGAAAAATGTCCCATATCTTATGATATATGGGACAAACAAAAATATTTTGAATGTCGAGCATATTGATACCATGCAAAATTTCTTCACAAAGGATGAAAATCTAAGCTAAATTTTAAACACATAAAAACTTGTACCCTTAGAGCGCCAAATTTTCTACAGTCTGATGATAAATTCAAGACATGAATTTAGTTATTAAACACATAAAAACATATACTTTTGGATTGAAAGAAGACCAACTCAGTCTAATGGGCCATTGATACTCATTTGAATATAGTAATTCGTGTCATTATTGGAAATTTTAAAACTGGTTATGATCATAGGAACCATTTATGATTTATTTTAAATTTAATTTTAATTTTAAATTTAATTTTTGGTCACTAGAGAAATTGGAAACTAAGTCAATCTTATACTCAAATGACATGGGGTCATTTCCAATTGCTGCCACTATAACTTTTAGGTGAAAAATGTCGCTTCCAACATGAGGCCCACAAGTAAACTCAGGGGATTTGAACCTGAAACTTCTTGGAACATAATAGTTCATTTTCATTTTTCATGGCCATCATCAATGGAGTTTTCCATATAGGAGATATATAAAACATTTCTATTATTTGAACAACTTCTATTATTTTTTTCCTTAGAAAAATTGAGTATTTTTTTTCTCAAGAAGAATGAACCTGGGATACATCGAGTAGTGTTTTTCCTAACTAACAAAGCTAAAATCTATTGAAAAAACTTAGCCAACACTATTTAAAAAAAAAAAATTCCATTAAAATTTAGGATGTAGCCATTTGACATCCAGAATCAAAACTAAAACAAAAAGAAGCATCTCAAGATTGCAAAATTCTCCAAAAGCAATCAAAAGACTTAGCAAAACATGAAAGGGAAAACAGATATAGTTGAACTCTCCAAAAGCAATCAAAAGACTTAGCAAAACATGAAAGGGAAAACAGATATAGTTGAACTTTATGCTTCTAAGATGTGAAAAGTTACTATCACATTCCTTATAATTATTATTATTTTAATGTGTTATTTTTATTATTATTTTATTTTAAAGTAAATATGTGATCAAATTTTCCATAATTATTATTATTATATAAAAAAATGATATTGAAAAAAAATGATTTTTTTTTTATAAAACATGTCCATCATGCTTTCCATAGACACTATTTTGTTGATCACATTCATTGGTGCATTTCATGCAACCATTTTGTCTATATATCCATTCAAATGCACATCTTGGCACCCTTGCAGCTCAACATAGGAATGTTTCTATGTTGAGGTTTTTAAATTAATTTAACCATTTTGTAGAAATTTTGGGGTGTTAACTTAAGCTTCCTCTTATTTAAGGTTTTAACTTGATATTTTGTATTGGGCCAATCCTTCCCGAGTTTTATTTCACTTTTCATGTTATTGTTGTTTTCCATGGCTAATGTTAAGCAACTTTATTTTATTATGGTGAATTTTGAAATTACCTCATTTACAACTTTTTTTTTTTTAAAGAACCATTGACTCTATGTATTTGTGAGGTTCATTCTTTTCCATCTTATGGAACATAATTTTTATTGATAGCAAGGAGGAATGGGTGGGTGTTGATACCAATGTTATCTCAGGAGACATGCTAAAATTGCCAAAATTAACTAGAGTTTTTGAAAATAATTGCATATTAGGTTGAGTAATTTTTTGTACAATGTGATTATGATTTCGTATTTACAAGATAAGATATATCATTTATTCATAGTAATCAATTTGTGCATGTCGTTTTTGTAATAGACATAACTTGTATACCAAATAATCATTTTGAAAGATCTCTCTTGTTTTTCCTTCTTCCCCAATTTTTAGTGAAATGGGTACGAATGAGCTCTCTAATTGATCATTTTCATCATCTATATTAAGACCCAGGAATTTACATAATTTTATTCATACTCACATATAGAAGGACCCATTTGTATGCAAAAGTGTATGTTGACAAGTTATAAGGGAAAGTTTATTCAAAATCATTCATCATCTGTTGAAGATGCACAGGGAAAATTTTAAGGTTAGAAAAATATCTTGAAGTTTAAACATTGTTCAATCTCACTAGTACCTAATATGCAAACTATCAAATGTTTATTAATGTATTTGTAAAATTATTCAAATTTATAATGATTTTATATATACTCTCTATATAATGTTGGCGATTTTTTTTAAGGTAAAAATATTTTGTATTGCAATATTTGGGCGAATCCTTTTTATAAAAAACAAATTGGTGAAATTTTTTTTGGAAAAATCATGGAAAATTAGCCCACCGACGAATATTAACCCCTAAAATTTTCCATGAATATGCATGGGAAAAAGGCACATATTAAAATAATTTTATAAGTAGACGTTGATGTGAAAACACAACACCCCCAAATTTTCGCTAAATCACTTTTTAATTTTTCTTCTTGTTAGGTGTCCTACAATTTTGCCAAATTTTTATTTCCTTCTAATTCTTGTTTTAATTGCTTCATTGCATTCAAATTTTTGCAAGCTTTCCATGGATTCTTATTTCATTTCATTTGGATGCACAGTTTACAAATGTTGTTCATCCGAAGTTCAACAATTTTTACTGTCAAAACTCAAAAATATACAAAATATAAATTATTATTATTTTAATATAAATATTATTAACTTTAATTATTTTTATTAATTAAATTTCTAATTAAACCACCTTGGTCGAGCCTTTTATATATAATCAAAACCAATAATATATATTAAAACATTTTTTTCCATCAGGACCCGAGCCCATACAATATCGGAATTCATTAAAATGCTTCCCCGATGTTCCTTTTAAAAACTTTCGATACTCCGATATATAAAAGTCTCAATATAACATACACCCCGCATACTTCAAACTCCATATCAGATCCTCAAGGCATTTGGATATCGAAGGCATTTGATAAAAAAGATACGATATAACGTACTCTCCAATATTAAAATTCTCTGGTATGGTATACATGATAGCCCCAGATAACTTAATTCTCCGGCACATAAGGTTCATCGGAACCTCAGAGTTATGGCATATATCGTAGCTTCTTATAACAAACGTTCCGATATTTAATTTCCCTGATACCCTGATATGTAACTTCTCCCGGTGGTCTACACGAAGCCTCCAATGTCTCGATACTCCATTCACGTGGAATGCAATACGTTTGAAACAAATAAAAGGGTTTTGTATATGATTTTATTATATTAGACAATTTCTTTTTTATATTATAATCTTTGTATATAATTTATTTAACTAATTTGTAATTTATAAATTAATAATTTCATAATTTAATGAACTTGAATATATTGGATTAATAGTTGTAATTAATTAAAAACTAATTAAAATTTATTAATTTAATTAGATTGTTTGGTTTAAGAATGTATTTTTCAAAAATATTAATAATTTTAGTAATTCAAATTGTGAGAGGCATATTTAGAGATTTACTCAACCAAATAAAGCTCACAACAGTTTATGGAAATCTAAGACAAAGGAGAATAATACGCGATGTTTAATTTTAAAAAATATTATCATTTCGTGATGCAGGAAAGTGTTCCCTTTGCAGACAGAGGCAACCCCTCTAGCCCTAGAGTGGGTCTAGTCACAAACAAGGACAGATCAACAATAGCTTTCCTTAAACAGTCATAGTTGAAGTTCTACCTCAACCGGTGGTCGATGGAGTTCCGTTGCACTGCTCCAGCTTCCGCTTCCGTCTCCTAATGAGTGATCAACCTGAAACAATGCAAAGGAAATACAACAAAGCACGTAACCGGAAAACAACAATGATCTATTTACTCACAAAGTCAAGAAGTCATGAGCTATCCAATAAATTACATACAAGACATAGGAAAACATCATTGATTGTATTAATAATGAAATAAAAGTAAGCTTACAACCAAAGTCTTGACGTCACAAGCCTTCTCAGAGGGATCCAGCCAGCATGTTCTTCAAGCATTCACTCTTTGAAGATGGATCTCCCAACATACAAGATTCTCTCTCACTCATAAGTTTTACACAAAATTAAGGGCACTTCACAACCTTCCACAAACTATCAAAAATCCCACACTTGTCACACTCACATCAGCTACACTAACAACACTACTCAATCCAAGAATTTACCAACTAGTCAACTATCCAAAACTAGCAATGCATAGCAATGGTGAGAGTTTAAATAGGAGAAGGAGTCTCCATGAAAGGTGGAAGAGTGAGCTTATCTCCAAGGAAGGTAGCACAATTGATGGAACTACCATGCCAGAGAAAGGAGGGCGATACAAACTATGCCAACAACCAGGTCTGGAGTCATCCAGAAGGCCGACTGTTGGAACAAATTCGCCCAATCTGGATCATCGCGGGTGCATAACTGAGCTTTAGTGTTGACATCACTAGTGAGCAATGTAGCTAGTCAGATCATCGCTAAAGATAATAAGTAACCTCGCGCTGGAGCATGAAATCAAACCATCGCGGGAATCAGATGTACTTCCATACTGGCAGCGCAGATGGACTGTTTATGAGTGCCCTTCAGCACGTATATTAAGTCCACAGTCGTGATGAGGTAGATAACTTAGGAAAAGTGGGTCATTTGGCAGCACAAGAGAGCATTTGTTCAATATGAGCATGTTTGACTTGGACACATGACACAGTAGAAGGACTGGAGTGAAGGCAATGACAAATTATTGTGTAACAGATGCCCCCTAAAGTATGAAGCCCGAGAGAGTGGGAGGGGTGAAATGCTTTACGAAACTAACTGAGCTGGAACACCATCTGGAAGAACCTGCACGCAAGCACTGATATCTCTGATAATGAAGTACATGTAGTCTAGGCATGGGAGCAGCCATCCAAAAGACATACGAACTAGGTCTGTGGTATGGGCGCAGCGATCTAGTTAATAAGACCATGATAATGATAAATGTATGGTCGCAGCCATCCATCGATGAGTCAGGTAATCAGGAACCAATCCACGCAGCCCGAACATGTGTAATCTGAGTTTGGGGTCTTGAACCCAACCAATCGTAGTACAAATTCTAGCATGCAAATAGATGTGTTGAGGTCGAGCATGATATTAATTCGCTTGATTACCGGTCAATGATGAAAACCATTAACAAGCGTGAGAGAAACTACCAATAATGCCAATGGTTCTCAAGGTACTATCTAGCACAATCCACGAAGTGTGAAAAAGGAGCTGAAGTCGAACACTCGTGGAATCACCCAATCGACAACCAATGATGAAAGTCGACCGTCAGGTGCGAAGAACTTGCCATTGAGGCATGCAAGCTCTAAGGTACCAAAGGGGATCTCTAGATCAACCTCCTAGATAATGAGCTGATGTCGACAGGAGATGATCCGTCACAGGAGGGCCATAATGTTTCCCCCATCAACGACATGAGATAAGGAACAAGCGGTAGATGGCGAAACAGAGTATCAGAGGAGGAGGCAAGGGTGTAAATTGCAGAAGGATTATACTCTTGAACATGTCGGCGACACGACTCTGGAGGGTGGTAGCATTTAGGTACCAAGGGATCAGAGGCTCGATGGAGACGGCATGAATCAGATGGAATAAAGCTAAATGGCAACCCAGACCCGCAGAAGGCCAAACGATGATGTATGGATGTCCCAACCCGACAAGAAGCAAAAGTGTCGATGTTTAATAGTGACTAGTTGCCAATGATGATTTCCAAATTTTCCCCACCATTACTGACGAGTACCCCTATTATTTTTGAAAACAAACTTGAAGGCAATAGCATATTCTTGTAATATAAGTTCGACCGCCGGTCGAATCCAACCTAGTAATGGTTTAACGAGCCCTAGGGAGGAGAAGCTCGAGTCTTGTCATGATGACGAGTCCAATGTCATCAGGTTTTAACGAGTCTGACATAGGTAAAACTCGGAGTATTTTTCATGTTTAGAGAGTTTGAAAAGGACACAGAAAAGAAAACTCCAGGGGGGTTATTTTTCGTAGATTTGTGTCTCTCGAGCCCGAAAAAGTATAAAACGATACTCAAAAGAACTGCTTGACCATTACGATCAAGGAGTACTTTTCGTGATTAGTGACCTCGACCTGAAAAAGTAGAAAAGCGATCGAAATCACGTCGTTTCGTAACCAGTAACGAACCCGAAACGACAAAGGCCCAGCAATCTTTTCGTGTTTACACGGTCGGAAAAGAGCTTAAAGGCGACTGCCTCTTATTTCTTTTAACAAGTCAAGAGGAACAACTCGGCTATCTTTTCCTCTTTTAAGTCAGAAAAGAGCGTTAAAGAAGACTTTATGGATCAAGTGTACACGAAGCATGAGATAACTCCACTACTTGTAGCTCTGCACAAAACACGTCAAACGTAAACCCATTCGACATAAAATGAACAATATATGCGAAAACATAGTTAAAAATAAAAAGCCAAATTTTTAACTAACCATATGATAAAAATGAGAAAAAACCCACATTTTTAAAATATAATTTTTTAATTTTCAAAAATTACTATAAAAGGGGGGGTAATTCATTCATTTTTACCATTGGCACTGTTCATTTCACCTTGGAGCGTTTTGGAGCACCAAAGTTGGTGAGCTGATTTTGGCCCCATCCATCCACCGTTCATCTTGAAAACTCTACCAGGTAAATAGAATTCATCTTGTGCTTCAATTCAGTGTTTTTTTATGCACTTTAGCGTTAGATGTGTTAGTTTAGGCGGATTTTTTGAGTCGGAGTCCGTCGCTCTGTCATCGCGGGTATACCACTCAGGTCCACGATGACCGAAAATATTTACACATAACACTTTCCGATCATCACGAGAATGTGATGTACTTCCGCGATGACCATGAGAAAATTGAACTTGTCAACTTCACACCATCGTGACTGTTTTAAAAACAGTCGCGATGGCGACGCAAAATTATGTTTTGTGCAAATTACGTATTGAAACTTGCAAACGAAGTTCTAATTCATTTTTTTCTCATCATGCAGGCCATAATGGCATTTGTCTGGCAGGAACGAACGCATGATGATAACGATGTGGAAGCTTTTGCTGATGCTGGGTGCCGAAATGATTTACGTGCATGCGGATTGCTAAAATTCTTCCTTACTCCACACCTTCGGTCCCAACCCAATCTATTAGAGCTACTGATCCCTGTCTGGAATCCAACAGATGGGAAATTCATAATCTGAGGCTGAGACATCGAGTTCGATGCGACGGACATATATTTCCTGACCAGGCTGTCCCATCATGGTGAGAGGCCCATTCTAGATGGGTAGTGACCTAGGGTCGATTCTCTAGAGATGTTGATGGCACAAGTGTGCCCACGGGCACATAAATCGAGAAGCGGGAAGGTGGCAATCATGACAGTGGAAGAAATGGTTCATCATGCAATGCTATTTATGGTGACACGAGCAGCGGGCTCCCAAGCCCAACACGAGGCATTGAAGACCCATCTCTGGTTGGCTCTTGAATGTCTCAATCCGACCATATTCAACTGGGCAAAAACAATGACGGCCAATATGAAGAGACAACTTACCAACTGCCGTCGAGGAGAGACGAAGCAGTTTGGCTACGGGTCCATCTTAGTCCCGCTTATGCTGGAGCGGGTGTCGACATTGTAGTTACAGGGCATGGATTTGGATTTGCCCAGACCACATGAGACCAGGGCCACACGGTGGGCGCACGTTATGCCACGAGGACGTGGCGAACGACAAGTGTCATGGAGAACACTATTTCATGAGTGGCTGGAGCGCCAGACAATCTTCGTTGAAGATTGGCCATATGTTGGCATGGACTTTCGTGGAGATCCTGACATGCAGCTGCCCGCTGGTGAGCAGTGGGATGATGGTGGTAAGACACTTGATCACATTATTTTTGCATTTTATTTTTTATGATGTTTTTTAGATTTTTTCATGTATATGTCCTGATGACGAACTCTATGGTATTCGCAGATGTGGGACCAGTGAGACCTGTAGGGTTGGCTCTAGAGGCACGAAGGGATGCATAGGGCATCACAGTGCTGGCCTTGGCTCCCCCAGCTGATGATCCGGTGGAGACAGTGGCCCGAAATCTTGAGGGCCTGACGACGGGGATCCCTGATTACATGGGGGTCGAGGATGTCCACATAGCATTCTAGATTCACACAGTAGGAGTGATACCCAGGGTGCACCACCTGTTGAGGCGAGTGGAATGAGCAGCGGTGTGCTATAGGGAGCATAACCCACTGCAATAGACACTTAGGTTTTATTTCCTGCTGATGATTTTTTGAGAGACATGTGTCTCGGATGTATGGAGAACATAGACTCTATTTGGACATATACACTTATTTTTTGAGCGCCTTGGTGCGCCACACGAGATATATATATATATATATATATATATATATATATATATATATATATATATATCTATATCTATATATATATATATATATATATATATATATATATATATTCCTATGGTTCATTATTGTGTTTTGCATGCTTCTTATATGCTATTTTGATTACATGTTATGCAAATGTCTGTCTAATACATGGTTTGCCAATGCATCAGTTAACGCGTTTAATCTCTGTGGAATGTGTTGATATGTAATAAAATCAAACTTCATTTCTAATAATTTAACACGTAAATACAACCTTAAAATCTGATGGTCTCTAACAGAGTATCGCCCATTAAGCTGGTGGATGGCAAGTTGAGAATCCAGGTTCACAACCAATGTACGAATACCAAGATTGATAGCCTCGGTCAGTAACTCAATAACAACACTATATTCAGCGACATTGTTTGTGGTACAACCTAGACAAACACCTTGAAGGTCTACTAACTCACCGTGAGGATCATAGATCACCCATGCCGCAGAAGACAGGTTGTGGGTACTGCGGCAGGCACCATCAGCGAAACCAACGTAAGGTGCACCAGACATTTGCACAAGAAGCAAAAGACATAATAAGCGGCAATTATCCTTACACACCAAGCCCAAACGTGAAAACAAGCACACAACGCACCTGCTAAAAACACACGTATGTACAAATCAGAGTGCATGAAGTTCACGCATAATATTTTTTCAAGTAAAGCCCATTTCGGGGCTTATCCAGAGGGTTCCCTTCATAATCAATTAGCTCATAGGCCCCTTTTTGCAAAACTCACTTTACAATATAAGGCCCATGCCACATGGGCTCGAATTTGCTTGCCCCCAGCTTATCATTTGCTTGATTGTAGAGCAGGACTAAATCTCCTTCAACAAAAGAACGAGGATGGATAGTATGATCGAAGTGAGTTTTCACTCTCTTCTTCTGTGCTTCAATAGCTAGAGAGGCTAGTCGATGAGTCTCGTCTAGCCGCTCTAGGTAGAGAAGGTGTTCTTCTACCGGAGTAGTGTTGGGGAGTAATTCGACAGCTAATTTCAAAGAAGGGATCTCACACTCGATGGGAAGGGTAGCCTCCAGTCTGTAAACTAATTGGAATGGAAGGAAACCGGTGGCATCCTTCACAGAAGTTCGGTAGGCCCATAAGGCGGAGAACAACATTAAGTGCTAGTTGGACATGTGCATGCCAGTGGTACGTTGAAGCATCGTCCTTGTTGACGACTTCTACTTGGCCATTGGCCTGAGGATAGTAAGGTGTCGAGCTATCATGCCGCAAGCCTAGCTGGGTTGTTAACTCAGTCATCATATGATTACAGAAATGCTTGTCGTGATCAGTGACGATAGCCTGAGGGACTCCGAACTGTGAGATAACATGATTAAACAAAAATTGCGCTGCTGTGTGACTGTCTTTAGATAGTGTAGGCATCGCCTCGGCCCATTTTGTGAAGTAGTCAATGGCAACGATGATATACCCATGCCCCCTGACCAAGCGAGGGTTACAGGTCATATAATCAATGCCCCATTTGGCAAATGGGCCGACGGTAACAACAGGGTGCAATGGAGCGGGAGGTGCACGCATCTTCTGTTGGTAGATTTGGCACTCGTGACAAGAGCGGACGGCAAGAATGTAATCCTTGAGGATGGAGGGCCATAAGTGACCGGCACGGAGGATCCTTTGAGCAGTAGCATATCCGAACATGTGACCACCACAGGTGCCAGAATGGTAATCATTTAGAACTCGTTCAACTTCCTCGAATTTTAAGCATCAGCAGAGAACAGAGTCGGCACCGAGACGGTACAGGGTGTCGCCAATAATATGATAGGGCTGAGACTGATGGCGAATCTGTCGCCGACAATCCTTAGCCACATCGGGACGAAAAGAGGACGTCTGGAGATAGACAATGATATCCCTGTACCAAGGATTGGGGGTGCTAATGAAGAACAGAGTTTCATCCAGAATATGGTCCTCTAACTGAGAGGGCGCGGTAAGAGATGACAAAGAGCAAAGAAACTCAACAAAGATGAGGGATTTTTTAGACTTGGTAGTGGTGAATTCCAAGTCAAACTCTTGGAGGATGACAATCCACTTTGAGTACTTGCCCCCCAGTAACTGACGTGACAGGATGTACGTCATCAGGTTGCAATCAGAAACCACTGTCGTGGTGCGCAATAAGATATAATGGCAGAAACGTTGGATGGCACAAATGGCGGCCAATGCCAACTTCTCGACATAGGCATATCGAGTTTCCGTATCTAGTAGATTACGATTGAGATAATAAATGACATGCCCAGTGTCATCGTCATCATCTTGAACGAGAACCATGCCAATAATGGTAAAAAATCGACAGCGGCCAGATACAGAGTGTAGTCACGATGATAATCAGGAGGACACAACAACGGAGCATAAACAAGGAGAGCCTTGAGGCGCTTGAAGGACTCTTGCGTAGCGGCATCCCAAAGAAAAGGGGTATCCCGCTTCAATAATTACATGTAACCTTTGGCCAATTCGGCATAGTTTGGAATGAATCTTCATAAAAAATTTGCTTTGCCTTGCAAACTATGTAATTGCTGCAAAGAAGCAGGGGGAGGGAGATTCAGGATGGCCTCGACTTTAAGGGGATCAAAACGGATATCCTCTCGGGAGACGATGAACCCAAGAAGTCTGCCTGACTCAACACAGAAGACACACTTATGTGGATTAAGCCGGATGCGGTAGTGTCGACAGTAGAGAAAGATTTCGCAAAGGTGAGTTGGATGGTCGTGGCATTTGGCTGAATGAGTGGGCATATCATCCAGGTAAGGTTGCACAATGTGTTGGATATCATGGAATGCATAATACATTGCGCGTTGGAAGGTGGCACCGCCGTTTTTCAAACCAAAAGGGATCTTTTTGTAGGCGAAAGTGCCCAATGGACAGATAAAGGCGGTCTTGTGTTGATCTTCGGGCACAATATTAATTTGGTTATAACCAAAAAAGTCGTCCATGAATGAATACATTTCACTTCTAGCACACTCATCAATGAGCTGGTCAATGAAGGGTGTGGGGTAGTTATCTTTGGGACAGGCCCGATTAATATCACGATAATCAACACAGACCCTGATAGTGCCCTGTTTTTTAGTCACAGGGACGATATTGGAGACCCAATCTGTGAGTGGGATGGGGTAAATAAAACCAGCCTTAAGAAGCTTTTCAACTTCCGCTTTAATAGTCACAGCCTTTCGGGGGTGCACGGGGCATAAACACTGTCGAACAGGCTTAGCACCCGGATACGTAGGTATCTCATGCACCACGATGCTAGGATCGATGCCGGGCATTTCTTCGTAAGACCAAGCAAACACATCATGGAATTCGCAAAAAAGATCAGTATAGAGCTGAACCTCCTCCGGAGTACAAGTTACTCCAACATGGATGTGCTCGATAATCCTTGGTTTAATAGAGATGTTAATTGGCTAGCTTTGTGTGATGTTTCCCATATTCCCTTCAGAAGACACTTGATGAACTTGAATGGGTGTCTGAAGGGGTTGGGATGAGAGACAAGGAGCAAACCGCTCGAGACAGGTAAGCATTTCCCGGTGGGTAGGGAGAAACGAGGAATGATGGTGATGATCGGACCAAGGGGGTTCCTCGAGAGACATGATCTCGATAATGGCTTCATCAGAAAGAAAAATTTCCTTTAAAGGGTATGAAGAAGCGTTGTCTCCAAGCCAAGGGGAATGAGCGTACGAGTCGAGAGCTCTGCTCGAAGGAGAAGATTCAGAGGGTAGAGCCAATGCAAAAACAATTTCAACGTAGTTGAGCTCGGCAGGACTCAACGACATCTCATCACCCTAGGATTCTATCTAATCAGTGGGGGAAGAACCCAAGGATCAGAGCGAACATAAATCATATTAATAGGAGCGACATTGGGAGGTGGGAGTGAAAAAACACCCATAAGGGCAGGATCTTTAAAGATTCCAGCTCCCACACTCTCACATGGGATGGAGGTATGCTCCACAAAGGGCACATTGCCATCAGAAGAGGAGGAGGTGAAGAAAGAGAGCTAGTCTACTATGATGATCTTCCCCTGATGAGGGAAACGAATGACATGAAATAGAGATGAAGCCATATCTCGCATGGAGTAAGTCCAGCTCTGTCCTAAAAGGAGGTTGTAAGTTAGATTAGCATCAATGACTTCAAATTCCACTTCAACCGTCTTCTCTTCCAAAGTAATAGGAAAGCGTTGGAGTATACCATAAGGGCGAGACTTTCTCCCATCAAAGGCTTCCAAGGTCATAGGAGACTGGCTCAGAGTCGGAGAACCAATAGCTTTCCAATAAGCAACAAACATTATGCAAGTCGAAGCGCCTTCATCAATGACGATGTGATGAATCGTTTTAGAATTGATGATGACTTGGATAAGGAAGGAAATTTGGTGATGCAGTCTCAATATATGACTGTCGAGGTCAAAAGTGATCAAATCCGAGTCGGCCGGGTCGATGCCACTGATGGCTGATAGCAAGGAATTTCTCTGAGAGGGGAAGCTCTAGAGAACTTCTAAAGCAGACATAGCTGACGGAACCTGGGCTAAGTCCTCAATGATGCTATAGTGCTGAGTAGCATGAGCATTAGGGTTGTAAGAATATTTCCGGAGTAAACCTTTAGGAGGGGCTTGGATGGTCATCTCAGTGCTAGGTCGCTCAATATGGAGGGGAACAGAAAAGGACGGAGGAGAACTAGAGGGGACCTCACGCTCTTTCCCGGCAGGCAACGGATACTCTTTTGCCTGAGTACTAATGTGGACAGGAATCGTCCCAGCCATAAATACCTGAGAACCAAAGGAAGAAGAGGATTGGGTTGGATCAGCCACCATTTGCACTTGTTGCGAGGGAAAAGGCTCTTTGAGAACGGTAGGAGTCCCGTGGGTGCCTTTCAACAAACGACTAACTTCAGACCACCTCGGGCAGTCTTTGGTATAGTGATCCTCGTCACAGATAATTCAAGGATACTTAAGCTTGCGTTTGGCACCTTCCTTGGGTGGAGGTTTAGGGGAATCCTGCTTCGGTTTCTCAGCTTTATTCTTCCCTTTTCACTTCTTTTTTCCTTTCGAGGCTTTGTCTGCCGTGGTGGACTAGACGACATTAACCTCAGAAGTATTACCAGAATTGGATACGACCTAAGAAGTATTTTCATTTGGGGCATTCGACTTTTGCTTCCTAGTGTTCATGGAAGATTTCTTAGAGGACGGATTAACAAAGCCAATGACGCCGTCAACAAATGGTGTTGGTGGGGCTTTGGAAGTTCCGAGCCTCAAGGCATCAAGCAAATAATCATATAGTGTACCAGACTGGGAGTAAACCAAGTCAAGGTACTGAACACGCACAATAGCCTACTCTTCAGTTACACATGCTCCCATAGCAATGTCCCATGCTATCGGACCAACAAATGAGGTCATGAACCAGTCGGTCAAAAGCTGATCGGGAATCCAAAACTTAATCAAATGGTGATGCCGTCTCCATTTATGGATATGATCGGAGATATGTGTAGTTGTTTTTTGTTTCAAGGATGTCAGGAGATGTGTGCCTATTTCATATTGAATTGGCAACTGAAAATGAGTTAAAAATGCCATAGCCAACGAGTTAAAGTCCTGAAAAGATCCGCGAGCTAACTCAATATACCATTTAGCAGCAGAGCCAGTGAGGGTCCGTTGAAAAAGGCAGAGCCGGATTGAATCATCAAGCCATGAATTTGACGAACACCATAGATGATAAGTCATAACGTGGGCTTGGGGATCTTCTCCAGCTTTACCGTCAAACTTGGGACAATCACCGGGAATCTTAGTTGGAACCGGTGGCCAATACAGATTATGAAGAATAGGATCATTTGTCAGTTTTGACACATCCGGTAACTCCAACATTGCTAAGAAGGGTAATTGAGGATTAAAGGACATCTAAGGCCGTAGGTAGGAGGTAGCACCAGAGTTCGAGCCAGCTGCTTGTTGCTCCCATTAATTTGGCCCAGGAGGGTTTTGTCCGTAGGGATTTTGTCCATAGGGGTTATAGCTATAACTGGATGGTTGACCCTGGATCTGCCCCCCAACATTCCATTGATTACCAACTTGGCCTGTAGGAGC
This sequence comes from Pinus tabuliformis, assembly GCA_031772625.1. NCBI lineage: Eukaryota > Viridiplantae > Streptophyta > Pinopsida > Pinales > Pinaceae > Pinus > Pinus tabuliformis. The sequence continues at coordinate 315,226,611 of CM062815.1, read as the reverse complement.
AACATACGGTTGTTGGTAATTCTGATAAGGACTCACCTGCAGTTGTTGATAATTTTGGTACGGGGAAAATTGGGTTTGCTGGAAACCATAAGGTGGCTGGGCTCCAAACTGAGCTTGGGAACCAGGCTTCATTTGATAAGCAGGTTGAGATTGGGATCCAACCTGCATTTGAAGACTGGATTGGGTCTGGAGCCCAGAATGGGGCTAAAAACCGGGTGGAGCTTGAGAAGCAACAATCATTTGAGTGCCTGGTTGAGCAGGCCTAGATGGATGTCCTTGAGAGAACTAAGGCTGAGCCATCTGGCCAGAAGGTTGACCTAGTTGAGATTGAGATTGACCCATTTGCCTAGAAGGTTGAGCTTGCTGGGTATTGGGTTGTCCTTGCACAATTGAGGGTTGTCCTGATGGATCGGATGGCTGAGCAGACTGGACAGTTGGTTGGCCTGATTGGATTTGAGGTTGACCAACTTGTCCAGATGGTTGACCAGACTGGACAGTGGGTTGGCCTTGCTGAACGTAAGGCTGACCAACTTGCCCAGAAGGGTAGCCTTGCTGGACACCAGGTTGGCCTTGTTGCATGTAAGGTTGTCCCGGATTACCAGAAGGTTGCCCAAAATAAGTAAAAGATGAACCACCAGAGGTTGAAGGTTGTCCTTGTGGGCCTCCAGGCTGCCTTGGATAAGGTTGTCCGTAATACTACTGCCCATAGGAGGGCTGCGTGTAAGACGGCTGACCTTGATAGGGTGGTCCTTGAAAATTGGCAGGGGGTACTTGGCCACCATGATAACCGATGGTACCCCAAGCAACAGATAACGAGACCGTGACCTCAACCGCAGGTTGAGATGGCAAAGGTCCGGGGTAATAAATATGAGCTCCTCGAGAATCATAATAATGAAACGGATCTTGGGGGTCCAGATTCTGAAGAGCTTGTAAATATTGATCATATGCCCCCCTGTTGGAATGGAACTAGAAGAAGGTGGGGCATTTAGTGTAGGATCAACAAATCTGCATGCATATGCTGATGGGCCACTATTTGCCGATCTAGACGAAGGTCCAGCAACAGTGGTCACAACTGAGGATGCAGTGACGGCACCAACAACAGGGGTTGAAGAAGCCACATAGATAGTTGGAATAGTCGGGACTGAAGTGACAGACACATTGTGAATTTGAGGAATAAAAGACTCCGAAGTCGGAGTGATGGTATGAGACCACATGGAACTCGTAAGGGAGGTCCTAGAACCCATAACATCCCTCAAAGCCTTATAGCGTAAAGGCAGTGTGACACCGAGAGGGGTGACACGGAAGGGTGTAGTTTCCGTTGGGATAGGAATTTCACCACTCGTCACAATGGATTCTTCACTCGTGATGGGGGATGTGTCATCCATGTCAGAAGAAGACATTGGGACTGAAACACTAGGAGGAGTACCAGAAATATCTTCTTCAAAAGGCTCCCAAACGGGGTTCCAATGAATATCATAAGACTCGTCTTCTGGGGTGCGAGTGTTAATCAATTGGATACTCAGAATGATAGGGAGAGTATCACTAACAACCGGTATCTCAGGAGCAACAAAAGAGGGATACCCTTGGTCACTTGGAATGGGAGACGGGATTGGTGATTCCACCAGGATGATTCGACTCAAAAATCCTAGGAAAACTAACGAGAAAGAGCCCTACTCTAGCTAATGCAAACAAGATCTAACAGGGTAAATGTGAACGTGGCCGAAAAAATTTTAAGACACAGGAACAAAACTTGACCTTTTTATCTTTAAAGATTCGAGAAAAGAATGAAAAGATGACTCTAGTCGCCTTCGAATATTTAATGAGCCTGAAGTGACAAGTGCTCAGATGGACCTTTTCTTTTAGGGAGTCTGAAAAGGAACGAAAGTGACTACTATGGAGAACAAGGCAAAAGGTTTACCAGAGAACCCGTAAAACTGCATATACACCTTGGCAGTCATATGAAAACCAAGGACTTTCCGTATGGCAGTTAATCTTCCTGAATGCTATGCTTGGTGCATTACGGTTTGCAAGGTGGCAGACATGGCTTCCTAAGGATAAAGGATGATAACCTAGTGGGGTCTCCCAACATATACTCGATGGTACATGGGAGCACAATTCCATACTAGACCACTATTGAGTCACAGAAGGAGGAATCACCCAACCTTGAGTGAAAACAAAAGTGACTAGGCTTAACGACGCCAGAGCACGTCTCTAGCCTAGACCTCTAAATAGTGCGCGTTATGTTCCAATGCGTTGTTAGATTTATTCAGGTCATTTTAGAGTTGATCTTGAATTATTTTTCAGTTTTCAGGCCTTACCGTATGTATACAACAAATCCTAGGATGCAACTAGAATGAATGAAATATCCTTTTTCTTCAAGAACACCTACCTACGGGAGGGTAGAGAGGTCATTCCCAAACCAAGAAAACCAAGACAACAAAGGCAGTCACTCAATACATACAGACATCAATTCCTAAAGTGCACGGATAGTACTAATGAGAGATTTTATCATTCGCTTTCCAATATGCAAACTTGAAATGAAAATTCACTTTCACTTTCGTATACTAAATGGATGCAATCCTTTTGATTTTGATGCCTTTAAATCTATAAGAAATAAACAAGCAAGAAGCAAGTGTGGAAAAAAACTGGTTGATCCAAACAATTGTGATCTATGTTCGGTAGTGAAAAGAAATCGAATCAATACCAAAGATTGGTTCAATAATAGTCACTAAACAATCAACCAGAAACAAGCAATGGGAAAGGCTCAATCAAACTAACAAAAAGTTGCAAACGAACCTTGAGCAAACCAGCAACCAAGCCAACTGATTCAAAAACTTGAAATAATGAGCTAGGTCACACAAGCAAAAAAAAGCAAGATTCATTCAACAAAGCTGACCAAAGAGTGTCTTAACCATAAACAGTGAAAAAAAAGCTACTAAGCAAGCGAGAAAAGCAAGGGACTCACAGGACTGATGGACTCAGGAGGCAGAATTGAGAAAATCAATTCTACAGCAATCAGCGTGGGTAATACACAAGAAACTAGCACTGATAAAGAACTAACCGCAGCAACAGAGTGATGTCAGCGCGGAAGTACACAACTTTTCCGCGATGGTCGGATTTTCAGAACCATCGTGACTGTGAGACATAATTACGTGATGCACAGGATATTACAAAAGGGTGAGCGCGATGACAACGCGACTGTTAAATTTAAATCCATGATGATGTTCAAAATAATGACAGGCAAACAATAACTCCCAAATCAAATACAGTCAATCGTTCAATCAAATAGAGGTATTTCCCTTATCAAGCCAGGAAACTCAAAAGACTGATAACTAATCCCCAAACGTCAAAAGAGACCAAATCGAAAATCAAAACAAGAGCAAATAAAGGAAGATCATAGGACAGGCTCCCCAATGGAGTCGCCAATTTGTGATGTAGGAAAGTGTTCCCTCTACGGATAGAGGAAACCCCTCTAGCCTTAGAGTGGGTCTAGTCACAAACAAGGACAGATCAACAATAGCTTTCCTTAAATAGTCATAGTTGGAGGTCTACCTCAACCGGTGGTCGATGGAGTTCCGTTGTGCTGCTCCAGCTTCCTCTTCCTTCTCCTAATGAGTGATCAACCTGAAACAATGCAAAGGAAATATAACAAAGCACGTAACCGGAAAACAACAATGATCTATTTACTCACAAAGTCAAGAAGTCATGAGCTATCCAATAAATTACATACAAGACATAGGAAAACATCATTGATTGTATTAATAATGAAATAAGAGTAAACCAAAGCCTTGACGTCGCAAGCCTTCTCAGAGGGATCCAGCCAGAATGTTCTTCAAGCATTCACTCTTTGAAGATAGATCTCCCAACATACAAGATTCTCTCTCACTCATAAGTTTTACACAAAATTAAGGGCACTTCACAACCTTCCACAAACTATCAACAATCCCACACTTGTCACACTCACACCAGCTACACTAACAGCACTACTCAATCCAAGAATTTACCAACTAGCCAACTATCCAAAACTAGTAGTGCATAGAAATGGTGAGAGTTTAAATAGGAGGAGTCTCCATGAAAGGTGGAAGAGTGAGCTTATCTCCAAGGAAGGTAGCACAATTGATGGAACTGCCATGCTAGAGAAAGGAGGGCGATACAAACTATGCCAACAACCAGGTCTAGAGTCATCTAGAAGGCTGACTATTGGAACAAATTCACCCAATCTGGATCATCGTGGGTGCATAACTGAGCTTTAGCGCTAACATCGCTAGTGAGAAATGTAGCTAGTCAGATCATCGCTAAAGATAATAAGTAACCTCGCACTGGAGCATGAAATTGGACCATCGCGGGAATCAGATGTACTTCCGCGCTGGCAGCGCAGATGGACTATTTATGAGTGCCCTTCAGCACGTATATTAAGTCCATAGTCGCGATGAGGCAGATAACTTAGGAAAAGTGGGTCATTTGGTAGCACAAGAGAGCATTTGTTCAATATGAGCATGTTTGACTTGGACACATGACACAGTAGAAGGACTAGAGTGAAGGCAGTGACAAATTACTATGTATCACATTTAACAACCCAAAATCCAGCAAAAGAAAAAGTGACAAATTTGCATAAAAAATAAATTTTTTAATGATGATTTGGGAAAATTTAATTGGCATTGGAAAAACTGTTGTTACTAATTCCTCCTCCAGCATTACTCTAAAGCAAATTAGACTCAATAGAAGCAATCACATCTTGAAATTTATTTGGATTTTAATTTATTGTTTTATTTTTAACAATTTGTTGACAATGAGTTTTTATTTTCTATTGTGTTCATCAAATCGTTTTTAATTTCTGAATTTCAATTGTTTGTGGCATGAAAGTAGTTGGGGAGATGAGGAAGAGAAGACTTGGAACAATGAAATTGCTCTAGCAAGAGCAGAAATAGAATTTTGGCCAATCAATTCATTGAAGAAAATTTATTTCTTCCACAACTCTCTCATTTTGGTTTTCACCTTGTAAATATAGATACGACTTTTGTAGAATTAAACAGGGGTTCTAGATTGGAAACTTGGGGAGGAAATTCTCTGCAAAGAGAGGTATTTTTACACTACTATCGTGACTAATATTTTTGTAGTGAATTGACTAGTATGGACTAGACTTGTGGAGATTAAAAAAGATGTATTTCAGCTTTGAAAATTTCATTCTATCATGAAATTTTTGAGAATTTCATGTACTGAAAAGCTATAATCAGATCTTTAATTCTTGTACACTATTGTTGGAGATAGAGGCTGATTGGTGGCCTCCAATTAATAAAATTTAAGGCAATTCTTGATCTAGATAAGCATGTGTTCTTGAAGTTTTGTACTGTTGTAAATTCATTTAGTACATGCTTGTTTTAATCATTTGAAAGTTATATTTTAATGGTGGATCTAATTGCTATCAAGTTAACTTATGAATTCGAATATATAAGAACATACTTAAGTATTTAGCAAATTCATGTCAAGTTTATCTTGGTTTTAATAATGATTGTTTTATGAGAACTATTTCCTTAATGCAGTTATATATGTTTTAGTTTGAATTCATTTTATTTGAATTTGGATGTATTTGCACCAGAGATCTAATGACTATTCATTAGATAACTAAATACATATACTTGCTTGAACTATTAATAACTCTTGGAATGATTTACTTGACTTATTGAATTCATTTTTATTTCAAATTAAACGCTGGTCCAGATCCCCTTTTACCTTGCTTTTGGTTGAGAGGGGGAATAATCCTTCTTTCAATCGATATATATTTAGGATTTAATTTTTGTTACTTAGAGTACATCTACATTTAGTTTTAATCATTGCATTCTAGAAGTCCTCTTAAATAGGGGCATAATTTAGAGTGCTTGGCTGAGCCATTAATTCAGCTTAAGGATCTCTTTCTTGCGTGATCTCTACAAGAGGGAAAATATGATGTCTCTTCTCTATTGGAAAATAGTAGATATACTAAAAGCCAACAAAGATAGAGAGAGGGTAACTGGACCCAATTGAACCAGTGAGAACCACCATTCCAAACGGAAAAGGAGTTTCTTTAAGTTCCTAATTGGGTGGTCTCCCTTATAATATTGATATGGTCATTTTGGACCATCAACATTTTTGGCACTAGAAGGAGGGCTTGACGATTTGTTTTCTTTTAAGGTTTTTGTATCTTATGGAGTTGTATCTCTAGATGTGCATCTACCGATACTCCACTGAAATAGTAAGACACTTGTCAAAGGTAAAATTTAATGGTAAGAATAATGTTTCTGCATTTGATCATGCCTTACAGTTTATTCAAAATTTTGCAAATTCTAATTTTCATGATATTGATGAAGGTATTTTATGCAGGATTTTTACTCTTACATTCTCAGGAAAAGCCAGAAGATGGTGTCAATCTCTTCCAGTTGCCTCTATTCACAATTGGGATCAATTTATCACAAAGTTCCTTTATGAATTTGATGGTTATGATTATGAACAGGTATGTGATGAATTTGAAGATTTACAAAAGTTTGAAAATGAATCTTTTATGGATTTTACTATTAGATTTCAATTAAATTGTTTAAGATTCAAAGTTGAAGATAAACCTTCAGATATTGAATTGATGGAATGTTTTGAATATATTTGTTCTCTTCTTGGCATTCCCAATCCATATGAAACCATTGCAAGCTTGGACCAATCTCCTTCTGTATTTATTAACATGATTGAGAATTCCAATAAAGAGGTGCATACCAATCATAATGAAGTTCCCTCTGCCATGTGTTGGTTGATATATTTTCCTATTTTTACCTATTTTTATCCACATCACCTTACCCATTTCATACTTTTCGCAAGGTTAATTCACGTATCAAAAATAAAGGTATGATAAATTGGCATATCTTTTTAAATATTGATTAATGAAATGTTGTCCTAAGGGGAACATTGCCTATGTGACTTGCTAACTAAAGCTTTCTTGTAGAATCGAGATAATGATGACTGATAAGCTACAAATCAGTGAACGATGTATATTTGAGAGAGGAACTTCATTTCTTCTTTCGGAAAAATTTGGATCTTCATAGTTATAAGTTTGCTATCGTAGAGTCTCGTTTAACAAGAAAGCTTGTTAAACGACTCTTTATGCCTTTGTTGATGTGCTAGTAGTGTTATTCCTGGACAGGGAATGTAACAATGTTTAACCAACAATACGTTGATGTATCAATATTATTTCTATCATTTTCATTCTATTTATGCCTTAACGATTGTTGTATATCTGTGGGTACACAGAGTTGCTGAATCTTTGAGTTTATTGACACTATTTTTTTAACAATACAATGTATAAGTAATGGTTAAGGAGGTAAAAATGCAGGAGGGGATCTGTTGGGATGGGATCCCCTAGGTCAATTTTGGGGAAAAAGCCCAAGTTTTGTTATATACAATGTAAAGCCTTTGCAAATTGTGGTAGCGGAGCGCGTAGATAGTAAAGGAGTCAAAAAGGGTTTTACCCTTCTTTTATATAAGTTGAGTCAGCCTTTGAATATCTACCCATGGTCCGGGGACCATGGGATTGTATAAATAGAGGTGTCTTAGGGATGTCTAAAGGAGAGGAAGGAAGGAAGTAGTCTATGGAAAGAGTCTAAAGGGTTAGCGCAGAAGAGTAAGAAGGAAGGCTTTGTAGCTGTGTGCGCAGAGGCCTAGAGTAGAGTTTGCAGCTTGTTATAGACATTTTTGTGCCCTACAACTCCAAGCATGAAATGTCCATAAACCAAGGGCTCCTAAGTCCCTAAAAGTGTTGTTCTAACCCCTAAAGGAACAAGGTCAACGGATTAAAGCTTCTCCCAGAATTTCTCCACCAGAAACTGCTTAGAATGGGTCAAAACAGGATCATTTCAGCTGCTCCACTGGCTAGGTGCGTTGAATTTCACCTAAATACACTGTGAGGGTGCGTTGCATTTCAAAATTCCCTTCTGTGGGGTGCGATGGGCGAGAAATGACAAATGGCAGTGTCATTCCGCGAGGTGGAGAGACAATGGAAGCTTCCATAATCTTCTCCTGTGACACTTGCCTCACTGAATTCGACCAAGGATGAGTAAGAGGCCTTCAGTCTCCAAGTGGAAGCAATAACTGACAGAGAGAAGACACTAATCAAATCACAAGCTGACTCACCCTCCTTACAGATATCTATATATGGATCCCTCATCCCAGAGATCTAGAGGCTGGAATTTTGCATATTGTAAGGAATTGCTGTTGGTTTCTAGAGACAAACATCAGATTGTTGGGTGATCTATGCTTTGTTTGAGGTGAAGAGGGGCTTCTTTGCTGGGAGGTTGATGCTGGGTCAGGAACCACTGGTTGTAACTCCTCATGGATCTTTTCTTGTTTATCAATAAAAGCTATTTGAGTTTTCCTCCATGATTTTGTATCATTGATGCTTGTTACATTTTGTATGGTTAACTTAAATCTGATCCTAAGTTGTTTATGAATATAGATCCATGTCTTTGTATAGTGCTCTTCCTCTGTGATCTTACAGGTACTTTTTGAAGCTGGGCAAGCAAGGGAGCAGGTAGTTGGAGACTATCAAAGAAGAGAGGGATTGGATCAAAGGATTAGCGCAAGACACAGGTTGGTTCTTTCTATTCCTCTCTATCTATAATTCATAAAGGAAATACAAAAGTAGTTTTTCTCTGTTTGTTTCTAAGGCAGCTGTCACACCTTAGTGGGATAGAGCAGTTCTAAATAGACACTTTTCCCGCAAACAAAATGGCGACTCCACTGGGGAATGTCTAATTAGTTTGTTTGTGTATCTCTTTGTTGTTTGTTTCATAAACTTATAAGTAGCTTTCAAACTGCATTTGCCATGACAAATGTAAAGTAGATAACTGCTGCTTCAATCCATTCCCTGGATCTGTTTATGATTTAAACAGCTGATTCACAAACTATCTGATTGCCCTTGTGATAGCTCTTAGATCCTCCTTAGATCTACCCCTGATTGTTGCATTACTGATTGCTTTTTACTCGACCAAAAACCAAGGACTAAACTGCAAACTGTGACCCAGAACCTGGACAGAGTCTCATTTCTGGCCCAGCGCAGGTACTGTTCAGAGATCCTAAATTTCAGCGCACTTCCCGAAAGGGCAACCTGCGCTGCATTTCAGATTCTCTGTGTTACAGGTGCGCTGATCAGACTGGCTCTGTGCAGTTGTGGTTCTTGTGCTTCATTCTTTCCAGTTCTATCCCTGAATTTTGCTGCCTGTGATCAGTGTATGTCTGTTTGAAACCTCTTTTCCTTGCTGTTATTCCTCCTCCTTTGTACAAAATAACTGTAGATGTTTTTGTGTGTTTGTTGAGTCATTTACAGTTTTCCATTGCAAAAGTATAATAGTCGTACTATCGTCCTTTGATTTGAATCTGTCGCAAGTGTCGATTTTGATCATAGGAGAAAGTTTGATTGCTGTTGATGGTCGATTATACTGTTACTATTGCCTTTGGTCTGAATTTTCAATTTTCTAGTGTCAAGAACGAGTGTTCATTTCAAAATCGTAAGGTGTCGTAATCATCTCTATTTTTTGATTTCGAAAAAAGAGCTTGTTTATATTTGTCGCTTGAAAAGAAATTCAGATTTGTACATCAACTTTCTTTTTAGCATCAATACTAAGAAAGTCGAAAACAAATACATGCATGTGCATTTGCATATAGACAGTCTATTTGGCTTGATTTAGGAAAGTGCATTTACAGTGTGCTCTTTGCTCTTTGTGAAAAGATTATGTCTTTCTTTTCCCCTAGTAGCTAGGATTTTCATTGCACAAAAGAGATAAAAGTTTGTTTATCATCTTTAGATTGCATTTTAGTAATTACATCTACATCTCATGGTGAACCCGAAAGGAAAACTTCATAAACAAGATCAACTTAAAATAAATTCAATGAATCTAACTACGCTTTGGAACTTGACGCACAACATTTAGAGGTCTAGGTTAGAGACGTATTCCGGCGTCGTAAAGCCTGGTAACTGTTGTCCTCACTGATGGTTGGGTGATTCCTCCACTTTGAGACGATAAGTGCCAGTATGGACTTGTGCTCCCACGTACCGTCGAGTATATTTTGGGAGACCCCTATAGGCTTAAATCCTTTATCCTTAGGAAGCCGTGTCTGCCGCCCTATCGATCACAATGCACTGAACACAGCATTCGGGAAGATTGACTGCCATACCGTAAAAAGTATTCTGCATTTTTGCAATTGGTTTGGTACTCCCTCTACCTAGATCTCCAGAGTAGTCCCTTTCATTCCTTTTCAGACTCCTTAACGGAAAAGGTCCATCTGAGCACTTGTCACTTCAGGCTCATTAAAAATCGAAGGAGACTAGAGTCATCTTTTGTTTTTTCTCAACTCTTAAAACTGAAAAAACAAGTTGTGCCAAAGCGTCTAAAAATTTATTTTAAATGGAATATTCATTACCCCTTTCCTATGTTGAACTTGGGTTGAGAAAATGGAGTCCACCAACCAAGGAAGTCCCCTTGGAGGAAATCCTAGTCCCTTCTCCTCTTGGGGAGATGTTGGTGCACCCCATATGGCCACATTGTCGCCTCCAGGACTGACAATTGGTTTGCCTGTATGGCTCTTCTCAACCTCTGTCGTTCAGAACACCACTATTCTTGAACAATCGAATCAGCAATTAGACAAGTCCAGAGTTACCCACCAACCTTCTACTTCCTCTAATTCTTCCTCTCCTCCTTCCTCTTCGCTTGATGGGGCTGGTAAAGCCAAAAGTCAGGTTCCTAAGGAGAAGAAGGAAAAGAAGAAGAAAGAGAAGAAGAAGAAGGAGCCGAAAGCGAATGGGGGAAAACGAGTGTCGTCTAACGAAAATCCATGCACTGCACCAACCAGGCCTAAATCGCCATGTGTCATTTGCAAAGGAGACCATTTTCACAGAGATTGTCCTTGCATCCCTCGGATATTAAGGGACTGGTCTCCTCGTTTGCACAACCCGGTGTCGTCAACCTCTGATGATCATGTTGAAAACACACCGTCAACTAGTGAAAGTGAAGCCCCAGGACAAAAAGGAAAATATAGATTTCCTTGTAAACTGTAAGAAGGCGATCATGCCGTCCACCGTTGTCCCTTCTTAGACGAGGCTAAAAGAGTTTTGGACGATCGTCCGGTTTCACCGTCACGACTTCCTCCTGGATATTAAAAACTCTTGCCGAGTCCGTCACCAGTTGAAAATCCGGCTGACCCGCTCAGGTGGTCGACTGAAGCATCTATCATTGAAGATAAACCATCTGAATCCATACCAGGTGAAAGTCAAAAGGTCGAGGCGGCAGTTGACCCGATCTTGCCTTCAGAGGTTTCATCTTCAGATGATACAGTCACTGAAGAGAACAAGGATGACACTGTCCAAATTCTCTTCATAAGCACAAACTCCAATGAACATGGGGGAAATTTACCCGTTCCTTTACCGCAGGAAGGAAGTTCGTCAGAGTCGTACCCGGCCATCTATTCGGTCCCACCTCCAAGCAACCTAGTTGTCTCCTTCGACTGGAATCAACTAGGCAGACCCCATTTACCAGCTAGTATACCATTCCGAATTGTTGTTCTAATATATAGAATGGTTATGGATGGTACCATCATAGATGAGGGGCTTCTGTGAGTATCCTTTCCTCAACTGCTTGGAAAGCGCTTGGTTCGCCATCTCTTTTGCCTGAGATGAGAAATCTGACAGGATTTGATAAAGGAACCAGTCGACCATTAGGGATCCTTCCCAATGTGCCCATAACATTGAGAGGGAAAACCATTCACATGAATGTGATGGTAGTTCAAGGACCCCTGGATTACAATCTGCTCCTTGGACGAGACTATAGTTATTGCATGGGAGCAATTGTCTCCTCACTCTTTAGAGTAATGTGTTTTCCACACGAAGGAAGAGTGGTCAAGCTCGTAGACCAGCTTTCATTTCCCGGATCACGCATAGCAAATAGTCATATACCATCCCTGAATGGTCTTTTCATGCAAGAAATGTCTCAATCTCCAGTCCGTTCACCCGATGAGCGCGAGTGATTCGAGGGGACATGACTGAAACCTAGGGGGCATGCATCCTGGTCTGCTTCGGCAGGAAAACTTCGGGTATAATGTAGGTTTCCGCGAGAGAATATGACCTCCGTACTCCCGTCCGTGATTGGAAGGGGGAGTTGGATTGGAACAATATCCTCTTGTCAAAGTTATGTCAGGGACGGTCACACCATACCATCCACTCACCTTTGTTTATTTCGGTAGACATCACTGAAGAAGTGTTTTGTTTGCGCTGTGAATAGAACAATCTTTGGGTAACCTGTAAGAGGTAGGCCTCTCTCGGTAAAACAAATGTTTTAACGGACTGAAGAAGGGGTAACCTTGAAACTCTGTTTTATACCTGGGGGCATGCAAACCTTTTGGAGTGCAAGTGAAGAGCGACTATTTATTTTTTAAATTTATAGGACCTCTAACCCTTTAAACTTGTAGGATTGGTCGTCTCCTAACTTGCATAAAGAAAGGATGTGGGGAAAAACTCTAAAAGTTACCGTTTTTATATGAGACATTCTTATCATATGACTGGATTAATCGAGCAGTTTTAGCACATAGTTCAAGCTCGTTAAAAAATAAACATAAGACATGAGCAAATGTTTCCACCAGCGTTTAAGCTCATTAAAAAATGAACTATTCCCCCGGTAAATAACCATCGTGAATGTAGTAATTCAGCCGTTAAAGCCTTGGTCGTGTTTGCACCATCACCTCCAGTTTTCATTGGCCAATCATTCACCTCCATTTGATTGTTTACCCATTTTGAGGAACAACTGCGAAGAGTGATTTCACTAGCCATCCTTGTGACACTGCCGTGATTGGAAAATTCCAAACCTTACCTGGAATCAGCTGCTACCCGTTTTATCACTCGTTCCTCAAAAGACGAGTCTCCTTTAAGCTCTTTTCAACTGACTCATAAAATATGAAAAGATTGCCGAGTCCTTGGCCTTTCCAGGTCGTTAAAGGGACAGGAATTGCTATCCCTCCTCTAGATTTTAATCTTTTTGGACTTGAGGGATTATTACACAAAAAGATCGAGCGCTTGTTTTATTCGGCTCGTTAAAAGTATCGAAAATTCATCCCTTCTGTATTGTTTTATACTTTTTCAGACTTAAGGGATTAGATGACGAAAAAGGAATTTTGGAGTTTCCTTTACGTTCCTTTTCAGACTCTCTAAAATTGAAAAGGACCGAGTTATCTTTGTCATTAAACTCGTTAAAAAGATTAATAGCGACAAACTTGTCTATAGACGAGAACGAGTTTCACTATTGCTAGGCTCGTTAAAACATAGCGATGGGTTTGCCCGAAGGGCAAATTATAGAACAAGCATATGTTATCCTCCCCAAGCTTGACAAAAATAAAGAGGTACTGGTCAGCAATGACTGGGGAAAAATTGGGAAGAAAACTCAAAGAAACTTTGTTGGTAGCAAGTCGCTCTTGAACATGACACTTCCGCTCCGTGTCCGAGTCGGGTTGGGTTGTTTCATTCACCGGTCACATCACCATGGTCACGCCATACCATCCACATTTGGGGTTAATGCTACCAATCCATCACATCAGTGTCACCGATATGTTCAAGAGAAGTCATCCAGAGAAGTCACCTGTATCTCACCCACTACCACACATTATACTCCATTCTTTCATGACCGCCACCCTGAACCTTATATCACCAGATCATTTTCACCTCCATCAAAATCATTTGCTCCGTTCCATGTCATTGATGTGGGATTCATTAAGGCCCTCCTATGATGGATCACTTCTTGTCGACATCAGCTCATTATCCAAGAAGTTGATCTAGGAACACCCCATTCAGTACTTTGAAGCTTGCATGCCTCAATGGCAAGTTTCTCACTTCCGGCGATAGGTTTACATCAATGACCTTCGACCGAAAGATTTTACGTGGTGTTCGATGCCAAGTCCTTTATTCACACCACGTGAATTGTACTGCAGTACCTTGAGGATCATTATCATTATCGGTGATTCCTCTCGTGCTTGTTAATAGTTTACATCATTGACTGGTAATCAAGCGATGTCTTTCCATGTTCAACTTCAAAACATTTCTCACATGGATCGACTTGTACTTCGAGTGAAGATCAGACGAGATTTAAGACCCCGGATCTAGTTTCATCCATCCGGGCTGCGATATATATTCAGGGAAATAAAGACATTAAATGTACATCATTGCTGCACAGATAATCATCCACTCAAAAGGATGATGGCTCTACCAGAATCATCAGTCTACACTCAGACGATTGTCTGTCCTATGTACATGAAAATGAATTTATAAAGTTGAGTATGGGAATGCCCGCCTCAGCTAGATCATGAAAATAGTATGAAGATAATGTATTGTATTGTATATTATTACAGGTCTCCTCCCAACATTGAAAGAACTTCGGATCCTCATAATAAAGCATTTCACCCGACACCAAAAGGTTAACGGCCTCATACTTTAGGGGGCAACTGTTATAGACATTTTTGTGCCCTACAACTCCAAGCATGAAATGTCCATAAACCAAGGGCTCCTAAGTCCCTAAAAGTGTTGTTCTAACCCCTAAAGGAACAAGGTCAACAGATTACAGCTTCTCCCAAAAGTTCTCCACCAGAAACTGCTCAGAATGGGTCAAAACAGGATCATTTCAGCTGCTCCACTGGCTAGGTGCGTTGCTTTGCACCTAAATACACTGTGAGGGTGCGTTGCATTTCAAAAGTCCCTTCTGTGGGGTGCAATGGGTGAGAAATGACAAATGGCAGTGTCATTCTGCGAGGTGGAGAGACAATGGAAGCTTCCAGAATCTTCTCCTGTGACACTTGCCTCACTGAATTCGACCAAGGATGAGTAAGAGGCCTTCAGTCTCCAAGTGGAAGCAAGAACTGACAGAGAGAAGACAAAAATCAAATCACAAGCTGACTCATCCTCCTTACAGATATCTATATATGGATCCCTCATCCCAAAGATCCAGAGGGTGGAATTTTGCATATTGTAAGGAATTGTTGTTGGTTTCTAGAGACAAACATCAGATTGTTGGGTGATCTATGCTTTGTTTGAGGTGAAGAGGGGCTTCTTTGCTGGGAGGTTGATGCTGGGTGAGGAACCACTGGTTGTAACTCCTCCTGGATCTTTTCTTGTTTATCAATAAAAGCTATTTGAGTTTTCCTCCATGCTTTTGTATCATTGATGCTTGTTACATTTTGTATGGTTAACTTAAATCTGATCCTAAGTTGTTTATGAATATAGATCCATGTCTTTGTATAGTGCTCTTCTTCTATGATCTTACAGGTACTTTGTGAAGCTAGGCAAGCAAGGGAGCAGGTAGCTGGAGACTATCAAAGAAGAGAGGGATTGGATCAAAGGATTAGCGCAAGACACAGGTTGGTTCTTTCTATTCCTCTCTATCTATAATTCATAAAGGAAATACAAAAGTAGTTTTTCTCTGTTTGTTTCTAAGGCAGTTGTCACACCTTAGTGGGATAGAGCAGTTCTAAATAGACACTTTTCCTGGTAATACAGCTGAGTGCGCAGACCCCTGCAGATGAGTGCACACAGAAGTCTTGAGTCTATAAGTTGAACTAATTATCAATAAAGAATATTATTACTGAAATTCATGTGTTTACCCATTTACTTCTGTTATGTATGAATGTGCTTTATGATGTGATAAATAATGCTTGTATGAAATAATGATGTATTGATGCGTGACTTTACATGGTTTATATTGTTATATGAATGCAATTGACATTAAGTGTTTACGCAAAGATTATACTATTGCATGTTAAAGTTATCCAACACTTAAGCATGCTTGAATAATTGTTGGGTTAAGAATAGTCTTGGATGCGCATAAGTGGCTAATTAGCCTGTTCAGGGTTCGCAAAAGCTAGTCGTAGACCTTCGTGGAGGTCTAGAGGCTGATTCAAGGAAGTTATATCGATAAGCCTTGCGCGAAGGCATATTTAGGGCATAAAACAAAATCACGCTTATCTCTCAGTGCAGAAACTTGGTTCCAGCATCCCCCCATACTGCATCAGGTGAGACTTCTGTATGCGCTCCATGGATTGATGCCGAAAGGGTTAGTAGTGTAGGGATTTGTTTGGCACAACTAACTTTGAACCCAAGTTGGGACCCACTAACCCAACAAATGGTTTTGTTGTTGGGAACGGGATCTGCATAAAGAGATGTGTGATGTCACATCATTGGAATTCGATAAAGAAGGAAATTGAGAAGTGGTTGGATGGCAAGATCCATGAATTCGTGGCACAAGAAAACATAAATTCATGTCTAACAAATGAACAATGGTTGGACAGATATCTATACACAAAAATACACAAAATTTTATTTTTCACATTCCTGATCGAACTATATGAGTGGACTACTAAATTGGCAGACGACCAAGGAAGGTGGAGGCTTAACGGTCCAATATTGTGGACCCCGGAGCTAGTGCAAAGGTTGGAAGCTTATGAAGATAAGATTGCACGCGTCATCGATCACTGACTTGATGAGGCCTAACAAAACTCTCTAGGAATTAGATCAAAGATTGAAGTGTCAGATCTGTGAAGCTAACATGAATCTCACAGATAGTTAGCATCGTGAATGGTTTGTAGCCTCGCTCCTGCCCTGCCTAAGGGTTGCTTTATTGCAACAAAAGATAGGGACCCAAGCGGAAGCCCTAGAAATTGCAATGAGATTGCATGAAATGCCTATTTAGGACGCTACTTTGGGAGTTCAGAAGATTCACGCGGAATTGCAGAATCTCTGCCTGGAATTACAAATCTTGAAAAAGGAAAAAGCGGCTTGGCCGGAGGTGCATGAAGAAGTTTGGTGCCTCAAATGTAAAAGCTAGGGGCATGATAAATATCATTGCTCTGTCTTCACAAATTATATTATAGGAGGAGGGACAATGCCCCTGAGGCAGGAGGCTGCCACAGGACCAAGTACAGGGCCCGCGCTATGGTGCTCTATCTGTCATGTAGCTAGAAAACATGTAACAAATAATTGTCACTTGCTGCAAAAATATGTACAGACGTCGCAACTGTTATTCTTCAATTTCTGTAAATCGATGGGCCATGATGAGCGTAACTTCCGTAGCTATGAATTGATGATGGAAAGAACGCCCGCGTATTGAATACAGACAAAAACTCAACCTCCAGATCAAGGCACTGGGGGAGCGTGCGGAGGATATCAAGAGTGCAGACGAAGCCAAGGAGGAGGAGGAGGACCTGGTAAAGGTCGAGGACAAGTTATTTGCTATAATAGTGGAGTGTTAGGACACTACGCACGAGAGTGTACAAACCAAACACGCCTGTCATGCCAGTATTGTACTCAGTTTGACCACGTGATAGAGGAATGCCATGTATTGATAGCTAATATGAAGGAGAAGAAGGCACAACCTAAACAATCTACCCAGAATTTACAAATGATGAGGGCCGAGACCCGCGAAGAGGATCCCAACGTGAATATTGTGCTGTGAAGTGGAATGATGACTAGTGATGATAAAGGGAAACAACCTAAAGAGAGTGAATGGGTCTGCAAAACTCCAGAAAAATAAGTTGGGTTTGATCTAGAGCACACGAAGGAAACTTTTATGGAAGCAAAGAAAATCTTCATTGAGGCCCCTACCTCAAGAACTCGGGACAAGCTATCTGAAGAGGTTGACCCCTCCATGCTTACTACTTTATTAGAGACTTGTATGAAGTTGTTGTGTGATAGAAAGGTCGTGAAAGGGCTACAAGAACTGATAAATAAGTGTGAAAACAAGGAAGGTTCTCCTGAAGCACACCATGTAGTTAGAAATATAGGAAAACATAAGACGAGAACAGAGCGCGAGATGAGACTCACCACACAAATAGGAGACTATGAGATGGACCAAGTCGTTTTTGATCTGGGGTCAGATGCGAACATTTTGCCTAAACAAACATGGGAAAGAATGGGGAGACCCGTGCTGCAGTGGTCTCCGATTCAATTGAGGATGGAAAACCAACAGAGGATTATTCCTATGGGGTGATTGCATGGAGTGACCGTAGATATAGAAGGTGCAAGTGCACTGGCCGATTTTGAAGTGATAAATATTGTTGATGATAGCAACCCATACCCCATGCTCCTAGAAATTGATTGGGCTATCAACATGAATGGGGTAATCAATTTGAAAAAGCAAACAATGTCATTTGAAAGAAAATCGCTCCATGTTGTAGTCCCATTGGACCCTGCAGAAGGACCGCGCTATACTGAACCGGTCTGTGATTATGAGGAAAGCGACGATGATTTGGACAAGATCTACAAAAATAGCAGTGCAAGATCAAGACTGGGTTAATCCAACAGGCGATGGACGAATCACATGGGATTGCAAAAGTTCCTGTACATTAGATTCAGATGAAGAGTTGGAGCATTGGCATAATAGATTGCACGAAGTATCTACGCTATGGTGTAATATGATGACTAAATCATTGCACTGTGTATCATCGAAGGTAAGAAATTTACCTTACTATGATGGTCTAACTGACGTAGACAAATTTTTGAATGCATTTTAGAGGGAAGTACCTTAGAAATATCTCTTCCAAGCACTGGAGTGCGCACTACGCGCTATGCTCGCGTGGTGGTGGGGCATGCATAAAGAGAGTTTTGAAGAATGGCTCGAGTATAGAAGAATGATGAGATTGTAGTTTGGTCGCCCAAACGTTGAGATAATTAAGAAATACGATGGAAGAATGATTTGCGTGATCATTTAGGAAAATGGACTAAGGCCTATGGAATGGAGCCGTAGCCAGAGTGGGTGCATATATTCTGTCACACTTTGGACATAATTCCTATGAATTGGTATTTGAAAATAGAAGTCTTCCATGACACAGTAGAGTGGGATATCTTAAGGGAATGATTTTTTATGACATTAATTTTTGAGGATGGGTTCGAAAGAATCGACAAAGTATTGCAAGAGGTCAAGGCAACAATCTTCAGAATACCACAGGATCCTTTAGAATTGATTCTACCATATTAGAGCACCCAACTGCACCATGTGCTGGAATGCTATAATGTGACTGTTGAAGGAGATGATGAGGATCCAAGGAATATTAACATTCTAGAGGCAGAAGGCCACCGCAAAGTTGAAGGACCATAGATAGAGAATCCTAATATCATCACACCACTGAAATCTAGGCAAGTAAACATTGGTACAGAGGTAGAGCCAAAGTTTACAAGGATCAGGGATCATTGGGATGATGCTACAATAGATAAAGTCATTAAGTTGCTCCGTGAATATCAGGATTTGTTCCCTACAAAATTTTCAGAACTAAAAGGTATCATAGGAGGCCTGGACGTAATGAAGATTACCTTGAAGCCGGATGCAAATCCAATTAAGCAGAGGTCATACTACCTTAATCCCAAGTATAATGAAAAGGTACGATTAGAGTTGGACAATATGCTTGAAGCAGGTATTATTGAACTTGTGGAGGAGTTTGATTGGGTGAGCCCAATGGTAGTTCAGGAAAAGAAGAAGAAGGATGAAATAAGGATCTGTGTAGACCTTAGGAAGCTTAACGATGCTTGTGTTCATGATCCTTTTCCGACACCGTTCACAGACGAAGTACTAGATAATGTTGGAGGACAGGAGGCCTACTCATTCATTGATGGGTTCTCTAGATACCATCAGATTAAGATCGTGCTAGAAGACAGGAGTAAGACCACCTTCATGATAGAATGGGGATGTTTCTAGTATACAGTGATGCCTTTTTGACCTAAGAATTTGTCGGCGATCTTCTCGCACGTAGTCATCACGATGTTCAAACAGTTCACTCACAAATTTTTGGAGGTCTATTTTGATGATTGGACATTGTTTGGGCTAGTAAAGCGCCATGTAGCCAGTTTGCGCTTGATGTTCGATACATGCCGAAGGTATCAGATTGCACTGAACCTGAATAAATTCTTGTTCTGCATCCCTTTTGGAATTTTGCTGGGTCATGTGGTGTGCAAGAAAGGACTAATGGTTCACCCTGCTAAGTGTTAGGGTTTTATAATAATAGGATTCATAATTTTGAATTGTCTATAGTTAGTCATGTAATATTGTACATACTTTTTCTTTCTACAAAACGTTTTCCATATTAAAAATTAAAAAATATAAAGAGGGTATGTCCTAAAAGAAATATCAAAGGACAAAAAGAATAATAAAAGATCAAAAAAGTCAAAAAATATGAACCCCAAACAAAAACAGATCATGAAAGTGTGCAAGTCTAAGTGCCACTACTTTTTACTTTACTATGAAAAATAATGGTTGTGTGCAGCTTGTCATAAATGCCACAACCCATGATAGTCAAACTATTTAATCTTGACTAGTTCATGCTTTAAATTTCATGTTTATAGATAGAGAATAAAGATCTAGCCAAATTGTTTAATCTTGGCAGATCAGTAGTTAGGTAGAGAAATAAAAATGTGCTCATAAGCTTAATCTGAGCCAATGAAAGATATAAGGTTAGAATTAGATAGTTTACCTTTCGAAATGAAAAGGAAAGAAAGGGTCTACTGGGTTAAATGCACCCAATAAAGTGAAGAAAAAATGTTAGAGTAAGTAAAGGGTAAGTAGAAGAAAGGTTGCAAAAGTACAAAGTTGATTGAAGCATAAGCACATTCATCATGCTTAATCCAAGATTTCATGTGCAGGAGCAGTTATGAAAGTGAAAGGATGATCACAAGCTAATTTAATTAACTTCTCCTCATTTCATTTCACCTCCCACTACATACTTACTAATTTCCCCATTATCCTATTATTTCTTAAGAAAATACCATTTTCCCTTCATTTTGGCCCTTACCCCTTGGTTTCACACATTTCCCTAGCAAATTACCCTCCAAACTCATTTCCCTACCCAAAAACCCCTTTTCCCTAATGTGAAACCCATTCCCCTTTCAAAAAATCATTTTCCCCTTATTAATTTCCCTATTTCACCTAAAAAACCCATAAAAACCCTTATCCTAATTTTTGTCTCCACCCCCCCCCCCCCCCCCCCCCCCTCACCCACCCCCGCTTTATTTAACTTTAACTCCGCCATACCATATTTTCCATATTTCCCCTAAAAACCCATAAAACCCCTTTTAGCCTAAGTTTTGTTTCCCTCCCGCTTTATTTAAATTAACTACGCAAATTCACTTTTTTCCTGATATAAACCCATTACCCTCGGTGCAGTTAACAAAATCCCCTCATTTAACCCCGGTCCCACTATATTAAACCCACGCATTATACTTTTAACCCGCACCACTTATTCATTAAATAATTACAAATTAATTGTAATTATCCCCCGGGCCCTGCTAATCTCTGCTCCTTTGCTCTTTGTGCAGCTTCACCGCATGATAGCTGTTAGATTTTTCACCCCTAGGTTTGATGGCGCACATCCATATCGCATGCTCCCGACGTCCAACATTTACCAACTCGAGAGCACACAAGATTCATGGTTTTGCTCGGGCCCCTTTTGGCTATGTGGCAGCACCATGTGACCTCGTGTGCTCTCAACAAAATACTTCTCGATGGCCAAAATAAATGCGATGGCCTCCTAAACTGCCTCCCCACTAAAGCCGAAACCACTCACTATTCATATTATAAAATTTCACGCCAATTCTATCCATTACCCATTAAAACCCCCAAGACCCTTGTTTTCACTCTTTTCGCTCATTTTTCACTAAAACTTGCCTAACCCTTCCTGTGCCACCTTGAGCCTCTACGACTAGATTTCACCATGGATTACCTCCCGAACACGCTCCGAACTTTGTCTGTAGTTCTTCCCAATTCAAATACAGCCTTCAGTCACCTCCTCTCAGACTTGGATTTTATTAATGAATTGTTGTATTTTGCAGGTAATTAGAAGACCAGAAGCTTGGATAAACAATTTTGATACTAGTTCCAAAACCTGTTTACTCCAATATTCACAAGGAAAATGTATTCAAAAGCCTTTATCCAAAAGAAAAAGACAATTATCACAGAGCAGAAGGAAACAATTTACACAGTAATGGTAAAAACAAAGAAGAAATCATTTACACAGAGACAGTAAATGTTAAAACAGAGGAGGCAGATAAAACATACAGTTAAAAGACAAACAGATGAAATATACAAAAAGATGATCAATATCCAACTACCAGATGCTGATACATGGAAAAAACTAAATGATTTACTGTTGAAATACACAGTAAAAGTTTGAAATGTACAGTAAAAGTAAAAAGCACAATAAAGGATATTGACAGGTCAGCAAGGTTAAAGTGTATCAGATGAAAGGTCATAAGTAAATATGACATCCAGTGTGAAGACCAAATAGCCAAGCAGCTTAAAAGGAAAAATATCAGAGACTAAAAGACAACATAACCTAAATAACAGGGACAACAAGCAACAGTTCAAAAGCTGTCTCTATCTTCTTGCATGAAGATATTTCCTTTTCCTAGATTAGTTCTCAATGCAGTTTGAGATATTTTGTAAATTCTTTTTGTATAAATACTTCATAATTCGAAGTATTTGGTGTGGATTGCTATACATTTGTAGAGTTATTTTGATCTTAAACCTAAGGGTGATTGTACCAACTTTCAAGTCAACAGACTAGAGCAAGTAATAAAAATATTGCACTAGAGGATTCATGAGATGAGCTATTGCAGTGAAGTATCTTCTTTGTCTAATTTTGTTACCTTCTTATGTGTTTCATAAACTTAAATGTTATCTAAATTTGAATGAATTAACTGGAAATTTAACTCAGAATTTGTTTAAGTACACTCTGTTTTGCACAGTTAGTCATTTATATGTTTTCCTCTGATACCCGGATTTGAGAACCCTTAATTTCTCTCCCATCCTGGTTGACCTCTTTCACTTCTCTTCATGATTCGGCCTAGGGAACCCTTAATTGCTCCCTGGATCCGATTGGAAACCATTTCACCTTCAAGCCTTTGAGATTTGTAGTAACTCCTCTATCTTTCCCTCTAGACACTATTTTTAGAACTTAATCTAGTCTTGTTTGTCTGACATTTGACCCCATAGCCCAATGGTAAAAGACAACCCTTTTCATCTAAGTAAGTGATCCCACCACCCAAATTCAAATCAAAAACCCAAGCACAATCATAACTAGCCTAAAATTAATTAACTAAAACAAAGTTAAATCATAAAGAGAGAGCCCTCTTTGAGATTAGGAAGGCTAGGTCTTGATCTCCAAAAGTGGTTTGTGGTTACCTCTATCATTTCCTTTTTTGACAACTTTGAAGAAATTTTGGAGTGATAACACTAAGATCACAGTAATAATTAATTTCGAGGCACCAAGAAGTGTCAAATAGTTGTGCACAATGTTAGGTCATATTGGATACTATTGGAAGTTCATCAAGAGTTATGCTCATATTACTATTCCTATGGAAAAGTTGCTAAAGAAGGATGTTACATTCTGTTGGAATGAAGAATGTCAACACAGTCTAGATGTATTGAAGGAAAAATGGTCACCGTGCCGATCCTAGTATTCCCAAAATGGAAGAAGGAATTCCACGTGCGTGTAGATGCCTCTTGCATTGCACTAGGATCAGTGTTGACACAGGCTATTGAAAGAGAACTGGATCATCCTATAGCGTTTTCAAGCAAGAAGTTGTCAAAAGATGAAAATAATTATTCGACGACAGAGCGCGAAGGGTTGGCTATGGTGTACACGCTAGGCAGACATTTCAAAATGTACATAGACCATTCTGCATTAAAGTATCTAGTCAACAAGCCTGTGTTGGGGGGGGGGGATTATGCATATGGTTATTTTTGTTTCAAGAATATGATTTTGAAGTAATTGTGAAGCTAGGAAGATTGAACGCCAGACCCGACCATCTGTCAGACATTTAAACAGGATCCTACCAATTTGGAGGAAGTGCTGCCTAATGTGTAGTTCTTCGTAGCGCATGTAGAGGATAATCACTTTGCGGATATTATCCACTTCCTGACTATAGGAACATATTTGGAGGGATATACCAGTCATCAGAAGAAAGAATTGGTGGTGCGCGCCACAAAGTTTTTGGTCATTGCGGGCCATTTATATAAGATGGGATCAGATGAAATACTTCAACGTTATGTGCCTGATTTTGAGCAAAATAGTATCCTCATTGAAGCTCATGGAGGAGCTGTAGGAGGGAATTATGCAAGAAAAGAAACAATGCAGAATATTTTAAGCACTGGATTGTGGTGGCTGATGCTACATAAAGACTCTAAAGAATATTGTAGGGCATGTGATGCATGTCAAAGAACAGGCAGGCCATCACGAAGGGATGGGTTGTCTCTGAATCCGTAGGTGTCATTGTCGCCATTTGAGAAATGGGAAATTGACTTTGTAGGACCAATTCAACCCCCATGCAAGAAGATGGGTGCATGTTATATCATCAACATGACAGATTATTTGACCAGATGGGCAGAGGCACAGCTTGTGAAATACTCTACAGGGGCAACAACAACAAAGCTTTTATTTGAATATGTGTTGACCAGGTTTGGTTGCCCAAAGGTTTTGATGAGTGACTGTGGTACGCATTTTCTTAATGAAACGATCAGCGTCCTGACAGAAGAGTTGCAAGTTTACCATCGGAAGAGTATGCCATATCATCCTCAGGCCAATGGAATAGTTGAGGATTTTAATAAGATATTGTAGAATGCACTGACAAAGGTTTTCAACGCACAACAGGATGATTGGGACATTTGTGTACTGACAGTATTATGGGCTTACAGAACTACTTGTAAAAAGCTTACTAGTCAAACGCCTTTTAGGTTGGTCTATGGCATAAAATTTGTGACGCCTATGGAATACATTGTACCTAGTCTATGCATAGCAAATTTTATAGGAATTGTGGACCACGGAGCCTTAGAAGAATGAATCGCACAACTAATGGAGCTCAAGGAAGATATATTTTTGGCTAGATACCATCAATAGGTTCAGAAGGAACATGAAAAGTCTTGGCATGATCGGCACATCAAACTGCACACCTTCAAGGTAAATTATTTGGTGTTATTATATGACAGCAGGTTCGCTAAGTTTCTAGGAAAACTTTAGATGCACTAGCTAGGACCATATGTTATTAAATAAATTAAAGATGGTGGAGCAGTTTAGCTTGCGAAGTTGAATGGAGATCCATTTCTGAGAAGGGTAAATGGAAGCCGATTAAAACCATACACGGGGATCCGGTCCAATGACTACATGATGGTAGCACAGTCTTAGCACTTCAGGTAGCTGCAAGGATGCGCAAGACTATAAACTACATTTCCCGGTTTTTAAAGCTACATGATAGGGATGCTGCGTGAAAAAGGGTGATGTCACAGTACCAGAAGAGGCATTGTGACGGGTCTATTTGGGAACATCACTCCTAACATTCAGATTAGTACTATTAGGGCTCATCAAACCATAACACAATTGCTACATGCCCTAGACAGGTCATCACATTGAATGCCATCATTCTTGAGAGTTTCCTGGCCTAAAGACATCTTGAAATGACTCCTTGAGGGACTAGTGCAGCCTTGGTTAGGGGTAAATGCGTTGCAAAGTACGTAGGCCCATTCAAACTTGCTCTGCAGAGCACCTAGGCCCACTTTGAGTATTCCAACATTCTAGACCATTATATAATATTACCACCTCTTATCCTCTCCTATGAGCTCGAAATTGGATAGGGAATGAATCGAATAACCTCTTATCCTCTCATCCCTTCCTCCATGGAAACTAACTCCCAAATTGGAAAGCCATTCACTGCCCAATTTATGACAAAACCACCTCCATTTCCCTATAAATTGAGCACTCATCATAGTGATCAAGGGCTGGACTTTTAAGAATTTTAAGGAGATACTGTTGGTTTGAGGTTTGAGATCATAAGCAAGTATTGTTATGCTACTGGAGTGTTGTGATTTTGGTGTGATGAAGGATGGAAATCAAGCTGGATGAGTGACCTGGGATCAGACTTCTTTGGTTGTAACTCTTCCTTCTACTTAATAAATATGTTTACACATTTTCCCATATTCTTGTCTTTATGTATGATGATTATATGTGTAAATTCTTTCGATTCCATTTTCTTATAGTAGATAGATCCCTTGCTTTGATTGGTTTTTGTCCTCTGTTTATGATTGCAGGTACTGATCAAGCAGATTCAGTTTGAAAAGGAGCAACAAGAGCTATTCAAATTAGGCAAAGGGAAGTGAAAGATAACAAGTAGGTCCCTTGTCTTATTTATCTTCTATAGGAAAAGGTTAAACTCTTTAATTCTGTTGTTCTAAGTGTAGCTACGCACTTAGGGACGTTGTGTTTATCCGTAGATGTAAAATTCCACATAACAAATTGGCGACTCCACTGGGGAATGATCATCATTCCAGGTAGTTTATCTTCATCCTAGTACACACTAGTAGACTTTACTTGCCTCCATTGATCTTATTTCATCCTTTTTGAAGTGTTTTTTGGTCAAATTTTTTGCTTGAATGGCCTCTCTGGAGCCAGCGCAGGCTTGGTCTGGATACAATGCACTGCAAAGCACCCTTGGTTTGATGATAATGCTCTTAAATGCACTGTCTCCCATTGAGGGCTGTGATGATCCTCCTTAGGTAAAAAATCCTGCCTCTGGTTTGGTTTTTTTCCAAATTTCCTTCTATTTTTGCTCACTGAAAGATCAATTATTTTTGTGTCTCTGAAATCAATTTGTATTTCTCTTCCTATCCCTACTTTGGCCTTGATTGTGTAGTGTTTCTTAAATGATTTCTTTATCATTATCAATTCATTTTCAAAGTTAGCTTATAGTAAATTAATATTTGTTGAAAAGAAAGTGTCGTAAAGTCTTCATTTCTTTCGAAAAGGAACTGTCGTAAAGTCTTCTTTCTTGCAAGAATATTGATTGATTGTATGTGAATTAGTTTCCTTTTGTTCATATCAACATTAAGTTAATTGAAAATAAAAACTTGCATTGTGCATTGAAAAGTTTGTGTGTGCTTGTAGGAATAGTTTAGGGAAATTACATTACATGTGCTCTATGCTCTTTGATTAAAAGAATCTGATTGCTCTATCCATATTAGCTAAGGTTTTAATTGTATAAATTGAATGAAAAGAATTCTTATAATATTAGTTTCATTCTAGAAATTTCAGAAAACATCACGTGGTGAACTTGAAAGGCAAATTCTTAAGCAATATCAACTTAAAATTAATCTCAATTAACCTAATGGAGCATTGTCACCTAACACAAAACATTTAAAGGTTCTAGGATAGAGACGTGTTTCGGCATTGTAAAACATAGCAGTTGTCGCTAACTTGTCTACGATACATTCCGAGTGTGATACCTCATTCTGCATACGTGAGTATATCGTAGCTCGTCCACGTACCTTCCGGTATATAGGGCGGTGTTACAATACATAAAGTATAAAGGAATGCTCTCACTGTGCAGTTTCGCATTAGATAGCGCTAACACGGATTAGGCCTCCACGTGCTTTCGGGTATATATGGGAAGAATACATTAGGTTGCTATCCATCCTTAGGTAATCAAGTCAGCCGCCTTGTACATTGTGATACACCGAACACAACATTCGGGGAGATTTCATGCCCATACTTCTCGGTTCGCTGGGAGGTATTCTACAGTTCACAGTTTCTTGGTAATCCTTTTGCCTAGCTTACCTCTTTTTTTTATTTCTTTTTTGTAATAAAATCAATCAACAATTGTGGAGGAACATCAACCCTTACCCCATCGTTTTCAGAGGACAGTGAGTAAACCGCCTTTATGGCTTGAAGCTACGCCTAGTCGATCAAAGCAGTTTCATTTGACTAAATCCAATACATCACAAGCTTCTGGTTCTTCATCTGAATTACTAGAAACACCTATACGGTAAGTACTGTGACTCCAATTACTCCTACAATTACTCGTACATCTGTTATTGAAGTGGTATCTCCATAATTACCTGAGGACACTAGAAGTGAACCGAGTGAAACAGTAACCCAAGCTTTCCAACAAGAAGTTGATTCCCAACCCAAAGTTGTTCAACAAGAAATTACTTATGAACCTGAATATGTTCAACCAGAAGTTGATCCTGAACCAATCACCATTCAATCAGAAGTTACTTATGAACCAGAAGTTGTTCAAGAAGCCTAACCTAAACCTATTGTTCTTTTACCAGAACATTTGAATCTTGAAGTTGAACAATCAGAAGTTGTTACCATACTAGAAGACGATCGACTGATACATCCTCAAACATCCGTAACTATCAATACTTCCCCTTTACCTCAGGAAAAAACCAGAAATATATTACGGACCTGATGGTGAATTCCTTCCACCTGGTTTGATTTCAATTGAAGAGGAACCTGAGGAAGAAACACCCATAACTCTAATTCTATTTGGACCTAAAATTTATCTTTATCCTCATACTCCTCATTTTACTACTCCTTTTGATCTTGATTACTTTTAGACACCTGTTGATTCGTTAGGAAATTTATTAGGAAATTTGACTATGGCAAAGTCAACATCCCAAATTGTACCATCTGTTACAATTGCGACAGAATATTCTGTCACTACCTCTTCGATGTTTACCACGACACCTGAGTCACATTTGTATGGTATTCCGTCTGTCCCACCGGGTTACCAATCTTTATCTGGAATCCACTAAGGTTTTCCTTCTAGCCCTTGGTCTTCACACATGTCCTCTATAGGAATTTTATCTAGTTCTTCATTAATGGATACTGAACAACTTGATCCATCAAGTCAATGTCAAGCTGGTTCATCTGGTTACCATCCAATGTATCCACTATACAATGGCTTACCTCCATACGGAGAAAGATATGCACAATCTCCTTACCCTTCATTTTCCGGGGGACAACCATATGGTGGTATGCCGTCCACTTTAGGTCAGCCTGGAATGACTATTTGTCAGTGGCAGCCAACAATGCCCATTCAACCAAGGCTTGTGTATCCATCACAACCTATGCAATCTATATCATTCATACCTACTACGCCTATTGTTACAACTTTACCGCAATCGAAAGATCTGTTAGTTGTAGCTCAACCTTTGCAAGTTGGTTCTTCAACCTCAAACCCCCAAGTTTCAGGTTTACAGATTCAACTTTCTTAGGAAGTTTTACAACAACCATTTGTGCCTAGAGTCCAACAACCTCAAGCTAGTTTACCTTTTACTAGAATGACTCAGAATTACACTGGTTTAGTGTATTCACAACCTGGTCAAGCTTACATTGGTGGGAAACAACCGTTATATCAACAATCGTTCTATCAACAATAGTTGCTCCAATAGCCTTGGAAGCCCCAATATCAACAGCAACAATTCCAGCAGTACCAACCTCATCTTAGACTTGGTGAACAAGCCTATGTTGGGTTTTGTCAACAACAAGCTTACTCAGGTCCTGGTCAACAAGCCTATGCTAGGTTTGGAAAACAACAAATGTATGCTAGTGCTAAGCAACCACCTTATACCAGATTTTCTCA
This sequence comes from Pinus tabuliformis, assembly GCA_031772625.1. Taxonomy (NCBI): domain Eukaryota; kingdom Viridiplantae; phylum Streptophyta; class Pinopsida; order Pinales; family Pinaceae; genus Pinus; species Pinus tabuliformis. The sequence continues at coordinate 315,197,174 of CM062815.1, read as the reverse complement.
ACAAACATACCTCTATCAAGGTTACCAACAACATATGCCCTATGCTGGTATGCAAAGGCTTATTGCCTGGCAATCACATCATACTGTTGGGCATGGAATCTCCCCCAAGGTATGCTTTGGGGCTTAAAGCCCAAGTTTTGATCGAATCCTGTTGTAAAGCTCCGCGAATTGCAGGCATGAAGCACGAAGTCATAATATAGTCACAGGGTTGTTCGCCTAGTTTTGTAATGTAATGTCAGCTGGACAGACCTACCCATGGTCCCCAGACCATGGGATTGTATAAATAGAGTGAGGCTCTAAGTATATAAAAGAAATAAGGAAGGAATAGACAATGCAAAAATTATGAGTGATTGAGTCAAGTGTAGAGTCTGCCTGTGGGTCGTACAGTAGGAGAAGGCTCTACAGCTAAGTGCGGAGAGGCCTAGTAGTCAAAAGTTGAGTGTGCAGATCCCTGCAGCTGAGTGCGCAGGGCGAGTCGAGTCTGTAAGTGTGGAAAGAATCAATAAAGAGAAGTTTGGTTATAATCATGTGTATCTATTCTTGGGTTAATGCATGATTGATATAACTTGCAAATATACAATTTATTTATTGCACGCACCTGTATGAATGTCTCATGTTGTTAAGTATAACTCAAAGCACTCAATTAGGCAAAGATAATTAACTAACATTAGAATATAAGCAAGGTCTTGGGTAATAGTGCAAAACGCGGCACAACCCCTGGATAGGGTTGTGTGAAGGCAGTGTATCAGGTCGCGAGGAACGGGAAAGTGCGTGAAATAACCTGTGTGCAAGGAGAAACCACAAACCATTTTAACTCATTAGACATCTCCAGGGTGTGGAAACCTAGTTCTAGCACCCTCCCATACTACTTCAGGTGAGACCTCAGTCTGCACTCCGCAAACTATTTCCGAAAGGGCCAATAGTACTGAGATTTGTTTAGCTAACTAACTCTGAACCTGGGTTAGGACCCAACAAAAAATGTTTCTATTGCCAGGACCGAGATCTGCATAAATATGTTTGATGTCATACCACTGGAATCTGACAAAGAAAGGAATTGAGGAGTAGTTGGACAGAAAGATTCACGAGTTCGCGGCGCAGGAAAACAGGAATCCGCGAGTATCAAAGGAAGAGTGGTTACATTGCTACTTGTATACGGAGATCCACATAATTTTATTTGCATCCTTCCCCACTAAGTTGTACGAGTGGATCATGAAGCTAACAGATAGCCAAGGAAGGTGTAAAATCAACAAACCTATTGTGTGGACTCCAGAGTTGGTGCACAGACTAGAAGCATCAGAAGATAAGATCGCGTGCACTATCGATCACTAGCTGGATCGAATCATTGAAGGATTCATCACCGAATTCATGGTAGATACTTCGGTCAGCTATAGCGAGGCAGAATGACGCTTCCTCAAGGGACCGTGAGGTAAGTACGTTAAATATTTGAACACTTGGATTAAAATACTACTGTGTGAAAAGCGAGCTATGTGGATAGATTGATGTTTGGGGCTACGCGGAGTGGGAGGATATATAGAAATGAAGGTAGCATAAAACTAGAAACTAGCCCCTTGATTTCACCTACGCGCGGAGGAGAAGAAGAACTCGTGGAGGTTTCACCAAGAATTGCGATAAATTTGATAAAGCAGAGGATTCCGCGCATACCACCCCCACCCACACCACCACTAGTTTCACCATCTCCACCCCTGACTTCACCTATACCACTTTCGCCACCACCGTGAAGCAGTATGGCCAGCACGATAAAGCTACCAGTGTTCAAGGGAGTAGGGAATGAAGATCTGGACCAATTTTGGTTCATGGTAAAAGCGATATGGGAAGCACAGGGTGTCATAGACGAAAATATAAAAGAGGCAATGTTGGTCAACACTCTGCAAGATCGTGCGTTGACCTGGTACATTAAGCATTCCAATGACAACACGAATGCAGGGATAACGGATATCCAGTCTACTCTAAACAAGGAATTTTACAAACCAAAATCGGAGGCACTGTTGATCATTCGATTCAAGGAAATCACAATGCTACCAGGTGAAACCCCGTGGGAGCTAGATCAAAGACTGAAGTGTACAATTCGTGAAGCGAACATGACCTTAACAGATGGGCAACACCACGAATGGTTTGTAGCCTCGTTAACATCTCATCTACGAAATGTGCTATCACAACAAAGGCTACAAACTCAAGCTAAAGCTTTGGAGGTCGCGATGAGATTATATGAGACTCCAATAAAAGATCATAACTTGGGAGTCCAGTAGATCCACGCACAGTTGAAAAATTTGTGTTTGGAGATGCAGAGTTTGAAACAAGACATGATGGCTTGTCTAGAAGTAAGCGATGAGGTATGGTGCGTAAAGTGCAAGAGCCAGGGGCACGACAAGGACCACTGCCTGGTGTGATCTAGATTTAAATAGGAACATAACAAATTATAGAGATAACCATAAACATAGAGATGCAGTGGAAATAATACTTCATTTCATTAATGTAAAATACTGAAATATGCTTACAAACAGAAATGGAAATACTCCAGCTAGGGTGATGGTAGCTTATCTCTAAGAAGAGATGTGGCGGATACATGCCTCTGAACTGAACTACAATGAGGCTCAAGGGCATTTTTTTAATTGAAAAATAAGAGCAAACCCTAAACAACCAAAACCCTAACTCGAGTAGATATAACACCAAGAGTTTATGGGCCCCATTGGGGTGAGTTGGATAACCAACTTCCCTGGTTCATGACTTGGTCATTTATCTCTATTTGATGCGCATGATAGCTCATTGGAAAGATCTCTCTAAGGACTACGACGAAAAGGTGATTTTAGACAACAAATCGCTGGTATTAGATTTCCAAAAAAACGTTTTTTAGGGCCTCAAAACAGCTCCAGAAGTTTAGGACCCCAAAAATTGCTAAAAATAGTAAACTGTGCTATAATTAAGGAAACTAAAAAAGTGAAAGAAGCAATGGTGGGGATCCAACTGGAATTGGAGGGTGGCCACCAATATCCACCTGGATCATTCCTCCCCCCTTAGGAAGCAATGGTCCCCATTGCGTTGAGTTCCTTCATGAGATGAGGAAACTTCTACTGAACTTGGTCCCTGGTGAGCCACTTGCCCTGGTGAAGGAGTTGGCCTGCTTTGACAACTCGATACAGTTGGATATTCTGCTTGTGAGTGTGCTTGATCTATGTGTCCCTGATCCGATCAGTTGCAGCTTGTTCCATGCAATTTGGATTTAACTCTATTGGTGTGAGCTGTTCTGCAATGTTAGATGTGTCTAGTAATGGTGGAAAGTATGACCGAAGGTGGTCCACATTGAACACTGGGTGTAGGCCAAGGAATGGGGGAATGTTGAGCTCAAATGCATTATCTCCCACAGCTTTGGTAATGGTATAAGGACCATATCAAAGTGGTCTGAGTTTCCGATAGGCTCCGGTAAGGCGTTCCTTTTGCAAAAGTGAACCAAACTTTGTCGCCCACCTGAAACTTGTGAGGCACCCGATGTTGATCATGTCACTGCTTGTACTTTGCATTTGATTTCTCCAGAATGTCATGGACCTACTGGTGAATATGTTGGATGTGCTCAATGAATATGTTTTCTTTATCTGTTTCGAACTGGACATGAGATGAATCTACATGAGTAGCTACAAATGGTATGGCCACATCAATGGGACATAGTGGTTGGAATCCCAAGCCCACCTGAAAAGGGTTGTGGCTATTCGAGCTGTGGAGAGCTCAGTTGTAGCTGTGCTGAACATAGGGGAGGCTCTCGTCCCATGTGTGTGGATGCTTTGAGCTGTACATGTGCAGAATGTGTGCGATCATCTTATTGACAACCTCTGTCTAGCCATCAGTTTGAGGATGGAAGGCTGCAGAATTAGTGAGTTTGGTGTCCAGCATCGACCAGAGACTGGACCAAAATGTACTAAGGAACCTGCTATCCCGATCTAAGATGATAGAATGTGGGATCCCAAAGTGTACCCACACTCATTCAAAGAATAGTTTAGCAGTAGCTTCGACTGTGATATTCTTCTTGCAGGCCACCATAATGGCCATCTTCGAGAACCTGTCGACGACCACAAAAAAACAGTCATTTCCATGCTTAGTGGAAGGAGGACCTGACATGTAATCCATGGATATCGATTCCCAAGGTCGACTAGGGGTAGGCAATGGGTTATAAAGGCCTTGCTTCTTGATGACCGGTTTGGCAATGGCACAGGAAGTGCATGATTTGATGTACTTATCGACATCCTGGAGAAGATTCGGCCAATAGAAATACGTCTGTAGTACTGCCACCATTTTCTCAACCCTGAAATGGCCAGTAGCCCGATTGTAGTGTGCTTCCCAAATCATCTTGGCATGATCGCTTGAAGGAACACAAAGGTGACCTAGGTGGCATAACAGGGCATCTTGGAGGTGAAAATATAGAACATGCTGACCCTCCAAGAGTGTCTGGTATGTGTGACCAAATTCTAGGTCACTTTTGTAGAGAAGTGGCCAATCATAAGTCTCATGCCCACAAGAGTTGAGCACGGTGGTTAATGCCATGATCGGTGGTCAACTGAGGTAATCTGCAACATTATTGGTGCTTCCCTTCTTATACTTGATATTCAAATGGAACTATTGCAGGTATGTGGACCACTTCTAATGGTGATCATTCTGCAATTTCCCTTGGGTCTATATGAACTGCAGGGGTCGGTGGTCTGTGTGGATGATCGTTTCCTTCCCCAAAATGTAATGCTTCCATTGTCGGCAGGCCTGTAGAATGGAATACATCTCTTTACCATAGGTGGGATACTTCCAGACTGTGTCTGAAAGTGTCTCACTGTGATATGCCACTAGATACCCGTGTTGAGTAAGGACACCCTAATAGCATAGTCTGAGGCATCTGTCTCGACCTCAAATCATTGTTGCAAGTTTGGTAATGCGAGCACTGGTGCCAAGAAGAGGCTATCTTTCAACTCTATGAATGCCTTCTGTTGAGATTCAGACCAAAAGAATTTTGCTTTTGCTCCTCCCTTGGTGACTTGACTCAAGGGCCAAGTGATATGAGAAAATCCCAACATGAACCTGTGGCAGAAGTTGGCAAGACCTAGAAAGTTGCGAAGCTATCAGAGTGGTTGGAGATGGCCAATCTCAAATGACTTGGATCTTGGCTGGATCCACATGCACCCCATGTTCATCAATAATTTATCCCAGATACTGAACTTGGGTCATGCCAAAAGTGCATTTCTCCAAATTGGCACATAACTTGTGTTGTCGTAGTGTTTGGAGAACCTGTCGGATGTGGTGGAGGTGCTCTTCCAAACTTTGGCTGAAGATCAGGATGTCATCCAAGTATACCACTACAATTGAGTTGGTGAATGGTTGCAAGATGTCATCCATTAGCCTCATGAAGGTTGCAGGAGCATTCGTCAATCCGAAAGGCATAACCAACCATTCGAAAAGGCCCTCCTTGGCTTTGAAGGCAAGCTTCCACACATCGGAGGGTTCGATTGGTACCTCGTGATATCCTGGCTTCAAATTGATCTTACTGAAATATTTTTCCCCCTTCAGTTGGTCCAAGAGGTCATGAATCCGTGGGATCGGGTACCTATTACAGACAATGATCTTGTTCAGCACTCAATAGTCAATACAGAGTATCCAAGTCCCATCCTTCTTCTATACCAACATGATCGGGCTTCCATAGGGCGATGAACTCAGATGGATGTGACCTTTCTACAGCAGCTCCTAAATCTACCTCTCGATTTCATCATTCTCCAGAACGGAGCGTCGATAGATTGGTCCATTGGGCAGCGGTGCACCTGGGATCAGATCGATGGAGTGCTTGACCTGACAGTGTAGAGGAACCCCTGTGGGGGAGGTGAAGATGTCCTCATACTCCTCCATGACCTTTTCCATCTGTAGTTGTCGTTCGGAGGGGCCCTGTTTAGAGGTTGTGGCCACCGTCTTCTTCTTTCCTTGAGGGGATATCATCAGGAAATTAAATTTACCAGTTTTGGAAATGATCTTACTGCATTGTTTTGCAGCAACCAAAGAAATGGCGATAGGCAGTGCTACCTCCAGTATTCTGTATAACTTATTTCCCAAAGTAACAATAATAGCATGGGGTCTTGATTCATACACAGCATGTCGCTTCCATAAGTAGGGTTGTCCTAATAATACATCACAAACTTCAAGGGGAGAAATGTCACACAATACATCATCTGTGAAGGGCTTAATGTTGTATGGAAGGTGACACTGCTAGTTCACGCGAAGATCCCGTCCGTGGTGAAGCCACCCAATGATGTACGGTTATGGATGCGCTATGGTCAGTAAACCCAGCCACTTCAAGACCTCTGCCGAAATGAGGTTCTTTTAGCTCCCGATGTTGATAATGAACTATAGCGGGGATCCCTTTACCCACATCTGGGAGTGGAAGAGATGCTCCTCCTCCTCTGGATCTTCAAGTTCCTCCTTCTGGATCTTCGTGGTGGCAACGGTGGCGTTGGGCTCCGCTTCGATAATTTGCTTCCCTTTGTCATTCCCCTTGTTGGGTTATGACTCAAAGTTAGAACATGCATCTGATTTTGAAACCTTTAGCTCAACCACTAGTGACTGCTTGGCCCAACACTCACTTGTGTTGTGAGTGGAGCTCTTATGGAACTCACACCACTTTCCTGTGTCCTTTTTCAACTTCGTAGTGTTGTTCTTTGCTTGCAGCTTTGGCAGGTTGTCTTGGGCCACCCCGCCTTCGCTTTGTCCTTTGTTATGCGGTTTGGGGGCACCTTTCCCTTGCTTCGGATTTGCACTTCCAAAGTCTCGCTTCTTTTGTTTAAACTTTTTCTCAACCTTGACGGCATATCGGTATGCTATGCCGAGTGAGGAGATGTTTAGGAATTCTTTTTCTTCCTGGATGTACTTGTGCAAGCATCCGTGGTATTTCAGTACCAAATACTGCTCCCAATTCTTGATACCCAACTTTATACGAAGGGTATGGAAAATATTGGTAAACTCCAGCAAGTCTTGGTCCCTTCCCTACCACAGCATGGTCCACTTTATGTATTGATCCTCATAGCTTTCGACAGGGTAGTACTGCATCTTGATGGCATCCTAGAATGAATTCCAATTGGGTGTGGCTGAAAATAGTGAGCCTGTACTTTCATCCTTCTACTCATAGTAGGTTTCCACCAGTCCTTGACGTGGGGGGCTGCTTTGAGAAGAGAGAAAATAATATTTTCCTGACTAGAAAAATCATGAATAGAAAAATAACCCTCTAGCAGATTTAACCATTTATCGATAGCATCTGTGTCTATCTAACCCTCGAATATGGGCATTTCAAAATCAACTTGTGCCCTAAATGGTGTGGCATTTCCAAAGTAGCTGTTGAAAGCCGATGTGTCGCCCCTGGGTAGCCGCTGAAGGATCTGGGGAAAGCTGTCCATCATCATGTTCCTTTGTCACTCGAGGGATTCTTTGAGCAATATTTTGATAGGATCTCATACCTGTTCATCTTTTTTTTCATCCCCCATGGGAGGCCATTATGATTTGCAAGGCTAGTCTTGCAAAGGTTTTACTCGTTCAAGCCCTAGCTCCTTATATCCCGACCTCGTTGGGGACATGCAAAGGAAAACAGAGAAAAGAAGCAGATCGCTCTAATACCACTGATCCCACTGATCTAGATTTAAACATGAACACAACAAATTACAGAGATAATGATAAAAACAGAGATGTATCGAACATAATACTTCATTTCATTAATGTAAAATACTGAAATATTCTTACAAACATAAATGGAAATACACCAGCTAGGGTGATGGTAGCTTATCTCTGAGAAGAGATGTGGCGGCTACATGCGTTTAAACTGAACTACAATGAGGCTCAAGGGCCTTTTTCTAATTGAACAATAAGAGAAAACCCTAAACAACCAAAAACATAACCCGAGGAGATGTAACGCCAAGAGTTTATGGGCCCCATTGGGGTGAGTTGGATAGCCAACTTCCCAGGGTTGTGACTTGGTCATATTATCTCCATTTGATGCGCATGATAGCCCATTGGAAAGATCTCTCTGAGGACTACGACGGAAAAGACAATTTTAAATAAAAAAAATCAATGGCGATAGATTTCCAAAGAAATGTCGTTTAAGGCCTCAAAACGGCTCTGGAAGTTTAGGACTCGACAAACTGCTAAGAATAGTAAATTGCGCTACGATTAAGGAAACTGAAAAATTGAAAGAAGCAATAGTGGGGGTCTAAGTGGAATCGGCGGGTGGCTACCAATATCCACCTGGATCATTAATGATCAGAATGGAAAATGGAATCAACCCATGGTATTCATCCACCCATGTTATTCATCCACCCATGGTATTGTAAGTGACATCCACCCATGGTATTCATTCAACCATGGTATTTTCCCATGGTATTGTGACATCCACCCATGGAATTATCTCGTGGTATTGTAACTGAAAAATACTATAAGTAACAAGTCACATTTTGTAAAAGGAGAGATTGGTTACCACAATGTAGTCCTTACAATTATTATCAGTTTTAATAAAAAGTTTCTTTGTGCTTTTTTTATTGGGCATTCTCCTCTTTTTCTTCTGGAAATTTCAAATTTTTAGATCTTAGGGGCCTCCCCCCCAAGATCCATTTCAATCTTTTAGATCTTGAGGGCCTCCCCCCAAGATCTGGATCAATGGTATCGGAGCAGGTTATGATTCCATGGGAATGAGGGTTTCATGCATATTTTAGTTTCAAATTTTTTCAACAATATTCAGCAAACTTCAGGCACAAACTACGACCTCCACAGAGCACTTTCTTGGGCCAAGTAGGAAGAATTTTCATTTTTTCATTTTTTTGTAGGAATTATTTTTGGGCGGCAAGTTTGATGATCAGATATGAAACATTTGGTGTAATATTTACAAAAACAAATACCAGATTTGGATTTATTGTGAAAAAATACCAAAATTAAAAAAAACAATCGGCCGAATCAGAGTCTGGATGAGGGAGATATCGCTGATTTAAAATCAGTTATGTTGTAGAATTTTTTTCTGGTGACAACTGGTGGATGACAAATTTCCTATCATTTTTTTGAAGTTTTTGTGCAGAATTTCAAAAAAAGGATTGTAGATCTGAGCTCCTCTTGAAAAATCACCCAATTTCAAAAAAATAAAATGGGTCGAATTGGAGTTCGGATGTGGGAGATATCGCTGATTTAAAATCAACTATTTTTTTTTCAAAATTTTTGTGACGGCGGAAAAATTGTAGCGCGAGTATGAGATTCTAGAATGTCCAGGTAAGGATTTCCAACACATGGGAAGATGAAAAGTGGTTCTTCTACTTCCAAAAACATGTTATAATAAATATTCTGGGTTCCCATTGGAGATGTGCCCTCTCACTCCACTTTAGTAGGCACCTGCTTCACATTCATCAGTTTCAGCATATCAACATCCAGCTTGGGTTATTTGGAGATGTGACCTCCCATCCTAGGTTATGTAGGCACCTGCTACTTCATCAACAACCAACATTCAAGGAAATCACAATGCTACCAGGTGAAACCCCATGGGAGCTGGATCAAAGACTGAAGTGCACAATTCGTGAAGTGAACATGACCTTAATAGATGGGAAACACCGCGAAAGGTTTGTAGCCTTGTTAACACCACATCTACGGAATGCGCTATCGCAAAAAATGCTACAAACTCAAGCTAAAGCTTTGGAGGTCACGATGAGATTGAACGTGACTCCGATACAAGATCCTAACTTGGGAGTCTAGTAGATCCACGCGCAGTTGAAAAATTTGTGTCTAGAGATGCAGAGTTTGAAACAAGACAGGCTGACTCCTCCAGAAGTACGTGATGAGGTATGGTGTGTAAAGTGCAAGGGCCAGGGGCACGACAAGGACCACTGCCTGGTGTTTGAAAATTACCTCGTAGGAGGAGGACCAATGCCATTGAGACCAGAGGCACAAATAGGGCCCAGTGCGGTGCCTGCATTATGGTGCATGATTTGTTAGATAGGAGGGAAGCATGCTACAGATAACTACCATATATTACAAAACTATACGCAGAATTCCCAGCAGTTGTTCTGTGATTTCTGCAGGTGAGTAGGCCATGATGAGCGCACCTATAGAAGTTATGAACTGACGATAGATAGGACTACTACCTACAGAGTTTAGGTTGAAACACGGGCCCTTGATAAAAAAACAGGTATGGCACGCACTGAATTTCATGGGCACAGACGAGGCCAAGGAGGAATGAGACCAGGAAGAGGTCATGATCAACTGATATGTTACAATTGCGGAGGGTCAGGACATTATGCCCGCGACTATACGAACCTGACATGACCATCGTGCTTGTATTGTACATTGTTTGATCATGAGATAGAGGACTGTCCCACGCTGATAACGAGGTTGTGCGATAAAGGAGCACTTTAACCTCCCCTAACTCAGAGCCTGCAAATGATGTGGTCTGAGTTGTGCGAGGAAGATCCAAATGTAAATATCATGCTCCTGAGTGGTATTACGATAGGGGATGACAAAGGCAAGCAACCCGAGGAAAGTACCTGGGTTCGCAAAGCACCAGCGAAGGAACCAAAATTTGATTTGGAGTGCGCTAAGGAGACATTCATGGAAGCTAAGAAGAGCTTCACGGATGCCTCCACTTCAAGAAGTAGGGACAAATTGGAGCCGAAAATGGACCCATCAATGCTCACTACATTCTTGGAGACATGCATGAAGCTACTGTGTGACAGCAAGGCTATGAATGGACTACAAGAAATCATAACTAGATGTGCTGGGACCATGCCAGGAGAACTGTGCGTAGTCCGGAAGCTTGGGAAGCATGCGATGCGAACAGGAAGAGAGATGAGATTGACTGCGCAGATCATGGAATATGAAATGGATCAAGTGATTTTGGATCTAGGATCGGACGCGAACGTCTTGCCAAAGCAGGCATGGGAGCGTATGGGCAGGCCAGCGCTGCAATGGTCTCCTATCCAACTATGAATGGCGAACCAGCAAAAGATCCTACCTATGGGAAGATTGCAAGGAATAATAGTAGATATCGAAGGTGCGAGCACACTAGTAGATTTCGAAGTGATAGAGATTGTTGATGACAGCAATCCCTATCCCATGCTACTAGGAATAGATTGGGCCACTGACATGAATGGAGTGATAAATCTAAAGAAGCGCAAGATGATTTTTGAGAAAAAGTCACTCCATGTAGTGGTACCTTTAGACCCTGCGGAAGGATCACGCTACACAGAGCCAGTGCGTGACAATGATAGCGACGACGATCTAGACTGCATCTACAAGATAATCGCATGGGAGAAATATTGGGTAAATCCAACCGCAGATGGTTGAATATCTTGGGAGCGCGAAAGCTCCTACACATTAGATTTTGATGAAGAGATAAAACGATGGTAGAACTGGTTACACGAGGTAACCACGCTCAACTGTAACATGATGATAAGGTCACTACACTGCATAGCAACAGAGGTAAGGGATCTGCCTACATACGATGGATTAGGTGAAGTCGAGGAGTTCCTGAAAAAATTTGAAAAAGAAGTGTCGGAACAACAGCATTTCGATGCTCTGAAATGGGTACTACGCGCTACGCCCACAAGGTGGTGGGGTACGCACAAGCAGATTTTTGAGGACTGGCGCGAATACAGAAGGATGATGTGCTTATGATTTGGGAAGCCTCAAACGTGGTTGAAAGACAAGTATGATGGACAGGATGATCCATGAGAACACCTCACAAAGTGGACCAAGGTCTATGGGGAAGAGCCCCAACCTGAGTGGGTGCACATGTTCTATCATACCCTAGATATTATACCCATGAATTGGTATATAGAAACAGAGCTCTGCCATGGCACGAACAAATGGGATGTCTTACGTGAATGATTCTTGTTAACCTTGACTTTTGATGATCGTTGGTGGGATACTGTTGATGATGAACTGCAAGAGGTAAAATCAACTATCTTTAAAATACCCCAGGAGCCAATGGAAGTGCTTCAGCCTGAATGGGTGACCCAATTGAGCTACACGTTGGAGTGTTACCATGTAAACCTTGAGGAAGATGATGAAGATCCACACAAATTTAACATTCCAGAAACTGAAGGATATTGCAAGGTTCAAGGACCATTTATTGAAGACCCTAACATTACCATGCCAATAAAAACAAAGCAGGTAAACATTGGTATAGAGGTGGAACCGAAGTATGCAACGCTTGGCGACTACTGGGATGATGCCACAGTGGATAAGGTCGCTGAGTTACTTAGCGAGTACCAAGACTTATTCCCAACCAAGATCACAAACTTAAAGGGGATCGTTGGTGATTTAGGGATGATGAAGATCACCCTAAAACCTGACGTGAAGCTGGTTAAGAAGAGGCCTTACCACTTGAATCTGAAGTACAAGGAAAAGGTCCATGTAGAACTAGACAAAATGCTCGTCGTTAGAATCATTGAGCTAGTGGAAGAATCCAATTAGGTAAGCCCTATGGTAGTACAGGAGAAGAAGCAGAAGGGCGAGATAAGAATTTAAGTGGACCTTAGGAAATTGAATGATGCCTCTGTGCACGACCCATTCCCGACTCCATTCACAAACGAAGTATTGGAAAATGTCGGTGGGCAAGAAGCCTATTCATTTATTGATGGGTTCTCAGGGTAACATCAGATCAAAATCGCGCTGGAAGATAGGAGCAAGACCACCTTCGCGACTGAGTCAGGATGCTTTCAATACAACGTTATGCCGTTCGGGTTAAAAAATGCACCAACCATATTTTCGTGCATAGTTGTTGTAGCATTCAAAGAGTATATCCACAAATTCTTGGAGGTCTATCTGGATGATTGGACTGTATTTGGATTGGTTAAGCACCACGTAGCGAGCTTACGCTTGATGTTGGATACTTGCCAATGAAACCAAATTGTGCTAACCCTTAAGAAGTGTACGTTCCTCGTTCCCTTTGGGAACCTACTGGGACATATGGTTTGCAAATAGGGACTAATGGTAGACCTCGAGAAAATTTTCGTAATTCTCAATTTGGAAGCACCGCAAGCTGTTAAACAGTTGCATGCTACCTTGGGACATATAAGATACTATAGGAAGTTCATCAAGAGCTATGTCAAGATCACTGTGCCAATGGAGAAACTATTGAAAAAAGATGTCACGTTTTGCTAGAATGATGATTGCATGAAGAGCGTGGATGTACTAAAAGAGAAATTGGCCTCCGCTCCAATCCTGGTCTTCCCAAAATGGATGTGGAGTTTCATGTCCATGTTAATGCATCATGTATAGTGCTGGGAGAGGTGCTCACAAAAGAGAGCAGAGAAGGCTTGGATCACCCTATCACATTTGCAAGTTGCAGGTTGTCCAAAGCGGAAAAGAACTACTCCACAACTGAGCACGAAGGGTTGGCTATGGTATACACGCTCCAAAAATACTAGCACTATTTGCTAGGGGGACATTTCAAGATGTATACAGACCATTCCGCACTAAAATACTTGGTCAAGTGGCTCTTATTGTTCCAAGAATATGATTTTGAGGTTGCAGTAAAGCCCGGAAGCCTGAACGCAGGACCAGATCAATTGTCACGCATTGAGACGGGTGAGGAACCTACTAGTTTGGAGGAAGGATTACCTGATGCGTAGCTCTTTTCTGTGCGCATCACAGACGTACACTTTGAAAATAAATCCACTTTCTAACAATAGGGACTGCACTGAAGGAATACTCTGTCCAACAGAAGAAGGAATTGGTGGTGCGTGCGGTGGATTTTTATTTTATTACGGGGCACCTATACAAAATGGGAAATGATGAGATACTACAAAGGTATGTACCTGAATTTGAAAGAAGTCAGATCCTCGCAGAAGCACATGGGGATGCTATAGGAGGACACTATGCAGGATGAGCGACTGCACAAAAGATTTTCCACGCAGGGTTGTGGTGGCCAACCCTTCATCAGGATTCAAAAGTACAGTGTAGGGGCTGCGATATATGTCAAAGGACCTATAAACCATCGCAGAGGGATGAGACACCTTTGAATCCACAAATGATGCTGAAGGCCTTCAAAAAGTGGGCAATCAACTTTGTCGGCCCTATCAAACCCCAGTGAAAAATGGGCATGCACTACATCATCACCGTGACGGAGTACCTGACTCACTGGGTGGAAGCACAGCCGGTCAAAGACTACACGGCCACCACAGCTACGAAGTTTTTATTTGAACACGTGTTCACTCGATTTGGCTGCCCAAAAATCTTAATGAGTGATCGTGGTACACATTTCCTAAATGAAACCATCAACACACTCACAGAAGAGTTCCAGGTGTATCATCAGAAAAGCACACCATACCACCCACAAGCCAATGGGATAGTAGAAGCCTTCAACAAAATACTGGAGACAGCACTAACCGAAGTATGCAACGCATAGTGAAGTGATTGGGACCTGCACATACCTGTAGTAATATGGGCTTATAGGACAACGTGCAAGAAACTGACAGGACAAACAACTTTCCGATTAGTTTATGGCATGGAAGTTGTCATGCCAATGGAGTATATTGTACACATAGCAACGCTCATAGGTATGACAAACCACGAAGCCCTGGAAGAAATGCTCGTGCAATTGGAAGAACTTGAGGAGGAACGGTTCCTTGCCAGCTTTCATCAATAGGTGCAAAAGTAGCGGGAGAAGGCCTAGCACCGATCGCCATATTAGGTTGCGCACCTTCAAGATAAATGATTTAGTGCTGCTATATGATAGTAAGTTTGATAAATTCCCAAGAAAGTTCAAAATGAATTGGTTGGGACCATACGTTGTTAACGAGGTCAAAGATGGAGGCACGGTACAACTAGTCAAACTAAATGGAGATCATTTCCCAGGCAAAGTGAATGGCAGCCGCTTAAAGCCCTACATGGGTGACCCAACTATCTGACTAGCCGGTAGAAGCACAGTCTTCACACTCCAAGGATCCGGTCAACCGTGCAGGACTATAAACAAATGTAAGGGATACCGACACAAATATAGAGAAGTACTTCAGATGCAAAGGTTTTGGAACATCGTATGCAGCAGATCTAGCAAGCATTAGCTCAGTGCGCTGCTGACCTCCTCGCAGTTCGAGAATAGTTGGAGGGACTTCGCGCCAAGATTGCCATGTGGATAGAGTGAATCGAGGGCAAGTCATGATGTTTTTGGTGGGGGCCTATTGGGAATGGAATCCCCACCAAGGCATGTTTTTGGGCTTAAAGCCCAAGTTTTGACCAAATCTTGTTGTAAAGCTCCGCGAATTGCAGGCGTAGAGTGTGAAGTCATAATAGAGTCACAGGGTTGTCCACCCTAGTTTTGTAATGTAATGTCAGCTGGATAGACCTAACCACGGTCCATGGAACATGGGATTGTAGAAATAGAGCGAAGCTCTAAGTGTATAAAATAACTAAGGAAGGAATAGACGATGGAAAAATTCTGAGTGATTTAGTCAAGTGTAGAGTGTGTCTATGGGTCATAGAGTAGGATAAGGCTCTGCAGGTGAGTGTGCAGAGGCCTAGTAGTCCACAGCTGAGTGTGCAGACCCCTACAGTTGAGTGCGCGAGGCGAGTCGAGTCTGTAACCATGGAAAGAATCAATAAAGAGAAGTTTGGTTATAATTAGTTGTATCTATTCTTGGGTTAATGCATGATTGATATAACTTGCAAATATAATGTTTATTCACTGAGCGCACCTATATGAATGTTTTATGTTGTTAAGTATAACTCAAAGCACTCAAGGAGGAAAATATAATTAACTAACATTGGAATATAAGCAAGGTCTTGGGTAATAGTGCAAAACGGGGCATAGCCACTGGATAGGGCTACATGAAGGCAGTGTATTAGGTCGCAAGGAATGGAAAAGTGCGCGAAGCAACCTATGCACAAGGGGAAATCGCGGACTAGTTGAACTTATCACACATCTCCAAGGTGTAGAAATTTGGTTCTAGCACCCTCGCATACTACTTCGGGTGAGACGTTAGTCTGCACTCCGTGGACTGTTGCCGAAAGGGCCAGTAGTACCAAGATTTGTTTGGCTAACTAACTCTGAACCTGGTTCAGGCCCCAATAAGCCAGCGCTTACCCTAGTTATGCTCAACCTAACCTCAATAGACATTTGCCTTTTGTTGCAACACTTTAATTACTAGATCTAAATCAGCTTAGCAATGATCCAATTCTTTATGCACCTTGGTGGCTGGTGATTCCTCATTAATTGCCTTCCGATATTCTGAAATTCAATGGAAACCCTAGAGAAGACCTATCCAACCATGTCATGAATTTTCATTTATGGTGTTCATCAAACTCCTTGAATGATGATTCAATTAGACTACATCTTTTCCAGAGAACACTTACTGGTTCGGCTGCGAAGTGGTACATTGAGTTACCACAAGCTTCTTTTGATAACTTTACGTCCTTAGCTACCACATTTTCAACCCACTTCCAGTTATCCCCTAAGGATAGTTTTCAGGCTAAAAGCCCATGTTTTGGGTCAAATTTTGTAACAAAGTTGTAAAGTGTCTGCATTTTGTGGTCACCGAGCGCGAAGGTGTCATGAGTCATAAAGGGTTGTCCACCCTTATTTTGTAAAGTGTAAAGTCAGCTGTAAAGATCTACCCATGGTCTGTGGACCATGGAATTGTATAAAAAGAGCTAAGAAAGTAAGATCTAAGTAGTGATAAGTCATGAGTGATAAGAAGGAAGTCTTTAGAGAAGTCTAAGTTTCGGGTCTTAGCGTAGGTAGAGGCTCTACAGCTGAGTGCGTAGAGGCATAGGGTGGAAGTCCGCAGATGAGTGCGCGGACCACTGTAGCTACGTGCGTAGGGCGGATAGTGTCTGTAATCATTTGAAGATATCAATAAAGAGAAGCATTCTAAAAATTTTGTGTCCTTGTTTCCTGTTAATGCATCTTGTCATATTGTGTATGGATTTCATTTACAATGCTTATGTGATGCGCGAATGTATGTAATTATGTTGGTTAATTGAATGCAAGTAAGAATATCTATTTACACGACGTTAACCATGATCATTTAATAAGATAAGTAAGACACTTAAGATAATTTGGGAATCTGTACAATATGCTGCCCTAGCAGTGTGAAAGTACCTGAATCGCGGGTTAGGTCTACATGAAGGTCAATCATAGCCCTTCGCAGAGGTACCGAAGGGTGGAATAAAGGGCTAGATAGATAAAGAATTAGAACTTGGGGACCTATGCAAAAGCAGGAATAAGGGTATAAACCGACATCACAACCATCTTAGGGTGCGGAAACTTGGTTCCACCACCCCCCCATACTACTTCAGGTGAAACTTTGGTCTATGCTCCACGAGCTGATGCTGAAAGGGCCAGTAGTGTAGGGATTTGTTTGGCTAAGTAACAATGAACCTGAATCAAGCCCCACACAGCCAAAAAATGGTTCCTTTGCCAGGACTAGAATCTGCATAAGAGATGTGTGATGTCGTATCTTTGGAATCCAACTAAGAAAGAGATTGGAGACTGGTTGGATAGGAATATCCACGAATTCACAGCACAGGGGAACATAAATCTGCAATTGACAAAGGAACAATGGCTAGACAAGTACCTATATACGAAAATCCATGGGATCTTTTTCTGTTCCTTTCTGGTTGAGCTATATGAGTGGATTATGAAGCTAGCAGATAGCCCAGGAAGGTGGAGACATGACGGCCCTATTGTCTGGACCTTGGAGTTAGTACAGAGATTGGAAGCCTCTGAGGATAAGAACACTCGCGCTGTCAATCATTGGCTCGATCGCATCATAGGAGGTGTTGAGCTATGAAAAAAGTATGAATTTTCCATTTATTTCATCATCCTTTCCTCTAATTATATCTCATTTATGTTCTAAAGATATTCATATAACAAAGGATTATAGTAAAAACTAGGGAACTATTTATTATTACAATTTAGCTAATTAATGTCTTTTCTCATGTAGGAAAGGGATGAAATGGGAAAACTACCGTTCCCTACCCGAGAGAAGGAAAAAGACAAAGTGGAGTAACTGTTGTTCCTTCACCAGGAAGCAGTGCAAAGGCAGCAAGCCAAGGATGGAGCACACAGTTATGGATGAGGACAGAGAAGATCACAGCATCAGCGCTAAAGAGCTAACTGAAGATGGAAGATTGAGTGGATCTCTCAGGATCTCTTGATCTTGAGGGATCACTGTTACTATTCTATCCACTGTTACTATTTTATCCGCCTAGCCATTATAAAAGGGGCAACGATTGTAAAGAATAGGGGGGAGATTATTCAGAAATTACTTTTGTATTTTTACTTTGATCATCGACTCTCATTGTTGAAACAGAGTACGAACTGGTTGTAACCATTTTGCATATGATTAATATATAATACAGTTGTTGTTCCTTCTTTCATACTGAAGTAATCTGGTGGTGTTCACTAGCGGCTAAGGGCCCAGCCCTGGTGGATTCACTTGTTGTTCTTGTATCATCCCTTTACGATTTCTGCCATGTGATGGTTTGGTTTCATTTCTATCTATTGTAGTCACATCGCTTTACTGTTTCATATTTCCAGACTTAATGAACTGATCTGTTTTATATGCTATAATTGAATTGCGTTGTTGTTCATTTCCCTCATAACAAGATCACTGCTTTTTTCAAGTATATTGTTGCGTTGTTCATTTTACTTACAGAGCTTCGCTATTCATTTCAGTAATTTAGCTTTGATATTCATTACAGTTGCATAAGTTTTGATGTTCATTTCTATTATATAGCGTCGCTGCTAATTTACTTTTTGCACTCATTTGGGTTTGCCTTTTAGCATTCTTACAGTTAGCATAATTATCTCATTTCGATCAGTTGTAGTAGCATTATTGATTTAGTTCATTGCCATTTCCAATTGGTTATTTAGTGTGGTGTGTGAGAGATCAAGAACTATAAAGAACATTGGTTATTACTACCAAAGCTCCAAGATTGAGGATCTTATTTATGCTTGATTTAGTTTACATCAGTTAAACAAGGAATGAGTTATTTCTATTGTATCCTTGACTGATAATTGTTGTTACTTTGTCGAATAAATAATTTAGTTTCAGAGCATTGAGTTTCCTTTAATTGCAAGTGAGTTTTATTTAAAGCATCCATTTACTCTTGTATTTGAAAGCACTGTACTGCAATTTAGAAACATTACTCTTGAGTAAATAGCCACCACAAACTGTGTACACTCTTGAAATAGAAAATCTTGCCCGAATTGATAAATAATGTGAAGATAATTAGGAGTTAAAAAGAAACTTTTTATACCTCAAAATTTTGGCGCCATTGCCAGGGATCGAACCTGGGTCACCCGCGTCACAGGCAGGAGCAGCTTTACGATGGTTTATGGGTTTAGGTGGGGGCATTATAAACGACTAGGATCAGATGAAAACTGCTTTTCTAAAGAAATATCAGGGCTATTGCAGATCCAGAGAATTAAAGGATGAGATATTTCAAATTATAGCAAGACCTAGTGAAACACTAGAGGAACATGTAGAACGCTTTCAATACAATCTACAGAGATCTCCTTATGCATCTTTACCCTTGCCTGACAACGTGTTAAAAACTACACTAATTAAAGGGACGAAAGAACAATGGATTGAAACATTAAACATTATGGGTAAAGGTGACATATATCAGGAGAATTTTGCTGACATCATTGATTTGTGTATCAGGAGTTCAAGACGTAGCACAAGACTGAAGCCAGCAGAATGTGACATGATCACAAGGGATAACAAGATCTCTGGTGGAGGTATAACCCGCACAGAAATCAACAATCTACTAGAAGATTTTGAAACTGATATTCTAGGGACTTTGATAACACAGTTGGACATTATGCAAGCTAAACAAAAGCAAGTAGAAGTGGAACAAAATTTGGCGATATTCTACCCTAGATGCAGAAAGAAACATAGCCATAAAGAGTGCCCGCTGGATACAATCAAAATCTACGCTATTTGTATGAAAGATCATGCCACAGAAAGCTGCCCATCACTCCCAGGACTGAAAGCAGTCTACAAAGAAGCAAAAGAAGAAATAGAACTGGTTTACCTACTAAATCAGTGCCGCCAGTGGCAGTCACGACAAATAGGTATGCCCATTGACCCATCCTCTTCTTTTTAGCCTCCTCAGTATAATGCTCAGCAATATAATGGAATGTGGCAGAATCAACCACCTTTCTCTAGCTGGTCACAATAGCCATTCCCCATATCACCATGGCCAAATCAAACAAATCAAACCAATTGGCCGAACTTTCCTTACTATCCACCATTTTGGCAAAATAATGCATATTCAACACAATGGTCACCCTCCACCTCGCAGAGTCAAAACTGGCAGTCGAACTGGCAAAGACCTATAAATCAGCCAGCTGGAACAATCCCTCTCCCTCAACCCACACTGCCAGCACCTTATACATTGCAACAAAACCCCTAGACCAACTTAAGACTGCGACTCCCAGCCCAACCCAACCCGAACCCCAATAATAGACCGATTCAATTTGTGCAAATAATTGAAGGACCAAAACTAGAAACCGAGTTAAGGGAGTGCAATGACCTTCAATTAAGATCTGGGCGTATAATAGAATCAGAGGGAGATAAAAATGTTCAAACTAAAAATCCATTACCTATAGAACAAACACTACAAGAAGAGAATCTGCTTAGACAGAAAACTCATGAACAAGCAACCACCTCTTCTCCACCATTCCCAGAATGACTGATCATACCTCGCCCAATAGAACATCTTGATTTTGATCTTTTGGGAGAACTAAAAAATTTGTGTATAAAAATTCCACTCCTCCAGGCTATTCAAGACATCCTGATTTATGCAAAAACTATCAAAGAATTATGTATGAAAAAGCCAAAGAGGAAAGTAACAACAAATCCAACTATCCACGTAGTCAGTACCTTATCTGACTTACTATCAAGAAGAGAAGCACCTATAAAATATGAGGATCCAAGAAATCATATAGTCATGGTGCAAATAAATGGATGCTCCTTCCCCAATGCCTTAGTTGATTTAGAAGCCGCAATCAATATTCTTACAACCACCACTTGTCAAAAACTTGGCATTACATCATTAGACCCAACCACAACCTTATTGGAGTTGGATGACTGATCGGTAGTCAGACCGGAGGGCACATTACATGATGTAATGGTATTTGTAGACTCCTGAGAATACCTTGCAGACTTTCTGATCATCAATCCTAGAAATCGACTGGATGGACACCCCTTAATTCTAGGTAGACCTTAGCTAGCAGTTGCTGATACTTACATTGGCTATTGACAAGGCAGCATGACTATAGCAAGAGGAAACAATGTAAAGAATTTAGCCTTATATCCTCTAGCCCAGCCAAGTTTAACAATAATCAAAACAAAAAAAGCAACTTGTATCATATCTAACTGAAAACATTAGATCACCCCTAACGATAGAAGATGCTCTCGAATTTAAATATCAAAAAGAAGATGGCATCATCAACACCTACATTAACCAACCAAAAATCAGATCCCATATAAAATGTCACATGATCGAAGCAGCATTCGATAATGAAGTAGAGGAAGATCCCCTAAAAGATACTCATGATCAATCAATACCAAACACCTCTGTTTATAACAGCAAAACCATAAAAATTGAGCGAGGAAAAAATTTGAACATTAACAAAAACTTGACTGCTGAACAAGAAGAAAAGTTGGTTCAACTCTTGAGAAAGTATAAAGAAGCCTTTGCATGGGATTACCTAGACATGAAAGGAATTTATCCCCAGTTGTGTATGCACCACATCTATACAGAAAAGGATGCTAGAACCATTCACCAACCCCAACGAAGATTAAATCCTCATCTTAAGGATATTGTGAAAGATGAATTGCAAAAATTTTTAGATATAAACTTTATCTACCCAATATTTGACAGCAAGTGGGTCTCTCCATTAGTAGTGGTGCCGAAAAAGAATGGGAAGTGGTAGATATGTGTTGACTATAGAGAACTGAATAAAGCAACCCAAAAAGACCACTTCCCCCTTCCATTCATTGATCAGGTCTTGGACACTTTAGCAGGAAAGAAATTCTTTTCTTTCCTAGATGGCTTCAGTGGATACAATCAGATCTAGATTGCCCTTGAAGATCAGGATAAAACTACCTTTACCTGTCCTTGGGGAACATTTGCTTACAGGGTCTTACCCTTTGGGCTATGCAATGCACCTGCCACATTTCAGAGGGTTGTACTCAGCATTTTTTCAGATTTAATAAATGAAGGGCTCAAAGTATATATGGATGACTTCACACCTTATGGGGATGACTTTGAGCTAGCATTACAAACATTAGAAAAAGTGCTGCAAAGATGCATTGCCACTAGGCTCTATTTGAGCCATGAAAAGTGTCATATGATGATGACCGAGGGACTCATCTTAGGTCATTATATCTCAGTAGCTAGAATATTGGTAGGTCCGGCTAAAATTCAGATAATTTTGTTAATACCTACCCCTACCACACAAATAGAGGTACGCAGTTTTTTGAGATTTTTTGGTTATTATAGAATATTTATAAAGAATTTTTCTCAAATTGCTGCACCTTTATATGAACTAACAGGAAATATTGATTTCATTTGGAAAAATATGTGTGACCATGCTTTTGAGGATCTAAAAAATCTTGTATCAACGGCCCCAGTGCTAAGGGGCCCAAACTGGGATTTTCCATTCCAGATTTCATCTAATGCTTTAGACACAACAATCGGAGCAGTTCTTGGGCAGGAAGAAGATAAAATGCCATATGCAATATATTATATCAACAAAAATCTATCTCCTACTGAATTAAACTATACTGTGACTGAAAAATAATTTTTAGCTGTAATATATGCTGTAAATAAATTTAGACACTATATAACTGGATATCCTGTAGTTTTATATACAGATCACTCTGCCATTAAGTATTTAGAAAATAAACCTGTTACAAATGGAAGAGTGACAAGATGGTTGATTCTCTTGTAAGAATTTGACATCACAATTAAGGATCGACCTGGAAGAGAAAACCCTGTAGCTGATTTTCTCTCACGAATGCCAAAGCCAATGGACGCAACAACAGTTGAGGATCAATTTCCTGATGAACATTTATTTGTCATTACTGTCAGAACACCATGGTATGCCGATGTTACAAATTACTTGGAAGTGGGAAAATTACCCAAGCACTTAATGCCTAATGAAATAAAACAAATAGTGTAGCACAGTACCTGATTCTCTTGGATTGGGAGCTACTTATTCCATACAGGGGAAGATATGCATATCAGAAGATGCGTTCGGCAAGATGAAGTGTTTAACATTCTAAAAGCATGCCATGATGGGCCATGTGGCGGACATTTTTCAGACTGCAGAATCGGTCACAAAGTTTTACAAACAGGCTATTACTGGCCCGCTATCCTTAAAGATGCTAAAAAGTTTGTTCAAGCCTATGATAGCTGCCAGAGGACAGGATGCCCTGGACAATTTGATGAGATTCCTTTGAACCCACAATTAGTAATCGAGCCTTTTGAGCGGTGGGTGCTAGATTTTGTTGGTCATATTAACCCATCATCCAATCAAAAAACATACATACTGGTTGCAATAGAGTATGTTACTAAATGGGTTGAAGCAAAGGCACTGCGAAGAGCTACAGAGGATTCAGTAATACATTTTATTTTTCAATTATTTGTGCGATATGGCTTGCCGAGAGACATAATTACATATGGAGGACCGCAATTCATAGGTAAGAAGATTGTTGCAACATTGAGAAATTACCATTTTCTGCACAAAATTACAACTCCATACCACCCACAGACAAATGGCCAAGTAGAAAGTACTAATAAGGTCATTTAGGCAATACTTACAAAAACAGTTGCATCACACAGATGTGACTGGGCTTCAAGATTGCCAAAAGCCTTGTAGGCATACCACACAACATGGAGAAACACCACGGGACATTCACCATATCAATTACTATTTGGCAAGGAACCCATCTTCCCAATCGAATTCGAAATTCAAACATTAAAAATAGCACAGGAGGTGGGTTTGAATTTGAATGAAGCTCAGACCAATAGATTACAACAAATCAATGAATTAAATGAAATCAAGCTCTCATCTCTTCAACACACTGCATTAATTCAACAACAGAGGGCAAAATGGCACGATGCCCTTATTAAAAAGAAGATCTTCCACGAAGGAGACTGGGCACTCCTATACGATTCAAGGTTCCAGGATTTCCCTGGAAAACTCTAGACTAGATGGCTAGGACCTTATGAGATACAAAAAGTGCATGATAATGGCACCATTACATTGACAACCATTGATGGATCTAGATATTCTTTCAAAGCTAATGGTCATCGAGTGTGACTTTATCACAAATTGCTTACCAGGGAATCCTTTTACCAACAGTTACGAGAAGATTCCACCATGCAAATTCTCGGTGAGGAGGTTAACCCATCCTCAACATCAATCCAGTAAACAACTCATTTGTTTTTAAATTTTGTATATAAACCTTTATTTTTTAAATTTTATTATATAAATTGTTTTTTGTACAGATTTTAGTGTTGTTCCAATTAAGGAACAATAGCCATTCCATTTAAGGAACTTCATTTTTCTCTTTATTTAATTTTCATGTTGTTCCTCTTAAGGAACAACATCCGTTCCATTTAAGGAATAGCAGTTTCTAAATGTGTTTTCTTTTTGTTGTTCCTGTTAAGGAACAATATTCGTTCCTCTTAAGGAACAATAGTTTGTCCGTTTATATTTTTTCTGTTACTCTTAAGGAACTGTTGTTGTTCCTCTTAAGGAACAACAACCATTCCTCTTAAGGAACAACAGTTTGCGTGTTTATATTTTTGTTGTTCCTCCTAAGGAACAATTGTTGTTCCTCTTAAGGAACAACAGCTGTTCCATTTAAGGAACAATAGTTTTTGTAGGTGTTTTCTTTTTGCTGTTCCTCTTAAGGAACAGTTGTTGTTCCTCTAAAGGAACAGTAGCCATTCCTCTAAAGGAACAACAGCCATTCCTCTTAAGGAACAAATTTTGCGTGTTTATATTTTGTTGTTGTTCCTCTTAAGGAACAACTGCTGTTACTCTTAAGGAACAACTGTTGTTCCTCTTAAGGAACAACTGTTGTTCCTCTTAAGGAACCGCAGCCGTTCCTCTTAAGGAACAAAAATTTTGCATTTTTTGAATGTTTTTTATTCCTCTTAAGGAACAGTTGTTGTTCCTCTTAAGGAACAACAATCGTTCCATTTAAGGAACAACAATTTTTTATTTTTGAATGTTTGTTGTTCCTCTTAAGGAACAACTGTTGTTCCTCTTAAGGAACAACAGCCGTTCCATTTAAGGAATAGCAGTCCCGTTTACATTTGTTTGCGTTGTTCCATTTAAGGAACAATTGTTGTTCCCTTTAAAAGGAATAATAGTCGTTCCATCTAAGGAACAATAGTTTGGTATGCGTGTGCTTTACGTTGTTCCATTTATGGAACAGTTGTTGTTCCTCCTAAGGAACAACTGTCGTTGCTTCTAAGGAATAGCAGTTTTGTTTGCTTCAATTTGTTTTTATGCTGTTCCGCCGAATGATCAGCACTTTCACTTGTGTCTGTTTTACTTGCTGTTCCTTTTAAGGAACAATTGGTGTTCCTCTTAAGGAACAATAGTTTCGTGTGCAATTTTTTTTTCTTTCTATCGTTCCTCTTAAGGAACAGCAGTTTTGCGTGCAGTTGTCTTTTTGTTGTTCCTCTTAAGGAACAACAACCGTTCCATTTAAGGAACAACACCTTTTTTTGAGTGCATTTTTTTGTAAATAATGTTTCACTCTTCATGATCCTTTGAAGGCAAGAATACAAATATATGCAAGGATACAAAATTTAAAGGTTTCTGGAATAAGAAAATCAAAGAGAAATTATCATCTTTAATGAGATTGCTTTGTATTGATTAAAAAAGGGGAGGACACAACTATCTATATCACTTTGCTATCCTTATTTTCACTATAACTCAAATTGATTGATTACTTGTACCATGTTGGTTCTTCCCTAATTCTCATGATTCTCTTTGCTTATTATCATTGAATAAGAATAAGGGCATATTTTCTTCTATTGATATGTTCAGACTTCTTCCACCATCCCTACTCTTAAGGAGTGTTGAGCCATCCTCTATATATGAATAGGAAGTGCTAGATGAAATAAAAGAAAAAAGAAGAAAAATATATATATATGTTTACTAACAATTCTATGATTTTTCAAATGAAGGATAGGGGGTCTCATCATGAGCCAACCTACTATGATCATAAGAAATCAGTGGAGTGGCATTCCCACTATGGTCACCACACCAGGGATATGATTCAATGGATACATTAGAAAAACAAAAGTCCTTGGAACAAGAGGTCTCATCATGAACCGACCTGTCCACCTTTCACTCCTTCCTAGTGAATGGCATTGTGATCCATCTAGTTACCAAGCCAGCACAATGGCCTCCATCCTAACATCACAAGGCACTTTCCTAGGCATACATAAAGGATTATGGTTCCAAAGGGTGAAAAAGCAACTTTGGCAAGGTTGTAAACACCTGTGGGCAACAGAGCTCTGTTTATGTTATTGGAGTCATACTTTTCAACATCAATAGTAATTATAACCCCTTTTCTTATTTCTTTATCTTTATTTCAAAAGAGATCATGTTCCCAATTCCTTTTGAACCTTTATGCATGGAATATCGTTTAAAAAGTCAATCATAATGGTTTAAGTGGAATAAATGACTGCATAGCATTTTACCCACGTCATATGTCCTTTCCCCTTTTCAAATTACTCCATGGCATCTCTATATTTATTTGTAATTCTCATGCTATGCATCGATTTCAGCAACTTGATATTTTTGTGATCTTGTCATAAATATGTATAGCTTACCATTTTTACCACTGTATGATTGTTGTCAGTATGTCATCCCTACATTTATCCAGTTGAAGGCAGCCTATCATTTTTTAGGGGGGCGTGGGTGACTTCCAAAGTAGTTTTGCATATGTGTCAGTCTTTTATTTGGTTGTACTAGGCTGCATGATATCCCATAATAGCAAACTTTAACGGTATCTATGTTATGAAAAAGGTATTATCCAATATTTATAGTTTGTTGTTCCATTGTTGACTCTGTGCATTTCTGTGTAAAAATAACAGTGTGCAGAATTCAAACAAAATGGGAGGACGATCAGTACACAACGAGCCACAGACACTAGTAGTTTCCGATGCTACACAAGAAATTCTAGTAAGGGCTAGATGGGTCGCATATTTTACGCGACTGCAGCAACCCAATGAAACCGTGGCTATCAAATTTTTACAGAATTTGCAGGATGATCATTCTATAGTAAGAGGAAGATGAATAACAGTGATGGATATAGTAATAGCCGAGGTATCTGGACTACCAGCAGTCGAACCCATATGGACACATAAAAAATTGAGGCTTCAAGATGCCATGGCTGTATTTTAGGACAAGGGACAGAACCTAATTATCAAAGGTAAAGGAGTTCAACCTTCATCTATGGGAGAACCATGGATAGAGCTGGCTAGAGTAGTTCAAAGCTACATTACATGCAACGGAAGAAAGGATGTGGTAAGACCACGCCACCTTAAATTACTAGTAATTTTAAAACAAAAATGTTCTGTAAACCTGCCTGCATATTTGAATTTTTTGTTGCATGACGCTACTCAAAGCATAAAGAAATCCTAGCATATAGATATGGTTGTAAGTCATCATTGTCTAATTCGGTTGATAGTAAGCTATAATCTTTCCCAGCAATAAACTAGTTGGGAAGAATTAGTGTTTACTATAGACAGGGGGTTAGCCTTACCTGCCCCAAAAAGAAAAAGGACCACCAGCACAACAAACAGACCACAAAAATGTAGACACTCTTCCAGATTGAGAACAAGCATGGGAACAACTGAAAACCTCCAGGGTAGCAGCAGCCAACCCTTAGAATTATCTAGCCCTGAAAATGAGCAACCCTTACAGCTAGAAGGAAGAGACAACCAAGAATCAGAACTTGAGGAGGAAACAAAGCATACTAGTGAAGAAGAGAGGGATGAAGCAGAACTTCCCCTAACTCCCAGCACAAGTCCACCGCAAGACCCATTATATGAGGAGGAATTGGCCTAGATTTTGGCCAATATGAGTGAATATATTCAGCCCGAAAGTCTGCTCAACCTCAATATTGAAGTAGAACAATCAGAAGAAAACTTTGCCCATAATAGGAGTATATCAGAAGAAATAGTTGGTGAAGTAGAAACAGGGGCAAAAACCACTCAGGAAAAGGCAGACCAAACTAGGGTTACCTCTCCAGAAGAACCCAGTTAGGTCGATGTAAACACAGAAGATGTGGGCCAAACAGAGGAAGTGGAAACTAGTCAGGGCAAAGACACAACCCTTGGAGAACAAAACCCAACTGAGCAACCAAGCTCAGTAAGAGCAGAAGCAATTAATGAAATAGTTGTTCCTCCCAAGAAGAAGAAAAGCGAAATTAAGAGGTTGCGAAAGGAACAACAAAAGCTGCAAAGCTTAGTGAAAAGACTTAGACAACAGATAAGAATATTAAAAAGGAGAAAAATTGCAAATAGAACCCTGAAAATGGTGAATGCAGCCATTCAAACTGAATTCCATGATACAAGGGCTATGGAGACTCAAACCGAGCCTATACTCATTCAAAACAATAAGGAGCATCATGCAACCACTATAGAAGCGGTTGCCCAAATAGAGATTGCACATTTCTGCAATACAAATATTCAAAAGGAGGAAATACTCTCCAACGGTGTAGACACCCAGACTGATATCCAAGCCAAAGATGTTTTGATAAGCAGCGATCCTGGCATAACAAATCTTCAAGAGAAGCTGGCACAGGCTTAGCTGACTATAGAAAGGCTTGAGGAAGAAACTATTCCCCAACAAAGGTACCAGGAATTACAGAGGTAATTGCGGAATATCAACGCGTCGGAAAGTGAGGCCTTCGAGAAATGTCGGAGGGCAGAAGAAAGAACTAAAAAGATAAAGAGCAGACTGGAAAAAGTCATGTGTCAGATGGATACTCTCTATTCCCTTTACACAGATGTTTTAGCATGCAGGTCCCCTACCAAGAACTATGCTTTATTTTTGTTAGAAAGGTATTTACAGTTAAAAATTAAGGCTGTTAGGGTAGGGAAACCCATAGAATTAAAAACTGTTGAGGATTTCATAAATTGTTGTAAACACCATGGAGTGAAAGTTCAACGATTACTCTGTGAGTTTTATTTGCATAATTTTGTATTGGAAGAAGAAATGGAGAAGAATCCCAGCCCTTTTGTGGGCGATGTATAGTTTCAAGCATTCATTTCATTTGTTGTTAACCAGTTGAAGTGGTTCAAAGCCCATAACACTTTCCAGAGGCAAGAAAATGGGTTGGACCTTTGGGTCAGGGGTGAACCGAAAAACCCATTACAACTGCTAACTAAACATAAGAGTCTAATGCAAAAGGAAGGAGTAATCAGACCTTGGGACCTATCCACAAAAGAATTTTCCAGCAAGGGGTAGAGTATTTCCTCTCTATCAAAGACAATTCCTTGGCAGCAGCTAAATTCAGATGGAAAACTTCCAATCGTAATGTACAGGATAGAGAACCATTTAACTATAAAAACTTTAAATTAGTTGCAGATCGCTTGGTTACTTATAGCAACCTCATCTTGAGGGAAGGGCCATATTGGCTAGGCTTTCGATTTCGTAGTCCTAGCAGAAGACTATAAAGCTATATATGAATTACCTGAAGGACAGACAAGACACATTTTTGAAACCTTGGCTAAAAATCATGGTTTTAGACCACCTCATGACATCCCTTCTCCAGCCTATTCTTTGACTGCTTTGCACACAAACTACATGGTTTTCATGAGGGCATGAAAAAGGGTAAGCAGGGGAGTGTGTTGAGCTATGAAAAAGGTATGAATTTTCCATTTATTTCATCATCATTTCCTTTAATTATATCCCCTTTATGTTCTAAATATATTCATATATAAAAGGATTATAGTAAAAACTAGGGAACTTTTTATTATTACAATTTAGCTAATTATTGTCTTTTCTCATGTAGAAAAGGGATGAAATGGAAAAACTACCGTTCCCTACCTGAGAGAAGGAAAAAGACAAAGTGGAGTAACTATTGTTCCTTCACTAGGAAGCAGCGCACATGTAGCAAGCCAATGATGGAGCACGCAGTTATGATAAGGACAGAGAAGATCACAACATCAGCACAAAAGACAAAGAGATAACTGAAGATGGAAGATTGAGTAGATCTCTCAGGATATCTTGATCTTGAGGGATCATTGTTACTATTCTATCCGTTGTTACTATTTTATCTGCTTGGCTATTATAAAAGGGACAACGATTGTAAAGAATAGGGAGGAGATTATTCAGAAATTACTTTTGTATTTTTACTTTGATCATCGACTCTTGTTATTGAAACAGAGTACGAACTGGCTGTAACCATTTTGCATATGATTAATATATAATACAGTTGTTTTTCCTTCTTTCATACTAAAGTAATCTGGCAATGTTCACTAGTGGCTAAGGGCCCGACCCTGGTGGATTCACTTGTTGTTCTTGTATGATCCCTTTAGGATTTCTGTCGTGTGATGGTTTGGTTTCATTTCTTTCTATTGTAGTCACATCGCTTTACTATTTCATATTTCCAGACTTAATGAACTAATCTGTTTTATATGTTGTAATTGAATTGCATTGCTATTCATTTCCCTCATAACAAGATCACTGCTTTTTGCAAGTATATTTTTGTGTTGTTCATTTTACTTACAGAGCTTCGCTATTCATTTCAGTAACTTAGCTTTGTTGTTCATTACAGTTACATAAGTTTTGTTGTTCATTTCTATTATATAGCGTTGCTGCTCATTTACTTTCTGCACTCATTTAGGTTTGCCTTTTAGCATTCTTACAGTTAGCATAATTATCTCATTTCGATCAGTTGCAGTAGCATTATTGATTTAATTCATTGCCATTTCCAATTGGTTATTTAGTGTGGTGTGTGTGAGATCAACAACTGTAAAGAACATTGGCTATTATTGTCAAAGCTCTTAGATTGAGGATCTTATTTATGCTTGATTTAGTTTGCATCAGTTAAACAAGGAATGAGTTATTGCTATTGTATCCTTGACTAATAATTGTTGTTACTTTGTCGAATAAATAATTTATTTTTAGAGCATCGAGTTTCCTTTAATTGAAACTGATTTTTATTTAAAGCATCCGTTTACTCTTGTATTTGAAACCACTGTACTGCAATTTAGAAACATTACTCTTGAGTAAATAGCTGCCACAAACTGTGTACACTCTTGAAATAGAAAATCTTGCCCAGATTGATAACTAATGTGAAGATAATTAGGAGTTAAAAGGACACCTTTTATACCTCGACAGGAGGATTTGTGAATAAATCTGCGGTCGATACCTCAGTCAGCTACAACGACACGGAGCAATGCTTCTTCAAAGGTCTGCGAGGTAAGTACTTGAAGTCTTTGAATACCTAGATTAATATGTTATTGTGCGAAAAATGGGTTATGCAGCTACCTTGATGTTCGGAGATATGCAAAGTGGAAAGACTTACAGGAGCGAAGGAAGAAAGGATCCTAAATATAGTCCATTAATTTCACCTCCACTAGGTGACGAATAGGGAGTAGTGCAGGCTTCTCTGTAAAGTGCAATTCAGTTAATAAGACAAGTTTTGGGAATGGGATCCCGCAAAGGATAGTTTTGGGGCTAAAAGCCCATGTTTTGGGTCAAATTTTTTAATAAGCTTGTAAAGATGCTGCATTTTGTGGTCGCGATGCGTGAAGGCTTCATGAGTCATAAAGGGTTGTCTGCCCTTATTTTTTAAAGTAAAGTTGGCTTTAAAATATCCACTCATGGTCCACAGACCATGGGATTGTATAAAAAGAGCTAAGCTCTAAGTATTTTGAGGGTAAGAAGTTCATATAAGTGTTAGAGAGTCATAGCTCTAAAGTAAGGAGTCTAAGTTTCAGGTCATAGCGTAGGTAGAGGCTCTGCAACGAGTGCGCAGAGGCCTAGGGTGGAAGTCCGCAACTGAGTGCGTGGACCCCTGCAGCTGTGTGTGCAAGCAGATAGAGTCTATAATCACTTGAAGATATCAATAAATAGAAGTATTCTACAAATTTTGTGTCTTTGTTCTGATTAATGCATCTTGTCATATTATGTATGAATTTCCTTTATAATGCTTATGTGATGTGCGAATGTGTGTAATTATGTTGGATAACTGAACACAAATAAGAATATCTGTTTACGCAGTGCTAACTATGAGTATCTAATAAGATAAGTAATAAACTTAGACTAGTTTGGGAATCTACATAGTACGCTACCATAACAGCACAAAAGTACCTGAGCCGCAGGTTAGGGCTATGCGAAGGTCAATCGTACCTTTTCACGAAGGTACTGACGGCAGGAATAGAGGGCTAGTCTTGTAAGCCCTAGAACTAAGTGACTTGCGTGAATGTAGGAATAGAAGGAACAAAAAACAACATCACGACCATCTAAGGGTGTGGAAACTTGGTTCCAGCATCCCCCCATACTGCTTCAGGTGAGAATTCGGTCCGTTCTCCATGGGCTGATGTCTAAAGGGCTAGTGGTGTGGGGATTTGGTTGGCTTATTAACGCTGAACCTGGGTCATGCCCCAACAAGCCAAGAAATGGTTCTGTTGCCAGGACCAGAATCTGCATAAGAGATGTGTGATGTCGTATCATTGGAATCCAACTAAGAAAGAGATCGGAGACTGGTTGGATCGAAAGATCCATGAATTTGCGGCATAGGAAAATATAATTCTGCGACTAACAAAGGAATAGTGGTTGGAAAAGTAGCTTTATACAAAAATACATGAGATCTTTTTCTGTTCCTTTGCATTTGAGCTATATGAGTGGATCACGAAGCTAGTAGATAGCCAAGGAAGGTGGAAACTTGGAGGTCCTATTGTTTGGACCCCGAAGCTAGTGTGGAGATTGGAAGCATCTGAGGATAAGATCACCTACGCTGTCGATCATTGGCTCGATCGCATCATAGGAGGATTTGTAACTGAATTAGCGGTTGACACCTCAGCTAGCTACAATGAGGCGAGGCGACGCTTTTTCAAAGGCCCACGAAGTAAGTACATGAAATCTTTCAATACTTGGATTAAAATGTTATTGTGTGAAAAATGGGTTATGCAGCTACCTTGATGTTTGGAGCTACACAAAGCAGAAAAACTTACAGGAACGAAGGAAGAAAGGGTCCTAAATATAGTCCACTGATTTCACCTCCACGAGGTGATGAAGAGGGAATAACGCATGTTTCTCCGCAAAGTGTTATTCAGTTAATAAGACAAGGGTTCCGACGACTGCCACCTCTGCCCACACCACCTCCAACTTCACCACAATCACCTACGACTTCACCCATACCACCTCTGCCTCCACCACAGTTCAGTATGGAAAACTCAATGAAACTACCTTTATTCAAAGGCTTAGGAAATGAGGACCCGGGCTAGTTCAGGTTCGTTGTGAAAGCTGTAGGGGAAGCTCAGGGCATTATAGATGATAACATGAAGAAGGCAACCCCGGTTAGTGCTCTGCAGGATCGCGCGCTAACATGGTACATCAAGTACTCTAATGATAACCCGAATGCTGGGGTGGCAGACGTCCAAACAACACTAAATAAAGAATTCAGTAGGCCTAAATCTGAGGCACAATCGATTGTGGGGTTCAAGTAATCATGATGCAACTAGGCGAGACACCTTGGGAATTAGATCAGAGGTTGAAGTGTAAAATCTGTAAAGTTAACATGAACTTAATAGACGGACAACATCGCAAATGGTTTGTGGCTTCACTCCTGCCTCACCTGAGGGTTGCACTATAACTGATCTGATAATGAGATCTAAGACAATAATAAGGTATTATAGACTTATGTGCATGGATTAGTCTATGTCATTTTATGCAATGGATCGATAAGATTGTGAAATGCACAGACAATGAAGCAGTAAACAAAACATAATAGACAACACATAACACAGCAAATTTAATGAGGAGTTCACCCAATACTCCTGGGCTACATCTCCTGGTCTAGCCTTCAGTGGTGGCCTCTCTATTATGTCTTCAGCAGAGTTCTTTTTACAACAGTGAGCTCAATTTGAGCCTCACACACAACAGATTACAATAACAAGAGTTTTACTTGATCCTCTCAAGTTTCTCTATGAGTACACAGACTCCCTCAGTGCTCTCTGCCTCTGTGCAAACTCTGTCTCGGCATTTGCCTGAAATACTGCTCTCCTCTGCTGTGCTCTCTGTCTATGGCTTTATAGCCAAAAATGTGTTGCTTGTTCATTTCATGTTCCTATCTCTCAGTCTCCTTGGCCTCTGTCCACTTCGAATCCCTCTCTTAGTGTGATACAATCATTGTTTAATGCCTAGAGAGGAGGTGGCCACCCATTCTGTAACGCCATAGTGCCGCGGGTCTCTGAAACTCCTGAAACAGCCGTGCTCTATTAAACACAGGGAAAATGTGTTTTAACAGAGAAAGTGTTCCAAAATTAAATATATTAGACTTTAAAAGTCCTTAAATATGATTCATTCCCCTATTGGGTCCGCCCACAAGTCACTATCGCATATCGGAAGGCTTTGTCCCTTTGTGTTTTGGAAATACAACGAAATCGCAAAAATACATTAAAAATGGCTCTATTATGGACTTGAAATTATATCAAATTTCCTTTATAATGCTATTGGGTCCAGCTGTCGCATGGTGTATTGATATCGGCCCCATTCCATGTTCCGACGCGATATCGCATATCACACATGACCCCCACCGATTGTATCGCTCCTCTACATTTGCCTATTGCGATAGCACGTGTTACCATGGGCTGTCGATTTGCGCACTTGATCAATAGTCCTTATTGATCTGCACTGATTGCAATTGTAGCCATCATGTGGATTTTTCCGATAGCACTGATAGCCCCCACTGATAGCAATTCGCTAATCGGATCTGGACCATTGATCGGCCAGATCCAATGGCTCTGATTTAACGTTGCCTTAAAACCGCCAATACTTTGTTTTCTCTATTTTCACGGGTTTTGGGCCTCCCGATAGTGTTTCTCCACCCTTCTAAGGGTGTTTCCTCTTGCATTAACTTTGATATTTTAAAATATTTTGATCTTTGGCATGATTTTTAAAGAGTTGATGAAGACTTAGAGAGCATTCTCGGATCCATTTGGATCACGCCTTCCCACTGAAAAGGCTTTTGGACCACCAAAAGTTGGTTTTCAAGCATCGCTTAAGTGAGGATACAGCTGCCTCACTTGCCCAATCTCTATCCATTTGGCACTGTTGGGTTTTGAACCTTTGAGTCCAATTCTAAGGTACTCCACGTCCCCTCTGCATGTTGTCCTCACCTTCCTGTCTAGAATTGTATCTTCATGCAGCTCATTGAGGTATTCAGGCAACAGATCATCAATGGAAGGCAATTGACTTTGCTCTTCAGGATCTTCAATTAAAGAAGGTTCAAACAGTCTTAAATTTTCTGCATTCACTGGTGAATAGATGTGCATGTATGTTGGCAGATTAAGGCGTAAATCATTCTCACCAATTTTCTCAAGTACCTTAAAAGGCCCATACCGCTTAAGCTTCTTTCCTTCACCTTGCATTTTGTCCTTGCTAATATACAGCCAGACTTGATCAGTAACTTGGAAGCTGTGCTCCACTTGGTGTTTATCATGCCTTGCCTTGTATTTGGCTTGGCTCTTTTCTAGCTGTTCCTGCATTGCTTGGTGAATTTCTTGGATCTGTTCAATGAATCTGGTTGCTTTGTCCACATCTCTGTTTCCAACAACTGCTATGTATTTTTCAAAGACAAAATCCAAGGGAGACCTTGGTATGAAACCAAAACAGGTCTCAAAATGAGATCTCTATGTAGAAGAATGTTTAGCATGGTTGTAAGCATGTTGCACATAAGATAAGTGTTCAACCCAAAGCTTGGGATGCTTGCTGCAATAACCCTTGAGCAACTGGATCACTGTCCTGTTGACTACCTCTTTTTGGCCATCTGTCTATGGATGAAAGGCCGTGCTTTTCTTCAGTCTGGTGTCCATTAATTCTCACGGACTTGACCAGAACTTCCCAACAAATCGGGAGTCTTGATCAGATACTATGCAGGTGGGTAACCCAAAATGCACCCAGACATTCTGAAAGAACAATTTTGCTATTTTTTCAGTTGTAATCTACTTATTACAAGGTATTAAAATACACATTTTGTTGAACCTATCCACAATAACATATAAATAGTCATGTCCCTTTCTAGATTTTGGCAATCCCCCAACAAAGTCCATGGAAACACTTTCCCAAGGACGGGAAGGAACTGGCAGTGGAGTGTACAAGCCTAGTTTTCTATTGCTGGGCTTGTTTTTAGCACAGATGGTACACCCTCTTACATATCTAGAAATTGTTTCATTCATTTTTGGCTAATAGCAGTATCTTTGTAGTTGTGCCATTGTTTTTCTTACACCAAAATGACCTGATATTAGGGAAGTATGTGCCTCCCTAATTATGTCAATTCTCTCTGTTTATGGAATGCATAGCTTTCCCAAATTATACAAGAATTGGTCCTTAATATAGTAATCCAATTCTTCTACCTTTTTGCCATTACTTAAAGCTGCATATACATCTTTAAAATCTATATCTTGAGCATAATGTTTAATGTAGCTTTCATGCATTACTGAGTTATGCTTAAGTATAGTAGATGCATTTATGATTGGTCTGGAAAACATATCTGCAACTTTATTGTGTATGCCCTTTTTATATCTTATGACTAAGTGAAATTGCTGTAGGAACCTATAATGCCTTGACTGCTGCAATTTAGTTTGTGAGTGCAAGTACTGAAGTGGCTAATGATCAGTATGTATTATTGTTTCTTTGCCCATTAAGTAATGTTTCCACTCCTTCACACTTTGAAATAATGCATACAGTTCTTTATCATATGTAGGATAATTAGCTACTGCAGAATTAAAAGTCTTAGTATGGTAGCATATGGGTTTACCATGTTGAATCAACACTGCTCCCATGGCATAATCACTTGCATCTATTTCGATCTCAAATGGTTGTTGAAGATTTGGCAATGCTAGTACCGGTGTTGTACTAATTTTTTATTTCAAGGTGTTGAAGGCTTTCTGCTATTTTCCTCCCCACTGAAACACCTTGTTCAATCTTGTCAAAGCATGTAAGGGAGTTGCAATTAAGGAAAAGTTAGCAATAAATTTTCTCCAATTTTGTGTTGCCCCTAGGAAGCTTCTAACTTCTGTAGCAGACTTGGGTTTAGGCTAGTTTACAATGACTACAAACTTAGAGGGATCTATCTTCAGTTCACCACCCCCTACAATATGACCCAAATAATTCAAAGATGTTTTACCAAATTCACAATTTGATAATTTAATATAAAGATTTTCTTTTTCCAAAACATCTAGAGTCTGTTTTACATGCTTCAAATGTTCTTCCCATGTTTTAATGAATACAAGAATGTCATATAGATATACAATTACAAAATCATCAATAAAAGGGCTAAGTACATCATTCATTACTCTCATGAAAGTGGTAGGAGCATTAGTTAAGCCAAAAGGCATAACTAGCCATTCATATAGCACTTGCTTTGTTTTGAAAGCAGTCTTCCATGCATCTTGCTCTGCTACTCTGACCTGATGGTAACCACTACGTAGGTCCAACTTGGAAAAGTAAACATCCTCTTTCAACTGATCCAATAGATCATCAATGCGAGGAAGGGGATAACGATTCTTGATCGTTATTTTATTCGGTGCTCGGTAATCAATGCACATCCTCCACGAACCATCCTTCTTTCTCACCAACACTATTGGGGATCCACATGGCAATATGCTTGGTCTTATGAACCCTTCTCAAGTAAATCTTGTACCTGCTTCTTGATTTCTGCATTCTCTAAAGCAGATAACTTGTACATTCCAATGTTAGGCAATGGGGCATCTTGTTGCAAATTAATATCATGTACAATTTCCCTTTTGGGTGGTAGACATTTAGGTTCTTGAAATAAAATATCATATTCTGAAACAACCTTTTCTAAATCAGCTTTCTTTTTAGCATCATGGCCTTGAAATACATTGGTTTATCAGGTTTATTTTTCTTTACAACCATCAATAAAAATTGCTTGCATGAATTTACAATCCTTTTCATCTGCCCTGAGTTTATGAGAGTATAATTATTTTTGAGTTTGTGAGCTCTTACAGTATATTCTATTCCATCTTTAACAGGTTGATACTTATTTTCAACTCTATAGAAAATGACTTTTCTATAATACAAGTAAGGACTTCCTAAAACAATCCCACATATATCCAAGGGGATTACATCTAACTCAACCTCATCTACAAATACTGAACCAATGGCAGACCTAAGTTTACATTGTCTAGTCACTTGTAGCTTTGCTTTATCACATAACCAACCTAATGGATATGGCTTCTTGTGAGGTGTGGTTAGTAATCCAAGCTTCTTTACAATTGCTTTAGAAATTAAGTTTACTTGTGAGCCACTATCAAATAAAGTATCAATCTTTTGATGCTTGAAAATAACTCTAATATGAAAAATATCATGTCTTCTTCTCTCATTTTCTTCACTATCAATAGTGTGGGCAGAATTACTAGTAGATGCTTCAAAAATTTTACCTTGTATACTATGGCTGTGATGGTTGTTTCATCACCTAAGTTTGACCCCAAATCTCTCTGAACAACAGCAACAACCTTCTTCTTCTTTCCATCAAACTTCTTGGGTTTCAGCTCCAGATGCAAAGACCAACAATGTTCATCATCATGTCCATCCTTCTTGTAGTGAGTGCATGAAGGTTTGGTCTTTTGTACAACATTTGCCTTCCTCTCTCTCCATTTCTGCTTCCTCTTTTCCTTGTTCTTGCTTGCAGTGGGTTTTAATGATCCCCCAATCTCTGGGTTCACTTTCTTGCCTCTAGCCTCTAGATGGGTAGCCTAAACAGATACCTCATCTATGCTAGTAGGGTTAAACATGAGAATGGTGTGCCTCAAATAACTATGTAGACCACCTATATACTTCAGCAAAGTTTCAGGTGAGTCTAAAGAAATGCCTAGAATCAAAGCTCTTTTTCTAAATTCTTGAGTGTAGCTTTGTACACTTTTCCCTTTTAATTGGCGAAGAGTTTTCCAACTCATCATAGCTTGCTGCATATAAGCTAGTGGATAGAATTGTTTTTTAATTGCAGAAACAAATTCACTCTAGACAGAAAGAATTTTACCATGCTTCTTCAAGTTAGCTTGTGTCCTGCCTTCCCACCATACCAAGGCAGTTCCTCCAAGGCGTAGGCTGGCTAGCTGAATTTTACTTATGTCTGAATCAATGCTCTGCACCCTGCAATACACATCAATCTGTCGAATCCAGTTATCTAGCTTCTCTACATTTAACTCTCCATCATATATTGGCAAATCAAATTTAACATCTAATTTAATCAAAGATGTCTTCTTCTTTGTTTTTTTAGGGCTATCAGGAGGTGTGGATAGAGGAGCCTTTTTTCCTTTCCCTTTGCCTTCAGAATGGCCATCTATAAGAGATTATTCTGTTCCTTTGTCTTGTTTGGAAGTTGAAGAATCTTCACTTCGATCTTTCTTAAATTCTCTATACATTTCTTCTACCATGGCTCTCATAGTCATGAAACTGTCCATCAACTGAGAGTCTGATTCGAAGGGAATTTCTTCTGTCATTTTCCTCTTAGGATAGACTCTACCAATTTCTAGGTTAGTTTCAACTAGTTCTCCTTCTCCTAATTTAAGCTTTGACCTAGTTAGCATTCACAAACAGTCCAGCACAATCTTGTCTAACCTTAGCAACCTGAAGCTCTGATACTGCTTGATCTAATAATGAGATCTAAGACAATAATAAGGTATTATAGAATTATGTGCATGGATTATTCTATGTCATTTTATGCAATGGATCAATAAGATTGCAAAATGCACAGACAATGAAGCAGTAAACAAAAAATAATAAACAACACATAACATAGCAAATTTAATGAGGAGTTCACCCAATATTCCTGGGCTACATCTCTTGGTCCAGCCTTCAGTGGTGGCCTCTCTATTATGTCTTCAACAGAGTTCTTTTTACAATAGTGAGCTCAATTTGAGCCTTACACACAATAGATTACAATAACAAGAGTTTTACTTGATCCTCTCAAGTTTCTCTATGAGTACACAAACTCCCTCAGTTCTCTCTGCCTCTGTGCAAACTCTGTCTTGGCATTTGCCTGAAATACTACTCCCCTTTGTTGTGCTCTCTTTCTGTGGCTTTATAGCCAAAAATGCGCTACCTATTTGTTTCATGTTCCTATATCTCGGTCTCCCAAGCCTCTGTCCGCTTCGAATCCCTCTCTCAGCATGATATAATCATTGTTTAACGCCTAGAGAGGAGGTAGCCACCCATCATGTAATGCCATAGTGTCATGGGCCTTTGAAACTCCTGAAATAGCCGTGCTCTGTTAAACACAGGGAAAATGTGTTTTAATAGAGAAAGTCTACCAAAATTCAATATATCGGACTTTAAAAGTCATTAAATATGATTCATTCCCCTATCGGGTCTGCGCACAAGTTGATATCGCATATCAGAAGGCTCCGTCCCTTTGTGTTTTAGAAATACAACGAAATCGTGAAAATACATTAAAAATTACTCTGTTACGGACTTGAAATTACATCAAATTTCCTTTATAATTCTATCGGGTCCGGCTGTCGCATAGTGTATTGATATCGGCCCTGTTCCATGTTCTGACGCGATATCACATGTCGCACATGACCCCCGCCGATTGTATCAATCCTCTGCATTGCCGATTGTGATAGCGAGCGTTACAATGGGTCGTCGATATGCACACTTGATCGACGATCCTCGTTGATCCGTGCTGATCACAATCGCAGCTGTCATGTGGATTCTGCCAATAGCCCCCGCCGATAGCGATTCACCGATTTGATCTGGACCGTTGATCGGCCAGATTCAACGACTTTGATTTAACGTTGCCTTAAAACCACTGATACTTTTTTTTCTTTGTTTTCATGGGTTTTGGGCCTCGCGATAGTGTTTCTCTGCCCTACTAAGAGTGTTTCCTCTTGTGTTAACTTCGATCTTTGAAAATATTTTGATCTTTGGCATGATTTTTAAAGAGTTGATGAAGACTTATAGAGCATTCTCGAATCCATTTGGATCAGTAACAACAGAAGATAATGACTCAAGTGGAGGCCTTGGAGATTGCAATGAGACTGCATGAAACACCGATGCAAGATCCAAATTTGGGGGTTCAGCAGATCCATGCGTAGCTAGAAAATCTTTGCCTGGAGATGAAAAGTTTGAAGCAGGATAGAACAGTTCGACCAGAGGTGCATGAAGAGGTATGGTGTCTAAAATGCAAGAGTCAGGGGCATGAAAAAGACCATTATCTGGTCTTTGTGAACTATATCGCAGGAGGAGGACCGATGCCTTTGAGGCTCAAAACTCAGGAAGGACTGAGTGTTGGGCCTACATTGTGGTGCACTATATGTCAAATGGCAGGAAAGCATGCCACAAATAACTGTCATTTGTTGCAGAAGTTTGTATAGACACCGCAACAGCTGTTCTATAACTTCTATAGGTTGGTAGGGCATGATGAGCATAATTGTAGAAGCTATGAATTGATGATGGATAGAACTCCTGCATATATGGTACAAGTAGAAAAACGACGCCCTGACCAAAGTGTGGGGATGGCACGGACAGGCTTTCAGGGGTGTGGACGAAGCCAAGGAAAAGGAGGACCTAACATAGGTCGGGGATAGTTGATCTGCTACAATTGCGTAGGACCAGGACACTATGCCCATGATTTCACTAACCCTACATGTCTGTCATGCAAGTATTGCACTCTATTTGATCATGAAACAGAAGATTGTCCTACGCTGATAGCAAGGATACATGACTATTGGCTTAGTGGGGCCTGACCCAGGTTCATAATTGATCTAGCCAAGAAAATCTTGGTACTGCTGGCCCTTTCGGCAATAGTCTGCAAAGCACGGACTAAGGTCTCACCCGAAGTAGTAAGGGAGGGTGCTAGAACCAAGTTTCCGCACCCTGGGGATGTCTGGTAGGAGGTGATTGGTACGTGATCCAACCTTCGCACTTACTGCGTTACGCACACCAGCGGGCACCCCGCACCCTGCAATAATTTCTTCACGTAGTTCCAGCCGCAGCACAACCCGTGTTATTTACCCAAGTCTTCCTTAATTAGGCTCTATTAACTAATTACTTAGATTATTTTCATATATAAGCATTAATACCAGTATTTATCAATTGCACGCAGTAAATAAGCAGAGTAAAAGTAATGCATAACATCAAAATATGGATTCAAGAATAGATGCATAGAGTAAATTTCTCTTTATTAACTTTCAATCCTAAGTAGGGACCTAACTCCACCCTATGGACTCAGCTGCAAGGGTCTGCGCACTCGTCTACGGACTCTACTAGGCCTCTGCGCACTCAGCTGCAGAGCCTCTTCCTACTACTATGACCCAGTACACTTCAAATTCAACTCTAACCTCAAACCATGCCTTCACTATTCTATCTATTCTTCCTTAGCTATCTTTACACTTAGAGCCTCGCTCTATTTATACAATCCCATGGTCCATGGACCATGGGTAGGCCGACCCAACTTTACATTAAA
This sequence comes from Pinus tabuliformis, assembly GCA_031772625.1. Lineage (NCBI taxonomy): Eukaryota > Viridiplantae > Streptophyta > Pinopsida > Pinales > Pinaceae > Pinus > Pinus tabuliformis. The sequence continues at coordinate 315,154,458 of CM062815.1, read as the reverse complement.
TTACAATATTTTAGGGTGGACAAACTTATGACTCATCCTCAATTTTGCTCCCGCAATTCGCGGAGTCTTACAATGTAATTGACCAAAACTTGGGCTTTGAGCCCCAAAACATGTTGTAGGGGATCCCATGCCCAACAGGCCCCTAACAAAATCATCGTGACTCGTCCTGACTCACTCTACTAGTGCAGAAATCTTGGCATGAAGCCCCTCCAATTGTGCCTCTGCTGTGTGAAGGTCCGCGGTGCACTGTTCTTCCGTTTACTAGATCTGCTCTACTCTTTCGACTGAATGCTCATTGTTAGGGACAAATCCCTGTCTTAAGGCATGCATCACCTTCATCTATGTGAGCTTTCCTTCGATATCAATAGTGATGAGGAAGGCCTCATCAATCCAAGGCTGGACGCTCACTTTAAATACTGTCTCTTTCTATCGCACGACATCCACCTGTTCCTTCAATACCTTCGCTTGTTGTAGCTTTGCTAGCTGTTGGGTCAGGACAACTGTCTGTGTCATTCTGTGCACACTGTCATACTACACTTGAAGCTCCCGCGCCTCTGTTTCTAGGCGCTGTATGGTGGGGTCCTCCTGTAAGGAAGTGAGGACTGCGAAGGATTCTTCCAACATAGTAGTATAGTTATGCACTACCTGTCCTATTTCCTCCAGCCCTTTTTGGATAGTGCCAGCGTGCTGTTCCCAAAAATCTGAGGGCATGGATGACTATGCCTTTAATCACAGTTTGGCAATCTGAAGGTTGAGGTCCAACTGTATCCTCGTTGCTTCCTCCTTTGCCTTGCGGAATCCACTAGCCAATCTGTGAATTTTCACTCCTACTGGTAGATCTGCTGGGACAGCCAATTCTAGGACAGTTCTATAAGCATCGTCCACTACCTGTACCAATCCTTGAGTCTGCACAATGAGTTCATCACGCTACCAGCTGAGCTGTTCCATATTGATCTTTTGTTCACTCAATACCTATAGCGCACGACCTTCTCTGGTGCAGAGCTTGGCTATGACCCCATCCTGTAACTGGTACAGGGTTTCTCATGGAAGGGTAGCCAAGTTTAAGCTCAACCCCTTAATCCTGCCCACCATAGCTTGGTCAACTTCATTTGCTGCCGCTAATGTGCCCTCGGGGAACACGAAAGTGTTGGTCACGCGGGCACGCAACATCTGTTCCATCTCTGATGTACCTACTGCGGCATATGGGGCCATCGTTCCTGTCTGAGGAGGTTGCACCTATAGTCCCTGTAACTACATTCGTAGCACCCCCAACATAGTGTTCTACTCCACCATCACTTCTTGGAGCGCGTCCTTAGTGACATCACGAACTGCTTTTCCAATGTCAAAAATATCACCTTTTGTAAGCATGATTGGGTCCATGGATGTCTTGGATGCCTTCATCTTCTTTCTGGGGACCGGTTTCTCAAGGACATGCAACCATTTCAACCGTTACGAGGTAGTTTCTAGATCCTCACGCTCTTCAGCCAGGTTGATGTCCTCAGCCCCCTGCCCTGTGGACATTTCATGGCCCCCCTCAGCTTCTTTTATTGGCATTGTTGTTTTTCCTACCATCTGCGCCGCTGCTGCTGCATTAGCCATCTTCTGTTGTGTGGTTGCTTCTTCTTCTTGGTGCCTCTTTTCAGCCAGTTGTGAGATGCGCCGCTTGGAATCCTTCTTCCTTTATTGGGCTGTGGCCTTCTCCATTCCTACCAAGTCCGGGGCGCTACCACCCTAGCCGACTCCTAACCTGCAAATGATGAGGTATGAGCCACGCGAAGAAGATCTGAACATGAATATAGTGCTCCAAAGTGGAATCACAATAGGAGATGATAAGGGGAAATAGCCTGAGGACAACACATGGGTTCGCAAAGCTTTGACGAAGGAGACTAAGTTCGATTTGGAGTGTGCACATGAAACATTCATGGAGGCAAAGAAGAGCTTCGCTGAGGCCTCCACCTCAGGGAGCAAGGATAAGCCTGATTAGGAGATGGACCCTTCTATGCTTACAACCTTCCTGGAGACCTACATGAAGCTATTTCTCGATAGCAAGACTATGAATGGTTTGCAAGAGCTCATAAATAGATGCACCAGAAACACTCTAGTTGAGCTACGTGTAGTACAAAAGCTTGGTAAGCACAAAACAAGGATGGGACAGGAGATCAGACTGACGGTGCAGATAGGAGAGTATGAGATGGATCAAGTTATCTTGGACTTGGGGTCAGACGCAAACGTCCTACCAAAACAGACTTGGGAACATATGGGAAGACTTGTGCTGCAGTGGTCTCCGATTCAGCTAAGGATGGTGAATCAACAGAAGATCATCCCCATGGGGCAGCTGCAAGGGGTGACTGTAGATATTGAAGGCGCGAGTGCGCTGGCTGACTTTGAAGTAATAGAAATTGTGGATGACAACAACCCCTATCCTGCACTCCTTGGAATTGATTGGGCTACTGATATGAATGGGGTAATCAACCTAAAGAAGCGAAAGATGATATTTGAGAAGAAATCACTCTGCGTGATAGTACCCCTAGATCCTGCTGAAGGATCGTGCTATACTGAACCAGTCCACGATTATGAGAGTGATGATGATCTAGACTGTATCTATAAGATAATGGCGTAAGACCAAGATTGGGTGAATCCAATGGTGGATGGACGAATTACATGGGATCACAAGAGTTTATGCACCTTGAACTTTGATGAAGAATTGGAGCGTTGGCAGAATCAGTTACATGAGGTAACTACACTAAGTTGTAACATGATGACCCAGTCGTTGCACTGTGTGTCGTCAGAGGTAAGAAATCTGCCCACTTATGATGGCTTGAATGATGTAGATATCTACCCACTATGCATTATGCCCGCAAGATGGTGGAGTATGCACAAGGAAGCTTTGATGATTGGCGTGAATGTAGGAGGATGATGAGAACATGCTTTGGGAAGCTGAAGGTGCGAATAACATACAAATATGACGGGTAGTGTTATCACTTAGAACTATAAAAATTTGAATGTAATCCTTTGTTCTAAGTTCAATGTCAAAAGTTGGTGTCAAATTGTTTTTGTTTTATGTTTCTTACTTAGGGTTGGAGCTTTAAAGGTGTTTGATTTGAATTATACTCTAATCCTATTGGTCGTCCTTCACCATCATGGTTTCATAAGCTATGTCTTGTCATATCCTAGTCACCGGCTCGTTCCGTGATTTCGCAGCGCAGTCTCTTATTGGTCAGTTTCGCAGCGTAATCATTGTTCAGCCATTCCGCAGCGTCATCATTAAGCCGTTTCGCAGCGTAGTCTCTTATTGGTCAGTTTCGCAGCGTAATCATTGTTCAGCCATTCCACAGCGTCATCATTAAGCCGTTTCGCAGCGCGTTATGAGAATTCAAAACTAACCGCGCTGCGAAATCGCAGATTCGTGCGTTTGGCAGCAAATTTTTCCCAAAGTGTCAAGTCTGTTGATGAGTCATCAATTCCGTCCTCTCATGTCAGTCATTAACCATAATTCCACCAATAGATTTGTAGACATGCACAGAAATATCATTCAAACGGATTTTACCGTGCATGGATCTTTATGATGATCGTAAACGATGCATAAGTGACCAGCTTGTGTGATGATGTATTTGAGTTTTCAAGCGAGCCTGTTTCCAAGCGAGCCTGATTACAAGCGAGGCCGAGTCAAAGAGAATTGAATCACCATTTTAACTGAAGCTGTTGGTCGTTGTCTGTGCGAAGATTCAAAAGCAAAATGGAGAGGAAAGAACATAGATCTGGAAGATGTCAGAGAACAGAACCTGAAGGTTTAGACCTCGCATTAAGAGATGAAGGTGTAAAGAAAGCATTCAAGGATGCTGGGTGTTGGAATTTCTGTAAGAAGCTGCAAAGTGGCCATGCTCAGGTAACAAAAGATTTTGCTTTAAACTTCACCGGTTTAAATTCTAAAATAGCTATGTTGGAAGTTCAAGTGTCTCCGGAGGCAATAGCTGCTGTAACTGAGATCCCAAGAGGGGGGCAAGAATGGTTTAAGAATTTTAAGTTCGATATGAATCCATGCAAAGAGTTTCTAAAAGAGGCATATGTGAATGAAGACCTAACAAAAGCAGTGCCTAGAAACTATGTCAAGGAGCATTATTCCCTTCTTCTCACCTGTATTCAGAAGTACTTGACCTGTGAGGGAAGATACAATAAGGTCTACTCTTATCACTTCAAGTTGTTGTTACATTTTACTGGTAAAGCATCCATAGACATTCCCTTTTCCTTGTTTCGCAGTCTGAGAAAAATGTGTGACAAAGTGCAATTAAGAAAGGAAGATTGTGAAACATCTTTGTTTCACCATGGTTTGGTTAAATTGTTAGTTTTGGATGGTCTCCAGAAAATAGGTAGAGACTGGAACTCGTTCATTTTCATGGCGGGTTTCCAAAGTAAAACAGGTCTTACTCCACAACCAGTTAAAGAAAAAGAACAATCAGTCAAAGAACTCACGATAGCTGAGCTTCAAAAGGAGGCAAAGGATAAAAAGTAAGCCAAGTCACAATTGAGAAAGTCAGTGAAGCCACTGATCATTAAAGAACAACCTCAGCCATCAGCAAAAGAAGAAGCTCAGCATAAGAAGACTATACCCAGACCAAGTGGATCTAAAACAGTGTCAAGAGTTAGGACAAGGAGCCAAATAAGTAAAGAAAAGGGCAAAGCATTAGCTGTTGAAGAAAGCCCGGTATCTAAGGCAAACCTGACTGATTTGTTGGAGGCCATTGAGTTTGAGCAAATTGAACCGGTGCACATTGCACCAGTGCACGTTGATTTGACACAGTCATCACCAGAAAGCACCAAGAAGTCTAGAGCTTCAAAAAGACTGAGGTTTGATGAACCAGGTGATGAATTCATCTTCAAACCAAGAAGACCTATTACAAGAAAGCAAGTAAGGGAAGCTGAGAAACTGCCTAGAACAGAGGTAGCTGAGGAATTGTCCAGAACAGAGGAGGCAGAGAAAATTAAGCAAAAAGACACAAATACAACAGTTATCATATCTCAAGGAGGTAATACTATAGCTGTAAGGAACCTGTTAGAAACAGCCAAACATGATATTACTAAGCTGAAGAATACCACTAGGGAGTCTGCAGTCAGGTATGCAAATTATCGTAAAGCTGTATTGAAAGGAAGTGAAAACCTAGTAAACCAGGTGGATTCAGTAGCTGATGTTTATACATGGACAGTTCCCGCAATTAAGGAGGCTAAATTCATCAGAAAGATAAATATGCGTTTAAGAGCCGAAAACAAAGCTATGAAGAAGAGAATTGAAGACTTGGAAGCACAACTAGGTCAGTGGAAGAAGGTTGAAGACTTAAAAGCCCAGCTAGACCAATTAGCTGATAAATGAAGTTGTTGTTCAAAGAAAGGTTTGGTTCCAAATTTTGGCAAATTTTGCTTAGTTTTGTTGTTTTGAGGACATGTATATCCCTGCTATATGTATCAAAGATCAAAAGGAGTTTTGGCAACCAAAGATCTAAGCAGTAAATACCTCAGGGCAAATACAAGTTGTTTTAACAAATTCAGCAGTTTCGTAGCGCGCTACGAAACTGCTGTAGGTGGTGTTTTTAAAGCAAACAAACAGTTTGGTAATATATGCGGGATTTTTTCCAAAAGGGAACACTAAAGGATATGTAAAGATCAAATGAAGACATCCTAGCCATTCTGATCAAGACAAGTGTGCCTTCAAAAAGGTGAAATGTTTAACTCAGGTTTAAAAATTTTCGGTTATAAAGCCACTTTATTACCGGTCATAGGGTATTGAATGAATTGATTTTGGCTTGCACACTTGGCTATCGATGGAGCATCCGACTCATCAGGAAACATGGCGGTGTTCTATATTTTTGGGTTATTAAAGGGACTAAAAAGACATGCTGCTGCATATTCGAAGTGATGGGGGACCAGAACAGGAAAGCAAGGGATATTCCCTAACATCGCTGAGCAGTTAAAGCCTTCAGTATCCAAAGCCAACATGGAGCATTAACTGCTCATCTCAGCCATCTCAGCCAAACGAAAAGGAAACCAGGTGTCAAAGCTGCAAGGAGGAATCATTCTACGAAGGAGATAGAGTTAGAGTCATAATCAGATTAGAACTCTTTAGAATTTCAATTATCAGTTATTGTATTTAATAGTTTGTTACAAAGCAGATAGGTGTCATTAGTGGCAGTCATCGAGCTCCCCTCATGCTGGAGGAGGAAGCTCCAAGTAGTTAGAATTACATTTCTATATATAGCTGAATCATCTATGTAATGAGGGTTGGATATTTGAGAAAACAGAGTATTATTTTGGCTTGTGTAAAAACTCAGTTTCAGTAATACAATTTGCTGCTTTTCTTCTCAGGATTCATACAGTGTTTCAATGCTCAAGATATGTGGTTTTGCTTTATCCTTAATGTTTTTGCAGTTGTATAAATACACAATCACTCAGAATTCACTTATGCTGCTCTGATTTCCTGTGTGTATTTGTAAGCTGAGGTTTTCTATGAGATGTGTTTTGAGTATTTAAACATCACATGTCCTGACTTCTATGTATGAGTAGTGTTATAGTTTACTGAAGTATGATTAACTCCATAAGCCCAATGGAAGTCTTTGTAATGTCTGTCCAGCCAGCATGTTTGTTAAATTCACCTTACAAGAGTTAGCCATCTTATCAATAGTCAAAATCAATAACCTTTTGAGAGAGCCCTCTCAGGCTAGGGAGGCTAATCCTTAGTGAAAAGATTGGTCTGAAACAGTTACACAGAGTCTACCTGATCAGCAGCCCTTCAGTGCTTGATTTTGTGATAACATTTTGGTGCGTCTGCCGGGAGCCTGAAGATTACTCATTCCCGAAATTATAAGACTGAACTTCTGAAGGTAGCAGGAGCTCAGAAAGGTTTTCGAGGCTGCATTCTACCTTGGTGACTCCATTAAATCTTAAAGTTTAAAAGGTGGCTTCGAGAGGAAGATATACAAGGAGTAATCCTGACCCAAACCCACCTAGTCCTGTGGATAATCCCAATATCATCTCAAGGAGTAGAAAAAGATTTTCTGATATACCAGGTACTTCAAACATTTCAAAGTCTTTGTTTCTTGAGTTTTCTAGAAGCCCTGAAGATAAAATTGTTGATGATAAAATTCAAGAAGTATTATTGAGGTCTGAAAACAAAGAAGAACTTATTGGTATCATTTTAGATTTACAAAAAAAGGGCATTGATACTTCATCTTTAGTGTCACAAAAAGATAAAGAAGAGTTCTGGGAAATTGTTACTTCAGAATTGCTATTAGAGGAAGAGGACTTGAAACAGCTCAAGGAGCTTGACCCTTTTGAAGTTTTTCTTAAATCTAAAACTGGTCTACCTCTCCCAAATTGGAGTTCTTTTGTCAGTGGTTTACAAAGTCCAAATAGCCCTTTCCGTACTCATACTTTATCTTCTGCCTCTGCTAGTCCAAATAGTCCTCAGACAACATCTCATACTAGTTCTGGTCCCACTAGTCATACAGTACCTGTTATCCCTGCTCCTCCTTTCATTATGGCTGTACCTGCTAGGTATGCTCCTCTAGCTCTCCCTGCTGTTTTGCATGATCTCCCTAGTAAATATGCTGCTAGAATTCCAACATGGGGAGGAGATGAAGACATTACAGCTGAGGAACATGTGGATAGGTTCAATGATTTTGTTGATAGGGAAGAAGTGGATGATGAAGATGTAAAATTAAGACTGTTTGCTCAAACTTTCATTGGGGAAGTCCGAAAATGGTTTAAAGCCCTTGGAGCTGGTAGCATTCATAGTTGGGCTGAGTTTGAAGATAGCTTTCTGAGGAAATGGGGAAATAGAACCAATCCTGTTCAAGCCCTCACTGAATATAATAGTCTAAGAAGAGCTCCAGATGAAACTGTCCAAAACTTTTCTAAGAGGTTTAATAAAGTATATAATTCTATTCCAGCACATTTGAAACCTCCTGGAGCTTTGGCACAGTTAAGATATGCTGAGTCATTTGATTCAGATTTCTCTCTTTTACTCAGAGAAAGAGAGTCTGCTACTCTTGCTGACATGCAAAATGATGCAGTTAAGGTAGATGTGAATATGCTTGCTGCTAAGAAATCAAAGATGGCAAAGACTAAGATAAAGGAAGAGGAGAAGCCTTCTACTTCTGCTCAAGAAGACAAGTTTGAAACCATGATGAAAACCATGGAGAAATTGATGGACCAATTAGCACTTGGGAATACTGCTGCTCCCCAAGCACAGCAAGAGCCTCGGTTTAGGAACCCTCAATTTAGAAGGCCTCAGAATCAGCAAAGGCCAAGAGACAATAGAAATCAGCAGGCAGATCCTCCAGTGAGACCTCCTTTCCAACAAAACTTGGTGGATGAAGAAGAAGAACCTGAAGTACCTGAGGAATCTATTCATTGCTTTGGTGAGGAAGACTCAGAAATTTTCTTAACAAAAGAGGAACATGATGAGTCCAGCATGGTAAAAGCAGAAGAGGAGCCTTCAGATTTCTTAAAAGGTTATCAGCATGCCATATTTGAAATTCAGAAGCAGTACAATCTTAGAAACCGAGATGTCCCTATTACAGCAAATAAAGCACAACCCAAGAAGAATATCTCAAAGGCAATTGAAGATAAAAAGGAAAAGTCAAAGCCGGTTGATGGTAAAGGTGATTCCCCTCTTGATAGAAAGGATATTCAAAACCCTGCTCCTCCTAAAGAACTTGAAAAGTCTACTTCTATTTTTAACATTGAAAATGAGATTGCAAAAATTAAAATATCAGTCCCTTTCAATGAAATTCTCAAGGTAGACAAATATAGAAGCAAGATTGTTGAAATGCTTAATTCTCCACCAGAAGGGGCTGATATTCTAAATGTGCAAGAGGATAATCCTATTATCTATTTAGGTCCAAGACTTGAGGATGAACAAAATGATGAGTTTCCCCCTTTTTACATAAGCATTAATATTCATGATATGACTCTACATAATGCTATGCTGGATTCAGGGGCATCACATAATCTCATGCCTAAGGTGATCATGGAAAGACTGGGATTAGAAGTAACTAGACCATACAAGGACTTATTTTCATTTGATTCAAAGAGAGTTCATTGCATTGGATTAATAAAAGATGTTGTTGTGGCACTCACACAAATCCCAGCAAAAACAACTGTCATGGACATTGTTGTTGCAGACATTCCACCTAAGTTTGGGATACTTCTTTCAAGGTCATGGGCAGCAAAAATCAAGGGTACCATGCAAATGGATTTAACATATGCCACCATCCCAGTGTTTGGTGAACAAAGGAGGTTGTATCGTGAAACAAGGATGGCATATATGGTAAGCAGCAAAGACAAGCCTCAGAATTTTCCTATTTACTCATGTGATACAGGTCTTGGATCAGCTATCCTTTTCAATGAATCAGTTGGTAAAGAGTCACAAGATGAACATGCAGAAAATCAGTGTCAAGAGGTACAGCAAAGAGATGAAAGAGACATCACTGGTTGCTGGTCCCTATACTTTGATGGAGCAGCAGGAAAAGAAGGGGCAGGAGCTGGAATTTGGATCACTAGTCCAACTGAAGAAAGTAAGTTTCTGTCATACAAACTAAACTTTGATTGTACCAATAACATGGCTGAGTACGAATCTCTGGTGTTAGGCCTGGAAACCTTGATAGAATTGAAGGCAAAGAACATTGTTGTTTGTGGAGATTCCGAATTGATTATTAAACAAGTACAAGGTGCATATCAAACAAGGGATGCAAGGATGAGAGCCTACAGAAATTTAGTGTTGGAGTTGTTGGAAAAATTTCAATCCTATTCCTTCAGTATAAAAACCAGAGATCAAAATTCTATTGCAGATTCTCTTGCTGTTGCAGCCAGTCTTTTTATTGTTCCCAAACATTCTTCTGATAGCTATGAAGTGAAGGTTCGCCATAGACCAGTCATCCCAGATAATATCATCAACTGGCAAGTCTTTGAAGATGATCAGCAGGTAAGAAATTTTCTTGAGTTGAAAGAAGAGTTTGAGCATAATCAAATAGATCAGCAGAATATGTTAACAGAGACAAGGGAAAATTCTGAAGTGTTGCAGCTACAAAACAACCTAATTCCTAAAGGCCTTATTCCACTTGAAAAGTTATTTGATCAAAATGATGTGTTTAAAGCACCAAGATTGCAAGCCAATGAAGAGGAAATAGAAAGCTGTAATTTAGGTGACTCAGTTGTGCCTAAATTAGTCAAGATTTCAAAGTTCCTATCAGCTGATATGAAGGTCAAATATGTTGAAATGATGAAGAAATTTATTGATGTTTTCGCATGGAGCTATGCTGATTTGAAACAGTATGATTCTTCAATCATACAACATACCATCCCAATTAAGCAAAATGAGAAGCCTTTTAAGCAGAAATTAAGGAGGATTAATCCTCTTCTGATGCCACTAATTGAAAAAGAAGTGAAAAAGCTTTTTGATGCCAAGATTATTGTTCCAATCAGATTCTCAAATTGGCTTGCTAACTTGGTACCAGTCAGGAAAAAGAATGGGGAGATTAGAATTTGTATAGACTTCAGGAACTTAAACAAAGCTTCACTGAAAGATAATTACCCTCTTCCCAAAATGGATTTCATTTTGCAAAATATTGTTGGTTCACAAAGAATGTCTATGCTTGATGGCTTCTCAGGGTATAATCAGATCCTTGTTCATCCAGATGATCAGGAGAAGACAGCTTTCACTACACCATGGGGCACATTTATGTATGCAAAAATGCCCTTTGGCCTCATGAATGCAGGAGCAACTTTCCAGAGGGCTATGGACATTGCTTTCGCTAAAGAAAAAGATAAATCAGTGGTGGTATATCTTGATGATATCACAGTCTTTTCAAAGAAGGAAGAAGACCACTTAAAGCACCTTGAAAGGATCCTACTAAAGTGTAGGAGGTTTGGTATTTCTTTAAACCCAACCAAAAGTATTTTTGCTTTAACTTCTGGCAAATTGCTTGGACATATTATTTCTGAAGAGGGAATTAGGATTGATCCTAATAGAGTTAGTGCAATTCAAAGGTTAGATTTACCAAGGAGTAAGAAAGAGATTCAATCCTTTCTTGGAAAGGTTAATTTTGTTAGAAGGTTCATTCCTAACTTTGCTGAGGTGTTGTAGGGAAAAGTATCCGATTCGGATGACCCTATCCCACTCTAAGGGTGATAGTACCTCAGCAACAACTGTAAAGAAAACTACTTAAGGTTTACTTCTTTACGAAAGCAAGAGAGAATGAGGAAAGGCACTAACCGTTGCCTTGCGCTTAATGTCGAATCCAAACTCTTCTCTTTAGCTGCTTGCTCCCAGCTCCTTGCTCTTTTTCTGGCCCAGCTACAATGAGATCCTGCAAAATAACAAAGAAGGAAACTACAAGAAGCATGCAATCATAACTGATTCAAGGATTAGCATAAATCAAATATACAATTATCACAATATATCATTGAAACAAGTGCATATAGAAGAACCTCAATAGCTTTTATTAATGAAGAAGTAAAGTTCTGAGAGAGTTACAACCATTGAAGGCCCCAATCCAGCAACACCTCCCAGCAGAAAGAATTTCTCCTCTTCACCTCCTTCAAGCAATCACCCAATAGTTCTATAGTGAAACCAACAACATATCATTACTTTGCAAAAAATTCCAGCCTCCTCAGCTCATAGGAGAGAGCTCAATATATAGATGAATTGAGAAAGGATGAGTCAGCTTGCAACTGATGTGTAGCTGCCTTGTGTCCTCTCTCTCTTCAGTTGATCTTCAGTTCTTGAGTCCACTTGGAGAACTTTGCTTCCACTTGGAGAAACAGAGCCTCTGACTCATCACAAGGCGAAATCCCTGATCCAAGTGTCATTTTTGGAAGATTCCAGAGCAATGACTCAGTGTGCCACTTGTCCCATCTCGCTCAGCGCAGGTGGCCTTTGTTCTACCTGCTTTGCAACGCAGGTACACCATGGAGGAGTTGAGTTTCAGCACAGAAGCCTAGTGGAGCACCTGCTTTGATTTCAGGATTGCTTGTTTTTGAGTGTTTTCAGGTGGAGAACTGATCTGAGAGCTGTTGGTTTGCTGACCTTGTTCCTCTAGGGGTAGGAACATCATGTTTAGGGACTTTGGATCCCTTGGATTATTGACAATTCATGCCTGATGCTGCAAGGCACAAAATTGTCTATAACATGAGGTGGTCAAAAATATAACAAAAATGTTAAGGAAAGGAGTAGATTTTAAATGGACAGCTGAAGCAAAGAAATCATTTGAAGAGATCAAAAAGGCACTCACTCAAGCACCGGTCCTCATCAGCCCGGATTTTACCAAGGAGTTTCTGATCTTCACATTTGCTTCTGAAGATACAATTGCTGGAGTTTTATTGCAAAAGGGAAGTCAAGGTATTGAACAGCCCATTTCTTTCTTTAGCAAGACATTGGCTAATGCTGAATTGAAATATAATATCTTAGAAAAGCAAGTATATGCATTGGTGAAAGCAATTAAGGATTTCAGAATTTATGTGTTGCACTCTCATATTGTTGCATACGTGCCAAGCGCTATTATAAAAGATATTCTTACACAAGCTGACCCAGATGGAAAAAGAGGAAAATGGATAGCAAAGCTACTGGAGTATGACATTGAGATTAAGTACACTAAGTTGGTAAAGGGTCAAGGCTTAGCCAAATTGTTGACTCAGTCAAATCTGGACTGCATTGGTATCAATTTTAGCACAGAAATCTCAGAAATTTCTGAGATTGAAGAAGAATTGGTCCAAATCAATGAAAAATTTTTGATCTCAGAGTGGTATAAGGATGTAGCATTTGTCTTGCAGCACAATAGAGCCCCTAATAACCTTTCAAAATCTAAAGCTCGGTTCACCAAGTTGAAATCTCTCAGATATTTTGTATATGATCAAAACTTATTTTGGAAGGATGCAGGAGGAATATTATTAAATTGTCTCATTGAGGAAGAAGCTGATAAAGTAATTGATGAATTTCATAAAGGGGATTGTGGAGGCCATCACTATTGGAAAGCCACTGCAAACAAAATTTTAAGAGCTGGATATTTTTGGCCAACTATGTTCAGAGATATTTATAAAAAGATAGCAACATGCCATGAATGTCAAATATTTGAAGGAAAGAGAAAGCTCATGCCAATGCCATTGGTTCCTATTTATGTTGAAGCACCTTTCCAGCAGTGGGGATTAGATTTTATAGGGGAAATCCATCCTCCTTCATCAGGACAACATCGCTGGATTCTCACAGCCACCGATTATTTTACAAAGTGGATAGAGGCAATACCCACCAGGCAAGCAAATGATTCAGTAATAATTTCCTTTTTAGAAAATAACATCTTATCAAGGTTTGGTTGCCCAATCAAGATTATCACAGACAATGCCCAAGCTTTTAAGTCCAAAAGAATGATAAATTTTTGTCATCAATACTACATTTCCCTTGGTCATTCCACTGCTTATTATCCACAGGGAAATGGTTTAGCTGAAAGTTCAAACAAGAGTCTTGTGAGAATTATTAAGAAGCTGCTGCAAGAAAATAAAAAGGCTTGGCATTTGAAGCTAAAGTATGCCTTGTGGGCTGACCGGATTTGCACAAAGAGATCCATTGGAACATCACCATATGAACTTGTGTATGGAGCAGAGGCCATATTTCCAACATCTCTTGGGGTACCAGTAATGAAGCTGATTCAAGGATTAGAAGAGGAACCAAATGCTATACAACGAAGGATCAATCAGCTAATAGCTTTGCAGGAGAAAAGAAGTGAGGTGTTTGAAAGTCATCAACAAAACTAGAATAGGGTCAAGAGAGCATTTGACAAGAAGATCAAAGAAGTCACTTTTCAGATTCATGATAAAGTCCTGAAATGGGAAGCCAGAATTGAAGAGAAAGGTAAACATGGTAAATTTGAAAATCTGTGGAAAGGGCCATATCAAATTTCTGCTTTTCATGGAAATAATACCTACATTCTGCAGGAGATTAATGGAACACCATATGCTGGAGGACCTGTTAATGGCAGGTTCTTAAAGCATTACAGTTAATGAATTCCTGCCAAGTATCTCACGAGCATTGTATATAACCGTTTTATGAGTCTTTCCTGTTGAAAATAACTGACAAGCTGAACAGAAAAGCTTAAGCCTGAGGTGAAGGCCCACAAAGCTAGAAAGGAATGCTTGTCAACTCTGTGTGTGTTTTTGAGAAATTGAACAAAGCACTGGACCTACGAGTTCTTAGTGTACTACAGGAGCACACTATCCCAAGTGGAGCCACTGTTATCACTTAGAACTATAAAAATTTGCATGTAATCCTTTGTTCTAAGTTCAATGTCAAAAGTTGGTGTCAAATTGTTTTTGTTTTATGTTTCTTACTTAGGGTTGGAGCTTTAAAGGTGTTTGATTTGAATTATACTCTAATCCTATTGGTCGTCCTCCACCATCATGGTTTCATAAGCTATGTCTTGTCATATCCTAGTCACCGGCTCGTTCCGTGATTTCGCAGCGCAGTCTCTTATTGGTCAGTTTCGCAGCGTAATCATTGTTCAGCCATTCCACAGCATCATCATTAAGCCATTTCGCAGCGCGTTATGAGAATTCAAAACTAACTGCGCTGCGAAATCGCAGATTCGTGCGTTTGGCAGCAAATTTTTCCCAAAGTGTCAAGTCTGTTGATGAGTCATCAATTCCGTCCTCTCATGTCAGTCATTAACCATAATTCCACCAATAGATTTGTAGACATGCACAGAAATATCACTCAAATGGATTTTACCGTGCATGGATCTTTATGATGATCGTAAACGATGCATAAGTGACCAGCTTGTGTGATGATGTATTTGAGTTTTCAAGCGAGCCTGTTTCCAACCGAGCCTGATTACAAGCGAGGCCGAGTCAAAGAGAATTGAATCACCATTTTAACTGAAGCTGTTGGTCATTGTCTGTGCGAAGATTTCAAAAGCAAAATGGAGAGGAAAGAACATACATCTGGAAGATGTCAGAGAACAGAACCTGAAGGTTTAGACCTCGCATTAAGAGATGAAGGCATAAAGAAAGCATTCAAGGATGCTGGGTGTTGGAATTTCTGTAAGAAGCTGCAAGGTGGCCATGCTCAGGTAACAAAAGATTTTGCTTTAAACTTCACCTGTTTAAATTCTAAAATAGCTATGTTGGAAGTTCAAGTGTCTCCGGAGGCAATAGCTGCTGTAACTGAGATCCCAAGAGGGGGGCAAGAATGGTTTAAGAATTTTAAGTTCGATATGAATCCATGCAAAGAGTTTCTAAAAGAGGCATATGTGAATGAAGACCTAACAAAAGCAGTGCCTAGAAACTATGTCAAGGAGCATTATGCCCTTCTTCTCACCTGTATTCAGAAGTACTTGACCTATGAGGGAAGATACAATAAGGTCTACTCTTATCACTTCAAGTTGTTGTTACATTTTACTGGTAAAGCATCCATAGACATTCCCTTTTACTTGTTTCGCAGTCTGAGAAAAATGTGTGACAAAGTGCAATTAAGAAAGGAAGATTGTGAAACATCTTTGTTTCACCATGGTTTGGTTAAATTGTTAGTTTTGGATGGTCTCTAGAAAATAGGTAGAGACTGGAACTCGTTCATTTTCATGGCGGGTTTCCAAAGTAAAACAGGTCTTACTCCACAACCAGTTAAAGAAAAAGAACAATCAGTCAAAGAACTCATGATAGCTGAGCTTCAAAAGGAGGCAAAGGATAAAAAGCAAGCCAAGTCACAATTGAGAAAGTCAGTGAAGCCACTGATCATTAAAGAACAACCTCAGCCATCAGCAAAAGAAGAAGCTCAGCATAAGAAGACTGTACCCGGACCAAGTGGATCTGAAACAGTGTCAAGAGTTAGGACAAGGAGCCAAATAAGTAAAGAAAAGGGCAAAGCATTAGCTGTTGAAGAAAGCCCGATATCTAAGGCAAGCCTGAGTGATTTGTTGGAGGCCATTGAGTTTGAGCAAATTGAACCGGTGCACATTGAACCAGTGCACGTTGATTTGACACAGTCATCACCAGAAAGCACCAAGAAGTCTAGAGCTTCAAAAAGACTGAGGTTTGATGAACCAGGTGATGAATTCATGTTCAAACCAAGAAGACCTATTACAAGAAAGAAAGTAAGGGAAGCTGAGAAACTGCCTAGAACAGAGGTAGCTGAGGAATTGTCCAGAACAGAGGAGGCAGAGAAAATTAAGCAAAAAGACACAAATACAACAGTTATCATATCTCAAGGAGGTAATACTATAGCTGTAAGGAACCTGTTAGAAACAGCCAAACATGATATTACTAAGCTGAAGAATACCACTAGGGAGTCTGCAGTCAGGTATGCAAATTATCGTAAAGCTGTATTGAAAGGAAGTGAAAACCTAGTAAACCAGGTGGATTCAGTAGCTGATGTTTATACATGGACAGTTCCCGCAATTAAGGAGGCTAAATTCATCAGAAAGATAAATATGCGTTTAAGAGCCGAAAACAAAGCTATGAAGAAGAGGATTGAAGACTTGGAAGCACAGCTAGGTCAGTGGAAGAAGGTTGAAGACTTAAAAGCCCAGCTAGACCAATTAGCTGATAAATGAAGTTGTTGTTCAAAGAAAGGTTTGGTTCCAAATTTTGGCAAATTTTGCTTAGTTTTGTTGTTTTGAGGACATGTATATCCCTGCTATATGTATCAAAGATCAAAAGGAGTTTTGGCAACCAAAGATCTAAGCAGTAAATACCTCAGGGCAAATACAAGCTGTTTTAACAAATTCAGCAGTTTCGTAGCGCGCTACGAAACTGCTGTATGTGGTGTTTTTAAAGGAAACAAATAGTTTGGTAATATATGCGGGATTTTTTCCAAAAGGGAACACAAAAGGATATGTAAAGATCAAATGAATACATCCTAGCCATTCTGATCAAGACAAGTGTGCCTTCAAAAAGGTGAAATGTTTAACTCAGGTTTAAAAATTTTCGGTTATAAAGCCACTTTATTACCGGTCATAGGGTATTGAATGAATTGCATACATGGAATTTTGGCTTGCACACTTGGCTATCGATGGAGCATCTGACTCATCAGGAAACATGGCGATGTTCTATATTTTTGGGTTATTAAAGGGACTAAAAAGACATGCTGCTGCATATTCGAAGTGATGGGGGACCAGAACCGGAAAACAAGGGATATTCCCTAACATCGCTGAGCAGTTAAAGCCTTCAGTATCCAAAGCCAACATGGAGCATTAACTGCTCATCTCAGCCATCTCAGCCAAACGAAAAGGAAACCAGGTGTCAAAGCTGCAAGGAGGAATCATTCTACGAAGGAGATAGAGTTAGAGTCATAATCAGATTAGAACTCTTTAGAATTTCAATTATCAGTTATTGTATTTAATAGTTTGTTACAAAGCAGATAGGTGTCATTAGTGGCAGTCATCGAGCTCCCCTCATGCTGGAGGAGGAAGCTCCAAGTAGTTAGAATTACGTTTCTATATATAGCTGAATCATCTATGTAATGAGGGTTGGATATTTGAGAAAACAGAGTATTATTTTGGCTTGTGTAAAAACTCAGTTTCAGTAATACAATTTGCTGCTTTTCTTCTCAGGATTCATACAGTGTTTCAATGCTCAAGATATGTGGTTTTTCTTTATCCTTAATGTTTTTACAGTTGTATAAATACACAATCACTCAGACTTCACTTATGCTGCTCTGATTTCTTGTGTGTATTTGTAAGCTGAGGTTTTCTATGAGATGTGTTTTGAGTATTTAAACATCACATGCCCTGACTTCTATGTATGAGTAGTGTTATAGTTTACTGAAGTATGATTAACTCCATAAGCCCAATGGAAGTCTTTGTAATGTCTGTCCAGCCAGCATGTTTGTTAAATTCACCTTACAAGAGTTAGCCATCTTATCAATAGTCAAAATCAATAACCTTTTGAGAGAGCCCTCTCAGGCTAGGGAGGCTAATCCTTAGTCAAAAGATTGGTCTGAAACAGTTACACAGAGTCTACCTGATCAACAGCCCTTCAGTTCTTGATTTTGTGATAACAGGTAGGATGATTCGTGTGCACACTTGGGCAAATGGACTCAAGCTTATGGAGAGAAGCCCCAATATGACTAGGTGCACTTGTTCTGTCACACCCTGGATATCGTCTCGATGAACTGGTACTTAGAAACAGAGCTCTGCCATGGTACAGGTGAATGGGATATTCTGCGCAAAGGATTCATAATGACATTCAGCTTTGAAGACGAGTTTGACTATATTGATGAGGCGCTACAATAGGTGAAAGCAGTAATCTTTAGGATACCGCAGGATCCTTTAGAATTGATTCAGCCTGAGTGGGCTACTCAGCTGAGTCACACTCTAGAATTCTATAACGTAACTGTTGAAGAAGAGGATGAGGATCCGTGAAAGATTAACATCCCACAAATAGAAGGTCGCCGCGAGGTTGAAGGACCACGGGTTGAGAATCCTGATATAACCGCGCTGCTGAAAACAAAACAAGTAAACATTGGTACGGAGGCAGAGCCAAAATTTGTGAAGATTAGAGATTACTTGGACGACATGATGGTGGATAAGGACACTGAATTTCTCTGTGAGTACTAAGATTTATTCCCTACCAAGTTAACGGATCTAAAAGGGATAATCAGGGACCTAGGTGTTATGAAGAGCACGTTGAAGCCCGATGTGGAGCCAGTTAAGCAAAGACCTTACCGTCTCAATCCAAAGTATAAGGATAAGGTCCACTTATAGCTAGACAAGATTCTCGTGGGAGGCATCATTGAGCCTGTGAAAGAATCTAATTGGGTAAGCCCAATGGTTGTACAAGAGTAGAAGCAGAAGGATAAAATAAGGATATGTGTGGATCTCAGAAAGTTGAATGACGGTTGTGTACATGATCCTTTCCGGACTCCGTTCACAAATGAAGTGTTGGACAATGTAGGTGGCCAGGAAGCATATTCCTTCACTGATGGGTTCTCTGGGTACTATCAGATCAAAATCGCACAAGAGGATAGGAGCTAGAAAACCTTCATGACTGAGTGGGGTTGTTTCCAATACACTGTAATTCCGTTTGGGTTGAAGAATGCACCTACGATTTTCTTGTGCGTAATCATCGTTGTGTTCAAGGAGTTTATTCATAATTTCTTGGAAGTATACTTTGATGATTGGACTTGTGTTTGGGCTGGTGAAATGCCATGTAGCAAGCTTGTGCCTGATGCTGGATACTTGTTGAAGATACCAGATCGCGCTCAATCTGAAGAAGTGCTTGTTTTGTGTTCCTTTTGGGACCCTACTGGGTCATGTGGTTTGTAGATAGGGATTGATGGTAGACCCTGCGAAGATTGTGGTGATACTGAACTTGGAGGCACCAAGGAGTGTGAAACAGCTGCACGATACCCTATGACATACATGATATTACATTAAGTTTATCAAAGGCTATACCCAGATCACCGCACTTATGGAGAAGTTGCTGAAGAAGGATGTCACATTCTGCTGGAATGAGGACTATAAGAAGAGCTTGGATGTATTGAAAGAAAAGATGGTCACTGCGCTGATTTTAGTCTTCCCGGATTGTTGGAAGGAGTTTCATGTACACGATGACGCGTCATGTATAGCATTGGGAGCAGTACTGACACATGCTAGTCGAGAAGAATTGGACCATCCTATAGCATTCACAAGTAGAAGGTTATCTAAGGCAGAAAAGACATCATTATTACTGTAAAGAGTCGTCAAAATAGTCATCCAAACAGAATTGAATGCAATGAATGCACAACCATACGATAGGGTCAGAGAGGCTCATGAAAAATAAAGCGTACAAAATATACATCATGGATAGAGATTTTCTTTTTGGAGTACGTGTGACGAAATCTAACGAAGTGATATTTTAAATTTATGGCTGCTGATGTCGGAAGATCAAATAATGTTGACGTGGTTCATATAATATACATATGCCACCTATACTAGTTATTAAATATATAATCACATATCAAAGGTCTTTTCTTCCTTTTTATTTAATAAAGAAGAACTAACGACATAGTAAAAGTTTGGAAACTTCAAAGTATACTTCAATACCATAGGCAGGGCCACTGCTTCCAGCATGTGTCCATAGCCGTGACATGGTTTCCTTTTAACCGACAAATGAGCCACTATCCCTTACTTAAAAATATGGTTTCCTTCAAAAAGGAAATTGTTCTGGAGTGATGACCAGATGGTAACAAAGCCACTCACCGGATCATAACAAAGTGAACAGGTTAGCTTATGATGAGATCTCCTGTCCTTGGAAATTTTAGTGTCACAAGGCCATTAACCTAGTGTGGTAGCCATAATGGTAATGTCACTTATGTTACTTTCCTATGATCATGGTAGGTTGGCTCGGGATGAGACCCCCTATCCCTTTTTGGAGAAAGATTAGCTTAGTACATTATGTTTTTGTTTCTTCATTATTTTTTTTCTTGTATTTTTTTTTTAGAAGTTAGGGGAGGCTCATCAACTCCTTAAGAGCCAGGGATGGTGTAAGAAGTAAAAAAATGCCAAGGATAAATATGCCTTAGATTCTTCATCATATTTATTGAGGAAACCACCATTTGAATGTGTAATGAAAGAAAAACTAGTATGGTGGGGATAAATCGTGAACAGTTTATAATGTATCTGAAAAATAGACATAAGTAGGGATATTCATGGATAGATCATGTCAAAAAAAAATATTCACCAAAAAGGCTAAGAATCATGATGATCTAAAGATTACCGCTTTTAAATATTTAGATCGAACTCATAACCAAAAGGAATAACCGGCATGGGATGATAGTAATGAGAACATCAATAATTCATGGTGATGGATCAACAATTTGTTATTTTCATCAAAGGGGACATCGGATGTTTCATTTATAGAGGGGACAACAACTTCTATTGTAAAAGGGAACAACAACTATTCCTTCGAGAAGGGAACAACAACTGTTTCTTTGAAAAGGGAACAACAATTGTTTCTTTGAAAAGGGAACATCAACTGTTTCTTGAGAAGGGAACAACAATTGTTCCTTCGAGAAGAGAACAACAACTATTTCTTCGAAAAGGGAACAAAAATTGTTTCTTTGAGAAGGGAACAACAACTATTTCTTCGGAAAGGGAACAACAAATGTTTCTTTGAGAAGGGAACAACAATTGTTTCTTTGAAAATGGAACAATTACTGTTTCTTTGAAAAGGGAACAACATTTGTGATAAGGAACAACAACTATGATTTAAGGGGAAAAAACAATCAATTATAAACAATGTTTATATCAAAATTCTAGCATACTAAATAAGAAAAGAAAGAAGAATAAAATTTCTCAACCATTTTCAAAGAAAATATGTACATTATTTACAATATGAAAAGAAAACAATTTTTTCATGCAAATGAATTTGTCGAGTTACCATCCCCTACAACTATGATTTGGAGAGTAGGATCATTAATTACCCGCTAATAGAAAGATTCCTTTGTGAGTGGTTGGTGATAAAATCACAATCGACGTCCATTCACTAGAAAGGGAGCACCGGACCCGTCAATGGTGATTAAAGTTATGGTGCCATTTTTATACACTTCTTGAGTATCATAAGGCCAAGCCACCTTGTCTATAGTTTCCCTGTGAATTCCTAAAATTTGGAGTCATAGAGGAGCTCCCAATCACCTTTCTGAAATGAATTTTTTTTAATAAGCTTATCATGCCACTTGGCCCTCTAGTGTTGAATAATTGTCGTACTCTACAGGGCAAGTAAGTGTGCTTCATCTAGCTCATTTAATTGTTGAATTCATTGTGTTTGGGCTTCTTTAAGATATAGTCCAACCTCCTGGGCTGTCCTAAGAGTCTTTATCTCAAACTCTATTGGTAATATTGGTTCTTTGCCAAAAACAAGTTGGTAAGGGAAGTATCTAGTAATATTGCATCATGTTGTGCAATAGGCCCACAAAGCTTCTAGAAGTTTACCAGTCTAGTTCTGTCAATTCGTCGAGACTATCTTAGTCAAGATTGCTTCTAGGACTTTGTTGGTGCTCTATACTTTCCATTTTCCTATGGATGATACGGAGAGGTAACATGATGTTTGACATCATGATTTCATAGGGTGGATGAAATTTTATGTCCTCTAAACTACGATCTTCCATCGGTTATTACCTCCCTTGGTAAGCCATATTGCACGAACAGTTCAAAAAGAAAATTAATAATTGTTCTTCTATGGCCCATGGCAGGGCTACTGTTTCTACCCATTTAGTCACATAGTCTGTGGCAACTAGTATATAGACCTTTTGATTTGATGGTGGATTAAAAGGCCCAACAAAGTCAAGTGCCCATCTTTCAAAGGGTTCCAACACCAACTGTGGTTGCAATGTCATTTCATCATCTTGGCCATGATGGCCCATCCTCTGGTAACTGTCACAAGCTTGAATATATTTCTTGCCATATTTGAATATGGTGGGCCAGTAATAGCCCATCTGAAGGATCTTATGCCTAATTCTATAGTCTGTGAAATTTCCGCCACAAGGCTCATTGTGACACACTTTCAGGATGTCATAGACCTCATCTTCTCGAATACACATTTGAATCTATAAATTGGATCTAGTGTAGAAAAGATACCTGCCAATCCATGAAAATCGGGAACTGCATTGGAAAATCAATTTCCTTTCCTTGGGTGACAAATGTGCTGGTGACTTCCCGACTTCTAGATAATCCGTAACATCTGCATACCAAGGTTTTTTAATCATTACATTGAGTAAGTGCTCGTCTGGAAATTGATCATATGTCAATAATGGATCATTCATCTTAGGTACCTGAGACAAGAAGTCTGCAATATGATTTTCTTTTCCTAGTCGATCCTTTATGGTGATATCGAACTCCTCCAATAACAACAACCATCGAGTTACTCACGCATTAGTGATTGGTTTGTTGGCCAAGTACCTGATAGTAGAGTCGTTAGTATATAGGAAGACTGGATAGCCTATTATATAATTTCTAAACTTATTGATTGCATGTATAACAACCAATTTTTTTTTTTTCTATTACTGTGTAATTTAACTCAGCAGGGGTATGGTTTTTTCTAATATAATAGATAGTGTAGGGCTTCTTGTCCTCTTCTTGTCCAAGTACATCGCCTATAGTTCTGTCTGATGCGTATGTAGAGATATGGAAAAGGTAACTCCCAGTTTGGTTCTCGTAATACTGGTGCGGTTGAAATCAACTTCTTCAGATTTGCAAAGGCAACGTCACATTTGTCAGCCCAATTAAATTCAACATTACCAGTTAAGACATACAAAGGTGCAACAATTTTTGTTAATCTCTCAATAAATCTATGGTAGTACCCTGCATATCCAATGAAAATATGTACCTCAGTCTGTGTGCAGGGTGTGGGTAGTGTAAGAGTTACCTCTATTTTCACTAGATCTACCTGTATCCCAGCCGCAAAGATGTAGTGTACCCAAACCACACCTTCGGTCATCATCATGTGACACTTTACATTTCTTAAGCATAACCTGGTAGCAATGCATCGTTCAAGTACCTTTTCTAAATTTTGCAAGCCCTGCTCAAAATCACTTCCATAGGGGGTGAAATCGTCCATATAAATTTCAAGTCCTTCATTGATCAAATTGGAAAAAATTCTCAGTATTTCTCTCTGAAATGTGGCTGGGGTATTGCATAAACCAAAGGGTAAAACTTTGTATGCAAACGTACCCCAAAAATAGGTAAAAATAGTTTTATCATGGTCTTTAGGGGTGATGTAGATCTGATTATAGCCATTGAAGCCATCAAGGAAAAAAATCGGTTCCCTGCTAAGGTGTCAAGAACATGATCAATAAAGGAAAGAGGTAAATGATCCTTCTAGGTGGCTTTGCTTAGTTCTCTGTAGTCCACGTAGATTTTCCATTTCCAATTTTTCTTGGGAATGAATACCAACGGGGAGACCCAACGACTATCTGAGATAAGATAAATAAAATTTACATCCAGCAACTTTTGCAGTTCCTCTTTTACAATTTTTATGAGGTGAGGATTCAACCTTCTTTGGCATTGCCGAATGGATATCGAAATTATAGTGGTATTTATACACCTCATGGGAAGACCTAATTCATAGAAGGAGATAGGATATCGAAATTATAGCCCTTTTGTCCCCAGATCAAGTATGATTTCCCCTATGCCTCCTGCACTTCCAATCATAGGAAACCCTTTTTCCCTTGCAGAGATATTCATCTTCGATTATATGGCATTGTTTTGCACATATTGAGGTGATATTTTAGGCTTGGGCTGGACGGATCTGGAAGAAGGTTTATTGGTGCCGTGGACGGATCAGGTTGTATTCTTCCACTCCTATTTGCTGTTGTCAATAAAAGAAGCTTTGTCTTGTTCTTGAAATGTTTTGATCTCATGTTTCTATAATTCATGTCTAACATATTATGATTTATATATCTATACTTCATGATCTAACATTTCTAATATGAACATTCTTTGAAATATTTCCTTTGTATATGCTCCTCCGGTTTGTGTTGCAGGTATGAACGTATTGGAGGAAGCAGAGGGTTTGGACCCTACAGGATCTACATCAGATGTAGGACCTCTGGGTATTCTTCCAAAACTCACTTTAGTAGTTTTCATGGTATGGTTGCTTCAATGAGTGCTTCTTGTTGATAGTTTTCTTTCACTCTGTTAAGGTTGTCAACCCTTACCTCAGGGAGTTTTCTCCCGCTAATAGAATTGGTGACTCCATTGGGGAATACAGTCTTGTATTTCCTAGAAGGGTTGTTTTATTCTTGATCTGGGCTCTTTTGTCTTGTTTCTTGATTTTTCCAGTCCTATTGATTCTATTGCAGTCTGGGCAGTCAGTCTGATCTTTTAGATCATGCCTATACTTTTTATTTTTCCTTATTTTTCTACCTATACACGTTTTACTTTGTACACAGTTGCGTACACACGCAGTTAATTCCAAAGGAACTCGTGTACATGTGTGTTTCCTCAGTCATGGTCGCATATACATAGCCTAATTTGACTGATTTAAAAGAATCATTTACTATCTTGAATGATTTGATTTCTTGCTAGTGTTAGTTTCTTGGTCTCTTTTTGCAAAAATAAGTTGTCAACCTAGGGTTTTCTATTTGGTGAAGTTTTGTGCTTTTCAGTTTGGATTTCAGACCTTTTGACAATGTGTCTGACTATTCCATACATCTAGAATAGAGAGTTGTTTTCCAACTTGCTTTAAGATCCAATATTTTCATTGCTTTACTTTCATTCTTGAAGTTGCCTCTTTTTTCTTCTTTTTGTTGGTTTGAGAAAGATTTGCAACTTTGGTTCAGTGAAATATTTTGGGTTTCCTAAGATCTTTTGTTTGCTGAATCTTTTGTGTGTCTTTTTTATCAGAACTTTCAAGTGTTTTTTCCCTTTTGTTGGCCTTATCATTTCAATGATTGTTTGTGGCCAATGAGCTTTGGTGCCCTTTTCACTTGATTTTGATTTTAAAGTCATTGGTTGTTTTTCTTCTTGAATCTTTTATTCAAAATAATTTTAAAAGGAAAAAGCAAAAAAATAATTGTTTTTGTCTTCCTTTTCTTTGTTTTGGTCTTTTGCTTGCCAACAAGTGTGTGAATCATGCTTTGAAGTTTAAATTTGCTTTGCTCTAGAATCCTTTTTCTTGGATGTTTGGTTCTCTTTGTTTGGGAAAAAAATTGACTTTAGGATAATACATTTGTTGTTTTTTAAAAAGAATTCCTTAGAATCTTGCACTTAGGCATTCTAGTGTGCATTAAGTAGTTTTGCATTCTAGGAATTTCTTTTTAGTCTCTTTAGATAGATGATGAATGTGTGAGCGTGTTTAAAAGAGAAAAATAATTTTTTGCTTTTGTAAGTTTCTCGTAGAACCTTGTAGAGTTCACTTTTCCTCAAAGAAAAATAAGTTTCCTATCACATGTAGTGTAGTTTTCTATTGATTTCTTTTTCATCAGAATATCATAAGTTTCACTTCCACCACCCTTGACTTAAGTAACAACCAATAAAATCAAGTGCTTAATCTAAAATGAACTAGATTTTTGTTTTTTCATAGACACATTAACTAGTCTAGGGAATTTAGGGCCTTGGAATAGGTGTGTGGAGAGTTAAATCTCCAAGGCCAATCTAAACTAAAACATAGAAGTTGATTGAAGAGTGAAAAATCCAGTCTCGTTAAGATGTCTAGGAAAGCTCTTCTAACACATGAGTTAAGCACGAGAATGAGTGAAGATAGGGAAAATGAGATACCCCCTCTCCTACTTGTTGGATCCCGCACCCACAACTGTTCTTCCCAACTTCCGATATGAATTTCTTAGTTGCCTATATTAGGGAACACACATGTGACTGTTATGGGGAATACCCGTGGTACCTGAGACAAACCTTGTATCACTTTCATAGTACTTCTGGAGGGTGCCCTTGCAAATCTCGGGTACTTACACTGATAAAGGGTATTGTCTGGAGGCCAGCGTAATTATTTATGATATCTTTGCTGGTAGGCTTGGGCCGTAGTTATCCCAAACTACCTTCAGAAGGTCCTTATCTTCTCTCTCTTGTATTTTGGTGTCTGGTCCTAATCACCCGGTGCAGAAATACCTGGAAGCTACTTTCTTGGTTGTATCTTTAAGAATTTTTTTAGTGAGTGCTCTCTACTCCTAAATTGCCATAAGTTTTTACTTTTTGGAGTCTCTAAAAAGTTCTCTTAATATTTAAAAGTGGTTGATCGACAGGTTCGTCGGTCTAGGAGGCTTCGTGGGCTTTCACCTGTAAGTGTCGAGCCTTCATTTAGAAGGTGTAGGAGTATTTTTGCTAGTGATTTTCAACCAGTAGCAGCTGACACATCAAAGATTAATCTAGCTTTAGGGGATTTTATTTCACCGGGTGAACCTATTGTGGTTCATAATTTGGATGGAAATGCTCTAGTCCTTGCTAGGGTGCTCTTCTAATTGGAAGACGAGATTGATATTGAAGATGTTCTTGAGTCCCCCATGACTCCTTCGACACCCCTTCCTTCTCATATTCCATATGTTATATTGTACGTGGGCACCCCGACTCATAGATCGGAGATCCCTATTGAATCTTCTCATTTTTTCCAAATGGCCAATGTTGGTCATGTAACCATGGTTGCAGATACTTCTAGTGTGCAGACCCCTCCTTCAGTTGCAAGAGGGGGTGCTATTTCTATCTCTACTATTACATCTAGTACAGTAATTGTTGGCTCTAGCTCCATTGCAATTCCGAGTGGGGGCACCCAAATTTTCACTTCTTTCATGAGTACATATCCTTATGGGATGCCATATAGTGGTATTCCCTCAGTTCCCTAAACTTTTCCATATGTTGTTTCCACATCTATGAATTATATTCCAAGTGGTTCAACATCCTTCAGGGTTTTTCTTTTGGAAGCGGTCATATACCTCCTTCCAATCCATCATTGAACTTAGGGTAGGCTCAAAATGTTAATCCTTCCCAAGGAGCTCAAGGATGGAAAAATCCTTCCATTAGTGGGTTAGGGGCTAGGAATTTATCCCATTTATTTGGTCAGCAGGGGAGTATGCCCTTCCCTTCCACTGCTCCATTAGCTGGTGCATGGAATCGTTATCAGGGGCTATCCCCTTCTTTTAATGCCCTGCTAGGTGGAAACTATCCTATGTATGGTAACGCCATGGAAGGGGGTGGATAACCTCTGAATACTTACTAGCCACAAGGATATCCTTATGGTTCAACTCCTCTTATGAGAAATCCAAGGCAACCTAGTGCCTCTTCAAATCCATGATACTATTTTCAAAATATTAGAAATTCTACTCTTGGTGGGTGGAATTCTCCAGCTCCTCTACGCTTACCATTCCTGGCAACCTTAAACTTTCTAGATCTGTTAAAGTTGGAAAATGATTCGATCCATTACAATCTGGCTTGGCCTCCAGCTCCAACTAAACTTCAGTCTGATATTCCTAAATTTGAAGTGAAGTCTGGGGAATATCTGACTGACCATATAACCAGGTTCCACTTGTGTTGTTCATCGAGCTCCTTGGTCGATGATTCGATCAATTTTAGATTATTCCAACACACCCTAACTGGAAACACCATAAAATGATATATTGAGTTGAGGGAGGGTACCTTTGCTACATTTGGTGAGCTGACTACTATGTTTTTAAACCATTTTTAGTTGCCTGTCTGATATGATGTCGGAACTGAGCTTTTAGCTAGTTTCCAACAAGACAAAGCAACTCACATTTCTAACCACATCCAAGAGTGACACAGAAGGAAGAGGCTCATTAAGGCCTATATCCCTAATGAGTTCCTTCTCAAATGGTTTTTAAAATCTCTACAACTAGAAATTTCTAAGGATGTGTCGCTCTCCGAAGTGTTCACTGAAGAATAGGCCATCTTCAGAGCCCAACAATTAGAACTTATATATTCTCAATTTGAAGTCCTTTATAAGATTTTGTCTCATGCTCCTCGATCAAAGATCAATTTATCCAAACCAAAGTCAGGACCCCATGCCAATGGAATTGTAGGATTGATCAATAGTAGCAAGGTTAACCTACTAAATCAATTGCAATAGTTGTCTTTACAATCTTCTTCTCTAGCGTAGGCATCATCTTCAGTGCCTATACCTTCCCAACCTTTAGGAGTTAAATTTGTTCAATCTTTGAACCCTAAATGAGACCAACAATCCGATGGAAAGAAGAAGGGACGTGGTAAAAAGAAATATAAGGTTGGAAAAGGGAATGTGAATAGATGCAATAATTATGTTGGAGAGGGAAAGAAGGATTCGAAAAAGAAAATTAAGTCCCATGTAAGTTATGCAGTGGGGATCATATTACCCATATTTTCCCTAAGATTCAGGATGCTCAGTGCCTGTTAGCTCAACAGAGCTCTTCGAGTTCCTAGGATGTGTTTACAAACCCTTTCCACCAAGGGAAACAAATGTTTTATGGCACTAATGTGGGTATTGGAACCCCCACAGGGGGCAACTAGGAAGGGGAATCTACATTGAATGTCTATATGGCAAGGTCCCATGTTGATGTTGCTACAATATCACATGATTATGGTGAACCGAGACCTTCTAAGGCTAAGACTTCTTCTGATACTTGAGAGCCACTCCATATTGAGAGGCTCGTAGTTGAGCATATACCTCAGATGCCGAAAGGCTCTAAAAAACGTTTGAGTATTGATCCCAATGCTAGGGCTTCCCAAAACTACTCTATTATTGAATATTTGGCTCAAATACCTTGTGCGATGTCAGCATTAGAGGTACTCCAATCATATCCTATGCAAAGGAGTGTGTTTTTCACTATGATCAGAGCAGTGGATCCAAAAAAACCTCTTGCTATAACATTTGATATGTAGAATTCTAAGAAGATACTCCCTCATCATATGGCTTTCCATATTAAATCTATGTATTGGATAATGAATATCTTTTGAACTGTAGTTGATGAAGGGGTTTCCACAAGTGTCATGTCGATGTCATGTTGGAAGGCTATTATATATCTGAAACCGGTTCCTTCCCCTACTCTCCTTACCACACTTAATGGGAATTCTCATAGGCCTCATGGAATTCTTTCAGTCTTCCCATTCTGCGTTGGGGGAAAGGTTGTCAACATTGAGGTAGAAATAATTTACGCCAATCTGGATTATAATCTATTGTTGGGTCGAAATTGGATTTATGCAATGGATGCTATTGCTTCATTATTGTTCTACATCCTATGCTTTCAACATGAAGGGAGAACTTTTATGATTAATCAAATGGCTTATTCTCCTAATGATCCTAATGCATCTTCTGATTCTACCGTCCCTTGGTGAAGAATACCAAGCAGCCTGTGGAGAATTTGGAAGTTGGAATGTATTCCTCATTGATGGGTACTTTCGATCTTCTTTCACCTATTTCTCATATTAATTCTATTTCATCTTCCAAGGTCATTCTTCGAAGAATTTCTTTCAGAACCCATTATTTTTGTGATCCTTGGAACTTACCTCGTGTTGTGGCCAGCAACAACCCCCCTTCTTATTTGGTGTTATTACTAATACTAAATAAGTGGGGACCCGTAGTCAAAAATTTAAAAATTAATTAGTGCTTGTATTTCTTTTTTAATAAAACTTACCATCATAAGCTTAGAAGAATATCCTTGAAAAGTCTAAAAAGCTTAAGTTTTATGGTGAGGTAGGATAAAATCACGCCTTAAGAAATATCGCATCGCAAAAAGATAATGGATACCTCCTTACAAGCAAGAGTCTAAGATTGCAAGATCGCGATGTGAAGCTACGCATTTAAAAAACATTTATCGCATCGCATGCCTCAAAAATCACTTACCTCAAACTGCCGATATGCGATGGCGCATATCGCAAATCGCATTTTGCGGAAATCAGATTAACAAATGATTGACACATGCTGCAATCTAGTGATATTGCGATATAGCGATCTTGCGATGTTGCGATCTACGATATTGTGAAGCAAATCGCAAAATCGCTTCATCGCAGATCTTTCGGGCTCACGGTTCGAAAAAGTGTTTTCCATAAACCGAGACCTGGTTATGCTCTTTAATGCTAATTAATGAGTTAGTTTCCAGTCATTAATGGAATATGGTTTTGTGCTTATCGAAAATTCATTTCACATAAGGTGGTGTATTTTATATGTCTTCAGCATTTAAAACTTTCCCGTCACCTTTACTTATCATTATTCTCACTTCACTTGTAAACTTCAAGAACAGAGAAAAAAGAAATATACAAAGTAGTATTCAGGATATTATGGGAAAGAAAGGCAAAGCTCCAAGTTTTGAAGACAAAGAAATGGCGCCCTTGTATACAGACACTGCTTGTAACAGAGACGCTGGTATTGCTACTTGGGAAGGCATGTATAGTCTACTTGAGGAAGAGAATCCTAGAGTGATGGAAGTTACAGCTACTGCAGGCTCACATGGTTCTTTTGAGGCATCCATTACAGAGCTAGCTTGTTCGTTCTTACACCGAATAGCGGCGAGGCCCAAAATTCTTCCATACACGGACATGGTTAAATGGATACTAGACAATGCTGATATCAGAAATAGACAGTTTAAGACTCAGGGTCAAGGACTCATTGGCTCATTCGCTTCACAAGATTTGAGGCTCATGTATCATTTACCAGAGCCACATGTGACTTATAACAAACAGTTCATGGAGAAGTTTGCAAAAGAAAATCAAGACCTGGCAGAATGCACCAAAGACTAGTCGAGGAGGGACGAACCGCTAAAAAAAGATAAACATGGTATGTATAGTACTGGTTCTCTCACCTCCCCATATTGCTTTGCTGCTGCCATGCTCTGTAGACTTTTTGGAAAGCTAGACATTAACAATTTTCATCTGAATGGTTACCATTATTGGATGCCGCCACTAATGCTACTATTGTGGATTGGGCTAAAATATTGTCTGATAACTTAGTCATGGCCATTGTAAATTACCAGTCTAAAAGAACTGTTTCTTAGAGAATTTATCCCCCTTTCTACTTAGCTACGTATGTGATGGATGCGATCTGTTATGTTTCCAGGTTTCCTTTGATGGGTTGGAAATGGAAGACTCAAGACCCCTTACCCATTCATATCTATCATAAAGAATTGTGGGACTCTAAGTTCACTCCGCATTTCTACAAGATTTGTCATGGAAACATGCTGCCCATGTACAACGTGCTATATGATAACGATGCTCCAAGATTTTCTCCTGAAGCAGAGGTAGATATGCTCCCTGTTGCGAGATGGTTCGAAGAAGAACTGTTTACATATGTCAGGGTATTCAGAAGTCTCACTTCCCCTCACGTCTTACCTTTATATGTTCCTAATAAACTCATGGCATGAGAAATTGCTTATCGAAACTACAGAGAAGGAGGTTTAACTAAATATTTGAAAGACAAAAAGAAGGCTATTTGGCCACAATTTCCTGTGGCCTATGGGGCCTTTTCACTATTTGATGTAGGCCATGCATTCAAATAAGTAAACAACATAACATGTCTACAATTGTTCAAATTTTTGGGAAGACCGTTCAACCCTTATGATATTGCTAAGAATTTCACTACTGCACTCAAAATAAACATGTTTTCTGGAGAAGATGATCTTTTTGATGACATATTCCAACAGAAAAGCACACTTGAAGAAATTTTGCATTCAGCCCAAATGCGATTCCCTCCAGCAGAATTTCAAGAGTTCAAGATATACAGGGAAAGGAGGTTAGCTAGTATCCCCTTGGAAAAACTACGCTTGGAACCTGTAAGGGAACCAACTTCGAGTATCAGTCTTAGTAGAAGTTCAGGCATAGATAGATCTAAATCTAAGTCTGGAAAAGAAACATCTGAACATTCCAACAGATCAGAAAGTGACCATGGTAAAAGCGAGGGGTCAGTAAAGGATATTGCCCAATCAAAAGAGCTCCTACAATAACAGGCTTTTACGTCCCCACAAATAGATCCTCCCCCTCTCATTGTTCAGCCACCATTAGTCAGAACCAATCTAGATAAAGAATGGGAGACCTTCAATGATTTGATCAATCTTGAAGGACAAAGCACAAAGACACCTGTGAGCAATGTGCAGACAACAAAAGATATAGTCACAGGAATAATTAGCAATGTCTCAGATATGGAACATATTCCTATTACCCCATCCTCTGAACTTATACTCAAGATAGAAGAGATTCCTCCTCTTGATATATTTGTAGTCCACAACACAAGGCAGTAGTGAGAAGACAAAGGAAGAAAAGGAAATTGGAAAACATGCTCTCTCATGATGCAGAGCAATTAGACGTCCTATGGCAAGATCCTACTACCGATCCCACTGAGAATCTCACCAAATTATCTTAGATCGCAGGAGCATATGCCTTAGTGAACATTGATAAAGCATCTGAGGTACAACAACTGCGAAAAGAAAAGGAAGACTAGATACAGGTTTTGCAGCAACAGCTGCAACAAGCCAACACCAACAACAAAGCACAGAAACAGCTTGAAAGGCTACAACAGGACTTCCAACGAATGCAGATAGGCTACAAGAACAGTTTGTCTAAGAGAGAAAAACAGTTACAGGATATGCAGGAGATGCATAAGGATGATCCTAAACTTACAGAATTCATCACAGAATCCATTTCCTTGAACGAACAACTACTACAACAATAGGAAGCATTGAGCCAAAGAATATCACAGTGGAACTCATATTGTGAAATAAGTGATAAAATCACTAATCAAGTCGTGGATTTACGACATGATTATGATTTAATTGATAAACGAGTTACTAAATATTTGGCTTGGCAAGAAACAGAGGAGGGAAAAAGAGCAGGTGCACCAATAATCAATGATAATCACAAAGAAATGCTCTTTAACAAATGGGATGTGCAAATTAGGAAAGCAAAGCAAGCAGCAGAAGAAGCAGCCACAACAGCAAATAGTGTTATTGACTGCATAAATGAAAATTTGCACAGGGAAAATCTGATATCAGAAACCACTCCAGGGTATCTACCAAAAGTACAGCAACTGCAAACAGGCTGGAGACAGAAGGCTCAAGAAAAGGCAGAATCAATCAAAAGATTAACTAAGTTGAATTGGGATTCTTACTGGGCATACTTGGTAAAACCACACAGCCAGTGCATGACTCTCAAGTGTATCATCAATTGTTTCGAGAATATGGCGCCAACCCTTGCCGATTCCGTTTCCGTAGCACAGCTAAAATCAGAAGTCAGCCAACTAACTCTTCTCAAACAAATGTTGAATGCGTGCGATTTCAAGGAGCAGATACAGGAATAGTTAGTTAGTATTTTTAATTTTAGATTTAATATTAGTATTAATTTTGCTTTATTTTTGCTAAAATGAGGACGGTCATTTAAACCATATCCTACATTTTTGTAATAAGTTATTTTTAGATTTAGTTAGTAGTATTTAAACCCTTCTCATGCATTTAGAGAAGGGTCCTGAAATTTGTCAAAAACTTATCCCCAGAACATGCACTTTTGTACCCTCTGAGGAGGTTTTGATGAATGAATGGAACAGGATGTAGAAATTTTGAATAATTTAACACATATTCACAGAGATTATCCTGATCATACAATTATAAGCGGAACATGTATAATACATAATCTCCTCTACGTTTATCATCAATTTACAGAAGCAGAAACATTCACAGGCGCACATAGAAGCATCAATCAAACTCATAAAAACAGTATGTATCCCGGGGAAAGCATCTCGCTAAAAACCCCACACTATCTGTATATTATATTGATTGAATCATGTAACAATACAAAGCATAATACTTCTCACAAGTATCTCCACCTGTTACACACAATACAGCTCAGATTTGATCTCCAAATCTCCCCCGCTGCTTGCCTGCCTCCACTGCTCAATACCTGCTCGAGAACTGATGAGAATGGCTTCCCAAACTCGTTTTTCACCTGCAAAATAGTCACTCACTCTTTGTGGACGTGAGAAAAGGCTAAAATGTGGGCCAAATACGTGAGCAAACTCATTGGCATACTCTATCCCTTGATTGTGCAAGATCTGATGCACAACTATAGTCACAACTGATAGCAATCTGATTCTCTACCACTTGTCCCTGTTGAACTGAACATGCACTGACATGCAACTGAGTTAACTGATGTATTCTTTAGTTGTATTATGATTTAATAATTAGTTTAACAACTCATCATTAGTCTATCTGTAGTTAGACTAACTACAACTAGTTTAACTAAGTCAAACTGAACACAACTCCATCAACTGTACCTCCAGTCCACTAAACTCAACTCACTTGAGTTCTAACTGAAGTCATGCATGCAACAACTCAACTGACTCATAAGAAAAGCGTATTTCCTTCTGACAGCTGCATGTGCCACCTCTGTAGCTCAAACTGAAGTGCTCCAAGAGAATAAGATCAAGTTTATAGTCCAAATATTATTGTGAGATAATAATATTTGACTTTTCTATTTTTGACAGCCAGTCTAAAAATAGACTATGATCACTCACACTGTGATCACTCACACTTTCATCAAAAATAGAAGTCCATCTATTTTTCCCAACTTGATCAATCATCCATAAACATAGACATGATCCATATGTCTAAAAATAGACATAGTCTAAAAATAGACTTGCGCCAAAAATAGCCTGCGGGCCCACTTAGTGAAGGCGACTCTTTTCACTAAGCTCCATCATCTTGTTGCAATCTCAACAAGAATTTCTTGTTGCACACTTTTCAACACTCCCTCTCAACAAGAAAGGCTTCCTCTCAAACCCGATCCTGTAACTCTGGAATGTTCTCCATGCAACACATCTGGCCAGTCCACTTGCTCTGTCATCAAAGTCTCTGACTGCTATTGCCTCTGTCGACTAAAACTCTGCATCTCTGTGCTCTTCAGTATCTGACTGCTCTAGCCTCTGTCACTTTGATCTCTGACTGCATCCGTGCTGCTGCTGGTTCTATCTCCCAACATTGCATCTGCACTGCACCTCCCAACTAACCTCCCTGTTGGGATAGAAACATCCTCTGATGCTGAAGCTCTACTTGCTGCTGACAAGTGCTCCCTCTCTGATATCTGCGCTACTGCAACATCTCCATGCATCTCGCACCATTGCACACCTCTCTGTGCCACCTAGCACTGTGCAAAACACTTGTGCCTCTCGCATTGCTACAGCCTGCTAGCTATGCGCTGTCCTGGGATTCCCTGCACTATCGCTCTCTCTGCCGCTCCATCTGCATCTGTCTCTACCCAATCAGTCAGTTCCTGCTACTACACATCGGGGCTCCCGTAGCAAGGTCTCATCCAAGAGGTTGGGTACCTCAAGGATCTTGCCCCTCCTCCTTGGGACAATCAATCCACATCACCCCACCTCCTACCTGGAGGTATGGCTGCATGCGATCCCTCAGCCCACCTGGCTCGAAGTTTCCTGCTACTGGAGGTCTCTGGATGAGTAGATGTCTCTACTCGATCTCCTCTCAGCTTCCCCTGTTGTGGCTCCTCCACAATCTCCTGAAGCTGCTGCACCAATCGTGGCTCCTCCACAATCGTCTGAGACTTCTTCTGGCTCTGCATGTCGAGAGGTAATATACGCTCCCTCTCAACCACCAAGTCTCCATCAGTTGCCTCGCTACTCAAGGCTTTGCATGCATCTTGAACCTCAAGAGCATACAGGTTCCTGACCCGTGAACCAATCTCATGACAACGAAAGCATCTCACCTTCGACTTGTCAACCTTCTTCCCATCACTGGAAGAATTGGATTCGGAAAGAGAAACCTTCCCCTTCCCCTTCTTCGCCTTACTCGCTAAGGCACAGTTTTCCTCATCCTGCATGGATGAAGAACCGTCTCTGGTGCTCCGTCTAATCTCCTCCTGCACAAGATCCGACTAAAGTCTCTCCCATCCTGGCAGTTTCTCCCTTCCATTCACCGAGTCTTGGTAGCTATGCCAACTCATAGGAAGGTCAAGGAGTGCTAGACTCACCATCCTCATCCGACAGTCACCCCCACACTTCCCAGCTCATCCCAGCATTGGGTGAACTTCGTGAGATACTAGGGCATACTGTCTCCATTCTCACACTGAATGTTTCTAAGTTTTATCTCTTGCTTTGGAATTAAATTCGAATTCCACCAGCTCAAAAACTCAACCACTTCCGATCTACAATTTGTGAGAACAAAGTTTTTCTTGTACAGAGATCGACTGTATGGGCTTTTACTGGATATCTAACCTTCCAAAAGAAGGATGAATCCAGAGGCTACCTGGCCCGATTATAGACTCTACCTGAAGAAATAAAATGTAAACACTTCCTGAATAATAGATCTGATGATCAATACAACACTGATATCATGTAGAACTTCTTCTACAAATCAGCTAGCTCTGATACCATGTAGAAATTTTTTCTACAAATCATCTAGCTCTAATACCATCCAACTTGATCAATCATCCATAAACATAGACATGATCCATATGTCTAAAAATAGACATAGTCTAAAAATAGACTTGCGCCAAAAATAGCCTGCGGGCCCACTTAGTGAAGGCGACTCTTTTCACTAAGCTCCATCATCTTGTTGCAATCTCAACAAGCATTTCTTGTTGCACACTTTTCAACACAGGATTTATTGATATCTGCTTTTAATATCTACTATTGATGTTGCACTTCTGTACTCTTAGTGGATGTTGGATTAAGGAGAGATAAATCATTATCACTTAAAGCGCATGAGTAGGAATAGTCACAAATGGTACTTTTATCTCTTAACTATTTCTACCTTTGTGTTAAAGTGATATTTATGTTTATTTGTTTATATATTGATGCGTGAATGCTTGAGTTATCATTTGGCACTTCTGTACGGTGATAGCTGTTTATTTATGCTTAATATATGAGTAGCTTATTATGCGATATGTTTTTTCACAATTGTTTCGTCTAACTCTTTATACGAATTGGTTCATCTCTATTGAATTCTTTTCTCATAACAGTTGAATGATCTTTATTACCAATTGTTATTTGAAATCATTTTAGATCGCATAACGGAAGGATTACACCCCGGGTTAGTGTAGAATTAGATGTTTCTATTTATTAGAATACAATTGCATGTTATTAGATTAGAGTTGGAGTAAAGGCATTCCATTTAGAAACCGTTAGAAAAGAAATATCAATTCTCCACACACACACACATAAATTGGGAAATTGGTCCCATATCCCCAGTCGGACCCACTATACCAAACAGAAAAGGAGCTGCTAACCAAGGTCCGGACCGGGTGGGTATTCCCCTTGTTGTAGACCCGATTTTTGGGGCTTCAACATATTTGGCACTAGAAGGAGGGCATAGAACTATGAATGGAAAGAAATTCTAAATATAAATACCATTCTGAGAGTAAATCACCCTCACCATCTCTCCTGACTTCTCCATTGCATTTAGAATCCTTAAATCCAGAGCCAAAAGTCGCAAGAGCAACAACCGCTGCTACAAACCCTGACATTTCAAAACAATCTACTATTGAACCTCCTGAAGTTGAATCTTTGATTCACAAACTTCATCGATTTTCTATATCTCCTCAAAGATCTGATAAATCTCAAGGCAGTGTGACTTCGCAATATAAGCCTGCTCATCCTCTTACTAGATTAAAGAGCGAAAAATTTGGCATTCAGCCAACTAAGTTACCTCTACCCACAAGGAAGAGAGCAAGGAAATCTCTTAAAGGATCTGATAGCGAGACTCTTTCATCATCATCATCCATCTCAACCTCTCCATCGTGAAGTCAACCATCCACTCCTCCACTTCAAATCATTGTCCACCAGTCCACCGGTACTCCCACATCTCCTTTTCAATCATCTAGAGTCGTAATATCCTCATCTTCTCAACCGCAGGGATCATCTTCTGCACTTTCCTCTATTAGTAGTTCAGTGATGGCCCATTCTCCATGGAATAACCCAGGGGCAATATTAATGCATGCACCTTTGAGTCAGTTACCAGCCCATCCTGAAAAATGGCCGCCTAAGTTTGATCCTGAAGCAGGCATGCTAGCGGAAGAGCATATAAATAACTTTATGTTATCCATAAATCTTAATGGAGTTACCAACGAAGATTTTGTCGTCTGACTTTTCCCTTATACTCTGCAAGGAGCGGCCGGATCATGGTATTTCTCATTACCATCTGGATCTATCACTAGTTGAGATATCTTCCAAGAACAATTTCTGTCTAAGTTCGGTGATGACAGGTCTACAGCGACATTGATCAACGACTTGTCTAACCTTAGGGCCGAGTCAAGGGAACCTATCAAAGATTTTAATTCACATTTCAATAAACTGTTAAACAAAATTCCTACTGCTTCCAAGCCTAGCGAAGAAGTGCGAAGTGAATGGTACACCACTACTTTACCATCAAACATAACAATCTTTGTTGATAGGGCTAACAAAACAACTTTAGCTGAAAATATGAAAGAAGCAATAGCAGTAGAGAAACATATTATAGCCCTAGAAAAGAAAAACGCAATAGAAGAACGAAAATATAAGAAGGTTTCTTTCAAGGAAGATCCCAAGAAAAAACAATCGAAAGATCCATTCGATTTAGAATGATTACAAAAAGTTTTGAAGACCATTTCTAACGAGATGATCAACATTAAGAAACAAGTGGCAGAAACTTCTTCTAAAACGCTGTACAGACCTTTTAAAAGAAACCCTTCGACCGATTGCAAACCCCCTAATGCTATTACAAGTGTTGAATCCTACGAAGAAGAAGAGGAAATCACTACTGAAGAACATACCGATGAAGAAGAAGTTGTAGAGTTACAAGGTATGTGGGATTTCATCCTCCCAGATGAAGAGGATCAAGAGGCATCCCCAGTTAGTACTCGCAGTAGAAATCAACTTGATCCTCCTCAACCTACACCTAAGCCAAAGAGCGCAAGCTCGACTACTAAGGATAAAGTCGCAACAAAGAAAACGACACCTAAAGTGACTCAAACCAGCCCAATCCAAACAGACCCATCAACTCCATATAAACCGTTGATCGTTTTGGATGAAATGGAGTATAATATCATAGAAGACGTGAAAAAGACTAGGGACAATATCACCTTTTACGAATTGAGAAAGTTAAAAGACCAACAAAAGATACTTTTGAAAGAATTACATGTTGTACTAGTTGCACCTTTGCCTGCCACTGTAATCTCTCAAGCTTCCCATGACATGGGAAGACCTCCAGCTAATGCGATTAATAAAGTTGATCCAAACGATATCGCCTTAATTGGAGGAAGATTGAGATCTCATACTCCCCCCTTTCTTCTTACTTATGACATTTTCAATAAAAATTTGCATAATTGCTCAGTGGATTCTGGAGCTTCATCGAATATTTTACCAAAGTCAATATGTGCAAAATTGAACGTTCAACCACAAAAATCCACTATGCGCATAGTTCAGCTAGATCGATTGCAAGTCGAAGTGATCAGTGAATTAAATCACGTTACCATAAGGCTCTCATCCAATCCAAAGGTATGTCAAGTTATCAACATTTTAGTTGCTAGTATTCCGGAATTTTATGGCTTAATTCTTAGCAGAAATTGGTTAGAAAAACTTCATGGATACTTTGCAACTGACTGGTCGCACATGTGGCTCCCTTACAATGGTAAACCAAATCAAATAAAAGTTGAGCAAGAAAGACATCAGAAAGACATAGTAATAGAATTGGAGGGAGCAAATGAACCAGTAGCATACAGCAATAACATCATTGGAAACTACTCAGTAGATTCTTTCCTAGGAAATTTTAATGCTCATACTTCACCTTACTTAGAACATTCTGTTTTATCTTAAGTAGAAAATTTCTCTCAAACAAATAGTTCTAAATGTATTAATTTTATAGATAGTCCTGTAAATAAATCTTTATTTTGGAAATTATTTTTTGATGGTTCTAATTCTAGCGAAGGAGCAGGAGCAGGATGCATGTTAATAAGTCCAAAGGGAGATAAAACTATGCTAACTTGTAGACTCGAATTTGATTGCACCAACAATACCACAAAATACGAGGCTTTAGTCCAAGGGTTATACAAAGCAATCGGATTAGACGTCAAATACCTTCAATTTTTCGGAGATTCTGAAATTGTATTCAGACAGGTACATAATACTATACATTGTTTATCAGGTCATTTAAAACATTACCAATCTTTAGTTCAAGATCTGACTGAACACTTTATAGCATTTAATATTTCATCAATTCTTAGACTCCAAAATGCTAGTACAGACCTCTTAGCTAACATAGCTTCCAAGCTCATTCTTTCAGAAGATTTTAGCCCTAATCGATTTTCAATTGAATTAATTTTTAGACCATCTATTCCTGATAATATTACCAATTGGAGGATTTTCAATGACGATCCTGATATCATGAGTTTCCTCACATCTGAAGGATCCTACACCAATCAAATAATTGACGAAGACCAACATGACCGACAATTGCAACAAGATAGCACTAATAATGCCATACCTAAGTCTATAGTCAAGTTAGAAGACCTTTATGATTTGAAAGATCAGTTTAAAAGATCTACCAATTCAAAACTGCAAAGTTCAACTTTGAACTATGAATTAGTAAATCTATGAACTGATGCCAAAGCACAAAATATCAACCTAGGCCTTGGCCTAGCTCCTGAAGAAAAATTAGCGTATATTTGTCCCTTGAGACAATACAAAAGTGTCTTTGCTTGGAATTATGATGAACTCGAAATGTATGATACCTCCATCATCCAACATACTATTCCAATGACAGACGATGAAAAACCTGTCCAGCAAAAGTTGAGAAAGATCCATCCCAATCTAGAAAACCAGATCAAATCTGAACTCAATAAGTTATTGAAAGCCAAAATAATTTTTCCCGTTCAACATTGTAAATGGGTTTCCAATATGGTTCCCGTTAGAAATAAAAACGGAGAGATTAGAATTTGCATTGACTTTCGAAATCTTAACAAAGCCTGCCAAAAGGATAATTTTCCTTTGCCTCCCATGGAACAAATACTGCAAGCAGTCGCGGGGTCAGAATTAATGTCATTCTTGGATGGATTCTCAGGATACAATCAAGTGTTGGTACATCCCAATGATCAATTAAAAACCACATTCAGAACTAAATGGGGCACATGCGCATATCAAAAGATGCCATTTTGTCTTATTAATGCTAGTGCCACATTTCAGAGAGCCATGGACATCGCATTCAAGGGGTTAGTTAATAATCAGTGGTAATCTATTTGGATGATATAAATGTATATTCCAAGAAATGAGGCAATCATATTAGAGATTTAAAACAAATCTTCCAACGTTGCAAAAGCATGGAATTTCACTTAACCCAAAAAAATCATTTTTCACATTAAGTGAAGGAAAACTTCTTGGATTCATAGTGTCAAAATATGGAATTCATATTGATCCTGACAGAATCAAGGAGATTTCCAAAGTTCCTCTACCTCATAATAAGAAAGCTATGCAATCTTTCCTTGTCCAGATTAATTTTGTAAAGAGATTCATCCCAGATTTTTCAAGAATCGTGTCTCCTTTACAAACAATGATAAAAAAGAACTCAAACTTCAAATGGGGCCAAGACGAATATGAGGCATTCAATCTGATCAAACAAGCAATTGTTAACGCTCCATCTTTAGCAACTCCAAATTTTTCCAATCCCTTTATTTTATATACATTTTCCTCTAATAGATCATATGCTACAATACTCACTCAAGCAAATCAAGATAAGGCAGAAGCCCCAATTGCTTTTTTCAGTTCAAATCTACAGGGAGCTGAGTTGAATTATTCAGATGTAGAGAAACAAGCTTATGCTGTTTTCAAAGCAATTAAATATTTTAAGCCCTTTTTACTCAAAACACATACAAAAATCATAGTACCATTCCCAACGGTAATAAATATTCTAGTACAGAAGGATGTGGGTGAGAAAAGAGCCAATTGGGTTACCGCCTTACAGGAATATGATATAGAAATCAAACCAGCAAGTATTGTAAAAGGTCAAGGCTTTTGCAAAATGCTGGCTAGAGCATCTCTCATTTCTGAAATACCATCTTCCGAGATTCAAATGTATGAGGTAAGCCTAAACGATGTTGAGTCATTATACGCTGATATCATTTATTATCTAAAGAATGGATATGCTCCTTCAAACCTCGATCATACCAAGAAAAGAGCTCTAAGGTTGAAAGCCAAACAATATCAGCTCGTGAATGATGTTCTTCTTAGAATAAATTATGATTTTGTTCTCCGTAGATGTCTTAAGAAATCTGAAGCTGAAAAAGTCTTG
The DNA here is from genome assembly GCA_031772625.1 of Pinus tabuliformis. Classification (NCBI taxonomy): domain Eukaryota; kingdom Viridiplantae; phylum Streptophyta; class Pinopsida; order Pinales; family Pinaceae; genus Pinus; species Pinus tabuliformis. The sequence goes on along the minus strand of CM062815.1, from coordinate 315,111,764 downwards.
CAGGAACTCCACGATGGGCCAGCAGGCAGAAACTATGCTGGAGACGCTACTGCTCATAAAATCTTACGTGCAGGCTATTATTGGCCCACATTATTCAAAGACTCACATAACTACATGTGGAAATGTCAAGTTTGTCAAACCGCTGCTGGGAGACAAAAGAAACCATCCTTGCCACTACAACCAGTTAACATTGAGCAGCCTTTCGATCAGTGGGGATTGGACATAGTAGGTGAGATCGTTCCTCACTCTTCTAAACATCATAGATATATCCTTACAGCAACATATTACTTTACTAAATGGGTAGAAGCAATTCCACTCAAGACGGCTAATGCTGAACATATCATCGAGTTCATAGATCAGTTCATAATCACCAGGTTGGGTTGCCTTCTGCTTTAATGTTTGGTAATGCATCATATTTTTCTGGTAATGCAATGACTAAATTTGCACTCAAAAGGGGTTTCAAGCTTAAATACTCTGCCAATTACTATCCACAGGGGAATGTGTTGTGGGGAAAAGTATCCGATGCGGATGACACTAACCCTTTCTAAAGGTGACAGACTTTAGCAACAACTGAATGACAAAGTTTTCATGTTCATCTTTATGAAAGCACAGAGAGAATAGAAAGAGGATCAACCAACCTGGTGTCTTGCGCTTAGTCGATCCTTGTCCTTCTCGCTTTGTATCCCGTTCCCAGCTCTTTACTCTCCAAGCCGATCCAGCTACACACAGAATCTGCACAACAAAAGGGAGCAAACTACGAGATACAAGCAATCATAATTGAAGCATGGATTAGGTTGCATCAAATATACATGTAAACACAAAAGCATCTATGTAAAACAAGTATATAGAAGAACATGCAAACTTTATTGATAGAAAGTAACAGGGTTCCAGAGGAAGTTACAACCAATGATGTTGGCCCCAATCCAGCAGCACCTCCTCGGCAGCAAGAACTCTCTTCTTCACCTCTAGTAAAACAATCACCCAATAATCCTGGCAGTATACCAACAGCACCTCCTTGCTTATACAAAATTCCAGCCTCCTTTAGACCTCATAGAAGAGCTCTATATATAGGAGGGAAGAGGAAAGGATGAGTCAGCTGGAGGCTGGCATATAGCTGACTAGTGTCCTCTCCATCTTCAGTTAATCTTCAATTCGTGTGTCCACTTGGAGATCCTTGCTTACACATGGTGATCAAGTACCTCTTACTCATCACAGGGCGAATCTCATGAACCAAGTGTCATTTTGGAAGCTTCCTGGGCAATTGACACCTTGCAGGATGACTGTGCCACTTGGCCAATCTCGCCCAGCGCAGGTAGCCTTCATTGTTTTTGACTTCCAGCGCAGGTACAGAGTGGGACAGTTGCAATACAGCGCAGATGCTCAGTTAAGCAGCTGACATGATCCAAAATAAGCCTGTTTTGAAGTGTTTTCAGGTGGAGAACTGATTGGAAGTGCTGTTGTTTGATGACCTTGTTCTTTTAGGGGTAAGAACAACATATTTAGGGACTGAGGATCCCTGTAATTATTGACATTCCATGCTCCTTGACGCGAGGCACAAAAATGTCTATAACAGAATGGATTAGCTGAATCTACAAATAAAAACTTAATCAGAATTATTAAGCAAACCATTTACCAAAATCATAAAAATTGGCATAAGTCTTTAATATATGCTTTATGGGCAGATCGAATAATGCAGAAAGCCTCCATCGGCACTTCCCCCTTCAATTTAGTTTATGGGAAAGAAGTGGTTCTTCCAACTCATTTGGCAATTCCCTCTTTAGCCTTGGTTCAATATATTGATGAAGCACCAACTTCTTCCTTACAACTAAGGTAGCTGGAAATAATTAAGTTAGAAGAACAACGAGAATAGGCCAAAATAACTCACGCTCATCATCAAGCATTAGTAAAAGCCTCTTTTGATTCAAACATGATATCCAGAAAAGACTTTCAGATGGGAGATCTAGTTTTAAAATGGGACAAAGCTCATGAGGAAAAAGGGAAACATACAAAATTTCAAAGAATGTGGCTTGGCCCTTTTCAAATCATAGAAGTCATAGGTCCGTCTACTTTTATGTTACAAGATTTAATAGGAAAAAGAGAATCTTTACCTGTTAATGGACAGATCCTCAAAAAATATTTTCCATAGGAGATTATTCTTCTATTTTGTAGATTAGTTGGCTTAGTTTTATAATAAAACCAGTTGTAAACGGTTACATTAGAAATTCACGGAAAAGACACAAATTCTCTTTTAGATTTTGTTTTTTCACTTGTATAAATAGAATTCTTTTAGAAAATTGATCATTATTATTGAAAGATACAGTTAAAGACTCTAGGCCTAGAAATGATACTAGTTTCAACTTTGTAAATTTTGACAAAAAACGACCTTTAGTAAGAAATTGTTTTATATCAGTCCAATGAAAGGTATCAATAACAAAAATGAAGATTCTCTGTAGAAAATCTCTTTCCAAAAACTCTACCATTGTCGTCCAGAGCTGTCTTAAGGAAACAATGACTTCCTTCCCACCTAGGAAACTTCAACGTTCAGAGAATAATCCAATGATACACTTTAACTTAAAGAGTAAGAGGTCTCATCATGAGTCAGTTTATCATGATCATAGATATTATAGCTTGCTGACTTTGCCAATACTGCATACCACAATAGGGCAATGACTCAAGATTTTTGCAATCAAAAGACAAGGGGTCTCATCATGAGTCAGCTTGTTCAGCAAATCCATAAATCAAGTGAATGACTGTGTCATAAATTGGCTATCAAACCAAGACATTGTTCTTTAATGGTAAAAAAAGAAAATGAAAGCAATAAGTGTGGATATGGATTTCTCTTTGAAAGTTGTAAATTTCTCTAAGTAGGATACAGGATCATTGCTGGGTAACAGGTAACCCTGTCAAGGCTATAAACGCTTGTTGGCATTAGAGGCTCTACCTACGACAAATGAGCATATTCAAAACTGATTTACAGAGAAGGCTTTGTTTTTATCTTTATAAACCAAGTAATGATTGATGTAGATACAAGGACTAGCTTGAGGGAGTAAATAATCAAAGTTGAAAATAGAAGAAACAAAATATCATTGATAGGTAAAAGCATGATGTACTTTGTCTTTCTATAATAAAGTTTAATTTTCTGGAAAATTTTCTGTTTTGGAAGTTTAGAAAATCCAAAAGAAAAGCAGAGATAACTGGTTCTTCCAAGTGAATCACCAATTGTTGTGGCCAGCAACAACCCCCCTTCTTATTTGGTGTTATTACTAATACTAAATAAGTGGAGACCCGTAGTAAAAAATTTAAAAATTAATTAGTGCTTGCATTTCCCTTTTAATAAAACTTACCGTCATAAGCTTAGAAGAATATCCTTGAAAAGTCTAAAAAGCTTAAGTTTTATGGTAAGGTAGGATAAAATCACGCCTTAAGAAGTATCGCATCGAAAAAAGATAATGGATACCTCCTTACAAGCAAGAGTCTAAGATTGCGAGATCGCGATGCAAAGCTACGCATTTAAAAAACATTTATCACATCGCATGCCTCAAAAATCACTTACCTCAAACTGCCGATATGCGATGGCGCATATCGCAAATCGCATTTCGCGGAAATCAGATTAACGAATGATTGACACATGCTGTGATCTAGCGATATTGCGATATAGCGATCTTGCGATGTTGCGATCCGCTTCATCGTAGATCTTTCGGGCTCGTGGTTCGAAAAAGTATTTTCCATAACCAAGACCTGGTTATGCGCTTTAATGCTAATTAATGAGTTAGTTGCCAGTCATTAATGGAATATGGCTTAGTGCTTATCGAAAAGTCATTTCACTTAAGGTGGTGTATTTTATATGTCTTCACCATTTAAAACTTCCTGTCACCTTTACTTATCATTATTCTCACTTCACTTGTAAACTGCAGGAACAGAGAACAGAGAAATATACAAAGCAGTATTCAGGACATTATGGGAAAGAAAGGGAAATCTCCAAGTTACGAAGACAAAGAAATGGCAACCTTGTATATAGACACTGCCTGTAACAGAGACGCTGGTATTACTACTTGGGAAGGCATGTATAGTCTACTTGAGGAAGAGAATCGTAGAGTGATGGAAGTTGCGGCTACTGCAAGCTCACATGGTTCTTTTGAGGCATCCATTACAGAGCTAGCTTGTTCTTTCTTACACCGAATAGTGGCGAGGCCCAAAATTATTCCATACACGGACATGGTTAAATGGATACTGGATAGCGTTGATATCAGAAATAGACAGTTTAAGACTCAGGGTCAAGGACTCATTGGCTCATTCACTTCACAAGATTTGAGGCTCATGTATCATTTACCAGAGCCACAGGTGACTTATAACAAACAGTTCATGGAGAAGTTTGCAAAAGAAAATCAAGACCTGGCAGAATGCACCAAAGATTGGTCGAGGAGGGATGAACCGCTAAAAAAAGATAAACATGGTATGTATAGTACTGGTTCTCTCACCTCCCCATATTGCTTTGCTGCTGCCATGCTCTGTAGACTTTTTGGAAAGCCAGACATTAACAAATTTTCATCTGAATGGCTACCATTATTGGATGCTGCCACTAATGCTACTATTGTGGATTGGGCTAAAATATTGTCTGATAACTTAGTCACAGCCATTGTAAATTACCAGTCTAAAAGAACTATTTCTCAGAGAATTTATCCCCCTTTCTACTTATCTGCGTATGTGATGGATGCGATCTGTTATGTTTCCAAGTTTCCTTTGATGGGTTGGAAATGGATGACTCAAGACCCCTTACCCATTCATATCTATCATAAAGAACTGTGGGACTCTAAGTTCACTCCGCATTTCTACAAGATTTGTCATGGAATCATGTTGCCCATGTACAAAGTGTTATATGACAAAGATGCTCCAAGATTTTCTGAAGCAGAGGTCGATATACTCCTTGTCGTGAGATGGTTCGGAGAAGAACTATTTACATATGTTAGGGTATTCGGAAGTCTTGCTTCCCCTCACATCTTACCTTTATATGTTCTTGATAAACTCATGGCACGAGAAATTGCTTATCAAACCTGCAGAGAAGGAGGTTTAACTAAAGATTTGAAAGACAAAAAGAAGGCTATTTGGCCACAATTTCCTATGGCCTGTGGGGCCTTTTCACTATTTGATGTAGGCCATGCATTCAAAGAAGTAAACAACATAACATGTCTACAATTGTTCAAATTTCTGGGAAGACCGTTCGACCCTTATGATATTGCTAAGAATTTCACTACTGCACTCAAAATAAAGGTGTTTTCTGGAGAAGATGATCTTTTTGATGACATATTCCAACAAAAAAGAAAACTTGAAGAAATTCGAAATTCAGCCCAAATGCGATTCCTTCCAGTAGAATTTCAAGAGTTCAAGATATACAGGGAAAGGAGGTTAGCTAGTATCCCCTTGGAAAAACTACGCTTGGAACCCGTAAGGGAACCAACTCCGAGTATCAGTCTCAGTAGAAGTTCAGGCACAGACAGATCTAAATCTAAGTCTGGGAAAGAAACATCTGAACATTCCAAGAGATCAGAAAGTGACCATGGTAAAAGCGAGGGGTCAGTAAAGGATACTGCCCAATCAAAAGAGCTCCTACAGCAACAGGCTTTTACCTCCCCACAAATAGATCCTCCCCCTCTCATCGTTCAGCCACCATTAGTCAGAACTGAGCTAGATAAAGAATGGGAGACCTTCAATGATTTGATCAATCTTGAAGGACAAAGCACAAAGACACCTGTGAGCAATGTACAGACAACAAAAGATATAGTCACAGGAACAATTAGCAATGTCTCAGATATGGAACATATTCCTATTACCCCATCCTCTGAACTTATACTCAAGATAGAAGAGATTCCTCCTCTTGATATATTTTATAGTCCAAAACACAAGGCAGTAGTGAGAAGACAAAGGAAGAAAAGGAAATTGGAAAACGTGCTCTCTCATGATGCAGAGCAATTAGATGTCCTATGGCAAGATCCTACTACCGATCCCACTGAGAATCTCACCAAATTATCTTAGATCGCAGGAGCATATGCCTCAGTGACTATTGATAAAGCATATGAGGTACAACAACTACTAAAAGAAAAGGAAGACTAGATACAGGTTTTGCAGCAACAGCTACAACAAGCCAACACCAACAACGAAGCACAGAAACAGCTTGAAAGTCTACAACAGGTGTTTGGTCAATTTAGTGAAGTCTAAATTGCAACTTTTAAATGTCAACTCGGGGCTCGTAAGCTGATGAAGTGAGGTGTACTATATGTACTTAGATAACCATTTTCTTAATTTTTTGTCGTTTTTAGCTTTTTAAGTCTGTTTTCGAATGTATCTTTCCTACTGTGATGTGATGGAAGTAATAAAGCAAGTGAAATGTGGATGATTGTGGTGATCTCTAAATGATTTCTTCAAAACTTGAAAAGTATTCTACAAGAAAGCTTGAACAACAACTGCAATAAAATCAAAGCTTAAAATCAAATAAAGGACTAATGGCATCGGCCCAGTATCTTTGCTGCTGATGCAAATGAAAATGAAATTTATATTAACTCAATTAAAAGCAAGAACAACTACTTTACACTATTTTACACTATTTTAACTCTTCATTTAAATCTAATCAATGTGAAATTTAAGTGAGACAAATCACACTATTTTAACCTTTTCTTAATCATGTGAGAGCAATTATGAACAGGTCAGTAATGTGAGTCTTAAAGCAAAATAAACCAAGCTGCACTAAGTGATATTTTGGCTCCAATAAAGTTAGTTGATTATAGAAAAAGAACCATCAATAAATGAACAACTTGATAACTACTGAGCAGAAAGTAAAGTGCAAGTTAAAGAAATGACAGTAAGGAAAATCAAAACTGCAAAACAATGAATGTCAGCAACATAGACAAGACGATCACGCATGCCACTAGTTATGAAAAGAAAAGAAAGAAAATTGTCCCGGGCTTGCCTAAGAAACCTGCATAACGCACTGATCAGTCATGAACAAAAGTGCAGAAATGTAAATCAGCAGAATTCAAAGTTTATGTACAGATAATATACATGTTGAAAAGAAATAAAAACGCAGCAATTAAAAGACATCTGTACAGCTATTATACATGAAACAAGAAAGAGAAATGCAGGAAATTAAAGATTACTATACAGGGCTTCAGCAAACAGGGGCCCTCTACCTACTTCAGCCGGTTCAAGGAGCAGTTATACGCTTAAGTGTAAAACAGTCTTCTCATGTATTGACAGAAAATGTAAAAGTACAGTGGGGAGCTCAAAATTACAAAGCGATTACAACAACGACTAACTATCCAGCGTTCAAAGACGCTTTATTTATAACAGAGGAAAGCAAACTAACTTAACGAAAACTAAGCTATTCAAGCAGCTGTGTAAAAACACGTAATCTTGCTGCGTCCTTGGATTTAGGCAATGGTCGTTGTGGGCATTCAATCTGCTATTGGATTCATGTTTCCCACTGTCTTCGTGGCTGAGGAGGATGCCACCTGTTCTTCACGTGCTCCAAAACAGAACACGCAGAGCCGTGCCACCGCGAATGACTTCTGTTGACCGTATTTGCCTCCTCGTTGACCACGGGTTTTTATGACCGGTTTGGGTGAGCTGGAAGGACACACACCATGTCCTTGGTTCCATGAACTTGCCCATGTGGCTCTTCTTCCCGGAGGACACCTGGAACATATCATTTCATAAAACAGCTGCGGAATCCAGGGTTGGCTGCGGAAACCGGGATCAGCTGCGGATACCCTGTGTGAGCTGCAGAAACACAGCACTTTGAACCAAAATTCTAAACAAACAACAGTCATTAGCATAATTAGCAAACCATGTAAAAAGTCTTAAAATACAATGATTTGAGCAATTTGATGGAGGGAATGAGTGGCAAAAGAAGGAAATGAATAGGAAAAGGAGGCTGAGAGGATGTGTAAAGAAGTACAGGTTTGAGGCTCAACATACCTCCACTGTGAAGGTGTTGCATGTCCTCATGCAACCAAAACTTTGTCATTGTTTTTCAATCCATGTGCTCAGATGCTTCTGCCAAAACATCTAGCCTTCTTCTCTTTCTCCTTGCTGCTAAAATTGTCCTTGGTTTTCTGACTAAACACCTGAATTTCAAATTGATCAATGCTCTGCTCAGCTTCTTACATTTTCTCTTCAATTTTCTGTTCTTCTTCTGCCAGAGTCCTAAGTGAAGCATGGTATTGTCATGGCCAATTTTTTCCACCTTGCTTTGTTCTTTTAATGCTTCATTTTCTTGTTTAATTTGCCTATTTAGGACTTCTAGCTCAAACACTTCCTGTTTTAAAGATTGCACTTGTGCATCAAGTGGCAAGGTAGTGCTTGGTCCTGCAACCGATCGTTCCAAGGACTCTAAGTAGTTATATGCTTCTTGCTGGGTGGAGTCTACCTCAGGTGTTTGTCTCGGCCTGAACTCAAATTCTTGAAAAGGAGGACTGTTTTCTCTTTCCAGCTGAAAAGGACTTTCCTCACGTGGAGGACTTGCCTCAATGTCTTGCTGAGCTGGACCTTTTTCAGGTGTTCCTTCACCTAAATCAATAAAGTGTGATTGTTTTTCTTGGGTCACTTTCTTTCCTTTGAGCCTACTGCTCCTCCTCACATGTGGACTAGTGCTCTCTTTCTGGGCACTCTGCTTTTCTTTTCGTTTCTTTGCTGAGGCAGTAGTTTGGAAATGGGCTAACCTTTCTGCCAAAGTTTGAGACTCTTCTTCTACTGATGGTTCAGGGGATGGATATGTCTCTTGAACAGTTGCTTTACCTTTGTCCTTTTTTTGCTTTTTATTTCTAGTTCCCTCTTCTTCTTCCTCATGAATAGTTTCCTGAGTGTCTACTGTAGGAAGGTCTTGGGCTGTAACATTTCTTTTTCTCCTCCTACTTCTTTTTGGGATTTTTGGGGAACTACTGGCAGAGGTTTCAGTCACCTCTTGGAAGTGATTTCTAATAAAAAACTTTTCCCAAGTATTGTTACTGTTTTTCAATTGATCCTCAATGAGAATTCTAATGAGCCCATGATGTTAAAGGTGGGATTCAATATGGCCTACATGTTTCTGAACAGCAGAGCTCATTTTCTTTAGACTTGCTAGCAGAAAGTAAGGTAAATTAAGGGCATGGCCTTCCATAAAATTCATCATAATCCTTGCATGATACATATACAGGGTGCCAAAGCGACCTTCGCATGTAATAAACTTCTGAACAAATAACAACAGCGCAGACCATTCCTCTTTAATTACATGCACAGGAATCCCTTTAGTGAATATTGAAGTGTCCATACCTGGGTTCTTAAGCATGTCTTTCCATCCTTGATCTTCCAGCCCTCTGTTCTTAAACCATCTTTCTCCCTCCTGAGGTAGACTGGTTGTTGTTGCTATGGTGTTCTCTGTTATTATGAATTTCAGGTCCCCTACTTCCACGGTGTGTCCATTGAAGGATCGAGCAAATGCTTTCGTTACCTCCTTATTATACCCTCTGAATTTTTGAATAAACTTCAACCACTTTTCTTTCTTTAATGCTTCCTTCGTCTGTGGATACCCTTCTAAATACTTCGGACCCTCAGGTTCAGCTCTAAGAAGCTTCCCCATCTTCGGCTCTCAACTTCGGCTGAAGCTTTGACTGTGTGTGGATGCTCAAGGAGGATGCTCACGGGAAAAAACAGGTGGATTACGGCTGTAAGTGGAGTAGCCGTAACGTAATGCAAGGCGTATTGCAAAACTGTAATCGGGGTTTGAAACAGAGCTGTGGAGTTTTCAGCGGAAATGAGAGTGGAAATGGTGTGAGTACGAGGAAGTAGAAGACAACACGAGAAATGAGTTCAATGCATGCGGAAATGGAGTGATAAGTGGACGGAATAACGGCCGAATCCTTTAGATTCGGGTGGCTTACGCACACGTCTCAGCGTTGGCTGTGGAAATGGTGGTAAGGAGAGTCGTGGTACATTGGGTTATGTCACAGAGGTATGGCCAGTAATGGAGGAGCAGCCCCGTTTCAAGTTTTGAATTAATGATGATTAGGGGACCGTTAGAAAGGTATGAGGTGGATGAAGCATTATCGTGGAGGAGGAGTGGGATGATCTTGCCGAATCATTGCATTTAGTGGCTCTTTCCACGATTTAATAACTATGCATAAAATGACATTAAATTGTTGTTTGGAAAAGATTTTGATCATACCTTCATAAGTTTGCCATTTGTTGATTAAGGTTGCTGACCCATTATTGCTTTCTGATCTTGCAGATGCCTCATATCTTTGCTGCCTTTGGTGATGATGATGCTGACCTTTGACTGTATTTTTTTTGAAAACAGAGTGTTACTGGCTGTAGAGACAGAGTGATGCTGGTTGCGGAAATCGTTTCGAGCTGCGGAAACTGGTGCGAGCTGCGGAAACTGAGACAACACCCCTTTAACTACACAAATTTAGTTAGAAAAACAACTAACTGAATGAAATAGTCCCGAGTGGGACTTTTATTGATGGAATGGAATGAAATGAGTGGAATGAGATGGAAGTGTAGTGGAGTGAAGTGGAATGGAGATGAAGATGAGATGGAGGTGTAGTGGAGTGAAGTGGAATGGAGATGAAGATGAGATGGAGGTGAAGATGGAAATGACAAGTGGAGTGAAGATGGAGAGAAAGAGATTTTTTTTTTGGAAAATATAGAGGGTCAGGTGTCCCTGATTTTCACTCCATATTTTCTGTATAAGACCGCCAATCTGGGATTGGTTTTCAGGCTTATACACATTTTTTTATTTTTTTATTTTTTTTTTAATTCAGAAAGAAACAAAGACTAGGCTTATGGAGGAGAAGAATTCTTCTCCACCAGCCTCATTGCAGAATTCTCTTGAAAAATTTTGACAAAGTCCTCTTTTGAGAGTGGCTTATGATAAATTTTCAATCGGTGGCCATTCACAATGAGAGGAGTTTGAAACTCATCAATAGTCTTGATTCGAACTGCTCCATTGCTAAAGACTTCATCAATCTCATATGGTCCAAGCCAATGAGTTTGAAATTTTCCTTTGAAGTCTTTAAATTTGGAATCAAACAGTAACGCCCAATCTCCTTTTTGAAACTTTCTCTCCTTGATATATCTGTCATGCCACTTAGTTCTTTGGTGCTGAACTAGATCAGTCCTTAAAATTGCATCTTGTCTTATTTCATCTAGCTCATTCAACTGCTCCATTCTGTGCTTTTGGGCTTCTGATAGACTCATCCCCAACTGAACTGCCATCTTGAAGGTCTTGACTTGGAACTCAATGGGGAGCAAGACTTCTTTCCCATAAACAAGTTCATAGGGAGAATGTCCTGTTGTGTTCGTCCATGTAGTTCTATAGGCCCATAAGGCTTCAGGAAGCCTTTCTGCCCAATCTCTTTTGTGGAGATGAACAGTCTTGGTGATGATGCTCTCAAGAACTTTGTTTGTGGATTCCACTTGACCATTTGCTTGCGGATGGTATGGAGTAGATTTTCTGTGCTTTATTTTGTATTCTTCCATCAGCTTCTCCATCAAGTTAGATGTAAATTGACTTCCCTGATCTGTCACAATTTCTCTTGGGACACCAAAACGAGTAAAAATATCCTCAAAAAGAAATTGAACAACTGAATTTTCAGTGGCAGAAGGCAATGCCTTGGCTTCTACCCATTTAGTAACATAATCAGTGCAAACCAATATATACTTCTTTTGTTTAGATGGTGGATTAATAGGTCCAATGAAATCTAAAGCCCATTTTTCAAAGGGTTCGATGAGTACCTGTGGCTGTAATGGCATTTCATTTGAAAGAGTTGGTCTCCCAACTCTTTGGCAGCTGTCACACCTTCTAACATATTGTTTTGCATCTTTGAAGAGAGAAGGCCAATAATATCCTAAAGAAAGGATTTTATAGGCCCTCCTCTTGTCAGCAAAGTGTCCACCTCACGGTTCATCATGACATGCCTTAAGGATGTCAGGCATTTCATCTTCCCGAACACATCTTCTGATCACACAATCTAGCCCTGTTTTGAACAATTCATTAGAAATCCATGAATACTTTGAACTCTCCTGAATGATTTTCCTTTTCTCATTAGGAAATGAGTGTGGAGGTAGCTTCCCTGTAACCAAATAGTTAGCAATATCTGCATACCAAGGAGTTTTAGTAGTTACTGCAAACAGATATTCATCTAGAAACTTATCCTCTATGGGAGAATCTTCGTTAGTATTTTGGATTCTAGACAAGAAATCAGCTACTGTATTTGGTTTTCCTGGTCTATCTAACACAATAAGATTGAATTCTTGTAAAAGTAAAAGCCATCTTGTAACTCTGCCATTAGTAACAGGTTTGTTCATGAGATATCTAATTGCAGAATGATCAGTATGGACAAAAGTTTCATAGCCAGTTATGTAATGTCTAAACTTGTTAATTGCATGCACAACAGCTAAGAACTCTTTTTCAGTCACAGTATAATTTAACTCAGTGGGAGTCAAATTTTTACTGGTGTAGTAAATGGCATAAGGAACTAAATCTTTTTGACCCAACACAGCTCCTAGAGCTGTATCTGAAGCATCTGTAGAAATATGGAAAGGAAGTTTCCAATTTGGCCCTCTCAAAATGGGTGCTTCAGATATTCTTGTTTTTAAAGTTTCAAATGCAGATTGACAGTCAGGATCCCACTTGAATTCACAGTCTTTTGTAAGTAATTTGAAGAGTGGAGATGCTATCTTGGTGAAGTTTTCAATAAATCTTCTATAATATCCAGTAAATCCAAGAAAACTTTTAACATCTTTTTGACAATTTGGAATAGGTAACTTGGAGATGACTTCAACTTTTGATCTATCAACTTTAATTCCATCTCCTGAAATATGATGTCCTAAAACAATCCCTTCAGTAAACATCATAAAACATTTTTCATGACTTAATGAAATAATTGTTTCTTTACATATTATAAGGACTTTTTCCAAATTTTCTAATGCCTCTTCAAATGAATTACCATAGACTGTAAAATCATCCATATAGACCTCTACACAATCATGAATTAGATCAGAAAAGATTCCTAGTACTACCCTTTGAAATGTTGCGGGTGCATTACATAATCCAAAAGGAAGTACTCGGTAAGCAAAAGTTCCCCATGGACAGGTAAATGTGGTCTTGTCCTGGTCTTCAGGTGCTACCTGAATTTGATTGTAACCACTAAAACCATCCAAGAATGAGAAATACTTTTTGCCTGCTAAAGTATCTAATACGTGATCAATAAAGGGCAAAGGAAAGTGATCCTTCAAAGTTGCTTTGTTCAATTCCCTGTAATCAATGCAAACCCTCCATTTACCATTCTTTTTAGGTACTATAACCAAAGGGGAAACCCACCGGCTATCTGAAATGGGGTAAATGAAGTTTACATTAAGTAACTTTTGGAGCTCTTCTTTCACTATCTCCCTAAGGTTTGGATTCATCCTTCTTTGAGGTTGTCTGATTGGCCTACTGTTTTCCTCAATGTAGATGTGATGAATGCAAGTCTTACGGTCAATACCTTTCATATCAGTATACTCCCATGCAAATGCAGTAGAATGTTTTTGTAAGATTTTGGTTAGCTCCCCCTGTTGTGATTTTTCCAAGTTTCTGTTGATATTCAATGTTTTTCCTGGAAAAATCTCAATGGCAGAACTACCAAACTCTTCCATAGAGAAAAGAGACATTTATCTAGATGATAGACACTCAATATCAGAATCCAAATGAAATTGTGTGTGGTCATATTCTGAAGATGGTTCAAAGTTTTCTAATGTGTTCAGAATTTGACTATCTTCACTAATCTCAGAAATGGTAAAGACAGGCTGTATAGTATCTTCATCATCAACCCACTCATTATCTCCTATTTCTGTAATTTCTTTTGCTGGAGGATACAGATTGAACTTCCTTGTCGAATTACCATCAGAAATATACATATCCCCAGACCTACAACTTATGAAAGCATCAGCTGTGGCTAGCCAAGGTCTTCCTAAAATAAGAGGATGTCCTCCTAGATTACTCTTAGGAGTTAAAATCATGAAATCCACTGGATATTCCCAAGAGTCTAGGGAGACTGGAATGTCTTCTAATACACCATCTGGTTTAATAATTGATCGATCTGCAAGTTGCAATAAAGTAGGTGTAAAAAGAAGATTAGGAAGTTTTAGCTGTTCCATAGTCTGTCTACTCATGATGTTGATAGCAGCCCCTAACTCAATCAAAGTATTTGGTATTTCTACCCCATTGATATGTGTTTTGACAATTGGACTACCAGGGTCTACATATTTCTGCATAGTAATTTTTCCCATCATGATATCTGCAATGTTCCCTACCAGGTGGATCCTTCTGGTATCTCTTGGTTTCCTTCCTGGTCTTTTAAGGCTCAACTCCTTTATTGTTTTTGCTAGAATAGGAATTTCCTTAATGGCTTGTAACAAGGGAATCTTGATATAGACATTCTTCAATTCATCTAGAAAATTATTGTCAGGCAACCAAATTGGTTTTTCTACTCCTTTGTCAATTTGTAATCTTTCAGGAAAAGGAGGTGTGGATAAAGATGCAGGTTGCTCAACTATGGGAGTTGTGGGGGTTAATTCTTTTTCTTTTTCTTTTTGAGTGTTTGGGTTTTGAAGAGATGATTCAGAACCCTTATTGGCTTCAAGAGATTCTTCCTCAAAAATGCTTTTCTTTTGAGCATTTATAGAAGGCTTATCTAAGACTCTACCTGATCTGAGTTGTACTTCATTGAGAGGAACAATCATATAGGTAGGAAATTGTTGACCTTCCATCATGTAAGCATTTTGAGGGTTTTTATTATTGGGGTTTGGCAATGGCTGAGAAGGAAGTTGATTTGACTTATGTTGGAATGGAAGCAAGAGTTGAGAGTTTGGATTCTGTTGAGAAGGTTGTTTTTGTTGTGGAAATGGCAATGATAGTTGTGGATTTTGATTTGGAAGTTGTGGAGCTTGTTGGTTTTGAAAAGATGGAGGATATTGGTAAAATTGAGCAAATCTCCCATAAGGATTTTGCATACCTTGTACCCATGATTGAAAAGGATTTTGAGGTTGGGACCAAGGTTGTTGCCAAGGATTCCAATTTGGTGGGGGTTGAAAATTCATAGAGTTGCTAAACCCTTGATTTTTTTGCCCCTGCCAAGGTCTCCTTGCAACAAAACAGAGAGATTCGAGTGTATTTGGATCTTCTTGAAAGACAGCTTTGAGCCCAGGGATTGAAGGACAATCCTTGGTCTCATGATTCTCTGAACAAATTACACATGTCTCTACAACTTTTGCATCCAAGGGACATTCCCTTAGAGCATGTTTCTTCCTACATTTTGGGCAAAAGATGGCCAAAACCTCAGCTTCTGCTTTTTGCTTATTGTGAATCTTAAGAGTGTCTAGTTGCTCGCTAAGACTCCCTAAGATGTCAGTTTTAAATTCATCAAGCATATTGCCAATCTCAGCCCTACTTACTGATCCAGTTGCAGATTTGTTTGCTCTGATGAGAGAAGGATCTCTAGGCCCTTTTTGAGTTTTAGATTTCCCCCTTGAGAGATGGACACATAGTTCTGCTATATCATTGAGTGAAAGTTGAGATATATCTCCCTTCCCCATCATGTTCAAAATATCTATCCATTCATCTCTAATGGCTTTCAATAGAAGGGCTTTTAAGGTCTCCTCATCTAAGTTGTTCATTTTTGCTCTTTTCAAGTTGTATTGAAATCTTTCAAGCAGATCCTCCAAATTTTCATCTTCTTTTTGCATCATTTTGAATACCTCATCCTTGTGATTGGTGGGCATACAATAGTCCAGGTACCTATCCAAAAATGTTTGTTTCATATCATTCCAAGACCTAATGGATTGAGTGAGTAATCCCATGAACCACTTCAAGGCTGCTCCTTTCAATGTTGAAGGGAACAGTTTGAGTTTTTGAGAGTCTTCCAGATAATCATAAGTTCGACAAACAACTTCAAACTCAAATAGAAATGTTTCAGGGTCCTCATTCCTCATCCCATGGAAGTTTGGGAGGACAGATGGTGAGATGTTTTTCATTGTGGCTCGGGAGTCCTCATCAACTATAGGAAACCCGAATGAGTTATCCCCATCCCTATTTCCTCCAATGTTACCTCTACCTCCTCCATTGTTTCCTCCTCCTCCTCCTCTACCTCTACCTCTACCAAATCCAGTTGCTCCTTCCTCTGTCATAGTAGTTTCCCTAGAGACTTCAGAGTCTTCTGGTTCTTCTACAAAGGGTGAACGAGAAGGAATTTCTCCCTCTTCTTCAGATGATTCTACTTCTTCTATTACAATTTGTCTTTCTGTAGAAGGAAGGAAAGGATCTCTTTCTAGTTCAGATTCGATGGAAGGTGTGGGAGAGTCGACTCCTGCCTCTTGAATTTCAGGAATCCTAGGGCTTGGAGTGTAAGTTGGAGATGATGGAGGTGTCTCTTTTCTATTCCTTGAAGTAGATGGACTTGTAAAAATCGAACTCTTAGCTCTAGCTAAAAACCTTCCCCTAGAATCTCTTGCTCTATGCATGTCATTTTTATTTTCCTTCAAGTCGGGGTAATAATTCTCTTTTTGATCTTCCAGGTCACTCTAGGTGCAAGAAGAGAGCATACTCAAGAAACTATTAAACCAATAACTTTCTCTTTTCTGATCCTCCAGATCACTCTAGGTGCAAGAGGAGAGCATACTTTGAGAGGTTATTAATTTTCCTTCCTTGAAATTTTCTTGTTTTTTTTTCTTTTTTTAAGAATTGGCTACCTAATTTCACTTCCCCGGCAACGGCGCCAAAATGTTTGGTCAATTTAGTGAAGTCTAAATTGCAACTTTTAAATGTCAACCCGGGGCTCGTAAGCTGATGAAGTGAGGTGTACTATATGTACTTAGATAACCGTTTTCTTAATCTTTTGTCGTTTTTAGCTTTTTAAGTTTGTTTTCGAATGTATCTTTCCTACTGTGATGTGATGGAAGTAATAAAGCAAGTGAAATGTGGATGATTGTGGTGATCTCTAAATGATTTCTTCAAAACTTGAAAAGTATTCTACAAGAAAGCTTGAACAACAACTGCAATAAAATCAAAGCTTAAAATCAAATAAAGGACTAATGGCATCGGCCCAATATCTCTGTTGCTGATGAAAATGAAAATGAAATTTATATTAACTCAATTAAAAGCAAGAACAACTACTTTACACTATTTTACACTATTTTAACTCTTCATTTAAATCTAATCAATGTGAAATTTAAGTGAGACAAATCACACTATTTTAACCTTTTCTTAATCATGTGAGAACAATTATGAACAGGTCAGTAATGTGAGTCTTAAAGCAAAATAAACCAAGCTGCACTAAGTGATATTTTGGCTCCAATAAAGTTAGTTGATTATAGAAAAAGAACCGTCAATAAATGAACAACTTGATAACTACTGAGCAGAAAGTAAAGTGCAAGTTAAATAAATGACAGTAAGGAAAATCAAAACTGCAAAACAATGAATGTCAGCAACATAGACAAGACGATCACGCATGCCACTAGTTATGAAAAGAAAAGAAAGAAAACTGTCCCGGGCTTGCCTAAGAAACCTGCATAACACACTGATCAGTCATGAACAAAAGTGCAGAAATGTAAATCAGCAGAATTCAAAGTTTATGTACAGCTAATATACATGTTGAAAAGAAATAAAAACGCAGCAATTAAAAGACATATGTACAACTATTATACATGAAACAAGAAAGAGAAATGCAGGAAATTAAAGATTACTATATAGGGCTTCAGCAAACAGGGGCCCTCTGCCTACTTCAGCCGGTTCAAGGAGCAGTTATACGCTTAAGTGTAAAACAGTCTTCTCATGTATTGACAGCAAATGTAAAAGTACAGTGGGGAGCTCAAAATACAAAGTGATTACAACAACGACTAACTATCCAGCGTTCAAAGACGCTTTATTTATAACAAAGGAAAGCAAACTAACTTAACGAAAACTAAGCTATTCAAGCAGTTGTGTAAAAACACGTAATCTTGTTGCGTCCTCGAATTTAGGCAACGGTCGTTGTGGGCATTCAATCTGCTGTTGGATTCATGTTTCCCACTGTCTTCGTGGCTGAGGAGGATGCCACCTGTTCTTCACGTGCTCCAAAACAGAACACGCAGAGCCGTGCCACCGCCAATGACTTCTGTTGACCGTATTTGCCTCCTCGTTGACCACGGGTTTTTATGACCGGTTTGGCTGAGCTGGAAGGACACACACCATGTCCTTGGTTCAACGAACTTACCCATGTGGCTCTTCTTCCCAAAGGACACCTGGAACATATCATTTAATAAAACAGCTGCGGAATCCGGGGTTGGCTGCGGAAACCGGGATCAGCTGTGGAAACCCTGTGTGAGCTGCGAAAACGCAGCACTTTGAACCAAAATTCTAAACCAACAACAGTCATTAGCATAATTAGAAAACCATGTAAAAAGTCTTAAAATACAATGATTTGAGCAATTTGATGGAGGGAATGAGTGGCAAAAGAAGGAAATGAATAGGAAAAGGAGGCTGACAGGATGTGTAAAGAAGTACAGGTTTGAGGCTCAACAACAGGACTTCCAACAAATGCAGATAGGCTACCAAAACAGTTTGGCTGAGAGAGAAAAACA
Source organism: Pinus tabuliformis (assembly GCA_031772625.1). Classification (NCBI taxonomy): domain Eukaryota; kingdom Viridiplantae; phylum Streptophyta; class Pinopsida; order Pinales; family Pinaceae; genus Pinus; species Pinus tabuliformis. The sequence continues at coordinate 315,093,140 of CM062815.1, read as the reverse complement.
GTTACATGATATGCAGAAGATGCATAAGGATGATCCTAAACTTACAGAATTCATCACAGAATCCATTTCCTTGAACGAACAACTACTAGAGCAACAGAGCCAAAGAATATCACAGTGGAACTCGTATTGCGAAATAAGTGATAAAATCACTAATCAAGTCGTGGATTTACGACATGATTATGATCTAATTGATAAACAAGTTACTGAATATTCGGCTTGGCAAGAAACAGAGGAGGGAAAAAGAGCAGGTGCACCAATAATCAATGCTAATCACAAAGAAATGCTCTTTAACAAATGGGATGCACAAATTAGGAAAGCAGAGCAAGCAGCAGAAGAAGCAGCCACAGCAGCAAACAGTGTTATTGATTGCATAAATGAAAATTTGCATAGGGCAAATCTGATATCTGAAACCACTCCAGGGTATCTACCAAAAGTACAGCAACTGCAAACAGGTTGGAGACAGAAGGCTCAAGAAAAGGCAGAATCAATCAAAAGATTAACTAAGTTGAATTGGGATTCTTACTGGGCATACATGGTAAAACCACACAGCGAGTGCATGACTCTCAATTCTATCATCAATTCTACCGAGAAGATGGCGCCAGCTCTTGCTGATTCCATTTTCGCAGCACAACTAAAATCGGAAGTCGGCCAGCCGACTCTTCTCAAACAAATGCTGAACGCTTGCGATTTCAAGGAGCAGATACAGGAATAGTTAGTTAGTATTTTTAATTTTAGATTCAATATTAGTATTAATTTTTCTTTATTTTTGCTAAAATGAGGACGGTCATTTAAAACGTATCCTACATTTTTGTAATAAGTTATTTTTAGGTTTAGTTATTAGTATTTAAACCCTTCTCATGCATTTAGAGAAGGGTCCTGAAATTTGTCAAAAACTTATCCCCAGAACATGCACTTTTGTACCCTCTGAGGAGGTTTTGATGAATGAATGGAACATGATTTATTGATATCTGCTTTTAATATCTACTACTGATGTTACACTTCTGTACTGTTAGTGGATGTTGGATTAAGGAGAGATAAATCATTATCTCTTGAAGCGCATGAGTAGGACTAGTTACAAATGGTACTTTTATCTCTTAACTATTTCTGCCTTTGTGTTAAAGTGATATTTATGTTTAGTTGTTTATATATTGATGCGTGAATGCTTGAGTTATCGTTTGGCACTTCTATACATCGATAGCTATTTATTTATGCTTAATATATGAGTAGCTTATTATGCGATATGTTTTTTCACAATTGTTTCGTCCAACTCTTTATACGAAGTGGTTCATCTCTTTTGAATTCTTTTCTCATAATAGTTGAATGATCTTTATTACCAATTGTTATTTGAAATCATTTTAGATCGCATAACGGAAGGATTACACCCCGAGTTAGTGTAGAATTAGATGTTTCTATTTATTAGAATACAATTGCATGTTATTAGATTAGAGTTAGAGTAAACACATTCCATTTAGAAACCGTTAGAAAAGAAATATCAATTCTCCACAAACACACACATAAATTGGGAAACTGGTCCCATATCCCCAGTCGGAGCCACTATACCAAACGGAAAAGGAGCTGCTAACAAAGGTCCGGACCGGGTGGGTATCCCCCTTGTTGTAGACCCGATTTTTGGGGCTTCAACACCCCGCTCTACTGCCACATTAGAGGAAGGGAAAGTAGGTGGAATGGCATACCATATATCTGCAGTAGAAATTGATTATCAATATATAGTTACTTTTGCAAATTCTGACACCATGCCTCTGTCATCGGAAGATGAGAATGGATATGTGGCTCTCGTCTAGACTCTTGACACTATCTCAGCTATGAACTAGCTTGATAATATTCTTACCATCTGAAGAGGCAATTGATGAGCCCCAAATTTGGTAACCTGTTGGGCTCATTTGGCCTAATTATCCTTGTTCATTCCTTCATTTTTCATAGCTTATGCATTATTTTTCACTATGTTTATGTCATTTGTACGAATAAGGGTAGTCACTCTTCCTAGGTGGCTAACACGTGCTCATTTCAAGTTTTTTTGACACATGTTGGAGCAAAACCGAGCAATCATGGGATAGAAGACAGCCAAGCTTTGGGTGAGGATTCGTAGAGGGGTTGTCTACGGCATTAAATAGCCTTCCTCAGGATCTTCACCCCCAACTCCGAGCTCCAAAGGCCACCAAAAATGGATCTAGAAGGCAGCCAAGCAGATTTTGGAAGGAGCTGTCTACTCACAGTTTGGGCAGCCAAGTCCCATAGATTTAGGAGGCCAGCTAGGGCCCTCATGGTGTATAAATGTTAAGGCCTCAGCCTTCATGAGGGACTTTTGGAAACCATTGCATACTTTGCACTACAGTGTTGCTAGCTTTACTTTGTTCTCTTGTAGCCATTTTGGCATAACTCTTGACTTATGACTATTTTTTGATAATGAGAAGCAGTCCGATTTTATATCAACTCTGAGTTTCCTATAGGAGCCATAGCTCTCAGGGTTGGGCCCAACCTGAGAGCCTAGGGCTTCCTTCTTTGTACTGTTACCTTTCCTTTATGCATCGTTGTTTTCCTTTTATGCATTTGAAGCGTATTTCTGTTGGGCAGATTTAGTTGTGTTGGTTAAATAGGTCACTGGTTATGAATAGAATTGCTTCAGATGTTTAAAATATATTTGTAGGATAATAACAGATAAAGCTCCAAGAAAATAGTCAACAACACTCTCAGTTTCACCTCATCCTTATTGGATCAGGGGCTGGAATTGAAGAAACAATGCTGCCCCAACAAAAACACTAGTTTGCTTGACCATGCAATCCTTAGTGTACTGTTTCCATTTGCAGAAGTTAGTTATGGGTTCAGATCTCTGAAATGTTTCTTTGCATGATTGATGTACATGGTTTTCTTTCCAAATAAAGCTGATGTTCATTCGTCTCACTGGTAGTTAGATTAGATTAGCTAGGACTTTGATTATTTGTAGGATTTTGTTGATTCGGTTGAATGTACACCGTGCAGGGCATCTCTACCACTCTCTCATCCGCCTAAGATTCATCAAAGCCAGCTGTTCCATCTCCTAGCTAGGTTCCTCATCTCACACCTATCCTTTTGCCCACGTAACCCTACCTTCTTGCTCCATCTTTGTCTTAGCCGTCTTGAAGCCAAGTCAGCCTTCTACACCCTTTCACCACTCCATCCACCAGTCCCTGGGTCACTCTAGGCCCCCATCCTACCTCCCTATCCATTCATGCATCATCCCTCACTCACCCATCCTCTAAAATCCACTTTTTAAACATCCTGTAGAAATTTCTGAACATCCTGTAGAAATCTCTGAACATCCTGTAGAACCCTTGCAGACTTCTTGTAGAAGCTCATAAATGAGGTTTCTTGATAGCCAAGCTTTGTGAAACTCTTCGGAAGGGTGTTAGGGACTCCTTAGACCCTCTCTGAACCATCCCAACCTTTTCCAAGCATTCCTCCTCCTTGATCCACCCCTGCACAGTAAAAATCCAGTCAAAAGCACATGCATGATAATTCTAATAACTTATTCAAAAATACAAAAAGATGTTTTCTTCAGGTAGAGGTAGTCTAGACACATGTATTTTACCTTCGTAGAAGTAATGGCATTCCTTCTAGTAAGTTGCATTCTCTCCTTTGCATCAGTAGGGCTAGATGGTAAAATTAGGGTTTGCTAGGGTTTGCGTTACTTTTTGGCTTTCAGTTTCTTTCCACAAGAATATTAGCTTCCTTTGAGTTAGCTTTCATCCATCAATTAAAAAGCTTCTTCTAAGAGCTCATAAAAGTTGGCTTAAGCCCCTGGCGGACTTGTGCCAGTTGACCAAGTGACAGCTGCGACAAGAGCTAGTACTTGTGCATACAGCACCGTCGCTTCCAAGTTTGTTACGAACTACCGGGTTGATATTAGTAAAGAAGGGAGTCCCAAGAGTTGAAACATTATTGCTGCAATACTAGAGCCCACCATATTTTTGGCGCCATTGCTGGGGAAGTGTCAGAGTATTGGTGATTGTTGCTTTTCTTCTATTTTCCTACTCTCACCTTTTGCTAAATAGTTTATTTCATTTCCATTCTACAATTTCATTTCTGCAAAAGTAAAGTAGATATTCCCTGCTTTCATAGATTAGCATTTCAATTCTGCAATTTCAATTCTGCAAGCATAGATTAGCGTTTCAATTCAGCAAGCGTAGACTAGCATTTAATTCCTGCAATTTCATTTGAGCAAAATAGATTAGTCCTTTCATGCTTTCATTTCAATTCCGCATTTCCATTTCAGCAAGATAGATTAGTTGCAGTTCAATCTATTTTAGTTTTGCAGGTACCAGAAGAAAAAAAAAAACAAAAGCAATCAAAAGTCTTTCCATTTCATGCCTCGTAGGAACAGAGATAAAACCGGCAAATTCTTACCCAATACCCCCACCACATCACTGAGTCAACCTTCTCTCTTCTTTGGTGGCAGTGATCCAGAAGAACCTATAGGTGAACCTCCTGAGATATACGAAGATCCTATAACAGAAGAAGAGTTAGAGAACACTCCATCTGAAGCCATGGCTGAAAACTGAAATGGTAGAAGAGAAGATGAGAGAATAGAAGGTGCCTTTCCCATCCGAGAGACCAATGGAGACATGAAAATGAAAAACATAAACCCCTCCGCTTTACCTCACTTCCATGGATTGACTACTGAAGACCCTGATACCTTCCTTTTTGAGTTTTCTATCCTTTGTCGAACCTATGATTATACAGAAGATGAGTAAAAATTGAAACTCTTTCCCTCTACCCCCAAGGATTTAGCACTACGCTGGTTCATGGGGTTACCTGGAAACAGTATCACCACTTGGGCTCAGATGCAGCAAGCTTTCAATACCAAATACTGGGACTACTGTAGGTCCAAGGAAGCCAAGGGAGAAATCTTTCGGATGACCATGGGAAACGATGAGTCTTTAGAAGATTACGAGGAAAGGTTCCAACTTAGCTATAAACGGGCCAGGTGCACACTTGACCCTGAATCTCTAAAGCTGGTCCTGCTCTGAGGAGTCCCTGAAGACCTTCTAGATACCCTTCACATGCTAGCTGGAGGAGATATTTACCAACTACCTTATGAGGATATAAAGACTGTGTTTAGAAACCACTCTAGGGCAGCCCGGAAAAGAGGTAGGGGAAACCCACTTTCAGCTAGTACTACTTTCTCCAAGCATGAGTTTGCTAATCAGTTGGAGGACCTCAAAAGTGAGGTGAGATAGACCATTGCCATGCAACTTGATACATTCCGAATCCAGCAAAAGAAAGAGGAAGCTGAGAGGGCTTTGGCCATCTTCTGTCCCAGGTGTACGAGGAAGCACCCTAAGAACGAGTGTCCATTGCACTCAGTAGAGGTATGTTTTGTTTGTGAGGAGGACCACCCCACAAACCAATGCCCAACCTTACCAGGATTTAAAGCCATATACCAAGGGACTGAGGCACCCACTGAACCTCTCTACTTCCTCAACCAAAGGAGGCCGCATGGACCTAGACCTTACCAGTAGGGGATGCAAGGGGCATCCCAAGCTTATTATAGCCCCAACCAATCTGCTCCTATGCCTTCTTGGGGTCCCCCTGCTCATCCTTCCTGGTCTGCACCTCCTCCGTGGTCTTACCCACCTCAATACCATACTCAACCCACTACTCATTCGTTTCACTCACATGTCCAGCCACAGCCTCAGTGGAATGCACCTCAACCGGGTGGAGGCCCCAGTACAACACTCCTCCCACCATTTTTCCTCCACCACCGGCTCAACCACAACCATTACCTCCTGCTCCTCCAAGACAACCCCAAATTCCTGCTCAACCGAACCCGAACCCCAACAACCGACAGGCCCAGCAGGTATATACTGGGGAAACAACATGCCCTACCTATGCTGTGGAGATCAACCTGCGATCCGAGAAGACTCTTCCAGATCGCCAACCTCCTCCCCCAGAGGACGAGGAAGACAAACAGGAAAGTGAACCCAAAGCCATTCCACCCTTTCCTGAGAGACTAACAGTAACCACACAACCCAACCCAGAAGAGAATGAGCTTCTGGGAGAACTCAAACAGTTGTGTGTGAGAATACCACTTCTCCAGGCCATCAAAGATGTACCGATATACAACAAACTGGTTAAGGAAAAGTGTTTCAGGCACCCAGGCAGGCGAAAAAGAGATGCCTCAACTATCAATGTCATAGGGCAACTGTCTGATCTTATGTTGGGGCAAGTAATCTGTCCAAAGTATTTGGATCCTGGGAGTCCTGTAGTTGATGTCCACATCAATGGCACCATCATACCCCACACCTTGATTGATCTAGGGGCTGCCATTAATGTGATGACCAGGGACACCATGCTCAAACTCAACCTTCAGGGTTCCTTAAGGAAGACCTCGACAGTCCTGCAGTTGGCAGATCGCTCCACCGTGACTCCCGAAGGGATTGTGGAGGATGTCTTGGTCTCTGTTGACTCTTGGGAGTATCCTGTGGACTTCTTGGTCCTTCAACCAAAGTCAAAGCTTACTAGATACCCCCTTATTTTGGGAAGGCCTTGGTTAGCCATTGCGGATGCTTACATAAGCTGCCGAGTAGGAAACATGACCATCAAAAATGGTCCTATGTCCAAGCAGCTACTCCTATACCCTCCTACCCAACCTCTGTTAGAGCATAACTTACCACTTTGGTTGGAAGAAGGAGAAGAGGATGAGGTATACTCTGCACCCTTGTGCACCTTAGAAACCACCAGGGGAGGTCCTCAAACCGAGGATGATTTGATTGAGACCTTGATTCAGAATCCACCTCCCAGTGCATTGTCCTTAGAGGAATTGGTGGAGGATACTCAAGCCAGTACCTTAGTGGACCTCTGTGTGACTGATCCAACCTCTCCCATAGTTAAGAATGTGGAGTTTTTCCCCAAGAGAACTTTTAAGATCAGCTCCTCCCTATCTCCTTCCCAGGAAAAGGAGCTGTGTAGCTTGCTGGCCAGTCATCTAGATGCTTTTGCTTGGAGCTATAAGGAGATGAAAGGAGTCCATCCTTCGGTCTATACCCATCACATCTACATTAAAGAAGATTGTAAACCGGTCAGGCAACCTCAGAGGAGAATGAATCCAGCCCTTAAGGACATTGTCAAAGAAGAATTGCAAAAATTGTTGGATGCAGGATTCATCTACCCCATCTCGGACAGCGAATGGGTTTCCCCTCTGGTGTTGGTACCCAAGAAAAATGGGAAGTGGAGGATCTGTGTGGACTACAGAGAACTGAACAAAGCCACCAAGAAAGACCACTTCCCTCTGCCTTTCATAGATCAAGTGTTGGATGGACTGGTAGGAAAGAAGTTTTTCTCTTTCCTAGATGGGTTCAGCGGGTATAATCAGATCCAAATCAGCCCAGAGGACCAAGATAAGACCACCTTCACTTGTCCTTGGGGTACCTTTGCCTACCGAGTCCTTCCCTTTGGGCTATGCAACGCTCCTGCCACTTTCCAGAGAGCAGTATTGAGCATCTTTTCTGAGCTGGTCCATGATTCGGTGGAAATCTATATGGATGACTTCACTCCTTATGGGTCCAACTTCCAGGAAGCATTGTCCAATCTGGGAAAAGTTCTAACCAAGTGCATTGAGATGAACCTGTCCCTCAGTCCTGAAAAATGTGAATTCCTGATGACTGAAGGGACCGTGCTAGGACATACCATTTCTCGCCAAGGATTACAGGTGGATCCTAACAAAATTGCTCTCATCAAAAAGGTTCCACCTCCTCAGAAGGTAAGAGATGTTCGGAGTTTCTTAGGCTTAGCAGGATATTATAGAAGATTCATTAAAGACTTCAGTAAGCTAGCCTCGCCATTGTTTGGCCTCTTAGCAAAAGATGTTGAGTTTAAATGGACTGACGACTGTCAGAGGGCTCTGAATGAATTAAAGGATAAGTTGGTGTCCGCCCCAATCTTGAGAGGTCCAAACTGGGCCCTACCTTTCCACATCCACACTGATGCCTCAAACAAAGCCATAGGGGCAGCCTTAGGACAAGTCGAACAAAAACTTCCATATGCCATATACTTTGTCAGCAAAAACTTATCCAAGGCAGAAATGAATTATACTGTAACTGAGAAAGAGTTCTTGGCCGTGGTCCATTCCCTGAACAAGTTCCGACACTACATCACTGGCTATCAAACATTTGTACATACTGATCATGCTGCAATTAGATATTTAATGAATAAACCTGATGTGAATGCTCGTATTATTAGATGGTTACTTTTGTTGCAGCAGTTTGATTTGACTATCGTTGACAAACCAGGTAAAGAAAATGTTGTTGCTGACTTCTTGTCTAGATTGGATTTACCTGCAGGTGAAGAAGGGACAGTGGATGACCAGATGCCAGATGAACATCTGTTCGCTATCTCAGTACTCTCTCCCTGGTTTGCTGACATAGCAAACTACCTGGTCTCAGCACAGTTCCCTCCGCATCTATCCTCAAAGGAGAAGAGCAGAATCGTGAGGAAAAGTGCCTCATTCACTTGGATCGGGGGCAACCTGTTCAAAATTGGCCCCGATTAGATCTTAAGGTTGTGTAAGGGAGGAGGAAGTCTTTGACATCCTCCTAACCTGTCACGATGGGCCTTGTGGAGGACATTTTGCAGCCAAGAGGACTGCCTTCAAAATTATACAGGCAGGCTACTATTGGCCCACGCTTCATCAAGATGTCAGAAGATATATCAGCCAATGTGACCGATGCCAAAGGATGGGGAAACCGACTCCAAGGGACGAAATGCCTCTCCAACCTCAAGTGACTCTTGAGCCATTTGAGAAGTGGGGTATGGATTTTGTGGGTCCTATCAACCCTCCTTCAAGGCAAAGGTCTTACATCATTGTGTGCACAGACTATCTGACAAAGTGGGTGGAAACCAAGGCAATCAAAGCAGCGACAGAAGAAAAGGTGGCTGAGTTTTTAAGAGAAAACATCTTCTACAAATTTGGCTACCCAAGAGAGTTAGTCACCGATCAAGGAAGCTAGTTCACCTCCAACTTAATTGAAGACTTTCTTGCTCATCACAAGATCAAGCATAGGACTTCCACCCCATATCATCCTCAAGCAAATGGGCAGGTGGAAGTCACCAATAGAGCATTAGAAGGGATTTTGACTAAGGTGGTGAGCAGCAGCAGAAAGGATTGGGCAGATCGCCTGGTTGAGGCCACTTGGGCTTACAACACCACTTGGAAGACCACAACCGGTTTCACACCTTATGAGCTGGTCTATGGGAAGAGAGCTTTGCTGTCAATCGAGTTCGAGTACAACACATTGAGGATGGCAGCTCAGCTGGACCTAGACCTCAGCCATGCTCAACAAGAAAGGTTATTGCAGCTGAATGGGTTAGATGAACACCGAATGCAGGCCCTCCTTCACTCAGAAGTGGTTCAACTTCAGAGGAAGATATGGCATGACCGACACCTCAATGACAAACAATTCCAGCCGAGAGATTGGGCGCTGTTGTATGATTCCAGACATAAGGATTTCAAGGGGAAGCTGAGGACAAGATGGCTAGGACCATATGCAGTGGAGAAGTGTAATGACAATGGTTCTGTCCTTATCCGGACCATTGATGAAGAAGCCATCCCCATGCTCGTCAATGGGCATCGACTAAAGATCTACAGGAAACCTCTTTCGAGGCAAGAGTTCATCAAAACTGTGGAAAAATCAGTGCTGGTCATAGAGAAGGGTTCTGCCTCTGTTTTGGGCATACCCTGAGCATCATTATATAAAAAAAAAAAAAAATGCAAATAAAAAAGATCCTTGGGTGAAAACCTTTCTGAGGCGCCCAAGGCAGATGGTAGGGGTGAAAACCTCATTGAGGCGCCCCTGCTGTCTCTCTGAAAAAGAATTGGAATAAAAAGATCCTTGGGTGAAAACCTCTCTGAGGCGCCCAAGGCAGATAGTAGGGGTGAAAACCTCATTGAGGCGCCCCTGCTGTCTCTTAAAAAAAAAAAAAAAAAAAGAGAAAAAGGAAGAAACAAAAAAAAAAAACAGGTTTAATCTCTGGAAATTGTTGCAGGTTGCAGGAACACAATGCAAAAAGGAGGCCTCTCAACTCAAGGACAAGGGTCCCTACCAAGCTACCAGGCAACCTCACAAACACTCCCTCCATGAACACTCATTTCTTCCAAGGTTTGGACACAATCTGGTCATGGTTTAGCCTTCTACAGGAAGCTACAGGACTTTCTACAGGAAGTTCTGTATTTCTACAGGAAACATCCTGTAGAGCCTTTGGGCGGGCCAGGACCGATTATGAAGAAGAATTTGAAGCTTGAAGTCCGTTGAGGAGGCATGCAACCACTCTTTTCTTCCATCCTCCACTTGTTTCACCTCTTTTCACCACCATTGCTGCCATATGGTCGAATATACCTGCACAGTCATACCAGAACTTTGTTTTCTCAAAAAAAAAAAAAAAAAAAATTTCAAGTGGGAAATAAAGCATGCAGAGGCTCACACACTTTACCTGTCAAGGCAATCTCAGGACCCTGCACCTGTGAACGCGACTCAATTATTTCGGCATGCACCCCAGGAGGAGAAACGGCTACAGGATGTCCTACAGGAATCCTGTAGCAGCTGATCCGGCTAGAGCACATACCATGGAGACACCAACAGCTCATGAAGCCGGTGCATGCAACATTCACCACCAGGAAATCAGGTCTCAAGGTCTCATAGCCAGCAGCAACCAATGAAGAGGAGCTCCAGTGGCTATGCACGAAGCAGCAGCAAGCAGATCCAACATTCCTCGTCCTGAAGCCTAAGAAAACCCACGTCCACGGCCACACAGGTAAGTGCCTAACCTTATTTCGTCAAATTACATAAGCTATACTCTAAATGTGCATGACTGTGAGAATGAACAGATTGAACAAGTCGGGTAGCCATTCAACTGGCCACCACAACCAGTCCGACGGCCTCGTCGGATCCAAATGGCTTTGGTTATGTCGAAAAGACGGGCAATTGACACGTGGGAAGCGTCCAGTCGGAGAGAAGCGGAAGTATAACAGGAATGGCGGCGGTGAATGCAGAGGGAAGAATTTGGCGGTCAGGGACATGCCGCGGAATGATGGCGGTGACGTCGGCCAACGGATCGACTGGGACAGCTCACCCCCGCGCCATGAATTCTGCAGCAATTCAAAATCGGTCGGCTGAATCACTTATGATGCACTGCAATCATTTACTCACAACCGTTTTGCAGCCGAGTACGCGTCCTCAATCCTCTGAAGGTTGTTAGCCTGAGTTCTCGGCCTATTCCAACATCTTGTTGCTGCTCAGAAAGTCTAGAACCACTGTAACGTTCTCTAGAAGCCGTGCACGATTTCTACAGGAAGCTGCACTACAGGGAGCCCGGCATTACAGAGAAGCTTGGACTGTTCACATCGAGGGTGGCAATTCTTAGTGAGGTAGGCCTGAACATAACTTTCCCATGCAAATGATTCAAAAGGTGGTGAATTCGACGTGTTGAGAGGGTAGGGAAAGTGTGAATAAAGTCTGTTTATGAATTCAAAAGCCGTTTTCTTATCGCTGCATGAAATTGTCGTCGTAGTCTGCATGCGAGATTTTCTCCAGGGTTTTGAATTAAAATTGAGCCACTGTCAAGGCTCACCGGTGGGAAATTGTGAATTTTATATGACTGTGTGCATAACAGAGACATAGCTCTGCGCTCTGTGTAGAAAAATCCCGAAGCTCTCCTTCTGTACATGAGCAGGCAAGTTCAGAACAACAAAAACAGGTTTTTTACCATGCCGGGAGGGTTCATTAGAAAAGAGCCTTCGGACTCCAAGAAATTACGGGAAACCCCTGAGGTGGTGGACTTGTTTTCCCGTGCACACTGGATGTCATTCTGTGACAAGCTTCAAGGTCACGATGACGAAATTACAAAAGAATTCCTAAGGTCCTTGAAGCCGAAGTCAAAGACATTGGCCGTTGTCAACTTCAGAGGATTGACCCTCAGACTCACCCCACAGCTCATTAGCAGAGTAACTGATCTACCGATGGGGGTACCCTGGGATAAGGAGGAGAGGAAATTGGGTCAAAAAGCTAAAAAAGAGTTCTTCTTGCCAGAGGAACAATTTTCAGAGGACAAGAATGGAGTTCGAAGAACTAGCCTACAGTCGTTCTGGAGTGAAGTCAGCCTCCAAATTATGAAGTATATTACGTGTGAGGGGCGATTTAGCATCGTGTATGGCTATCATTTCCGGTTGCTCACAGAACTCAGGCACCAAATGGACCTACCCTCAGAGAAAAAGTTGAGCATTCCTTACTTCCTCCTGCAGTCCATGATTGAGTGTGCCACCAAACTGAGAGAGGGGATGCCAGACCAACTAGCCCATCATGGGCTTATCAAGCTCCTCGTGGAAGATGCACTCCACACTTACACCGTCCCTCTCTCCTGGGAAACTTTTCGGAATATGTCTAAGGGTGATGACATCCGAATTTTGGCCGAGGAGCTCACTTCCTCCAGCAGCGAGGAGAAGGAGCACACTCAGGCAGAGAAGAAAGTTAAAGGACAAGAAACCCCCAGCAAAACATCAAAGAAATAACAGAAAGGAACACAAGAAAAAAGCCAAGCTGCCAAAACAGGGGGTGGTAAAATTACACCAACACCCAGGGAGAAAAGACTACAGAGCAGGGTAGAAAGGACTGAGAAAGTCCAAGCCAGTGAGGGCACCCCTAAGGCAGCCTCAGCCAAGCTAAAGGAAAAAGCACCCTCCGCCAAGCAGGCTAAAACGGTGCCATCTGCTTCTACAAAAAACCAAAAGGCTATTTCTACAGGAAGTTTAAAAACAGCTTCTACAGGAAGCCAAAAACCAGCCACTACAGGACTTTCTACAGGAAGTCCAAAAAAGAAAAGCAGAAGGAGAAATCGGCCAAAATTCTAGCTAGGGAGGCAACAGCCATGCTGGCCACCCTAGGTACCTCTCCCAAGCCAAAGGAAAAACGAAAGAGGGAGACTCCTCTGTATTTCAAAGCGAGAAGAAGTGTAAGAATTAAAACTGGCAGACCCCAACCTCCATCCAAAGACCCAATTACCATTGAAGACACCCCTACCTCACCAAAGGAGAAGTCCCCCTCCAAAGCATCAGTCACTTATGAGCGGGGGAGCCCGAAGACATCTACCTGGAGGGAGAGAATGGAAAGATTGGCTTCAAAAGCCTCTCTACAGGATGTTGAAGCTGTTCTACAGGAAACATTGGCCAGGCTCAAGGAGACCGAAAGAATGGAAGGGGAGGCAGCCAAATCACCACAAAAGGAAGAAGAGGTAGAGCACATTATGGAACCTAGCCCCCAGCCCAGCTTGGGCTCTTATTATAACTTCTTGGAGGCTGGAAAAATCATTCCACAGAAATTCACAGTGCCGCTTTTCTTTGCACTAGAGGAAGAAAGAGTGAGGACCCACACATGGATGAGAATAGCCAAGTCTAAAGGAGTAGTAGATATAGGTCCCTTGGAGGAACAACTCAAGGAGGCAAGAAGAGAATTGGCTATGGCAAAACATGTGGGAAACTGCCAGTGAGTATTTCTACAGGAAGAAAATGAGCAGCTCAAACGATAGCTACAGCTACAAGGACAGAGGAAAGAAGAGGACACAGTAGCCAAGGACACCACAGCAGAACCTCAAGAAAAAGAAGGAATGCAAGCTGATCTTGAGGAACTAAACCGGCAACTACAGGAAAGGGAATTGCAGGCAGGCATAGAGATACAATCTCTAAAACAGCAGATGCAAGAAAAGGAGGCACAACTGGCCTGCATGGCCAGTTGGGCAATGGACGCTCTGCAATGTAGGCAGCCAGCCAAATCCTATGGCCTATACCTAAGAGATCAGTGGCTGCAATTCCAAATTAACACATTGGCACAGAGGGGTATCTCCCAAATCCAAAACCCCCAGCAGTTCATGGATTTATGTAACAGCAGTTCATTAGAAGACAAGGCCAAGCTATCAGAGTTCTACCTTCATAATTTGGCCCTTCCAAATGTAACCTCATGGGACCCCAACATAGCAGTAGGGGATATGCAGCTGATGGCAATGACCTCATGGTTAAACCACGAAGAAAAGAGAGTGGCAGAGGTCAGAAATGTCATGAACCGAGAACTACATGAACCACTGCTGATTAGAGCAGAGCCAGGGGACCCCACAGCATTGATATCAGCCCACCAGCACCTAGCAACCAACTCTCAAGCTTTATTAGAGTACATGGATCGGCAGGCTCAGGCCATAGCACACTTCGAGGATATGGAGCGATTATTAGGGGACAATTGTGTTCATGCTTGCACCCGTAGGTGGAACACATTGTCCCACAGCCTCAAAATCAGGGAATATCACACTCCAACTAGAATGAGGGAGGCCTTGGCATGAGTGCCTCTCTACAAGAAGTCTATGCAGAACCTCCAGGCCAGCTGGATCGGCCTCAAGCTAAGTCCACCTTTGCTTTTGGGATTGTTAGAAGGAAGCACAGAAGAAGAAGAGCATAAGCAGTGGGAAGAGGTGGAAAGGAAGGCTGGATTCCATGACAGTGAGGAGGATACTACTTCAGAAGCCTGGGATGTGAGGGTGGCGATTAAAGCAATGAAAGACGAGGAGCTGGACTAGTTGCTCAGAGGATGAGCAACCCTTTTAGCAGGGGGGTGATGATGAGCCCCAAATTTGGTAACTTGTTGGGCTCATTTGGCCTAATTATCCTTGTTCAATCCTTCATTTTTCATAGCTTATGCATTATTTTTCAGTATGTTTATGTCATTTGTACGAATAAGGGTAGTCACTCTTCCTAGGTGGCTAACACGTGCTCATTTCAGGTTTTTTTGACACATGTTGGAGCAAAACCGAGCAATCATGGGCTAGAAGACAGCCAAGCTTGGGGTGAGGATTCGTAGGGGGTTGTCTACGGCATTAAATAGCCTTCCTTGGGATCTTCACCCCCAACTCCGAGCTCCAAAGGCCACCAAAACCGGATCTAGAAGGCAGCCAAGAAAATTTTGGAAGGAGCTGTCTACTCACAGTTTGGGCAGCCAAGTCCCATAGATTTAGGAGGCCATCTAGGGCCCTCGTGGTGTATAAATGTTAAGGCCTCAGCCTTTGTGAGGGACTTTTGGAAACCATTGCATATTTTGCACTACAGTGCTGCTAGCTTTACTTTGTTCTCTTGTAGCCATTTTGGCATAACTCTTGACTTATGACTATTTTTTGATAATGAGAAGCAGTCCGATTTTATATCAACTCTGAGTTTCCTATAGGAGCCATAGCTCTCGGGGTTGGGCCCAACCTGAGAGCCTAGGGCTTCCTTCTTTGTACTGTTACCTTTCCTTTATGCATCGTTGTTTTCCTTTTATGCATTTGAAGCGTATTTCTGTTGGGCAGATTTAGTTGTGTTGGTTAAATAGGTCACTGGTTATGAATAGAATTGCTTCAGATGTTTAAAATAGATTGGTAGGATAATAACAGATAAAGCTCCAAGAAAAGGGTCAACAACACTCTCAGTTTCACCTCATCCTTATTGGATCAGGGGCTGGAATTGAAGAAACAGTGCTGCCCCAACAAAAACACTAGTTTGCTTGACCATGCAATCCTTAGTGTACTGTTTCCATTTGCAGAAGTTAGTTATGGGTTCAGATCTCTGAAATGTTTCTTTGCATGATTGATGTACATGGTTTTCTTTCCAAATAAAGCTGTTGTTCATTCGTCTCACTGACAGTTAGATTAGATTAGCTAGGACTTTGATTATTTGTAGGATTTTGTTGATTCGGTTGAATGTACACCGTGCAGGGCATCTCTACCACTCTCTCATCCGCCTAAGCTTCATCAAAGCCAGTTGTTCCATCTCCTAGCTAGGTTCCTCATCTCACACCTGTCCTTTTGCCCACGTAACCCTACCTTCTTGCTCCATCTTTGTCTTAGCCGTCTTGAAGCCAAGTCAGCCTTCTACACCCTCTCACCACTCCATCCACCAGTCCCTGGGTCACTCCAGGCCCCCATCCTACCTCCCTATCCATTCATGCATCTTCCCTCACTCACCCATCCTCTAAAATCCACTTTTTAAACATCCTGTAGAAATTTCTGAACATCCTATAGAAATTTCTGAACATCCTGTAGAAATCTCTGAACATCCTGTAGAACCCCTGCAGACTTCCTGTAGAAGCTCACAAATGAGGTTTCTTGATAGCCAAACTTTGTGAAACTCTCCGGAAGGGTGTTAGGGACTCCTTAGACCCTCTCTGAACCATCCCAACCTTTTCCAAGCATTCCTCCTCCTTGATCCACCCCTGCACAGTAAAAAGCCAGTCAAAAGCACATGCATGATAATTCTAATAACTTATTCAAAAATACAAAAAGATGTTTTCTTCAGGTAGAGGTAGTCTAGACACATGTATTTTACCTTCATAGAAGTAATGGCATTCCTTCCAGTAGTTTGCATTCTCTCCTTTGCATCAGTAGGACTAGCTGGTAAAATTAGGGTTTGCTAGGGTTTGCGTTACTTTTTGGCTTTCAGTTTCTTTCCACAAGAAGATTAGCTTCCTTTGAGTTAGCTTTCATCCATCAGTTAAAAAGCTTCTTCTAAGAGCTCATAGAAGTTGGCTTAAGCCCCTAGCGGACTTGTGCCAGCTGACCAAGTGACAGCTGCGGCAAGAGCTAGTACTTGTGCATACAGCATCGTCGCTTCCAAGTTTGTTACGAACTACCAGGTTGATAAAAGTAAAGAAGGGAGTCCCAGGAGTTGCAGTTTATTGCTACAATACTGGAGCCCACCAACAATCCTAGAAACAATGACTAGTGTACAAAGATCATGGGATGAATTGCATCATCAGCCATATTTTCTCCCTGACTTGCATCGACTTGAGTTAAGCTTGTCCAATCGTTCTTCAACTAAAAGTGTTCACAAAATCTTAAATCCTTTGGCTCCAAGAAAATTTTTTCTGAAGGTAATATGTCCAATATTTCGGAAACTATTTCGGTGAACATCTCCAAGAATCCCGATATTATAAAAAATGTCTTCATCGAAGGTGCATGTTCCCCTGAAGAGATCAAAAGTTATGCGAACCTTTTCAAATAATTTCAAGATGTGTTTGCTTATTATTATGAGTAAATGCTTGTGATCAATCCATCTATAGTTCAGCATGAGATCAAGACTTAAGAAAATGTTAAGCATGTAAGGCAGAAGCTTCGATTATTAAACCCTAGGAAAGCAACGACTATTAAAGATGAGGTTGTAAAACTGCTAAAGGCAGGTTTCATATACCCTGTTGCATTAACTGAATGGGTCTCAAACCTAGTCCTTGTTGATAAAAAGCAAGGAACGATTCGTGTATGCATTGAATTTGGATATTCAAATAAGGTTTGTCCTAAAGATAATTTCCCCACTTCATTTATCGATCATATCATTGATGAGTGCATTGGAATGAGGTATTTTCCTTCATGGATGGTTTTTTTGGATATAAGCAAATAACTATCGATCCTGAAGATTAACACAAGACAAAATTCATTTTCACTTGGGGTACATTTTCATACAATAAGATGTATTTTTGCATTAAAAATGTTGGAGCTACTTTTCAGTAGACCATGTATTACACTTTCAATGACATCAAGCACATTATATAGGCATATCTAGATAACTTAGCTACTCATTCTCGAAAGAGAATTTATCATCCACATCACCTCCTCTTGGTTTTTGAACAATGTTCTTACTATAAAATTTGGTTGAATGCTAATAAATGTGTTTTTGTTGTCACATCCAGTCAGTTACTTGGGTTCATAGTATCCAATCAAGGGATTCGTGTAGATCCCTTCAAGGTTGAGGAAATATTTCAGTTGCCTCCCTTGTCTACAGTTCACCAACTTCAGAGTCTCCAAGGTAAAGCCAATTTCTTAAGTGAAGAAAGGAGTTCCATTTGTATGGGATGATTTTTTTCAGCGCTCCTTTAATGCATTGAAAAAGGAATTGACCTCTGCTCCTCTTTTGATTCCACCTGATTATAACAGGGATTTCCTCTTATATCTCGCTGCAGTAGAATCAACCATTAGGATGGTTCTGGTTCAAGAAGACCAAACTCTTAAAGAGCATGTGGTTTACTATCTGATTTGAGGCTTAGTCGGTCCTGAACTTCAATATTCTCATATAGAGAAATTAGCTTTAGCAGCAATTCATGCTATCCAACAACTTCGTCATTATATTCTTCTTAGAAAAACTTTTGTGTTGGACGATGTCAACACATTTCATTTTGTCCTTAGTAGGCGAGTGATTGGGGGAAAATATAGCAAATGGATTTTAATATTATAGGAGTTCGATCTCGAATTCATGTCCACCAAATCTAAAAAATCCTTAGTATTCACATAATTGATCTTACAGTTTCCTTGTAAAGAAGATATTGTTTATGAAGAGTCATTTCCTGATGAACATCTCTTCCTCATTTCTTCACAAGATCCTTGGTATGGAGAAATCAATTTTATATCTCTATACTTCGAAGCTTCCTCTATATTTTTCAAAGGATGAACGTAGAAGATTGCATCACCTGGCCAAAAATTATGTTATTATCAGTGATACTTTGTATCAGAGTTGACTTAATCCTTAGATGTTGTTTAACCTTAGAATAAGTTGAGTCTATTTTAAATGACTGCCACAGTGGAGCTTATGGAGGTCATCTATCTAGGCTTGTGACAACCCAAAAAATCATGCATGCAGGCTAGTTTTGGCCCTCAATTTTTAAAGATTATATGGAAGTGGTCAAAAAATACCATTCTTGTAAAATATACTCTTGGAAAATGTGCGCTCAACCAAGTCCTCTTTTCCCCATAATCACCGTCTATCCTTTCACAAAGTGGGGTATTGATTTTACGAGTTGTAACCTAGCTTCGGCGAAAGGTCAAAAGTATATTATCATAGAATTGGACTACTTTATGAAGTGGGCTAAAGTTATGCCTACTTTTACTAATGATGGTGAGACATCAACCCTTTTTCTTTTCAACCAATTCATTTCCCGTTTCAGTATTCCAAAGGAGATTGTCACTGACCATGGAAGTCACTTCCATAATACGATGATGATTGAGTTGGCTTTAAAATTGGGTTTCCAGCAGGAGCATTCATCTCCATATTATCCTCAAGCCAATGGTTAGGTTTAAAATGTGAATAAATCTCTTGAAGTCATCCTACAATGGACAGTCAATAAAGCTAGATCCAACTAACACATCATGCTATATCCTACACTTTGGGCATACCACATGTCGGTCAAGACTTCCATGAGTTTCACTCCTTTTCAATTAGTTTACAGTTTGGAATCAATTTTCCTTGTAGAATGTGAGATTCCATCCGTTGAAATAGCAGTCAAACTTCTTCCAGAAACTTCTAGTATCTAAGAATGCCTTCTTCATTTGGAACATCTCAATGAGTTGTGTGAAGATGTGACCACAATAAATGAGTCTCATAAGAAGAGAGTAAAAACCCAATATGATAACATGATGCTTCCTAGGGTTTTCTTTGAAGGTGACCATGTCCTAGTCTATGACCAAGATAAAGATACCTTAGGGACAGGCAAGTTCAAACCTATGTGGTACAATTCGTTCATTATTAAAAAGATCTTGAAAAAAGGGGCTTATGAATTGGTTGAATTTGATGGAAATGTGTTGTCGGAGTTTAGAAATGGGCTCTATCTTAAGAAGTATTATGCCTAACATTTTCTTTCTTTTGTAAATATTGTACATAGATGTTTATTTTTGTCTATGGGTCTCGTGGTGACGGTGCTATTTTGATCTGCTTTGGCAGGTGTCAATGGGTGATCTGGTGTATCTAGGATTCGTCGATGGTGCTAATAGACATACTCAGAACTTAGCTTCTGTCACTTGGGTAATTTACTATCCATCTAGTCAGTTGTTAATCACAAGAGGTACATGTATCGGTCCTACATCCAATAATATGGATGAATACAATGTTGTCATTAATTTACTATTTGAAGCAATAATGTTCAGTATTGAATCATTAATAGGTTATTTAAATTCACAACTGGTGGTGTATCAATTAAACAATATATATTGTGTGAGATATCCATTATTACATCGCCAATTTCTGAGAGTGAGATATTGGAAATATCATTTACTTATATTAATTTCATTCATATTCCATGATCAGAAAATTCATTTGTTGATTCTATAGCTAATAAAGCATTAGATTGGCATATTAATCATTCATCACATTAAAATCAAAATACCATAAAATCATTTGTATATATGATCAAACAATCAAGAAATTGTCTATATATATATAGGAATAATATGTTCAAAATATTACAAAATGTGGACAAATGTCCTACAAAATTAGGGCTTAGGCCCGATCATGTCCATAAATGATTAGCCATCTAGAAACTAAGTCTGTAGGTGCTTCCCTAGATATTAATCATGGAAGTGGATGATGGAATTTGCCACTTGTCAGATGAGCCACACCCATTCTCGTGGTAATCCTACCACCTACCTTTGAAGACCCTCAAGGAGGTTCGCTATAGCTACCATTGGAACTTGGCGAGTTAGACCCTCCAAGTTCCTCTGCACTATGTGTAAGACCTTCTTAGTCTCATCTGCAGTTCTCTCTGTGTCTTTTCCATGATGCCTATGTCTAGGATGACCCTCAAGTATTACTGGTCCAACATTTTCATCATGATCATATAATTTGGTAAGATTTTGTTTCAAGAAAAAAGGTTTTTCAACTTCTTAAATATCATATTCATAATAAACATATAAAATAAGATAAAAATTTAAAAAAAAATTACCTATCTTGCCCCATGTAGCGCCCTCTGGAAGGGCCAGCTTTGGGTCCTCTCGATAGTTAATGCCTACATAGGGATAATCATCTATGGCTATGATTTGTTCCTCCCACCATAGGAAGAACTCATCATTGAATGTTGATCGGGTAACCTCGCCTCCGCCTAGTCGCCTGATCAGATCTGACCATCTAGCCATCCTCGGATCTCTAAGACTGCTGATGGTGGTAGACACTCTGGGTTGGAGTGCTAAAACTCTCTCAAAGAAGAAAGAGAAAAGTATGCTACCATAGCCAAAATTCTTTGTCTTCCCTCGTTTCACTAAATTTAGTTGCTTTTTCATGCAAGTCAGGAGGCCTGAGCACCAATCAAATAATTTGGGTCAAAGGCACTCTATTGCCAAGAACACTGTTGATCAAGAGCCCTATTATAGAGCTACCAAACTTGCCACTCTGAAAATTGTGAAGAAAATTATTTTGATTGGTAAGCTACTCACATTTTGTATTGGAATTTGAGATCTGACTTTATCAGTTCCTTCTCTGCAATAGATCTCCATGTAATCAGAGACATTTAGGCCTCCTTGGGCCCTCTCTTTTAGATCAACTACATCCCATTTTTGGGATAGCCCTGTTATGAAGTAAATTTCCTCTGTTATTATTGTGAAGGGTATTTGATGTTGAGATTGCAACAAGATGATGGAGCTTAGTGAAAAGAGTCGCCTTCACTAAGTGGGCCCGCAGGCTATTTTTGGCACAACTATATTTTTAGACGATGTCTATTTTTAGACATATGGATCATGTCTATGGATTGCAGGTTGCTATTTATGGATGATTGGTCAATTTGGGAAAAATAGATGGACTTCTATTTTTGATGAAAGTGTGAGTGATCAAAGTCTATTTTTAGACTGGCTGTCAAAAAATAGAAAAGTCAAATATTATTATCTCACAATAATATTTGGACTATAAACTTAATCTTATTCTCTTGGAGCACTTCAGTTTGAGCTACAGAGGTGGCACATGTAGCTGTTAGAAGGAAATATGCTTTTCTTATGAGTCAGTTGAGTTGTTGCATGCATGACTTCAGTTAGAACTCAATCAGTTGAGTTTGGTGGAGTTGATTGTGGAGTTGATGGAGTTGTGTTCAGTTTAGCTTTGTTAAACTGGTTGTATTTAGTCTAACTGGAAAATAGACTAGAGATGAGTTGGGTGAATTAGTTATTAATTAATTCACAAGTTATTAACTCATAATACAACTAATGAATAATCAGTTAACTCAGTTGCATGTCAGTGCATGTTCAGTTCAACAGGGACAGGTGGTAGAGAATCAGATTGCTATCAGTTGTGACTATAGTTGTGCACCAGATCTTGCACAATCAAGGGATTGAGTATGCCAATGAGTTTGCTCACGTATTTGCCCACATTATAGCTTGTGCTCACGTCCAACAAAGAGTGAGTGACTATTTTGCAGGTGAAAAATGAGTTTGGTGAGCCATTCTCATCAGTTCTTGAGCAGTGGAGGCAGGCAAGCAGTGGAAGAGATTTGGAGATCAGATCTGAGCTGTATTGTGTGTAACAGAGGTGGAGATACTTGTGAGAAGTATTATGCTGTGTAATGTTACATGACTCAATCATTAATATACAGATAGTTGGTGTTTTTAGCGAGATGCTTTCCCCGGGATACATACTGTGTTAATGTGTGAATGCTCTTGATGTTTTATTGTTATTGATGCTGTTATATTGATGATCAATGTAGAGGAGCTTATGTATTGTGCATGTTTTCCACAATAGTACATGATCAGGATAATCTCCATTGAATATGTGTTAAATTATTCAAAATTTCTACATGGTATCAGAGTGAGCTAGATAATTGTAGAAAAAGTTTCTACATGGTATCAGAGTTGCTTGATTTGTAGAAGAGATTTTTACAGGATATCAAGCAAGGATTGATCATCAGATCTACTATTTAGGAAGTGTTTACATTCTATTTCTTCAGGCAGAGTCTGTAATCGGGCCAGGTAGCCTCTGGATTCATCCTTCCTTTGGAAGGTGAGATATCCGGTGAATTCCCATACAGTCAATCTCTGTACGAGAAATATTGTGTTCTCACGAATTTTAGATCCGAGGCAGTTGAGTTGATTGCTGGTGGAAAATCGAATTTGCAGCAGTGTTGTTGAAATGTCTTTCAACGGATTACAAATGTTATTCCAAAGAAAGAGCGACCTAGTGCTCAAGGATAAACTCAGAAACAATAAAGGTGAGAATGGATCTTCATCAAAGGTATCTGATGAAGAGAATTGCACTTCGGCTGCCAAAGCAAAGAAGGGGAAGAATGAGAAAGCTTCTTAGTCTGGTGCGAAAGGCAAGAAGCAGGATATGTCCAAGGTGAAGTGTTTTCACTGTCACCAGCACAGACACTATGCCAAAAATTGTCCGCAGAAGAAGAAGAACAAGCAAGCTGCTGGATCTGCAGGGGGAGAGGCCTTAGCTTCTCAGTTTGAGCTTGATTTTTCATTGATCGCATGCTTGGTTTCAAGTGTGATGGGATCAGTGCGGTTCTTGGACAGTGGTGCGTCTTTTCACATGACGGGAGATAGAGATTTGTTCTTTGATCTGGAGGACAAAGATCTTGGAGTGCACATCGAGATGGGCGATGATGGTAGATAAAGTGCGACCGGTATCGGTACCATTTCCTTTGAGAGGGAGTCTGGTAAACCCTTTGTATTGAAGGAAGTCATGCATGTTCCAGGATTGAAGAAGAATCTCATCTCAGTGGCGATGTTAGAAGACAAGGGGTATGATGTTGTTTTCAGCTAGGGAAAGGCCTTCCTGCGCAACAAGACAACTGGTGAGACCCGGAAGATAGGGGTTCGAGTGAGGAACCTTTATCAGTTGCATGTAGATGGATGCGCAGCAATGGCAGGCAAGGCAGAAGGATTGGTGAGCCGGGATGATGGCGAGTTGTGGCACAGGAGATTAGGTCACCTTCATCATGGAGCCTTGAAGATACTGCAGCAGATCACTACAAGGCTTCCTAAAGGCACACTTGCGCAGTCAGATTAGTGCAAGGGGTGTACTTTGGGGAAGTTTGTGAAAGCCACCTTTCACGAGAAGGATAGTCGCGCCACGACGATCCTTGAGAGAATTCACACAGACATGTGTGGACCATTCTCAGTTGCTTCGACAACAAAACACAGGTATTATGTGATTTTTGTTGATGATTTCTCTCGTAAGTGCTGGATCTTCTTCATGCAGAAGAAGAGCGAGACATATTAAAAGTTCTGTGAATTCAAAGCACTGGTCGAGAAGGAGTCGGGGAAGAAGGTGAAGGCTCTTAGAAGCGATAATGGTGGTGAATACATCTCGGACGAGTTCAAGGATTTCTACAAGGCAGAAGGGATTTGTAGAGAGCTCATAGCTCCCCATAACCCACAGCAGAACGGGGTAGCTAAGCGGAAGAACAGAATGATTGTGGGTGCTGCACGGGCAATGTTGCATGATCAGGGCCTACCCCTTCACTTGTGGGCGGAAGCATGCAATACAACAGTTTATGTGTAGAACCGTTGTCCTCATAGGATACTTGGCATGAGTACACCTGAGGAGACTTATTCTTGTAAGAAGCCTGATCTTTCTCATTTGAGGATTTTTGGTGCTAACGTTTACATGCATGTGACAAAGGATTCCAGGAAGAAGTTGGAGCTGACCGCAGAGGTTGGGATATTTGTGGGGTACACTGATACGCCCCACAACTATCGTGTGTATTTGCCAGACAGTGGTAAAACTGTTGTGCGACGGGATATAAAATTTCAGGAGGAGAAAGCCATGAAGTGTTCGCTTGAGAGGGAGCTACACTTGCATGCAGATGAGGAGCTATTAGTTCCTAAGGATGAGCTTCAGGACGTGGATCAGCCACAGGACAAGGTTCATGGAGTGGAAGAGACCACTCATGCAGCGCCAACCATCAGAGGGCGAAAGCGCTTGACAGAAGCTGAGCGACTCGCTCAAGATGCAGAGAAAGTTGTAGGACCACCTACAGCCCAATGCAGGCAGAGACAGTCACTTGATCGGTACACTGGATACATGGCTCTTATGAGCAAGTGTGTTGTGACTGAGCCATCCTCTTTCGAGGAAGCTGTGGAGGATCCCGCATGGGTAGATGCCATGGTGGAAGAGTATGATTCTATTGTCAGAAACAGTGCATGGGAGATTGTTCCTAGACCGGAAGGGAAATCAGTGGTGGGTTTGAGATGGATCTACAAAGTTAAGCAGGCAGCTGACGGGAGTGTCGAGAAGTACAAGGCAAGATTTGTTGCCCGAGGCTTTTCACAGATTGAGGGGACCGATTATGAGGAGACCTTTGCACCTGTCGCAAGGTATTCTTCCATACGGACGATTCTTGCTCTCTCAGCGCAGATGGGATGGCACATTCATCAGATGGATGTGAAGACTGCGTTCCTCAACAGAGTCATTAAGGAGGAGGTGTACATTGAGCAACCCGAAGGCTTTGAAGTCTTCAGCAGTGAGTCGCATGTGTGCAGGCCCAAGAGAGCGTTGTATGGGTTGAAGCAAGCACCACGTGCTTGGTACACATGGATAGACAACTATTTCACAGGACTTGGATTCTCCAAGAGCGAGGCAGATCCGAACCTATACCAGATTGTGGTGGAGGGTAAGTTGCTTATCATTGTACTGTATGTTGATGATTTGATTCTAACGGGTGATGAGCTGTTGATACTGTCATGCAAGAAGGATCTTGCTACAGAGTTTGAGATGAAGGATTTGGGCCTCCTTCACTATTTCCTGGGATTGGAAATATGGCAGCGCAGTGGTGGATTGTTTGTTTCTCAGGGCAAGTATGCTTGGGAGATACTGGAGAAGTTCAACATGCATGGCTGCAAGCCTATTGATACTCCTTTTCCTAGAGGTTGGAGGAAGGAGGATGCCACTTCGGGAGAAGAAGTGGATGCCACTGTTTATCGACAGTTGGTGGGGTCGCTGTTGTATTTGGTCAATACACGACCTGATATATGCTTTGCAGTTAACCAGCTTTCACAAGCTATGGTAAAGCCTACCAAGCTCTTCTGGAAGGCGGGCAAGCAAGTATTGCGCTACTTGAGAGGCACATCGGGATATGGTTTGTGGTACAGACAGGAGGATGAGGTGAAGCTATGTGGCTTCACGGATGCAGATTGGGCAGGGAGCCCAACAGACAGAAAGAGCACATCAGGAGGGGTCTTCAGTATTGGATCGACAGCAGTTTCTTGGTACAGTAGGAAACAGAGATCCGTCGCACTCAGTTCAGCGGAGGCCAAGTATATGGCAGCGAGTTTGGCTGCATGCGAGGCTATATGGATGAGGAAGATCCTAGTTGGTTTGTTCGGTTCTCATTTGGATCCTACTGTGATTTACTATGATAACCAGAGTTGCATTAAACTCTCGGCTAATCCTGTATTTCATGATAGATCTAAACATATTGACATCAAGTACCATCATATCAGAGATTGTGTGCAGCGGAGGATCATGTTACTTTCGTACATTCCAACGGAGGATCAGGATGCTGATATTCTGACAAAGGCTCTCACCAGGAGAAAATTCGAGTACCACCGAGGCAGGATAGGGGTTGCTGATAATCCATATCTTGTCGAGAGGGAGTGTTGAGATTGCAACAAGATGATGGAGCTTAGTGAAAAGAGTTGCCTTCACTAAGTGGGCCCGCAGGCTATTTTTGGCGCAAGTCTATTTTTAGACTATGTCTATTTTTAGACATATGGATCATGTCTATGGATTGCAGGTTGTTGTTTATGGATGATTGGTCAAGTTGGGAAAAATAGATGGACTTCTATTTTTGATGAAAGTGTGAGTGATCACAGTCTGAGTGATCAAAGTCTATTTTTAGACTAGCTGTCAAAAAATAGAAAAGTCAAATATTATTATCTCACAATAATATTTGGACTATAAACTTAATCTTATTCTCTTGGAGCACTTCAGTTTGAGCTACAGAGGTGGCACATGCAGCTGTCAGAAGGAAATACACTTTTCTTATGAGTCAGTTGAGTTGTTGCATGCATGACTTCAGTTAGAACTCAATCAGTTGAGTTTGGTGGAGTTGATTGTGGAGTTGATGGAGTTGTGTTCAGTTTAGCTTTGTTAAACTGGTTGTATTTAGTCTAACTGGCAAATAGACTAGAGATAAGTTGGGTGAATTAGTTATTAATTAATTCACAAGTTATTAACTCATAATACAACTAATGAATACATCAGTTAACTCAGTTGCATGTCAGTGCATGTTCAGTTCAACAGGGACAGGTGGTAGAGAATCAGATTGCTATCAGTTGTGACTATAGTTGTGCACCAGATCTTGCACAATCAAGGGATTGAGTATGCCAATGAGTTTGCTCACGTATTTGCCCACATTATAGCTTGTGCTCACGTCCAACAAAGAGTGAGTGACTATTTTGCAGGTGAAAAACGAGTTTGGTGAGCCATTCTCATCAGTTCTTGAGCAGTGGAGGCAGGCAAGCAGTGGAAGAGATTTGGAGATCAGATCTGAGCTGTATTGTGTGTAACAGAGGTGGAGATACTTGTGAGAAGTATTATGTTGTGTAATGTTACATGACTCAATCATTAATATACAGATAGTTGGGGTTTTTAGCGAGATGCTTTCCCCGGGATACATACTGTGTTAATGTGTGAATGCTCTTGATGTTTTATTGTTATTGATGCTGCTATATTGATGATCAACGTAGAGGAGCTTATGTATTGTGTATGTTTTCCACAATAGTACATGATCAGGATAATCTCCATTGAATATGTGTTAAATTATTCAAAATTTCTACATTTGATCTATCATAAAGACAACTTGGACTGGGTCCTAGTAATGGACAAGAATTTCTAGCAACCAAGTTTGGGTTTTCATGTTTACCAGCATGTAGAATTTGAGCAATCCACAATTTCTCAGAGCATATAAAGATTCTTGATCTCCTAAAACCTCATTATCAAGCTCACTATGCTCTCTTTCCTTCCAAACAATCAACATCCTGCAATTTGAGACATTTTCATCCATTAGTTTTTTATTTCCTCAAATCCACCTACGTATACACATTTTTCTGAAAGAAAGTCGCGTGTACATGCGACTTCTCTTTTGAAAACTCACATGTAGGGATTTCTACACATAGCTGTCAAAAAGGAAACCCATGTGCACGCAAAAGCATAATTTTAAATTCAAAATCCTGCAGTGAAAAATCACTAGATCTGACTCAAGTTGCACGAAATGACTAGAAATCGAGTTTAGAACCACTTGGAAGCAGTTGGTTGACAAATGGTTTGAGGAAATCGTTGGTTATGGATGCCCAAATTTCTTCCCCAAGCTCTCAAAATCTCAACACTTGCAAGTCAAAATGAGTTGTGGTAAGCACAAATGTCTTTTTATAGTGAAATTTTAAAACCCATGTTTTGAAAGTTCATATTTTTTAATTTTTATTATTTTTTTATGAACTTTTAAATTTTTTCTTGAAATGTTGTGGAAGGTTTCTTTTTAGGATAAATGAAGACTTTGAGATTGTTGGGAACGAGTCCCCTAGGGTTAGTTTTGGGGTTAAAGGCCCAAGTTTTGTATAAATAATGTAAAGTATCCACATTTTGTGGTCGCGGAGCGCAAAGATGTAAAGAGTCATCAAGGGTTTCGACCCTTAGTTTATGTAACTTGTGTCAGATTTATGAGATCCACCCTTGGTCCGTGGACCATGGGATTGTATAAAAAGGGAAGTCTTAGAAGAGTCTAAGGAAGTTTTATAGGTTTAGTTCAGTTCATATATGTTTTGAAGAGTCATTGATGTAATGGGTCTGTGAGAGCTAACAATGAAGAGTCTTAGCATAGGAAAGAGGCTTTGTAGCTATGTGCGCAGAGGCCTAGGGTAGAAGTCCATAGCTGAGTGCGTGGACCCCTGTAGCTATGTGCAAAAGGTAGTTAGAATCTGTAAAGGGGATTTGAACATCAATAAAGAGAATTATTCTAGAATTACATGTGTATGAGCTATTTTACTTCTGTTATGAATGCATGTAATTATGTTATGTTGGATAATTGGTTTTTGATTTAATGATGTATTGATGCACAAATCTATGTGTTTTACTTTGTTATATGAACGCAAGTAGGAATATCTGTTTACATGAAGATAATCATAATGCATGTTGAAGTTATCCACTACTTAAGCTAATCTGGATAAATACAGTTGCAAGAGTAATTATAAAGGTGTGTAAGTATCTAAATCACCTGTTTAGGGTACATGAAGGATGATTGCAGACCTTCACGAAGGTCTCGAATCCGAATAAGAGAAGTATATCGATAAGCCCTAAAAATCATATCGATCTGTGTGAAGGAAGGATTAGGGTATAAAACAACATCACTATCATTTCTGGGTGCAGAAACTTGGTTCCTGTATCCCCCCATACTGCTTCGGGTGAGACTTCAGTCCGTGCTCCACAGAATGATGCCAAAAGGGCTAGTAGTGTAGGGATTTTCTTAGCTAAATTATCGTTGAACTTGGCTCAGGGCCCATCAAGCCAAAAAATGGTTCCATTGATGGGACCTAGATTTGCATAAAGAGATGTGTGATGTCACATCACTGGAATCCAACTAATAAAGAGATCGAATAAAGGTTAGATAAAAATATCCAAGAATTCGTGGTGCAAGAGAACAAGAATCCATGACTGACGAAAGAACAGTGGTTCGACAGATATTTGTACACAAAGATACATGAGATCTTCTTTTGTTCCTTCCCAGTCAAATTGTACGAGTGGATCGCGAAATTGGTAGACGACCAAGGAAGGTGGAGGCTTGACGATCCAATAGTCCAGGCCCTGGAGTTAGTGTGGAGATTATAACCCTCTGAAGATAAGATCACATGCATTGTCAATTATTGGCTCAATCGTATCATAGGATGGTTCGTGACAGAGTTTACGGTCGATACCTCGGTCCGTTATAGCGAAGCAGAGCGCCGCTTCTTCAAGGAGCCGTGAGGTAAGTATTTAAAGTCTTTAAATACCTGGATTAAGATGATCTCGTGTGAAAAGTGGGCTATGCATCTACCTTGATGTTTGGGGCTACACGAAGTGGAAGGACATTCAGGAACAGAGGAAAAACAGGTCCTGAATATAGCCCACTAATTGAACCTCCTCTAAGTGATGATGAGGAAGTAGCACAGGCTTCTCCGCAGAGCATTGCTCAGTTGATAAAGCAAGGGTTCCCACGAATACCCCATCCACCCACACCGTAGAGCGCAATTGCCGTAGTTACGAGTTAATGATGGATAGAACTCCTGCATATAGGGTGCAGGCAGAAACCCAGCCTCCAATCCAAGGTTTTGGGGGAGCGCGAGTCAAATATCAGGAGTGTGGATGAGGCTGAGGTGGAGGAGGACTTGTTAGACGTTTGGGACAGGTCATTTGTTACAACTGTGGAGGACTAGGACACTATGTGGGAGACTGCCTGAATCCGACGCGTCTGTCATACCACTATTGCACCCAATTTGACCATGCAACTGAAGATTGCCCAGTATTGCTGGCTAAGATACGTGAAAGGGGGGTGCAGCTTCTGCACCTGACTCAGAACCTGTGGATGATGAGGGTTGAGCCTTGTGAAGAGGATCCTAAGGTAAATATTGTGTTGTGGAGTGGGATGACAACTCGTGAAGATAAGGGGAAGCAGCCTGAAGAAACTGAATGGGTCCATAAAGCTCCAGAAAAGGAGGTCGAGTTTGATCTAAAGCATGCACACGAAACATTTATGGAAGAAAAGAAAAGCTTCGCTGAGGCCTCTACCTGAGGAAGTCAAGATAAGCTAGCTAAAGAGATGGACCCTTCAATGCTCACTACTTTCTTAGAAACCTGTATGAAGCTATTGCGTGACAGCAAGGCTGTGAAAGGACTACAGGAACTGATAAATAAGTGTGTCGAGAAAGGAAACGCTCCTAATGGACCGTGCGTAGTCAGGAAGATTGGTAAGCATAAGGCAAGAACGGGGCATGAGATGAGGCTCACTGCGAAGATAGGAGAATATGAGATGGATCAAGTAATTTTGGATCAGACGCGAATGTTCTACCTAAATAGACGTGGAAAAGGATGGGGAGACCTGCACTGTAGTGGTATCTGATTCAGTTAAGGATGGAAAATCAGCAGAAAATCATCCCCATGGGAAGGTTGCAGGGAGTGACAGTGGATATTAAGGGCGCGAGTGCATTGGTTGATTTTGAAGTGATAGAGATTGTGGATGAGAACAATCCCTACCCTGTACTCCTTGGGATCGATTGGGCCAGTGACATGATTGGGGTAATCAATTTGAAGAAGCAGAAGATGATATTTGAGAAGAAATCACTCCACGTAGTAGTGCCCCTAGACCCTGTAGAAGGACCGCGCTATACTGAACCGGTCCGTGATTATGAAAGTGATGATGATTTGGATCAGATTTATAAGATAACGATGCAAGATTAGGATTGGGTGAATCCGACAACAGATGGACGCATTGCTTGGGACTATGAAAGTTCCTTCACATCAAATTCAGATGAGAAGTTGGGGCACTAACAGAATCAACTCCATGAAGTATCTACGCTATGTTGTAATATGATGACCAAGTCATTGCATTGTGTATCGTCAAAGGTAAGAAATCTTCCTTACTATGATGGTCTATCTGATGTCGATAAATTTTGGATGCATTCGAAAGGGAAGTGCCAGAGAATTATCACTTCCAGACCTTGGATTGGGTGCTACGCATTACAGCTACGAGATGGTGGGGTACGCACAAAGACAATTTTGACGATTGGCACATGTACAGAAAAATGATGAGATTGCGGTTTGGTCAGCCACAAGTATGGCTAACAAAGAAATATGATGGAAGGAATGAACCATGCGATCACCTGGCCAAATAGACTAAGGTTTATGGAACGAAGCCTCAGCCTGAATGGGTACATATACTTTGTCATAGTTTGGATGTAATACTGATGAAATGGTACTTGGAAACAGAGCTCTGCCATGGCACTAAAGAATGGGACATTTTACGACAGGGATTTATGATGACGTTTAGCTTTGAGGATGGGTTTGAAAGTATTAGCGAGGCATTGTAGGAAGTTAAGGGAGAAATCTGTAGAGTACCGTAGGATCCCTTGGACTTAATTCAGCCAGATTGGACCACCCAGCTGAGCCACGCGTTGGAGTGCTACAATGTGACTATTGCAGAAGAGGATGAGAACCCAAGGAACATTAACATCCCAAAGACTAAAGGTCACCATGAAGTTGAAGGACCGCAAATTGAAAATCTATATATCACCATGCCACTAAAAACAAGACAAGTAAAAATTGGGACAGAGGCGGAGCCGAAGTTTGCAAAGATTTGGGACTATTGGGATGACGCAACTGTAGATAAGGTTGTTTAATTGCTCCACAAATACCAAGACTTGTTCCCTACGAAGTTCTCAGACCTAAAGGGGATAATAGGAGACCTGGGAGTCATGAAAAATACATTGAAACTAGACACGAAACCGATCAAGCAGAGGTCTTATCGCCTCAATCTGAAGTATAAAGAAAGGGTCTGCTTAGAGTTGGATAAAATGCTTGCGGCGGGCATCATTGAACCAGTAGAAGATTCTGATTGGGTAAGCCCAATGGTAGTTTAGGACAAGAAATAGAAGGATTAAATAAGTATATGTGTAGACCTCAAGAAGTTGAATGACGCCTGCATACATGATCCCTTTCCAACTCCATTCACTGATGAGGTGCTGGATAATGTAGGAGGATAGGAGGCATATTCATTCACAGATGGGTTGTTGGGGTACCATCGGACCAAGATCGCGCCAGAGGATAGAAGTAAGATGACTTTCACGACTGAATGGGGATGCTTTCAGTATACGGTGATGTTGTCTGGACTGAAGAACGTGCTGATGATCTTTTTGCACGTGGTCATTGCAGCGTTCAAGGACTTCATTCACAAGTTTTTGGAGGTATACTTTGATGATTAGACGGTCTTTGGGTTGGTAAAGTGCCATGTAGATAGTCTACACTTGATGTTGGATACATTTTGGAGGTACCAGATCATGCTCAATTTGAAGAAATTATTGTTCTGTGTCCCTTTTGGGATCTTGCTAGGTCATGTGGTATGCAGACAAGGCTTGATGGTAGACCCTGCTAAGATCGTGGTTATAATTGATTTAGAGGCACTAAGAAGTGTGAAATAGTTGTGCACAACGTTGGGGCACATAGGATACTATAGGAAGTTCATCAAAAGCTATGCCCAAATCACCACACCAATGGAGAAGCCGCTAAAGAAGTATTCTACGTTCTGTTGGAATGAAGAGTGTCAGCAAAGCTTAGATGTGTTGAAGGAAAATATGGTCAATGTGTCAATCCTAATCTTCCCGGATTGGAAGAAGGAATTTCATGTGTGTGTGGACGCATCATGTATTGAGCTCGAGCTAGTACTGACACAGACCGATGAGGGAGAATTGGATCACCCTAGAGTATTTGCGAGTAGGAAGTTGGCTAAAGCTAAGAAGAACTATTCAACAATAGAGCACGAAGGTTTGGCTATGGTGTACGCACTTCAGAAGTTCAGACACTACTTATTAGGTGAACACTTCAAGATGTATACAGACCATTCTGCATTGAAGTTCTTGGCTAACAAGCTTGTGTTGGGGGGAAGATATGCAGATGGCTATTGCTGTTTCAGGAATATGACTTCAAAGTTATCATAAAGCCAGGACGATTGAATGCAGGACTAGATCATCTATCACACATTAAAATAGGAGAGGATCCTACTAACCTGGAGGAAGGACTACCTGATGTGCAACTCTTTGCAGTGTGTGTCACGAACAATCACTTTGCAAATATCATACACTTCTCAATGACGAAGACAGCTCCAGAGGGGTATACTAGTCAACAAAAGAAGGAGTTGGTAGTGCACACGACAGACTTCTCTGTCATTGTAGGGAATTTATATAGAATGGGCTCGAATGAAATTCTATGAAGTTATGTTCTTGGTTTTGAACAAAGAAACATCCTCATTGAATCTCATGGAGGAGTTGCGGGGGGACATTATGCAGGAAAAGCTATAGCGTAGAAGATTTTACGCGCTGGGCTATGGTGGTCGATGCTTCCTAAGGATTGCAAGGCTTATTGTAAGGCATGTGATGCATGTTAAAGGATGGGAAGGCCATCATGGAGGGATGAGCTACCTTTGAATCCACAGATGTCATTACAGACATTCGAAAAGTGGCGATTGACTTTGTAGGACCAATTCAGCCTCCAGGAAATAAGATGGGTGTGTGATACATCATCACCGCGACTGAGTATTTGATCAGATGGGCAGAGGCGCAACCTATGAAGGACTATACAATGAAAACAACAACAAATTTCATCTTTGAGTATGTACTGACTAGATTTGGTTGCCCAAATATTTTGATGAGCAATAGCAGTACACATTTTCTTAATGAGATGATCAGCGTGTTAATGAAGGAGTTCTAGGTTTATCATCAAAAGAGTACGGAGTATCACCCGCAGGCTAATGGGATGGTGGAAGCATTTAATAAGATATTGGAGAACGTGCTTACGAAGTTTTTCAATGCACAAAGGAATGACTGGGATATGCATGTACCGGCGGTGCTATGGGCTTATAGAATGACTTGAAAAAATTTGACTGGACAAATATCGTTCAGGCTGGTTTATGGTGTAGAAGCTGTAATGTCGATGGAGTACATTGTACCTAATCTACGCATAGTGGCATTCACAGGAATGGTAGATCGCGGAGCTCTGGAAGAAAGGCTCATGCAATTAGTAGAGCTGGAAGAAGATATATTTTTGGTTGGATTCCATCAGCAAGTTCGAAAGGAGCTTGAAAAGGCATGGCACGATCGGCACATCAAACTACACAGCTTCAAGGTAAATGATTTAGTATTATTGTATGACATCAAGTTTGACAAATTTCCAGGAAAATTTTGGATGCATTGGCTGGGGCCCTATGCCATCAAGGAGATTACCAATGATGGAGCAGTTCAGTTGGTGAAGTTGAATGGAGAGCCATTTCCAGGGAAGGTGAATGGCAGTTGATTGAAGCCATACACCGGGGATCCGGCCAGATGACTATATGATGGAGGCATAGTATTAGTGATCCAGGCAGCTGAAAGGAGGTGCAGGACTATTAAACTACACTGCCTAGGTTGAAGAGCTGCGTGACTAGAGAACTACACGAAAGGGAGGAATGTCACAGTATCGGCAAAAGTGTGAAGGGAGTTGTGCTATAGGAGGAGAGATCATGTAAGGTAGCCAGAAAGTGACCATTATGGTCACTGTTCATGAGTTGATAGTGGAAAAACGGCTAAGTGGAGTAGGGGTGCGGCATTTAAGTCATAATTTAAGAGTGAGATCTGTGAAAATATGCCGCAAATCTAGCATTTATGAGCATATTTTGGGGGAAACGGTCGGATTCAAATTCGAGTTTGCCTATAAATTATAGATGGCTGGCCAACGAAAAACACTTTTCATTCTGAGAATTGACGTGTTGAGCTATTAGGCACGCATGAACCTTGACTATTTCGAGGCTTTGGTGGCTTGTTCAGTATTTGACAAGTTGCCTCAAGCAACCTAGGAGCTTCTTACTGGACTAATGTTGATGCCTGTGGAAACCACCAATTCTGGAGGATCAATGGCATCTAAGGGAGATGCCCCTGAGATTGCAAGTGTAGAAGTTCCTGTAGAAGTGCCAAAATCGTAGAGGTCACCCAAGCCGATGCCTACACCACCCAAAGAGGGTCCCAAGACAAAGAAGGATAAGCAGAAAGCAACACAGCCGGTGCATGAATTGCCAAGAAAGCACCAGAAGGGAAAGCCCACCGCGCAGGAGAAAGGCAAGGTGGTGGACTTAGAATCTAAGGAGGGCACCGAAGATGTGGATATGGGCACAAAGGACATTGACATAGAGGGTGTAGACCCTATCTCAAAGCTACCCGAGTACATCCCTCCGCGCCAGGGTAAGGTGAAGGTCCTGAAGGACATGGATGCAGGGAAATTTATGCTAAATAACCTGTTGCTACCAGACCAGATCACGTTTGAAGGGTCGCGCTTGGCGCGAATTCCCGCTCTCAAGCTAGAGGATTAGGACTTGGTGGACACAAAGTAATTCCCCCACATGGCAACTAATACCTTTATGGCCCATGTATTTTATAAAGATTCTAGTGTCACTGCACTAGATCTGCAGTGGTGGATGAAATGGGTGGACAAGGCATGACTGTTAAACCTACTATGGGTGCCGCATTACCACCCTACACCCATAACCTTAATGGTGATCAAGCAGTTGCTATGCTAGTGCACAATGGGTGCCTATGGTTAGGAGAGCCGATACCCATCACAGATATGCTGATCCATAGGGTCACATTGCTCCCACATTCAGGGTTGAATCTGGCCATGGCATTTGGTGAAAAGACGGGCGAGCGTGACCTTGCCGTGAGAATGAAGGACAAATTCAAGCTCGCCAAGAAACTGCCTGGATACTCAATTGCCAGCATAACCAACCTCGCGGTTAAGTTTTCCACCCAGATTTTGGCTGGAAAATAATGAGGAAGTGTCATGCAGATGAAGTGGTGGCACCTGTTGTGTCAATAGCGGCCTAGTGTGAGGAGGGCGTACAATCTAATTGGGCACGCTACCTCTACGGTGAGTTCCTCGCGAACTACAGAGAAGCACAAGATGAGAGTAAGACCTTCCATTGCGCTTGGATCTTACTCTCAATTGTGCTGGTTGCATGGGAATTACTGGAGGACAACCAGTTTCCCTCGGTCACATCAAATCTACTAGAAGTAGTGAAGTTTGCTTCGCTCTGGGCCACTAAGGATGCCATGAGGGTCAAGGACGCTAAAATATTTTGGGTGCTGACGGAGGCAAGCATCCGTGCCATGATAAACCGCAAGCCAAGGTTATCTCCAACTGTCTTTGAGTAGTTGTTAGGATATGTGGAGTTTAAAGCGAACTTCCACTATGTTTCCATCAGGGCGCAGAAGGACCCCGAGAAAAAATGGTATGATCTACCATACCTGGCAATGGACGATGCAATCATAGCAGTCCTGGAAGGTTGGCCATCATAGTGGCGCATGGCTTCAGAATTGTCATCCGGGTCTAGTAAGTTTTCCATGAAGTAGAAGAAGGAAGAGGCCCAACTAAAGATGCAGTAGTTAGCCGACATAAGGAAAAAGGAGGCCAAGACAAAGCTAAAGCAGAGCCCGCTGCTAAGAGGTAGGCAGAGGAGGAAGAAGAAGAGGAATAGCATGACTCTAACAGAAGTCAGAAGTCTCCTTCTCTGCAGACGGAGGAAGAAGAGCAACAATCCGGATAGGGAGGTGCAGACCCAGAGACTACTCCATTCCAGGCTAAGCGCACTAGGGAGTAGGAAAAAGTACGGCTGCAGAAGAATTCCAAGGCCATCAAATCATCACTTGACCCAATCACTTTGACTGAAGGTGATCTAAATGATATCAGGGGCACAATTAGGGACATGACTGCGGAACTACTACAATAGTTCGAGTAGTAGTAGAAGCAAGCCTTGGTTGCCAATTAGATGGGTCTACACAAGCTGCAGATCCAGGCCACTCAAGTGTAGACCAATGCAGGACAGCGCAGCGTGGCATCAACTAGCTTGGCACATACGACCTCAGAAGCAGCGGAGTTGGTCCGCTCCTTGGACCCCCAGGCCATCGTGCTGTTGGATGGAGCATTGACTATAGAAGTGGAAGCTGACAAGGCCACCATCATCACTCTCAAGCAAGTTGGGTTGAACGTGGCTGTGCTTCCAAGTGCAACCATTCACACTCTACAAGATGGTGTGATCACGGAACTTCGGGCTAGAGAGCAGTGCGCGTTGAATGAGATCAGCAAGCAGAAGGTCAAAAATGCCTAAGTGTTCATAGAAAAGACTTCCACGCTTGATCTCCTTAAGAAGATCATAGAGAAGAATGAGTGCACCACAACTGTGGTAGCTGAGGCCTGCAGAACTATTCCAGAGCTGAATATCCCAGAAGATCTGACAGTTGACACAAGAATTCAGAAGCTCATTACAGGTGTGTGAGATGCAAGGACAGAGCTGGCTAAGGTTTAGTTTGAGTTGAACCTTAAGATCATGGAGCTCGAGTTGAGGGCCCAGCCTTTGACTCCACCAGAAGTCAGAGAGCAGTGTGAGGCAACTGTCAAGGATGCAGCTGCCGTAGTAGATGCCGTAGTGAAGGAGTGCACTTCGTGCTTAGAGTAGTCACTCAAAATAGTACCATCCTGGAGGAAGATCCCAACATATAGTGACTAGAAATAGAAGCAAGGGAACTACAGTAGAGATATGATGAGGTCAAGGCAATGGTGCGCACCGTCTCCATCACATAGAGGTTGTCAAAGCTACAGGAAGTGAAGGAACTGAAGGAACAGGTGGACATAGCACAATGCAAGGAGGTTGTACTAAAGGCCAGATTGGGGCCTTGGCTAGATGAAGCCTATGTTCTCATGGCCTCCATCAAAGGAAAATTGGCTAGTCTGTAGGGACCACAATAGAAAATACACATATATAGTGCACAACTAGTGACAGAGCAGCTGGTCGAGTAGGTTAAGCAGGCGGTGACGCAGTGTACTACCAAGGTTGCAGTAGTACAAGTGGAGCTGGGACATCTTTGCAACAAGATCTCTGCAACATCAAAGTGACTCGGGGGCGAGTCACCAGATTTGTGTTGGGGGCCTATTGGGAATGGGTCCCCTAGGGTCAGTTTTGGGGTTAAAGACCAAAGTTTTGTATAAATAATGTAAATTCTCTGCATTTTGTGGTCGCGAAGCGCGAAGATGTAAAGAGTCATCAAGGGTTTCCACCCTTAGTTTATGTAACTTGTGTCGGATTTATGAGATCCACCCTTGGTCCGCGGACCATGGGATTGTATAAAAAGGGAAGTCTTAGAAGAGTCTAAGGAATTTGTATAGGTCTAGTTCAGTTTAGATATGTTTGGAAGAGTCATTGATGTAATGGGTCTGTGAGAGCTAACAATGAAGAGTCTTAGCGTAGGAAAGAGGCTCTGCAGCTATGTGCGTAGAGGCCTATGGTAGAAGTCTGCAGTTGAGTGCATGGACCCCTGCAAATGTGTGTGCAAGGTAGTTAGAGTCTGTAAAGGAGATCTAAACATCAATAAAGAGAATTGTTCTGGAATTACCTATGTATGAGCTATTTTACTTTTGCTATGAATGCATGCGATTATGTTATGTTGAATACTGGGTTTATGATTTAGTATTGTATTGATGTGTGAATCTATGTGTTTTACTTTGTTATATGAACGCAAGTACGAATATATATTTACGCAGAGATAATCATAATGCATGTTGAATTTATCCACTACTTAATCTAATCTGGTTAAATACAGCCGCAAGAGTAATTACAGAGGTGCGTAAGTGTCTAAATTTCCTATTTAGGGTACGCAAACGATGATCGCAGACCTTTACGAAGGTCTCGAAGCTAAATAAGAGAAGTATATCTATAATCCCTAAAAAGTTTATCGATCTATGCGAAAGAAGGATTAGGGTATAAAATGACATCATTACCATCCCTGGGTGCGAAAACTTGGTTCCTGCATCCTCCCATACTTCTTCGGGTGAGACTTGAGTCCGTGCTCCATGGATTGATGCCAAAAGGGCAGTAGTGTAGGGATTTTCTTGGCTAAATTAGCGCTAAACCTGGGTCAGGTCCCATCAAGCCAATATAGATGGTGTTTTGACATTTCGACTCCATGATTTTAGACCTATCATGGCAGGTATCATTTTCATTACGGGCATATAGGTTAGGATATATCACTTTCCATTGCATTATCCTCTTTAACCTCATACTACAATATTTTTCCATAGGGTATATTATTACGTTTAACCACTTCACTCGCCTTTTTACAAATTGTAACTTAATGGTAGATTCATTCCTTATATTGGCTTCTTGGTTAGCTCCTCACTAGCATATGTTGCCCATGTTGTAAAAATTGTTTAGGCTCGGGAGTCCTCTTTAGTCCCGACATGACTTTTCGACGAAGCCTTATTCTTCTTCTTCTTCGCTATTTTCCTAGCTTTATACTGTAGAGGCTCCCATCTGTTAAGTTGTATCGTTGCATTGCATATTGACTACTTGTATCTTTTTGGATTTAAGCCAGCTTCATTTGGACTCTTGTATAAGCCACTTTTGACCATGACATTTTTTGCAAGTTCAAAACCA
Organism: Pinus tabuliformis; assembly: GCA_031772625.1. Taxonomy (NCBI): domain Eukaryota; kingdom Viridiplantae; phylum Streptophyta; class Pinopsida; order Pinales; family Pinaceae; genus Pinus; species Pinus tabuliformis. Next base: position 315,053,145 of record CM062815.1, on the reverse strand, counting down.
TGCATTCATTTACCTTTGTGACTTGACACCTTACACTCATGGAAAGAATATCACTTTGAGTGTCAATGACCAGTTTTTTCACCTTGCGTTGAGCATAGGAATGTTCTAGTCCCGGGACTAGAGAATCTATTTTTAGACACTCGTTCTTTCCATCATACTATAGGAATTATTTTATTCTTTTTCAAGATTTAAATATGAAAAAGACAAAAAATATATATATTTGAAAAACAGTGGGAAGAAGACATTTGCTTCCATATTTGATGGAAGAAAGAGTCAGTTATGTCGACCTTGAACAAAGCACTCAAAACAATTATTTCCGCCATTTGGGGATGGGACTTATTTTGACTTTAGGAGAGCCATAACATTTTTATTAAGTCAGTCCTCCTCCAATTGGTTATCTATTCCAATCATATGGAGATTTTGTTAATGCCTCCTGCATTGCAAATGTATACAAAGTTATTTTATGCTAGAATATAGTTATATATGAGTAGTTCTTTTGTTCAAGGGAAGTCAACCCATGTCAACCATTCTACAGTGTCATTTTCATTTGTCCATACCCAGTCTGTCAGAGTTATCTTCAGTATCACATCAGTTATTTGGTCCTTCACTCGTGCTGGTTAAGAAGGTCCCTATTGACTTCTTGTTGGTGGGTCTACTCTTATCGACTTTGAATATTTTTTCTAAGAATACGCCTATAGCTGCACCTTGGCCCTATTTACATCATTGATAGGTGACCTTGTGCTCAACATCGATCAGTATCACGGGTCTTTGACTGAGTGGTTTCCCTTGTGTTTGACGTCAACTTACATTATCACACATTGAGATCTGTGTAGTACCTTGGTTTCCATTTCACGCTACTGGTGGATTCCTCGCCTCTGTTTAAGCTTTCATTATTGGTTGGTTCAGAGGGATTCTATCATGCGTTAGCCACATCTTGTGTATGTCGAAAATGTACTTCGGAATGGTTACTTCATCTCTTTTCGTCCAAGTTCTTCCAAATTATTGGCATGCAAGTTACTTTCATGATGGTTGATGTGGTATGCCTTAATGCCTTCCTTCTAGCAGATCATTTACTATCTACTCCAACTCATTGCTCTCAGAATAAGATCTAGAGTCCCCTTTTTAGTACCTTAAGGTTTGCAATGATTATTGTAAGGCTCCTTCGCTATCGACAGTGAGAATAAATCAATGTCTCATGATTGATAGATTCGCTCAAGTGTTCGACTTCAACACATTTATTCACACTTGTTAGATTGTACTGGGGTACCTTCAATCTCATCACCATTATCGGTGAGTTGTCTCGCATTGATTAACGATATACATCAATGACATGTAATCAAACAATTTCTCACATGGTCGACTTTAGCTCATTTATTCCCATTGAGTAGAAATCTACAATCTGTGGTTGGTGAAGACATCACGTTGTGTTAGCATATTGGTTCACTCATGAGTCCTTTCAGCTTTTCTGTCAATGTAGCCAGACACCCTTATATGTTGCAGTTCATCTCAGCAACATTCTATATGTTTACACCCAAGTTTTATGCAGTACCGCTATTCCACCTATATGACATGGTACTATTTTGGGGATAAGTTATGCAGTATCAATGATCAGACATTCTTCGAGCATCATTGATCAGTTCTTATACATGTGATATTGAGACATAGCTCCACTCTACTCCTTTTCGGCTATGATCATATGATCCACTATGTATTATTCAGTTTTCATTGCACACTTATGTATACATTATGGATTCACTTTGTACTTTATTAATGGGCATGCTTTATTATCTTTGAGCATGGGTATGCCCGCCTTAGACATGAGTCTTCTTTCTGATTCCTTACATAAGTATTCAGCTAGCTGGAATCTAGTGATCTCCTCTCAGGTTCTCAAATGATCTCTCTGTGCACTTAATACATTTCGACCATCATGTACCCCTTGACCTCATATATCAAGGGGCATATGTTATAGCATTATTCAACACTCCTATAGTCATGATTCTTTTATATGGTCTTGTGTAACCCTTTCCCATTTGGACTTGATCATATATTAAAAAACAAATTTTTAAATTCCATACGTGACTCTGCCCTTCAAAAAGCATGTGTACACGCAGGTACCATAATACCGAACTTGTGTACATAATTAAAATAAAAATAAAAATTCTATTCTCGAGCGGGTTTTATGGGTTTCACCGAAATCCCACCTACAGGAGCCCATGGCCTAATTGAATCAACTGATTTCTGGTTTTATTTATACACCTCATGGGAAGGCCTAATTCATAGAAGGAGATAGGATATTGACATTCTATTCATTTTGTCCCTAGATCAACTATGATTTTCCCTGTGCCTCCTGCACTTCTAGTCATAGGAAACCCTTGTTTCCTTGTAGATATGTTCATCTTCGATTATATGACATCCTTTTGCACATATTGAGGTGATATTTGAGGCTTGGGCTAGACGGATCTAGAGGATGGTTCATTGGTGCCGTGGACGAATCAGGTTTTATTCTTCCACTGCTATTTGTTGTTGTCAATAAAATAATATTTGTCTTGTTCCTGAAATGTTTTGATATCATGTGTTCTATAATTCATGTCTAACATATTACGATTTATATATCTATACTTGATGATCTAACATGTCTAATATGCACATTCTTTGAAATATTTGCTATGTATATGCTCCTCTAGTTTGTGTTGCAGGTCTTAATGTATTGGAGGAAATAGAGGGTTTAGACCCTACAGGATATACATCAAACATAGGATCTCCAGGTATTCTTCCTAAACCCTCTTTACTAGTTTTCATAGTATGGTTGCTTGAATGAGAGATTCTTGCTGATAGTTTTCTTTCTCTCTGTTAAGGTTGTCAACCCTTACCTCAAGGTGTTTTCTCTCACTAACAATAGTTTTCAAATATAACAAGGTTGTGCATTATTCACTGCGTAACTCCGTTGTCAACGAGATCTAGAATTCAACTTTCAACATTCCACTTGAAACTCTACTGGCTCAAGCTGAGTTCTATCTCTACAAGGTATGCTCCTATGAATCGAGATCACATTCTAGGTTTTCCAAATCACATGCCTCATGTAAATTGGAAAACTTATCTACCTTGACTCAAAGATGGAAAAGGATATGATGCTACTCTTCATTTGGTCAAATTTCACATGCATGTACATAAGCTATGGGTTCAATTTCATGAGAACTGCTTGATGAAGATGTTTATGGTATCCTTGGAGGGAAATGCACAATTATGGTATGAAAGATTGCCAAATGTTTGTTTGTATTCTCTTAGATATTTTCATACAATATTTTATGAGAGATATAAAGAATATCATCCTTCCTTGTTGTTGGTCAAAGACTGTTGCACACATTTTAAAAAATTTATTGAGCATTTGGAAAGTTTTTATGAAGATGATCAATTTATGGATGAAGAGCTTGTAGAGGCTATTCATGAGAACCCTTTTAACCATAAGGAAGAAGATGCAAAAGCTAGTTGCCATGATAATCAAAAGAATTTTCAGCAAATAGTAGTTTCTCCCATGTCCAAAAGTGAAACTGATCATAATTTTAATGTTGAAATTCATGTTCCTTCTTTTGAGTATCATGAAGATGTTCATATTTCAAGTGAGGATATCCAATCAAATTGTTCTTCAAATTTCACATTTTTTGAATCTTTGTTTCAAGAAAATAATGTCCAAGAATCTTATGAAAATCAAAGTTTTGAAATTGGATGCATGAAAAATCTAAGTAGTGAAATCATTCACGAGGATAGTTGCCTAGAGTTACAAGGAAATATTGAAGAAAAGCAGGATGTTTTAAACTCCTTGGATGACACTGAAATAATTAATGATTTTACATCCTTGGAATCGACAAACTCAGAAATTTTTAAAGGCCAAAATGATATTCTTAATGAATCACAAGAAAGGTCCATCTTCTATGTTTTTGATGCACATCATGTGGATGTTCTATTTGAATTTGTTCAACGATATGAAAAGTATTAATTTGATGTACATGACATGACAAGAGAATAGTTTGTTGCTTATTAATTTGAGAATGGCCTTGAAACTAAAGACATATACCAAGACAAACCATCATTTAGGAATGAATTTTTTCCTTTTATCTTAGCTCATCAAAAGGAGGTGATTTTTCATATTTTTCTAGGACCATTTTTCTAGTTTGTTATGGTCATTAGAGAAGGTTGGTTTTATGTTCTTCTCGAACATAGGGATTGGTTTTAGATGGAAGATTGATTTTTCATGTTTCAAATATTTATTTATGTTTGGAGGAGCAGAAAGCAAAGTGAAATCAAGTAGCCATTTATTTGATTGGATATATTGGAAATATGCTTTTACGTGATTGGATTGATTAGCTAGATAAAGTAGGATATAGGTGCCAATATGCTCAACACTCTAAGCATATTTTTTAGAAATTCTTAATTCAGTTTTCAGAATGTGTTTTCAGATTAAAGCAGTAGTTGTTTTGAGAATTCAGTTACAGTTTAGTTTCAATTTAGATTTCAGTTTTGGTTCTCAGGCTTACAGAGCAGGAACATGTTGTAGGATTGGTAGCAACCCAATGGATTAGGCTACTAGTCTAAGATGTTCTTTGACACCTCATAGGGAGGATGCCATCCCCATTGGAGCCAATGTTAGAGTCCTATGCTATAGTAATCAAAGTCAGGTTTAGTCTTTTCATCATTTTGGTCAATTTGTAAAAGTATTGCTATGATCTCATAGAGATCAAGTCCTTAGTTTTTGTGAAGAGTGTGAATTCAAATCCTTAGTTTTGTGAAGAGTGTGATATCAAGTATTTAGTGTCAATTTAGGACAGGATATATTAAATATTTTGAGTGATGAAAGACATCAAGTCATCGATTTCATGAAAAGTGTAGGTTTAGTAAGTTTAGGGTTAATGTGTCATCCAAGTCATGGATAAAGATAATAATGGGTTTGGTTTTTCATCATTGGGAAAATTTATTGGTGACTTCTCATTCAATTACATATTCAAATCAAATTGTATGTCATATCATTGTCAACACTTGCAAGTACCAAAGGTGTAAGGTTGCCACTGCACTTCTCCCTTGTGTTGTGCTTGGAAATTTTTAAATGTGAAAAGTTATCATTACAATTAAAGAAAGTTTTGGACCACATGGAGGGTTATAAAGACATGTTTTTTCCTTCAAAAATCCATCAAGTTTTTTATTCATCCTCTTGATATTCCCTAGATATCAAACGAGAGCTTGTTGCATTTATACCATAGGGGATTTACTGTATTCCTGTTGAAAAGGTGGTTGTTTGGAGAACATAAAGAAACTAAGAGGTTTGAAGGTCCTAAAGAGGTTGATTAAACTCCAGAAATCATCTAAAATATATTTGGCTCAATTAATTTTGAAGGAAATGCTAAATTTCATAGATGCAAAATTTGTTGTGTTTCTACTGTGTTTTTTCTGAAGAAGTGTGTTGTTGCATTTTTTACTGTTTTAGCAGTCAACTTCAAGAATAGTTTTTGAGCAAATGGAGATGAATTCTGAAAATCCAAACGATTATTTTGTCAAAATCAAGCTAAATAACAAAAACCTCCTTCAGTTTCTTCATATGTGTCACATATTGAAATATTCGAATGAATCTTTACAACCTATTGTTTTAGATTTTATCATTCCCTGCTTTAGTCATGATATTTGGGCATGGATTTTGAGGACCTAGAGAATAATTTTTGAAAACAGAGAGAGTTTTCTCTCAAGAACAAGTTCATCTGCAAAAAACTCCTTTAGTTTCCTAACATATGTCATGATTTAAGATATATGATCTAATATTTGATCCTTATTTTAGATAGATTTGATCCCTATTTCCTAGCAGGTAGTTCTAAATCTTAATGTAATTGACTCTATCTTTGGGGAAATGGTTGAACTCAACCTCCTTATCTTGGGAAAGAGTTTTTCCTTTATATTTTGTAAATTTCTATCAGAAGTGAGTTGGCGTGTGATAAAGAAAAGACATTGTGCAATTCTGTTAAAAACATTCTAGTGAATGATGAAGGTTGGAGTCTACTTGTTCAAGGATTCCCGTGTTAATCATTTATGGTGATGTTTATCTCCTATTTGATTTTTTTATATTCTTTTATGGTCTTACTTAGATGTTTTTTCTTCATTGTTTACTTAAACAAATTTATTTCAGAATTCACTTTCAGGTGCTTTGTTATAAGTAACTAAACATTTTAGTGTTTTTTCCTCCACCATAATATCTAAAATTCATCCTCAGCTAGATGCTTTAGATATTATCAATTTCATTATTCCTCTACTCACCTCTCTACAATGAAATTTGACAAAGACACCATAAAGGATTGCCTACCTTGCCCCTATCTAAGGATTCTTCATTTTCCCATCATAGAACTGAAAATATTTAGCTTAATTTGACTCCATGTTGAATGGATTTTCCCTCTCCCATGCCATCAAATTATTAAAATTATTCTACCTTGATCTATAGACCTAGCCTAAGATCCAGAAGATTTCATAAGAGAGAGCCCTCTCTAGGTTTGGAAGGGCTGGCTTTCGGCCCTAAGGATTGTTTTTTGGTTACGTTTGGGTTGCTCTCCTTAGCCTGGAGGGATTACAAAGTTCTAACACATCATGTGTTGAAAGACACAACATTTTAGTGCACAACATCCACCTTATGGTGCCCAGTCATAATAGGTTTCGCCACCTAGCCTCCTCACTTACTAACTCATCAACTACCTAATGTTTCCATGTGGTACTGGCACCTCAGCGCTAACATCACCATATATTATTTTATTTTATTCTATTAATATTATTTTTATAATTTTCTTTTCCATCAATAATACTCATTTTTTTTTCATTTTTATGTCTATGCGAATTTTAACATTTATGTTACTAAAATTTGCCTGTCACTCCACAAATTTTGAGCTTGAAATCATAATTTTATCCTTTACATTCATCATTCACATGGATCTCATTTGGAATTGAGAACATTATCCATTTATAATCCTTTTGAATTATCTCAAACATTTTCCCAACAACATGTGTTTTTTCATGTAATCATAATTTTCAACTCATATGGCCTAAGTGTTGTAACCCTAGGATTGTATACCACCTATAGCATCCCTAGCCCACTATCGGCCCATTCTAGTTGTTTTCTAGTGCATTCCACCAATCTTTATGGCATACCCATCGAGGTGTGGCACTTTGTAATCTAGGTTTTCTAATAATTTTCCCATTCATTTTAAATATGGTTGCTAGCTAAGGCCTAATTATGTGCTTATTATGACTACTAACATGTATTCTAGAAAATTTCCTTTTCCTATGGAAATTATGGCATGGTGAAATTCATGGTAATTTATCACGAATATCATTACTAAATTATGATTCATATACATTTCACAAAAATATATGAATTATTGGAATGGAAAATAAATAAATATAGAAAATAAAACACTAGTATTTTGTTTTCACCAACTGGTTGTAGACTTTCGATGTTCCTCCTAACCATAAACCTTACTGTTCATTTTCTCTTAATAGTGGGTCACCCTTGACATAGGAATTTCAACTCTCTAGGGAAATAGCTCACCCAAATCCTAGTACATGTCCAATACCATCAATCGACCAAGGTACCAAACCCTAGCAACCTCTTGCCTATAGGCTCATATCACCCATCAACCCACATAGTCGTTTATGCTTAGCTTTGTGAGAGGGGTATTTCTCCCTTGCTTTAGCCATATTGTTTCAGGAGTTCATACTAAGTCTAGATCTACTAGTATTCCCCATCAATATCCTCATCATCAATATCCTTTTCATAGAGGAGTTGGACAAAAAGGGGTGCATGAGGTCATAACAAACCCTCCACTATGTGAATTGTGGAAATCTAGAAATCTAGGGCATTGCCTACCAAAAGCATTTCAAGATAAAAAATACGAGATTAAATCGAGTAAGATTAGAGAATATATCCAATATATGCAGGATCGTGCTTTGATCTGAAAATTTATTGGACTATGGCCCTCTAAAAAGGCTTTGATTGGGTGGATCAAAAATAAATGAAACCCTTAGGGTCAAATAGAATTGGAGTTAGCGACCAAGGCTTTTCTACAGTAATTTTCTCGAGCTTAGAACAAAAATTGAGGGTTTTTGAAGGAGGGTTGTATTTTTTCAACAATATAAGGCTCTTCATGCGATTCTAGAAGGAGTAATATAATCTAGAGAAGGAGGATTTCCTTGTAGCCTTGGTGTGGCCCGTATCTTTTCTCTCCCTAAAGAATATTGGGAGGAGGAAACACTTAAAGGCATTGATAATTCCAATGGAAACTTTGTCAAAATATCAAAGGCTACCAAGAGAGGGAGATACACTTCATATGCACAGATCTATGTTTCTATGAATAGCTCCCTGCCTCTTCCAACCTCAATAGATGTTTACTATCAAGATAGTGTTTGGAAGCAGTCTCTAGATTATGAATAGGTCCCCTTTAGACACACACATTGTCATCAATATGGGCATCTTATTAGGGATTGTTCGATGAATACCAAGGAAACTTTTAAGGAATGCCCTTCTCAAAAAGAGGCAATTGATTCAGGAAAAATCCCCCAAAGAAGTAGAAATTTGATTCCTTAGGTTACCTCAAATCCTAACTAGATCCATAGATCAAAAAATAGGTCTGAGTCTCTCTCCTCTTAGAAGGAGTCTCCAGAGCAAGTCAATATTGAAGAGCATCAACAAAATCCATTACTATAGGAGATGATTAGCTCCCCTTTGGAAGAAGATGAAGTAGAAGACTTACCAAAGGATATGGATCTGGATGACCCACAACTGATTTCCTTTGCGAAAGCATCGAATGGAAAAGATGTGATGGATATGGCAACTCAGTAGGCTAAGATTTTGTATAAGGAATACCTTAGAAGCAAGCAATTGGGCTCGAATTCTTCACAATCCAGTCTTGGGTTTCATATGATGGATTTCAAGGTGGTCTCCAAGCATGAAAAAGAAGCCAAAAAACGAGGGCATAAGAGAAATAACACATAAATCCAAGAAGACTACGAACAATTAGTCAACACGGGGAAAGTCATGCAGATGTTAGAGGCATTTTACCCCTTGAAATCTTGAATCCTCAAAGAGTTTTCTATGTTGTTATGATTATCATAGTAGTTCTATGATTTTCTATTCTTGGTAGGCAACTTATTAGTTTCAAGTATCTTCTAGATTTTAGTCCTCTCTTAGAAATTTAAATTATATACAATTTTCTCTAATTAATGGAAAAAATCTTTTACCCCACACATATGAAATAATTTGAAATTTAAACTTGTGTTGGGAAAAAATAGTAATCCTATTACATTAAAAAAAACTTGCATAATTTAATCTAACCATTATAATAACATTCACTAATTGATAACTCCCCCCCCAAATTAATGTAACTAATATAAAAAAAAATAAAACCTTGAGTAGACGATATACTTCAATATTTCGTAACTGTGATAATCCGAACTCATCTGGAAGGTAAATCAATCATTACACAAGCTCGAATCTTATAGAATGATAAGATGCAGAACACTAAAAATGTAATAATATCATTGGATAAAAGTGGAAATTGAAATAAAAAAACCTATCTTTAGCACTTTATTAACTTAGAAATGAGTAATGAATCAATAGTGAGGCCACCCATAAAGCATTAATAAGTAATGTAAATGGAAAAAGAAACAAAAAGATAATGTTGTCTTACCAAAGATTCCCCTTAAAAATATTTGCTATGACGTTAGACATCACCATAGGATGCATCATGAAAAAATATTCTTACACTATGACTTCCATCTTCTAATAAATTGGGAACTAATCCTTATATTAAAAATATACATATATATGAAATTTAAAAATTTATAATTAAACAAAAGGAAATAGAATATATCTTGGGTTTTTTTACATAAACTAAACATGTGATTACGTGAGCCAACTATGCTCTATTAAGTGGATAGATATGGTACATAATTAAAATAAGAAGAATAATAATATAATAGAATATTTATATATGTGTATTTAAATATATTCTTTGGTTGATTAGGAGAATATGTTGGCTAATGCCAAATGGAGAATACGAGGATAACACAATTATACAATTATTTAAAAACATTTGTATTTATATTATATTATAAATAAATAAACATTTAAAATTAACCACCCCAATGTATTAGTTTATGGTATATAAATGTATTTGAAGGTCATTATTGTGGTTGGAATCAGCACTATGAAACAACTTATGATCAATGAACCTAGGTGACTCATTATTTAAAAACATTTATATGAATAAATAAACAAACAATCTGACAAACAAATATTTAAAATTAACCACCACAATATATTAGTTCAGGGTATATAAATGTATCGGAAGGTCAATATTGTTGTTGGAATCAACACCATGAAATAACCTATGATCAATGAACCTAGGTTATATTTATATGTATATTATAAATAGATAAATAAACAAACAATCAAACATTTAAAGTTAACCGCCATATTTGGAGGTCATTATTGTTATTGGAATCAACACCATGAAACAACCTATGATCAATGAACCTAGGTGACTCATCATGATCCATGATTTAGCTACTCAACACTAAACATTGGGAATAAATGATATGAAATGTTAACTATAAAATATATTTGGAGAATATTTGGTGTTTGAGAATATATAAATGATAATTAATTTTTAATTATTATAAATTTTATTTAGATTAGTTTAGAGAAAAGCATAGTTCACACCCACCGCGACTGAAGTTTAAAAATTTGATATATAAGTTATTTATTTTTAAAATTAAATTACAATTATTTCCTTTAATCAATGCTTTCTAATAGTTTTTTAACTATCTTAAAAGTATAATAAAAATAATGAACATTTTATGTTCTTTTAAATATAATTAACATTTTATGTTATAATGTTTATATAGTATGAAAAGAACATCAAGATAGCAATAGACTCATTTCAATAAAAATAAAATACTAAATTAAGAATATATGAAGTGCATGTTCCATGTTAATTAGGATAAGATTTAATGTTTAAAATGTTAATATTCAATATTAAACTTTTTGGTGTAAGCTATGTTTGATGTCTGTTTGAGAGGTATGTTAGAAAGCTTGGGTTGAAATGCCTCGTCAGTTTACATGAAGTTGAAATGTTTCCTCAGTTTATATGAAGTTTATTAATCTTTTTAAAGAGAGATCAAAGTCTCAACAACTTTGTAAGTGTTATTGAATTATATATGTTTTTAATATCTAAAATATTTTTTCTAAAGCTTTGACCACACCCTTTAAGAAGGGAAAGATTATTTCTATTATCTCTCTTTTACTCAATGTTTGATGTTTCATGTTGGTATAGTGCATATGTACTTGATCCTTTTAATTTGCATTAGTCCACTTGCAGCTCCATTTGTTGATGACCGCCATACAACATTGTTAGTAGGTGATGATGGTTGAAATGCTCCCTCATTGGTGATGGAGATGGAGAAAGTTGCAACTTGCTCGCATGATGTCAAAATCAAGTTTCCACATATATTTATAATGTTCGCACACTCAATGAATGTCCCTGGAAGTTATCTCTCTAATTGTTTATAAGGTTGGCACTTCAATCTCCCTGCGATTTTGATAAGTTGGTTCACTCTTAATCTAATTCTGTTTTCCAATCCACTAATCTCAAACAATTATGGCATTAAAGTTTTCTTCCCCTAGTTATTCTCTATGAATATGTGTGTTGCTCGCAAAGGAAAGCCATTGTTTGAAGAACCAGAGCTGCAGTCGATGTAGCCACAATAATGGACATTTACAAGGAATTGATCCCTTCAAACACCCGATACTTTATATGGCCCATTGAAGAAGAGGTTAAAATACTCAAGGCTTACAGAGACACAACAAATGTAGATCAACAAGTATCTCAATACATCCCAGATTTAGGAACCAGTAGGGCCAGAGTGATCTGAATGGAAAATGGCATCAACCCATGGTATTCATCCACCCATGTTATTCATCCACCCATGGAATTTACCCATGGTATTATAATTGCATCCACCCATGGTATTGTAAATGACATCCACCCATGGTATTCATTCACCCATGGTATTTGCCCATGGTATTGTGGCATCCACCCATGGTATTTATTCACCCATGGAATTGACCTGTGGTATTGTGACATCCACCCATGGTATTCATTCACCCATGGAATTGACCCATGATATTCTGACATCCACCCATGGTATTCATTCACCCATGGAATTGACCCGTGGTATTGTAAGTGAAAAATACTATAAGTGACAAGTCACATTTTGTAAAAGGACAGTTTTGTCCACCACAATGTAGTCCTTACAGTTATCATCTGTTTTAATAAAAACATTCTTTGTGGTTTTGTTTATTGGGCATTCTACTCTTTTTCTTCTGGCAATTTTTTCAGATCTTGCCCCCCCCCCCCCAAGATCCATTTCAATGTTTTAGATCTTGGGGGCCTCCCCCCAAGATCCGGATCAGTGGTATCAGAGTAGGTTATGATTCCATGGGAATGAGGGTTTCATGCATATTTCAGTTTCAAATTTTTGCAGCAATATTCAATAAAATTCAGGCACATGCTGCGACCTCCATAGAGCTCTTTCTTGGGCCAAGCAAGAAGAGTTTTTCTTTTTTTCATTTTTTTGCACGAATGTTTTTTTGGATGGTGAGTTTTCAGATCAAATCTGAAACATTTGGTGCAATATTTACGAAAAAAAAAACCAGATCTGGATTCCTTGTGAAAAAATTCCAAAATTCAAAAAAAAAAAAATCGACCGAATTAGAGTCTGGATGAGGGAGATATCGCTGATTTAAAATCAGCTATGTTGTAGATTTCTTTCTAATGACAACTGGTGGACGACGACTCTCCTATAATTTTTTGTAGCTTTTTTGTAGAATTTCAAAACATTGATTGCAGACATGAGCTCCTCTCGAAAAATCACCCAATTTCAAAAAAAAATGGGTCGAATCAGAGTTCAAATGTGGGAAATATCGTTGATTTAAAATCAACTATTTTTTCAGAACTTTTATGATGGTAGAAGAGTTGCAGTGCGAATCTGAGATTTCAGAGTGTCTAGATAAGGATTTCCAACACATGGGAAGATGTTAAATGATTCTTCTGTTTCCAAAAACACGTTATAATAAATATTCTGAGTTATATTGACCGAGTTATGTCCATTTTAATTCTGGAGCAGCATTTGAAGTGGGTTCCCATTGGAGACGTGCCCTCCCACCCCACTTTAGTAAGCACCTGCTTCACATTCATCATTTTTAGCATAGCAGCATTCAGCTTGGGTTATTTGGAGACGTGCCCTCCCACCCCAGGCTATGTAGGCACCTGCTACTTCATCAACAACTAACATCACGGTTATGGGTCAACTGCACAAAATCCTTGTCATCGAAGTCCATTTGCTAGGCCGCACACTGTTAGTATCACAGTTGGTCACAAGCATTACAGGGTATCTCTATCCTCAGATCTTCATTTGTCATGGTTATGGGTCATCCACAAACCCACACTTCATCAAAGTCCATTTGCTAGGCCGCACATTGTCAGTATCATAGTTGGTCACAAGCATTACAGGGTATCTCTATCCTCGGATCTTCGTTCATCATGGTTATGGGTCATCCACAAACCCACACTTCATCGATGTCCATTTGCTAGGTTGCACACTGTCAGTATCACAGTTGGTAATAAGAATTACGGGGTATCTCTATCCTCGGATCATCGTTCATCATGGTTATGGGTTAACCACATAAAACCCTTCTCTTTAGTGGGTCTTCATATTCAACAAAGGCATCGCAAGAGGGAACTTCACGCAATGGGGAACATTGCTTCTTAAGGAGAGAGGAATGATCCGAATGGAAAATGGCATCAACCCATGGTATTCATCCACCCATGTTATTCATCCACCCATGGAATTTACCCATGGTATTGTAAGTGGCATCCACCCATGATATTTATCCACCCATATTATTTATCCACCTATGGTATTGTAAGTGACATCCACCCATGGTATTCATTCACCCATGGTATTTGCCCATGGTATTGTGACATCCACCCATGGTATTCATTCACCCATGGAATTGACCCGTGGTATTGTGACATCCACCCATGGTATTCATTCACCCATGGAATTGACCCGTGGTATTGTAAGTGAAAAATACTATAAGTAACAAGTCACATTTTGTAAAAGGACAGTTTTGTCCACCACAATGTAGTCCTTATAGTTATTATCTGTTTTAATAAAAAAATTCTTTGTCATTTTGTTTATTGGGCATTCTACTCTTTTTCTTCTGGCAATTTTTTTAGATCTTGGGGGCCTCCCCCCAAGATCCATTTCAATGTTTTAGATCTTGGGGGCCTCCCCCCAAGATCTGGATCACAGAGACACCAAATTCTTTACATTGTGGAATTGTATTGGCATAGAAATACTTTCATAGCCCAAGCTATGTCAGAAAAGAACTAGACTACAAGGAATTTCGACAACACCTTGATGCTCTAGAAAAATAGAATTTATTCTTTCTTACCCTATGTTCATGGCTAACCAAGAAGCATGAGGGAATCATTCTATAGGCAAAAACAAGCTCCTCCAAAGGCCTCCCCATTCTCATAAAGTCAACTCAAGATGTGGCAACAAGACCCTATCAGTGCTAAGTTTTGATGTCCTCATTTATTATTTTCTCTTATATTCTCATAGGCACTTTAGCTAAGTCAACCAAGCATCTAGTTTTCTCTAGTTTCATCCCTCACTGAAGGGATGCTCTAGGTAATTTTTTGAACACTTTTTATCCCTTCAACTTTTAATTTTTAAGTCTAGTTTTATTTCCTTTAGAGCATATCAATAAACTTTCTATTTATTTGAATTCATGACATATTTGAGTCAAACTATAGTCATATAGGTTTTGTTAACTTCTCTACCAATCATATTTTAATTCCAATAAAATAACTTGCTTACCTAAAACAAAAGCTAATTAAAATGGAAAAAAAAAACCTTAAAATAAAACAACAAAGTTAGTTTAGTTTGTACCAATACCAATATATAACCACCCCTTCCCACATACCCAAATTCACAAGCTTTCTAGGGTAAACATGAGACGAGTGTCATTATGACCTAACATGATCTCCTAACTCCAGTTAAGAAAGTGGGGCCTACAACTTGACCACAAACTGACATCCTACAGGGAATATAGATCACATAAGAGTTGAAGTGATGCAGGAGGTTGGTGAAAACAAGGTGAAGTCTTAAAAGTAGACGATTGGTTACTTTAGAACCAATCAGATGCGTTCAAGCAGATTTTATAACGTAGCTTACTTTACACTGAGGGTCCTGCTTTTTCCCTTAAAACTTCAGTCCCACATTGACTTTCCTTTTATAAACAATGCTTCTCTCTACGTCGTTGATCTCTTCTCTATCAGATCCAGAGGTCAACACTCAACCTAATCAACAAAGCACTTTGGTATCATTGTACACCATTGATCTCCTCTCTCCAGATCTAACGGTCCTTACTCAACCCGATCAACAAAGAAATTCGGTGATCGCTCTACGTCGTTGATCTCCTCTCTCCAGATCTAACGATCATAACTCAACCCAATCAACAAAACAGTCCATTGATCCTCCACCATTGATCAAGGCACGTTGGATCCAACGGTTCACAACGATATCGGGTGAACCACTTGCACGGAGAATACCCACCCGATAAAGTGGTTTTCTCTCTCCACCCGAGTGCTACGTGTCACTTGGTTAGTGGAATCAGGTGACTACCCTGAAATACCACTTACAACTTTTCTTTTGCTCGATAACCACCTTCGTTGTTTAAAACCTGCTTTTACAATATAACCACGTGCATTAACTTAAACTTAAGTAAAGAGCTTAACAAGTGTTTTAGCGCTTAATCGCAAGATTACCCCTTTAACGCTTATTGATCGCGATTTATGAAAAAAACACATAAACACTGAGAATTACGTGTAAAGTGTGAAAAGCAAAGAAATCATGGCATGAGCCATAGATAACATACATCATGTAACCAACAAATATCCAACAAATATCCAACATAGAAACCATGGCAACTCAACCATAATATCACCAACATAATGAATAAAAGTATACATGAATTACACTAGAAGAATAGCTCTTATTAATATATGAAAATACCAACCAAGTTAGGGACGTCCACGTAATGCCCAACCATAGATTGGGCTGAATTAAATATCTCTTTTAGCAAGTCACCCCCGCGCCATATTCCAAGCATGAATGTGGGATCTCATGGAATAAACCAAGACAAAAGAAATCCAGGGCTTCCAAAGTCCAAACCACCTCAACCCTCATCCATAGTGATTCCACCTCTACAGTCCAGAAATCACTAACATCAATCAGAATGGTCTCTACCCAAGTTGTACAAGGCTAAAGGAACTAGTAACTCAACCCATAACCTTCCAGGGATCCAAAGCATATGCCTAACCCAACTCCAAGGACTAGTATATCAACCCACAGAGGGCTCTAGAGCTTCTGTCCCAACCTAGGATCTAGGACTAGTGACTCAACCCAACCTATTCCAAGGCTTCGAGAGCATTTGTTCAAACCCACAACCATAAGGAACATGAGCACCAATCAGAAAAACAACAAGTGGAAAAACCCACAACGACATGGCTATTTAGGAAATGGAAAGGCAAGACTAAACCCACTGTTGATCTAGGAAAATATCCATGCCAATGACATCACATAACCAAAAAATCACATGCATATACCATGTATCTAGAAATTAACAAGGAAACCATGCATGCAACCTGTTACCTGCAAAGTAATCTAGTTGTAGTTGTTGATCCAATTGTTCCCTTGCACTTTCCTGCTTTCCTTTTGCTTCTTTCTCAAATTTGAGTGAGTGATCAAGTGCTCCAAGAATGCTCCAAGATTTCTCTAAGTGTGCATGAGTGTGAGAGAATGAGAGAATGAAATGAGAACTCCAAAAATGAGAAGACAAAAAATCAATTGACAAAAGATGTAAGTTGATCCTTAGAGGCCCTTTTATCATTAAGGCCTTTATTTTATTCATTTTCCTTCGTTTTTCCTTTAATTTCTTCTCATGCAAATTTGTGTCTCTTCATCTTTCTTTTCTCCTATTTTCCTTTATTTCATAAATAAAATGCCAATTATTGCCACTTTTCTTTTGTCAATGCCTTTGCCAATTTCCATAGCCAATAATTAATCACAAGTGATACCCATCGCTATGTTTTTCTGAACATTCAACTTGGAATGTGTGTCTCATGACCTTGATCTTATTTTATTTACATAGAAAATCAACCAAGGGCTATTACACAATATGTATTTCATGTTTATATTTTTAAATCCTTCAAACGGTGCATTTTCCATTTTAACATGGAAATATGATTAAAAAAGGATTCATTCAACTATAATGTATTTACTATCATAAAGTAATTACAACTAAAAATTTGCAATTGTTTGAGTCTTTAATATTTTTCAGGGGTATAATATACGCATAACATAATTCATCGTTAAAGTACTTTTTTATTGAGATATAATGAGTTCAATTCTCTCGACATTCTCAGGATGAAGCTCCATAGTTGAGTTGGTAGGAAGTAATTCCTTTAGGAGGATCTTCTTAATACAAATATTTTGTGAACGTAACGGTCATCGATTTCTAGGGTCTGTGAACCACATAGAATATATATATATATATATAATTAATATTTTCTTTAATAATTCTTCTTATACCTACTCAATCTAATTATACCTATTATAACTTTTTATTATAACTTTTTGAGGGATCATCTAAGTTCAAGTTTAGATATGGCCAAGTTGGTAAATAACAATTATGATGAATATAGTTTGTTATTTCTTTGCCATGAACTAAGTTGAATTTTAAAGATAGTTCAATAAATGCCAATTATTGGGAAAATGATTTATTATTTTTTGCTTGATAGGTTTCATTTTTAACTAGGATGTGTTGATTTGTTGTAATAAAGTTTGAAAGTAAAATAAAAAATAAAAATAAAAATAAATAAAAAGCAAACATGTAAAGTATGCATACTCTACCACAGAGTCCACTCCAGTCGGGTTCAGATATTTTGGCTTTTGCTAAATCATAATTTATTAGTATATTTAGCTTGCGGGATGTTGGATATACTATTAAAGTTATAGTGATAGCCAAAACGTTTAGCTTTAAGCCTTTTCTAGACTACACCAATGACTTATCGATTCACCATAGTTAATAATAATTATATCTTTTAGCTTAGTCATTAAATTGTTTTCTGGGGTAGCTCACTTGGCACACCTAGGAACCTAAATTTTATAACATAAAATTATTTTACCTTAAAAATCACCAAAAATATTATAAAAATTATATAAAATAATTAGAAATTTGAATATTTTTACAAAATAATCGCCAATATTTTGTAATTTACATATTAAAAACTAGTAAATTTTATTAAAATTTCTACACTTTAATACAAATATCCATCTTTGAAATTTTCCTTGTAGTAAGTTTTGGTTAAAACTTTTTCAAATATTTTAATTAATATTTTTATTTTTTTTAATAATTTAACTCCCGACTATGAAATTCCATTTATTACACTCTCAATTGAAAACATGAAAGTTACCTTGCTTCACCACATCTCACTCCATAATATCTTACTTTCTTTGCATGTTTGTAAAGAAGTGAACAATGTATCTCATACTTTCACTCTAAAAAACCTATGAATTGATAATATCTTACTTTCTTTGCATGTTTGTAAAGAAGTGAACAATGTATCTCATACATTTTCACTCTAAAAAACCTATGAATTTTTTATCAATTATAAGGGACATATGTCCATTGATATAAAAAATTCCATCATGTTAATAATGTTGATAACATCAGTATGCCTTTACTCAATTATTTGTAATTGGAACAACCATAAAAGGTTCATGGAGATTTACAATTTATAGAAAAAGGTTCTTGAATAACATTTTATCTTATAATCATGTTGCATATACACTTTTTAGTTGTTAATCGAGAATGTTTGGGCATGTTTTGTCAAATTTATAAAATGGTTGAAGAATAAAGTTCTAATTAACCATTATAAATAAAAGAATCATGGAATGTCATTTCTGTTTGTATATATGAATTTTGAGAATATAGACTTTAGTTTATTTAGTTGAAATGATATGTATGAATATGAAATTTTTTGAAATAAAAAAACTTTGTTGAAAATTTATATATTTAATATTTTGTTAATTTTTTATAGCAATAGCACAGTTTTACCCTCTCATAAAATCTTTAACTCAAATGAAATTATACATTATATTTATAAATTAAATTTAAAAAATTATTGATAAAAATTAAAATAAATATTATACAAAATAATTATCTTTAAGATTTGTTATAATGAATTATAGGATTGTTATTGAATGTCATTATTCCATTTAAAATATTGTTAATTTGGGTAGCTCTTTGAGAAATTCCTTCCTTTGGACAATCTTCCTCATCAAGAAATACCCCTACTAACCCTAGGAAGAATTTAATTTGATTAAGGAAAAATATATTTTAATATGAAAACCCCCACGTGCACAAAAAAGACAAGTTGACCCAAAAGGAAATTAGACACCATTGGATTTTATAAATACAAGTGAAGTGACCCTCATTTAGAGATCATCACTCATTCTTCTTTCCTTGTTTTGGCTAACACATGTTTGAGGTTGGTTTGCGGAAGTTGGTACGTTTAGGTCCAAAATTGCAGGGTCTGAAGCTCGTATGTGTGATTAGGGTTTTGGGTTCTTAGCCGGAGGGATACCACAAGATATTTTCAGTTACATTGGCAAGCACGTAAGCCTATGCATGCGATTGGAATGTTTTAGCCACACACACAACTCTCTCTCCGTGCGGTTGGAACCTGTTGAAAATAGCAACAAGAAATGCTAAAAATAGCATTCCTATAGATAGCATTTCAGGATAGGTTCCAATTTTAATTAGTCCCTAAATTAAAATTGTGAATTAAAATTCGAATTTGAGCTCAGCAGCTATTTGTAAAATAATTAATTAATTCATCTTGAGTTAATTAGTTATAAAAAATTAAACATGAAGTCTATGTGAGGACATGCAACAGTTATCCCTTTGATTGAGGAAGTTATCCATTAACTAAGGAGATCAGGATGAGTTGTACTTTGAATTGTAATTAGTTAGCTCAGTTAATTGAGTTAAGTCCAGTTAGATTAGTTCCAACAATTTGTGGAACTGATTGTGAGTTCAGTTAGTCAATGCATGAATGCATGCAACTAGTGTACTTCAGATAACTAAATATTCTCTCATAAATAACTCATGCATATCAATTCAGACAGAGACCAGTTGAGATCAAAGGATGGGACAGTGTACTATCAGTTGCAGGAATATTCCCATGAGGATATCTCTTGCATGCAGAAGGAATTCTTTCCTTGAGGATTGCGCAGTTATTTCTAAGGTTGGTGAACAGTGTGTGAGGTAATTACACACAAGTGGCAGCTTGAGGACCCAGGAGAAACTGCGCAACGAAATAGAAGGTTTGGAGGACTAAACGAAGGCATATGTGTTGTCTATTCTATCTATGAGCAGTAGTGAGGGATTGTATTGATAGCTGGATAGCTTGTGAGCTAAAGCTTTGTGTAAACCTGGGATATTTCCACTTTTATGATAATACAGATAGCGGGGTTTTTAGCTATGGCTTTCCCCAAAGTATTCTTCCGTTTTCATGTGTGATTGATTTCTTATTCTCTATTATATGTGTTCTATTTGATCTTACTTAAAATCGATTAAGCTTCCGCAAGTTTGTTTGTAGAAGTAGATCTAGTATTTTTCTTTAGTATATTGCATTATCAGGTGATCTACAATGAGAATTTCTACATGGTATCAGAGCAAAGGTGATCAAAGCGGAGAACATTATACAAAGAAGGGAGAAGTTCGAAGTTTGAAGTTCTTGATTATAGAAATCAAATTCTTATCACATCTCAAATTTCACCAATGGTGTTCAATGGTTTGAGACTCGAGTATGCCCTGGATGGCAGCTCAAATTATATAGCCTGGAAGAATCACATGGAAGCAGTATTAGAGGACAACGGTTTGAAGGACTTCATTGATCAAGAAGTCCCCAAGCCAGCAGCAGCTAATGCCCAAGAATTGGTGGAATGGAAGAAATGTGTGGCTAGAGTGAAGAGGATTCTTCTTGAGGGAGTTCGAGACCACATTGTCTCGAGTCTCCATGGGAAGGAGACACTGTTTTCAATGTGGAAAACATTGAAGGATCTATATCAGAACAACAACGATCAGAGGAAGTTGGCACTGAAAGACAAGCTTCAGAAAATCAAGTGTGAAAAGGGCAACATAATCTCTACATATCTGAACAAGCTCACCACCTGCAAGGATGAGCTTGGAAGTGTAGGAATCATGACAGTTGATGATGACATGGTGAGTCTTGCTCTCCTCAGTCTTCCTAAGAGCTGGCATAGCTACCAAGACTCAGTAAATGGAAGAGAGAAACTTCCAGATTGGGAATGACTGTGGTCAGATCTAATGCAGGAGGAGATCAGGAGAAGCACCACAGATGGTTCTTCAACAAAGCATGATGATGAAGAAATCTAGCCTTAGCGATTAAGGCGATGAAAGGGAAAGGGAAGGCTTCCCATTCTAAATCGAGTTCTTCCCATGGTGGGAAGAAGGTTGACAAATCTAAAGTGCGATGCTTTAAGTGTCATGTGGTGGGCCATTATGCAACAAATTGTCCACAGAAGAAATCTAAGAAGGGATCCTGAAAAGGATCGGATGGTGAGGCACTGGCCTCACAATTCGAATTGGATTTCACCCTCATCGCATGCATGGTTTCATCGATGGTGGGTTGCGTTTGGTACCTGGACAATGGAGCCTCATTCCACATGACCGGCGACAAGAGTTTATTCAGTACCTTGGAGGAGAATGACCTCCAGATGCGCATAGATATGGGCGATGATGAAAAGTACCGTGTTTTAGGTGAAGGCGCAGTTGAGTTTCAGAGGGAGCATGGAGCTCCTCTCACCCTGACTGATGTACAGTATGTGCCTAGACTGAAGAAGAACCTACTATCTGTCGCAATGTTGGAAGACAAAGGCTATGATGTAGTATTTAGTAAAGGAAAGGCATTCCTGAGACACATCATCATGGGACAGACCAAGAGGATTGGGATTCGAGTGAAGAATCTCTACAAGCTAGAGCTAGATGACTATGCTGCATTGAGTTCCAAAGAAGAGCTGGTGCAAAGCTAAGATATTGGCAAGCTATGGCATAGAATATTGGGTCACTTGCACCATGGGGCCTTGAAGATCATGCAGCAGATTTCTACCAGACTTCCCAAGGGTAAAATTGAGCAAGTGGATACATGAAAAGGTTGTACCTTGGGTAAGTATGCAAAATTTTCCTTTCAGGATCAAGATAGTTGAGCTGGAGAAATCTTGGAGCGAGTTCATATAGATGTGTGTGGACCATTCTTGATAGCCTTCACCACTAAACAAAGGTACTATGTTATTTTGATTGATGATTTTTCTTGTAAATGCTGGATCTATTTCATGCAGAAGAAGGATCAAACCTTCTCAGGGTTTTGTGAGTTCAAAGCCTTGGTTGAGAAAGAATCAGGAAAGAAGATAAGGGCCTTACAAAGCAACAATGGTGGAGAGTATATCTCTCAAGAGTTTAAGGACTTCTATGCAGCAGAAGGAATTAAACGGGAGTTGACGACACCCCATAATCCACAACAGAATGGGGTGGCCGAAAGGAAGAACATAACGATTATGGGAGTAGCTCAGGCGATGCTGCATGACCAAGGCCTACCACTTCATTTGTGGGTTAAGGCATGCAATACAGTGGTATACTTGTAGAAGAGAAGCCGTCATCGCATACTGGGGATGAAGACACCAGAGGAGGCCTTCTCCGGGAAGAGACCAGATGTGAGTCACTTCAGGATCTTTGGTTCATCAGTATTTTTCCATGTGACCAAAGATGCCTAGAACAAGCTAGAGCCAATAGCAGAGTTGGGGATACTTGTGGGGTACACTGATACACCCCACAACTATCGGGAGTTCTTGCCTACCAGTCAGAGGACAGTGTTACGCAGAGATCTAAAGTTCAACGAGCAGAAGGCCATGCGAGTTTCCCTTGAGAGGGATCTCAAGTTGCATGCAAAGGAGGAACTTTTGGTTACTAAGGAGGAGGAGCCTCAGCTAATGCGGAGCAGCCGCATGCAAAGGATCCAGGAGTGGAGACATCCACTCATGCAGAGTCTTCCAGAGATGGGCGAAAACTCTCAAGGGAAGCTGATAGATTGTTGATGGATGTGAGAGAGAATGTGGAAGAGCCATCTTCTCAGCGCAAATAGAGGAGGTCACCTAAGTAGTACACTGGGTACATGGCCCTTGTTGGGAAATGTATAGAGACCAAACCATCTTCCTTTGAGGAAGCAATGCAGCAGCCATTTTGGGTTGATTCTATGGTGGAGGAGTATGACTCCATAGTTCGGAACAGTGTTTGGGATGTTGTTCCAAGACCAGAGAACAAGTTAGTGGTGAGTTCCCGATGGCTTTACAAGGTAAAGCAATCAGCTGATGGTAGTGTGGAGAAACATAAGGCAAGGTTTGTTTCCCGTGGTTTCTCACAGGTCAAGGGGATCAACTATTATGAGACTTTTTCTCCTGTATCAAGGTACTCATATATCAAATCGATGTTGGTGCTATCAGCACAGATGGGTTGGAAGATCCATTAGATGGATGTGAAGACTACGTTCCTCAATGGCAAGATTGAGGAAGAGGTGTACATAGAGCATCCGGAAGGATTTGAGACCTTCGATCATGAGTCACATGTGTGCTGACTCAAGAGAGCTTTGTACAGGCTGAAGCAAGCACCTCATGCTTGGTACACCAGGATCGACAGTTATTTCACCAGGTTGGGCTTCACAAAGAGTGAAGCAGATGCGAACCTATACCACATCATGGTAGAAGGTAAGCCATTGATCATTGTTCTTTATGTTGATGATCTAATATTAACAGGTGATGATCAATTGATCAAGTCTTGCAAGGAGGACCTTGCAAGAGAGTTCGAGATGAAAGACATGGGTCTCATGCACTACTTTCTAGGCATGGAAGTGTGGCAGAAGGATGGGGAAGTGTTTGTGTCTCAAGGCAAGTATGCCAATGAGATACTCAGGATATTCCACATGGAGAAGTGCAAGCCCATGTAGACTCCTCTAGCAGGTAACTGGAGGAAGGAGGATGCTACTTCAAGTGAGGTAGTAGCTGCTACTGTGTATCGACAGCTTGTGGGTTCATTGATGTATTTAGTGAACACATGACCAGATTCGTACTTTACGGTGAACCAGCTAAGTCAAGCTATGGTTCAACCTACCAAGATGTTTTGGAAGGCAGTGAAGCATGCGCTGAGATACCTCAGAGGCACATCTCAGTATGGATTATGGTACAGATGGACAGAGGGAGTAAAGCTTCAGGGCTTCACAGATGCAGATTGGGCAAGGAGTCCATCAGATTGGAAGAGCACTTTAGGAGGAATTTTCAACCTTGGTTCAGTGGCAGTTTCTTCAGGAAACAGAGGTCAGTTGCACTTAGCTCAGCAGAGGCTGAATACTGTTATACAACAAATTAACCTCCTCATCAACTTAGAGGGGAAAGACATGATAGTTGAAACAAAGACCACAATCACAGGCCTTGATTCCACACTAACGTTGGTTGTACACTAACAACCTACTTTATAAAGCTTGTTACCAAGCCTGGAGGTGTGTTAATGACCCTACTAAAGCATGTTACTAGTATGGGAACAACGTTAGTGAAACTTGGTGAAGTTCCAAGGGTCAAAGGAACGAATTGACTCGAAAATATCTAGATATTGTTTCCTAAAATTACTCAAGAAAAGAAAGGAAACATCCAAATTCGAGATATTTGGAGGAATTCTGATCTGAAAAAAGGGGGCAAATGGGAAAGAGTTTAAAAGCATGACAAGTTCATTGCTTTTTCCCTAGTGAACTCAAGGAGTAGCTTGGAAACCCTAACTCAGATGCTATATAAGCAAAGTGAGGGTTATTGTGAAAGGGGCCAAAGCATTTGAAAGGATAGCATACTTGACTGTTGAGCATTGACTCATATCATAAGAAGTGAGCAAGAAGGGAGAGAGAGAGAGAGAAGTTGGACGCGTAAAGGAAGGTTGATACAATAGATGGTTGTAATCACTCTTCCAACATTAATATAGAACTAAATTTGTATTGTCTACTCATGGTGTTGATACTATCATTCATTTAGTTGTTTGTTCAATGTCTATTAGCATGAGTAGCTTGGTTGTATGCAATTAGATGTTCTGTTATATATTCATGTATTAGTTATCAGAGTTGTATGATATGATTACGCTTGTCTCTTCTATGTGCAGGACTTGACTTTGGAGCCGGCTTTGAGGGAGTTCCACTTGGCTGCATTGTGATCTCCAAACAAATCTACATGGAGACTTGAGGTAATCTACTTCTAATGCTTTGATAGTTAGTTATTGTCTATGAACATTCATGTAACTTTGTGCAGTTGTAAATAATATTACAGTCTGTCGAAGGTCTCGGGAAGACCTTTGAGGGTATTTACATTATCCATACATTGTGCATTTTACCCCATAGCAGAATTGGCAACTCCACTGGGGACTATACATCTAGTTCTCGGTTTACCTAGACTCTTCTATGTTTTCTCCTCCTTCTAAGAGCTCCCTATACTTCTGCAATCCCTTGCTAACCCACCAAAGATCTTGTTGCATCTTGCCTACAATTATTCACCTCTGAATCTGATCTTGAAAGCCCTTTGTTTGACTGATTTCCTACACTAACACAGGTTAGCAGGCTACACAAAGCTTTATAAAGCACTGTGCCTGTTCACAGGGAGTGTTAGTGGGCCTACTAACTCTCTGTAGCCACTGTTACAGAGCGTTAGTCTCCCAATACCTTGATTTTTAGTAGTGTCTGAAAGCCAAAAGGGATAGGAAGCCTTCTCATGGACTGAAGGAAGATCTGTAACTACATTTTGCTAGCAAAATAGGTGTCCTGAATTTTTTTTTTAGGAAATCATTTTTGTTTTTCTTTCTTAAAAGCATTTTTTTCGAAAGAACGACTCACATTTTTTATTCATCCTTCTGTTTAGCTGGTTAAAAGCTGCTTTATTTTGGTTTCAAGTAGTTGTTAAGAAACACTGGAAAGAAGTTCTTTGGTTAGGAATGTGTTAAATGACTGAAATGCATGGAAATAATATGAACATGTGAAAAACTCTCTCTCTTAGAATACAACTTGTTTTCATCGAATTGAATTTTTTTTTAAAGCATTGTTTTTTGTATGATTTATTGAGTCACAGTCTCATCACATTTCATACGTCAACTCCCCTACCGAAGACAATATTCAAGTACACATAAAATTTACCTAAAATCAATCAATAACTCTTTATTGAGCAAATAAACATTATCTAGGCTAGGATCTTGGGATAAGCAGAGTGAGTAAAATTGCCCAAGATCGAACACCAAACTAGTGTCATTAAAAGAGAGAAAAATTCCTTCTACACTCATACTACCAGGACCACTCCAGTAAAAGTGGAGCTAAATACGAGACAACATCGAACTGTAAGTGAAGGTAGCCCACCTTCTCTTACAAATCCTTTGGGTATTCTATGTATTGGGGATCCCTTCGGGGATTTCAGAGCTGAGTCGGGGACTCGGGTATCCTGCCCACACAGCGTGCTGTCTATGACTATGTCCCCCTCGGTGGTGTCTGTGATATGAGGTATCTTTAGTGGCCAAACTTATAGGGACTTACACAAGGTGACTGGGATGGGTTATCCTGGTACCTAAAACAAATGGACCTACTATGTCTTCAGGTTTTGGGAGGGTGCTCGTCTTCACGAGAATACTTGGCCCCTCAATCTGAGGTTTGGGTGAAGCTCTAAAGTAATCGTAACTGTACATCTGGCTAGCCTTCTCTGTTATTCATTGAGATAATAGGTTTCATCTCTAGTGATTGGTGCTTATCAGACAGGGTCATTTCCCTCTGTTTGTTGATTGATCAATTTAGTGTATTTTTTATATATTTTTAGGTACCTGAGTGCTATCATTTGAGACTAATGAATATCACGATAAAATTTATTGATAAAAATTAATAGTCACCGTGGCTACATCCGGACCTTTTCATCACTCTAGACGATTACTAGGCCTTCCTCCACTCATTGTGGAAGATCCGTCGAGTTCCATTGAACTGGATTCCCCATATTCAGCGGATCAGTCTCCTAGATCTCACACGGGATCTGTTTGGACAACCGAAAATTCAAGTTTGCCGGAGGATTTCTTTACAAAGGATTCCTTCCTCCCTTTAACCCTTCACTCATGAATCCGTTGGAACCTGTCTTTGCTCCCTTGGTACCTGTAATTCCTGTTTCTATAGTTGGAACATTTCCATCTATCCCGTCAATGACTAACGGGTCATGGAACTTTTTGGATGCTTTCGGTCCTCCACCACTTCCCTAGTCGACAATCAAAACAACACCGTCAATGGCGAATCTCGCTATCCCATTTGTCCCAGGTACAACCACTCACATAACACCCTCTACGAGTGGAACCTAGTCAATGCCGAGTTCCACCCCTTTAGTGTCAAACTACATACCTTCGACAAGTGCCACATACATCGCTCCCTATAATGCTCAATGTGGCACTATGGGCATGGTTCCCACTTACCAACAATATGGTTGACCGCCATTGTACAATTCAAACCCCCAAATCCATATACCTGGGGGGTTCCCAATATACACATGCCGGTAGGAAACGTAATAGTTCCCCCTCCATTCTTAAGCATGCATGGTCGGTCGCTAATTAACATGAGCATCCCTTATGTCAATCAAGCACAAATGGTTAGTTATGTGTCGAGTGGGAATCCTTAAGGAGGTCCCAACCAATCCATGGGGGCACGCCACTCACAAATTCAAATGAGTCAAGGGGGCACCGCTTATCCTGGGGCAATTCTATACCCCAGTATCAAAATCCTCATTGAAATCCACTCTACAACACCATACCTCAAGGAAACTGCTACATCATGCAACCCATGTATAATATTGGGAGCCAAATGATGGGAGGAGCACAAGGCTTCTCAAATCATATGTCATCGCCATGGTCCAAGTCGGGGGCACCAAACTCTTTGCCTTTTTTGGCAATGTTGGATATACCTGACTTATACAAACTCACAAATTATCCCATCTATCATAACTTACAATGGCCACCGATCCCACATAAGATACCAACGAACATCCCTATGTTCAATGGAAAGCAAGGAGAGGATCCGGGCACCCATATCAACACCTACCATCTTTGGAGTGTTTCTAACTCCATGGTGGATGATAGTGTCCGGTTACATCTTTTTCCCCGCACCCTCACTAGAAACGTAGCTAAATGATATATTGAGTTACCACACGTGTCAGTAAACACCTTCGATGCTTTAGCGATGGAATTCCTAAAGCACTTCCAGCTACCCATCCGCTATGAGACTGGGACAGAGCTCCTCACTTCATTTCGTCAGGATACCACCACCCACATCTCCGATCATATACATGAATGGAGACGTAGGCAGAGGTTAGTCAAAGCTCCCCTCCTAGACTTTCTCTTAACAGACTGGTTCTGCAGGTCCTTACTCTCGCAAATCACTAGAGATGTCACTCTAGGTGGTGCGGTCACAGAATACCAATCCATACGTCATTCCCAGCACTTAGATATGATATATTCACAGTTTAACACTCTTTACGACATAATCCCCAATGCCCCTAGCAACCCCAATAATTCCACTACTACCAAATCAACTGCTCTTCCTGTTACACAGCAATTTGTCACCGTTTGTCACCGTCCCTTTTACCCCTCACCCATACACTGGAGGACTCATTCCGGGACCTGTGAGAAGTGACATGACCTGAAACCACTTGCATCATATTCCTCTAAGTATGAGCTTCATATGCCCTGAAGACATCTCCTGCAAAATCCTCATGAAAACAACTCTTTTTACATTAGCGCGGGTTCACAGTTCACTGCCTGCGCCAATGAGGGAGATACTCTATAAAGGGCGCGCCATTGGCGCTCTGTCCCAGAGTCACACTCACGCCAACCGAATTGAGTAAAGTTTTCAATGACCAAACTCTTGAAGGTTCTCTTCAACCCATTCACCAACTGAATCTATGTTGAGCTAGGTGGTTTGGCTTCGAATCTCCATAGAAGGGAAAGTGGTTTGCCACCTTTCATGGAGGTTTCTAAGTGATAAAGCCAATCCCATGAATAATGTGGTTGATCCTATCTCTCTCCCTCTCCATCTATAAAAGCTTGCCTCTATGTCTTGAACAAGCTAGTTACAATAGTCACAAGAATTACAATAGTTCCAGGAGTTTAAGAATTTGAAGCTGCAAGAGCCTTCTTTGCACCCATAAGGCCAAATCTAAGTAAGGAGATTCTTGTCACCCAAAGAGAGAGAGGCTTGTTCCTCATCCCAACAAGCTTTGCAAGACTTGTGTAGCTGATCACCCAGCCAAAGGAGGATTTGACGTCAGAACAATGGTTGTATTCTTCTTTGTTATTTATTAATAATAGATGACTATCATTATGGTTCCACTCTCATTGTATCATGTTTGATGTTGAGTTATATCTTTTCTGACTGATATATAATTGCATCTACTAGATTTTACGCTTGTTTTCGTGTTGTTCTTTACGTGTGCAGGTATCCTATCACGGAGATCATTCGGATCGTGACCGGCCAAGGCAAAGGAACAAAGGCGACATCTCTTCGATGGACACTAGCAATGGAATCCAAGTAGGTTCTCACCATCCACTTTGTATTTGCAATTAGGAACTTGCGTGATAGCATTGTGTGATTGTTGCTAGACCCGGTCTGGGCTAGTAGGTATCGTCTCTGTCTGCAGAGAGGATTTACCTCCACTCGCCTTTTTTTCCTTTTCTCGACTCTTAAAACATGAAAAGGTCAAGTTGTGTCTTTGCGTCTTAAAATTCATTTGGCCACGATAAATATTACCTGGTTAGATCTTGTGTGCGTTAGTTTGAGTAGGGTCTTTTATCGTTAGACTCCCTTAGGTTTGTTTGAAGTTTGCCATCCTGGCTGACCCGTCAACTCCGGTTCCAAGTGATCAAGGCTCTCCATCTTCCGCTGCTCCTGAGGTACCAGTTGTAAGTGATACTCTTCCTGTTATCCCGAGTATCCAACCTATCAACTCTCGTGCCCCGGGCGACGAAGATTACGAAGTCGATTGGAACCCCATCTGGGAGCCTGACGAGGACGATATTCCTGTTACCCCCCCTGGTGTTTCGTCTCCAATGTCTACCTCCCACATGGATGAGACATCTCCTAGCACGAGTGAGACACCTATGGTGTCGAATATTGACACTCCCATCCCAGCTACTTCTCCACTCCCCCCACGCTATCAGTCGTTGAGGGATAGGGTAGCTGCCAGGACTCCTGCTTCGACCATGTGGGATCCTCATGTCACTCCCACCACGGGACCTTTTGTTTCACAACCCCATACTACGCCTGTTACTTCAGTTCCGACGAATCCAACTGTTTGTGTAGCACATTCAACTCCGATCGTTAGTGCTGTAACAACATCCTCATCTTTGAACACTGGTGCTGGTCCCCCTCACGGTCAAGTGAGTAGTGGCCAGCCGGAACTCTCACCTACAGTTGTCCACCCTGCACAAAGTGGTCCGCCCTCTTCTGGTCCTGTTCCAGGAGGGGGGCCATATGATGCCTATGGGCAAGCTGTTCAGGATCCGAACACGCAAGGTCCACTCTTTTATTACGATTCTACTGGTCAATACCTTCAACTTTCTCAACCCTTGCCTACTCAACCTTTCGTTGAGGTTTCGGTACCGTTATCCATTGCTTGGGACCCTAGTACTCACTCTTTTCATGGAGGCCAAGCAATGCCTGCACAGCTTCAAGGACCGCCTAACCAAGGCCAGCCACCTTATGTGCAAGCCCCCCAAGGGCAGCCATATTATGGCCAGTCTTACCCAGGACAATCTGGGGGCCCACAAGGACAACCCTATCAGGGACAACCTTCGGCCGCTGGTGGTCCATCGTTTACCTATCTGAGTCAACCTTCTGGTTATCTGGGGCAACCTGGTACCCTGCAAGGTTACCAGTCTGGACAACCAGGACAACCTTACATCCAGCAAGGCCAACCTGGTCTCCAGTAGGGTTATCCCTTTGGACAGGCTGGACAAACTTATATTCCACAAGGTCAACCGGCAGTCCAATAGGGGTATCCTTCTGGGCAAGGGGGGCAACCTTACATACAGCAGGGCCAACCCACTGCCCAGCCTAGTCATCCTTCTGGGCAAACGGGCCAGCTCTCTGCACAGCAAGGCCAACCCACTGCCCAGCTCAGTCATCCTTCTAGACAGGCTAGCCAACCTCAAGGTCAACCGGTCGTCCAATCCGCTCAACCTTCTGTTTCGCAAGGAAAACCCTTGGTTTCTCAAGGACAACCTGGTACCCAGCAAGTGCATCCTTCTGGGCAAACAGGTCCATCCCAAACCCAACTAGGCCAACCTTCCGGCCAGATGGTCCAAGCCCAACCTGTTCAAGGACATCTTTCTGGGCCCCAAAATCAAATTGGTTATCAAATTCAAGGTGGGCCACGGCCCCAACCTTCTTACCAAGCGCAGCCTTCTTATTAGGCTCAGTATGGAGCTCAGCAAATGTATGGCTACCAGCAACCCCAGGGGAAAACTCAGTTTACCCCTTATCAAAATTATCAACAAATGCAGGTCACCCCTTACCAGAATTATCATTACGTTGCACCTGCAGGTCAAGTTGCTAATCCATGGGGTGCTGGGGGGCAAACCCAGGGTCAACTGTCTGCATATGGACAGAATCCATATGGACAGAACCCCTACAGGAAAAATCCCTATGGGCAAAGCCCCTTCGGGCTGGGCCCATTCGGACAAAGTCCATGGGAGCAACCACCACCTGGTTGGAACCCTGGTACTACCTCTCTTCCACAGCCACAAATGTCCTTTAACCCTCAGTTGCCTTTCTTAGCGACGTTGGAACTTCCGGATGTGTCCAAGTTGACGAATAATCCCATTCTTCATAATCCATGTTGGCCACCAGTTCCGACTAAAATACCCGGTGATTGTCCAAAATTCGATGGAAAAGCTGGTGAAGACCCTCAAGCCCATGTCATGACTTATCACCTTTGGTGCTCATCCAACTCATGGCTTGATGACTCTATCCGGCTCCGCCTCTTTCAAAGAACTCTCACCGGCTCAGCCGCTAAGTGGTACATTGAGCTGAATCGCGGAACATTTCAAGATTTCAACTCGCTGGCTATGGCATTCCTAACTCATTTTCAGTTACCCATTCGGTATGAGACGGGGACACATCTCCTTACGTCTCTCAAACAGGACATGGCTACGCATATATCCGATCATATATATGAATGGAGACGGGGCCGTCGCTTGATCAAATTTTGGATTCCTGATCAACTCCTGACCGATTGGTTCACGACTTCCTTTTTCCCTGCGATCGCGCGAGACATCGCCATGGGAGCTTGTGTAACTGAAGAGAAAGCTATCACGCGTGCTCAATACCTTGACTTAGTATACTCTCAGTCGGGTACTTTATATGATTATTTTCCAGACGCCCCGAGGCCCAGACAATCCAAGGCTCCACCAAAACCATCTGTTGACGGAGTTATTGGCTCTGTAAACTCGTCATCAAAGAAATCGGCCGCGAACCCTGGGAAGCAAAAAAAGAACGCTTCTAATGGAAATACTTCTCAGGGCCAATCTAATTCTGGAAGTACCTCCGAGGTTAACGCCGTCCAGTCCACCGCGGCGGATAAATCCTCGAAAGGGAAGAAGAAAGGGAAAGCCAAGAATAAATCCGAATAGCCCAAATAGGATTCCCCTAAGCCTCCACCCGAGGAAGGAGCCAAACGTAAACCTAAGTATCCTTGTCTCATCTGTGATGAGGATCACTACACTAAAAACTGCCCAAGGCGGTCCGAAGTTAGTCGGTTATTGAAAGGTGCTCCTGGGACTCCTGCTATGCTTAAGGAACCTTTCCCTTCTCAGCAAACTCAAATGGTGGCAGACCCATCTCAACCCTCTTCCTCATTTGGCTCTCAAGTATTTATGGCTGGGACAATTCCCATCCATGTTACCACTCGAGCAAAAGAATATCCCTCTCCTGCCGGGAAAGAGTCGGAGGTCCCCTCCAGCGCTCCTCCGTCCAGTTCTGGTCCTCTCCACATCGAAAGACCCAGCACTGAGACGATCCCCCGACCCCCTCCGAAAGGTGTACTCTGGAAGTCGTCTTACAACCCTAATGCTCGTGCTGCCCAGCACTATAGCATCGTTGAGGACTTAGCTCAGGCTCCCTCTGCTATGTCTGCTCTAGAAGTCCTCCAGAGCTGCCCCTCCCAGAGGAAGTCCTTGCTATCGGCTATCGGTGGCATAGACCCAGCTGATTCAGATTTGATTTCTTTCGATCTCGAGGGCTTTACACCGAGACTGCCCCACCAAGTCGCTTTCCTTATACAGGTCATCATCAATGGCAAAACAATTCATCGTACAGTCATTGATGAAGGTGCCTCAACTTGCATCATGTCTGTTGCTTGTTGGAAGGCTATTGGTTCTCCTACGTTAAGTCAGTCTCCTACGACGTTAGAAACCTTTGATGCAAGAGAGTCTCGTCATTATGGTATCCTCCAACGCTTGCCCATATCCCTGGAAGGAAAGACGGTAGAAGTGGAGGTAGAAGTCGTTGACACTAATCTCACCTATAATCTCCTCCTCGGACGTAGCTGGACATATGCCATGCAAGCCGTGGCTTCCTCCCTTTTCCGTGTCATTCGTTTCCCTCATCAAGGGAAGATTGTCACGGTGGACCAGCTCTCCTTCTTCGCCTCTTCTTCTGAAGGTAATGTGCCGTTCGTGGAGCATACCTCTAAGTCATTCGAGAGTATGGGAGCTGGGCTCTTTAAAGATCCCGCCCTAATGGGTGTCTTTCCCCTTCCACCTCCAAATCTCGCCCCTATTAACATGATTTCCGTACGTTCTGATCCGTGGGTCCTTCCTCTCGCTAATCAGATAGACTCCTGGGGTGATATGATGTCGTTGAGTCCTGTCGAGCTCAACTACGTCGAAATTGTTGCTGCATCGGCTCCCCCTCCCGAACCTGCTCTTCCGAGCGGTGTTCCCGATTCGTATGTTCATTTCCCTTGGCTTGGACATGATGCTACGTCGAATCCATTAAAGGAAATATTTCCTTCCGATGAAGCCATCATAGAGACCATTTCTCTTGAAGAGCTCCCTTGGTCAGATCATCACCACCACTCTTCCTTTCTCCCTGCCCATCAGGAAATGATCGCATGTCTCGAGCGGTTTGCTCCGTGTATCCCATCCTCGCCCCTCCAAACACCTATTCAAATTTACCAAGTATCTTCTGAGGGCAATATGGGGAACATTACGCAAACCAAACCTATCGACATCTCTGTGGAACCAGGGATTGTTGAGCACATTCATATTGGAGTCACTTGCACTCCAGAGGAAGTTCAACTCTACACTGACCTATTTCGCGAATTTCGTGATGTCTTTGCTTGGTCCTATGAAGAAATGCCTGGCATCGACCCTAGTATAGTGGTGCACGAGATACCTACGTATCCAGGTGCTAAGCCTGTTCGTCAGCGCTTACGCCCTGTGCACCCCCGAAAGGCCGCAGCCATCAAAGCAGAAGTCGAAAAGCTTCTCAAGGCTGGTTTCATTTACCCCATTCCACTGATGGATTGGGTTTCTAATATAGTCCCTGTGAACAAAAAGTAGGGCACTATTCGAGTCTGTGTTGATTACCGTGATATCAATCGTGCCTGTCCTAAGGATAACTTCCCTACACCCTTCATCGATCAGCTTATCGATGAGTGTGCAGGAAGCGAAATTTACTCGTTTATGGACGGCTTCTCTGGATATAACCAGATCAACATTGCACCCGCTGATCAACATAAGACAGATTTTATCTGTCCTTGGGGCACTTTTGCCTATAAGAAGCTCCCTTTCAGTCTAAAGAATGTCGGCGCTACGTTCCAACGTGCAATGTCCTATGCCTTTCATGACATTCGTCACATTGTACAGCCGTACCTGGATGACCTCCCAGCTCATTCAGTCAAGCGTCAGGACCATCCCTCCCATCTTCGCGAAATTTTTCTCCGCTGTCGACACTACCGTATTAGGCTCAATCCTCATAAATGTGTCTTCTGCGTTGAATCGGGCCGACTACTCGGGTTTATCGTCTCCCGAGAAGGCATCCGTCTGGATCCCCTCAAAGTCGAGGCCATTTTGAATCTTCCTCCCCCTGCTTCTTTGCAGCAGTTGCAGAGCTTGCAGGGCAAAGAAAATTTCCTTAGACGATTCATTCTGAGTTATGCCAAGGTGGCTAAGGTTTTCACACGGTTGTTGAAGCGAGACACACCCTTTCATTGGGATGCTATCGCTCAGGAGTCTTTCGAGCAACTCAAGGGCCTCCTTGTCTCTGCTCCATTATTAAGACCTCTGAACTACCATCGTGATTATACTCTCTATCTGGCTGCCGCCGATACCACTATTGGCATGGTTCTAGTGCAGGATGATGATGACGGCAATGAGCACGTTATCTATTACCTCAGCCGCAACCTCTTGGATACGGAAACTCGCTACGCTTACGTCGAGAAGTTGGCATTGGCTGCTGTCTGCGCCGTCCAACGTTTCCGGCATTATATCCTATTGCGCACCACGACCGTGATTTCTGACTGCAACCCAATGACGTACATTTTGTCGCGTCAGTTGCTGGGGGGAAAATACTCGAAATGGATCGTAATCCTCCAAGAGTTTGACTTGGAATTTACTGCTGCCAAGTCTAAGAAGTCTCTGGTCTTCGCTGAATTGCTCTGTTCTTTGCCATCTCCTTCTGCACCCTCTCTTTCGGAGGATCATATCCCGGACGAAACCCTTTTCCTGATCAGCACCCTCGATCCCTGGTACGGGGATATTATTGTTTATTTACAAACGTCCTCTTTCCGCCCCTCTGTCTCCAAAGATGCGCGGCGGCGGATCCGCCATCAATCTCAACCCTATCGGATCATAGGGGACACCCTGTACCGTCTCGGCGTTGACTCCGTTCTTCGCCGCTGTCTTACCCTCGAGGAGGCTGAGAAAGTCCTGAATGACTGCCACTCTGGTGCCTGTGGTGGCCATATGTCCGGATATGCCACAGCTCAAAAAATCCTTCGCGCTGGTTATTTCTGGCCCTCCATTTTTAAGGATTGCATTCTTGCTGTCCGCTCATGTCATGCATGCCAGATATACCAGCGGAAGATGCGTGCACCACCGGCCCCGCTGCACCCTGTAGTGACCGTAGGCCCTTTTGCCAAATGGGGCATTGATT
The DNA here is from genome assembly GCA_031772625.1 of Pinus tabuliformis. Taxonomy (NCBI): domain Eukaryota; kingdom Viridiplantae; phylum Streptophyta; class Pinopsida; order Pinales; family Pinaceae; genus Pinus; species Pinus tabuliformis. Next base: position 315,016,657 of record CM062815.1, on the reverse strand, counting down.
ATACAACCTGTAAGCCTCGCTCGGCCGGGGGGCATGGGTTTATTATCGTTGCCGTCGATTACTTTACAAAATGGGCCGAGGCGATGCCCACATTAACCGAAGACGGTCATACAGCGGCACAGTTTTTGTTCAATCATGTTATTACACGGTTCAGAGTACCACAGGCCATCGTCACAAATCACGGAAAGCATTTCTGTAATCACATGATGACTGAACTGACAACCCAACTAGGCTTACGGCATGATAGTTCGACCCCGTACTATCCTCAGTCTAACGGTCAGGTTGAAGCCGTGAATAAGATTTTGGTAACAATGCTTCAACGCACTGTCGACATGCATAAGTCTAATTGGCATCTGATGTTGTTTCCTGCCTTGTGGGCCTATCGAACCTCTGTGAAGGATGCCACCGGATTCACTCCATTTCAGCTAGTTTATGGACTGGAGGCTACCCTTCCCATAGAATGTGAAATTCCTTCGTTGAAAATAGCCGTCGAGTTGCTTCCCAACACCACTCCGGTGGAGGAACGGCTTCTTTATCTAGAACGGTTAGACGAGACCCGTCGTTTAGCCTCCCTAGCCATCGAAGCTCAAAAGAAGAGAGTCAAAACTCATTTTGACCAGACTATTCATCCTCGTTCCTTTGTTGAGGGAGACCTTGTCCTGCTATACGACCAAGCCAATGACAAGCTGGGGGCAGGCAAACTCGAGCCCATGTGGCTAGGCCCTTACATTGTAAAGAGAGTATTGCAAAAAGGGGCATACGAGCTAGTTGACTACGAAGGTAATCCTCTTGATAAGCCCCGCAATGGGCTGTACTTGAAAAAGTACTATGCATGATTCATGCGCTCCGATTTGTACATGCGTGTGTGTGTGTGTGTGAGTTTTCATGTTTTCGATTTGATGTGAAAGCATGATCACCCTTATTGTGTCTTTTTGCTTCTTGTGCAGATGTCGGGTGCACCTTACATTGGTTTCGCTGATGGTGCCTGCCGCAATACTCGTAATTTGTCCTCTGCGGCGTGGGTGATCTACGATCCTCACGGTGAGTTGATAGATCTTCAAGGTGTCTGTTTAGGCCGTACTACAAACAATGTTGCTGAGTATAGCACTATTATTGAATTATTAGCCGAGGCGATTAATCTCGGTATTCATACATTGCTTGTTAATCTAGACTCTCAGCTTGTCGTCCACCAGCTCAATGGGCGATATTCCGTCAGAGACCGTCATATTTTAAGGCTGTACTTACGTGTTAAATTGTTAGAAAGGAATTTTGATTTTATCACATATCAACATAATCCACGACGATTAAACACATTATCTGATGCATTGGCTAATCATGTATTAGATAGACATTTGCGTAATTTATAATCAACACATTATACAAGCAAGCACATAAAAGCACAATAATAAACCATAGGCATATGTATATATGTATGTGTGTCATAATGTTTGCACCGTGTGCATTACAAAACCCAAAAAATAATACATGTTCATCCTGATACATCCTCGGACAACATGTCCCTCAAAAAATATGCATGAAAGAAACCTAGGAGTCTACTCATGGTGGTGCTCATGGTAGCACGTCACCGCGCGCACCAAGCGTCTCAACAGATGATGGATGCGGGACGGCACCCCCACCGTGTGCCTCTGATATGCGAACGGCACATCCGCCAATCTAGCATAGCCTGGAATCCCTTGGGTAAGTCCCTCGAGATTCTGCACCAGCTCTTCCCCCACGGCGCCTCTTGCCTGAGGGTCAGCTGCAGGTTGGTTCCTCCTCGCTATAGGAGACAAACCGGCTGGACGCTCTGGGCCCACATCTGCATATACATATAATTGTCATCAGAACATGCATGTATTGACAAAAAAAATGGAAATACATAAAACACCAAAAAGAGAAGATCATACCTAGCTCCTCTTCCCATTCCTCCCCCTCTGGCAGTGGGAGGTCTGGGTCCCCCATGAAGTTGGTTCCCGCGTATGGCCAGTCTTCCACCACGATCAACTGGCGGCGAAGCCATATGAAGAACTCGGGCCGCGAAGACATCTGCTGGCCCCCTCCTCCTCTAGGCATCAATGCTACCCAGCGAGCCATCCTTGGCTCTTGTGGTAATGGGTCCGCTACTACAGCTCCTTGGTACTGGAATAAAGGTAATCATTCCAAGAAGAACGATACCACAATCGAACCATATCCGAACTGTTTCACCCCCCCGCGCTTACACTTTGTAAGCTGCCTCTTGATATTTGTAGTCACTGTTGTAGCCCAGTCAAAAATGGTGGGGCTAAGACATTCTGTCGCCAGTAACAGATGGTTCTTGCTGGCCTCATGGGGCGCCTGTACCCCAGCTGCACGTGTGATGGTGAACAGAATCACCTTAAGAACCAAATCATGGATGGTGGCGATATCCACCTTGGCACTGTTCTTCCCAAATTGTGCCTCTGGGCACACACGAGCCTTTACTTCACCTATTTTCTCTGCGGAAGGCCTGCTTCCGGTCAGAATGGGGATTGCCCCTCTCCGTGACAACCCAGTAATGAAATACACATCAGATACATCCAGCTCTAAGGTCTGATCCCGTAGTCGAAATACTTGGTCATCGACGTCCCAAGCATCCACTATGAACTGTAATAGCTCTGGTTGAGCTCGCAGGTAGGAGGTGAGAAAGAATTTCTTGAGACCACAGTCTCTCAGCGCATTCATACATCCCTCATCTGCGATGGCTAAGGCATCTATGGCATCGTGCTCTCGTTCTTTCCATTCCACCGGCATTTTTGCGTGTTTCCTGCACTCACAAGGATGAATAAATCATTAATGAAACCCTGGTAAGCATATACACCGGACAAATTTCAAAATTGATGGGAAAATTTAAGTGAAAACCTAGGTCGCGTGGTTGGCGCGACTGTTTTAGAAACAGTCGCGCCAATGGCGCGGCACCTTTGGGTAAATCACCCCATTGGCGTGGACCCGTGCCAGATACCCGCGCCAATGGGGCGCAACCCTAAATTTTGAAATCCCCCTTGTGGAGGCTCAAATCAGGAACAAAATGCATAAAAACAGGAATGAAAATGAAGCTTAAGAGAGCGCCTCTTACCTGGAACTGGCGGAATCTCAAATGGTTGCCCGGATTGGTGGTAATCGCTGCTCGAAGTTTGCACTCCAAATGGACCACTACCACTATGCACAAGGTAAAAAGGTAAAAGTAATTTTGTTTTTACATTTTCACCACATTTATAGACTTTTTGACTTGTAATTAGGGTTAAAGGGTTCTTTTTTGAATATTTTAATATATTTTTGGTCGAAAATGGATTTTACGCTTGCTATTGGTGCTATGGCAGGTCCTTTTTGCAACTTCGATGGTGAAACGAGTTGTATTTTATACTTTTTCGGACTCGGTAAATACACGAAAAAGTCACTATGGAGTCATCTTTCAGCTCTTTTCTGACTCGCTAAAACTGAAAAGATTGCCGAGTTATCCCTCTTGACTCGTTAAAAGTAAAGAAGAGGCGGTCGTCTTTAAACCCTTTTCCGACCATGTAAAAACGAAAAGATTGTCGGACCCTTGTCGTTTCCGGTTCGTTAATGGTTACGAAACGACGTGATGTCGATCGCTTTTTTACTTTTTCAGACCGATATCACTACTCATGAAAAGTACTCCTCGATCGTAATGGTCGGGCGGTTCTTTCGAGCATTGTTTTATACCTTTTTGGGCTCGAGAGACACAATTTTACGAAAGAGGACCCCCCTGAAGTTTACTTTTTGTTGTCTTTTCAGACTCTCTAAATAGGAAAAGACGTTGAGTTTCTCCTTTGTCAGGCTCGTTAAAACTTAATGACATCAGATTCCGTTGTAATGACGGTCACAAGCATATGCTATCCCCATCAAGCTTGTTAAAAATAACTGGGGTACTCGCCAGAAATGGTGGGGAAAATGGATCCATAATTGTCATCGTGTCGGCAGTATGTCGCTCTTGAACATGGCACTAGTCTGCATTCGTGTCTGGGTGGGGACATCTCATCTTGTTTCACATTAGCCTCCGTGGGTTTGGGTTATCCTATTTGACCTCTCATCTGCTCATTGCCTTGTCACCATGACCTCTGCTCATTTGATGTCAAATACTGCCAAGTCCGCTGTCGTGCCGCCGATATGTTCAAGAGAAGTTGACCTCTGCTAAAATACAACCTCCCTCTGATGCCTCACATAATTCTGAATCACCACAACATCTTTCCTCTATCTCGTGTCAATGATGTGGGAAACATTATGGCCCACCTTTGATCAAGGTCACTTCCTTTCAACTTCAGCTCATTATCCAGGAAGCTGATCTAGAGACTCCCTTCGGTGCCTTAGAGCCTGCATGCCTCAATGGCAGGTTCTTCGTGTTCGACAAGAGGTTTTCATTATTGACCTCCGATCGAATTATTCTACGGGTGTTCGATGCTAGCTCATTGATTCACACGCCGTAGATTGTACCTATAGTACCTTGAGGACCATTGTCATTATTTTTTGTACCTCTTGCGTCTGTTAACATTTTTCATCATTGACTGGTAATCAGACGATGTTCATGCGTGTTCGACTTCAACTCATGTATTCACATGCTTGAACTTGTACTCTGTTTGGGTCGAGATGGAGCGCAAGACCCTAGATTTTGTCTCTTGGGATCCAGGCTGCGATTTGTGGCTTATTATGATTATTACATGACTCATTCACTAGATGGTTGCGACCATGCCTGAGTCTATTCATCGATCCTCTCTGGATGGCTGCGTCCATACCTTGGATCTAGATCGTTATGTACTCTATTATGGATGGCTGCGCCCATACCACATACATCATGTACTTGAGATATCAGTTGTACCTCTTCACGCGGGTTCTCTGGCGGCTGTGTTTTCAGTCACGCATGTTCTTGTAAAGCATTTCACCCCTCTCTCTCTCGGGCCTCATGCTTTAGGGGGCATCTGTTACACAGCAATTTGTCACCGTCCCTTTTACCCCTCACCCATACACTGGAGGACTCATTCCGGGACCTGTGAGAAGTGACATGACCTGAAACCACTTGCATCATATTCCTCTAAGTATGAGCTTCATTTGCCCTGAAGACATCTCCTGCAAAATCCTCATGAAAACAGCTCTTTTTACATTAGCGCAGGTTCACAGTTCACTGCCCGCGCCAATGAGGGAAATACTCTATAAAGGGCGCGCCATTGGCGCTCTGTCCCAGAGTCGCACTCGCGCCAACCGAATTGAGTAAAGTTTTCAACGACCAAACTCCCGAAGGTTCTCTTCAACCCATTCACCAACTGAATCTATGTTGAGCTAGGATGGTTTGGCTTCGAATCTCCATAGAAGGGAAAGTGGTTTGCCACCTTTCATGGAAGTTTCTAAGTGATAAAGCCAATCCCATGAATAATGTGGTTGATCCTATCTCTTTCCCTCTCCATCTATAAAAGCTTGCCTCTATGTCTTGAGCAAGCTAGTCACAATAGTCACAAGAATTACAATAGTTCCAGGAGTTTAAGAGTTTGAAGCTGCAAGAGCCTTCTTTGCACCCATAAGGCCAAATCTAAGTAAGGAGATTCTTGTCACCCAAAGAGAGAGAGGCTTGTTCCTCACCCCAACAAGCTTGGCAACACTTGTGTAGCTGATCACCCAGCCAAAGGAGGATTTGACGTCAGAACAATGGTTGTATTCTTCTTTGTTATTTATTAATAATAGATGACTATCATTATGGTTCCACTCTCATTGTCTCATGTTTGATGTTGAGTTATATCTTTTCTGACTGATATATAATTGCATCTACTAGATTTTACACTTGTTTTCGTGTTGTTCTTTGCGTGTGCAGGTATCCTATCATGAAGATCGTGCGGATCGTGACCGGCCAAGGCAAAGGAATGAAGGCGACATCTCTTCGACGGACACTAGCGTTGGAATCCAAGTAGGTTCTCACCATCCACTTTGTATTTGCAATTAGGAACTTGCGTGATAGCATTGTGTGATTGTTGCTAGACCTGGTCTGGGCTAGTAGGGATCGTCTCTGTCCGCAGAGAGGATTTACCTCCACAACACTTCCTACCACTAAGATAAACCCTATGTAGTCTATACAAAATCTCGGTGGTAAGAAAAATAAGAATAAGAAAAAGACCACTCCTTCTGAAGAGCAGTCAATAAAGCAGCAAAACCTAAAATAGAAGGTCGTTGTGCCTCCTAACGAGGAAAAGGATAAACCCAGCATATTTCCTTGCAAAATTTGTGCTAAAGACCACATGACTTATCATTGTCCATGTCTTCAAGAGTGCACAGAATACATTGCTCAAAAGGATATTGGTAGGACCACTACTGTCCTGAATATTCCTTTCCCCGCTCAGCAATAGGAAAACCTTACTGCAAACCAACCACAATCCCCGCAAGGGGCAATGATGGTTCGCAACATCCTTCAGCTGGTTAAGGATCTTCTACTGTTTAGACATTTGAAACGGTAGATCTACAAACAAGAGCCAAATCTTATGGAGCTCTTGTCGCTCATGCAACGGAACCTTCCTCAAGTAAAAACCCACCGCTGCCCAATGATTTGCATATCAAAAGACCGGTTGTGGACCTTGTAATTCAACCCCCAAAAGGGGCACTTCGACGCACAACGCACAATACATCTGCACGTGCCACCCAAAACTACAACATTGTAGAAGATTTGGCGCAAGCACCATTGGCTATGTCGGCGCTCGAAGTATTACAAACATGCCCAACACAACAGAAAGCTTTTCTTTTGGCTATTGGTGGTATCGACCCAAAGGATTCCATGCTTGCTATTTTCGACATGGACAAGTGTAAACCTCCCCTTTCTCACCAGCTTGCATTTCAGGTGCATATAACTTCGAAACATAAAGGTATACACAGAACTGTCATCGATGAAGGTGCTTCTACCTATGACATGTCAGCTTCATGTTGGCTCACTCTGTGTTCTCCAACCCTAACCCCACCGTCGAATTCCCTTAAAGCTTTCAATGGCCACACTTTCATCCCAAAAGGTTACCTAGCTAGCTATCCCATCACCTTGAGTGGGAAAACGGTAACGGTAGATATTGAAGTCGTGGATCATAAACTCAACTATAATCTGCTTTTGGGCCGCACTTGGACTTATTCCATGAAGGCCATTGTGTCTTCGGTCTTTCGTATCATCCTCTTTCCCTTCGATGGAAAGATAGTCATAGTAGACCAGTTGTCCTTTTGCACCCCAGATTACTCTCTGTTACCTAGCAGCTCTGTACCCTTAGTGGGTGGTGTACCTGACTCTTACGTTAGTATCGGTACCGGTCTACTGAAGGCTTCTTCCCTCATGGGTTGTTTCCCTCTTCAGCCATCGAAGGTTTCACAGATGGTCAATATGCTTTCATCTATTCCTCATGAACAGACCGATCCATGGATCCTACTGGCTCCTTCAGACATTGACACTTACGGAGAACAAATGCCACTATCACTAGCTGAATTGGCTTGCGAAGCCATTCAAATTGCATCCGAATCTCTGGTCACTTTGGTTTCGGCCAACAGTACCACTGCCCCTCCCATAACCACTCCTTCTTTCGATCCACTCAATCAAGTCCTACCTATGGACGAAGCTATTAGAGAGATCACGAGTTTAGAAGAGCGACCTTGGGAGGACTCGCACCATCGTGTTTTGATATCTGATTCAGACATGATGCCTCTTCAAATCCTGTCACCTGACGCACATGAAATTGTTTCCTCACCATATACGACTATCCAATCTTTGGACTCGGAAGGAAACAAGGGCAATATTTTAAAAACATTTCTCATCGATATTTATGTCATGACAGGCATCGTGGAAAACATACAGATTGGAGCCAATCGCGATCCTGAGGAAACTGTGAGCTTCACCTGCCTTGTTAAGGATTTCCACGATGTTTTCCCTTGGTCTTATGAGGAAATGCATGGCATATACCCTTCTATTGTCAAGCATGAGATCAAGAAAGATGAGCATTATTTTTCTGGTATTTTTCTTGCTCGTTAATCCCAAAAATCCTTAAGTTTCCTTCTTCAGGCTCATTAAACTACCATGAAGAAGATAGAGCATTCTTTTTATGGTATTTTTCTTGCACGTTAATCCGAAAAACCTCAAGTCTCCTTCTTTGGGCTCGTTAAACTACTACAACGAAGAAATAGAGCACATTTTGGGATATTTTATTACTCTTTAAAAAATAGAAACATCCTTGAGCCTCTCATCATTGGGCTCGTTAAACATATATGACAATGGTCTAAGCAACTCTTTTTTGATCTTTTTCTAGCTCATTAAACTGAAAAACACCAATTGAGAAATTCTTTTTAGGCGCTTTTTTCTCACTCATTAAACTGAAAAAATCCCGAATTTTGTCTTTAGGCTCGTTAAACATTTATAAAGATGACCTGAGCATTCTTTTAGGTACTTTTCTTGCTCGTTAAACTGAAAAATCCTGAGTTTTTGTCACCGGGCTCGTTAAAAATATACGGCAACAACTAGAGCACTTTCTTTTTTGGGACCATTTCTCGCTCTTAAATCGAAAAATCCCCGAGTTTTTCTCTCCTTCAGGCTTGTTAAAACATCGAAGGAGGAATGAGCAGTTCTTTTACCTCTTTTTCCTCGCTCACTAAACTGAAAAAGATACCTTGAGTTTCCTTCATTTGACTCGTTAAAATTTGATGAAGGTATTGAGTTTGTTGTCGCGTGACTCATTAAAAATTCATGACGAAAAACGAGTTTAGTCCGTCTCCTCATACTCGTAACAAAATGAGGTCGACATCTATTGAACATAGGTTTCTCTTTATCCGGATTCAATAGATTAACTTATGGAAAAGTAACCAATCTGGGTATACTATTAACCTTTTGTCGCACCCGGTTAACAACTATGACAAAGGGACCACCATAGATTTGCTCTTTACGATCTTTTCAAACACTCTAAATATGAAAATACCGCTAAGTTGTCTAGTCTAGACTTGTTAAATTACACAGACAAGATATAGAGTCACTCTTTTTACGATACTTTTCAGACTCTTAAAACATGAAAAAATTGACGAGTTTGCATGTCTGGACTCATTAAACTAATCAGATAGGGCAAAGAGTCGCTCTTTTTGCGGTCCTTTTCAGACTCTTTAAATATGAAAAGATCGATGAGTTTACCCGTCTAGACTCATTAAACTAATAAAACGGGGAAATTTGATAGTACAGCAACATTCAGTATTAGAAAGAATGGTTTGGCAGCAGTCATTCCCTTGAACATGGCACTCCCTCAGATAAACCTTCCTTGTGATGGCCTCTCAATATGAATCCTACCATCCTATGAGTTTAGCCTAAATACCCTGATGTAATTGCATCTCTGTATCCTAACACTCTATAGTGTTCATGAGTCTAGTGCTGCATGGTTAAAACCGTTGTCGTGCCTTCTATTGTTCAAGGGTTAACCTTTTGTTTCCTCCATCAACCCATCAAGCATATCCTTCCATCATGCCCTCCGTTGTTTAGACCCAAATGCTCAAAAGATTCATCAAAAAACAAAATCATTCTTGTCCCGTTTCATGTCAATTGATGTAGGACACATTATTGCCTACCTTTCGACAGGTTTCTTCCTATTGACTTCAACACTCTATCTAGGAAGATAACCCAGAAACACTTTTAGTGCCTTGGTACTTGCAGACATCAGTGGCAGGTTTCCTTGTGTTTGATTAGGGGTTCTCATTATTGGCTCCTGGTTAAGCGATTCTAACGGGTGTTCGATGACAAAGACATCTTTCACACTCATTAGATTGTACTGTGCATCTTAGAGACCATCACCATTATCGGTGGCCTTCCTTGCGTCTGTTAAAAGTCTCCATTATTTACTGGTAATCAGATGATTTCGTGCATGTTCGACATCAATGCATATATTCACATGTATCAATCTATGTTGTTCAGTGAAGCGGAAATTAGGACCTTGGGTAGAGGCTAGTGTCGTTCAGCCTTGTTTCCTCTCCCAAGCTGCGGATATTGTTTTTTGGAGACAGCTTATCGAGATGATTCTATTATGACACTGGATCTGCATTGTGCTTATCAGTGGCTAGCATTTGTCATATCTCTTTGGAGAAAATTTCTCTGACATAGCTATTGAGCATGGGAATACCCGACTTAGGACATGATTTTAGCAGTTTATATATATGTGTTGTATCAGCTTTCCAGAACTGCCCGAAGCTTTGATCCTCTCTCTCTTTCCGAAAGGAAAATTAGAGTTTTATTAAAGTATTTCGGCCATCGTCCTTGCCTCTGATCTCATACTTTAGGGGGCATCTTTTAAACAACAAATTGACCTCCTCATCAACTCAGAAAGGAAAGACATGACAGATGAAACAAAGACCACAATCACAGGCCTTGATTCCACACTAACATTGGTTGTACACTAACAACCTGCTTTATAAAGCTTGTTACCAAGCCTGGAGGTGCGTTAGTGACCCTACTAAAGCATGTTACTAGTATGGGAATAGCGTTAGTGAAACTTGGTGAAGTTCCAAGGGTCAAAGGAACGAATTGACTCACAAATATCTAGATATTTGTTCCTAAAATTACTCAAGAAAAGCAAGGAAACATCCAAATTCGAGATATTTGGAGGATTTCTAATATGAAAAAAGGAGGCAAATGGGAAAGAGATGAAAAGCATGGCAAGTTCATTGCTTTTGCCCTAGTCAACTCAAGGAGGAGCTTGGCAACCCTAACTCAATTTCTATATAAGAAAAGTGAGGGTTATTGTGAAAGAGATCAGAGCATTTGAAAGGATAGCATACTTCACTGTTGAGCATTGACTCATATCATAAGAAGTGAGCAAGAAGGGATAGAGAGAGAGAAGCTCGAGGGGTAAAGGAAGGCTGATAAAATAGATGGTTGTAATCACTCTTCCAACATTAATATAGAACTGCAGTTGTACTGTCTACTCATGGTGTTGATACTATCATTCATTTAGTTGTTTGTTCAATGCCTATTAGCATGAGTAGCTTAGTTGTATGCAATTAGATGTTCTTTTATATATTCATGTATTAGTTATCAAAGTTGTATGCTGTGATTATGCTTGTCTCTTCTATGTGCAGGACTTGACTTTGGAGCCGACTTTGAGGGAGTTCCACTTGGCTGCATTGTGATCTCCAAACAAATCTACACGGAGACTTGAGGTAATCTACTTCTAATGCTTTGATAGTTAGTTATTGTCTATGGACATGCATGTAAATTTGTGCAGTTGTAGATAATCTTACAATCTGTTGAAGGTCCCGGGAAGACCTTTGAGGGTATTTACATTCTCCATACAATGTGCATTTTACCCCATAGCAAATACATGGCTGCAAGACAAGCAACATGTGAGGCTATTTGGATGCAGAAAATTCTAGTTGGGTTGTTTGATCAGAGGATGGATCCCACTATGATCTATTGTGATAATCAGAGTTGTATCAAACTCTCTGAGAATCCAGTATTTCATGACAGGTCCAAGCACATCGATATCCGGTATCATCATCTTCGAGACTGTGTGGTGAAGAGGATCATGTTGTTGCAGTATGTTTCGACCGAGGAGCAGGATGCAGATATTTTGACTAAGGCATTATCAAAATGCAAATTCGAGTTCCACAGAGACAAGATCAGGGTGATAGATAATCCCTTTCTTGTTGAGAGGGAGTGTTGAAAATAGCAACAAGAAATGCTAAAAATAGAAATGATAAAAATAGCATTCTTATAGATAGCATTTCGGGATAGATTCCAATTTTAATTAGTCCCTAAATTAAAATTGTGAATTAAAATTCGAATTTGAGCTCAGCAGCTATTTGTAAAATAATTAATTAATTCATCTTGAGTTAATTAGTTAGAGAAAATCAAACATGAAGTCTATGTGAAGACATGCAACAATTATCCCTTTGATTGAGGAAGTTATCCCTTAATTAAGGAGATCAGGATGAGTTGTACTTTGAGTTGTAATTAGTTAGCTCAATTAATTGAGTTAAGTCCAGTTAGATTAGTTCCAACAGTTTGTGGAACTGATTGTGAGTTCAGCTAGTCAATGCATGCATGCATGCAACTAGTGCACTTCATATAACTTAATATTATCTCATAAATAACTCATGCATGTCAGTTCAGACAAAGACCCAGTTGAGATCAAAGGATGGGACAGTGTACTATCAGTTGCAGGAATATTCCCATGAGGATATCTCTTGCATGCAGAAGGAATTCTTTCCTTGAGGATTGCACAGTTATTTCTGAGGTTGGTGAGCAGTGTGTGAGGTAATTACACACAAGTGGCAGCTTGAGGACCCAAGAGAAACAACGCAAGGAAATAGGAGGCTTGGAGGACTGAAGGAAGGAATATGTGTTGTATTTTCTGTCTATGAGCAGTAGTGAGGGATTATACTGACAGCTGGATAGCTTGTGAGCTAAAGCTTTGTGTAATCCTGAGATATTTCCACTTGTATGATAATACAGATAGCGAGGTTTTTAGCTGTGTCTTTCCCCAGAGTATTCTTTTTTGTTCATGTGTGATTGATTTCTTATTCTCTGTTATATTTGTTCTATTTGATCTTGCTCAAAATCGATTAAGCTTCCGCAAGTTTGTTTGTAGAAGTAGATCAAGTATTTTGCTTTAGTATATTGCATTATCAGGTGATCTACAGTGAGAATTTCTACAGAACCTAGCATTTGATTTTGATAGATGACCACAGTTGAATGTAGATTCTAATAGTTGATGATAGTTGACCACAGGCTGGGAAAAAATATATTTGATTAGTATTATTATTGGGTTCATCTTTAGGACATTGTTGGTTGATTTTGTCGAATAGCCTTGTGGGTAAAGAATTGGATTATTGTACTCTCCCTTTGCTGAATAATTTGATGACAATCTAATAATAAAAAGAATTTGAAATTGTTTTCCCCCTTATGGAGTTTTCAACTAGTCTCTAACTAGTCCTAGTGTCTCTATGTGTGAATTCTTTTCTTTTATTGTTCCTTTACGTTCCGTTGCGTTGATGATTTTATTGTTCTTCCTATATAATTGCATATGTTGCTGAATAATGTTATGATGTTGTGGGGTGAATTCGATATGTAAATAATGAAATGAAATTATTTAAAGAAAAGAACAATATATCCCTAGAAAAATTAACATGGTATTAGATATAGTCTGAATAAAAGTCATTGATATCACCCATGTTAAGACACCATTGATGAGAGCAAGAGAAGATGGAGGAGACATAAAAGAATGTTAGGGTTTGAAGGAAACACTAGGCAATTTGGTTATTAGGGTTTGATGGTTATCTTCAAGTTAGGATTTAGAAGAAACCCTGAAGTATGATAAAGACTTGTTCTAGCACATGTGACAGATTCTATATAACCCAAGATGGGCTAATGTCAATTAGGCCTTGTTGTTGATGAAGACAATTGGATATATTGAAGCCAACATTGTTATATGGACAATGGACAATAATGACTCTTGAACGCTAATGAGATGTGATAAACAGATCCTTCTTAAGGATCGTCTAAGGTGTAGGAAAAGAGAGTTAGTACAAAAGAAGGTACTTGATGAAAAGGTTTCAAAGTAGCACCCAAAAATTATGATATGCAAGTAAGAGCTACAAGTTGCACACATATTTGAATACTTCAAGGTATGTATAGTGTATTATTTCAGTATTATATATGCAGTATTGGATGGAAAGGTAATCCCTGAGGTATGACAATAATATCACCTTCCTATGAAAGTTTGATTTCTAACACATGCGATGTATTGGTACTCTTGATATTTGGAAAGTATTTTCATGGATTTTCTAAAGCAGGCTAGATACATTGATTTTGGTATATTGTGATTTTATACTATTTTTAATGATTGTGATGAGCATGGTAACCTTGGTGATGAAAGTGTAACAATAGCATAGATACTCAGGATCTTCTTGTTGACCTTGGTTAGGTTTTGATAAGCTTAGTAAGTTTTCCAGTATAAAAAATTTGGATGCCTTAACTTGATGATTAAGTAATATGATAAAGAAGTGATGTAGTGATTATGACCCCTGAAGTATGTTGATACACTTGTCAACTACCCTAATTACATGATACTAACCCTTGATGAAAGTTTTATGTCATTTTCATATGTAATGATAAAGTAGTTGATGTTGATATGTTATGACTATGATGCATATATGTCTAAGAATCTAATATAGTTTGATTTCATGATCTAACAGTTCTGTTGATGCATGATGATATTATGATAGACTAGTTGATGTCTTGATTAATGTTGATTGAATTGGCTTCCCATTAAAAGGGAGAAACTCTCCGTAAGATTCCATCACCTATTATTATTTGTAGATAATGAATAGAAGACACTTGACTTTTGAAGGAAGGATTTTGGATAGGAATAACCCTCTGATGTTGAAGTCGTTTTTGTAAGTTTTGAATTGAGTAGAGAAGGTTTCTCCTAGTCAATGCCCTAACCACTGGAGAAATGCTTAAGGGTTTGGTTATAAGCCTCCCAACCACATGGAAGAAGGCCTAAGGGTGTGGTTGAGCCTGTAGGACACAAAAACTAGAATCTTATGCACAAGACTAGGAGCACACCTGGAGTATGACATACTTACAAACATGGAGTAGATGATGGAGAGTTTTATGAGCAGGGAATTTTTTAAGATCTACATAATGTTTGACTTATTATAGATAATTTTAATGTCTTATCTAATCTTGTGTTTGCAGGGGATTGAAATATGCATATTAGTATATTGCTTTCCTTGACTTGATCATTTGAGCTAGTTTATGACAATATTTGGTAACAATTTCAAGGGCTTGAGAAAATTTGGCTTATTGGCTTGACTTATTATAGATGAGCAATATTGGGATTGTGACATGCTACTTGACAATTCATAGATATGTTTTGGATTTGATAAAAATTTATGGTTTTGATCAGGTTTGATTCTTGATAATGGTGATTTTACTTGATGTCGTTTGATATTACTATGTAGACATAATTGATTATGTATTGGCATCAATGGCATTTGGCACATTGATTGAAGTGTACACAATTTTGATTCAGCATGCAATGATTTTTATTATACGACTTATCATTGTTGTATATAATTATTATCATGATTATGTGGATGGCATATATTTCTTGATGACAGTTGCTAATAGAACAAATAGATAAGGTTGTAGCCTTCTATTTGGGTGTGAGCTCTTACTGACACCTGGTCCGAAGAGTTTGTGATATTGGCATAAAATTTATGGATTTAATATTAGTTTTGGTTTGATAAATTTTCACATTATTAATTTGTTTAAGGTTGAGAATATTGGCTTGGTCAAGTATTATGTTTGCAAAAAATGATGTATGGTTTGAAGCAAGCTCCGAGCATGGTATGTCCGCATTGACAGTTACTTGGTAAATCTTGGAATATTTGTCGATCAAAGTGGTCCAAGGTATGCCTTTGATTTTTGTTTTATATGTTGATGATCTATTCTCGGCGGTAACAAGCCTCTGATGATCAAAGTAAGAGGGAGTTGGCCTCTAAGATCAAGATGGAAGACCTTGGCATGATACACTACTTTCTGAAATTAGAAGTTTGGAAAAGGAAAAGACATTGTGAAGTTATTTGGCATCATGGAATGCAAATCCTTGAACACCCCGATGGAAAGTTATGCAGAGATATTTTTGAATTGGAAACTTACAGTTGATTAAGGAATTGATGTTCCTTGTAACACCCATCTAGATACATGTTTTGTAGAGAAAAACCTGAGTCAACTCATGATTGAGCTTCTTCATACACATTGGGCTGCCACCAAGAACATCTTTTGGGATATTTACATGGGACAATTAATCTTGGTCTGAGATATACTTATAGGGATGTATGACTACATAGATACACTAATGATGATTGGGATGGAAATAATTATTGATAGAAAGAGCACATCTAGGTGTTGCTTTAGCTTGGGATCTGCCATGACAGTTTTTATGATCAGGAAATAGAAGTCTATATCTTTAAGCACAATCGAGGTTGAGTACATTGTTGCTAGCACGACTAGCTGTGGGTAGTTGGGTTGAGAAAGCTCTTTAGTGAGTTGTTTGAGTAGGTTCTGGATATGACAATGATACATTATGACAATAAAGAGTGGGATATGATTGGCATAAAATATTGTATATTGTTGAGTCTGAGATATCTTCATGCATTGAGTCAGCACTACTATATGAGACAAACTTAAGCTTGTGGTTGCTACCTCTATGAGAGGGAGGATGAATAAGGTATCCTTTTGTGATATATATTTATTCTAACATAATATTTGATTTTATGAACTGCATAAACAGGAAAATCAAAGGACTTTTTCTCTTGGTAGTTTATGAGGCAGTGTGATTGACCTATTAAGTGAGTAGTTTAAGTTGGTACTAGATATGAGCATTTTGATATGATTATGATCTACAAAGAGTAGGATTGATCAAGGACACTGAGCTAACTCTCCCCCCTGTCTAATCTATCAGTGTGAGGAATTGAGAGGTAGGGCTCTTGGGGTTGAGGGATCTCTAGAAAATAGGGTATCACCCCTATTTGTCACCCATAGGGTGGAAGATGTTGCTCCCCTATATTGGTCTATGTAGATTATACCCTAGTTGGCATCTGTATTTCACACCCATCTGGCTAATGGGTGTTGGTTTCTTGAGTTAATCTTGATCCTTACTACTTATGGTAAGTGGCATCCTGCTCAAGCTAGAGATGAAGGTGTTCTACCACATGACTCCTTGGGTTCATTTCTGGGAATATCAATGAACAATAGGATGGTTGTGATCCTTACCTAGTATAGCAAGTGGTGTCTCACCCATTGATTATACAATGGGATGGTTGCGATCCTTGCTTCGTAAGTAGTATCTCACCTATTTCTTGACATAGTGTGGAGGATATATGCTCACCTATGAAATGACTTGGGGTGAGTGTCACATAGGATCTTCCCCACTGTCATGGACATGAAGTGAGAGTGTCCCATAGGACCTTCCTCATTGTGATTGGATTTTGGGTTGAGATAGGCTCCCTCAGTGATTTCAGGGTTAGTAGGGCTCCCTGATGTTAATCTCTCTGATGTTTCCTAGGTAGTAGCATTGGGCTCCCTGCTAGCAGATAATTTTGGGTGGTAGCAGTGATTCCCTAATGAATAGAGGGTGGTATATTGGGCTCCCCTCTGATATCAAATTATTTTTCTTTTAGATTCAAGAGTGTTTAACATATGAGAAGAGATAATGAGCATAGTAGCATAAGCAGAGATGGAAAAATGAGCATAGATGAGCACACATGAGCACATGCACGGATATGAGCGGAGATGAGTCGAGATATGCAGTGACAACATTTGATGGTGATGAGATATTTCTGATAGGACATATGTTATAGTTGACAATTTGTTCCTGGCTGAGAGAGAGTGTTAATTTTTGTAGCTCAAGGAAAAAAATCCTGCTTTGGAAAATCTTCCTCATCAACAAAGACCCCTATTAGCCCTTGAAAGAATTTAATTTGGTTAAGTAAAAATATATTTTAATATGGAAACCCCCATGTGCACAAAAGGGACAGGTTGACCAAAAAGAAAATTGAGCACCATTGGATGGCTATAAATACAAGTCAAGTGATCCTCATTTGGAGATCATCAATCATTATTCTTTCATTGTTTTGGCTTGCACAAGCCTTACATTGGTTCGTGGAAGTTGTTTCACTTAGGTCCAAATTTGCAGGGTTCGAAGCTCACACGTGTGATTAGGGTTTTTGGTTCTCAACCGCAGGGTTGCCACATGATATTTTCAGTTACAACTGCAGGCACACAAGCCTATGTGTGTGGTTGGAACTTTTCAGCTACACACACATCTATCTCTCCATGCGTTTGGAACCTAGGGTTTGATTTTGACAGTTGATCACAGTTGACTGCAGATTTGACAGTTGATGATAGGTTTACCATAGGCTCGAAAAATATATCTTTGATTAGTATTATTATTGGGTTCATCGTTGGGATATTGTTTAGTTGATTTTTCCAGATAGTCTTGTGGATAAAGAATTGAATTATTTTACTCTCTTTGTTGAATCATACAATGATGATCTAATAAGAAGAATAATTTGAAAGGGTTTTCCCCCTTATGGGGTTTTTCCCTGGCCTCAAACCAATCTTGTGTCTCTACGTGTGAATGCTTTTCTTCTGTTGTTCCTTTATATTCCGCTGCATTGATGAGATATTATTATTTCTACATATGTTGTTGAATAATGTTATGATGTTGGGTGAATTCAATATGTAAATAATGAAATGCAATTATCTAAAACAAAAAACAATATAGCCCTATAAAAATTAACATATATATATATATATATATATATCTATATATATATATATATATATATATATATATATCACAGTTATGTTAAATGGTGATATTCATATTCATTAATATAATGAGTGTGATATATGGAGAAATAAATTTTTGGCTAATATATTTTATTTAACAAAACTCAAATAAAGAGAAAATGTAGATCAATATCCAAGTTATGTTCAATTTAATTTCATAATTACTAAGACTGTTAAATATTCACTAATTTATATATAAATTAGATACAAAAAATTAGCTCTAGGCTCAAGCTAAATGTAGTTCAAGACAAATATATCAACAACAATAGCATCGCACCTCTAACTAGGCATTTCAACTTAATCACAATGAGATATTTCTAAGTGAGTCCCATAATTATAAATATAATATCCTTTTATCATAAAAGAATTAGTAGTTGAACCTTATTAGTACCTGTCGTTTCGGCATGGACTATAGTAATCGGAAATGAGCACTTTAGCATTATTAGTGCTACTTTTACTCCTTTTACTCCTCTTTTATCAACTATAAACCAAGTTTGTACACACATATTGATAAATCATGTTATTTGGCCTCTTTTCAAGGACCGAAACTAATCTGAAGCTAATCCGAAGCTAAAGCATAAGTTATAATTTTGTGTTTGCTTGATATTTTTAAACTCCTAAAAATACTACCTAATCTATTGTTGGCATTAGTCAACGACATGTTAGCTCCGCTATTTTGGATTTCCATGGACTGCATGGTATAATAGAGGAACCATCAACCCTGCTTGTATGCCAAGGTACACCTACCACCACTACTTATCACCGCTTGTACACCTGCCACTCCTACCTGCCACAACTTCTAGGTGCCATCTCTTATGTTTGCATGTAACCAGGTGTCCATTGAATGGATTATGCGTGGGCTTAGCATTAGCCCTCCTGAGTTTCTCAAAGGCTACCGATGCAGCATCCTTCATGGAACTTGCTTCACTGGCAACTATCTCCTTGGTATTCCTACTATCCATTTCCTCGAATTCAACATTTCTTTTGTCTCTTATTTTTTTCCTTTTCTTCCAAGTCAAGGCACCAGTCACATACATTTAAGCCATCTGATTCCAACTGATCAGAGTACAATTTGCTACAATATCTGCAAGAGTGGTGGCATATGCACAAACAAGAAAAATACTGTATCATATGAAAACCATGCGGATAAAATAATATTAGACGCTATGATTCTTGAAATTGCTATGGAACAGAGACTCACATGTGTCGAAATCGAAATTGCTATGAAACAGAGACTCAGATGTGTTGAAATCAGTGGTTACATCTTTGGCATCTAAACAAGCTTTCCTGAAATCCAACATCACCACACTACTCGAGCGCCAGCTATTTTTCTCCATGGATGCATGCACTGTTAAGAAGCAGTAGAAGAAATGTTATGCTTTGGTGCTTTGGTTCTATTAAGAAGCAGCGAAAGAAATGTGTGAAGCGAAACAAGAAGACGCGTGTAGCGTCAGCAAATCTTATTGCAGGACTGGCAGCACTGGAAACTCGTCAGGGTTCATCTAATTGTGTCATCCTTCTAAAGCTCTACAACTTTGACTAGTATAGGGTTGGCTCTAAAACTCTTGTAGTTACGTTGGGCCTCTTTAACATTTCACCTTTTTCCATAACCCTATAACCTATCAATTCCACCTTTAGTCATCAACAACGAAGGAAAGCCCACCATAGAAGGAGAAGTAAGGAATAACCCTTTACCCGGGAGCCTTTCACCTTATGCCTTCAACTTGGAAGCACTTCTAAGGACAAGAACCCACATATGCTTCGCATCTGCTTCTTATCTCCTCAAGCTTCCATTAATGGTTGCCCACTCATCATCTGAACAGCCAGGAAGGGAAGGAAGGCATTTGGAATGAATGGCTAACTTGAACCGCATCTATCAGTTTCAGAATCTGCATCTCAAAGGGATTACTGGTCATACGCGTAGGGGGTTTCTGTCAGGCATTGAGTTAGCGAGGGAGGAGAGTTTGCAGAGGTTCCCGCTGGAGAAAAGGAGTTTGTTCTTGCTCATAAAGGGGGACATTGGGCTGATAGTTTATACTGTCAATGAAAAATATGGAGGCAGTGGTGGTGGCACTGGCAATGGCAATGGTAACCACGATTCAAGATAAGACAGGAAGCACTTATGATCTAGTAGAGTATATGCAGTATTTGTATGTTCGGGTCGTGAAGGCCAAAGATCTCCATACCTTCGACAACTGGGAAGCATGCTCCTAGCGTGGCAACATCTCTTTCTAATTTAATTTAATTTACTTTATTATTATTATTTTTTAACATTCTCATATCTAAGGGCTTGGTTCAATCTTCATGGGGCTTGCTTATGGCTTCTTCTTCAGGCATGGCCGTGATTTTGGTGGTCTTCATGCTCAGTTGGGTATGGACTTCAAACAACCATGATTGAAAATTGGTGAACTGTTGAATTCTACTTTTTGTCACAAATGTAACGGCAATGGTATTTTCTTTCCCAAAAAAACCGCATGAAAATTCACTAGAGAACATTTTCAAAAGATGATGCTTCTCAAAATTCTTGCAACTGCAATTTCTCTGCTCGAAATTCTTTATGTTTTAAACCTTTTGAAGACTGAATTTCACTCAATTGCATGCACTGACAGATAAATTCATGTTCTAATAAACCTTTTAAACTTAAATTTGTCCTTCCTTTGTAGAGAAATTGAATATTTTCGCAGCAATTACAGACTGAGGGGAAGAAAGCCTGGTTATTTATAATGGCCGAGATTTGAATTTTCCGTGGAATTTTTAAAGAGTTAAGGCTCAACTTCATTTCTGTTTTTCAGGAAACGGACCGGGACTCATTGTGAGGAGTTGTACATTGGTTCTGATCCTTATAACTAATTTGAGGAAGGTACTCGCTCGACCAAGGTTGTTCCATATTCTTCTATATCAACATATATGAAGCATATAAAATATTGATACCTGTGCTCTTGCCTTATCTGACAGAGATGACATCTCTAAGCTACTCCTCCCTCTGATAGATCTTTACCTAACATATCTAAACTACTCCTCCCGCTGTTGTGTTTTCCCACCTAGATTGAGGGCAGTAGGTTATAAAGATCAGTTAGATAGAAAAAGTAATAAGTGGTGAGTGAGCCTTCGGTGACTGAGAAGCAAGCTTAGTTTTTGGTTTGATTTATAGTTTCGGCATTTTATTCTTGATGTTGTCTCAAGTGAAATGCATATCCAAAAAAATCACGTAATTGTAAAAGATTAAAAATTATGTTACCCTATTTTGTATTTCCCTTGGTTCAAGAATTTTTAGTTTTCCCTTGTAGTGCAAGCAATTGTTTTGAATTATTTCAGTGAAAACACTTCTTAGAGATGGTTCTACTATAGGTTCTATCACTGGAAGAAATGTGACTACAAAACATTCCAATAAAGTAAATGTTGTTCAAAGTCCATGACTTGCAACAACTATCACAAAGGAATTTGATTCCCAATGGACGGATCATGAGAGGTAGCTTTTTGTGACTGCCCTTGCAATGTTTGGTAAAGATTTTAAGAACATCTCTCAAAATGTTGCAACAAAAAGTGAGGGGCAGTGCAAAGCCTTTTTCAGTAAAACTCGCAAGCGGCTTGGACTTGACCAGGTTCTGGAAGCCTTTCAAATGAGTATGCATGATATGCCAAAGATGTGAATGCTACCCTTAAGTATTCATGATGGTGTATAGAACCTAAAGTTAATGCAAGACGTAGATTGTGCAATCATTAATTAATTTATGTAGTAGGTTGCGCTGAAATAATGGCATACTACCATGGCCCATATGTATGGTTGATTTAGGAACCAGCTACACTATGGAGCATTGGCTTGCCAAGGATGCATATTAGCTACCATCTATCCCACTGTTCCTAGTTAATTTCTTAGTTGCAAGGCATTGAAAAATATCTTCAGTAGTAACCTTAACGTTGCCTATAGTAGTCTCTATCTCCTGCATGCACTCTTTCAAGCCTAAAATCTGCCTTTTAATCCTTAACGCAGGCCTTCGGAGGCCCTCCACAGCTCAACGCAAGCCTATTTGGCCTCTTCTTTCTATTTCAAGGGTTCTTGCTAGCTAGCTATTTCAAACTTCTAAGCTGATTAGAATGAGGGTGTTGTCTTAATCAACAGAATGATCTGATTTACTTTAATAGGTTTCCTCACCCAGATTTAACCCACCTTGTATTTGCTAAAAGTGGTATGTGCCTGAGTTTTTTCTCTAGGCAAATATCTTATCTCATTAAATGAGATTAAAAATATGCTTATAATTTTACATTACATACAAATATGCACATCAATACAACTAGATATCATATGGTTGGCTCAGTTGGCAATATTTATTGTTTCTAACATTGATCATTAGATGGCATGTGTTTCATGTTCTAAAGGATTTTCTTGGATTAATGCAAGACTGCAGTAGTGCAATAGACTAACTTGCTGGTTCTTCCACAGATTGTGATTCAGTTGTTTGTTGCAGTAACAATTTTGATCATCTTCTTGCCATTACTAATAGTCATACGAAAATTGAAGCTCAATGAATAGTGCCTTTCAGAGCTACATACAAATATGCATATCAACACAACTAGATATCATATGGTTGGCTCAGTTGGCAGTATTTGGTGTTTCTAACATTGATCATTAGGTGGCATGTGTTTCATGTTCTAAAGGATTTTCTTGGATTAATGCAAGACTACAGTAGTGCAATAGACTAACTTGTTGGTTCTTCCACAGATTGTGATTCAGTTGTTTGCTGTAGTAACAATTCTGATCATCTTCTTGCCATTGCTGATAGTCATATGAAAATTGAAGATCAATGAATAGTGCCTTTCAGGGCTTAATAGTATGCTTATCATTTTACATTACATACAAATATGCACATCAACACAACTAGATATCATATGGTTGGCTCAATTGGCAGTATTTATTGTTTCTGACATTGATCATTAGGTGGCATCTGTTTCATGTTCTAAAGGATTTTCTTGGATTAATGCAAGACTGCAGTAGTGCAATAGACTAACTTGTTGGTTCTTCCACAGATTGTGATTCATTTGTTTGCTACAGTAACAATTCTGATCATCTTCTTGCCATTGCTGATAGTCATACGAAAATTGAAGCTCAATGAACAGTGGCTTTTAGGGCTACATACAAATATGCATATCAACATAACTAAATATCATATGCTTGGCTCAGTTGGCAATATTTATTGTTTTGACAATGATTATTAGGTGGCATGTGTTTCATGTTCTAAAGGATTTTCTTGGATTAATGCAAGACTGCAGTAGTGCAATAGACTAACTTGCTGGTTCTTCCACAAATTGTGATTCAGTTGTTTGTTGCGATAAAAATTCTGATCATCTTCTTGTCATTGCTGATACAATGGATTTCAGGGCTGTTGTTGCTTTATTTACTTTACCTTTCTGGTGGTGTTTCTTTTCTTGAAGCCCACTCATGGCAGGGACTTTCTGCCATGCAACTTCTATTGTTTTATTAACAAGCTACTCAAAATAGATACGTCATTTAAGGAATACATCATTTAAGGAATTGGGATTTTACATTAGCCCTCAATAATCAGTATAGTGTGTATCTTTTGGAGTGGGATTTTACCTTTCAAAAGAATCAAATTCTGTTCAATAATGAATTTTTCATAATTACTTAATTTCAAAAGGATAGGAGGAACTTCCTTCAAAAAATTTAATCGGAGATGGTTACATGCAACCTAAAGAGTTTTGTTAGAGCAATATAATTATTTCTCTATTGATGATTATAAGCTGACAATATTTGAACTTGAGAAAATTAGTGGATATGGATACACGAATATCCATTATTGTATAATGTGTTATATGGTACTAGTGTAATTTTTTCTTGAATTCGGATATATAAATGTTTAGAGGAATTAAATTTTTTTGAATTCTAAATTTATTTAGATTATTAAATTTGTTTTTGATCTCAAAAAAATTATCCTTCTCCATGCTTATATATATATATAGATATATGCATCAAAATATATATATATATATATATATATATATATATATATATATATATATATATATATATATATATGCATCAACTTAATCTTATCTTCACCATGAAAGGATATGTATATGTATGTGTGAATATTGATATTTAAATATTTTTGTTAAAATTTATATTTATATATTTTTAAAAGTAAAATTACACATTTGGTAAAACTATAAAAAAAAAGGAAATATATAATTTTCTTCATTTTCAATAATTTTATCTCTCAATATAATCCTGATATAAAGTTATGTTATTTTATAGAGATATCTAAATATTTTATATGAAATATTTATTTGTTATTAGTATTTCTCTTAAATAAATACAATGAGAAAAATGAGAATAAGATTATTGATATTTTATAATTTGTAATTAAAAATAATCAAATATATACATAGTTTTTTTATTAAAAATAATAATTTTTTTATTTAATAAATATTTTAATTATATTTTTAAAAATATGTGTGAATCTTGGATTAAATAGTTAAAAAATTATTCATCTTTTTAATATCTCGCTGTAAAATACTTATCACACTGCACTCAGACAAAAAAAAACTTTAAGATATAATAAAAATAAATAGCAAAAAATATAACATGAAAAATAACTTAATTGTCTCGGGTGGTCTATAGTTTTTATTTAATATGACAATGAATCCACTCAAAAATTTCTACAATCTGATAATATAGAAAAATAATAAGTTGTTAATGCACACCTTCAAAGATTGAAAATGTGCAACTACCAACCCATCAAATAAACTGTGTTAGAATTATGGAAAACGTTCTTTGAAAAGATGAGCTTATGTAGTTGCATCCCGTGATCTCTATTCATATAAGTTCCTCTCAACGTAAATCAAAGCAGGAAGAATGATTGTATTGTGTTGGGTGTATTTGAAGTGGATTGAGTTAAGAAAATTTTGAAAATTTTGAAAATTTTGGAAATTTAATAAAGTCAAATGAATGTCACTTAGATTTTTGTAATATTGAATATTTTGAAATGTGTAATTACATAAAGATGTTTAAGCCTTGGATTGATTTAGATTGATTTCTAAATACATTGAAATGTGCAATTACATAAACATGGCCTAGGGCATCACATTACCATGTAAATTGCAGATTCCCTACATTTAACAGTTATGAAGAAAATTCTTGGCTCATCGGAATCTACAATCTGGTTATGATCAAGCTGGATTCTCAATCATGACTATCATCCTTCTAGTCTGGTTACGATCAGGCTAGATTCTCAATCATTACTGTCGTTCTTCTAGTCAGGACAATATCACTTTTAGTGTTTGCTTCGATAGTGTTGAGAAGGATATAGTCACCATCATTAGCTGATGTCGAGTTTCCTACATTGATACTCGCTTTAGGGTTTGAAGTGAGTTCTAATAGTGTATAAACCCGCAAAATATTCCTCTTGGCCAGTGGATATAGTTTTGTAATGAGAAAAATGGGGGGCAACTTCTTGCAAGGGTTTATCAATTTTTCTTTCATATGAAGAAAAAATCAGGATGTTATTAGAGTCATGAGAGATGTAGTCATCTGAAAAATATTTCTTTCTGTACCATAGAATTTGCCCTAACTGTAGATTTCTTACACAACTCATTCTTATCCCATCTACAAGGCTTGTGTATCTTTATGATTGCATATGGCTGGGGAGAATCCATAGAAGTCAAACATTAGCATACCAAGGATGGATCATCATTTTCATTAATGAGAATTGATATACAATCGATTGATTTATTGTCCTGAGTTTGCATAGTTGAACATGTCATTACTCCTCTAATGTTGGAAGGTAGAGAAAGGAGAGAAAGTGGAACATAGTGCAGAAAATATTTCTTCTTGAGAAAGACGCAGGATGAGGGAGATTGATTATCAAGAAGGAAAGGAGTGGGGCATTATGGAAAAGCTATATTCATGTACCCATATCCATTCAAGGTCACCTTGGAATGACAAGGAGATAAGGACAAACAAAAAGAAGGTGACAAAAACCCTCTTAGCAACAAGGAGATAAGGATGAACGAAATGCATGTGGCAAAAGCCATCAGGTAATGGACTCATGACACGATGATAGAATGACATCCACAAAACAATTACATAGAATACTAATGTTAATTTTGTAAAATGCCCATTTTTTTTAGTACAGGCAAACTAATACATCTCTATAGATCCTATATGTCATGCAGCGACATAATAATACAAAATATTATCATAGAACTTAGTCTAATAAATTTATTAAATTAAATTAAATATGTATTATTTCTATTCTTTATGTAATTTTATATTGGATTATCAAAAAAAATGTTAAAGGTATTTGGTTAAACTATAGATAAATAACATAATAGGGATAAAATTTTAAAATTATATATAGGATTATAGTTAAATGTATATTAAAAAAATAAAAAAATAATATTTTATGAATAATAAGGAATAATTAAATTTTTTTATTTAACTGACTACACATTTGCACAATCTATTAACTAGATATATATTAATAAATTTTATGAATAATTATGGGGTGGAAGGAGGGATAGGGGTTTTGTATAACCCCTAATAGAAAAATTGTAACAAGGTATTCATAGGGATTGGAGCATATGGCCAATAACGAGGCAAAGATGCATGGTTTGCTACAAGGTTTTTTCTTGGCTAAGGAAATGCATGTTACTAATTTATCACTATTGTAGGGGATTCACTTATAATGAATGACTACTTACATAAAGGAACCTAGCCAAAGGATAAAATAGCAAGCTCATGTTGCAGTGAAGAACAAGGTTATGAGAGGGTATCCTTAAAAAATATTTCTTCCATGTCTTAAGAAACCAAAACAAAGATGTTGGTCATAAAGGTGGTAAAGCATGCCTAGTCAAGGTGGGTCAATTAGAGTTCAATGGTGTATAGGGGTGGAGGAATTTTCCTTGACCCCTCATCCCTTACCTACAAGCATAACTCCATGGTATTAACACATTATAAAAGTCATTTTCACCTTGAGATCAAAGTTTATATTAGTAATTATTAAATTAATATTGGATGAGGCCAACATATTATCATGGCATCATTAGGTAAATCGACACATGTAGGTTTCTCTAAGTCGCCCTGCATGATCAAAGTATATTTGTAGGCGATGGTTTGATCTTAGCACAGGACCTCCATCTCTATTGATAATTGATACCTAGGAAGTGACAATTATATCCACTATGGTGACATTAAGAGAAAATCATGTGCGAAGATCGATCAACTATATAATTTAATGGAGCACTATCACTTTCGAGCATGAAGACTTTCCCAATTTTGACACCTATAGACTTAGGTAAGAGGATGGTTTAGGATATTAGCGACTCCATGTAATTGTTCTATGTAAATTTCTTTGGCCACTTTAGTAGGATTTTCTCAATTGAAACTATGTAATGCGCAGTGAATTCCTACTTTAAGAAAGTCTAGTTAGCTTGATGTTCCGGGTGACATCAGTTCCCGGCATAGTGGGATCACTTGCAAAAATGATTTCTTTTCACAATCTTTGTTGTATAAGCAGAGTACAAATCAATGCTTCTGGGCTTTCAATATGCATGGTCTCTACATTGTTTTGACAATAAATCCAATTCCTCATTAGGTAAGCATCTCTCCCCTGCTTGGTAATATCCTACATGCTTAGCTCTCTCAAACTTGGCAAGCGCGCAAATATTCTCTTGAATTTGTAGTAAATATTTATTCTTAGAGTCTCAAAGGTGTACCTTGTTATTTGAAAATTCACATTCTATCATATTTAGTATATTGGATTTTCCCCTCAGTTGGATTTGTGGCTCCCTGTGCAGGCAATCCACTATACTAATGCTTGGTTTTTCTAGTCTATTTGCTACTCAGCCCACGAGGTTCTCTAGGACCCTAAGAGCTACCATTTCAAGGGTTAACAACATCTGATCATTCTCGCATAGGTTTTTCAAAGGATTCTATGGTACCATTAGCCATTCATTCCCAGTTGGACCAAAATGAGGGCCAGTAAAAGAAAAGATCTCAGAGATAGTACTAGGAAACTTTGTAACAGATGTAGCCAATTGATGGAGTCACTGAAACTTGATATTCTCAAGACAAACATGAAATTTCAAGAACAAATGAGAACCATCATTGATATATTGGAATAAACTCAAGGCTCGAAGAGTAGATAGATCCATCAATCTGATGAGATGGATGCATTATGCCAGCAAATTAAAGGACTGCAAGAGCATATCATTGTCATGAACTACAAGAACTTTGAATCAAGTGCTACTAGCAGGCATGCAGGAAGTTTCATTCCTGACCTCAACAGATTATGGATGAGGGAATTCACCCCATATACTAATGTACTCTCAGTGAAATTTTTTTCTTTTGCTTGGATGCATATGTATGATGTAATCTTGTCATCATATATTCATACTCAAGGAAAATTTTAAAGATGGAACTTTATCTTAAAGTTTAGAAACCTTAACGAATCTTACCAGTCCCTAATATGCAAATTGTAAAATGTTTGGCAAAATTTTTGTAAAAATATTTATATTTCTAATGATTTTATATTAGTCTATATAACTTTTTGTCAATTTTTAAGATAAAATAATTTTATACTATAAAATGTGGGTTAATCATTTTAAAAACAAATGGAAATTGACAAACATTTTTTTTTGGAAAAGCCATTGAAAATTAGCCCACTTGCAAATGTGAGCCCTTAAAATTTTCCATGGTCATACTAGTCTTCGTAGGTAGTCTTTTTAAGCTACCAACACTTTCTTCTCCAAATGATTAGACACTAGAAACAAACAAGTAACTAATTTCCTAGGTATCTGCAATGACCAAACATAGATTTAATATAAAATCTACTCATTTCTATGAAAAATAAAAAAATAAAAAATCACGATTAATTCATAAAATTCAATGAAGAGCACGTGAGAGAACATTTGTTATGTTACCTTGCAATCAAACAATACATAAAAGAGATAGAGGTGCTGGATTATATATATAGATATCTATATATATATATATATATATATATATATATATATATATATATATATATATATATCTATATATATATATATATATATATATATATATAACAACCTTGGTTAAAAATTTATGTAAAAATATATAAGGCCACAATCATGGTACATTTATTCCAAGCTGAATATTGGGTAGGACATCCTGGTATGGGTGTTCATTATGGTTTATTATGGCTAAAGGAAATTGGAAAAGGCATTTTTGGCACATTTATTTATGAAAATAAAGGAAAATAGGAGAAAAATAAGGTGAAAGGTCACAGGTTGCATGTGAGGAGGAAAATGAAGGAAAATAATGGAAAATGAAGAAAATAGAGACCTTATTAATAAAAAGGATTATGAGGATCAGTTGGAAGGCTTGGTCAATTCCATTTTGGAGCTCTCTCTCTATTCTCTCTCTCTCATACACTTGGATACTTAGAGTTTTCTTGGAGCACTTTGGGAGAGTGTGGCATATTTAGAGTTTGGATAAAGAAGGCAAAGGTAGAGTGGGAAAGCACAAGAGGACATCGGGATCAGAAGCTACATCGGATTTTGCTTGTACGTACCGAGTTGCATGTATGTTTTTCTCACTAGTTTTGGCATGCATGGCACATGCATGTGGTTTCTTGGTCATGGCCTGTCATTGGCATGGAGGATTGCCTGGATTGACAGTGGATTTGACTA
Source organism: Pinus tabuliformis (assembly GCA_031772625.1). Lineage (NCBI taxonomy): Eukaryota > Viridiplantae > Streptophyta > Pinopsida > Pinales > Pinaceae > Pinus > Pinus tabuliformis. The sequence goes on along the minus strand of CM062815.1, from coordinate 314,986,596 downwards.
GCCTTGCCATTTCCTAGATAGCCATGGTGTTGTGGGTTCATTTATTTGTGTTTTTAGTTGGTTCTCATGTTTCCTTTAGCTTGGGTTGAGTTACTAGTTCCTGGAAGCCCTAGTTGGACAAACACTCTGGAAGCCCTGTAACAGCTTGGGTTGAGTTACTAGTCCCAAAAGCCTTGGTTGGAAAAATTCTCTAGAAGCCCTTGGTGGGTTGAGTTACTAGTCCTGGAAGCCCTAGTTGGACAAACTCTCTAGAAGCCCAAATAAGTTGTGGGTTGAGTTACTAGTCCTAGAAGCCTTGTTTGGAACAAATGCTCTAGATGTAGAATTTTGTAGAATTTTTCCTACAAATCAGCTAGCTTTGATACCATGTAGAACTTTTTCTACAAATCAGCTAGCTCTGATACCATGTAGCAATTTCCCACCTATAGATCAACCTAGTAATGCAATGTACTAAAGCAAAACACATGATCTACTCCTACAAACAATTTAGCGAAAGCTTAATCAACCATGAGCAACATCAATAAGAACACATATAACTGATAAGAAGGAATCAATCACACATAACATAGAAGATATAACCATGGGAAAGCACCAGCCTAAAACTCCATCTTTGTATTATCATACAAGTGGAAATATAGTCCGGATTACACAAAGCCTTAGCTCGGAAGCTATCCAACTCTTAGTACAATCCCTCTACTGCTCATAAACAGCCAAAGGCTTCTCACAAACCTTCTCCTCTGCCCTCCAAGCCTCCTATTTCCTTGTGAATTTTCCTTGAGGTCCAGTGCTACCACCTGTGTGAATTGGCCTCTTCACACACTCACTAACCTCTGATCTAACTGCACAAACTTGAAGGAGCTAAATCCTCATCATGGATGAGCTTCCTTTATAGGAGAAATATTCATCCGACTAATAGTACACTGTCCCTTCTCTGATCTCAATTGGGACTCTGACTGAACTGACATGCATCAGTTATCCATGAGTGAATACACAGTTATATGAAAATAACAGTTGTCACATGCATGCAAGCATCAACAAACTGTATCTCATTAATGTAACAACTTGTTAAATTAATCTAACTGAACTTGACTAAGTTAAACTAAGTCAATTGATCCTCTGAATATAGAACTCATCCTTAATTCCTCAATCAGTGAAGCAAATCAAGGACACATTCCCCAATTAGTGGAGAAATAATTTCATGTTCTCACAAAGACTTCAAGTTTGATTTTTCTTAACTAATTAACTCATGGAGAATTAATTAATTAATATTCAAACTGCTGGTAAGACCAAATTCGAATTTTACTTCCTATTTTAGACCAGGGACTGTCTAAAAATAGGAATCCAACTTTTACTGCTAAAAATAGAACTTCTTTTTTTAGCACTTCCATTTTTCATTCCCTGTTGCCCAATCTAGCACTGATGCCCAAACTGCTATTTTTAGCAGTGCTATTTTTAGCACTTCTATTTTTAGCAATTTCTTGTTGCCAATTTTCAACACTCCCTCTCAACAAGAAAGGCTTCCTCTCAAACCTGATCTTATACCTCTGGAATGTTCTGTATGCAACACATCTACCAAGTGTGGTTGCTCCAGCAACTCTCGAAACAAAAAAACTCCCTACTGACCTCTCTGTTGGGCTAGAAACGTACTCTGATGTTGAAGCTCTACCTGCAACTGACAAGTGCTCCCTCTCTGACCTCTACGCTACTACAACATCTCCATGCATCTCGCACCATTGCACCCTTCTCTGTGCTACCCTGCACTGTGCAACTCACTTGTGCCTCTCACATTGCTACAACCTGCATGCTCTGCATTGTCCTGGGATTCCATGCATTGTAGCTCTCTCTGTCGCTCCATCCGCATCTGTCTCTACCCAATCAATTAGTTCCTGATACTCCTCATTGGGGCTCCCGTAGCAAGGTCTCATCCAAAAAATTTGGTACCTCAAGGATCCTACCCCTCCTCCTTGGGACGATCACTCTATATCACCCCACCTCCTACTTGGAGGTATGGCTGCATGTGATCTCTCTACCCACCTGGCTCAAAGTTTCCCCCTACTGGAGGTCTCTGCATGAGTAGATGTCTCTACTCGATCTCCACTCAACTTCCCCTGTTGTGGCTGCTTCACAACCTCCTGAAGCTGCTGCACCAATCGTGACTCCTCCACAATTGTCTGAGACATCTTTTGGCGCTGCATGTTAAGAGGTAATTTACTCACCCTCTCAACCACCAAGTATCTAACCTTTGCCTTACTCCTCAAGGCTTTGCATGCATCTTGTATCTCAAGTGTATACAGGTTCTTGGCTAGCACACCAATCTATTTCCACTTTCCCACCATCATGAAATTTTCTAGAAAAAGAGCTGATTTTAAATCAGCGATATCTCCCTCATCCGAACTCTGATTCAGCCGATTTTTTTTTTGATTTTGGGTATTTTCCACAAGGAATCCAAATATGCTATTTATTTCTGAAAATTTTGTACAAAATTTTTCAAATATTCTCTGCAAACTCTCGGCCCAAAACTCAAAACTTTGAAATCTCCTCTCAGTATACTGTTCTCTCCTTGATCACCTGTGCTCCGATACCATGTAGAATTTTGTAGAATTTTTCCTACAAATCAGCTAGCTTTGATACCATGTAGAAATTTTTCTACAAATCAGCTAGCTCTGATACCATGTAGAAATTTCCCACCTGTAGATCAACCTGGTAATGCAATGTACTAAAGCAAAACACTTGATCTACTTCTACAAACAATTTAGCGGAAGCTTAATCAACCATGAGCAACATCAATAAGAACACATATAACTGATAAGAAGGAATCAATCACACATAACATAGAAGATATAACCAGGGGAAAGCACTAGCCTAGAACCCCATCTCTGTATTATCATACAAGTGGAAATATAGTCCGGATTACACAAGGCCTTAGCTCGGAAGTTATCCAGCTCTCAGTACAATCTCTCTGCTACTCATAGACAGACAAAGGCTTCTCACAAACCTTCTCCTCTTCCCTCCAAGCCTCCTATTTCCTTGTGCAGTTTCCTTGAGGTCCAGTGCTGCCACCTGTGTGAATTGGCCTCTTCACACACTCACTAACCTCTGATCTAACTGCGCAAAATTGAAGGAGATAAATCCTCATCATGGATGAGCTTCCTTTATAGGAAAATTATTCATCTAAATAATAGTACACTGTCCCTTCTGTGATCTCAACTAGGTCTCTAACAAAACTGACATGCATCAGTTATCCATGAGTGAATACACAGTTATCTGAAATTAACAGTTGTCACATGCATGCAAGCATCAACAAACTGTATCTCATTAATCTAAAAACTTGTTAAATTAATCTAATTGAACTTGACTAAGTTAAACTAAGTCAACTAATCCTTTGAATATAGAACTCATCCTTAATTCCTCAATCGGTGGAGCAAATCAAGGACACATTCCCCAATCAGTGGAGAAATAATTGCATGTTCTCACAAAGACTTCAAGTTTGATTTTCCTTAACTAATTAACTCATGGAGAATTAATTAATTAATATTCAAACTGCTGGTAAGACCAAATTCAAATTTTACTTCCTATTTTAGACTAGGGACTGTCTAAAAATAGGAATCCAACTTTTACTGCTAAAAATAGAACTTCTATTTTTAGCACTTCCATTTTTCATTCCCTGTTGCCCAATCCAGCACTGATGCCCAAACTACTATTTTTAGCAGTGCTATTTTTAGCACTTCTATTTTTAGCAATTTCTTGTTTCCAATTTTCAACACTGGAGCCTTGGAAGGCTTGGGTAGATACCAATCTGATGATGGTTTTGTGATGTCCGCCCATGAGGTGAAATCACTGTTTGATGGGTTGAGGTTGTTTGACCTCTGGAAGCCCTAGATGGTTTTGATTGATGTGTTTTATGAGATCCCACATTCATGTTGGGAATATGGCACAAGGGTGACTGGTTGAAGAGAGTTTTGGCTCATCCATGCCTACTGTTGGGTGGAACGTGGTAGTCACATACCGGGTTGGCTTTTGCATCACTAATATGAGGAAATTTTCTCCTTGTTATCTCATCAGTATTATACTAGTTTATATGTGGATTATATGGTTGTTGTCTCCTTGGTATATCTATTGTTATTATGTTAGTTATGGATATGTATTATGATAGTGGTTATGTATGTCTCTCATCATGTTTTCACTTAAAAATGAATAAATAATGTATCTATGACCTAATGGATGAAATGGAATCTAATGTGTTGAGGCATCAATGCTTCTTAGTGATTCTCAGATGAGTACGAGACCCTTATGCTTAGATATGCTATTTATACCTGTAGATAACATATTCGTGATATGTTTGACGAAATGCTTGTCATGGCTAGTAGGGGTCCAATCAAGGGCTTGTTCAAGTAATTGCAATTGTATCATCATTTCTTTGTTATGTTTTTGTTTTGAAGTTGTCTTTCAATTCTAGGTAGTGACCTAGGCTCTGGGCCTGAAAAAGTAGTTCAAATCCTGGGGACGCTAGAACAACACTGAGCAAAATAGTCCCTGGACACTGGCATGCCTTGTCATGAGAGCGTCCAAAGCCTCCTGGATGATGTCAGGCCCATAACATGGGAGCGTTTTGGGGTCAAGTGGTCTAAAACCTCAATGGGACCCAAGAACTGGTTACTAGAACGGTTGGGATGTTGCTTAGGAGTCTTGTTGCTATTGTTGAAGGTCTGTATGGCATGTTTCCATTGGTTACACTTCCTTAACATGACTTAGGAGGTCAAATCATATCATAGTAGCCTCTTGTCACATGTTTACCCCGGTTGGCCGGTTACTTGGGTAGATGTGGGAGGAGGGTGTTATAGAGTGGTATCAGAGCATGGTTCACCTCTCAGACTTGATGGGTGGTGTGTTAGTTATGCATTCATGTACTTTTCATAAGTGTTCCTTATGCTTGTATTCCATGTGTGTGTTGCATTTACATGGTGTTGATCTTAGTTGTAGTGATGTTTCCATGTGAAGTTTGGTGACATTGTTGTGGGATGTGTCATTATGAGTGCATGGGTGTGTATGCATTGTTATGCATGTCGGTGTCTATATGCATGCATTGTCATGGTTATGGTTATGCATGTAGGGTACGTTAGACATGCATTGTGAGGTCATTGTATACAATTAGATCATCATGATGTAGTTGTTATGTTATGATTCTAATGTGTTGGTTTAGATAGAGTAGGAGATGCAGATCATCAAAGTGAAGTTGTATCATTGGACCTCGAGGCAAGAGTATGTCATCCTACAAGTTGTATGTTGGGCATAAAGGTATGTAGATTAAGGATTGTTATATGCATTATAGTTATGTGTATGCCTTTCATTCTATTGATGTTATGGTTAAGTACATGATAGATGCTAGTTGATTAGTGTAGTCATATGCACATGTGTCGAATAACCATGAATGATAATAACTTGTGGTTGTATGCATTTCTATTGTTGTTTTAGGTTAGATAACTTGATGATTATGTTATATGTTGTTGATGATCCTGTTATATGTTAACTTACTGTTGTTATATGTTAGTTAACTTGATGATTAGGGTTATAGCATTAATATCTTGATGTTATATGTATCATACTAAATTGGATTGTCCTATGTAGATGTTTAGCGTTATGACATTCAGGTATGAGTTGACTTATTTGTGACATTGTGATGTACTAATCTAGACTGATCATAAATATGTGATTGCTATGAATAAATGACAAATGTTTATGAGTTTATGAAGTTAACATGTTAGCTAGTGACTATTATGGATATCATGACCTTATTTATTTTTGAGTTGATATGTTGTGAAGTTATATCATGCTAATCTAGATGGATTGTGCAGACAAGATAACCTCCCCTGAGATACATTAAGATATGAGCTTTCTCATGTCGTCTACTTTGTGTTTTAATTTTTTATTATGTCATCTATTTAGTGTTTGAGTGTTGGTGTATATTATATCATTTATCTGTTGTTGAATGCTTGTTTAATTGCATGATATGAGTAAGTGTCTATAACATTTCATCAAGAAATGATCTTGTTTTAAGATGGTTTTACTCACACATACATGTTGAGATAGTTGATATGTACTTGAGTGTAGTAGGTGACAGTGGTAGCATTATGTCTAAAGACTATGAGTTGACTATGAATTATGACATGATTGTTAGTCTTGGTAAAGGTTGATTTCAAATTGATAGATATGATTGTCTTGATATTTGGAACATGTGGCTAACATGTGTGAGTAGTTGCAGGGTAACATGCTTGGTATTAGCTTGATAAGGTAATAGTTGATGTGTTATATGATTAATGGGTAATGTGACAGTGCATAGTAAGACTGTATTGAAACAAAGTAAAAGGGTAAAAGAAATGAATTGGGAAGGAAATTCCTTTGGCTATGTTTGGAAACTTTAATTCCAAATGAATGAGTGCTTTGCATATAGGAAGTCTTATTAACCTTGATTTTGTTTGACATTGTGTGGATATGTGCTATATTCATGGACATGTATTTGACAGGCATAACAAACAGTGTCTATTTATAGCTAGATCTGTCAAGGAATTGGAGTCCCTTGAGAGATGGCGTGGATGTGTTCAGATAAAGGACAACATGCTTGGCACAACAAGACAAGGTAACTGGTGTATTGTTATGTTTATTTATACACTGAAAGTTATGTTTTTATGGAAGTATGATGTAGGGGATTACATTGAAAAATAAATTTCCATGAAATCTTGAAGAAGGATTGGGTTGATCTTTCCTTGGGAACCATGGGATTGAGATATGATGTTTGTTTCTAATCTTGTGCTTTTTGCATTTTGTGATTATTGCGCTTAATTTGTGATTTTGATACGTCTAGTGCATGATCATTCCACTTGGGTTGTGATGTCATATTGCTATTGGTTTTCATGGTTTTCTTCTTGTTTGTTTCTTGTGATTTCCTTTTAAGTTTTGAGTCTTGGGAATTGGTTGGGAAGGAGAAAGTTGATGGAACTCTGGGAGACCTGTGTGGAATCCAGCAGGTGATGTAAGGTCTCGGTGAATCTCGATGCATGGAATTTGAAGGCAAGAGTATGACAACCAGTTGGACTGGTTGGGTTCATTAGTGTAAATGGATTATGGTAGGACATTCATAGGAAAGGTAATCAAGAAAGCTAAGGTGAATGGATTTGAGGTGTCATATGCCTTGGCTATGTTTGGAACTATTGTTCTCGATTTTGTGCATGTGTTGCACGGGTAAAGGGAGTTCTCTTAACCTTGACCTTATGATATTTGATAATTATGTTTTGATCATGATTGTTCATATGTCTATATATGTATACATGTATTTATGTATGTATGTCATTGTTTGATAGGATCATGATTGCTTTATATATATATATATATATATATATATATATATATATATATATATATATATATATATATATATATGTATATGTATATGTATATGTATATGTATATGTATATGTATATGTATATGTATATGTATATATGTATATATATGTATATATATATATATATATATATATATATATATAGATATAGATATAGATATAGATATAGATATAGATATAGATATAGATATAGATATAGATATAGATATAGATATAGATATAGATATAGATATAGATATAGATATAGATATATATATATATATATATATATATATATCGTTGTTTGATAGGGTCATCAGGAATCGTTCTTGTGGAGGAATGATTGTTTATGCAGTTGAATGGCATGAAGAGATTCCTAGTCCATGAAGAATCAAGTGGGAAGAGTAGCCTAATAGTTCTATCAGGTCAGTATCATGTGGATATGAATTGATATTATGCGATTATACTATGTCTATGTTTATGTTATGGACAAGCTAATTATGAGAGATACATCAGTAGAATGAAAACAACGTAATCCGTGGAATGCTAGGATAAGCATGGATAAGAAACTAGAAGCAAGGTTTCTTGGTAGAGACAATGTGGTTTTGGATGTGTGGTACTATTTATGTGAATATGTTACTATATGTTGTACATGTTGCATCTGTGATATTGTGCGCATACCTTATTGTGTATATATAGTGTGTGTACATGTTGTTTATGCAATGTTATGTACAAGGTGGTACAAATAGTATTGTTTGAATATTGCATATGTAGTGTTGGGTATAGATGGTTCTATGTACATGTTGTATATGTAGTGCTATGTACATATGGTGTTGTGTACATGTCGTGCACATGGTGCTGTGTACGTCTGGTGTTGTGTACACATTGTACAGGTGGTACAATGTACATGTGGAATTGTGTACATGTTGTGCAGGTGGTACCGTGTACATGTGATGATGCGTACACATTGTGCGGGTGGTGCAGTGTACAGGTGGTACTATGTACATGTTGTACATATGGTACTGTTGTATGTGTGGTATTGTGCGCATGTCATACATGTTGTATTGCGCGCATGCGATACTATGTATATGAATTGTGCAGTTGTGGTATCGTGACATGTGTATTCATTGTGTTGTACATCGGGTATAAGTGTATGTATTGTGTGGTGGTGTACACAGAATGTAGGCATATCTCTCGTGTTGTGTTTTACACTGGGTGGAGGTGTATGTGTTGTGTGTAAGGTGTGGATGCATGTATGGCATGGTGTTGTATGTCATGTGTGGTTTTATGTGTGTGATGCACACTATGTCTATGTGCACATGGTTGAGGAGAAGGCACTGGGAGTTTGTCGGGTGTGGCAAACGATCTAGTGTGCGTACAAAACAACGACAAAGGTAGAAGCTAAGGGTTGATTAAAGGATAAGTATCAGTATTTTATTTCAGTTTTATTATGCATGAGATTCATGATTACGATTTATGATGATTACATGTGATCTATGATTCTGGTTTATGATGGTTACATGTGATTTATGATTTTGATCTATGATGGTTGTTTTTTGAGCTAACCTGATGTGATATGTTTATACATGATGATTTTGTCAAAGATATTAGTTTGACTTATTGTGACAGGAAGCGAACATAATTGCATATGTAACTTATTGATGGGCCACCAATGAGTCTTGATTTGAAGTTATTTTGATTTATTTTGAATCTAATGGAAATTATGTGCTTGGTAGAGAAATGCATGAACATGCTTAGTTGGGTGGTTGAAATTGACTGCAAGAATTTGCAACAACAAAAGGAATTTGAAAATGCAACAGTATGTTGGTTTAGTATTCAGGAGCAAGGCCATTGTGGGAAAATGGTACCCAATAGTGTCCATTGATTTCCATGAGAATGTTATGACCGATATGATGGTTTTAAGGAAGGGATATCCCTTGGTTTTTGATCTTCCAATGCGAGGAAGTCTTTCCAAGGTATGGACTACCTGGGATGGGGGTGCCACCAGAACTTGGAAGGTGTGTGACTACACGAAAGGGGGTGACCAGACTGCCTGAGGGACTGTGTAGAAGAGAAGGGAAGGTCAGGAATGGATTTTTTTTGGTAATTAGCATCACTAGATAGAATCAGATGCACAATGGGAGTGTGCCTTGGAACAATGAGCCATATTTGTTCACTGAGAGGACAAGTGGAATAGGATTGCAATGCTAGACATTGATGTATTTTTTACTTTGGCAGTGGATTCTGGTCTTCTTGGGAAGGAGATGAATCCTGGTATTACCTTGAGGGTGGAGGTGTGAGCTTCTGGATTCCCTTGTTGCAGATGCAAGCATTGTAGCCTTTTATTTATTAGTTGAGAAAATGTGTATATGTTTATATGTGTGTATTATTATAAATATTGTATCGGGTTGGATTTATAAATCTCCATAGAAAATATGATTATTTGTTGGGTGAAGAAAATGTGTATGTGTGTATATGTGGTTATTAGTGTAAAGACTGTAATGAGTTTTGCTATAAAGCTCCAATAAGCAGTATGGGTGTCGTGTCATTGTGTTGTTATGTTTTTTATGTTTTCATGTTGACTTTCTTCTCAACAGGTTAATCATTGTAAATACTACAACGAGCTAAGTTATAAAGATCCAAAGGCAGTATGTTTTTCTTATAGCAGTCTTATTGGTTAAAGGTGTCATTGAACATCGAGGACGGTGTTCCACCAAGGGCAAGGATTCTGTAACATCCTTGGTTAAAAATTCATGTAAAAATATATAAGGCCACGGTCATGGGACATGTATTCCAACCTGAATGTTGGGTAGGACATCCTGGCATGGGTGTTCATTTTGGTTTATTATGATTAAAGGAAATTGGCAAAGGCAAAGGAATTAAAACGGAAAAAGGCATTTTTGGCACATTTTTTATGAAAATAAAGGAAAATAGGAGAAAAGGAAGGTGAAAGGTCACAAGTTTCATGTGAGGAGGAAAATGAAGGAAAATAATGGAAAATGAAGAAAATAGAGGCCTCGTTGATAAAAAGGCTTCTGAGGATCAGTTGGCAGACTTGGCCAGTGTAAACTTGGTCAGTTCAATTTTGGAGCTCTCTCTCTATTCTCTCTCTCTCATACTCTTGGATACTTAGAGTTTTCTTGGAGCACTCTTAGAGAGTGTGGCATACTCGGAGTTTTGGAGCAAGAAGGAAAATGAAGAGTAGGAAAGTGCTAGAGGACATCAGGATCAGCAACTACAATGGGTTTTTCTTGCAAGTACCAAGTTGCATGTATGTTTTCCTCACTAATTTAAGCATGCATGGCACATGCATGTGGGTTCTTGGTCATCATATTTCATTGGCATGGAGGATTTCCTAGATTGACAGTGTATTTGTGTGTCCCTACCATTTCCTAGGTAGCCATGGTGTTGTGGGTTCATTTCTTTGTGTTTCTGGTTGGTTCTCATGTTTCCTTTAGCTTGGGTTTAGTTACTAGTTCCTTGGGTTTAGTTACTAGTTCCTTGAAGCCCTGGTTGGAAAAACATTCTAGAAGCCCTGTAACAACTTGGGTTGAGTTACTACTCCTGGAAGTCTTGGTTGGAAAAACACTCTTGAAGCCCTTGGTGGGTTGAGTTACTAGTCCTAGAAGCTATGGTTGGAAAAACACTCTAGAAGCTCGGATAAGTTGTGGGTTGAGTTACTAGTGCTGGAATCCTTGGTTGGAACAAATGCTCTAGAGACTTGGAAGGCTTGGGTAGATACCAATTTGATGATGGTTTTGTGATGTCCGACCATGAGGTGGAATCATTGTGTTATGGGTTGACGTGGTTTGACCTCTGGGAGCCCTGAATGGTTTTGATTGTTGTGTTTTATGAGATCCCACATTCATGCTTGGAATATGGCACTGGGGTGACTGACTGAAGAGAGTTTTGGCTTAGCCATGTCTACGGTTGGGTGGAATGTGGTAGTCCCATACCAGGTTGGCTTTTGCATCACTAATATGAGGTTACTTCTCATTGTTATCTCATTAGTATTATACTAGTTTATATGTGGATTATATGGCTGTTGGCTCCTTGGTATTTCTGTTGTTACTATACTAGTTATGAATATGTATTATGACAGTGGCTATGTATGGCTCTCATCATATTTTCACTTGTAAATGAATGAAAATGTATCTATGACCTAATGGATGAAATGACATCTAATGTGTTGAGGCATCAATACTTCTTAGAGATTCTCCTATGAGTATGAGATCCCTCTCCTTAGATATATTATTTACATTTGTAGATTACATATTTGTGACATGCTTGACAAAATTCCTGTCATGGCTAGTAGGGGTCCAGTCAAGGGCTTGTTCAAGTAATTGAAATTCTATCATCATTTATTTGTTATCTTTATGTTTGGAAGGTGTTATTCAATTCTGGGCAGTGACCTGGGCTCTCGGCCTAAAAAAGTGGCTCAAATCCAAGGGATGCTGGCACAACACTGAGAAAAATAGTCCCTGGATGCTTGCATGCCTTGTCATGAGAGCGTCCAGAGCCTCCTGGATGTTCTCAGGTCTATAACATGGGAGTGTCCAGGGGTCAAGTGGTCTAAAACCTCAATGGGACTGAAGGACTGGTTACGAGAAATTTTGGGATGGTTCTTAGGAGTCCTGTTGTTGTTTTTGAAGGTTTCTATGATGTGTTTCTGTCGGTTCCACTTCCTTAACGTGACTTAGGAGGTTGAATCATATCGTAGTAGCCTCTCATCACATATTTACCCCGGCTGACTGGTTACTTGGGTAGATGTGGGAGAAAGGTGTTTATATATATATAATTTAATTTAAAGTAAAGTAAAATGCATAATATTAAACATCAAAAGAAATAATGATCGACATTGCATGTTAAATTACTACTAGAACCCTAAATTACTTCATTTTGGGCTGGCGCAATTGCTTTTTTGGACTTGTACTAGGATGACTAGTACAATTGTTGTCTTATATCGAAATATGAACTTTTTATTGGCTTTTTGTATTTAGACGATTTTGTTATATTTTACACATATGAATTAAAAATTGTCAATCATTAAAATGTAAATAAATAAAATCTAGCAAGTTATACAATTTTATAAAATTAATTATTTGTATAATTATAAATAATTATAAAATTTAATAAAATAAATAATTAAATTTATAATTAATTATTTCTTATTTTATTATTTAATAAATTGCAAAATGTAAGTGTGAAAGGAGTTATTATGGATTATGAAAGAAATAAAGAATAGAAAACAAAATTTACTTTTGGTAGCTATATTTCCATGAATGATGAAGCAAAGTCTTTGGCCCTTTTCCAAGACCTCTTATTCTTAAAATTTAAATGATATATATGGTGTTTATGGTTAAATATTATGTAATCATTATTGAATTAATTCATTATTATTTTTCATTAATTAAATTTAGATCAATTTAGTAAAATCAAGATTTTAAAAAACTCTAATCTTGGTAAGAATATAATTTATTAGCAAATTAATAAGAAAATATCGTCTTTAGTTTAGGTTTGAGTGTTTTTGTTGTAAATCGGGGGATATCGACCCAACTAACGTATGATGAGACTATGGTTTTGGTTTTGATGAGGCTCACATCACTCCCCCTCATGGAAAGTAATTTAAGTTTAGTACAATAGATATTTAGCTTGTGGAGTAGTTGTAAGGAGCATAATCTTAATGTCTTGTTGGTAGTGCTAGTTTATTATTATGGGTAACATTTTATTCTAATATTTGATCCATTGTTAATATATATTTTAAAAATAGGAGTTCTAAGTTTATATTAGGTTGCTATGCAAGGTAAATGAGGGTAGTTTCCCCTCATGCTTAATGTTTATGTCTCCTTTACATTCTTAAATTCTTGTTTCTTAATTTTTCTCTACATATTTTTTAGTCCACCCTAGGTGCTTAAACATACTCTCTCTAAATAGTTAATTATCATAGTTCATTTATGTTTTAATAATGGGGGTTTGCATTCTTTGTGATATTTCAAAGTTATTAAAGAAAGGTAGGAAGAGATGCATCACCAATGTATGACACATAAAATCATTGATGTATAAACTAATTAGCATAAACAAAATGTTGGGCTTAAGGAACTTAATTTACTCTTCAAACACCAAAAGTCTGAATATAGAGTTTATAAGACATATAAATCACTGACTAGAAGCTCAATTAACATAAACATTTAAATGCACACGAGAGAACCTAAATATTATAAATAAACGATGGCACACCATAAAGAATTACATAGAACATAGAGATTTAGCTTGGAAACCCTTAAATAAGGAAAACTAGACAACCTTTGGGTTTCACCATTCTTCTATTCTCAACTGAATATTACAACTAGTTATAATGAACACTGACCTCAATCCACATGTAAGACCAATGTTTTCATACATCACCCAATATTCTATTACTCATGAAGATTTGTCATACATAATCTCTCATTAGCCTTACATCATGCTCTATTTATAGGCATAAAAAACCCTAATTCAAAGCAACTTGAATCAATGCAGGTGGTTGAAGATCATAAGCTAAAATATTTCGAATCTCAAGCATCATAATCATTTTCCAACAAGTTTTGAAGGTTTTTGATTCCATTTTTACCACCAATATAACTCACTTATGTGTGTATTCCAAAATCTAGTCACCTTGACTACTTTTGTTTGTTGCTTGACTACCCATCGACTTCAACTAACTTAATTTCTCTTGACTTTATCATCAACCTATCAACTCAACTTTCGACTTGCTTTTCTTATTGACTTGATGTTAACCATCCCATTAACTTGTTTTTCCTTATTAATTATTCCGAACTAAACTTGTTAAGGGTCATTTGTAGTCATCTAGCTTACCGAAACCATCAACTGAATGAATTTTAGTAAACTGAGATTAAATACAAAGAGTACAACACCTTAACATTCTGCCACTTGTGGTCTTCTTTGCATGAACTAAAAATATTATGCTTTAAGTGAACCAGAACTCCAAAGCCCAACTTGTCTCTACACCAAGAGAATTTACTAGCACCTAGTGACTTTGTTAGAAAGAATGCAACATTATTCATCGTGTCTACTTCTACTAGCAGCACCTTCTTGCTTTCCACCATTTCTTTAATGAAATGGTACTAATATTCATCAATAATTTTTTTCCTTGAAGGTAAGTTGGGTTCTTTGTAAGGTATATTAAACTCTGACTGTCTCAACATATCCTTACTACTTGTTGAGCAAACCCAATCTCTAAGCATAGTTGCAGCATCCAAACCACCTCCTTGCTTGCATAAGTGATTACCATGTATTTAACTCCCATCATCAATAGTTCCATAATCGATTGTTCTTACTCATCCAGCTAATAGCACCATCAAAAAACTTGAACACATATCCAATAATCAACCCTCTTTTTTCAAGATCACCAGACCATTCAACATCAACAAGTCCTTATACAATTGTTTCACTTTCATCCTCAAGTCATTAATCATAATGTATCACATTTTTACTTACTCCACAAGAGTACCTAAAAACTATTTTGACAATACACTAGTGTTTTTTCGAGGTGTTTCCATGTTTATGCTCAATATTCCCACTACATGAGCAATATTTGGTTGAGTACAACCCATTGCATACATCAAACTACTTACAAAACTTACATATGGAACATTGACCATGTCCTCTCTTTCTTCTATGTCTTTGAACATTGTTCAACAATTATTCTTGCCCGAACAGGAATTGGTACCTTCACCCAAATTATAATATAGCATGTTGAAACACATCAGAATTGTTTTAGCATACTTTATATAACTTATCTAGAGTTTCCTAAATATGCAGTATCTCCTAATCTCTATTCCAAGAATGAAATGTGTAGGCTCGAGATCCTTCATGTCAAATTTGGAGGATAGTTGCATCATCACCTCCCTAATTTCACCCATGTTGTTTCCAATTAACAACATGTCGTCAACATATGACACTACATAAGTGGAAACAATTTCTTTCCAAATTGAAATATGCATAGTGATCGACTTGGATTTTCATAAATCCTAATCCTTGGATTTTTATGTTAAAATTTCCATACCATATCTTAGGTGATTTCTTAAGACCATTAAGGGATTTATTTCACTTGTAGACTAACGTCTCATTGCCCTTTATTATAAATCCATTTGGAAGCTTCTTGTAATTTAATCACCATGCAAAAATATTGTATTTACATCCATTTTCTCTATCTCCAAACCACATTTTGCAGGCAGAGACATCAATACTCTAGTGGAATTTAATTTTGCATAGGGGAAAATACCTCATCATATTCGACTCCCTCGACCTGGGAATAAAATTTCAAAACTAATCGAGCATTTTAATTCTTGACTTGACCTGTTACATTCAACTTTTTTCTTGAACACCCACCTACAACCAAAAGGATTCCTTCCATTAGGTAATTTGATCAAATCCCCTGTCTCATGCTTATTTAAAGAATCCATTTCTTCATTAATGGATCTCAACCAAAGTTTATGATTTTTTGAGTATATTTATTCTCCAACTAATTTGGATACATCATCAATAGAAGATCATACCTTTCAAGTTCTTTCCTTACTTGACCATACCTCCTCAAACCAATGTATTTCATTCCACCTTTTCATTCAGCTTAGCCAAATCATCATAAGTCACTTTCTTCTGACATCAAGTCATACACCAACTTTTTTTTCCTTTCTCCTTTCATCAGGTCTCTTATGTCCTAGAAGTACACCTGGCTTCCATAAATATCATGTATCAATCATAAAGTGTGTTCCTTGTCATTGGATCCCACAAATTATATCCCTTCATTCCATTCTTATAGCTAAAGAAAATATGTTTAACTTCCTTGTTATCTAGGTTTTTACATTTCTTCTTTGGGATAGGACAAAAGCCTCATAGCCAAAGACTCAAAGATATGTGAGTGATGTATTTTTACCAAATCATACTTCATATGGATTTTTTTTACTAACATTGATGATGGAGACCTATTTACCAAGTAACATGCAATGTTGACTACCTCTACCCAAAACTCCTGTGGCAATCCCACACTATTGAGAATTCCCCTTATGATTCATTCTTTTTGTAACTCCATTTTTTTTAGGAGTGTATGGAGTAGTCATTTGGCATACTATCCCATGATATTTTCATAATTACTAAAATTCTTTATGGTAGAATTCACCTCCATTTTTAGTTCTCAACATCTTAATCTTCCTATATATCTATTTTTCCAAAAGAGATTTGAACTCCTGAAATATATTGAAAACATATAACTCCTTCAAGACATGCAGCCATGACATCCTAGAGAAATTATCAATGGAGGATATATAATATATGGAGTCACCCATTGATTGTATTGGAACTGGCTCAAATACATGACTATGGATTAGCTCCAAAACTTTTTTTTCCCTTGTATCTTTATATGCGAATTTAACACACTTATGTTTCCCACAAACACAATGTTCACAGGAATTGCATTATAGATAGTTAGCAAGAAAACCTTCAAACTTAATTCTTCTTTGCATAGCTCAAATTTCTTTCTCTCCAATGTGTCCTATTTTTTTATGCCACAATATGGTTTCATTGACTAGACAAGGGTTTATCCCATCAATTTCAAGAATGATTGCACTATTGTATCCACTTAAGTTTATATGCCCTAATATCTTGTTCAATGTCCCAATAAGAAAACCTCTCATCAACACCATTGCTACATGAAGCATCTTACATAAATACTTCTCAAATACGGTATGTATACTTGAATCACCCATTTGGCTGATAGACATCATATTTCTAGCCAAACCTAGAATATGTAGCACCCCCCAACAATGTCCTACTTTGACTATCCTTTAGAACCATTCGAACTTGTCCTTAACTACTTATACTACGTGTCAAGTCATCCCTAGGTATACATACCCTTCATCATATTCTTCATACTCACAAAAAAAATCTCTGCGAGTGTCATATGATATGATGCTCCTAAGTTGATCAACCATGCCTTATGATTTGACTGTGTACTTGTTGAATATAAATACACATCTCCTCCTTCATCTGAATTATTTCTTCCTCTAGTCAATTTCTCATTAGACCCCTTTCTCTATTTAATAATCTTAAAATTTTGGTATCTTTTGTAATGCCCTACTTTTCTACATTTATGACATGTTCTTATTGACTTTGTACAAGACTTATATTTTCTTTTTGATCTAGATCTCCTTTTGGAGATTTTTCTTTTTTCTCTACATAATAGTTGACCTCACACCAAAAATTCATATTTTGTTAATCCTTCCATATTCCTTCACCTCATCTCCTCCAATAATAGAAATGGAACCACATCATCAAGAGCTAGTTTGGTTGTATTACTGCCAATAGCCACAACTAGACTATCCCATGAGTCTGGAAAAGAACACAACAAATTAATACATGTTTCCTCTTTCGTAATGGAAATATCCATATTCAATGGTTAACTAATCACATTATTGAATGCATGTAAGTGTTTTTTGATTGAATCATCCTGTTTCAACCTCAGAAGATAGACATTTTCCCAAAGAAAAAACTTATTCACCAGTGATCTCAAATAGTATAAGTTTCGCAACTTACCCCTAGTTTCTTAGTAGTGTCTTTCCCTAAGACATTTAACAATAGTAAATATGCAAGACAAATTTGAATCATACACGATTTTCTTCCAAGTTTCTCCCTAATCCAGGTGGATATTGGTGGCCACCCACCTATTCCACTTGGATCTCCACCATTGTTTCTTTTAGTTTCCTTATTTGTAGCACAAGTTACTATTTTTGGCAGTTTTTCGGGTCCTGAACTTCTGGAACCATTTTGAGGCCCTAAACGATGTTTTCGGGAAAATTGGGAGAAACATGGGTCCTTGGACTTATGTTTCTCATCCAAAAGTTGTAGTCCTCAGATAGATATTTTTAACAAGGTATTGTGCACGTCAAACGGAGATCATATGCCAAAGTTATGACCCCGGGAAGTTGATGTACCAAGTTACCCAAAACGGGGCCCATAGTTTGGCACTTCATCTCCTAGGGTTAGGTTTTTGGATGTTTACGGTTTTTCATTGTTTCTCAACAATAAATAGGCCTTCGAACCTCATTGTAATTCAGAGGCATGTAGCCGCCACATCTCTTCTCAGAGATAGCCTACCATCGCTCGAGCTAGTTTATTTCCATTTCTATTTGTAAGTGTATTTCAGTATTTTACATCAATGAAATGAAGTATTATTTCTGTTGCATCTCTATATTTATGGTCATCTCTGTAATTTGTTCCATTCCTGTTTAAATCTGGATCAGTGGTATCAGAGTGGTCTGCTCTTTCTCTATTTTTCTTTGCATGTCCCCAACAAGGTCGGGGTATAAGGAGTTAGGGCTTGAACTGGTCGAGCCTCTGTAAAACCATCCTCGCAAATCCCGATGGCCTCCCATGGCAAATGAAAAGAAAGACAAGGGGGTAGGATATCCTATCAAAATCTTTCTCGAAGAGGCCCTCGAGCGACAAAGGAACGCGATGATGGACAACTTTTCCCAGATCCTTCAATGACTACCCAAGGGTGACACATCTACTTCCAGCAGCTACTCTAGGAGTGCCACACCCTTTAAGGTGCAAGTTAACTTTGGCATTCCCATATTTGAGGGTCAGATAGATGCAGACGCTATAGATAAATGGTTAAATCTGCTAGAAGGGTATTTTTTTGTCCATGATTTTTCCGTCCGAGAAAAGATTACTTTCGCTCTTCTCAAAGCCACCCCCCACATCAAGGACTGGTGGGAAACCTACTGTGAGCAAAAGGATGAATGTACGACATCACTATTTTCAGCCGCACCCACTTGGAATTCATTCTAGAATGCCATCAAGGAGCAGTACTGCCCTATCAAAATCTATGAGGATAAATACATAAAGTGGACCATGCTACGACAGGGAAGAGACCAAGATGTGCCAGAGTTTACCAATATTTTGCACACCCTATGCACAAAGTTGGGTATCAAGGATTCTGAGCTGCATTTGGTACTCAAATACCGCAGTTGCCTACATAGGTACATCTAGGACGAGATGGAGTTCCTGGACATCTCCTCGCTTGGCACGGCGTACCGATACGCTGTCAAGATCGAGCAAAAGTTTACATAGAAGAAGCGATACTTTGGATCTGCAAATCTGAAGCAAGGGAAAGGTGACCCCAAACCATTGAACAAAGGACAAAGCCAAGGCGGGGTGGCCCAGGACAACCCGCCAAAGCCGCAAGAAAATAACAACATCGTGAAGCTGAAGAAGGACATGGGAAAGTGGTGTGAATTCCATAAGAGGTCCACTCACAACACAAACAAGTGTCGAGCCAAGAAGTCACTGGTGGCTGAGCTAAAGTCTTCAGAATCATATGCATGTTCTGACTCTCAGTCATAACCTGATAAGGGGAATGACAAAGGGAAGAAGATTATTGATGCGGAGCCCAATACCACCGTTGCCACCACAAAGATCCAGAAGGAGGAACCCGAAGATCTAGAGGAGGAGGAGCACCTATTCCACTCCCAGATGTGGGTAAAGGATTCCCTGCTACAGTTCATTGTCAAAAGCGAGAGCCAAAAGAACCTCATTTCAGCAGAGGTCATGAAGTGGTTGGGCCTACCGAACACAACACATCCACAATGTACACCATCAGGTGGCTTCACCAAGGACGGGATCTTTGCAAGAACCAACAGTGTCGCCTTCCATACAACATTAAGCCCTTCACGAATGAGGTATTGTGTGACATTTCTCCCCTTGATGTTTGTGATGTATTATTAGGTCAGCCATACTTGTGGAAGTGACATGCTATGTATGAGTCCAAGCCTCGTGTTGTTATTGTTACTTTGGGAAATAAGTTGTATAGGATACCAGAGGTAGCACCGCTTACCAACATCTCTTTGGTTACTGCAAAACAATGGAGTAAGCTCATTTCCAAAACCAGGAAATTTGTTTTCTTGATGATACGCCCTCAAGGAAAGAAGAAGACAGTGGCCATGACCTCCAGACAGGGCCCCTCTACATGACAACAACATATGAACAAGGTCGTGGAGGAGTACAAGGACATCTTCACCTCCCCCGCAGGGGTGCCTCTGCATTGCCAGGTCAAGCACTCCATCGATCTCACCCCAGGTGCACCACTAACCAATGGACCAATCTATCGGTGCTCCATTCTGGAGAATGACAAAATCAAGAGGCAGATTCAGGAATTATTGTAGAAAGGTCACATGCGACCAAGTTCATCACCCTATGGGAACCCGATCGTGTTGGTACAGAAGAAGGATGGGACTTGGAGACTATGTATTGACTATCGAGCGCTGAACAAGATCACTGTCTGGAATAGGTACCTGATCCCATGAATTGATGACCTTCTGGACAAAGTGAAGGGGGGAAAACATTTCAGCAAGATCGACTTGAAGTCATAATATCACCAGGTACCAATCGAACCCTCCAATGTGTGGAAGACTACCTTCAAAGCGAAGGAGGGCCTTTTTGAATGGTTAGTTATGCCATTCGAGTTGAAAAATTCTCCTGAAACCTTCATGAGGCTGATGGATGACATCTTGTAGCCATTCACCAACTCATTTGTAGTGGTATACTTGGATGACATCCTTATCTCTAGCTAGAGTTGGGAAGAGCACCTCCATCACATCTAATAGGTTCTCGAAACACTGCGGCAACACAAGCTATGTGCCAATTTGAAGAAATTCACTTTTGACATGACCCAAGTTTAGTATTTGGGATACATTATTGATGAACAGGGGATGGATATGGATCTAGCCAAGATCCAAGTCATTCAGGATTGGCCAGCTCCAACCACTCTAATAGAGCTTCGCAGCTTTTTGGTTCTTGCCAATTTCTACCACAGGTTCGTGTTGGGATTCTCTCATATCACTTGGCCTTTTAGTCAAGTCACCAAGGGAGGAGTGAAAGAAAAAATCTTTTTTTCTGAATCTCAACAGAAGGCATTCACAGAATTGAAACATCGCCTCTGCTCAGCACTAGTGCTCGCATTACCAGATTTGCAACAACCATTTGAGGTCGAGATAGATGCCTCTAACTATGCTATTAGGGTAGTCCTTACTCAACCTGGGCATCCAGTGGCATATCATAGTGAGACACTTTCAGACACAGTCTAGAAGTATCCCACTTATGACAAAGAGATATATTCCATTGTGCAGGCCTGCCGACAATGGAAGCATTACATTTTGGGGAAGGAAACGGTCATCCACACAAACCACCAGCCCCTACAGTTCATACAGATGCAAGGGAAGTTGCAAAATGATCACCATCAGAAGTGGTCCACATACCTACAATAGTTCCATTTGAATATCAAGTATAAGAAGGGCAGCACCAATAATGTTACAGATTGCCTCAACTGACCACCGATCATGGCGTTAACCACCGTGCTCAACTCTTGTGGGCACGAGACTTTTGATTGGCCACTTCTCTACAAAAGAGACCCAGAATTTGGCCACACATACCAGATGCTCTTGGAGGGTCAACATGTTCTAGATTTTCACCTCCAGGATGCCCTGTTATGCCACCTGGGTCACCTTTGTGTTCCTTTAAGAGAGCATGCCAATATGATTTCGGAAGCGCACTATAGTCGAGCTGTTGGGCATTTCGAGGTCGAGAAAATGGTGGCAGTACTGCTGAAGTATTTCTATTGGCCGAATCCTTGACAAGATGTCAGGAAGTAAATCAGACCCTACACTGCTTATGCCATTACCAAACCAACCATCAAGAAGCAAGGCCTCTATACTCTATTACCTACCACTAGTCGACCTTGGGAATCCATCTCCATGGATTACATGTCAGGCCTTCCTTCTACTAAGCATGGCAACGACTGTGTTTTTGTGGTCGTCAACAGATTCTCGAAGATGGCCATTATGGTGCCCTGCAAGAAGAATATCATAGCAGAAGCCATTGCTAAACTCTTCTTTGAACAAGTGTGGGTACACTTTGGGATCCCACAATATATCATCTCAGATCAGGATAGTAGGTTCCTTAGTTCATTTTGGTCCAGTCTCTGGTCGATGTTGGACACCAAGCTCACTAAGTCCACAACTTTCCATCCCCAAACTGATGGCCAGACAAAGGTCGTCAACATGATGATCGTACACATTCTACGTATGTACAACTCAAAGCATCCACGCACATGGGATGAGAACCTCCCCTATGTCCAACGCAGCTATAATCGGGCTCTCCACAGCTCGACTACCCACAACCCCTTTCAGGTGGGCTTGGGATTCCAACCACTGTGTCCCATTGATGTGGCCATGCCATTTGCAGCTACTCAAGCGGATTTGGCTCATGTCTAGTCCGAAACCAATAAGGCAAACAACTTCATTGAGCACATCCAACATATCTGCCAGTAGGTACATGAAATTTTGGAGAAATCAAATGCCAAATACAAGCAACGGCATGATCAACATCAGGTGCCACACAAGTTTCAGGTGGGCGACAAATTCTGGTTGCATTTGCAAAAGGAACGCCTTACCAGAGCCTATCAGAAACTCAGACCACTACGATATGGTCCGTACACCATTACCAAGGCTATGGGAGACAATGCATTTGAGCTCAGCATTCTCCCATTCCTTGGCCTGCACCCAGTGTTCAATGTTGACCGCCTTTGACCATGCTTCCCACCATTGCTAGACACATCAAACATTGTAAAACAACTCACACCTATAGAGTTAAATCCAGATTGCATGGAATAGGCCACAACTAATCAAATCATGGACATGCAGAGCAAGAACACTCGATAGCAAAGGATCCAACTATATCGATTTGTCAAAGCAGGCCAACTCCTTCACCAGGGCAAGTGGCTCACCAGGGACCAAGTTCAGCAGAAGTTTCTCATCTCATGGAGGAACTCAATGCAATGGGCACCATTGCTTCCTAAGGGGGAGGAATGATATAGGTTGATATTGGTGGCCACCCACCTATTCCACTTGGACCTCCACCATTGTTTCTTTCAGTTTTTCAGTTTCCTTATTTGTAGCACAATTTACTATTTTTGGCAGTTTTTCGGGCCCTGAACTTCTAGAGCCGTTTTGAGGCCCTAAACGACGTTTTTTTTGGGAAAAATCAAATCAACATGGGTCCATAAGCCAATTTTTCTCATCCCAAAGTTGTAGTCCTCTGATAGATCTTTCTAACGAGGTATTGTGTGTGTCAAACAGAGATCGTATGCCAAAGTTACGACCCTGGGAAGTTGATGTACCAAGTTACCCAAAACGAGGCCCATAATTTGGCACTTCATCTCCCAGGGTTAGGCTTTTGGATGTTTAGGGTTTTCCATTGTTTCTCAACAATAAATAGGCCTTTGAGCCTCATTGTAAGACAGTTCAAAGGCATGCAACCACCACATCTCTTCTTAGAGATAAGCTACCATCGCCCTAGCTAGTTTATTTCCATTTATGTTTGTAAGCGTATTTCAGTATTTTACATCAATGGAATGAAGTATTATTTTTGTTACATCTATGTATTTATGGTCATCTCTATAATTTTTTGTGTTCCTGTTTAAATCTAGATCACTCCTAATCCTCTGTCAACATGCCTGTTGACGTTGGTTTTGGATGCACATTGATCCAACCTTTTCTATCTATGAGGAGATCCTCCATTTTAAGCTTTAAATGATCAAAATTCTTGCCATTAAACCTATAAATCTCAATTCTTGTACTACTAGCCATCCTTCTTTAACTGAATTTTTGTCTTAAGACTTCCACTTGAATAAGCTTATCTCATATCTAAAAATGAAAGACATTTATTAACAAATCTAGGTTCAAGAACCTCAACCTTTGATAGTAGAGAAGTCCCTTTTTAGCCAAAATGGTCTCTAATAGAAGATGTTAGGTTTAAGGCACTTGACTTACACCACCTTACACTTTAGACACCAAAGTACAAATGTAAAGTTGACTAGACATATAAAACAAACTAGAATCTCAATTAACATAAACCTTTAAATGCACATAACGAAACTTAAAGATGAGAAAATAAGAAATGGCACACCATAAAGAATTACATGACACATAGATATCTTACCATAAAAACCCTTAACTAAGAAAACCAACCAAACTTTGAGTTTCTTCGCTCTTGTATTCTCAACTTAATATTATAGCTTATTATGGTTATCACCAAAAAATTGATCATCTAGCCTAATTTATTAGATGGATCGAAGTATACCATGTAAAGCCAATTTTACCCTAGTAAAATTGCTTTCACTATGAGAAATTACCTAATAAACCACCTTTATTAAGTAATTTATAGTTAAACCTATGGACAATAATTAAATAAATCACTATTTATTTGATTTTCTTCTAGGAATAATTAATTAAACCAGTGTTTTATTATTATTCCTTGTCAAATTTGACCCAATCATGAAAAATAAATAGATAAATCATTATTCTTCTTATTTTTCTCTAATAATAACTAATTAAACATTAATTAATTACTATTCTTTGTTAAATTTGACTAAATCCCTTAGGAATAATTAAATAAATCATTATTTATTTATTATTCCTTAACTATTTCCTTGAGATAATAAATAAATCATTTATTTATTTATTATTTCTAAATAAAATTTGAAATACTTTTTCCCTCCTAAACACATATAATAAAATATTCCAAGTGGTTATTCCAAGAATGGGATCAATAATATTTTATTATTGCTCATTATTCGCGGATAACTCAATATTTTGTTATAAATAGAAGGGTTTTCCATTCATTATTCACCTTTGATTATTTTCATTGTTGCACTCATTGTTATAACTCTGATTATTTTCATTTTCGCACACCATATTTTTGTTAGGTTTATGCATTATATAGGAGAGAGACTCTACAAGAAGCTGAAGACATTTGAGGATAGCCAAGAACCCATCCCATAGAGGGGGACTAGTAACATTTATATGTTCTCTTCACAGGTGTTATTATAAAATTATTCTTTACATATCTAGTTTCCATTGGATGTTTGGGGTTATTACTCTTTCTTTCACTGTTTAACTATGATTGTAGCATAGATCATAATTTTGGCAGGTTTTGTTTCTATCAATAGCTATAGATCTACAATGTTTAACAATCATTTCTATTGTTGAGATTGTTTGTCATCCACAATCTTAAGAGGGTTCTTTTTGTACATCATTGAGAAGAAAACACTACAAAAATTATAATAAACATCAACCTTGGTGCACACTTCAGATCAATGTGCTCATACATCACCCAATGTTTACTAGTTATGAAGATTCATCATACATCATCTCTCGTCAACCTTACATCATTCCCAATTTATATGCATATAAAACCCTAATTCAAAGAAACTCATATCAATACAGGTAATTGAATATAAATGGCTAAGACCCCAAGAATCTTGGGATTCATAACCAATTTTTAACCAATTTTGACTATAATTGATTCCCTTTCGACCACTAGTCTAAGTTGATTATGCATGTATGCCCATTGTGATCCCTGAGACTGCTCCAATCGATCATCAACTTATGTTAGCTACTTGATTACCTATGAACAATAACCATAAGGTAACTACTCTCAACTTGACCATCTACCCATCAACTTGGCTAGTGAATTGTTGCTCTCATTGACTTGATTTGGATCGTCCCATTAATTTTTTGTTCCTTATCAATTGTTCTTTACTAGAGTTGTTGAGATCCATTCCTATTCATATTTCCAAACCAAACCATTGACTAACTAAACTTTGGTTGATTGAGGTTACCTACAAATATTATAACACCTCAACACAAAAATGGATAATGTGACTTTATTGTACACTAATGGTGTTGTTTCATCTTCAATCCTTTCATTCCTCATTGTATTTATGATAATGTACATAGATAATATTAAACATATTCTTCATGACATATAAGAAGTCTTCCTAAGATTCATATAATTCTCTAATATTTAATCATTTATCAATAGTATTTTTTCATTTTAACAAACTAAATAAAATTGGAAGATTGCCCCTTAGGACTTACTTGATTTGAGCTTTGACTTGTGATGAAGTGTTCTAATCTGGAGACCTTCTCATGAAGATATATTGTATGAATTAAATTGATAACAAAATGAAAGTTGATAACAATATATAAAAGAAATGAAAAGTACAATGAAATAAAAATTCTATTAGAATAGAGAAAGCATTGTACATATACAATGGTTAGAATAGTGGTATCCATTTATAAGAAGAGATGATTTTTGTGATCATTTATAAGAAAGCCCATTGTTGTACCAAAAATATATTCGATAGAAGGAGTTTTTTCTTTGCAAAATTTTCCCAAAATCCACCAGACCGTGTGTGAAGAAAGTGCAATCAGAAGAATCTCAAGCACATGCATACAAACATAGAAGTTAGAATGTGCATACCTTATAATTGAAGATTGATGTAGCAATGTTTTGAGGAAAGGTTTTTGGATCTATGCAAAGGAGCACTACATGAGAAGGTATACTAAGGGTCAGTGCATGGAATGCAAAAATAGGGAAAGTTGTTAGGCTTAGGCTATGGGGTTTTTCCCATGGTAATATATACCACCCATAGTAAAAAGAGTTTTTTTTTTTTTTTTTCGGCTTTGCACTTAAATGAAAATATATAAATAGATAAAACCATGATGTAAAATGGGACATAAATATTATAATGATGGGTTTTGATGCTTTTGTATGAGTCTTACACTGTAATAGTTGATCTATTAGGTTGATGAGATGCGACAGTTGGAATGTAATGGAGACTTCACAATAATAATAACATATTTGTTTTAACTTAATTTATGTGATTTCACATGATATCATGAACTGTAATTTTTCCTATTTTATGGTTCTCTTGAATATAATGGATTTAATTTCTAGAATAGGGATATAACTCAATTTTATGTTCTTAATGACAAAGATGTTGAATAAAATTGATGATAAGTGTAGAATCTCTATCTCATTCATCACTGCAGAATTGTCTATGTTCCTACAGTCCATTAAAGATTCCTCGAGTGTGACTTCACCTGCTCACAAGTGGTGTTGAAAGAGTCGGTGTATGAGGGGTTTGGTTAGCTAATTCATTATATAGTCAGGTCTTCCCTATGTGCACCAAAAAATGGTTACATTGTCAGGAGAAAGATCTATGACTAAAGGTGATGTGAAGGCCTACTAAGGAGGAAATATAGTAGTGGGTATAGAAGAAGGAACATGAATTTGTGATAGAATAGATTAGAAGACAGTGAATCAATTATAAGAAATGGTTGCAAAGGTATGTCTTCATAGATTTTCATGGAATTTTATTTTTTGAATACCTAATTGTTTTGGTCGAGTGGTTGCAAAGACTAGTAGAGGAAGTTGGAAACTGGTGCCCAGTTACACCACATAATTGGAATCCTAAATTGATGTGAATATTAACTTTGTAAGCAACAAGGTCTCACATGTAGTAGATTTTTGGATTAATAATATATTGGAGGGTTACATTGTTGAATTTGTGATAGAGGGAAATCAGTCATAAAGGACCTCGAGAAAAATTATTGAGATGATCATTTACCTAGATAATGATTCTATTATGTGATAAAGGATTGATGTCATTGGAATTTGATACCATGAGGGAGTGAATTTATTTATGCATAATGTGGATACTGGGGGATGACCAGTGGATGGCCTAAGGGAATAAAGGTGAGGGATAGAATAAATCAATTAAAATATTAGATGGAATAAGGATGTTGAGACATCAGAGAGATAGAAGCATAGAAGATACAAGAAGTGTGAGAACATGTACATCAACATAGGAGGAAAGCATGATAAAAAAATTTAGCAAAGTGTTGCATAGTGGAGTAAGATTTCAACACAGTAATGAGGTAAGGGATAGGTCTACGTCAAATCCTATGATAGATAGAAGGATAACGAGAAATTTCATAGAAGGAATGAAAAGGTAGCACAATATTGAAGGTTGGGAAGTTAGTAATCAAGAGGAAGAAATCAACATTGATCACCTACCAAATGGAGTGTTATGCATAGAGGATAGCAAAATATTACATAGTATAAAAGGAAGGGAAAAGGAAGGAAACCATCATCTCAGCTTAGAACAAGAATAACCTATGTATCCTAGTGACCCTATTCATTTCATACCTTGTGGCAAACCCATGCCCCCTCACGTGTCTCCCAGTTAAGAGGTAAGATAACCTAGTAATTTGTTGCAGTTAGTTTCAGTTAGTGAAGAGAGTAAGGAAAGTAGTAAAGGTAGTCAACGTAGTGGAAGTAGTGAAGAAATACCTAAAGTACCATTAAATCAGTTAAAAGTATCACAAATTAGAACTACACAGAGCATCATGACAGACGTTGATTTTAATATGAAAATGTTGTTCTTTCATGGCAGTAGGACAAAGGATCCCAAGCAACGTATTTCTTTTTTCTATGAAGTAGTATGGATTGCTAAACACATCAGGACTAACCAATGAAGGTTGCATATTTGGAGACCACCTTCAGGGATCATGCATTGACTTGGTACATGAAATATAAGGCTACTACATTGGGAGGACAAGATGGATCATTGGGAGAAAGTAGGTAGGTGTTACTAAAGGAATTCCAAAAACCAAAATCAGAATCCCAATGTATCACAAAGATTAAGGAGATTAAGCATCATGTTAATGAGTCAGTATAGGACTTTGATTAGAGTTTTAAAGTTTTGTTGGATAGACTAACATTTCAAATTCCATATGCACAACATAAATAATGGTTTATTGTAGGATTGTTGCCTCATATATGCATCCCATTAACTCAGTAGAAATTTTCTTCATAGTATGAGGCCTTAGATACTACCATGAAGCTAGATGCATCTCCTGCAAGAAGTCAAAACAATGTAGGGATGACACATCTAGTTGTAGCTAGAAACCTTAACAATACAATTGTAGGACCTAGGAAAAGTCTGAAGAATTTTAGTGTACTATATGGAGGAAGGAAGGCCATCATAGGAATGAATTCCAAATTGTGATAACATACATGGATACAGGAGCCACAAATCATTTGGTTCAAGGTAGGGGACTATGATGTAACGTTTGTATATTTTTGGGTCACATACCAATAATTTTTCGTATGATGTAGAAGTATCAGAGCTTGGTGAAAAATCTATTATGTGACTTTTGTAAGTTAGTAATATGAAACATCCATACATTTCCTGTATTTGATGTAATGAGAGAACACACAATTGATATGTATAAGGTACAAAAGGTTGAAGGATTTGAAGCTGCAATGTCAATATATAATACACCCAAAGCATATAATTGAGGAAGAGGTTAAGGGATGTAATGAAGAGTATAATG
Organism: Pinus tabuliformis; assembly: GCA_031772625.1. Lineage (NCBI taxonomy): Eukaryota > Viridiplantae > Streptophyta > Pinopsida > Pinales > Pinaceae > Pinus > Pinus tabuliformis. The sequence continues at coordinate 314,956,922 of CM062815.1, read as the reverse complement.
ATTTCAAGGTAGAGGAAAAAGACACTTTACATGGGATTTCCCTAACCCCTAGACAACATGTTCCTATTGCAAACAATTGATCATGCTATAGAAGACTATCCTCAGTTAATTGTGAAGTGGTAGGAAAAAAGGGAACAAAACATAAAAATGATAGTTGTTGAAGTGTGTGAAAACCATCCATAAGTGGGATAAATTACACGAAGAGGGACGAGGATAGGAGTAGACGCAAGTGGAAAAAGAAACTAGGCACACTAGTGAGTAAGAAAAGCATCAAAGCCACCTCCCAAGTTTGATCTAGTGAAGAAAAAATAAACATTTAAGGAAGCTAGAAGAGATTTCGCTATTATGGGGTGGGGTTCGTCAATTTCGACGCATAGTAAGAACTACTTGTATATGATGTAGACACTAATAGAAGTGAATGAAGATAAAATCCCCATCAAGAATTTCTTAAAAAATTGTTTAGAATTAATAACAAATAGATTGGCCTAAACAAGCTCCATAGGATGATCAACCAGTGCATGCAAGAATGGTAAATTCCTATTGCATAGACTTGTTTATGCCTAGTTAAGTAGATTATGTGAAAGAAAAGTATGAATAGGAAATTTAGACTTGATGCGTAGATAGAAGAATATGACATGGACCATGTGATTATGGACCTAGGTTTGGATGTAAACATTATTCTTATACATACATGGGAGATGACAGGGGTGCCAAAGCTAATTTGGTCACTTATCCAACTAAGAATGACCAACCAATCCATAATCTTTCTTATTGACAGATTAATAGGGGTAGAGGTCAATATTGATGGAGTCAAAAGCATCATTGATTTTGAGGTAATTAAGATTTTGGATGATACTCATCCTTATCCTATCTTACATAGGATTGACTAGGATTTTGATAATTAGGTTATAATCAAACTTAAAAGAGGTAAAATGATCTTCAAATCAGGACATTCGAGAGTGATAGTTCCATTAGATCCAATGGAAGGATATTGATATTTGGAACTGATAAGGGATTGATTCCATGCAAAAATCTTGATAACATTTACAGTGTCACTACACACATGGATGACTATGTTAATCCAACTATTGATGGAATGTTAAGATGGGGGAGTACTAATTCCTACACCTTAGATTCAGATGAAGAACATGAAAATTGGCAGCACAAGTAACATGAAATATCCACTAGAAGATGTGCTCATATTACCCGTACAGTATTTTGGATTGAAACAAAGGTACATGATCCCAAAAATTATGAAGGAATGACTGATGTATGTGCCTTTGTGAACAAATTTGAGTCACAGGTAATGGAGCAACTTATATTACCATCCTTAAAGGTAGCTATGAAAACAACTCTTACATGATGGTGGGCTGCACACAAAGAAAAGATAGAAATTTGGTTGAAGTTCATATATTTGTTTCAAGTGTGCATTAAATGCAGGAAGGAGAATGTCACAGAACTATACAAACCCACCAAATTAGGAACCATCTGCTAAGCACTAATAGGATGAAAACATGGGAAGGAAAAAAAATGCAAGATGTGTGAGAAAACTTTGTATAAATTCCTTTTAGATTCAAACTTCTAATTGTATTTTACTAAAAAAAATAGACTTGAAACTACTCTACTCATCAGCAGAAACAATTAAACAATCACGAAATCATGAAGCATAAAAGAAAAAGAATTCAATCAACACATCACACAATGATTTCTTTGGGAAGTCCACATCTAAAAACCCCTACTATTTTTATATTTCATTAGTAAAAAAATATGAGAATATTAGAATTCTTTGTTCAAGCCTGAGCAACCTCCCCACTATCTCTATCTGTCTCACTACTTCCTAGACAAGCCCAAGCCAATACTTAACCAAATTTTGGCTTTCCCAAGTCCCTATTTCCTAGAACACTTTCCTAGGGAATTAGCCCCTATTAATTAGGGAAATTCCTCAATTTGAATTATGCAATCCTCATAGGCCTTCCTCTAACTACATGCAATTTAGATGATTATACCACTGATAATACACTGTCCCTCAACTCCAATCTCATCTAGCTCTCAGATCTTGTTGGGAAAAATACTGAGAGGGGGTGGGGGGTGAATCAGTATTCAAACTTTCAGAATAATAATCTTTCCTTTTCAAACTGTATACTCTATTTTATAGAAACCAAACTGCGTATGCCTGCGACTATAATGAATGGACCCAAAGTATATATAATAAACTTGTAAAACAACTAATTCATTGTCTGTTGAACTTAAATTAGAGTGTGATACACTTACTAAGTAGTAAACAGATGCAGTAAAAACATAATAAATCAACACACATAAGAAACACACATGAACACCAGGAATTTTCAGGTGGAAACCCAATGTGGGAAAAAACCAGCGTTGCTGTCATCTCAGACTTCAATCTTTTTATTATAAAAGGTGTTTACAATTTTTGTACCAGTTCATACTTTTTCCAGTACGCAGGCATCTACCTATAGAAGGCTACAACCTTCTCTCATTCTCCAGCTTCTACTGGAAGGGAGCTACAACCCCCCAGCTCTTGTACTGGTTGATATGTTTACTAGTATGTAGGTGCCAGCCTACAGAAGATTACGGCCTTAACCCTTCCTCCAGGGACCATGTTTCATAAATTTTCAGACTGGATACTCCTGGTACACATCATCATAATATGTAGGCCACGTTTCATCAAATTTTCATACTAGACCCATCAGTAACATTGAAGCTCAAAATAAATCACCACAATTGTAATACAACCATAAAATACAAATGCATCAACCAATCACTAAAACACAATTATCTCTGAAGAAAAACACAATCAGTCCATCTGAACAGTCATATCACTATCACCAGAACACAGAGCTAAACCCAAAACACTGTATCAATAACCAAAATCAACTGCAACCTCAAAAATCATATGTCAAAATGTATACACTACCTCAATGAGGCCAACCTGCATGTATACGCTACTTTCTGTAACCTAACCTACATATACCTCTAAAGATATTAATCAGAAAACTTTTGAACCAAAAACTGTACTAACCAAAGACATTATGAAGATCTATTGTCATATTATAGAGTTCTAAACAGATAGCAACAAAGATCACCCTTCTTACTCAATCAATCAGTCAACCAGATTCAATCTCCTTATATAATCTGTTTTACTTCAAATCTAATGAAGACATCATTGACAAACAATAGTAAACTAGAAACACTGAATAGATAGATCAGTCATTTCTGAATAACAAGACCTTCCTCTGAATACGCTACTTGGAAGTGCCAACCCCGGATGTATACGTTTCTTCAGTGAGGTGAACCTGTGTATAGATCTGCAAATAATGACTTATAACTTCGCAGCTTTTCAAGACTTCAGATATACCTAGATCATAGCATATGAAGGATAAAACATTCATTAGCACTTAGATCTATCCTATCCATTATCAGATCATAAAATGGTAAGTCATTTCAGGTCTCGTGATCCTGATCCAACATTGTATCCATGGGTGCACAAGATGTTTCAAATCTATATCATAACCATAACCCTTACAACACAAAATATACTTCATATAGAAGTATTCATGAAAAACCCTTTCACTTGCACACTTAGCCCTTTGATCTTATCCTCCTTATATACTTAGAGACTTCGTCAATACCATGCACCAAAACCACACTTAGAATCTATGGTATTCTTAGACGGGATCAAGTAATCGTTATTCCGTTCAATATTGTGGGCTAATACCATGGTATGGACCCTTGGTATTATTTAACCTTAATTTTCCATCCCATACACGCTTTTCCTTATGTGAAATTGCGTGCATATGTATACGCTCCTTTTATTCTGTGTACCTGCGTGTATATGCTACTTGGACTAGGGTAAACAACATATACAACTTAAACCATTCTCTTTCCTTAATTTCTTGATTCTGATCTGTAATCCTTTATCCCATCATCCTGTTCTTCTATACCATTACACTATTACCTTTGAATATACCTGTTACAATGTGAGTTTCCCTTTATCATTTCTGAACTGACCTGTATGTGGGTTGCCATCAAGGACAACACATGTACCATAATGCCAACAATCTCCCCCTTTGGACTTGATGGAAACCATATCGGTGTTGATCACTTCAAGTTGTAGAACCTGTTATATATATCAAGCAACACCAAGATACTCTCCCCCTTTGCTGTCATCTCAGACTTCAACCTTTTTATTATAAAAGGTGTTTACAATTTTTGTACCAGTTCATACTTTTTCCAGTACGCAGGCATCTACCTGTAGAATGCTACAACCTTCTCTCGTTCTCCAGCTTCTACTAGAAGGGAGCTACAATCCCCCAGCTCTTGTACTGGTTGATATGTTTACTAGTATGTAGGTGCCAGCCTACAGAAGATTACGGCCTTAACCCTTCCTCCAGGGACCATGTTTCATAAATTTTCAGACTAGATACTCCTGGTACACATCATCATAATATGTAGGCCACGTTTCATCAAATTTTCATACCAAACCCATCAGTAACATTGAAGCTCAAAATAAATCACCACAATTGTAATACAACCATAAAATACAAATGCATCAACCAATCACTAAAACCCAATTATCTCTGAAGAAAAACACAATCAGTCCATCTGAACAGTCATATCACTATCACCAGAACACAGAGCTAAACCCAAAACACTGTATCAATAACCAAAATCAACTGCAACCTCAAAAATCATATGTCAGAATGTATACACTACCTCAATGAGGCCAACCTGCATGTATACGCTACTTTCTGTAACCTAACCTACATATACCTCTAAAGATACTGATCAGAAAACTTTTGAACCAAAAACTGTACTAACCAAAGACATTGTGAAGATATATTGTCATATTATAGAGTTCTAAACAGATAGCAACAAAGATCACCCTTCTTACTCAATCAATCAGTCAACCAGATTCAATCTCCTTATATAATCAGTTTTACTTCAGATCTAATGAAGACATCATTGACAAACAATAGTAAACCAGAAACACTGAACAGATAGATCAGTCATTTCTGAATAACAAGCCCTTCCTCTGAATACGCTACTTGGAAGTGCCAACCTATCATGTATACGTGTCTTCAGTGAGGTGAACCTGTGTATAGATCTGCAAATAATGACTTATAACTTCGCAACTTTTCAAGACTTCAGATATACCTAGATCATAGCATATGAAGGATAAAACATTCATTAGCACTTAGATCTATCCTATCCATTATCAGATCATAAAATGGTAAGTCGTTTCAGGTCTCATGATCCTGATCCAACATTGTATCCATGGGTGCACAAGATGTTTCAAATCTATATCATAACCATAACCCTTACAACACAAAATATACTTCATATAGAAGTATTCATGAAAAACCATTTCACTTGCACACTTAGCCCTTTGATCTTATCCTCCTTATATACTTAGAGACTTCGTCAATACCATGCACCAAAACCACATTTAGAATCTATGGTATTCTTAGACGGGATCAAGTAATCGTTATTCCATTCAATATTGTGGGCTAATACCATGGTATGGACCCTTGGTATTATTTAACCTTAATTTTCCATCCCATACGCGCTTTTCCTTCTGTGAAATTGCGTGCATATGTATATGCTCCTTTTATTCTGTGTACCTGCGTGTATACGCTACTTGGACTAGGGTAAACAACGTATACAACTTAAACCATTCTCTTTCCTTAATTTCTTGATTCTGATCTGTAATCCTTTGTCCCATCATCCTGTTCTTCTATACCATTACTCTATTACCTTTGAATAGACCTGTTACAATGTGAGTTTCCCTTTATCATTTCTGAACTGACCTGTATGTGGGTTGCCATCAAGGACAACACATGTACCATAATGCCAACAATCTCCCCCTTTGGACTTGATGGAAACCATATTGGTGTTGATCACTTCAAGTTGTAGAACCTGTTATATATATCAAGCAACACCAAGATACTCTCCCCCTTTGAAATCAAGGGCAAAGGGCAGACCAATATATTCCCCCCCTTAGTACATGTGGAGATGCATTATACTATCCATGCTCCCCCTAAGCACATGCAGAGTCTGCAGAAATATGTTTCAAAAGAATAACATGACTCTATAAATCAACTATGTGAGTATGACCTTCCAATCACCAATGACTCATACATACATCAATCACCCAACCAAGTTGGGATACACGAAATGTTTGCACATAACTAAAAATTGCAATTATTACATCATCCTTCCCATGCATAGTGGGGGTACAAATTACATCATATGTCCAAAAGGACTCATTCATAATAGAGTATGATAGAAAGAGACATATTATTTCACCATAGGTCTTTACATGACATTTTCATCAAATGACATTAATAACTAAGACCATAGTTGAATTTAGCAATCATGATGCCAACAATACATAATGTTTTGAGGGCTAATGCTCCCCTTGAACCTATGCTATGCTACTATTGGCACAGAAACTCATCTATATACATGACTCTACTTCTTGAAATCCACGTATAGGAAACATTCCTCTTAATCTGAATAAACTGGTTTTAACAGCAGGATGAGGCAGAAACAACTCCCAACTTTTGTTTGAGATATTCAAATGCTTCTCTGGGAAGAGGTTTATTACACATATCAGCAACTAGTTCTTTGGAGGGAACATACTCCAATTTAACCTTTTGTTCAAGCACTTGTTCTCATAGAAAGTGGTACTTAATGGGTATGTGCTTGGTCATGGAGTGCATAACTGAATTTTCCAAAATACTAATAGCACTTGTATTATCACATAAGTTAGAGATGGGTGGAGGACATTTAATTTGAATATATTGTAATGTTTTCATCTTCCAGAGTAGTTGTGTGCAGCAAGATGCAGTAGCCACATATTTTGCTTCCATTGTAGATAAGGCAATCGAACTTTGTTTCTTGCTTAACCAAGATACTAATCATGATCCCATATAAAATGCACCTCCACTAGTGCTTTTTTGGTCATTAACATTTCTAGCCCAATCTGCATCTTTATATGCATGAAGGGTGAGATATGTATCTTTAGGATACCATATACCAATGTCTTGAGTTCCTTGGAGATATTTGAATATTCTTTTTACTGCCTAAAGATGTGATTCTTTCAGATTGGCTTGGAATCTTCCAACAATTCTTACTGCATGCATGATATCTGGTCTAATACCCGTTAGATAAAGTAGACTTACAATCATAGATCTGTACTTTGGTTGATTCACTGTAGGAGATTCATCAATAGAACTAAGACTACATCCTGTTACCATTGGAGTACATACTGGTTTGGAATCTTCCATTCCATACTTCTTTAGAATATGCTTGAGATATTTATTTTATGAAAGAAAGATGCCATCTTTTGTTTGTTTCACTTGTAGACTAAGAAAATAGGTTAGCTCTCCAAGTATAGACATTTCAAATTCTTGCTGCATAACAGAAGCAAAGTTTTGACTCATAGATTCTTCATTACTACCAAAGATGATATCATCAACATAAACAACAATAATTAGCAGCTTATCTTTCTCAATTTTTGTGTATAATTTGTTGTCTGTAGATCCTTTTATGAATCCTTGTTGTTGAAGATATTTGTCAAGACAGTAATACCATGCCCTCGGAGCTTGTTTCAGTTTATATAAAGCCTTTTTGAATTTTCATACAAGATTTGCATCATTTCCCAAAATGAATCCTTCTAGTTTTTCAACGTATACTTCTTCTTCTAAATCTCCATTAAGAAATGTAGATTTTACATCCATTTGATAAACTTTGAATTTTTGAAAACTTGAAAGAGAAAGAAACATTCTTATGGCTTCAAGTCTAGCAACAGGTGCAAAAGTTTCTTCAAATTCTATACCTTCTTGTTGAGCATACCCTTTACAAACAAGCCTTGCTTTATTCCTAATAACCTCTCCATTTTCATTCAACTTATTCTTGAATATCCATTTTGTTCCTATAACATTTTTATCATGAGGTCTAGGAACTAATTCCCAAGTATCATTCTTTTCAATTTGGTCAAGTTCTTCATCCATGGCCTTAACCCAACATTCATCTCTGCTAGCTTCATTTACATTTTGTGGTTCTATGGAGGATAATAATGCTAGATAACTAGAATATCCTACAAGAGTTCTTCTTGTTTGTACTCCAGACCCTTTTTCTCCTAGAATTTGAGATTCTGGATGATTCTTTTGAACATACCTGGATGGAGCCTTTTCCCTATCAGATGTATCTTCTTCTGATGCTTCATTGGTTTCTTCCTTTATATCATTTCAATTTGATATGAGAAAGCATTCACCGTCTTCATTATTATCATCTTCCTTTGCTGATGTCACCTATTTCAGATTTATGCATGCTTTATCGATTACAACATCAATGCATTCAATAATTTTTCGAAGTCTCTTATTATAACATTTGTATCCTTTACTTCCAAATGAATAACCAAGAAATATTCCTTCATTTGCTCTAGGTTCAAACTTACCGAGTTTTTCATCTGTCTTTTTCATGAAACATTTGTTTCCAAAAACTCCGAAGTGTTTTATAGTATGAGGTTTACCATACCAAAGTTCATATGGAGTTTTATCATTATTTACATGTACATGAGCTTTGTTAATAATATTTACTACAGTATGTGCAGCTTCACCCTAGAAGGTGTCAAGAGTTTCAGACTCATCAAGCATAGCTCGAGCCATTTTTTGAATTGTGCTATTCATTCTTTCCACCACGCCATTTTGTTGAGGAGTTATGGCAACAGATAACTGCCTCTTTATTCCATGTTGTTCACAAAATTCAAAAAATTCATCTGATATGAATTATCCTCCTCGATCAGATCTGAGACATTTGATTTTTAGATCTAATTCATTTTCAACCAAATCTTTGAAGACCTTAAACTTTTAAATAGAGGAGGAATGACCTGTTATAGAGTTTTATGAACCCAACGTTTCGGACTACCAAGTGAGTCCATCATCAGGGGATGTGACAATAGATATTATAGAGATATTCATGATGTATCCAAGAGCTATATTTTAAGTTATATATATAGGTTATGAAGGAGTTAATCTAAGAAATTAGGTCAGCCAATCTCCACTTAGTTTGTTAATATTTAGATTTATTTATTTATTTATTATTTTCTTTTTTTTTCTTTTTATTATTATTATTATTAGTATTATTATTATTATTTAATTAATTTGTTTAATTAATCAATTAGTTTGTTAATTGATTAATTAATTGTTTAATTAATTTGTTTAATTAATTAACTAACTTGTTTAATTAATTCCCTATAATTTTATATATGATTCCTATTGTTTATTTTCTCACTATTTAATATGTGTATAAGGACTATATGTCTATTTTAATACATGTGTTATCATGCTATTATAATTAATAAGTTATGATTTTAATTTATTTTAATATTATCAAATGGTTAGTTGTGAAATAACCCATTATTTGATTTATATGGCTAGTTAATTAATTTGTTTAATTAATCAATTAGTTGTTTAATCAATTAATTAATTGTTTAATTAATTAATTAATTGTTTAATTAATTAATTAATTTGTAAAATTAATTAATTAATTTGTTTTAATCAATTCTCTAATTAATTAACTAATATGTTTGTGTAATTAATTAATTGAACAAATTAAGTAATTAATTTGTTTACTTAATTAACTCTATTGTTTAATTAAATCCTTATAATTTTCTGTATGATTCCTATTGTATATTTTTCTAACTGTTTTAATATGAGTTAATACGACTATGTGTTTAATTTAAATACATGTGTTACCGTGCTGTTATAATTAAATATCAAAATTCATCAACTCCTAAGGTCTCCCTTCCGTACATAAAAGGCACCACTGATAAAATTACTAAAATTCTTAATAAACACAACATTAATGTAGCCTTCACCCCTCCCAACACCAACAGACAATTATTCAACTCAGTCAAAGATCCCATAAACCCTAACCTTCAAAAAGGTGTTTATGTTATTCCTTGCTCATATGGAAAAGAATACATAGGTGAAACAGGTAGGTCTCTTAACATTAGAATTAAAGAACACACCGCTGACTTAAGAAGGGAAAGGACCTCAAAATCGGCCTTAGCAAAACATGTTCACTCCTCCTCTCATTACATTTGCATGGAAGAAGCCAAACTAGTTAGAAAATAAGACCACTATCTTAAAAGGAAAATCAAAGAAGCCATTGAAATAGAAAAAAGGAAGAACAACTTGAACCAAGATGATGGATTAAAACTAAGCAACACCTAGAAACCTTTACTTGAGATCTTAAAGAACCAATAATTAACTCATATCCTTTTTAATAATTTAATCCCTCATCTATCATTAAAAGATTAATAAAATATAAATCAACTCAACAAGAAAACATTATATAACATCCTCCTCAAACAATAAAACAAAAACATAAATAAACATATAAATCGAATAATTAGTTATTTCATAACTAATCATTTGATAATATTAAAATAAATTAAAATCATAACTTATTAATTATAACAGCATGGTCACGCATGTATTTAAATTAAGCATATAGTCGTATTAACTCATATTAAAACAGTTAGAAAATAAACAATAAGAATCATATACAAAATTATAAGGATTTAATTAAACAAGTGAGTTAATTAAGTAAACAAATTAATTAATAAATTAAGTAATTAATTAGTTTAACAAATTAATTACTTAATTTGTTCAATTAATTAATTACACAAACATATTAGTTAATTAATTAGAGAATTAATTAGAGCATTGATTAAAACAAATTAATTAATTAATTAAACAACTAATTGATTAATTAAACAAATTAATTAACTAAACATATAATCAAATAATGGGTTATTTCATAACTAACCATTTGATAATATTAAAATAAATTAAAATCATAACTTATTAATTATAATAGCATGATAACACGTGTATTGAAATAGACATATAGTCCTTATACTCATATTAAACAGTGAGAAAATAAACAATAGGAATCATATATAAAATTATAGGGAATTAATTAAACAAGTTAGTTAATTAATCAAACAAATTAATTAATTTAAGTAAACAAATTAATTAAATAAAAATTAATAATAAATAAATAAATAAATCTGAATACTAATAAACTAAGTGGAGATTGGCCGACCTAATTTCTTAGATTAACTCCTTCATAACCTATATATATAACTTAAAATATAGCTCTTGGATACATCATGAATATCTCTAGAATATCTATTGTCGCATCCCCTGATGATGGACTCACTTGGTAGTCTGAAACGTTGGGTTCCTAAAACTCTAAAACAGGTCATTCCTCCTCTATTTAAAACTATCCTCACCTGTATGGATTCATTATTTAACGACGTTACACTTTTCAAATTCTTTATCTTCATGTTTTAATAAACCAATCCAACACATTCTAGAAAAATCATCAATGAATAAAATGTAGTATTCTTCTCCATGAGGTGACTTTTTCGTTGTTGGTCCACAGAAATCAGTATGAATGAATTGAATAGGCTTACTTGATGATCTTTCTTTGGCATTGAATTGAACTCTGGTTTTCTTACCAAATTGATATCGTTTGCAGATGGTATTTTCTTGGATGATGATATATGGAAGATCATGAACAGCCTTGAGCCTGCATGATTTTCTTATTTGAGAAAAGCTTAGATGCCCCCGTCTTCTGTGCCATAACTAGTTCTCTTCTATTTTGTTGAGATAACATTGTTCTTGACCTCCTTTCAGTATATATAGATTGCTTGGAGTTCTTGTACCTTTGATTATGGTCTTTCCTATGTCAAGCTCACGAACCACACATTATTTTGATTGAAACACAACTTCATTTCCTTGATCACACATTTGACTGACACTCAATAAGTTATGCTTTACACCATCAACATACGTAACGTTTCCAACATTAACATTTTCTTTTAGATGAATAGAACCTTTACCCTTAATGACAGCTGGTGTGTCATTTCCAAAAGAGACATTATTTTCCTTTTCTAAATAATTGTATGAAATGAGTTTATCTTTATCACTTGTCATGTGTTTTGAGCATCCACTATCAATGTACCACTGATTTTCTTGTCCTTATGCAAACAGAGCTATGCCACATCTTTCTGACTGTAGTTCCTTCTTTTTCCATACCTTGGAGTTTGATGATGTTTTCTCCTTTTGATATGTTGGCCAAAATTTTCTCCTGCATTTAGATTCTTCATGACCAAAGTTATTGCAAAATGAACATTCAATTTCATCTTCAAGAGGAGAAAATTTATTATAAGAGCTCTTCTTGATTCCGGTCACGCTCCTTTGTTTTCTTTCTTCTCTAGTCATGATAGTTTTGTAAGCAACACATTGAGCAACCTTATGACCAAATTTATGGCATGAAAAACATTGTCCATTAAAGAAGAAGTTTTTGTGATCATAAAATATTTTGGTATTGTTCACATTTTGGTTGGTGCTTCTATTGATGTTCACCCTTGGAGTAAAATGAGCATGATTTACTTGGGGAGTACCTTTAGGCTTTTGTTGAGGATTGATGCATTTTTGACTGGTTTTTTTTGCATCAAGATAGCTTCTAGTGATGGCTGAAGACTTTTCTGGTTGGGATGTTTCTCCAATGTATCCAAGACCAGTCTTTATAAGAGGAGAATGTTGAACCTTGATGATTTCATCTAAGGTTTCTAATCCTTTATCAAATCTAAGATTCAAATATTTTGTCTTCTCAAGTTCTTTTCTTAGACCCACTACTTCACACTCTAATTTTTCATTGTGTTTTTCCCTTTCAGTGAGTTGATGTGTCAAAGTGTCTATGACCATATTATTTTCTTCCAAGAAGATTTTGAGTTGAGTGATTTCTTCAAGAAAATATTCTTCTTCTAAGGCATCCATAAACTTATCATTTTCATAAGCCATGAGTAGTTTAATATCTTGTTCAAATTCATCTTCATCACTATTAGACAGGCCATCACTATCTTCATGAGTATAATAACTTATTCTATTAACAAATTGTTTCCTATTACCTTTTGCAGAATCCTTTCCTTTGTCATGATTATCTTTATGAGGACATTTAGTAGCATAATGACCAACTCTACCACAAGCAAAACATTTGAAGGGAAGCTTACCTCTGAATCTTCTGAAACCCCATTGAAGTTTCTTCACAAATTTTACCTCATCTTCTTCTGACCTATATATATATATATATATATATATATCCTAATTCCTTCATATATTCCTTTTATTTTCGCTTTGCCGAGACTTTGAAAGTGGCTTCTCTGATATCTAATGGACCTCCTTTCCTCATTTCAAAGGAAGTTAAAATTCCATGAAGTTGAACAATAGTAATAGATTGTAGATCCTGCTTCTCTTCAATGGCAGATACTTTTGACTCAAATTTAGAAGATAGAGATCTCAAAATTTTCTCTACTAAAGTAGCCTCCTTTATTTCTTCACTCAGATTCTTCATACAATTTACAATCTCATCTACTTGTAAAACGTAACTAGCAATACTTTCATCAGTATGCATATTGAGAGTTTCATATTGAATTCTGAGAGTTTAGAGCTTAGTATGTTTTACCTAGGAGTCTCCTTTGTAGTTTTGAATGATTTTGTCCCATTTTGTTTTGTTTGTGTTGAGCTGCATGACTTTGACGAATTCTGATTCTGATAGACTTCCCAATAATCCATTCACAACTTTGGAATTGGTTTCATATGATTTATTTTAAGTTGGATCTATGGGGACTGTTGCTGGATATTGGTATCCTCCTTCCACAATTTCCCAAACATCAGCTCCAAGTGACTGAATATAGGCTCTGGTTCTTATCTTCCAATATGCTAAGTTATTTTCATTGAATATTGGTGGTCTGATAGATCCCATTCCTTCATGATTTCTCATCTTGAGAGATCTTTTTTCAATAGATCAAGCTTCTTCTCAAGGATCTGCTCTGATACCAATTGTTGGGAAAAATAGTGAACGGGTGGGGAGAGTGAATTAGTATTTAAACTTTCAGAATAATAATTTTTCCTTTTCAAACTATATACGCTATTTTACAGAAACCAAACTATGTATGTCCGCGATTATAATGAATCGAACTAGCGTATATATATTAAACTTGTAAAACAACTAATTCATTGTTTGTTGAACTTAAATCAGAGTGTGATGCATTTACTAAGCAGTAAACAGATGCGGTAAAAATAGAACAAATCAACACACATGAACACAAAGATTTTTCAGGTGGAAACCCAATGTGGGAAAAAGTCACCATTGTTGTCATCTCAGTCTTCAATCTTCTTATTATAACAAGTGTTCACAAGTTTTGTACTAGTGCGGACTTTTTCCAATACATAGGAATGTACCTGCAGAAGGCTACAACCTTCTCTCATTCTCCAACTTCTACTATAAGGGAGCTCCAACCCCCTATCTCATGTACTGGTTGATATGTTTACCAATACATGGGCACCGACCTACAGAAGGATACCACCTTCACTCTTCCTCCAGGGACCACTTTTCATAAATTTTCAGACTGGATACTCCTGGTACACATAAACACAATATGTAGGCCACGTTTCATCAAATTTTCATACTGGACCCATCAGTAACATTGAAGCTTAAAATCAATCACCAAAACTATAATACAACCATCAAATACAACTGCATCAACCAATCACTAAAACCCAATCATCTCTGAAGCAAAACACAATCAATCCATCTGAACAGTCAGATCCCTGTCACCAGAACAGAGAGTTGAACCCATAACACTACATCAACAACTAGAATCAACGTCGACCTCAAAAATCATATGTTAGAATGTATACGCTACTTCAATGAGGCCAACCTACGTGTATACGCTACTTTCTGTAACCCAACTTGCATATACCTCTAAAGATACTGATCATAAAAATTTTGAACCAAAAATTGTACTAACCAAAGACATTCTGAATATCTACTATCATATTACAGAGTTCTAAATAGATAGCAGCAAATATCACCCTTCTTACTCGATCAATCAATCAACTAGATTCAATCTCCTTATATAATCAGTTTTACTTCAGATCAAATGAAGACATTATTGACAAACCATAGTAAACCAGCAGCACTAATCAGATATATCAGTCATTTTTTAAGAACAATCCCTTCCTCTGAATACGCTACTTGGAAGTGCCGACCCCGCGTGTATACGCACCTTCAACAAGGCGAACCTGCGTATAGATCTGAAAATAATGGCTTATAACTTCGTAGATTTTCAAGACTTAAGATATACCCAGATCATAGCATATAAAAGATAAAACATGCGTTAGCACTTAGATCTAGCCTATCCATTATCAGATCATACAATGATAAGTCATTTCAAGTCTCATGATCCTGATCCAACATTGTATCAATGGGTGCACAAGATGTTTCATATCTATATCATAACCATAGCCCTTACAAGACAAAATATACTTCAGATAGAAGTATTCATGAAAAACCCTTTTAGTTGCACACTTAGCCATTTGATCTTCTCCTCCTTATATACTTAGAGCCTTTGTCAATACCATGCACCAAAACCACACTTGTAATATATGGTATTCTTATACGGGATCAAGTAACCATTATTCTGCTCAATATTATGTGCTAATACCATGGTATGGACCCTTGGTATTCTTTAACTTTAATTTTCCATCCCATACGCATTTTTCCTTCTGTGAAACTACATGCATATGTATACGCTCCTTTTATTTTGTGTACCCGCATGTATACGCTACTTGGACTAGGGTAAACAATGTATACAACTTAAATCATTCTCTTTGCTTAATTTCTTGATTCTGATCTGTAATCCTTTGTCCCGTCATCCTGTTCTTCTATATCATTACTCTATTACCTCTAAATATACCTGTTACAATGTCAGTTACCCTTTATCATTTCTGAACTGACCTGTATGTGGGTTGCCATCAAGGACAATACATGTACCATAATGCCAACAATCTACCCCTTTGGACTTGATGGAAACCATATTGGTGTTGATCACTTCAAGTTGTATAACTTGTTATATATATCTAGCGTATACATTCCCTTACATATTTTTTCTACTACGTCTTTCAGCTGTTGATATTCTTTTGCTATCTAATCTCTCTCTTGTATTGTTTGGTCGAGCTTTTATGATAGCATGACCCTCTCCTTTTCCACCTGTATGTTGAGCTACGATGTACGCTCTTCCCTTAGCTTCAATTTGTATGTAGTCCCTTAATGAAGCTTATGTAACCTTGGTAGCAACACTGCTGCAATGTTCATATTTATGTGTGTCCACTCCTTGGCATGTTGTTGAATTTCGTCTGACTCAAATTGTAGATCCCCTACAGGTATCTATGTTAGCCTTTCTACAAGGGTAGGCACAATTGACCTTCCTTCTGTAATCCTTTCTGGTATCTCTGCAGGCTGTCTAATTGACAATGCCAAAAGATTCAACTCTGTAATCATTCCCTGCACACCTGTGATAAGATTGCTATAGAGATCTTTCACCCTTTTCCAAGATTCCGTTATGATATCCTAAACCTTGTCTCCAATTTGGTCCAAGTATCCCTTAGTGAGAACCATTAGTGTGAGCTCCTTTCACTTATCCACCTTATGATTCTTCCTGGCCTTGGTGGAAACTTCGCCTTGGCTCTTCCTTTTCTCTGTGGTAGATTTCTCTGTTTTTGCCTTCTCTATCTACTTCATCATATCCTCGCCTCCTTAAGGATCCTCTTCATCATGATGTTCTTATTCATGGTGTTCTTCTTCCTCTTCCTCTTCCTCCACTTCCATCTCCTTGTCTTTTCCACTTCCTTCACCATGGTGCAAAGTGCCAACTCTTCTTCTTATGTTGCACTATATCCTACCTCCTCCAGTAGAGTCATCCAATCTACGGGCCATGTCTGCACTACTTCTAGTAGATCATCCTCTTTGACCATATATGGAAATGCATGTCATTGCTTCTTCGCATCTTTATGCGCTTGTATGTACAATCTATGAAAATCCACCTTGAACCTCACCACAACGTTGTACTATTTGTATAAACTTAGCAAGAGGCACGGATACTGGTTTACGAGCATGTGTAGATCCATCTGGTATAGTATAAAAAATATCATGTTTTCCTGTGTGCGCGATGGTTGAGTGGTATGTCATAATGAAGCATACGTCACGGCTGTTGAGCCTCCGTTTTCTTCAGTTTTTCATACTTTTTTGCTGCATAACTCTATACCTATACTGGATGTTCATAGTCATTATTATTCTTTTTCCACATTATTAATGTATTATTTAGAGCAATTTAGAGCTGCCAGTTGTTGATCTATGAACTCTTCTTGTTTTGTTAATTTGAAGAGTATTTCATGTGAAAATGTCATTAATGTTAGGCTCTTGTGTGGCATGTTATAACATTCCTGTACTAGCAGTTCCTCTACCAGCTGTGCCTGCACCAGTATCCCTGCACTAATTCATATTTTATAGATGTATCTGCACCAACATTCCTGCACCAATTCATATTTTATAGATGTATCTGCACCAACATTCCTGCACCAATTCATATTTTATAGATGTATCTGCACCAACATTCCTGCACCATTTGTGCCTACACCAACATGCCTGCACCAATTTGGGGCTTTCATACATTGACACATTTATAGGAAAATATGAAAGAGATTTTTATTCAAAATGTTGTTTGAATACTTCCACATAAGCTAAGATACACCCAGGTAGAACATATTTATGTTTAGGGAATAATTAATGCTTTAGCGCTGAATTCGCAGCAATTTTTAGACTACCAACTTCCTTCTCGTTTTCTGTGCAAGTGAAGGCGAACAGAGAAATTCTAGAACATGGGTTTTGGTCCCAGTATAGAAAATTGACTAAGCCTAAAGTAGATTTCTAAAATTCGTAATGGTATAAATGTTACATAAGGGTCTTTGAAGTAGTTTTATAAAAAGAGACTTTTTTTCCATAATTTTAGGATCTCGGATTTCAAACAGTCAGTTTTAGGCATGATTTCCGAGGAAATGGAGTTGAACCCGAAAATTTTGAGAAAGGTTATTGTTTCAAACATAACAAAATGGGTTTTCTCTAAACAAGTTTCAAAATTCGTAATGGTAAGGAGATACAAAGAGTTCTTTGGAGGAAGTTTGTTAAAAATATCAGTTTTTCCAGAATTGCAAAAAACGACCAGATTTGGGAAATTCGTGTCAAGTCTTCATTCCTTCAATAGGGAAATGGTTGTACTGATATTCTATTGATGAATATCAGTTGTGATTCAACCCCCATGTTATTTTCTAAGGAAATTATTATGTAAAAATAATATAAAACAAGGAGTTACATAGGTGGGCATCATGACAGATTGCAAATTGTAAAGTGCACTTCATTGCATAAGGAGGATTGGTTCTAATTGTACAGGGAAGGAGGAGATGCATGACCAGTGTGATGATCCCTGAAGGGGACCATTGGAGCCAAGTTCAGCTTGTTCAATCATGATGTAACAATACTTCAAGATTAATAGACATTTTAGCATTCTACTTACATTTATGTTTCTTATGAATCTGCTTGCACTGTGATTTAAATTGATGCAATGGAAACAAGCTGGGTGGTTGGGCCTGCCAACGAGTCCGTTGCCCCAAACCTCTTAGAATTATTTTGCTGCATTTTAGTTTCTACATAGTGTGTGAGTGTGATTTAATATTGTTTTGTAATTTCATTCACATTTTGTTTTATGCTTTGATCATTTGATCGGTGATTTTATCTACAAATCTTTCTCATAGCTTTGATCATTTTAGTTCAATTAATAATATTGTTATGTATTTTTATAAAGACCAAGGCAGAGGATAAGCATCGAATGTTTTACTGCATCTCTTATTTCCATTACAAGTTAAGTGTGATACTTGCCCTAATTTCATTGTTGCATAATGAGGTTTTCTTTCAAGATATAATGGTGAAGGAAACAATTACTAAGTAAGAGTTTTGGTTAATTTAACTTAACATGTATTCATGATTGCCCTTGAATTATCATATGAGACTGATTCCTGCACTTTCCAGAAAAACATTTATTCTTGCACTCTCAATAAGAAAATGCAAGGTTCAGCATAAGTAAAGATTATAATATTATTTTATTGGCAAGTGAATTTCTCACAAGAATTCTTCGAATGATTTAAGGTTAAAAAGTTATATCCATTCATCATAATTAAATAACGCTTTAGACCAATATACTTAGTGTAGGAATAGGACATCTTCTAGTGCAACCACATCACTTCAGTATAGGCACATTGTTTCAGTACATGCACATTGTTCCAGTGTAGGCACACTCTTGCGGTGCAGTGACGATGATTCAGGCTAGGAAGAAAAACCTATAACAAATACAAATGCACAGATTCCTTAAACATTAAATATTGAATCATTTCCAGAGAAGTGGTATAATTTAGATCTCTTTTAAAAGATTTCAATGGTTTCATTAAATTAGTTGGAATGAAGTTGCTAGTTTTATTTCATGATTTTCATCTTTGCAACATAGTAGTAATATTTTAAGAGGTTTTTGCATTCTTTATTTCTTGAATCACTTTCTTTTGAATGGGGCCTACATTCCCTTGTCCCCTGGACAACTAAGGAAGACTTTCTGCAGGAGTCAACTCAACCCAGAAGAGAAGCGAGAAGTAGATTCTCGGAATGTGTTTACTTTGCCTTCGAAGAGTCTTTCTCTTTTTCCTGAATAATTCTTATTTTGAATTCTTGCAAAAGATTGGATTCTATTTGACAGATCCCTGAGGTCATATTCTAGAATATATTTTGCTACGCCTCTAAGTTTACTTACCCAGATTGAAAAATTAAATGTTGGTGTAAATATTGCATTTATATCACCCGACATTTTGGCACCGTTGCCGAGGAGGCGTTGTAGGATAAGGCCTCAACGATTTTTCATGCTTTTCCCTTTCCTTCGCAATTGAATTTCTAGATTAATGAGATTTCCCTTGCTTGTTGAAGCATACTAGACAACATTCCCAAAGAGATCACAAGCCATGTTTTCTTTTCTACAAATGAGTGATTTTCTTTACTGCAAAGTGTGATCCCTGATTTGTTTCTTTTACTGCAATTTAGTTTTTATGAGTAATTTTTCTTTCTGCAAAGTGTGATGCTTGATTTAATTCAATTGAGTTTTTTATGAGCAATTTATTTTACTAAAAAGTGTGTTACTTTTTTCTGCAATAAAGGTTATTTAATTTCCGCAAGTGTGATTTCCTTAGTTTACAATCTTGGTTTGTTCTTTTTACTGCAATTGATCTTTTGTGGTTTTCAGGTGCTAACAAAAACCCCGCTCTCAATCCAGGTGCTGACAAGACTTTCCAGCTAACATGAAAATTCCATGAAGTGTGATGTTATTCAAAGAACAATCTCAAATTCTAGTAGAAATTTAGGTCTCTACTTCACAAAAATAACACATCTTGGCATCAATTAGAAATCGGTCTACTCCTCTTGAACAAGAAGATCATGAAGAACCAGAAGATCTTCCTAGGGAGACCGAGAAGCTATGGATCATGCTTGATGAGGAGAAGCCATTAGAAGCAGAGATTGAAGAACACCAACCTGATCCAGCCTGCACTTTAGAAGATGAAAAAAGAAAATTGGAGGATTTGCATGATGCACCAGATGTTGCCCATGAATCAAATGACCAAGAATATATGGATCCCATTGAATCTTGGTTTCAGATGACTGTCAGTATTCATCCCTCCTTTATCATGCGGAAATTTGTAGCATCACGTCAGTTAATGTAGTTGGTTCCTCATGTTCTGGTATTTTCTTGCATATACTTTATAAATTTGAACATGAATATGATTATCCTCATATTACGCACTTGGTTGCACTAGAATTCCTCCTATACTTAAAAGGGAGCCTTCCACTTCTTAGGGTAGAGTAGGGTAGAAGAATAAAGAAATTCCATGAATAAAGTTGTTACAACGATGCAATTGGGGTTTTGACTTTCAAAGCATAGACACTGAAATTGATTTTGATCTGCATCGATTGTTAACGCACACATCTATGACAAATCTTGTTGAGTATGATTCACTCTAATACTTCATGATTTTGCAAAAGTAACCATTATTAACCACTCTAATGATGTTGTCATCTGAGATATATATTTTCAGTTTCCCTTAGAAGGTACTATTGGAGCGCCACCTATGGTGGACCACTCTTGTAAAGATCATAATAATCTATTCATGAGAACACTAGCATTATTAACTTAAAGAATATTTTAGTCATTATCTGGGATATTTTTAATAATTCTTTAGGGTAGAGGAACTAGCTAGTAATGATTGGTCATTAAAAACTTTTCACACCATCCCGTACTCTTAAGGAGTAGATCTGCCTCCCCACTTATTAAGTAACCTTTGAAGTTAATTAAAATCAGATTTTTCAAAAGATTTAGGGGAGGATATGAGGTCTCATGATGGGTCGACCTACCACGATCATGATACCTAACATGCATGAAATTATTGCTGCTGATCACCAAGCTAGAGTAACAACTTTCAATTGAAACGCTGGAAGATAAGAGGTCTCATCACGAACCGCCCTATTCATCTGTGTTACTTCTTGTGAGTGGCACTGCCATCAGCTGGTTACCAAGCCAGGACAGTGGCCTTCATCTAACTTTTAAAATTAAATAAGATAACTATGAATCTATATCTAGTAAGTGGGACATAAGCATTTTGTTGGGTTAAAAGACATCCCTGCCGAGGTTATAGACACTTGCGGGCAGCAGGGCCATGTCTATGGTATTAAAGTTAATTGCATACTAATATTTACTCAGTTATCTTTCTCTTTCCCTAAAACTCATCATTTTATTTCTTAGACAATGGTTTTAAGATGATTTGAGCATGATGCTTTGAGTTCTATTTTTCAAAAATTAGGAATCTTTAATGATGTGGTACCCTTAGTGAAGGTAATTCTTTGTACTGGATTAAGAAGAAACTTAGTTTTGCATCTAGATGACAACAAAATTTAGAGTGTTTTCTGATTGGTCCAGGAAGGTGTCATCTTGTTCTATTTTTATTTCCCTTTTCTGGTATCATAACTCCAATTCTTTATGGTATTTAGAGTGATGAATTACTCAGCGATGATTACTCACCAGGTGTTGATGGAAAACAATGTCTATTGATTGTGGTTGCCTCTAAATAAGCACTATGTGACCTAGGTACAGGATTGTTGTATTAGGTGCAGGAATCTTATGGTAATTTTCTTGAAATTGCACCTTTTCAACAGAGGTTTTATTTTTTATCATACAATAAGACTCTAGACAGAAATAAGAGCTCTGAAATCTATGACAAGCAGGGAGTTCATTTGAAACAAGACATTAGGTATGTGATGTCTATCATAAAGGTGTAGTACTCATTTTCCATAATGTATGGCACAAAGCATTGCTTTCCTGTACCTGCTCTTGTTGCAATTTTATCATTCCTGCACTCAATACTTTCATAAGAGTTGTAACATGGTTTTAGTTGGAAATCTAATAGTGGTGTTGCAGACTTAATGAATCCTTAAAAAATGACGACGTACCAGGTATCTTAATATTTCCTTGCTAAGATTTTTGCTAACAGTTTTGCTGGGGAGCATAGTATGATCATTAATATTTAAACATTCCCCTGCTTTCTTCCATGGTTTTATAATCTTATTGTTTGGCTTGCATGAGGACATGCAAGAAGGTCAGCATGGGGGAGTGTAGCCTCCATTTTGTCTAGATTTTCATACTTTTTTGTTGAATAACTCTATACCTATACTAGATGTTCATAGTCATTATTATTCTTTTTATGCATTATTAAGTTATTATTTAGAATAATTTCGAGCTTACAGTTGTTGATCTATGAACTCTTCTTGTTTTTTTAATTTGAAGAGTATTTAATGTGAAAATGTCATTAACATCAAGCTCTTGTGTGGCAGGTGCTAACATTACTGTACTAGTAGTTCCTATACCAATTGTGCCTGCACTAGCATCCCTGCACTAATTCAGATTTTATAGTTGTGCCTACACCAGGATTCCTGCACCAGTTGTGCCTGCACCAACAAGCCTGCACCAATTTGGGGCTTTCATGCATTGACTCATTTCTAGGCAAATATGAAAGAAGTTTTTGTTCAAAAAAAAATTTGCACACTTCCACATAAGTTAAGATACACCCAAGTGGTACGGATTTATGTTTAGGGAATAATTAATGCTTCAATCCCGAATTCGCAGCAGTTTCTAGATTGCCAACTTCCTCCTCATTTTCCTTGCAAGTGAAGACGAATAGAGAAATTCTGGAACATGGGTTTTGGTCCAGTATAGAAAATTGACCAAACCTCAAATAGATTCCTAAAATTCATAATGGTATAAAAGTTACATAAGGGTCTTTGAGGCAGTTTTATAAAAAGAGACTGTTTTTCTAGAATTTTAGGATCTCAGATTTCACACAGACAGTTTCAGGAACAATTTTTGAGGAAGTGGAGCTGAAACAGAAAATTATGAGAAAGGTTATTGTTTTAAACATAACAAGCTAGGTTTCTTCCAAATAAATTTCCAAAATTCGTAATGGTTAAGGAGATACGAAGAGTTCTTTGGAGGAAGTTTGTTAAAAATATCAGTTTTTCCAAAATTGCAGAAAACAGCCAAGTTTGGGAAATTCGTGTCAAATCTTCATTCCTTCCATAGGGAAATTGTTGTACTAATATTATATTGATGAATATAAGTTGATATTCAATCCCCATGTTATTTGCTAAGGAAATTATCATGTAAAAATAATATAAGAGGAGTTACGTAGGTGTGTATGATGGCAGATTGCAGATTGTAAAGCGCACTTCATTGTAGAAGGAGGATTGGTTCTGATTGTGCAAGGAAGGAGGAGATGTGTGCCCAGTGGGATGATCCCTAGAGGGTACCATTGGAGACAAGTGCAACTTGTTCAGTCATGATGTAACAAAACTTCAAGATTAATAGACATTTTAGCATTCTACTTACATTTATGTTTCTTATGAATCTGCTTGCACTGTGATTTAAATTGCTACAAGGGAAATGAGCTGGGTGGTTTGGCCCACCAGCCAATGCGTTTTCACAAACCTCTTAGAATTCTTTTGTTGCATTTTAGTTTCTGCATAGTGTGTGAGTGTGATTTAATACCGTTCTGTAATTTCATTTCACATTTTGTTTTATGCTTTGATCATTCGATTGGTGATTTTATCTACAACTCTTTCTCATAGCTTTGATCATTTTAGTCAATTAATAATATTGTTATATATTTTTATAAAGACCAAGGCAGAGGATAAGCATCGAATGTTTTACTGCATCTCTTATTTCCATTACAAGTTAAGTGTGACACTTGCCTTGATTTCATTGGTGCATAACGAGATTTGCTTTCACGATATAATGGTGAAGGAAACAATGGTTGGGTAAGAGTTCCGGTCAATTTAACTTAACATGTATTCGTGATTGCCTTTGAATTACTATATGATACTGGTTCGTGCACTTTGCAGAAAAACATTTATTGCTACACTCTTAATAAGCAAATGCAAGGTTCAACATAAGTAAATATTATAATATTGTTTTATTGGAAAGTGAATTTCTCACAAGAACTCTTGGAATGATTTAAGGTTAAAAATTTATATCCCTTCATCATAATTAACTGCTGCTTTAGGCTGATATACTCAGTGCAAGAATAAGACATCTTCTAGTGCAGGCACATCATTCAAGTGCAGGGACGTTGTTGCAGTGTAGGAACGATGATTTAGGCCAGGAAGAAAAACTTGTAACAAAGAAAAGTGCACACTTTCCTTACACATTGACTATTGAATAATTTCCAGAGAAGCAATATAATTTAGATCTCTTTTAAAATATTTCAATCGTTTCATTAAATTAGTTGGAATGAAGTTGTTAGTTTTATTTCATGCTTTTCATCTTTGCAAAATCACAGTAATTTTTTAAGAGGTTTCTGCATTCTTTATTTCTTGAATCGCTTCCTTTTGAATGGGGTCTACATTCCCTTGTCCCCTAGAAAACTAAGGAATACTTTCCGTAAACTCAACCCAAAAGAGGAGCTAGAAGTAGATTCCCGGAGTGTGTTTACTTTGCCTTCGAAGAGTCTTGTTCTTTTTCCTGAAAGATGCTTATTTTGAGTTTCTTGCAAAAGCTTGGTTTTTATTTGACAGATCCCTGAGGTCGTATTCTGGCATATATTGTGATATGCCTATAAGTTTACTTACCTAGATTGACAAATTAAATGTTGGTGTAAATATTGCATTTATACCACCTGACAATGGCCTCACATAAATCTTCTTCTGTCGAAGGAAACTGTGTATCCTCTCGTTCCTTCCATGTCAACATAGAAATTATCAATAGTAAGCAGGCATAATGGAAATATGTACCTTTATCCTGGACCTCGCGGCAATTGTCCAGGAATTCTTTGCATCAATACGTGACCCTATTATACTGGACTCCATTTGTGCACTACGCGGCTAAAGCCACCACTGGCGCAGGGACTTAATTTGCACGACACTTCCTCATAATCTTTCCAACAATAATATGTGCCACGAAGTGGACTTCTTGGGCACTGATGGAGTTTATGTCATAGCCCCTATTTCCTTTCACCAATCCATACTTTTGCTTCATGCTTTCTGCCAAGGCATGGTCTTGGTCCTTCCCAACGAACTCCTTCATGGTGTTCCTCCCTTGGTATGGTAATCTCGGGATCCTCTAGATCAACATTTGGTCTATGGAGATTTTATTCCCCATCCACAAGTGTATGTCATTTACTAACATCAACAAGTGTTGAACACACACTTTGTTTGATGAACTCCTGCCAAAGTGCGACACATTTAACATGTTGAGCAGCCTTGACTACGCCAACCCATTTTCCCATTGTTGTGGTTCGAATCTTGTGACTCTTCTATCTGGGTAGTGAACTAGTTGTAAGTACTAGCTTGGTGTGAACTGTGGGTACTTCATTCGGTCATTAAAATCATTATCTATGAATTTCAGTTGCAGGATTTTTCCTAAAATCTCTCCTTCAAACGGAACATCCTCTGGAAATAGAGGTGTGAATATTTTATACTTTGTATCCTTCGAATGCTTTACTGGTTTAGCATTTGGCTTCCTTGGTGAGATATATGCGAGTAGAGGTGATATGAACACTATGCCACCTTCCTCCGCCTAGATTTCCTCCATTTCTTCTTTAATGTTGACCTGTTGAGTTTTCTTCTGAGACTTCACAGGTTTGGCATGCTTCTTGTCATTCTTTTTCTTGGTTCTAACTTCCTTGGGTTGCTTTTGCCTCGGCGATGTCTGCGCCTTTTGTTGTTGCAGTGTTACTATTGTGGGTGTTGCTTCTACGAGTGGTGTGACTGGTGATGTTGTTGGTGTATTAGTTTTTGTTGTGGCGGCTGCTTCCATAACTCCTTCTATACCTCTCTCGTTAAATATTCGAACAAACTCTTCAGTCGACAGGATATTCATGCAAGAAATCTTTACAACTGCTTTTCACTATTAATCTCAAGAAGGTTCTTAATCTAAGGCAGATTTAGCTATTTATAACAATTCCAACCTTCAGACATCATCATTACATTTGATTTTGTCCCAATTTTGTTCAGATTGCGTCATTAAATGTGTATCTATCATTAAATTATGCCAACTATTGTCTTAAATGCAACTTGACACATGTCTTTCCCTTTTAACGGTCATATTTCTACTTTTCAACCAACTTTGACATGTTCTGTACTGTAGCACACCTCTTTCTTACGTCGCAGCTTCCTGCGAATTTTGACATATTCCTGATTGTAGCGAAGTAATTTTTTCGTCGAAGCTTTCTCTGCATTGTAGTTTATAGTCCACTGTCCACTTTCAACTGCATGTGACACTAATACTTTCCTTCTTTCTTCTTTAGGGTGAAGCTGTAGGGACAAGGTTGTCCCTGTACAACTTCAATCTACTGCCATTCACTTTTCCTTGAATTAATTCTCCATTTAACTTTGCTAACTGTGTTGTGCCTCCATCAATAATATTATTAATAACATATGGGCCTAACCAGTGTGTTTTGAATTTCCCTAGAAATTTCACAAACTTACTGTCATAGAGGAGAACAAGGTCTCCTACCTAAAACTTCTTTTGCTTAATGTGCCTATCATGCCAAGCCTTTTCTCTTGCTTTTTTCACTTGTTGATGAAATCCTACTATAAACTTGTCTTCTTCCAGAGAAAGTAACTGTGACATTCTTTCTTCCATTATGTCTAGGTCTGTCATATTTGTAAAAGCTGTAATTCTTAGGCTAGGGGCAATGTAGTCCATGGGCATCACAACTTCTTGCCCATAAACCAACCTAAAGGGTGTTTGACCTATCAAATTTTTGCATGTAGTCCTATAAGGCCATAATACTGCTGGAATTCTAAGATCCCAGTCATCCCTATTCACATTACATACCTTGGTCAATGCATTCTCCAAAACTTTATTGAATGTTTCCATAGTTCCATTTGCCTGAGGATGATAAGGATTTTTTTTTTTTGGCGGTAAACTTGAAATTACTTAGTTAATGCTCCAATGGTCCTATTCAAGAAATATGACCCTAGGTCTCTCATCAGTATCCTTGGACACCCAAATCTAGATAGTATGTATTCAAAGATTAACTTCACAACATTTTTTGTGTTGCAATCCTTCACTGGTTGTGCTTCGGCCCACCTTGTCAAATAATCAGTTGCAGTGATTATATACCTCACACCAGTCCTTTTCCCTGGTGGATTGATAGGTTCGACAAAATCAATAGCCCATTTGTCAAAATCCTGCAAAGTTACTTGTGGTACTAGTGGCATCTCATCTCTCCTTGAAGTTTTTCCTGTTCTTTGGCAGATATCACAAGCTTGACAATACTCCTTTGCATCTTTGTGTAGTGTAGGCCACCATAGTCCTTCTCTTAAAAAAAATTGCAAAGTAACTTTACCTGCATAATTTCCACCAGCTGCGGCACTATGAGATTTTGTTAACATTATTTGTATTTCGTGTGCAGGGACATACCTGCGCAGTATATCATCTAGTCTCGTTTTATGCAAATGTCCTACTATCAATGAAAAATTTGTTGCCTTAACCACCAATTGTTTCTTCTATTGCAAGTGTATTTTGAAGGAGCCATCCCTATGATTATGAACTAAATAATATCAATGAAGTGATCATCTGCTATCCTAATTACAAACAATTGCACATTATGAAGATTATCCTCTATATTCATTGGTTCTTCTCCTATTTCCAACCTTGAAAAATGATCAGGTCCAGCATTTAGTCTTCTTGGCTTAACAACAACTTCAAAATGATACTCTTGAAATAATAATAGCCATCTGCAATTTTTTCCTCTTAAAATAGGCTTATTGACTAGGTACTTTAGTGCAGAGTGGTCTATGAACATCTTAAAATGTGATCCCAACAAATAATGTCTGAATTTATGCAAAGCATAAACCATAGCTAGTCATTCTCTTTCTGTAGTTGTATAGTTCTTTTATGCTTTAGATAGTTTCCTACTTGCAAAAGCTATAGGGTGGTCGATTTCTCCTACACCAAGCTCTGCCAACATCAGTCCTAAAGCTATGCATGAAGCATCCACATGAACATGAAATTCCTTATTCCAATATGGAAATACAAGTTAGGAGTAGTTACCATCTTTTCTTTTAGTGTGTCGAGGCTCTTTTGACATTCTTTGTTCCTTAGGAAAGTAACATCTTTCTTCAGCATTGTTTCCATAGGTGTAGTAATCTATGCATATCCTTTGATAAATTTTCTATAATATCCTGTATGTCCAAAAGGGGTGCAAAGTTGTCTCACTATTTTTGGTGGAGGTAAATTCACAATCATAGCAATCTTTGCATGATCCACCATCAATCCTTGCTTGCAAACAATATGTCCCAACAATATACCAAAAGGTATACATAATATGCACTTCTTAATATTCAAATAAATATGATACTATCTGCATGTGTCGAGCATTAGTCTTAAGCTTGCAACATGTTTCTTCAACAACCCAAATATTGTCTAATCATCGGAGTATACTTCTAAGAACTTGTGAATATATTCTTTGAAAGTTGAAACCACCACTCTTGAAAATATGGCAGGGGCATTCTTCAGTCCAAAGGCTTCACTGTATATTGATATGATCCCCATTATATAGTGAAGGTAGTCTTATGTCGATCTTCTTATGCAATTATGATATGATGGTATCTTGAAAATCCATTTGTGAATAAGTAGGCCTCTTGTCCACTTACATTATCTAACACTTCATCTGTAAAGAGTGTAGGGAAGGGATCATGCACACATGCATCATTTAATTTCCTTAGATCCACACAAATCTTGATTTCTTCTTTAGCCTTCTTTCCCTAGACTACCATAAGACTTACCCACTCTAATTCCTGCACAGGTTTAATGATCCTTGCTACTATCATTTTATCTAACTCTTCTTTTACTTTCTCCATATATTTTAGATTCAATATGTAGGGCCTTTTCTGGACAGGCTTCACATTAGGCTTTAAAGGAATCTTCATAACTCCCAAGTCTCCTACTATGCCCTTCATATATGAGAACTTAGTGGGGAATAACTCTCAGTCTTCATGCAAAATATCTATCGCTTTGTTGACTATTTATTCATCCCAGTAATCTCCTATTGTTGTGAACTTCGGCTCATCTTCTGACCTATATTCACCTTCCTTGTCTTTAATTTATTTTCTATATCTGGTATTTCTAATTCAGGTCCATTCACTTCGCAGTAGCCTCCAAATTCTACTATGTCAATATTGTGAGGGTCTTCATCTTCTTCTGTAGTGATGTTGTAGCATTCCAGTACATTATGTAGTTGCGCAGCCCAATCAGGCTGCCAAGTGAGTGGAATTTCGTTCTAAAAAATCTTCTTTTTAACTATATGAAAGGTTGAATCTATATATGGACAATCATATTAGAATATAAATTTCAATATAAACACATCAACCATCTCTTCCCAGCTCGTAGTAGCATGTCGAAGTTTTGTTTCCAAGTACTAGTTTTGAGGAATTGTCTCCAATGTATGGATGAACCCATGCACCCATTCTTCTTGTGGACTATCCTTCCATGTTGTCATACAAAGTTAGATGTTCTCTCTAACTTCATTTTGCTCATCATATGTATCTGCAAATTATGTTTCTACCTGACCAAACCTTATCCATATCAACCTTCGACATTCCTACCAAGTTCCTATATTCTTCTTATGTGTACCTCACCATCTAGCAAGAGTAGCTCTTAATGCTAGATCCAGAGCTAACAATATTTGACACTCTGGTACCTTTTCTTCATATTCTTCAAGAAAAATATTTATATTACCCAAACCATCATAAAAGGGTAAGTCACATACCTCAGTTTTCATACAGTGAACTGCTTTAGTAATTTTTGCACATTTCCTTGTAGACACTTCATGTAACCTATTTTCCCAATTTTCTAATTCTTCTTTTGAATCTGAAGTGCAAGAACTATCTTGTTCCCAGCCCAATTTTCCATCTGTAGTGGGATCAATCCATTCTCCTACTTTGGTTGTTATCTTATTAGTGTTGTCTATGTTTGTTGCATTGTACTCTTCTTTAACGGGTTTAGTATACCTTGCTCCTTTTGATGGATTTAATGGAACAATGACTCTCATATTTTTTCTTTCAAATATCATTTGCCTCTTCTTTAAGTTGATTATAGCAATGTTAGCAAATTCCCAATCCAATCCAAGTAGTGCAGGATAGGGGTTACTGTCATCCACAATTTCTATCACTTCAAAATCAATAGTAGTGTGCACCCCTTTAATGTCTACTACAATGCCTGGTAGTCTTCCTATAGGAAAAATCTATTGTTGGTTTTTCATTCTTAGCTAAATAGGTGACCATTACAACTTTGGTTTACCCATTAATTCCCATGTTTTCTTTTCCGAGACATTAGCTTTAGATCCCAGATCTAAAATAACTTGGTCCATGTCATATTCTCCTATTTGTGCACTAAGCCTCATTTCTTTTCCAGATCTCTTTTGTTTATGTAAATTGTTAACTTTGCACATCTCACTCCGCGGTACTTCTCTGGATGCGTAGGAATTTATCAATTCTTGAAGTCCTTCTACAACTCTTTGATCTCACAACAATTTCATACAAGCTTGAAGAAAATATTTTAGAGTATCTGCCTGATATGTTACATCTTGTTCCTGTATTGTCAGCACTTGGCCTTGTGCCAAAGATGATAGATCACAACTATTCTTTTGATTCTGCTATGGCTGGATGTCGAAGCTCCTGCATCCATAAAGCTTCGCTTCGCTTCCATAAACATTTATTTTTCCTTTTGAATTTCAAGCATAGGGAACTTTTCAGTAGTCTTTCTTACCCATGTAGCTTCAACTTCCTTCTTCCCATTTACTTTATCATCCCTAGTCACATCTCCACTTCTTGTTACAATATTTATGGGAGGTTCACCGGTCCTTGGTTCTTCATTCATCATTTGGATGTTCTGTGTCGGCTACTAGTTCCTCTTTTCTTGTATTTTTTTGATAAGTATCGGACACTCTTCAATTAAATGATCAAAATATTTGCAATGCTTACATGTCTTGGTATGATTCTAACAGTCTCTCATGAAGTGTCCTTCCAGGCCATGGTTATAACATATAATCTGTCCTCATCCTCGACCAGCTCCACCACCTCAATCAGTACCTCAAACTCGACCTTTATAGCCACCTTGACCACTGCGTTGTTCATGTTCCTCATGTCCATGTTCTTCATCTTTCATCCTATATGCATCAGCACTTCGATCCATCATTAGTTCATAAGCTAGACAATTATTCTCATCATGTCCAACTGATTTACAGAACTTGCAATACAGGTTCCTTGGAGTCTGCACATACCTTTGCAACAGATAACATTCTTCATCATGATGTTCACCCCTATTTTTGCATATCTCACACCATAAGCTAGATCAAGGATTCAAAGGATTTGGTTCTCCACTATCCATGTAGTTTCTAAAGAGAGAGAATTGTTCCTTAGAATGGCCTTCTCCTTTACACTTTGTACACTGTACTTCTTCTTGAACTTCTTTACTTTTATTCATATCTTGTATATGCAGAGTCAAATTTTCTAGCTGACTCTCAATCTACTGCATACCTACATTGGTATCCCCTATCTGTGAAGCTTCTAACTTCATCGCAAGTTCTAAGGCTTCGACCTGAGTTTCTATCTTCTGTTGTGACAAAGGAAATCTTATTTGTGGAAGCAACGTAGCTATAAGCCACTCTTTATGTTTGCTGCAAAGCTATTTCGAAGCTCACCCGATCTAATTGTATCTTGAATCTTTGATCAAATTCCCACACAGACTCAGTAGGATTTTGTTTGATTTCTTTTAGCTTTGTGATGCACTACAACTCAGACTTCGACTTCTTGAATTCTTTTACCAACATTGTTTTAATGTCTGCAAATGGTTTGTTCTAATTTCTCGAATACTTTATGTAACATGTTAGTGCTCTATCCCGGAATGTTGTAACAAGTTGTGCTTTCTTCATGTTTTCATCATGGACCTACTTCGTTGTCCATACTGCTTTGCATAAGAACCATAATTTCTTTGGATCCTCTGATCTAGTCCCTTTAAAAATAGGCAAATTAATATCATCGACCATATTTCTTCATGTAACATATCAGTGCTCTATCCCGGAATGTTGTAACAAGTTGTGCTTTCTTCATGTTTTCATCATGGACCTACTTCGTTGTCCATACTGCTTTACATAAGAACCATAATTGCTTTGGATCCTCTGATCCAGTCCCTTTAAAAACAGGCAAATTAATATCATCGACCATATTTCTTCATGGTGGGGGAGGGGGAGGGAGAGGGGGAGGGGGATTCGTAAGGGGAGGGGGATGAGGAGTAGGTGGGGTAGGAGGGGGATGGGGGATGGGGAAAACTAGAAATACCCCGATTATTACTTGATTATGGCTTCAGTGAACTTTCAGGTTGGAAGGGTGAATACTGCGGAGTTACTTCAGGGTTCTTAGGATGATTATATTCACTTTCAAATTCACTTAATAGAAGGTTATAGTCAAGTTCTATAAAAGTCTTTGGATCTTGGCCACAAGATCTCTTTCTAGTGACTATTCTATATATTTTTCCACTCTGCGTTGTTCCAATTTCTTCTTTAGATCTTCTCCCAAACATAAGTAACTAATAGTCTGATTGCATTCGTAAAATCCCCTTTTCACACAAAAGCATCTTAATCCAAAGGTTCAAATATTTTAAGAACTTACCTAGTAGTCCTTTTAAAATTTTTCATTCTGCTTCACTATAGGACATAATCAAGTCTACCGCAAACTCAGTAATGAATCCTCCTAAGATGCTATCGATCCAGAAATCAACATCTCTTGAGATCATACTGTCAGTGTTCATGAGTCCTTGTATTAATTTAGGATTCCACCCGTTAGGTTCATCTCCTTTAAAGCAGTCTTTTCTCTCAGTCAACCTTGATATCCACTCATATAGCTCCACATGGATTGAGCCGAAGAAGATTTCGTATTGATCATCAAAAATATATTTCTCCAACCACCTCCAAGTTGACAAACAATAGTTTTTATTCTCTTTTTCTATGAATTCTCATTCCTTCTGTTCTACCCAATATTGGATTTGTTTCTTTGACAGATGCCATATAAACATTCCTCAAACAGATCCCTATCCTGACAATGGAACCATTTGTTTTCTTAGGTTGGGCTAACCCAGGCTCATAGTTTACTACGCACCAACAAAACTCTCAACCACTGGCCCTCGCGACAGTGACTGTAAGCAGATCGCAGTCTCACCTGAAGTGATTATGGAAGGTTGTAGAACCAGGTTTTTGTAGCCTGAGGGATGTTGCAATGTGGAACTTCTGTATTTTCTTTATGTTTTAACACTTAATTATTAATTCACCTTCACAAAATACTTCACACTTATACTTTATTTCACATAATTACATTCATCACTTAAACATAACATAAACATCCATAAACTTCACAATACTAAAATAAAGTGCAGATATTAAGCAAATAAACACCTGTAGACACACATTTTACCATGGTTCATCCCAATGTGGGACTACGTCCACAAGAAATGCTGCTTATAATATAGAATTTATACAACAAACATTTCTTCCCCACACACACAATTGTAGGGTGTCTACGCATTAAGCTGCAGATGGTCTGCGCACTAAGCTGCAGATCCAGGCCTCCATGCACACAACTGCAAAGCCTTTCTTTTCTTAGATCAATAGAATACAACCATAAACACAGATTTCCGATCAATACTTGATTTCTTCCTTCTTTATTATTCATCCCTATATATACTATTACATGGGGGATTACGTTGCTACATTACCATGGACCCGATACCATGGTTTCCAAAATAGAAAGGACTATGGTCCAAAACCATCAACTTATACAATATTATATGTTTTTTTAAAAGGAAGGGGATTCACCGCGAAGCCCCTATAATGATCAATGACTTTGCTGCATGGTCTTCGTTATGCTCTGATGCTCTGTTGTGCGGTCCACTTCGTACCCCGTGACATCTTTTCTACTGTGCGCTCCACAAAACTTAGGTTTCTTGCCCAAAATCTTCACAAAATCTAGCTAAGTTGGGTTGCGCCCAACAAGGGAGATTTTAACAAATTAAGGTGCTTAATTTGCATCAAATATTGTTTATAATAATATGAAATAGTACTAGATCTGACATCAAAATTCTTCCCCGTGTCATCCACAAGGTAATGTGAAAGTGGATTCAACTAATGAATTTCTAGAAGCCATTATTTCCAAAACATTTCAACTTCATCATAAAGATTTGGGTAAATAAGCTTCTGGAATCACTATGGGCATACAATATCACCTACAAAATTACAACTAGATTTTCACCATATAAGTTGGTATATGTAAAGTAATTTTTGCTTCCTATTGAGTTCTAAATAAATACTTATAAAACAACAAAAAAATAGGTTTAAATCTCTCAGAGACACAACAACAAAGAATAAACCAAATCAATGAATTGTATGACATCAAGCAATAATATTTTCAACATACTACATTCATTCAACAGTAGAAAATGAAATGCCATGAAAATTTTATGAATAAAAAGCAATTCCAAGTAGATGACTAGGTCCTTATTTTTTATTCCAATTTCAAAACTTTTAAAGGAAAATTCACCATATATTGGCGAGGCCCTTATTAAATTATATTATCTTTCAATAATGGGTTAGTGAAATTAAAAACCATTCATGATGGAGTACTCATGTTTCTGGTAAATGGCAATAGGATACGGTTATATCAAAAGCCTTTAACCAAAGAAGACTTCATCAACGACTTGCAATATGAATCTAAAATAGATAGTTTAAGAAAGGAATTTTCAACTTATTTCCATCTCAAATTGATTTTCTTCCACAAAATAAATATATAATAAATAATAAAATGTTCATTTTGGAGAACCATCTTGTTGGGACAATTGAATAGGAATTTTCTTTAAAAACTAGGGCACTGGCAAGTAAAATTTAGAATAGCTTCAAAATCTATACAATTTTTATTAGAACTTCAGTTTCATGTAGTCTAATAAATGTTCCATATGTTAGCATAATTTGGTTCACTTACTAATTTGTAAATATCTCGGTCCACAGAATCAACTCTAGTATTCCAAATTAAAAATGCAAAATATCCCTAACTGTTTGAAGTCCAATGGATCCTCAACATTTTAGTTTAAGTGTTCTTATAACGACTAGTATATTGGTGTCAAAATGGATTTTTTTAAAGAATTACATGCACTTTTTCATGAAATTCTTCATTGAAAAAAGACATATTTTGAAAAAACAATTACTAGAAACAAAGGATATCCAAAAGTAGCATCAACATCTGTTGAGGTAATGGTTTTTAATCAATTTGTTATTCTTAAAGTTTTAAAAATGCATAAAATAAAAACAAACCTCAAACCTCTAATATCTTTTATGGTGTATATCCTAAACATTTGTACCATATAAGCCTTAGTTCCCTCGTTTACCATATTCCTCTGTTATTAATGCCATATCTTATCGTCGTCACTAAACCAAACCTAGAGAATGACCACATATCATGGTAATCATTGAAATTCAAATTAGAATATGATGTTGATCACCCCATAATATGAATTGATGCAGTATAATGAAATTAATTGTTTCATTATAAATTCATGGGGTTAACAGAATTGCATTGTTTTTGGCTCCAAATTCAAACCCAGAAGGAATTGTTCCCATAAATTGCTATATTTCTTCCATGAATCACTAAGAATTCAATGATAAAACAGTGGTATAATGTGTGAAATCTAAGCATCTATGTTCATGAATTCTTCCCAAATATGGGTCTATGGGTAAGACACAAACCTAATGTGTTCAAAGTTCTACAAGCATACCCTAAATGAAAGAGGAGGTTTTAGAATGTGAGATGGATACCCTTATTTCAAAAGTTCATAGAGAATGATAAAGTGATTATGGAATTTGCAGAAAAATTTCATGATGTTCAAGCATAAGTGGTTGATTTGTGACTATAGGTATCAGGGAGATTTATGGCTAGAGCTATTGATCTAGCTTTAACTAGAGAAAAATAGTTTAAAAACCATAAGCTGAAGGAATATATTTGGATGTGAATGTTGAAAAATCTTTAAGAATATTTATGTTAAATTGTAAAGGAATTCCAAGGAATTTATTCAAGAACAAATCCAAAAGTACATTACTTGCAAAGGGAGGCACATGCGAGTTTTCTTTTATCATCTAATATTTTTCATGCATTTCCAATCTTGTAAGTGAATAAATGTTTCTTTTTACTTATTGAATACTCTTAAGAAGAATGAAAAGTATATCCAAAATAAACTTAGAAACCTAGAACATATTTTATATTAATTTGGCTTAGTTAAAATTTCGATTGCAGATTACATAGAAAGAATGAGGTTTGGGATGAATTTATGATTAGACACAGATTTATTGAAACACTAATGGAGACATACGAACAACATGAAAACCTCAGAACTAAGGAATCCAAGAGTTTGAGAAGAAATAAAGTAATCATAGGTTGAAAAAGAAAAGGCTTGAAGACTGAGCCTGAAGCTTGAGAGAAAGAATTGAGTCTACCAAAGGAAATAAGGGTTCCAATATCCCCAATTATATATATTATATAATTGTATTGTTATCATCCATATTTATGCGTTCATAGTGGAAAAAGTGGAGGAATCAGCTCATGGACCATTTTCACCGGTGGGATTCAGTTTCAAAAATTGGGGTTTGAAACTTTCCAGAGAATTTTGAGAAATCAAAAGGTGATTTTTTGGGGTTAAAAATTTGTTTCTTTAATATAGAACCTTTGTTTCCTATTATAACATAAATATCTTTCTGATTTTGTAAGAATCACCTCAATTGGAGTGTGCATGCAAAATTTATGCCACTCAAAATTTGACCTTC
The DNA here is from genome assembly GCA_031772625.1 of Pinus tabuliformis. Classification (NCBI taxonomy): domain Eukaryota; kingdom Viridiplantae; phylum Streptophyta; class Pinopsida; order Pinales; family Pinaceae; genus Pinus; species Pinus tabuliformis. The sequence continues at coordinate 314,919,483 of CM062815.1, read as the reverse complement.
TTGTTTTATCACCATAATTTGAAAGGATGCCACATCAACCCCATTAGTCATGGAAAAAGGCCTAGCCACGTGGTCATGATGAAGGACACATTATAATATTCCATATTGTAACACTAGTTAAGAGTTGAAAGATTCAAACCTAACGGCTAGTAAGCTATCAGTTGTGTTATAACTAGGCCACTAGGAGGAAAAGGTGTTCTATTCTTTTCAAGGGAATTTAGTTCCATAGATGAGAAGAGTAGCAGAGAGGGATAGGAATAGAGAACACAGGGAGTATTTGTACGCTATAGTAACCCATGGGCCATGGGCGTTACTGCTTTATACTCACAACCATTTTATATGTAGAGAAAGAGAGCGGAGCAACCTCACCTTCCAGATAGGTTTTCTAGTGAGAGGGTTTCCTAGGATATATCTTGCGTCAAATTTGGTTTATGAGTTTTAATTTATTTGTTCTCTATTTTCTACATAAAATTTAATTTTCTTGTACATGCAATAAAAGAACTTATAGATCTTGAAAACTAAAAAAAATAAACCCTTATAGTATAGATTTCAAATTTTTAGGTATAATTTATTATATTTGTCCTGACAAATTGTCCAGTAAAATATCCATAGAATTTATGAACCATATTGGTATCAGGGCAAGTTTATTTCGGTGTCTTATGGATATTTGTAGGGAATCTATCTTGGCCAAGCCAAAAGTCATAAAACCTTAGTCATGGTCAAGAAGTCTATGAATAACCCTCATGATCCTACAGAGGAGAGATTTTCACAGTTGGAAGCACAAGTTGTAGATATAGGACATAATGTGAATCTCCTTATGGTGGCCCAAACCAATAAGCTCGAGATATTAAGGAAAAGATGGGGGTGATAACACAAAGTTCCGATTATATGGGAGATCAAGAGTGTTAGAAAATTATATATTACAGAGCAACGGAACACATAAAATATATTGTAGAAATACAAACACAAAAATACGCATAAAACAAGAGAGACATAGATATACATGGTTCACCCAGTTTGGGCTATGTCCACAGATAAACATCCAGCCCTTCCTTTTATATTATCCAACAAACTGAAGAGATACAACCTACAGCAGATCTTCTGTAATTCCCTCTTCGCTCTCAATCTCCTCTCTCTACCTCACTCAGAATACAGATGTACATAGACACAATACAATTTTGTCATATATAGTGAGGGGTTGCCTTCTAGGGAAGAAACCCCTAAATAAAACATAACTTCTACTGTCAAATATCCGCCTAATGAATGGCTCAGATTGACTACGAAATTACAACATTTTACAAGGAAATTTTACATCTATTTTTAGCTTCATGGGCGCAGCCCCCAATCCCCCGCTAGGGCGGGGGCTCCCAAAGGTTGCAGCTGCAACCCCCCCCCCCAAACCCCCCCTGCAACGTAAATATTACAGGTGGCGTTGCCGCCACATTATGAACTGGGGTCCAATGCAGTGATACCTATGAATAAAGAAGATAATTAGGCACCCAAAAATCTCCCACTTGGAGACTGATTATAGCAGCTTCACCGCTGCTTCTTTTGCTAGACAATGACTCCACTTTGGACCTGGCTATTTCTCATCTTCTTCATCATACTTGAGGACTAATTGGAACTAAGAAAAATCTCAGTTTCTCCCTGGTTACAACTTTTGTTAACATATTTGCAGGATTCTGGCTAATGTGTATCTTTTCTAGCTTCAACTGTCCATATTCCAATGCTAACAGTATGAAATGATACTTGAGTTGTATATGTTTTGTCTTGGAATGAAATTCAAAGTTCTTTGCAAGATGTATGGCGCTCTGGCTGTCACTGTATAACTTGCCCAACTCCTGCTTCTTACCCAATTCATCCAGAAACCTTTGTAACCAAATAATTTCTTTACTAGCCTCTGTAGCAGCAACATGCTCTGCTTCCATTGTTGAGAGTGCAACAACACTTTGCAGTTTTGAAACCCAACTGATAGTTGTTCCACCTGCAGTAAACACATACCCCGTTGTGCTCCTCCTGTTATCTCTATCACCAGCCGTATCTACATCAACATATCCCTATAGAGCAATGTTTGAACCATGAAAGCATAATTCTTGATTTGTGGTGCCTCTCAAATACCTGAGAATCCACTTCACTGCCATCCAATGTTCTTTCCCTATATTGTTCATGTACCTACTTACAACTCCCACAGCATGTGCAATATCAGGCCTTGTGTAGACCATTGCATACATTAAGCTTCCAACTGCTGATGCATATGGAACTTTAGACATATCAGCCATTTCTTCTTGAGTCTTGGGACACACCTCCTTACTTAGTTTGAAATGGCTAGCCAAAGGTATACTAACTAGTTTTGCATTCTACATATTAAATCTTTTCAACACCTTTTCTATGTACTCACTCTGAGACAATGTTAATTTTCGATTCTTCCTATCTCTAGTTATTCTCATACCAAGGATTTGTTTTGCAGCAGCCAAATCCTTCATTGCAAATGAGTTCACCAATTTTGTTTTGAGCACATTTATTTCTTGCATGTTAGAACCTGCAACAAGCATGTCATCTACATACAATAACAATATAATATAGCTACCATCATTTTTCTTTTTGAGATAAACACAACGATCAGAGTGACTTCTAGTATAACCTCGTTCAGACATAAACCTGTCAAATTTTAGATATCACTACCTTGGAGCCTAGTTTAAGCCTTACAAGCTCTTCATCAACTTGCACACTAGTTTCTCCTTACCTTTTTCCTCAAATCCTTGTGGTTGCTGCATATATATCTCTTCCTCCAAATCTGCATGGAGAAAGGTTGTCTTTACATCTAACTCTTCAAGATGTAAATCTTCAGCTACTACCAGACTTAAAATAGTTCTGATTGAGGTCATTTTAACAACAGGAGAAAATATCTCATCAAAGTCTATACCCTTTTTCTATGCAAACCCCTTGATCCAAAATTGATTTAGTATAGACTTCTACGTCTAAAAATATTCCCCACAGAGGAAAATGAAATTCAAAGGATGCTCTTGTGAATAGTCTCATTATGTAGATCTTTTCAATTTAAATCTACTACAATTTGAATGGACCAGAATGGACTCCGGACAAAGGAGTTATTGTAAAAAGAAGATTGCCCATTATCCTTAGAAAAGGAGGCAATTTCTTATAAATGGGACTTAAGGGCTCCTTAAAGAATATCGCATCACAAAGGCATAAAGGGTAGGCTCTATATGTAATATCTCATCGCAATGTTAAAGGGTGGAGCAGCAGGCCTTAAGGATCCCCGATTGCGACCTCCGACATATTGCATCGGAGATAGTTTGCCATGCGATATCGGAACCCGGGCGAGCCGATAAAGCGATTGCGATAGGCGGCAAGCAGTGATTGGCGATTGGCGATGTATATCACATCGGAGTAGTCCTCGGGATGTTGTATAGACCTCAAGTCGTTGTGACTTGCGATTTCGATCAGGTCGATAAAGTGATTGCGATGGCATATCAACTGTCAGATCTAGGAGCCGATCAACAGTCGGGAATTAATCGCTAATCACAATCGAAGGTGTCAAATGAAAATGTGCGAGGAAACAATCAGCGATCGACGATTGGCAATGGTCATCGTATCGAAACAAACCATGGGTTGTTGAATGGACCTCGGGCCAATGCAACGTGCTATTGCAATATGCGATAAAGCATGGACCCGATGGGATTATAAGTGCGATTTCATATAATTTGAAGTCTCGGCTTAAAGACTCATGATGTGTTTTCATGAGTTTTCCTGTGTATTGCCGTTACATGTTCAAATTCAAGATTTCTGTAGGAGGAAGGCAAAATGATTGGGTTACCCCATGTTGCCATTCCTTTCAATTGCAAAATAGATTCTTTGATCAAATGATCGATCTTCCATGCTTTTGGGAGGCGAAAACAAATGTGTTATAAAAACACAAAGAACACAATTAGTGTGGATTTGCATAGGCCGAGAGATAACATAGAGAGCACAATTGAGAAGGGGTCGCTTGGAAGTCGAGCAAAACCAGAAGCTCGTGAAAGCCGAGAAGCCACCAGAGGTTGGGGTGATGGCAAAGGGGTGATTTCCCAGAGAGCTGAGCACAGCAGAGTTGCAGAGCGCAGAAGGTCAGAGAGTTGTAGATTCGCAGAGTGCCACCAGAGGTTGGGAGGACAGGGAAAGAACCACCAGAGTTTGGAGGCTTGACAAAGAGCAAGAGCTAAGAGCCGAGATCTGAGAGCCAGAGCCGAGGGCCAAGAGACAAGAGCTAGGAGTTGAGAGCCAGAGCCGAGAGCCAGGAGCTGAGAGCCAGAGCCAAGACCTAGAGCCGAGAGCCAAGAGCCAAGAGCTGAGAGCCGAGGGATGAGAGCCAGAGAGCCAAATAGCCAGGGATAAAGAGGGCATTCTAATCCCATTGGTTCAGTTGTAAACCTATGGAGTTGAGTCAAAGACTTGTAAAAGAATTCAAGTCATAATCCCAAAGAGCCTAGTCAAGTTGATTAGAGCTCAAGGAGATGTAGCCCAAGATATCAGGGTGAACTCCATATTATATTGTTGTCTACTGTGATTGCTTATTGTTGCATTTCATTTACCGTTATATGTTTAAATATCAGTTTAAGCAAATGAACTCAAGCACTTGAACAGTTAAAGGTAAACAAAGCATACACCTATTTCAAGTTATTAATTCCGCTAATTATCAATCATAAGCATAGGTCTTGGAAATTGTTTAAGCTTTGGAGTGGGAGAGGTTCTTGTAAGTAGACAAGAAGCCTTTAGTGCCCCATTTCAAATCAAGTGGTATTGAAGCATCAGGTTGATTAACCCACCTTCAAAGAAGGTGGTATCAAGGTGGTATCAGAGCAAGTTATACCAGAGCAGGTGGTATCATGAAGCAGGTGGCATCATGATGCTTGATTGATCAAAGCAAAATGCTTGATTGACAGAGCAATCTATATGCTTGTTTGACTTGAAAGGTGTTCAAATAGTCAAATTCTTCCGTTTGATTGTTTGTAAACTGACTGTTGTTTGAGTTGCAAAGGTTCAGGGAAAATTATTGATAAGCTAAGTCCGAGAGAGGACAAGAAGGAAGAAGGGCTGAAGGCATTCTTCTTATCCCAAAGGACCTTAAAGCAATCCTTGAAGCACAAGAGGTTTGTTGCAAAAGGTTGCTTGAATAAGCTCTTTTTTAATCTTGTTTGAAGTTATTTTGTTCATTTTGATAATGACATATTCTACAAGTGAGTCCTCAAATTCTTCTTTCTTCACAAGAGTCTTTGATGAAGACATGAAGCAAGACTTGTCCACCATGATGGATATGGTGAGAGAAATGTATGAGGATGGAAGGAAGAGCATCATACTTCGAGAGCAGTTGAATTCCATGAAGGAAGAGAAGCAGTTGCTTTCTGACAAATTGCAGGAAATGGAGAGGCAACTTCATATTGCAAATATGAACTTGAGAAGGATGCATGAGTTGGAGACACAGCTCCTTGTTGCCAAAGAATCCTTGGTCAAGTATCAGCTTGAAGAAGAGGTAAAAAATTCTTGTTTGTCTTCAAATTCTTCTAAGAATGTTTATGTTGGTTCTTTTGAAAAACATACAAGAGGCATAGGTTCCAAGCTAATGTCCAAGATGGGATATGAAGGAAAAGGCTTTGGAAAACATGCACAAGGTATTGTTGAGCCAATAATGTTTGAGGAAAGGCCTAAGTATTTGGGTCTTGGCTATGGACAATCTTATGGAGAAAGTTCCAAAGCTGCCATGAAGACCATTCAAATAGCTCCAAGAAGGAGTTTCATGTCAGGTCTTCTACCTCAAAAGTGTAAAGATTGTATTCTTGGGGAATGCAATAGCTTGAAACATCATTTTCAAGATGAAGATGCTCATAATCATACACTTGAACTAGAGAGTTGTGGAAACTCTGAAACCATTGAAGAGGTTGATGGTGTTCCAAAGGGAGCTACTTCTTCATTCAATTCACCTCCTCATGAAGGTTATAAAGGTGAAAAAGAAAGGTATAAATTTGGTTCTAATCATATTCCTTTTGATTATGTTTAGCATGGTAAATTTCCATATAAGCATGGGAAAAGAATTGCATGTTCCTTTTGTGGTTTGGATAACCATAATGTTTCTAGATGTTGGAAGAGAATGGCCACATACAGGAAACTTTTGAAGGAAAAGAAGAAAAGAGCCAAAGTTCCATTGGACAAGGCAAATCATGCTATTGAGAAGATGCACATGTTTTGCACTTACTTCCATAAGCAAGGACATATTGCTGCAAAATGTTGGACTTTGAATCCAACAATGCTTCCACAAAACTTGAAGAGGGTGGAAAGAGAGAATGGCAGGAATGGAAAGAAAGATTCCATGAATGATGTGTTTCAGGATGATTCACATGTTGTTGTTGATGTGCAGACAAAGGAAGGACCTTTGAAATGGATTGGTAAGAAATGGTTAGAGTTCTTATCCAATTAAAGTTGCATATCTTTTGATGTGAAAAGAAATGTATCACATCTATTTGCATTTCTTTGTTAATGGAATGAAAGTTGCAGGGTTTTACCAAGAAGGTGAATGGAAAAGTTGAGTAGGAGACTCACTTTATTGCTACAACATTATGTTCATTTCAGCTTCGAAAGTACAGTGTACTTAAGCGAAAGTTGAAGGATGAAATGCATGCATGAGAATGATGTGCATGAAGACAAGGATGTTGATGATTTCATTCTATTTGAACATGTGTGTGTAATTAACTTGAAGGGTTGATTGCTTTGTTTTTAAACATGCATGTAATATTGACTTGGGAAAAGTTGATTTGGTCTCCAAGATGGAGATAATGATGAAGTATTTCATATTTGAAAAAGAATCCTAAAGTTCTTTTTCTACATGCTTGACTTGAAGGGTCAATTGTTTTAAAGGCATGTTTTGTTGGCTTGTTATCTAGTCAATCATTTGTATGTAGATGTAAAGACATGGAGGTGTTCACAAGATGTGAAATCTATTTCTTTTGATGAAGCAAGAGTTTAGGCCATCCAGTTTTGTCTGTAATTCTGTTGTTCTTGACAAGATGTCAATAGAACATTTTTGTAACAGGTACAAATGAAAATTTTTGTGAAGAAGATGTAACTTTACATTTGTTTGAGCCACCTTGGATCAATGATCAAGGAAGAGAAGTTCAAACTACCTTCTGTAACCTTCTCAGCAAGAGTTCTGCATGAAGTCAAGGAGGAAGACAGTTCTTCCCAGGAGGAAAAGCACATCTAGGAAGGGAGTGTTCAAAGGCTTTGGTTCAGAGGCACTATGTAAGGCAAGTGTATGGAGGCTAAAAGAAGAGGGTGAGGTACTCTCATTTACTATTCAGATCAGTATATCAGTCTTTTGGAGTCCAAAAGCTTTTTAGTGGGAAGGTGTGATCCAAAATGGATCTAGTATAGACTTCTAAGTCTAAAAATATTCTCTCAGAGGAAAATGAAAGTCAAAAGATGCTCTTGGGAATAGTCTCATTGCATAGATCTTTTCAATTTGAATCTACTGCAATTTGAATGGACTAGAATGGACTCCGGACGAAGGAGTTATTGTAAAAAGAAGATTGCCCATTATCCTTAGAAAAGGAGGCAATTTCTTATAAATGGGACTTAAGGGCTCCTTAAAGAATATCGCATCGCAAAGGCATAAAGGGCAGGCTCTATATGTAATATCACATTGCAATGTTAAAGGGTGAAGTAGCAGGCCTTAAGGATCCCCGACTACGACCTCCGACATATCGCATCGGAGATAGGTTGCCATTCGATATCAGAACTCGGGCGAGCCGATAAAGTGATTGCGATCGGCGGCAAGCGGCAATCGGCGATTGGTGATGTATATCGCATCAGAGCAGTCCATAGGATGTTGTATAGGCCTCGGGTGGTTGCAAATTGTGATTGCGGTCAGGCCGATAAAGCGATTGCGATGGCATATCGACCGTTGGATCTAGGAGTAGATCAATGATCAGGAATTAATCGCTAATCGCAATTGGAGGTGTCAAATGACAGCGTGCGAGGAAGCGATCAGCAATCAATGATTGGCGATAGTCATCGCATCGGAACAAACCATGGGTTTTTGAATGGACCTCAGGCCAATGCGACGTGCGATTGTGATATGCGATAAAGTGCGGACCCGATGGGATTATAAGCGTGATTCATATAATTTGAAGTCCCGACTTAAAGACTCATGATGTGTTTTCGTGAGTTTTCCTGTGTATTGTTGTTACGTGTCTGAATTCGGGATTTCTGTAGGAGGAAAGCAAAATGATTGGGTTACCCCGTGTTGTCGTTCCTTGCAATTGGAAAATGGATTCTTTGATCAAACGATAGGTCTTCCATGCTTTTGGGAGGTGAAAAAAAATGTGTTATAAAAACACAGAGAACACAATCAGCGTGGATTCACAGAGGCCGAGAGATAACACAAACAACACAATTGAGAAGGGGTCGCTTAGAGGTCGAGCGAAACGAGAAGCTCATGAAAGCCGAGAAGCCACCAAAGGTTGGGGCGATGGGAAAGGGGTGATTTCCCAGAGAGCTGAGTGCATCAGAGTTGCAGAGCATAGAAGGCTAGAGAGCTGTAGATTCGCAAAGTGCCACTAGAGGTTGGGAGGACAGGGAAAGAGCCACCAGAGGTTGGAGGCTTGACAAAGAGTAAGAGCCAAGAGCCGAGAACCGGGACCTGAGAGCGAGGAGCCAAGAGCCAAAGCTGAGAGCCAGGAGCTGAGAGCCAGAGCTGAGAGCCAGAGCTGAGAGCCAGAGCTGAGAGCCAGAGCCGAGAGCCAAGAGCCAAGAGCCGAGAGCCGAGCGACGAGAGCAAGGGAGCCAAATAGCCATGGATAAAGAGGGCATTCTAAGCCCATTGGTTCAGTTGTAAACCTGTGGCATTGAGTCAAAGACATGTAAACGAATTCAAGACATAATCCCAAAGAGCCTAGTCGAGTTTATTAGAGCTCAAGGAGACGTAGCCCAAGATATCAGGGTGAACTCCATATTATATTGTTGTCTTTTGTGATTTCTTATTGCTACATTGCATTTACCATTTTATGTTTAAATATTAGTTTAAGCAAATGAACTCAAGCACTTGAACAATTAAAGGCAAACAAAGCATACACCTATTTCAAGTTATTAATTCCACTAATTATCAATCATAAGCATCGGTCTTGGAAATTGTTTAAGCTTTGGAGTGGGAGAGGTTCTTGTAAGCAGACAAGAAGCCTTTAGTGCCCCATTTCAGATCACCCCTTCACCACAAATATATCTTTATACCTTTTTCTACCTCCATCTTCTTCCTTCAACCTGTAAACCCATTTATTCTGCAATGTTGTTTTACCTGCAGGCAACTTGACTAAGCCCCAAATCTGGTTATGTGCTAAGGATTCCATCTCTTCTTTCATGGCTTACTCCCACTTCTTCCTGCTTTCTACCTGCACTGCTTCTTCATAACATTCTGGTTCACCAGAATTAGTCAACAGTACATAATATAATGAAGGAGAGTATCGTTTAGGGGGTCTACATATCCTAGTAGATCTTCTAACACCACTTTCAAGTGTTTGAGGTGCTTGTTGTTGTTGTGGTAGCTTATGATGTTCTAGTTGTTGATCATTATGATTTTCAGGCACCATCACTTTTTTTGTGATCTCTTCAAGCACTGTGTATTCTCTGTTTTCTTTTTCTTGTTTCTTTTCCTGTAGCTGATCCTTATACAAAACCTTTTCATTGAATATGACATCTCTGCTCCTAATGATTTTTTGTTTTTTCATAATCATAAAAACGATAACCAAAATAGTTAACACCATATCCAATAAAGATACATTTCTTTGATTTTTCCTCAAGCTTTGTTTTATTTTTTTTATTAATGTGGACAAAGGCTTCACAACCAAAAGTCTTTAAAAAAGAGTAGTTTACCTTTTTACATGTCCATGCCTCCTCTGAAATACCACAATCCAAGGAACCTGAAGGCCCTTTGTTTATTAGATAAACATCAGTATCTACAAGATCTACCCAAAATTTTAAAGGCAATCCTGAATGGAATCTCATGCACCTTGCACGCTCCATGATTGTCCCATTCATCCTTTCTGACACACCATTTTGTTGTGGTGTTCCTGGAACTGTCTTCTCTTTGTGAATTCCATTTTCTGAATAGTACCTATCAAACTCTTTGCTGCAATATTCACCTCCATTGTCTGATCTGAGACACTTCAACCTTTTTCCTATCTCATTTTCAACCAAAGCTTTCCATTTACTGAAAGTATCAAATACATCAGATTTATTTCGAATACAATAAATCTAGGTTTTTCTAGTTGCATCATCAATAAAAGTAACATAATAGTGAGAGCCACCGAGAGATGATACCTGAGCAGGTCCCCATACATCTGTATGTACAAGCTCTAATTTTTCATTCTTCTTTTCTTTCCCAACATTGAGAAATCTGACTCTCTTCTTTTTTCCATAAACACAATTTTCATAGAATTCCAAATCAACATGCTTCAAACCTAGCAAAAAATTTCTTGAGTGAAGGATCTGCATCCCCTTCTCACTCATGTGCCCAAGCCTATGATGCCACAATGTCGTATCTGCTCTTGTAGATGTTAAAGCATTAACAGAATTAGAAATACCATTGCATAAATACAATGTACCAACCTTTTATTCTTTTGCTATTACCAGGGCTCCTTTAGTGACCTTCCAAGTTTTATCTGTAAAAGTAGTTGCACATCCTTCACCTCCCAACTGCCCTATTGAAATTAGATTTTTCTTCAGATCTAGAACATGCCTTGCGTCCTTCAATAGCCATTGATTTCCATTTTGCTGTTTTATGGAAACTGTACCCATTCCAATGATTTTACAAGATTTATCATCACCCAATCGAACCTGTCCAAAATCTCCTTGAACATAATCTTGAAAATGTTTCCTATCAGGTGTGGCATGGAGTGAGGCCCCTGAATCTACCACCCATGCATCAATAATATTTTCTAATGAAAGAATCAAAGCATCTTGCAACACATCACCTATCACATTCTCTTCATGATTGTTTTATTGTTGTGTGTCTCCTTCTTTTCCCTTCCGAGACTTGCATCCTTTCTTCAGGTGTCCTTTCTTTCCGCATTTCCATCACACTATCCCCGATATAGAATTGGATCTGCCTTTCCTTGACTTACTGCGAAATCCTGGGCTCTTTCCTCTTTCCATTTTTCTTCCCCTAGTCTCTACAGTCAAAGCATTACTTGATGTCTCATCAGAGCTTTTCCATCGCATTTCCAAGCTAAGGATTGCACCAACAACATCATCAAACTTTAAAGTACTAGATCCAGAGATAGAGTTACTCATGGCCATAACTAAACCATTCCAACTTTCTGGCAATGAGCATAGAAACAACAGAGCCCTAACTTCATCATCAAAAGTTACCCCTACAAAACTTAACTGACTGGTAACTGTATTAAATTCATTTAAATAATCAGCAACAGATCCACCTTCTGACATCTTCATATTAAATAAATGCTTCATAATAAATACCTTATTTGAAGCCGAGGGTTTTTCATATAGTTTGGCCAATGTCAACATTAAACCCTCTGTTTTCGTTTCCTTTGAAATATTAAAGGCTACCGACGCCGCTAGGCACAGCCGTATTGTTCCAAATGCCTTTCTGTCGAGAATATCCCATTATGTGTTGGTCATACTCATCGGCTTCTTTGCCTTTCTACTCAATGGTTGGTACAAATCTTTCTGGTACAAATAATCTTCCATTTGCATCTTCCACAGCTGGTAGTTTTGGCCGTTAAATTTTTCGACCCTAAACCTACCATCTTCTGCCATTACTCCCACTCGAACCAGGAACCCTTCCCTCCTACGAGTTTATCAGACAAATAGACCTTCGACTCTGGTACTATTTGTTAGAAAATTATATATTACAGAGCAACGGAACACATAAAATATCTTGCAGAAATACAAACACAAAAATACGCATAAAACAAGAGAGACATAGATATACGTGGTTCACCCAATTCGGGCTACGTCCACGGAGAAACAACTAGTCCTTCCTTTTATATTATCCAACAAACTGAAGAGATACAACCTACAGCAGATCCGCTGTAATTCCCTCTTTCCTCTCAATCTCCTCTCTCTACCTCACTCAGAATACGGATCTAAATAGATGCAATACAATTCCCTCATATATAGCAAGGGGTTTCCTTCTAGGGAAAAAAACCCTAAATTAAACATAACTTCTACTATCAGATCTCTATCTAATGAACAACTCAGATTGACTATGAAATTACAACATTTTACAAGGCAATTTTACATCTATTTTTATCTTTGGGGGTGCTGCCCCCGATCCCCCACCAATGGGGGGCTCCCAAAGGTTGCAGTTGTGCCCCGCCCCCCCCCCCCCCCCCGGGACCCCCCCTGTAGTGTAAATATTACGGGCAGCGTTTCCGCCACACTATGAATTGGGTTCCAATGCGATGATACCTCTGAATAAAGAAGATAATTAGGCTCCTTCGTCCTTTTCTTCCTTTTTGGTTTCTTTGAGCTTGTTTTCAAGCTGCTTTACCTTGACATTGGTAATCATGTTTTGAGCCTGGTAGTGGTGCGCCATATGCCTGAGTAGTTGATTGTCTCTGTTTTCCTTCTCTAGAAGCTTCTCCAAGTGTTAATTCACCCTGTTGAGCCAATACTCCTTGTATTGATTCACCTCAAGAGTAATTTTGTCCTCTAGGTCTAGATCTTCATTCAATAGAATGTGTTCTTGTTCTTCTTGCAATGCCTTCTTTAGGCCCTTTGTTCTTGGCCTTTTCCTCTTACCTTTCCCTTTTGTTCCTTCAGGCTCACTTGACTCAATGACTTCTTTGCCTTTGCCAACCTGCTGCAATAACTTGGTTTTCTCTTTTTCCATGATTAATTTCTTCGCTTTGAGCTGACTATTCTCCTGTTCTAGAAATGAAATTATGTACCTTGCTCTCTCCATGTTTACTATGAGCTCTTTGATCTAATAGTCTTTATCTCTGATCATCTGCTGCATGCTTGAAGTCTGATCCTCTGCCTCTAAATCAACTAGCTCAAATTCATGTTCAACCATGTCCTTATCTTTCGCTGTCGATCCCTGTTTTGTTGATGTAGAAGGCTTGGCCCCTTTCTCACCATGAGAAGCAAACACAAGCCTCTTTCCTCTCTTGTACATCCTGGTCACCTTAGGCTTAGGCGCTTTGGTTTTCTCAACTAATTTGCTAGAGGACCCCACTTCCATTTGTTGTTTTGGCATGCTAGATGGTTGAGCTGCCACATTAGTTTCATGCCATTTGAGAGTTGTTTCCAAAAAGGTTTCCCAAGTCATACCTTTCTCTGCAAGCTGGTGAAGGACTATAGTCTTGATCAGACTATGATGAAACAGGCTAGGGTAGTGCTCCTTTTTCTTCATCTAAATCCTCTCTGACATTTTGGCAATGCTCCTACATAGGTAGTTGCACATATTTAGTGGCTTCTAAGAGGTAAAATGCATTAGGAGGTGAATATGATAAGCATACAACCTGGAGAATCTTCCTTCACATGTAAAGAACTTCATGACAATCTTCATCAAAGGGGCATACTTCTCCAATAAGTATCTGAAAGGCATAACATGAGCATGTTTTTCCCTATATGGTGTTTTTAAGAAGGGCCTATAATACTCAAGATCTAGGCTCATTCCCTTGAACCAATATTCACCATTGTCTGGTAGCCCTGTAGCAAGTGAAATGGAGGCTACTGAAAAAGTGAATTCAACACCAGCAATAACAACACTTTCACCCTTCAACTGAGTTGCCACCCAATCTGTCAACTGCTCATGAAAACCGACCTCACTCACCCTTTGGTAGAAATCCAAGCAATGTACACCTTCAAACCACTTTTTGATAAAGGGATATCAGTTGATTTCAGTGCAATTTGATGGCTCATATCTGAGGATCTTCCCTCCCTTGTGATGTCTTTTCCTCTCTGGTGAAGATTCTTCCTCCGTGATAACAAAAACCTTAGGAGCAGAAAATGAGAAAAGCTGTGAGGTATGAGTGGAAAATGGAGTGATGGGAAGGTGGAATTTGAAAAAATGTTAAGGGAGGTTTGAAAGAGGTGGAAATGATATATAGAGAACTGATGAAAATGAGTGGAATAACAATGGAGGAATGATATTCTTGTGAGGAGGTAAAAACAGAGCTTTTTTTAGTAAAAGTGCCAAAAAAAACCTAGGAAATAACTAGGATTTCCCTTTTGGAGAGGTAAAATTCTATTTGGAGGTTGATTGAATGTTTTTAAATAGTTTATCAAACATGTATATAGGTGTATGGCAAAATTTTACATGTTTAAAAACCAAGAAATAAAAATGGCCATCATCAACCTATCATTCTCCATGAAAAAATCACAACAAAACCCTAATTGGAAAAATCATTTGCATGAGATGATTTTGAAAAACAAAGAAGTGCAATGATGTACTTACTTGTTGTTTGTTTTAGGAAGCAATGAAATCAAGTTAAAAAGGCTTAAAATTTGAATTTGGGAGAAATTTGGGCATTTTCTGGACACTTAACCCCCAAGTGTAGTGCAGTTAGGCTGAGCACAGTTCATGAGCATAGCGCAGTGTCTCTGAGCACAGCACCAGACCTCCAAGCGCAGCACAGGCTTCCTGAGTGCAACACTTATGGATTTTTGCTAGTTTTGCCTAAAAAATCGACTTTTTCTCTCTTTTGGGGTGGAGAGCTTGATACTCAAGAGTGAATAAGAGGTAAATGAAACAAGTTTGGGGCTTTTGAGTTTATATAGGAAAATTTATTTCTCCTTTTAAAAAGAAATGGGACCCACAAACCTTTGAAAAACTGATTTTTTCACTTTTGAAAACAGAGTCACCTTTACAACTGAAACTTGAGCTGTCTTTTCACTTTCTTGAGTACTGGAATTTCTTCTTTTGGAACTTTTTAAACATGATGAATGTGTGATAAATCACAAATCAATACCAAAGAGTTTCTTGTCATGTTCTATTCACTGTTGAATTTATTCATGAAAATGATGGACCTTGGAAACCCTAGTGACCTAATGGATGACCTGAAACTAAATGGAATGATGATGATGACTCACTTGCTTTTATTATGACACCTTCATAGAAATGTGATAGGTGACCAACATGAGTGAATTTTCAAAAGACTGACCTCATTTCTTGACTGACTAAATAGTGACCAAATTTTACTATGTGAACCTACTGACATGAAAAATTTGATTTTGATAGTCCTGACAAGCATTGTAAAAGCACATTTGATCTAGGTGGCAGGCTAACAAGACTGACATTAACACCTAGTTCAAGTGCCATGAACCATTCATAGTCCCTATTCAAAATGGAATTGAAGTTCAATATCAAGTTGTACCAAGGTGATATTGGAACTTTGAAGCTAAATCATTGGATGCAGCAATTAGAAATTTCTTTCAGTGTTTATTATATAGAGGAAGAATAGAAGGTTTCAGTTATGTGGTTGAAATTAGAGGGCCATGCATTGACCTGATGGAAAATACACAAAGAGAAATTTATATTGGAGGGAGATCCTCCAATGACTAAATGGGGGGACTTTTAAACTCTCCTAAAGTCATAATTTTACCATATCAAATATGTAAAGGACTAGTGGATTTAGTGGCACTACTTTAGGAAGAAGCAGAGAAAAAGTGTATAGGAGTACAGAATAGAGTTGAGAAAGATGGCCATAATTTTGGGTATCTCCCCAAAAATAATAGATGCACTCCTTAAGTATCTGAGGGCTCTAGAAAACCATTTACAAAATAAAGTGATATTTTTTAAACGTAGACCTATGGACGAGGCTTGTCTAAAATCACAATACTTGGAGAAAATAGGACAAAAGAAAGAAAAAACAAGTGGATCGAAGTAGAAGGAGCATCAAGATGCTTCTAAGGATGGGAAGAATAAGTTGAAAGGGAGGAATATAAAAATATGGTAGCCACAACATACTAATGCAAGGATCCTAGAAACCACTATAATATTGACAGTGATACAGAGAAAAAGTGTTAGAAGCTTCATTTGGAGCTTAACCTAAAGAAAAAAAAAGAAATATAATAAGAAGAAGAATCTCATGGAAATTTATTCAAGCAACTAGATTAAAATATGCTCGGATGTGGATGAGAAGATCGCCTATAATTCAGTGCAGAAGGAGGTGAATTTGAGTAGCCTTCAACAATAGGAATATAATGAAATGACCAAAATATTCTACATAAATATATAGCTCAAGAAAACAGAGATTGATTCTAGGTTTGACTCAGGATCACATGAGAATCTCATTACAGTAGAGGTAGTCAGCAAATTTATATTGGAATTTCATGATCCTCCAATCCCATATCCATTAGATGGGTAAACAAGGATGAAAAGTTAAATATAAAAAAACAATGCAAAATTATACTATATATAGTTCCTCTTGATGTATATGGAGTGGTGTTTGGAAGTCCCTACATGTACATGCAGGATGCAATCTTCATGTGAATATCTAACCAGTGTTATCTCGTCAAGAATGGAATTTTTTTCACCATCAACACACACAAAGGCAAGTCAAAAATTTTAGTATTGAGTGCCAAGCAAGCAAAGAATTGATCAATTCTAGAAAGACATTTGATCTATTATTTTTAAGAAAGAATCAGTCTATAGAAGAGTTAGTAAGAGTGAATACATCCATGGAGGAGTGTACTAAGAAATATAAGTAGCAACTCAAATATTTTCTATATGCATACACGGATGTTTTCCGAGATCCTAAAGGGATACCACCCAAGAGAGAATAATAACATGAGATACAACTTTTGTCAGACTCCCCATTACCAAACATTGGGTTTTATAGGTTGTTTTTTATAGAAGCAAGGTGAAGAAACAGTTGCAGTAGCTACTGGAACAAGTTTTTATTCAACCGAGTTGATCACCATGTGTGTCACCCATCATCATAGTGTTGGAAATAATACTGAGAGGGGGGGTGAATCAGTATATTTAGATCAATAATTTAATTTTCAAAACTGATTTGTATATACTACTTCAGCTTATTGAACTAGTTTGTATACACAACTGACATAATGCAACCAGCATATATGCAGAGATCTTTTGATTTACCCAAATGATCATGCATTGAAATTTAACCAGTATATCAGGAATTCATTAGACAGTGCAGTAAAAAAAGAATAAATCATCACACATAAGTAACACACGTGAACACCAAGATATAAGGTGGAAACCCAATGTGGGTGAAAACCACCTGCTGCAATCGTCTTTGTCTTTTTTTAATGATAAGAGAATTCTGTTTACAATTTTGTACTGGTGCAGTCTTATACCAGTACGCAGGCTTCTACCTGCAAAAGGCTACAACCTTCTCTCGTTCTCCAGCTTCTACTGGAAGGGAGCTACAACCCCCTAGCTCTTGTACTAGCTGATATGTTTACTAGTATGTAGGTGCTGACCTACAGAAGGCTACAACCTTCTCTTTTCTTCCAGGGACCACGTTTCATAAATTTTCAGACTGGATCCATCAATAACATCAATCAATCATAAAATATATCTGCATCAACCAATCTCCTTTTGAATCAACCACAACCGAATCTATCAATCACTCCATCAATCTGATCATTCAGAATGTTGTTACCAGAATACAGTAACCAGAACCCAAGCCAGAACCCAGAACACTACAATAGCAAACAGAAGCAACTAAAACATATTTTATAAGGTATACGCTACTTGCATGTGTCGAACCTGCGCATACACACTTTCCTCAAGGCGAACCAACATACAGATCTGCAAATCAAATTTATGATGTATACGCTGCTTTGATATGCAGAACCAACGTGTATACACTCTTTTTCTAAAGTGAACCTGCATACAGATCTGTAAATGATGATTTAAACATTACAACTATTCCAGACTTCAGTCATACCCAGATCATCATATTTACAGACTACAACATGCGCCAGTTATTCAGATAAATGATCAAACCACATAAAGATAATTCACTTCAAGCCTTGAGATCCTGATACATCATTATATCTTATCCTTCATCAACTGCTAAGGTTCATCCTTGGTTCAGATCAAGCATAGTAACATAAGCCAATAACCTACATATTAGATCTCACACTACATCAGATATTCGATACTTGCACACCCTGGCCTAATGATCTTCTCCTCCTTTTATAGTCTTAGGCCTTTCTCAATACCATGGACCAAAACCTCTTAGGACCAATACCTTCAACCAAATGCCTGGGGTCAATACCTCAGACCCAATACCTTGGACCAATACCATCGATCAAAATACCATGGACCAAATACTTTGGACCAAAAATTTAGTTTTCCAACATATACGTGATTTTCCTTCTGTGAAAGTGTGTGTGTACGTATATGCGGCTTGTATACAGTGAACCTGTGTGTATACACAACTTGGTCAATGGTGAACCTACGTATACCTATTTTTCTTCATTCTGTGAAGACTGATCTGTAATTCTTTGATGTTTACCTGCTATACTTTCATCTGAGTGAGTTGCCTTCTGAACTGATTCCTTGAAGCTGCCTTGCATTTCATCACATCTGTCACATCTGATATCTCTTCTGTAGATTCATCTAGTTACCATATACAGGTGAGTTGTTCTGCTACAAGTGGGTTGCCATCAAGTACAACACATACATCATAATTCCAACAATCTCCCCCTTTGGACTTGATGGCAACAACCACACCAAGTCACTCTCCCCCTTTTACATCAAGGGCAAAGGGTCATGCTCCCCCTGAGTGCATGTTGAATTCTTTGATATGTTGAAGTGTGTTGATTGAGCTCTCATGATTGAGTCCATGCTCCCCCTGAGCATAAGCAAAGTCTGCAAAAAGATGTTCTAAAAGAAGAACATGACTACATACATCACAAATGACCTTCCTATCACCAATGACTCATACATACATCCATCTCCCAACCAAGTGGGGATATACCAAATTTGACTCATCCACCCAACCAAGTGGGGATATACCAAAAGTTTATACATGACTGAAATAGAAATTATTACATCATCCTTCCCATGCATAGTGGGGGTACAAATTACATCATATGACTCATGGGTCTTTAAAAGATATACATGACATTTAGACCAAAGACCTAAACAAGACCATGATAGTCATCAACTATCATACACCATATATTATTTGCACCATAAGAATCCGTCAGCAACATCAGCAACTTGTATATTTCCATCATCAAAGGAGTCACCTAAATCAAGACAATTATGCTGATCTATACCAAGATCTTCTAAGATAATGCCAACAATGCATTATTAGAAGCATATGCTCCCCCTGAACCTGTGCCATACAGAGCAGATAAGCAACTGAACCATAACAGACCCCTTTTTCCTGAGTCTGGCCTACTGCTTTTCTTTAAACCAACATATACACGACTATGCCCACAGAAACTCGCGTATGTACACGACTATGCTTCATGAAATTCGTGTATAACTACCTTTCTCTGAAAAATAGGATTTAACACCAGGATGATGCAGAAACTACTCCCAGTTTTTGCTTGAGATATTCAATGTCTCTCTGGGCAGTGGTTTAGTGAATATATTAGCAACCTGTTCTTTGGAGGGAACATACTCCAATTTGACCTTTTTTTCAAGCACTTGTTCATGTAGAAAATGATATTTGATGGGTATGTGCTTGGTCTTGGAGTGCATGACTGGATTCTTTGAAATACTGATGGCACTTGTATTATCACATAGAATGGAGATGGGTGGAATACATGTGATCTGAATGTCTTGCAAGATTTGCATCATCCAAAGTAGTTGTGTGCAGCAAGATGCAATAGCCACATATTCTGCTTCAGCTGTAGATAATGCAATTAAGCTTTGTCTCTTGCTGAACCAAGACACTAACCTGGAACCCACATAGAATGCACCACCACTAGTGCTTTTTCTGTCATCAACACTTCTTGCTCAATCTACATCTGTATATGCATGAAGTGTAAGATCTGTATCTCTAGGATACCATAAGCCAAAGTTCTGTGTTCCTTGAAGATATTTGAAAATTCTTTTGACTGCCTGAAGGTGTGATCGATTTGGATTTGCTTGGAATCTTCCAACTATTCCCACTGCATGCACGATGTCCGGTTGGGTACCTGTTAGATAAAGTAGACTGCCAATCATGGATCTGTAAGTTGGTTGATATATTGTTGTTGATTCATCATTTGAGCTAAGACTGCATCTTGTTATCATTGGAGTACATACTGGTTTAGAATCTTCCATCCCATACTTTTTCAAGATCTGTTTGAGATATTTGGTTTGTGAGAGAAAAATACCATCTTTATTTTGTTGAACTTGTAGACCAAGAAAATAGGTAAGCTCACCAAGCAAGGACATTTCAAATTCTTGCTGCATTACTGAAGCAAAATTCTAACTCATGGATTCTTCATTGCTACCAAAAATGATATCATCAACATACACAACAATTATTAGCAATTTACCAGTGTCCATCTTTGTATATAGATTGTTATCTACTGACCCCTTTGAAAAACCTTGTTGGTGAAGATATTTGTCAAGACGGTAATACCATGCCCTTGGAGCCTGTTTTAGACCATAGAGATATTTTCTGAGTTTGCATACAAGTTTTGCATCATTTCCAAGAATGAATCCTTCTGTTTGTTCAATATAGACTTCTTCTTCTAAGTCTCCATTAAGAAAGGCAGATTTTACATCCATTTGGTATACTTTGAATTTCTGAAAACTAGAAAGAGCAAGAAACATTCTTATAGCTTCAAGTCTAGCAACAGGTGAAAAATTTTCTTCAAAATCTATACCTTCTTGTTGAGCATATCCTTTACAAACAATTCTAGCCTTGTTTCTAATAACTTCTCCATTTTCGTTCAGCTTGTTTTTGAATATCCATTTAGTTCCTTTGATATTCTTGTCATGAGGTCTAGGAACTAATTCCCAAGTATTATTCTTTTCAATTTGCTCAAGTTCTTCATTCATGGCCTTGATCCAACATTCATCTCTGCATGCTTCATTTACATTTTGCGGTTCAGTGGAAGATAGTAATGCTAAATAGCTTGAGGCTTCGGCAATGGTTCTTCTTGTCTGCACACCTGCCCCATTTTCCCCCAAAATATAAGTTTCTAGATGATTTTTCTAAACATACCTAGAAGAATTATTTTCTTCTATCGTTATCTCTTCTTTTGGTGCTTAATTAGTTTCTTCTTCAGAATCAATATGACTTGATGTGGGAAAATGATCCTCATCTTCTTCATTGTCATAATCTTCAGATTTTATCTGTTTTGGATTTTTGCATGCTTCATCAACCACAACATCAATACTTTCAATAATTTTCCCAAGTCTCTTATTATAACATTTATATCCTTTACTTCGGGAAGAGTATCCAAGAAGAATACCTTCATCTGCTCTGGGTTCAAGCTTACCAAGTTTTTCATCAGTCCTTTTGATGTAACATTTGCTTCCAAAAAATTTGAAATATTTTACAGTAGGAGTCTTACCATACCAAAGTTCATGTGGAGTTTACGTGTTGTTTACTCGAACATTTGCTTGGCTGAGAATAGTGATAGCGGCGAATGCAGCTTCACCCCATAAGGTTGTAGGAGTTCCAAATTCATCTAGCATAGCACGAGCCATTTGTTGAACAGTTCTATTCATCCTTTCTACCACTCCATTTTGCTGAGGAGTCCTTGCGGTGGAGAACTGCCTTTTTATTCCATGTTGTTCACAAAAGTCAAAGAATTCATCCGAGGTAAATTCCCCTCCTCAATTAGATCTGAGGCATTTGATTTTGCGATATGATTCATTTTCAACCAAAGCTTTGAAGGCTTTGAACTTTTCAAATGCTTCATCTTTATGCTTTAGAAGACCTATCCAACACATTCTAGAAAAATCATCAATGAACAATATAAAGTATTCTTCTCCACGAGGTGACTTTTTCCTTGATGGTCCACATAAATCAATATGAACAAGTTCAAGAGGCTTACTAGCTGATCCTTCCTTTTCGATGAAGTGAGATCTAGTTTGCTTACCGAATTGACATGATTTACATATAGTATTTTCAGGAATGTTGATATCTGGAAGATCACAAACAGCTTGGAATCTGCATGCTTTTCTTATTTGAGAAAAGCTTAGATGTCCCAATCTTCTATGCCATAGCCAATTTTCATCATTTTTTCTTAGATAGCACTATTGCTGTCCTCCCTTGAGTATGTATAGGTTGTTTGGAGTTCTTGTACCTTTGATCACGATTTCACCTGTATCAAGCTCACGAACAACACATCCATTTGATAGAAACACTACTTCATTTCCTTGATCACACATTTGACTAACACTCAACAAGTTATGCTTTAAGCCATCAACATACATAACATTCCCAGCTTTAACTTTTTCTTTCAAGAAAACAGAGCCTTTACCTTTTATGATAGCATGAGTGTCATTTCCAAATGAGACACTCTTTTCCTTTTCTAAGGCATTATATGAGTGTAGTTTTTCTTTGTCACCTGTCATGTGTTTTGAACATCCATTGTCGATGTACCACTGGTTTTCTTGTCCTTCTGCATACAAGGCTATACCACATCTTTCTGTTTGCAGTTCTTTCTTTCTCCATATTTTGGTATTTAATGGAGTTTGCTTCTGTTGAGATATCTGTCGAAATTTACTCCTGCATTCAGATTCTTCATGGCCAAAGTTGTTACATATTGAGCATTCTATTTCATTTTCAAGAAGAGAAAAGTTATTATAGGAACTTTTCTTGATCCCTGTCACATTCCTTTGATTTCATGCTTCTCTAGTCATGACAATTTTGTAAGCAACACATTGAGCAGCTTTGTGTCCAAAATTATGACATGAGAAACATTGACCATTAAAGAAGTTCCGGCAATTATCGAATCTACTAACTTGGTGATTGTAGTTTCTATTGATATTCATCTTTGAAGCCAATTGAGTACGATTTACCTAAGGTTGGTTCTGGCTTCTGTTCATCCTTGAAGTAAATTGAGCCTGATTTACCTGGTGATCTACTTTATGCCTTTGCTGATGATTGTGAAATTGTCCACTACTCTTTGCTACATCAAGATAGCTTTTAGTGGAGGTTGACGGCTTCTGTGATTGAGATGCTTCTTCAGTATATCCAAGTCTTGTCTTTATCAGAGGAGAGCACTGCACTTTGGTAATTTCATTTAAGGTTTCTGATCCTTTAGCAAATCTAAGATTGAGAGCTTTTGTTTTCTCAAGATCCTTTCTTAGACCCACAATTTCACATTCAAGCTTTTCATTGTGTTTTTCTCTTTCAACAAGTTGGTATGTCACGGTATCTATAATCATACTCTTTTCTTCTAAACAAATTTTGAGTTTAGATATTTCTTCATAAAGATCATCTCATCTAAAGCATCCAAAAAATCATCATCTTCATAAGCCATCAAAAGTCTATAGTCATTACTATTTTCATCTTCATCACTATTTGATAAACCATCGCTATCTTCATGAGTGTAGTAGCTCTTTTTACTTACACTTTGTTTTCTATTCCATTTGGCAGATTCCTTCCCTTTATCATATTTATCTTTATGAGGACATTTGGTAGCATAATGACCGACTCTACCACAGGAAAAACATTTGAAAGGTAGTTTACCTCTGAATCTTCCGAAACCCTGTTGAAGTTTCTTGACAAAGTTTTCTTCCTCTTCATCTTCTGAAATGTGTCCCCATTCATTGAGTTCTTCTTTTCCTTTTGCTGAAGCTTTAAATGCGGCTTCTCTCATATCTAATGGACCTCCTTTTCTCATCTCAAAGGCAGTTAAGATTCTGTGAAGCTGTGTCATAGTAATAGTCTGTAGATCATGCTTTTCTTCTGTGGCAGATACTTTTCATTCAAATTTAGCAAATAAGGATTTAAAACTTTTTCAACTAAGGTAACTTCTTTTATCTCTTCACCCAGATTCTTCATGCAATTAACAATCTCATCTATACATAAGAAGTAACTAGCTATACTTTCATCATTGTGCATCTTGAGAGTTTCATATTGAATTATGAGAGTTTTCAGTTTAGCATGTTTTACCTGAGAGTCTCCTTCGTAGCTTAGAATGATTTTGTCCCATATTTCTTTGGCTGATTTGAGTAGCATAACTTTGACAAACTCCAATTGTGATAGACTTCCCAATAATGTATTGACAGCCTTGGCATTGGTTTCATATTGCTTTTTACCTGTAGTATCTGTAGGAATTGCTGATGGAAATGTATATCCTCCTTCCATGATTTCCCAAACATCTGTTCCATGAGATTGAAGATAGGTTGTGGTTCTTACCTTCCAATAAACAAAGTTGCTTCCATCAAAGATTAGCGGTTTGATGGATCCCCCACTTTCTTGATTACTCATGATGATAGATCTACCTTCAAGTGATCAAGCTTCTTCTAAAGGACCTACTATGATACCAATTGTTGGAAATAATACTAAAAGGGGGGGTGAATCAGTATCAATAATTGTTGGCTTATTGGGCCGTGACCCAGGCTCGGAAGAGTTATTAGCCAAACAAATCCCGCAACTACCGGCCCTTTTGGCAACAGCCCGCGGAGCGCGGACTGAGGTCCCACTCGAGGTAGTAGGGGAGGGTGCTAGAACCAGGTTTCCGCACCCTTGGGATGTCTTGATGTGGTCTGGAGGGGTCGAAAACTGTTTTGTGGCCTCGCGCCACTCTATACTACTATGTGTAGATCCGCGCAGGTGTACTTTCTTATTACGGAAATTGTTACAGATCTGATCTTTTGGTTACAATCTTTAAGAAAACTTTTAACAATAAAGCCTAGTGCGCACAACCATAATTCTTTAAAGATATAAACTCATATAACATATGCATAAACCAGAATACAATAGATCTGCGATATTTCAGAAAACAACTTATCTTTATTATTATCTTCTGGCAATACAACCAGATCCGCCGTGCGCACTCAGTTGCAGGGGTCCGCACACACAGCTGCGGACTCTACCAAGCCTCTGTGCACACAGCTGCAAAGCCTCTATCTACCCACTAACACCTTTGACTTGAACTTACAGATGTAGAACAACAATTTCTTTCACCAACCCATACACATCAGATCTAGTCAAAAACTTCGAAAAAAAACTGACTTCTAGCCATAGAGCCTTGCTCTATTTATACATTCCCATAGTCTGTGGACCATGGGCAGGTTGACTCACTTCCTATTATTTTACATTATTCTCGGGCAGACAACCCTTTGACTTGACTCATTACAATTCGCACTCCGCGCACTTCGTGGAGTCTTTACCATACTTTTTCCCAAAATTGTGGACTTTGAGTCCCAAAACCATTACGCGGGGCCTCCGCTACCCAACAAGCCCCCAACACAATCAACATGACTCATCCTGAGTCACTCGGCTAGTGCAACAATCTTCGCGCGAAGGTCATGTAGCAACTTTTGCGCTTTGCTTACACTTGCAACAAACTCTTCCGCCATCTATTGTACTTGTTCTGTGCGAGCCATCGATGCATCAGTATCTGCTTCAGTCGCCTATCCGGGTGCATATGTTGCCTGCATGTGGGCCACCTTTCGCTTGATGGTGGTGGAAACCGCGAATGCCTCATCAAGCCAAGGCTGGATCCGTTCTTTAATCACTGTTGCTTTCTGCTGAGCAACGTCAGCCTGTATCTTAAGAGCCTGAGCCTCCCTCATTTTGGCCAAGCGCTGCGTAATAGCAACCGTTTGCGTGGTCCCCTGACATTATCATAGGCTTGTTGTAGCTCCCTTGCCTTTGTTTCTAATCATTGTAAGGTTGGATCCTCCTGTAGTGACGTGAGCATAATAAGTGATTGATCCAACACATCGGAGCACTCCTGCATAGCACGTGCTATTGTTTCCCGTCTGGATTGAATGATGCCTCTCCGCTGTTCAGTGACCTCCGGTGGTGTAGAAGGCTATGCTTTGAGTTTCAGCTCTGCGATCTGCAAGCTGAGGGCCAACTGAATCCTCGTAGCCTCCTCCTTTACTTCGCGGAACCCACTAGCCAACTTGTGGATTCGTATGCCAACAGGCAACTCGACCACAATATCCAGCTCATGGGCACGCCAACATGCCTCCCCTACAATTTGCTCCAACTGACTGTATTCAGGTAATTTGGGGAAGGAAACTGATTGTCTTTGGGTAATTCACTTGTAACCAACATGATGGATAACAGCAACCATGCATAGTGGAAGGTCTTACCCTCCTCTTGGGCCTCCCTGCAGTTGGTCAGGAATTCGTCACAGAGGAACTGCACCCAATTGAACCGTTCCCCTTCTGCGCATTGCTCCGCTAGCATGACGACTATTGTTGGGACCTCGTTGGTGTGGCATTTCTACATCACTTTTCCTGCCAGCAACTGGGTAGCAACATGGACCCCTTTGTCCGGAATACTGTCAATAGCATACCCTCGCTGCTTTTTCTCCAATTTGTATTTCTTTTTCAAGGTTTCTGTCATCGTCACATCGCCACTCATATCAACTATTTCCATGGGGTCCCTTCCTTCACAGGGAAGCCACGAGATCTTGTGAATAAGTTCGATCGTGATGGGAACAGGTTTGTCTATCCATAAGTATCCATCATGTACCAAACAGAGCAGTTGTCGGATGACCAATATTGTGATGGGGGGCTGGTGAAAATGTGGAATGGACAGGAGACAAAGTAACCTAGCTTCCTCCACCTTTCGCAGCCACTCCTTCGGCTGAAGTGTCGTAACAGTTCCCTCCACGCTTTGCTCCATTAGTTCGCTGGTTGCCAAATGGGGAAACTTATTGGTATTTGCAAGGTCCCAATCTTCAAACTTCATAGTTGAGATGTGGCTGATCGTCGTTCCTTCGAGTGGAACCCCTTTAGGGAGAGACGGGGTGATGAGTATGTTGTCAACGGCATCCAGATCTATAGGGACCTTGGCCTTCCCTTTTCTTGGAGGAACATACTTGGGTCATCTTACTAGCTAGATATCTTCTTCTCCCTCTTCGTCTGGTTCTATTTCTTCAACATAGGTCGGAGGTTCTTCTTCCTCATCGTCGCTTTCAATAGTAACAGCTTTGCCCTTTTCTTCCATTGTGAGCTTTCTAAATCATAGATTCCGTGATGACATCCTTACTAGTCTTGGTACTTGGGGGTCCTTCTTGGTCTGCAGTGTCCTGGTTGATTTAGGGATTTTAGCTGCCTACGGCATAGGATTCTGTGTAATGTCCTTAGTGGTGGTTATCAACCTGAGTAATTACTCTCGCAATTCCTTCAGCAATTCCTGAAACCACAGGCTTTCTTTCATCAATTTTTCATTCATCGTGCTCCTCTCAGTTTGAACCTAGGGTGTCCTACTGTTTGTTTTGTGATACTTCACTTGTTTTTTATATACTATTTCAAATTCAAATTCAGCCTTTTTCCCTACTCGTGGCTCATTAATGTGATTTTGGCGGTTACCCCTATGTCTTAATTGCCCGTCGCCCGCTCCTCGGTGTCTTAAATGGGACATCTTATCATGAACAGTAACTGCAACGGTCACCTTCCATCCACCCCATGCGGTAGCATAGCCCCTGGTACGCGGGTGCATTCTATGCTTTTTACTGGCCCTGCGCGCCACAGCCAAATCACGCAACCTTCCTACAGATTGTTTTATAGTCTACGCCCTCTTTCAACTACGTGGAGTGTTGAGACTAGGTCTCCTACAGATAGTCAGGTAGACACACCCTTCATGTGAGCCTTCCTTTTCCAAGCTAGCCCGGGCTGCGGGCACCCTTCGCA
Source organism: Pinus tabuliformis (assembly GCA_031772625.1). Lineage (NCBI taxonomy): Eukaryota > Viridiplantae > Streptophyta > Pinopsida > Pinales > Pinaceae > Pinus > Pinus tabuliformis. Next base: position 314,891,711 of record CM062815.1, on the reverse strand, counting down.
TACCTTCAAATCAGATAGCGCATTGTGGTTCGTGCTCCCTTGTTCATTAGGGTGCAGTCACAACCATGATAGCAGGGTCACGGCTTGTCTCAAGCTACTACGCCGAATGGCTTCCTGCAACCGCCGGATCCCTTTGTCCAGGTCTTTTTGTTCAGGTTGAACTGCAGGGGCAGTGGTCAGGGAAATTCTCTTTACTTCCCATCCGACCGTGGATAGAGTTCCCTTGGCACACCCTGCTTTGTGTACGGTCTTATCGCCCAGCGAACCCTTGTTACACATAGATTCAGTTGGGTCGATGGTTGCACAGCATACAACCGTGCCCACCGTTGTAGATGGTTGGCCACCCTGCTCTGTCGTGGTTTCCCTGGTTGCGTTCACCACGCACATCCACCAATCTGTATCCGGAACCGCCATCTACCTCTGTGCTCATTCCACCTCAGCTTCCTTTGTGCACACCACCCTGGTGTGATTACCGCGAGCTATGCTTCTTCCCTCACCCCCTTCGACTTTGGCCTTATGATTGAAGTTCCGCAAAGATTGATAAAATCCTCCTCCTTTGTTGCGTCATTGTCCGCTGGCTATTTACATACCTCGGTTGTCATGTGTCGTAGTGATCTAATCATCATGTTACAGTTGAGTGTTGTGACTTCATGCAATCGGTTCTGCCATTGTTTGATCTCCTCATCTGAATCCGAGGTGCAGGAACTATCACACTCCCATGATATTCTCCCATCCACTGTGGGATTCACCCGATCCTGGTCTTGCGCTATTATCTGGTAGATGCAGTCCATTTCATCGTCACTGTCCTCGTCGCGCATCGGTTCAGTGTAGCACACTCCTTCAGCTGGGTCCAGTGGAACTATTAACTGAAGTGATTTCTTTTTGAATGTCATTTTCCGTCTTTTCAAGTTGATGACCCCAGTCATGTCCATGGCCCAATCGATTCCTAGCAATGTAGGGTATGGATTACTGTCATCAAAAATTTCTATTACCTCAAAGTCGGTCTACGTACTTACGCCTTCATTGTCCACTGTCACCCTTACAGTCGTCCCATCGGTAAGATATTTTGTCGGTTGGCCATCCATAGCTGAATAGGAGACCACTATAGTGCAGGACTACCCATGCATTCCCACATTTTCTTAGGCAACACATTCGCATCCGACCCTAAATCCAGAATGACCTGGTCCATCTCGTACTTATCGATTTGCGCCATCATTCGCATCTCCCGCCCGGTGCGTAGAGCATGTTTTCCCAGTTTCCGGACTATGCGTGGCTCCCCTGACCCTATGCACTTAGTGATCAGCTCTTGCAATCCTTTAACGGCTCTATTGTCGTGTAGCAACTTCATACATGTCTCTAAAAAGGTGGTAAGCATAGAGGGATCCATTCCCAGCTCAATTGGATCCCTTCTACCTGGAGTAGAGACTTCCATGAAGCTCTTTTGAGCTTCCTTAGACGTCTTCTTCACCTGTTCCATCTCAAAGTCAGGTTCCCTTGTAGGGGCATCACGACCCTTCCCATCTTCTCTAGGTTGTTTCCACGCATCTCCCCCTATAGTTGCACCACTCCTTAGTACCATGTTTATGCTAGGGTCCTCTTCGCGTGGTTCCGACTTCATCATTTGGACATTTTGAGTTGGAGTGGGCTGCAATACCCCCTTTTCGCACATCTAGGCAATTAGCGTCAGACAGTCTACCATTTCATGGTCAAACTGCTCACAGTATGGACAAGATATTCTCGTAGGGTTAGTACAATCGTGAGCGTAATGCCCCGACCCACCACAATTATAACAGATCAGCTGTCTATGGCCCCATCCAGGCCCCATTCCTCTTCCTCGTCCACGTCCTTGGAATCCCCCACGGGGCCCTGCGGCTGGGTCAAAACCCCGCGCCTCAGTTTGCATTCGATAGGTTGGGGTCCTCTCCATCATTAGCTCGTAGCTTCAACAAGTTCGCTCATCGTGACCCACTGACCTACAGAAGTTGCAATACAACTGTTGCGGAGTCTGGGTATACTTCTACAACAGGTGGCAGTTGTCTGTTGCGTGCTTTCCTCCTACTTGACAAATCGCGCACCATAGGGCAGGCGCCGCACTTGGCCCTGCTTGTACCTCCAGCCTTAATGGCATCGGCCCCCCTCTCGCCAGATAGTTTGTGAATACGAGGTAGTGGTCTTTGTCGTGACCTTGACCTTTGCATTTGATGCATCCTACTTTTGTACGCGCCTCTAGTCGGGGTGCCCTTTCTTGCTTCAAACTTTGCATTTCTAAGCACAGGTTTTGTAGTTGCACATGGATTTGCTGAACTCCCAACCCCGAATCCTGTATTGGAGTTTCATGCAACCTCATCGCTGTCTCCAATGCTTCAGCTTGGGTTGATATCTTTTGTTGTGATAGTGTCGTCCTCAGATGTGGTGTCAACGACGCCACAAACCATGCACAATGGTATGCGTCTGTCAGTGTCATGTTAGCCTCACGAATTGTACTTTTCAATCTCTGATCCAGATTCCACGGGGTTTCACCAGGCATCATCACAATCTCCTTGAACCCGATGATCGACTATGTTTCTGATTTTGGTCGGTTAAATTTTTTGTTCAGTGTGTCTTGAATCATCGCTATTCCCGCATTCGGGTGATCGCTAGAGTACTTTATATACCATGTCAATGTGCGGTCCTGCAGCGCACTAACCAGAGAAGCCTTTTTGATGTTCTCATTTGTTATGCCTTGGGCTTCCCATACAGCCTTTACCACGAACCAGAACTGATCTGGTTCCTCATTTCCTACACCTCTAAGTACCGGCAACTTGATCACACCTACCATCCCAACCCTCGGTGGTGGTGGCGGTGGGGTAGGTGAAGATGGGTTGGATGTAGGTGAAGTAGGTGATGGCGTGGATGGCGGTGGTATTAGTGGAATGTGTTGCTTTATCAATTGGACTATGCTTCTCGGAGAGAACCCTGCGAGCTCCTCCTCGCTTTCTCGTGAGAGTGAAATCAGAGGACTGTTTTCTAATCCTTCGGTCCCTCGGTAGCCTCTTCCACTCCTCATTACCCCAGACATCAATGGATGCACATAACCCGTTTTTCACATAACAACATTTTAATCCAAGTATTCAATGATTTGATGTACTTACCCCACGGTCCTTGGAGAAAGCGCCTTTCTGCCTCGCTGTAACTCATAATTGTGTCTATCGTGAACTCAGTTATAAACCCTCCTATTATTCGATCCAACCAGTGATCTACTACCCGTGCAATTTTATCTTCAGATGCTTCCAGCTTACGCACCAACTCTGGCGTCCACATGATGGGTTGATCTAGTCGGCACCTTCCCTGACTATCAGCTAGCCTCGCAATCCACTCATACAGCTCTGTTGAGAAAGATGCGAAGAAGATCTCGTGGATTTCTATGTATATGTAGCGATCCAGCCACCTTTCCTCAGATATCCGTGGATTTCTGTTTTCCTGTACCATGAACTCATGAAGCTTCTGATCCAACCAATCTTCAAGCTCTTTCTTTGTAGGGTTCCAGTGTTCTGACATCAGACATCCCTTAGGCAGATCCTGGTCCCGGCAACAGAACCATTTGTTGGCTTATTGGGCCCTAACCCAGGTTCAGAAGAGTTATTAGCCAAACAAATCCCATAGCTACCGGCCCTTTCAGCAACAACCCGTGGAGCACGGACTGAGGTCCCACCCGAGGTAGCAGGGGAGGATGCTGGAACCAGGTTTCCACACCCTTGGGATGTCTTGATGTGATCTGGAGGGGTCGCAAACCGTTCTGTGGCCTCGTGCCACTCTGTACTACTATGCGTAGATCCACACAAGTGTACTTTCTTATTACGGAAATTGTTACAAATCTGATCTTTTAGTTACAGTCTTTAAGAAAACATTTAACAATAAATCCCAGTGCACGCAACCATAATTCTTTAAAGATATAAACTCATATAATAGATGCATAAACCAGAATACAATAGATCTGCGATATTTTAGAAAACAACTTATCTTTATTATTATCTTTCGTCAATACAACCAGATCCGCCCTGCGCACTCAGCTGTAGGGGTCCATGCACACAGCTGCAGACTCTACCAGGCCTCTGTGCACATAGCTGTAGAGCCTCTATCTACCCACTAACACCTTTGACTCGAACTTACAGACGCAGAACAACAATTTCTTTCACCAACCCATACACATCAGATCTAGTCAAAAGCTTCCAAAAAAACTGACTTCTAGCCATAGAGCCTTGCTCTATTTATATATTCCCATGGTCTGCGGATCATGGGTAGGCCGAATTACTTCCTATTATTTTACATTATTCTCGGGCAGACAACCCTTTGACTTGACTCATTACAATTCGCGCTCTGTGCACTTCGCGGAGTCTTTACCATACTTTTTCCCAAAATTGTGGACTTTGAGTCCCACAACCGTTACGCGGGGCCTTCGCTACCCAACAATAATTTAATTTTCAAAACTGATTTGTATATGCTACTTCAGCTTACTGAACTAGTGTGTATATGCAACTGTACTTAATGCAACCAGCGTATATGCAGAGATCTTTTGATTTACCCAAATTCATGCATTGAACTTTAACTAGTATATCAGGAATTCATTAGACAGTGCAATAAAAATAGAATAAAGCATCACACATAAGTAACACACATGAACACCAAGATATAAGGTGGAAACCCAATGTGGGTGAAAACCACCTGCTGCAATCGTCTTTGTCTTCTTTTAATGATAAGAGAATTTTGTTTACAATTTTGTACTGGTGCAGTCTTATACCTGTACACAGGGTTCTACCTGCAGAAGGTTACAACCTTCTCTCGTTCTCCAGCTTCTACTAAAAAGGAGCTACAACCCCCTAGCTCTTGTACTAGCTAATATGTTTACTAGTATGTAGGTGCCGGCCTACAAAAGGCTACAACCTTCTCTTTTCTTCCAGGGACCACGCTTCATAAATTTTCAGACTGGATCCATCAATAACATCAATCAATCATAAAATATATCTGCATCAACCAATCTCCTTTTGAATCAACCACAACTGAATCTATCAATCACTCCATCAATCTGATCATTCAGAATGTTGTTACCAGAATACAGTAACCAGAACCCAAGCCAGAACCCAGAACACTACAATAGCAAACAGAAGCAACTAAAATATATTTTATAAGGTATATGCTACTTGCATATGTCGAACCTACGTGCATACACACTTTCCTCAAGGCGAACCAGCGTACAGATCTGTAAATGATGATTTAAACATTACAACTATTCCAGACTTCAGTCATACCCAGATCATCATATTTACAGACTACAACATGCACCAGTTATTCAGATAAATGATCAAGCCACATAAAGATAATTCACTTCAAGCCTTGAGATCCTGATACATCATTATATCTTATCCTTCATCAACCGCTAAGGTTCATCCTTGGTTTAGATCAAACACAACAACATAAGCCAATAACCTGCATATTAGATCTCACACTTCATCAGATATTCGATACTTGCACACCCTGGCCTAATGATCTTCTCCTCCTTTTATAGTCTTAGGCCTTTCTCAATACCATGGACCAAAACCTCTTAGGACCAATACCTTCAACCAAATACCTGGGGTCAATACCTCGGACCCGATACCTTAGACCAATACCATGGATAAAAATACCATGGACCAAATACTTTGGACCAAAAATTTAGTTTTCCAAGGTATACACGCTTTTCCTTCTGTGAAAGTGCGTGTGTACATATATGCAGCTTGTATACAGTGAACCTGCATGTATACGCAGCTTGGTCAATGGTGAACCTGTGTATACCTCTTTTTCTTCATTCTATGAAGACTGATCTATAATTCTTTGTTGTTTACCTGCTATACTTTCATCTGAGTGAGTTTCCTTCTGAATTGATTCCTTGAAGTTGCCTTGCATTTCATCACATCTGTCACATATGATATCTCTTCTGTAGATTCATCTAGTTACCATATACAGGTGAGTTGTTTTGCTACAAGTGGGTTGCCATCAAGTACAACACATACATCATAATGCCAACACATAGTGCTAAAAGGATGGGACTTGGAAGATGTTTATTTGATTACACGGTGTTGAAAAAAATCATGCTCAAGAATAGGTACCCCCTATACAAGATAGTTGAGTTATTGGATCAATTGCAACAAACAAATTACTTCAGAAAGCTAGACATAATGTCCAAATATCACTAGATTCGAGTTAAAGAAGAAGATATCTAGACAATTGGCTCAAAACTAGGAAAGGTTTATATGAGTGGTTGACCTATGCAATGCACCGACTACATTTATGAGGTTAATGAATGATATATTGTTCCCTTTTATAGATTCATTTCTTATTATCTATTTGCATGATATATTGGCACACAGTGCTACCTAGGAGGAGCACATCTCACATTTGATGTAGGAGATAGAGACATTATATAAGCACCAATGTATAGAAAATCTCAAGTAGTGTGAGTTTGCACGAAAATATTTAATGTATTTGGGTTTGTGATAGGTGGAGGAGAGATGAATATAGATCCTGCCAAGATTTTGGCCATCATGGAATGGTCTATGTCTACTAATGTTTCTAAGGCTACGATTTTCATTAGGGAAACACAATACTTAAGGAAATTCATAGCTTCATTTTCAAAAGTACCAGCACCACTCCATGACATAAAATAAAATGGCAAGATTTTCCCATGGGGGAAGACTTAGCAAAGGACCTTTTAGGAGCTAAAAGGTAAGATTAGTTAAGCACAAGTTCATCATTACTAAACTTGCAGCAATCCTTTAAAGTGGATACGTATGCGACTGAGTATGTTATGGAATCAGTATTCATGTAGGGAGGAAGGACTATATGCTATAATTAGAAGTATTTCATGGGTAAGTTCTTGACTACCCGACCTATGACAAGGAGTTTTATTCCCTAGTGAAAGTTATGAAAAAGTAGAAGAACTATCTAATGGGGAAGGAGACAATAATCCTCATAGATTACAATCCACTACAATACTTGCGAGCCTAGAGTAAGCTACAATAGACCAAGCATTACAAGTGGATGGGGTTTCTCCAGTAGTTTCATTTAGAGATCAAGTATAAGAAGTGAAGAATGAACAAGTTGTATGACATGATTTCAAGGCCACTCACATCAAAGATCATAGCTTTGGGAACTCTGATGCACATGGTGCCATTCACCCATGATGCATATAAAGAGGCATATTCAAAGGATGAGGAATTCAGGGTGTTTCAACAGTTGTAGAGCTAGAGTCATGTGCACAATGGTGGCAACACCATTGACTACCATCTCCTGGACAAGTTACTCTACAGGATGGATAATTTATGTGTTCCTAAAGGTGAGTGATTGTAGCTAATTATAAAGGCTCACACCTCAAATTTTGTAAGGCACTTTGGTGTAGGGAAGACAGTGGCCAAATTGTATAGGTATCTGTATTGGCCCAAGATGTAATGAAAAAGTATCTAGGTTCATAAGATGACATGTGCTTTATTGTGTCATCAAGCCTAGTAAAAGGAAATAGGGTCTATATCATCCCTTACCTATACCCTCTCATCCCTGGGAGATAATTTCTTTGGACTTTGTGGTAGGCTTACAAACAACCAGGAAGGGACACGACTACCTATTCATGGTAGTTGACAGGAACATCAAGATGTGTGTTTTGATGCCTTCTAAAAATTCCATTAGCGTGTAAGAAACATAAAACTTGTTCTTTGGACAGGTCTTGGTGCACTTTGGGATACCAAGGAGCATCATTTCATATAAGGGCTTGAGATTTCTTAGTGTATTTTGGACTATATTATGGGATAAAATGGACACAAAATTGAAGAGTTATACAACATTCCATCCTTGGACATATGGGAAGATATAAGTAGTGAATAGGACTTTGATGTAGCTTTTGAGGGGTTACAACAAAAAACATCCAAAGACTTAGTATAAAAATATTCCATTAGCGTGTAAGAAACATAAAACTTGTTCTTTGGACAGGTCTTGGTGCACTTTGGGATACCAAGGAGCATCATTTCATATAAGGGCTTGAGATTTCTTAGTGTATTTTGGACTATATTATGGGATAAAATGGACACAAAATGTAAGAGTTATACAACATTCCATCCTTGGACATATGGGAAGATATAAGTAGTGAATAGGACTTTGATGTAGCTTTTGAGGGGTTACAACAAAAAACATCCAAAGACTTAGTATAAAAATATAGTATATATACAACACTCTTATCATAGAGTAGTCCACACTTCTATTAGTAAGTCCCCATTTGAAAATTGTTTTGGATATTTTCGACCTTCACCTTTGGTTATTACATATTGGTGGTAAGGAGGATTAAAGGCGGATCTTATAAGGGACACCTTGAGGGCTAATTTTTTTATAGAAAATATTAGGAAAATCCATATATAGGTACAGGAGACACTACATAAGTCACAAGAAAAATATAAATCCATGCACGATTAGCACAAAATAGAGAAGTTGTTCAAGGTGGGAGATAGAGTATGGTTATAGTTGAACAAGGAGAGGCTACATGGTCTTGGTAAGAAAACCAAGGCTCTATGATATGGTCCCCTTGAGATAATGGAAAAGGTGGTAGATAAAATCTATAGACTCATCCTACCCCCATACATGCACATTTACTCAGTTTTGAATGTATAGAGTTGAATCTTTATGAGCCTTCCATGTTAGATCGAGATGAGGAACAAATCCTAACTTCTCTAGAGGATTTGGCACCAGATCCTCAAGCAGAGTTGAAAAAAGTAATAGTTTTGTAGAAGAGGCCCAAAACTACAAGATAGGGGAATCATGACCTTTGAAAAATTGGGTTGAAAGGACAAGTTATAGGCAAGGTTAAATGGTACACCCGAGAGGAGGTGGAACAAGAATTTCTTCACCTCATTCAGTAGAAGATTTTTGGTACCAAAAGCCTCCCAAAATGGATAGGTGTGATCTATATTGGATAATTATATTTTTTTAATCCATATTAATTCTTCCAGAGTGGAAGAAGTGGATGAATCAGCTCACATGACCATTTTCACCGACAAATCCAATTTGAAAATTGGGGTCTAAAACCTTTGGGGAGAATTTCGAGGCATCAAATGACATTTTTTGGGGCTAAAACTTTTACACTTGGTGAAAACCTCTTTTTCCTATTCTACACACAGGGACCTGAATGGTGTAAGAATTTCCTCATTCGAAGTCTCTGTGCAAAAGTTATGCTACTCAAAAGTTATCCTTCCTTTTTGTCAACCATAACTCTAGAGGATGCAACATCAAGCTCATTACTAATGGAAAAGGGGCTAGCCACATGATCACGATAAAGGATATTCTAGAAGATTCCATACTGCAACTCTAGGTAAGAGTTGAAGGAGTCAAACCTAACCACTAGTAAGCTATTGGGCTATGTTATAACTGGGCCATTAGGAGGAAAAGATGCCCCATTTTTTTCAAGGGCATTTGGTTCCATGGATGAGGATAGTAGCCAAGAGGGACAGGGAGAGAGCATGCAGAGAGGATTTGTGTACTATAGCAACCCATGATCCATAAGCCTTAATTCTTTGTACTTGCATCCATTTTCTATTTAGAGAAAGACAGCAAAGTGACCTCACCTTCCATCTAGGTGATCCGAATTGGATCCATAGAAGACTGTCAAAGAACCATGACTGTATCAGGTCGAACAAATCTCTGAATAATTTCAGAACAGCGATCAAAAACACCCTGAACCAATGGCAATGGCATCCAACGTGGAACGACGAGGACCTCAGTCAAAGCACGCTAATCGAGGCCCATGGAAACTGCACGGGAGGTCGAAGTAGCCTGTGGGAGCCTCGAAATGGGAAAAAGAGGTGATTTTTGATGCGCTAATCACGCATCATTGGGCGAACAGGGCCAAAATGGAAAAGCCTGAGCACTCGGTCGAGTGGGGGATCTGGAGGACCATAGGTAGAAAAGGAAAAGCGCTAAATGTACAATGTGGGATCCATGCTCTGAAAACCAGCAGTTTTGATCGGGGCACCCTTAAACGGTCAGAGATTTTGGATGAAAGCGGAGCGATTCCATACACCGATCGACACATGGCAGGCAGAGGTGAGAGAAAACCATCGTTGATCATGTGCTATTGGTCGAGCAAGTCAACTACGCGAAACATGCATATGGCGTCAGATCTAGAGGGCCCAAATTGGATGATTGAGATTGCGCCTGATGGAAGAAGTGAAATTGACAGGGAATCAAGCAACGTTTTAGAGGGGATTTGAAATCTGTTTGATTGCCACAATGGAGGAAGAACGCATCCACGACGTAATTGAAGAAACGAACCGACGAAGCATGCTGGCACCATTTAGAGGAAGACAAGTGGCAACTCCCTAAGCACTGATGATGACACCGAACAGGGAACTCCCAGTGCAGTTGCAGAAGGTGAATCGACAGAGGCGGAAGAGGAACCGAACAGGCATAGGGATCGAATGGCTAAAGCCATGAACAGAGGCAGTTGAATCAGTCAGTGGAGTTAGACACAGAGAGACAAAAGTCGAGAGACGAAGAAGTGGAACAATGAACCCTAAGAGGAGGACTGAACACAAAGAACAGTAAAGCAGAGCAGAGGAGATAGAGGGCCAAGCTAATCAGCAGCAGCATCGAGCACCCGAGAGCTTGAAGATTCAAGCCATCCCATAGAGGATCTGTCTAGGTTGAGCACCACATTGGGCTCTTGCCATTGTAGACTAGAAGGTCACAGAACTGGTAGGAGGAAGAAGAGTCCGTGTACTCCAGTGGCTTGGGAAATCCAATGACCACCCTACCAAGTAACACCTGCTTCAGGTGAACTCACATTGAGTCCCTGTATTGTAAATTCTCTGCCCAAAGACACAATAAAACAAGGCCACCACTGAAGCTGGACTGGAGACGTAGCCCTGGAGCATAGGGTGAACTCCTTATTAAAATTGCTTGTGTCTTCGTGTTGGCTTACTGTATTTCTCTGCTGTCTTTCCATCTTATTGTCTGTGTATTGGCAGTCTGACCAATCCGTTGCTACAATAACACAGATCTGTAATACCTTAGTTTAATAAATCTTTAACTGATGTTATTCATAAGGTTAATATCAAATCAAGTGATATCAGAGCTTTAGGTTGTAAGGTTAGACAAGCTTGTGTTGGTTTAGCTATGAATGCTCACAAGATCAAAGCTCAAATTAGGAGAAGGAGAGTTGGTGGAAACTAATCCTGAAATTGGGAGAGTCTATTCTCAAAAGACAATGTCAAAGGAAGGTTCTGTAGGGCCAGACCCTCAATTCATAGAGAGTTTCCTAGCTATAAAGTCTATGGTTGAAGAAATGTACAGAGACTTTAGAAAGCAAAAGTTGGAAGATGTAGCAGGCTCTAAACAAGATAAAGAAGAAGATGAGTCTCACTTCCATGACAACTCCAAAGGAAAGGGGAAAGAGGAAATCTTTATCACACCTCCTAATAGCCATGTGCATAATAATAAAGCATCTTTGATCAAGCTAGATGTTAAATTTGATTTGCCTATATATGATGGAGAGCTAAATGTTGAAAAGTTGGACAATTGGATTAGACAGATTGATGTGTATTGCATGGTAAAGAACATAAACTCAGACAAGAGTAAGATTCAGCTGGCAAGCCTACGCTTAGGAGGCACTGCCTTGGTTTGGTGGGAAGGCAGAACCCAAGCTGATATGAAAAGACATGGTAAGACCATCTCTGTCTGGAGTGACTTTGTTTCTGCAATCAAAAAGCAGTTCTATCCATTGGCCTACATGCAACAAGCCATGATGAGTTGGAAAACTCTTCGACAGTTGAAAGGGCAAAGTGTGCAAGGGTATACTCAAGAGTTCAGAAAGAGAGCATTGATATTGGGTATCTCATTAGACTCACCAGAGACTCTTTTGAAGTACATTGGTGGTCTACACAGCTACATGAGGCATACCATCCTCATGTTTAATCCCACTAGTATAGATGAGGTATCTGTACAAGCTACTCATCTAGAAGCTAGAGGAAAGAATGGAAATCCAGAAGTTTTGGGACCATCCCAGCCCACTGTAAGCAAGAGAAAGGAGAAAAGAAAACATAAGTGGAAGGCAAGGAAGGTTAACATAGCACAGAAAGTTAAAGCTTGATGCACTCACTGTAAAAGGGAGGGGCATGATGATGAGCATTGTTGGTTTCTACATCCAGAGCTGAGACCCAAGAAGTCTGAGGGCAAGAAGAAGAAGACAGCTGCAGCTATTCAGAAAGATTTGGGGTCAGACTCGGGAGATGAAACAACTATAGCAACCACAGGTATAAAAGGTAATAATTCTGAATCATCTACTAGTAATTCTGCTCAATCTGTTATTGATGAAGAAAATGAGAGAAAGAGGCATGAGCTTTTCCATATTCGAGTTATTTCCAAAAATCAAAAGATTGATACTTTGTTTGATAGTGGCACACAAGTAAATTTAATTTCTAAAGAAATTGTAAAGAAATTGGGATTAGCAACTACACCTCACAAGAAACCATATCCATTAGGATGGTTGAATGATAAAGCACAACTACAAGTGACTAGACAGTGCAAACTCAAGTTTTCTTTTGGATCAGTATTTGTAGATGAGGTTGAGTTAGACATAATTCCTTTGGATATATGTGGAATTGTTTTAGGAAGTCCTTACTTGTATGATAGAAAGGCTATTTTCTATAGAGCTGAGAATAAGTATCTACTTGTCAAAGATGGAATCAAATACTTTGTAAGAGCTCATAAGCTCAAGAATAATTATACTCTCATAAACTCAGGACAGATGAAAAGAATGATTAATTCATGCAAACAATGCTTACTGATGGTTGTAAAGGAAAAGAAACTTGATAAAACCAATGTATTTGAAGGCTATAATGCTGAACAACAAGATGACATAGAAAAGGTTGTTTCAGAGTATGATGTCTTGTTTCAAGAACCTAAAGGTCTGCCACCCAAAAAGGGAATAGTACATGATATTATTTTGCAGCAACATGTTCCATTGCCTAACATTGGGATGTACAGGTTGTCTGCTTTAGAGAATGTTGAAATCAAGAAGCAGGTGCAGGAGTTGCTCGAGAAGGGCTTCATCAGGCCTAGCACATCACCATGTGGGTCACCAATCATTTTGGTGAGAAAGAAAGATGGCTCTTGGAGAATGTGCATAGATTACCAAGCACTAAATAAGATAACAATCAAGAATCATTACCCCTTCCTCACATAGATGATCTTTTAGATCAATTGAAGGGAGCCCGTTTATTTCACCAAGCTGGATTTGCATAGTGGATACCATCAGGTCACAGTTGCAGAGAAAGATGCATGGAAAACTGCTTTCAAAACAAAGCAGGGATCATATGAATGGATGGTTATGCCTTTTGGCTTGACCAATGCTCCTGCTACTTTCATGAGATTAATGAATGATGTACTCAAACCTTTTCTTGATGATTTTGTTATTGTGTATCTAGATGACATTCTAATTTTTAGTAAAACATGGGAAGAACATTTAAAGCATGTTAAGCAGACATTAGATGTTTTGAAAAGAGAAAAACTTTATGTTAAACTCTAAAAATGTGAATTTGGCAAAACATCTCTAAACTACTTGGGTCATATAGTAGGGGGAGGTGAATTGAAAATAGATCCCTCTAAAGTGGCAGTCATTGTGAACTGGCCTAAACCTAGGTCTGCTATAGAAGTGAGAAGCTTCTTAGGAGTAGCACAATATTGGAGGAAGTTTATTTCTAACTTCTCCTCGATTGCAACTCCCTTACATGCTTTAACAGGATTGAATAAGGTGTTTCAGTGGGGAGGCAAACATCAGAAAGCCTTCAAAACCTTGAAAGAGAAAATTAGTACAACACATGTACTAGCATTGTCAGGTTTACAAAGACCATTTGAGATCCAAACTGATGCCAATGACTATGCCATGGGAGCAGTGTTGACACAGAACGGTAAACCCATATGTTATCATTCTGAGAGTTTTAATCATGTAGTAGTTAACTATCCTACATATGATAAAGAATTGCATGCATTAGTTCAGAGTGTGAAAAAGTGGAAACGTTACTTAATGGGAAAAGAGATAGTAATACATATTGATCATCAGCCACTTCAACATCTACACTCCCAAACTAAGTTGTAGCAATCAAGACATTACAGATGGATGGGTTTTATACAACATTTTCATTTAGTCATCAGATATAAAAAGGGCATACATGGCAAGGTTGCAGACATGTTATCTAGACCCGTTATAAATGCATCTACCATACTTAAGCATAATTCTATGCTACATGAAAGCTACATAGAACAATATGCTCGGGATATGGACTTCAAAGATGTATATGCAACTTTGAGTCAAGGTAAAAGAGTAGAAGAATTGGACTATCATATAAAGGACCGACTCTTATACCATTATGGGAAACTCTGCATTCCACAAACCGAAAGAGTAAAGATAATTAGGGAAGCACACACTTCTCTGATATCAGGTCACTTTGGGGTAAGTAAAACAGTTGCACAGCTGCAAAGATTCTGCTATTGGCCGAAAATGAATGAGACAGTTTCTAGGTATGTAAGAGGGTGTGCCATGTGTGCTAAAAGCAAGCCCAACAATAGAAAACTAGGCTTGTACACTCCATTGCCAATTCCTTCTCACCCTTGGGAAAGTGTTTCCATGGATTTTGTTGGAGGACTGCCTAAATCTAGGAAAGGTCATGATTATCTATATGTTGTTGTGGATAGGTTCAGCAAAATGTGTATTTTGATACCTTGTAATAAATAGATCACAGCTGAACAGACTGCAAAATTGTTCTTTGAACATGTATGGGTTCATTTTGGATTACCCACTTCCATTGTATCTAATCGAGACACCTGATTTGTGGGGAAGTTTTGGTCTAGTCTGTGGGAACTAATGGACACCAAACTGAAGAAAAGCACAGCTTTTCATCCACAAATAGATGGCCAGACAGAAGTAGTAAACAGGACAGTGATCCAGTTACTGAGAGGATATTGCAGTAAACATCCTAAGCTTTGGGATGAACACTTGTGTTATGTGCAGCATGCTTACAACAGAGCCAAACACTCTTCTACACAGAGATCTCCTTTTGAGACCTGTTTTGGTTTCATACCAAGGTCTCCTTTGGATTTTGTCTTTGGTAAAGACACCATGGTTGAAGGACACAGTGATGTGGACAAGGCAACTAGGTTCATTGAACAGATCCAGGAGATCCACTAGGCAGTACAGGAATAGCTGGAAAGGAGCCAGGCCAAGTACAAGGCTAGGCATGATAAGCATCGGATGGAGCATAGTTTTCAAGTTGGAGACCAAGTCTGGTTGTATATTAGCAAGGACAGGATGCAAGGTGAAGGTAAAAAGCTAAAGCCTATCAGGTATGGACCTTTTAGGATACTTGAGAAGATTGGTGAAAATGCTTTTCGCCTTGATTTACCAACTTACATGCACATCTACTCAGTCGTAAATGCAGATTGCTTGAGATTGTTTGAACCTTCAATGATTGAGGACCCTGAAGAGCAAAGTAAATTGCCTTCTATTGATGACCTGCTACCTGAGTATCTTAATGAGTTGCAAGAAGACATAGTGCTAGACAGGAAGGTGAGAATGACGCGCAGAGGAGATGTTGAGTACCTCAGGATTGGGCTCAAAGGTTCAAAGCCGAGTAGGGCAAAGTGGATTGAGATTGGACAAGTGAAGAAAAAGTATCCTCACTTAGTCAATGCTTAAAAACCAACTTTTGGTAGTCCAAAAGCATTTTTAGTGGGAAGGCCATGATCCGAATTGGTTCCATAGAAGACTATCAAAGAACCATGACTGTATCAGGTCGAACAAATCTCTAAATAATTTTAGAACAACGACTAAAAACACCCTGAACCAGTGGCAATGGCATCCAACATGGAACGACGAGGACCTCAGTCAAAGCACACTGACCGAGGCCCATGGAGACTGCGCGGGAAGTTTAACTAGCCCCTGGGAGCCCCGAAATGGGAAAAAGAGGTGATTTTTGATGCAGCACATTGCTAGGTGAACAGGGCCAAAATGGAAAAGCCCGAGCACTCAGTCGCGTGGGGGAATCGGGGGACCGTGGGCGGAAAAGGAAAAGCGCTAAATGTACAAGGCAGGACTCGCACTCTGGAAACCGGCGGTTTTGATCGAGGCGCCCTTAAACAGTAAGAGGTTTTGGACGAAAGCGGAGCAATTCCATACACCGATCGACACGTGGCAGGCGGAGGTGAGAGAAAACCACCATTGATCATGCACTATTGGTCGAGAAAGTCAACCGTGTGAAACATGCGTATGGCGTCGGATCTGGAGGGCCCAGATTGGACGGCTGAGATCGCACCCGATGGGAGAAGCAGAATCGATAGGGAATTAAGCCACGTTTTAGAGGGGATTTGAAATCTGTTTGACCACCACGGTGGAGGAAGAACACATCCACGATATAACTGAAGAAACGAACCGACGAAGCATGCTGGCACCATTTAGAGGAAGACAAGTGGCAACTCCTTAAGCACTGATGATGACACCGAATAGGGAACTCCCAGCGCAGCCGCAAAAGGTGAATTGACAGAGGCAGAAGAGGAATCGAACAGGCATAGGGATCGAATGGCTAAAGCCATGAACAGAGGAAGTTGAATCAGTCAGTGGAGTTAGACACAGAGAGACAGAAGTTGAGAGACGAAGAAGTGGAACAGTGAACCCTGAGAGGAGGACTAAACACAGAGAACAGTAAAGCAGAGCAAAGGAGATAGAGGGCCAAGCTGATCAGCAGTAACATCAAGCACCAGAGAGCTTGAAGATTCAAGCCATCCCATAGAGGATCTGTCTGGGCTAAGCACCACATTGGGCTCTTGCCATTGTATACCAAAAGGTCACAGAGCTGGTAGGAGGAAGAAGAGTCTGTGTACTCCAGTGGCTTGGGAAATCCAAAGACCACCCTGCCAAGCAACACCTGCTTCAGGTGAACTCACATTGAGTCCCTGTATTGTAAATTCTCTGCCCAAAGACACAATAAAACAAGGCCGCCACTAAAGCTAGACCGGAGACGTAGCCCTGGAGCATAGGGTGAACTCCTTATTAAAGTTGCTTCTGTCTTTGTGTTTGCTTACTGTATTTCTCTACTGTCTTTCCATCTTATTGTCTATGTATTGGCAATCTGATCGATCCCTTGCTACAATAGCACAGAACACACACACCAGCACATGAGTCTGTAATACCTTAGTTTAATAAATCTTTAACTGATGTCATTCATAGGGTGAATATCAGATCACTAGGTTTTCTCGTGAAAAGGTTTCCTAGGACATATATATTGTGTCGAATGTGATTTGAGAGTTTTTATTTCATTGTTCTCTATTTTCTACATAAATTTTAATTTTTATGTATAGACAATAAACAATCATTTATAGATCCTAAAATCCAAAGATAGATAAACCCTCATAGTGGTGATTTCATATTTTTAAGTATAATTTATCATATATGTTCTTTTAAACAAGAATGAGTACTTGGATTTTACTGAAAATATACCCCTAGAAGTGGCAAATACATAATGAAGTACATCGCTTTTTCCTCAAAAGATTCTAAAAAGGATAAAAACCAACCTCCTAATAACAGTTAGGGGGGGAAATTCCAAAACTAAATCTTCAGGTTATTATTCTTACTATTTCATGGGAGGGGTAAATTATATAAATTGTTTTCACAGTAAAATGAATTAAAAAAACATGTCTATAAATTTCTAGGAGACAACGCATCGTTGGACCCACAAGAGGGATCAGGACCACGGTTCTTTCTACTATGGTATTTCTTTCTTATTGTTATTGGTGGAGAAGAATGTTATTTTTTAATCACTTGTGAATAGGAAGGGGAAGAGGAGGAGGGTTTGCGCTACTTCTTGGTCCCCTTATATTCTTCTTCATATTTTAATGTTGAAGGAACCTTTGGAAAAAAAAATTCCCATCGTAGAATTTTCCTTTGTAGAATATTAGTCGAGGCCTTCTTCATTTTTTTAATCGGGAGGATCTAGCATTGGCTAATCCACTTGGACCTCAATATTTTAATATTTTGCCTCAAAGACATTTAGGACTTCAAAACTATTGTTAGAAATAGGTTGATGGGGAGATTAATCCTTACATGTTTGTTTCTTCTTATTTCCATGCTTCCTTCATTTCTTTTTCACTAGATGGAATCCTTTCTTATTTTCTTCTTTCTCCTCTTTAGGAGGATGCAATGGGTTTGGATAACTTTGAGAGACAGGAGCTTTTGGATAGCTTTTTGTGAAGTGTCCATACTTATGACACATATTACACTTAAATGGAACATGCTCATAATCCAAAGAATAGAGGTGAAACCAACCATTCAAATTTAGTTGAATCACCTCAAGAAGGCCTTTTGAGAAATCTACTTCCTCACAAATTCTTTCATACAAGAGATTGTTCCCATGAGACTTCTCACTGGTGATAAATCGACCTAGTTTATCTCCTATATCCTTAAAAATTTCGTGACCCTAACAAATAAGAGGCATATAAGGAAATATTATCCACACATGTGTAGAGGATATTTCCATCATGGGGTTAAATTCTAGAGATCAATGACTTAGAAACAAACCTCTGTTACCAAAGAAATAAGGACCTAATTATAGATCTGATCTCTATATTTTTGGTTTTCAAAAAGAAATGCGTAATATCTATCTCCACAGTAGAAAATGTCTGAGGGTTCATGATTTTCCCATATAATAGAAACCTAATATTTAATGGCTTCATGTTATGGCCACAAGTTAGTAAAATTTCCTAATAACCCTTTTTCTTTTAGCGTTGCAACATTATGTTTCACTGGTGAAGAAAACCCCAAAACCAAAGAAAGGATTGATTCTTCCTTATTCATGAATTTGTTTAGAGAACTCATGGTGTATAAGTTGAACTGAAAAATAAATATCTTACCCCTACAACAGTAATCTAATGAAACACATATCACACTTTGAAGCAATGAAATTCCCCATAAACCCATAAGAAGCTGAGGGGTTCATAAAATCAAAGGAAGTAATGACATTTTCAAGATGAAAATGTGGGCATTATTAACAAAGTTAGTAAACATTTTTTGTTATACATAAAATTACCTCCTCATCAGCTCAGAGGAGAAGAACACTTCTAATTGGAAGAAAACCTAACTTATGGGCCTATTTTCCAGGGTAACACACCCCAGACACAGACAAACAACATGCTAATGCAGTCCATAACCTAGAAAGGCATGTTAACCTAGGAATATACATTGTGTTTTTCCTAAAGGGCTGCATTACTAGATTTTCATGAGCTTCCAAAGGTTCAAATGTGAGTTGACTAACTAACACTCCATCTTTCACTCAATGTCAACTCCAAAAATCCAGAAACATCTACCTCATACTTGTCAGAGGAAATTACTAATCCTAAAAGAACCAAGCAAAGGAGGAAAGAGAAATAAAGAAAATGCAACATCTATCTTTTTCCCAAATGAAACTTATGGAGAAATTGGCAAGGATTAAGCCTCCTATCACCTATAAATTGGAGGCTAGGCCACAATAATTGGGATCAAAATTTGTGCGTTGTTATGCTATTGAGAAGTTGATTGTGAGAGAGAGAGAAGAGATAGGAGCTAAGGGAAGATTTGATTCAACAATCATGGTTGTAATCATTCCTCTTACATCTAATAATATAGATCTACTCTTCTTATGTCTACGTGATGATATTGATACCTTCTTTCTGTATATGTTGGTTCAATGGCAAGACTGATGTTTATTATTGATGGATGCTAACTCTATATGTTGTTATATGTTGATGTTTTGTATTGTTAAATTACTATATGTTGTGAAGATCACTTTTTGTCTTTCTTATGTGTAGGTCCTAATCTAAGAGATGATCGAGGATCCTTTCTCTGTCACACTAAAAACTCCAGTGGATTTGTACAAAAGGCTAACAAGTAATCCTTCTCTCTTGCTTTGTCAATTCCTAGATTAACATGATATGATTGCATGTATCTCTAAACAATTACAGGTCACTTCATTCCATATTCCTTAGGCCCTGGGAGACCTAAGAGGGTTTTTTTGTCCACCATCACCTATGCATTAATTCCTAAAACATAATGGTGACTCCCGTGGGGATGCTCTTAGTTCCTGGCTTTGATCTCCTAGTTCCTAGATCTCTATCTCTCTCCATGTCTTTATGTGCCTCTCAATTTCAATTATAGTCACCTTGTACGCTTCTAGACCAATTATGTTGTTCACATCTTTTGCTCAAACCCTGATTAGACCCTTTTTTCATCCCAATCCTCTATAACACACCCTTCTAGTGTTGTTCAGATCCTTATAGCACATCTCTACTTCCTAGACAGAGTGTTAACCCTGCTACTAACACTCTGTTTTCCTTGTTGGGTCGCATTATCAACCCAAAATCTTGACGTCCACCTAGTTATTTGGATTCTTGTGTTGGATAGGTTTCTTGTGGTATGTTCTTGGGATCTGCAACTATGAGATTTGGCTAGTTGGTTGCTTACATGGTCATTTTTATTTTTGAAGAATAGCTTAGTTGCATTTGATTTTTGAAAAAAGAAAAAAGAAAAATGTTTAGCTTTCTTTTATTTTAGCTTGATCTATTATGTTATATTAGGTTAGTTGTAAGTGAAATGCATGTTTTCATTTCTTTGCATGTGTTTAGACTGCATTTAGATTTATGAATTCTGAAATGGTGTATAGCTATTGTCTCCCTTTAAGAACTCTTATTCATTGAATGGAAATATAAGAGCATTTCTCTTGCATGGTTTGAATCAAAGTCTCACTAAAATCCATACGTAAACACCCACTCCAGAGCCATTAATAAAGTTCACATAAAATCAATTTCTTAATAAAAGTAATCAAGAACTCTCTTTTTAGCATACACACAGATCAGTTTAAGATGAAATCTTGGGATAGGTTGTGGTGAGTAAACTACCCAAGATTTCGAAGCTGAGACTAGTGTCATTAATGAGAGTAAAATCCTATTGCACTCTTATCATCTGGTACTTCTCCACTTACAATGGAGTTGAGCGCTAGAAAACATCGGAGTGTGAGAGAAGTAGCTTGCCTTTGATTGAATTTTTGTGGGTATTTTGTGTATTGGAGATCCCCTCGCGGATATCGAAGATGAGTTGGGGACTCATGTGTCCTACCCACACAGTGTACTTTTCCCGACCATGACCCTTGTTGGGCCTCAAATATGCCTAATTTTCCACTATATATTACCACCATTGATAACCTAAATTCATTCACTTTTACACTCATTTCATACCATAATTCCTTAACTTGCCATCAAATCACATTTTGCATCTTGTGGTTGATTATGATTAGTTTTCTTAGATTTTCAATGGTTAGGGATGATTTTTCCATGATTTACTAATGACACTTTTTTCTAAGTTAATTTTCCAAAGGTTTCCATTGCCAAAATTCCTCATAGGTCAATTAAACTAGTTGGTGCAAGTAGATTATAGAAATATCCAATTTGGGGCTTCGACATTTTGACATGCGTCCAGGGAAAACTGAGGAAGTTTATTGTCAAAAATGATGTTATAACACCTTCCCATGAGTTGGATTGCAGCCAGGCCAAACATGTGGGTCTCTAAAAGCAAATCAACAAATCTGCTAAAAATTCGCTCAATTTCCAAACTACCACGTTTAACCTCGATTTACGTGTAGCTAGAGGTGAATCTGGAAAATATGAGAAACTGGTTTTTTTTTTACCAATACAAAAAGTTATCTATTTCAAAAATGGTTTCTCTAGATTCGAATTGGTCTAAAAGTTATACGCAGGTCTTTGAGGTAGTTTTATAAAAAAATGATTGTTTTTCCAGAGTTCTAGAATCTTACAAAAAGAGCCAGACAACCAACTTTGGGAACGTTTTTTGAGGAGCTAGATTTGAACGAGACAAATGAAAGAGAGGTTGTTATTTAAAATATAACAAATTAGGCTCCCTCCAAACCTTTTGGCAAAATTCTCCATGCTTAGGAAGATATATCTTTGAGGTCCACTTGTTAAAAATGGGCAATTTTCCAGAGTTGGGGGAAATGACTAATTCGTCTTGTAAATCTTACAAATGGCTTAGCCTTGGCTTGTATTAATTTTTTTTTGGGGGGGGGAAGAAGGAGGATAGATGAGGATAGATCGAAAGGACTGAAATAAGGTATCGATATGAATTTATGTTTTGAATTTTAATACAACTCCAATTATGTACTTAAATGTTGTAAGTGATTTTGGTTCTTGAGTTTAAGTGATTTGAGTTAATCTATGCTTGCTCCAAGAGTGGAAAGGATCCACCACCTTTGAAAACAAGTTTTATAGTTAGTAGATCGTAGGATTAGTTTGTTTTATTAATTTACAACAACATTTTGTGAGATTTCTTCGGTTGTTTTTTTGTACTTAAAGTTCTTGTTGTAATTTCATAGACCAAGTGAACAAACATAAACTTTCTGCATCGATATAACTTGATCAAGGTCATTCTGAGCGATGATTTAATATATCATTGTTTCTTTTGAGAATCTTACTATACATAAACATTTATGAACTATTCTTGATTCAAAATCACATTTGAAGCATTGAAAGTATTTTAAACCCATACTCTGTATACCTCATGAATTTGATGGAATTACATTAATGCTCCAATTCTATGTTCCTCAGTTGAGTGTGAAATATAATGAAACACGGTTGTGTTAACATTAATAATTGTGTGCATGACTGTAGAATCTCTTTGAAGTTTCGTGTGAGCAATGGTTTCGATTTTGTGAGTTTCGTTAAATAGCTTCAATCCTTTGAGTTCTACTGTGTGCAAGGGTCTTGATTTTTTTGAGGTTTCTTTATGAATGATAGCTTTGATTTTTTCTTAATTTTATCATGAACAATAGGTTAGATCTCCTATGAGTTTTATCATAAACACTAGTTAGATTCCTTTGAGGTTTGATTGTGAACAATAGTTTTAATTATGAACAGAGGTTTTGATTTATCTGAGTTTTGTCACTAGCTTGATTAGGATAGTAAATTTGATGAATTCTTTGACAATAGAGTTTCAATTTCCTTACATGTCTTTTTTTTTATCGCTCTGAGTTTTATAATTCAATTTGTTTGAGACAATGTTATTTTAGAAGCCTTTGCATTTGAATGTCTTTTGCTGATTTAGCCAAAGTAGATTAGAAACTCCAGAGATTAGTTTAGATTTCATATTCATTAGTTTAAATTAGATTTAATATTCATGAGCTTAGCATAGATTTAGTGTTCATGCTTTTTGATTTAGTGTTCATGTTCTTCGAATAGAATGCCCTGTCTCGATTAGCATTAGAGTGATTGAATGAATGCTTTCATTAAACATAGGTTGAATTCCGTAGATAGCTTATGAGTATTTTGTAGTTAATGCATCAATGTGGTTTCATTGTAGTTAAGTTTTACTTGCATTGAAATTAAGTTTTGATTGATTTACTTTACTTAGAATGAGATTAAAATTGTTTGGTGATTTGTGTTCTGTACTTAATTCAGGAATAGGAATAAGAATCAATTTTAGGAATTTGATTATAATTTAGGTTAGATGCTCTGATCCCACATTACCTGTGCTTTTGCATCTAAGTCTTACGACCCCGGATTGATGCTTTAACGTTGTAATTAGAACACATAATTTCCACAACAACCCCCACCCCATGGTGTATGTGTTTTGTGGTAACCTTAGTGGCCATACTTTTTAGGGATGAACACAAGGTGACTGGAGCAGGTTTCCCTAGTACCTAAACAGATGAACCTACTCCACCTTTGGCTTTTTGGGAGGGTGCTCATCTTCATGAGAGTACTTGGCCCCTTCTTACTGATTTGTTTGCAAAGCTTAGGAATAATTGTAACTGTACATTTGGCTGACTCCCTTTGTTGGGTGCAATATAGGGCATATTAATGGACCAACATTTAGTTGTCAATCTGGGAGTTCGTAAACTTAGAGGCGCAACACTGGAAATTCCAGAGAAGGAATTAAACAACCTGCAAACCCTACTTCTATCTTTCCTAATTACGCATGCAGAATCAAAATAATGGACATAATATAACACCAAAAGAATTCTGGTGTCGGAATAAAAAAGCAAAGTACATTGCAAAAACTCAATGAAAGGGAATTCAAATCAGCATAAACAATATTGACCACTAAAAGATGGAAAAGCAGACATTTGAGACTAAACGTCAGTGCAATCGTAGGATAAAGAAGTAATGAAACTGTTAAGGACATTTTTCTTCATTAAATATTTTCCTTCCTGGACTGAACTATTGTTCCTGCACCGCAACGATGTTCCTGTACTAAAGCGATATTCCTGCACTAGAAGTGTGTATTGTGATTGCACTAAAGATTTCGACCTTCTTACAAGAGCTCTGGGTTCCTATACCAGGATATCGTTTCATGTACCGAAACAAAGGTTCATGTACCAATAAATCAGTGTTCCTGTACTGGGTTTCCAAACCACTTGCATAAAATTAAAAGGGTGTTAACTAAGAATAAATTTTAAGGCAAAATAGAGCTACGGAAATAAACATTCATAAGCAAAATACTCTTTAACTAATCATACATTCAGAAATGAAAGGTACTTCAAAAGTCAAAGAAAACTCCTTGCTAGAACAGGAAACTTCTTGCATGTGAAAAATAACTATCTGATCTAAATACAAGCAGGCTTCCTCCTGAGATGACTATTATTATGTAAATCAAATCTGCACTTATTATAAATAGAATTTTTAGCTTAGAGTTCCCTTCAATAATTTCAATGTTAAACTGAGTTACTTCCATAAGGGAAACGAGTGCAAGCATAGATCTATATATTTCAAACAGTGTTTCATTAAAGCTCATAAAGATAAATTAATTCTAAACTGAACATTCATGCTGAGAATGCTTGGAAACTTCACTCAAAAATAAAACACAATTTGCAAAAGGAAGCAAATGAATCTTGTAGGAAATAAAAGGACTTACAGAAGCAAACTGAGTAACCTTCACTTCCATAAATGAAAACACACTAGTGTAAGCAACTAAAATGCACTCATTTTGCAAAAAGGAAATTAAACATGCATCAAAGGAAAGAAGGAAATAAGCACACCCAAGTCTGCACACTTTGGATCCAAATAACAAAGCTTATGAATAAGTCAAAACCTGTTAACTTTGAAAGAACAAAATATAACCTGCTCAAACCTTGCATAAAAATAAATTTAATATACCTACGAAAAAGGGAGAACGAGTTGGGTTGGCTAGGCCCTAGCCAACCAGCTCGTTTCCCTGCTATGAGATCTAGAACTTTAGGTACTCAAATAATACATCACAAATATATTAGAATACGAAAATGCATAACTGGCATAGTCCTTTGTATTAAACTTCAAGAGTTGCAAATATACATCGTGGATTCCAGATCTAGCCTAGAAAATATTGAAATACAAAAAGATCATAGTATCTGTCAAAAATTCCTCAATGTATCGCCCTCCTAAGTCCACCCTAGAATCCCTAATTTATACACAAAACTCCGCTCTCGACCGTAATGAAACTTAATAGAAAAATACATTTGAACAACGATCGGCCTCCATATTTAGTTCATTCATAACGCTCCAAGCCTAATACAGAGAATGGAACAAACCCTCAACGAGCTATGCACACCAATATTTAACAGATATGATATTTTAAGAGGCAATTGGTCGGTTGTCCACCTGGTGCAGGAAAGGCGGATGGTACAGGAATAATGAATTCCCAAAAGAAATTTCTAAATGAAGTTAGTTACAATACAACTAGAAAATTTTGTAACAAACTTGAGTGGTTTTCCATATACTACTACTAGTTTATGGTAGGGCCAAGCTCTTGGAATGCCTATATATAGGCCTCAATTTGAAATGTAAAGGGGGCAAAATCTTAGTTGTACAGGAAACTCTGCCAAAATTTTTGGTGAATTGTTGGGAGGTCTTGAAGCAATTTTGGGGAAGAATTTTGAAGTAACTATTAGGTTTTCTATTTCTCTCATCGTGTGTGTGTTCATGTCACCTTTATTTTGAATTTAACTACTATAGAAAGCAAGTTTATGCAATTTTCATAGCATTTTGAGTTGTGAACCTGATCTACGATGTAAATTGTGTATAATTGTTTTAAGATCTTGGCTGAAATTAATTTTGGCATCAATATGATGGTTTGTTTCAGTTTTGTAAGATCTATCAAGCTAGCTTGAAGAGTATCTTGGATTTCTTGATATTTCTTATTAGGGTTTTAAAGGAACAAGCAAATTTCATAATTATATGTTTTCTAATTGTTGAATTCTTAATTTCTCATTCATCCACCAGGGTTTGTTGTTAAAAACAGAGGTATACACACACACAAAGAAAACAATTTTATTATTTATCTTAAATCACATTGATACAACACATATTTATGGTGCTTGTGAGATCCAACCAATTCAAATATAAATAGGGAGGTTTAGATATTCTCTCAACATCCACCTACAAATCTGCAACTAATTCTATATTACACATCGAAGAATTATCTTCCAACACCCCCCCTTAATTCTTACATACACAATTACAACACACATTATAACAATAAAAATAATCTTTGTCTCACTGGTCTTCATCAACAACTCTACCCACTCTGTAGTCATCTGGACCTCACTCTTTCTTTCTCCATGTCTTCGAGCTTACCTTACGACTCATTTAAAGTACACCTGCTTCAGACCATTGATGATGAACTTTGCAAGATCAACAATATTAACGACTCAGCTTGTTGGGGCTTCCGCGATAAGAGCAATCAAGTGATGAAACATTCTATGGACCAATCACTATCTGTCTGTAGGTTTTAACCCCATACAGAAATTACCTGCATGCGAATTCTAAAACACAGAAAATAAACAATGCAAGAGCATAACACATAAAACACATATACACAGAGATTTTCCCCTTGATCCCAAAATCGGGACTACCAGTGTGATTTTTAATTATGTTCCTTTCAATGTTACAATACATATTTATACATGCTGAAGCATCCAAACCATGGACTGAAAACCATCGTGTCCAAAACCATGGACCGAAAACCATTGCATCCAAAACCATGTGCGAAAATCATGCACAAAACCATAGGTAGGTCCGCCCAACCTAATATAGGGTCCAAAAAAAAATTTCCCGAGGCGCTGCCCTAGACCCTGTAGAGGGGGGCTACCCGCCCCCCACTGTGCAATCGGCGCAATGAAGGGGGGGCTCCGTCCCCCCTCTAAACCCCCTGGTTCACTACGTGGGTTAGTCGTGGGAAGAATATAACACAACCCAACATTCTCCCACTTGTTGTTTTCTTTCCACAAGGGGCCACAGGAGAGCTTAGTCATTTATCTAGCCCTGCAATGCCCATTGTTTCTCTACACCAAGAGAACTTCTCATAGCTCACAGTTTTTGTTAATGCATCTGCAGTATTCTTTAAAGTGTCCACCTTTGCCAGCAACACCTTTTTATCTTCTATCATATCCCTCAAAAAGTGATATTGAACATCAATGTGCTTTGTCTTTGAATGGTAAGCAGGGTTCTTTGCCAAGAAAATTGCACTTTGGTTGTCACAGTCTATCCTTATAGCTCCCTGTAATAACCCCATACTTGAACACAATCTCTGCAACCAAACTACTTCCTTGCTTGCATGAGTGGCTGCCATGTATTCTGCCTCTGTAGTTGATAGTGCCACTACAAATTGTTTCTTACTCATCCAACTGACTGCACCTCCAAATAGGTTAAACACATACCCACTTGTATATCTTCTTTGATCCATATCTCCAGCCTAGTCTGCCTCAACAAAGCCACGAATATCCAACACTCTATCCAATCCTAGTCTTCCTTGGTAGCACAAGCCATAATCACTAGTGCCACGTAAATACCTGAAAACCCGCTTCACTGTTGTCCAATGCTCCTTCCCTAGTATTGACATAAACCTTCTCAATACTCCCACTACATGTGCAATGGCTGGTCTAGTATAGACCATTGCATACATTAGGCTACCCACTGCACTTGCATATGGAGCACGAGACGTGTCCTCTTCCTTTTCTTGTGCCTTGGGACACTATTCGGCAAATAACTTCACACCTACAGGAATAGGAACCTTCACTAGTTTACTATCCTGCATATTAAACCTCTGCAGTATTATCTCGACATGCTTCCTCTGGTTTAACCAGAGCTTCCTATTTTCCCGATCTCTTTTAATTTCCATGCTCAAAATATAGTTTGCAGCACCAAGATCTTTCATGTCGAATTTGGAGGATAATTGGGTCTTCAAATCATGGATAATTTCTTTGTTATTTCCAACCAACAACATACCATCCACATACAAGACCAAATAAATAACACGGTCACCAATTAATTTAAAATACACATAGTGATCTTCTTTGCTTCTAGTGAAGCCAAGTCCCCATATAAATGTATCAAATTTCTGATACCACATCCTTGATGATTGTTTTAACCCATACAGAGACTTCTTTAACTTGAATACCAATTCTTTCTTACCCTTCACCGCAAAACCCTCAGGTTGCTTCATGTAGATCTCCTCTTCCAGATCCCCGTGAAGAAATGTTGTCTTCACATCCATCTGTTCTACCCAAAAATCAAAAACATCAACAACAGATAAAAGTAATCTAATAGAAGTTACCTTGCCAACAGGAGAAAAAATATCACCAAAATCAATTCCCAGCACCTGGGAATAACCTTTTGCTAGCAACCGAGCTTTGTATCTCTCCACCTTTCCTTCTACATTTGTCTTCTTCTTGAACACCCATTTGTTGCCAATGGGTTTCCTTCCAGCCAACAACTCCACCAGATCCCAAGCCTCATTTTTGTGCAAAGATGCCATTTCATCAACCATGGCCTCTTTCCAGAGTTTTCCATCCTCTGAATCTACTACTTCCTTCACAGTTCTTGGATCATCATCAGTAATAGATAAAGAAAAATTTGAACAAAAAGAAGATGGACTATACCTTTCTGGCTACCTTCTTTCTCGAACTGATCTTCTCACACCCAGAGTTTGTGGCTCTTCATCTTCTGATTCCTCCTCTGTTGTAGAGTCTGATTCTTCCTCCTTTAGCTCAAACTCTATATTCTCAGGTTCCTTTGGTTGGAATTCACGTTTAATAACATCTTTCACCTCTCTAAACACCACATCTCGGTTGTACACAACCTTCCTTGTTACTGGGTTCCAAATCTTATAACCCTTTAAACCATCCTTATACCCAATAAGGATGCACTTTTCAGATTTACTATCCAACTTGGTTCATTTCTCCTTTGGAACATGTGCATATGCATCACATCCAAATACCCTCAGATGTGAAAGAGAGGGTTTCTTATGAGTCCATACCTCTTATGGAGTCTTATCCTCCAACGCTAATGAAGGTGATCTATTGACCAGGTAACATGTTGTCTCCACCGCCTCTGCCCAGAATTCTTGTCCTAACCCAGCACCACTAAGCATGCTTCTTGCCCTTTCCATCAACGTCTTGTTCATTCTTTCTGCAACTCCATTTTGTTGAGGTGTATATGGAGTAGTCTTCTATCGTGCTATACCACACTTCTTACAGAATTCTTCAAATTCCTTACTGCAAAACTTTCCACCGTTATCTATCCTCAACGCCTTTATCTTCTTCTCTGTCTGGTTTTCCAACCTATCAAAGACTTCAGAT
This sequence comes from Pinus tabuliformis, assembly GCA_031772625.1. NCBI lineage: Eukaryota > Viridiplantae > Streptophyta > Pinopsida > Pinales > Pinaceae > Pinus > Pinus tabuliformis. The sequence goes on along the minus strand of CM062815.1, from coordinate 314,862,021 downwards.
TTCTTCTTAAGGAAATATATCCATTTATTCCTTGAGAATTCATCTATATATGATACATAGTACACAAACTTACCCAGTGATGGAACCTTCACAGGTCCAAACACATCAATGTGCACAAGCTCTAATATCTGTTTCGCCCTCTTACAACCAGAGGGGAAACTCACCCAATTCTGCTTCCCATATACACAATTTTCACAGAAATCAAAATCCAGAGAGCTATTACTCATACCTTCTACCATACCTTTACCATGAAGTATATGAAGGCCCTTCTCTCCAATATGTCCAAGCCTTTGATGCCACAACATGGTCTTCTCTCCAGAAACCACTAGATTTTCTGCTCCACTTTCAGGAACCACAGAACTGTTGCACTCATCAACAACAATGCTACCTTGAAACTTGTACAAAGTTCCAATCTAAACTCCCCGCATCAATACCAGTGCTCCCTGAACCATATTGTAGGTATCTTTCTCGAACACTGTTTTTACACCTGCATCATCCAACTTGCTTACAGAAATCAGATTTTTGGCCAATGCAGGAATATTCAGAACACCCGGAAGTGTTCTAACACTTCCACCTTGCAACTTCAACTTTACTTTTCTGCGACCAACGATTCTAGCCTTCCTGTCATCCCCCAAGAAGACATCACCACCATCATATTTCTCATACTCACATAACCACTCTCTATGGGGAGTGAAGTGAAAGGATGCACCTGAGTCAATCAACCATGCCTCATGATCTACATGTGTACTTGAAGAAGCCAAGTACACATCCCCACCTTCATCTGAGGTGGTTTTTGCCTCTGTAGAAGGAACATCATCAGATCCCTTTCCTTTTTCGGGAACTTTAGATTTACAGTCCCTTTTGTAGTGCCCTTCCTTTCCGCATTTCCAGCACACCACCTTTACAGGTTTTCCTGGAGATTTAGATCTCCCTCTAGATTTAGATCTCCCACTCGATGACTTATTTTTGTTTCTGTTCTTGGGTCGTCCTCGTATAGACAAGGCATCACCATTCTGGCTCTCCATATTTTTCCTTCTCATCTCCTCTGTCAACAAGGATGAGACTATTTCATCAAACTGCAAGGCAATTGCATTACTACCTATTGCAATAACCAGACTATCCCATGAATATGGTATAGAACACAAAAAACTAATGCACTTATCTTCATCTGAAATTTTAATATCAAGAAATAATAATTGACTTACTGGTGAGCTCCAGTATTGTAGCAATAATGCTACAACTCCTGGGGCTTCCTGTCTCTCATTTTATCAACCCGGTAGTTCGTACAAACTTGGAAGCGACGGTGCTATATGCACAAGTACTAGCTCTTGTCGCAGCTGTCACTTGGTCAGCTGGCACAAGTCCGCTAGGGCTCAAGCCAACTTCTATAGGCTCTCAGAAGAAGTTTGCTAATTGATGGACGAAAGCTAATCTCAAAGGAAAGCTACTTTACTTGACAAAGATGAACTGAAAGCAAATCAAAGCATGTAAACCTAGGAAACCCTAATTTAACTAGTCTAACCTCTATAATGCAAAGAATGTGAAGGAAACTTCTACCAATGCTGTTGTTACCTCTAATAAGTGAAAATGCATGGATCTAAGTTGCTTGCATCATAAAAGACATGTTTTTGTATTTTTCCTTTAAGTGTGTGGAATGATTGTGATTGTGTGCTAATTAGGGTTTGGTTGTGCAGATGGAATGGAGAAGGAAGGAGAACGTGGGACAGGTTGGGAAGGCTAGGAGAGGTCCCTAGGGATCCTTAGCATCCATCCACAGAGGTTCCTCACATTCAGGAGCTCAGCAACCGAGTGAGTGGCCTCCTACAGGATGTCTGCAGGGGATCCTACAGGATACTTAGAGGTTTCTACAGGATGTCTATAAACTGCTACAGGATGACCTACCGTGAGTGTTTGGCGTGATGGAGGAGTGATGAAATGGTAGGGGGAGATGTGTAAGGTAGGAATGAGGCTGGTGATGGCTCTAGAAGTGGAGGAATGAGATGAGAAATGAGTGTAGGGAGTAGGTTGGAAGATAGAGGGCTAGGTCAACAAGAGGCTAGGAAATGAAGTTACGTGAGGAGTGGAAGACTTTGGGAGATACCAGAGCGGGGTAAAGGTCGAGGAGATGTGTTGCATGCGTGATCAAGATGGAGAATGAAGTAATGGACAAGAGAGGGCAGTGCAAGTGAAACAAATGCTTGTGACTGTTACCAAACCGAAAATGCATTAACCTAAACTACCTGTGCTTGTAAATTCAATGAACAGCAATCCAAAACGCGAAGGAGAATGTGCATGAAGCTGTGGTAAAGGAGTGTGGTGCAGGTGTGAATGACAAGGAAGCATCTAACATAACGTGACTGTGTTTGCAGCAATCATGGAATAAAGAAATGCGTGTTTTTGGTGGTTAGTCATGGACTGCAACCCAATCCCAGATGAGACGGCAGTGAGCCTTAACAACCTTTTTGTTGGAGCTCCAATCGATTATATCTATCCTCTGCTACACTAAACAACTATAAACAAGCTCACCATAAGCAAATCCTATCTAACTCATGAAAAAGACCAACTTAACAACCTGTAATTCGAATTGCATGTGCAAATGAAAAGCTCAAAGTGTTGAAATGAAATGGAAACAACACTACAGTAGAGGGGATCTATGGCTCTCAGGTTGGGCCCTAACCTGAGAGCTATAGTCTCCTTAAGAAACTCAGAACTAGATCACAAACTGCCTTCTTTATTCATAATCTGATGTCATGCCAAATTGGCTTACAAAAAGGAACGAAAACTGAACTGTGCTCCAAAATTACAATAGCAATACGAGAGTTTCAACAACCTATCCAAGGCTAAGGCCTCTATACTTATACAAAAATGATGATCCAACAAGTATCCTTGATTTTAGGAGCTCGGCTGTCCAACTTCGAGTTTAACTGCTGATCCTGTAGGACAGTCATAACTACTGTTCCTGTAGAACAGTTATAACTGCTGTTCCTGTAGGACAGCTGGCTGCTTCTAAGCTCGGAGGGGAGATGGATTGGAGCTCGGAGTTCTTGGTGGGAATCACGAGGAATGTCCCCAAGACCGTGGACATCCTCTCCTAAAAGTCAGCAGTGCCACCTCATTGTCTCCTTGTCTCCTTTTCGTTGTCTTTTGCTCCCTTTTAATGCCAAAACCTGGAATCACAATGCATTAGTCACGTAGATAGAGTGCCTACCCTTCTTCCTACAAACAACATGAATAAACTAAGAAATGCATGCATAAGCAATAAAAAATGAATGGTTTGAGCAAGTAGAATAGGCCAAAATGAGCCCAAATTGTACCAAAATTGGGGCTCATCATCACCCCCCAGCTGAACCATTTGCTCATCCTTGAGCAATTTTGCCTCGGCTCCTTGTCCTTGGCCGAGAGCTGGGACCCAGAACCTGTTCCTTCTTCTCTACTTTTGGGGCCTCTGTTTTCTCTGCCTCAGGTGGAGACGAGGGTGGTGCTTCTTCCCCCTTTTTCATTTCCTTGAACCGGGCTTCAGAAGGCGACTGGCCTATTTTTCGCGTCCAGGAAGTGACTTTTGGGCTTCCCTTCTCAGGGGTGGCCTGTGTTTTAGAGGGAGTTCTTGTACTGGGTGAAGTAAGGATGTCTCCTGAAGTGGGTTGGCTGCTGGGTGGAGGCTGCGACTTGTCTGTTTTCATTCTCTGACTCCTCCTTGCTTCGGAAGGTAGAGGGATCTCCCTCTCTCTCTTTTCTTTGGGTTTTGCTGGTGTGCTGAGGGCAGCCAGTACCGCTGCCGCCTCCTTTTCGAGGATGCTAGCCTTCTCTTTCTTGTGCTTTGCTCTCTCAGAGCTCCTTGTAGAGGGTCCCTCCTCCTTTGGTTTCGGGCTTCCTGCAGAAGACCCTTCCTTGACCGGTTTTGGGCTCCCTGTAGGAGCATCTTCCTTAGCTCTTGGGCTTCCTGTAGGAGCCTTTTCTTTTAGCACGTCTGGGCTTCCTGCAGGAGCTTTTCCTTTTTCTTTCGGGCTTCCTGTAGAAGCTTTTTCCTTTAGCAGTTTTGGGCTTCCTGTAGAAGCCTTTTCTTGAATTTTTGGGCTTCCTATAGAAGCCTTTGTCTTTGTTTCCAGACTTCCTGTAGAAGTCTGTTCCTTAGTGATTTTCGGGCTTCCTGTAGAAGACCCTACTTTGTCCACTTTCGGCCCTCCTGTAGAAGACTCTTTCTTTACGCTCTGTGGGTCTCTTGTAGAAGATCCCTTCTCTGTTTTTGAGCCTCCTGTAGAAGCCTTCGTCTGCTTTCCTGTAGGCGTTGTTCTGGGGCTTCCTGTAGAAGCCTGCGTTTGTTTCCCTGTAGATGCAACTGTCACCACCTTTTCTTGCTTGGCTGCATGGATTTTGCTTTTGGATTTGACTGCAGGAGCTGACGAGGTGCTTGGGCTGACAGGGACCACCTCCGCTTTGTCCATTCTGCTCTTCATCCTCTGTTCTCTTGCTGTCAAAACAGGTGTGTCACCCTCCTCTTCGTCTTCCTTTTCTTCTTGCTTCCTCTTTTGTTCCTTCCTCTGCACCGTGGCAGGGGTCTTCTGACCTAGTTCCCTCTTTTCTTTGGCCACTGCCTCTTTGTCTTCACTGCTGGAGGAGCCACTATCTTCGACCAACATTTTGATGTCCCCATCTCGTGTTAGATTTCTAAATGACTCCCAGGAGAGGGGAACTTTATAGGAGTGCAGTGCATCCTCTACAAGCAACTTGATCAGCCCATGGTGTGCCACCTGATCTGGGACGCCACCCTTCAGCTTCGTAGCACATTCCATTAAAGATTGCAACAGGAAATAAGGAATGCTTAATTTCTTTTCTACAGGAAGCTCACTTCGGTGCCTTAACTCGTTCAGCAATCGGAAATGGTACCCGTAGACGATGCTATAGCGCCCCTCACATGTAATATATTTCATAATCTGCAAGCTGACCTCGTTCCAAGGTGGTGTCAAACTATTCCTTCGTACTCCATTCTTATCTTCAGAGAATTCTTCCTCAGGTGGAAAGAATTCCTTCTTCGCTTGCTGGCTCTGTTTTCGTTCTTCTTTATCCCACGGGAGACCCATAGGAAGCTCAGTGATTCTACTGATGGACTGCGGGGTTATCTTGAGGCTTAGGCCTCTGAAATTGACTGTGGCCAGCACCTTGGATTTTGGCCTCAGGGCCTGCAAGAATTCCTCGGCTACTTCATCATCGTACCCTTGCAACTTATCACAAAAAGACATCCACTGTGCTTGTGTAAAGAGCTCCACCACTGCCTGATTTCTCCTCAATGTGGTTGAATCAGTGGGCTCTCGTCTGATAAACCCACCAGGCATGATGAGCACGATGGTTTTGACCACAGGTGGTAAATATAAAGGGAATTCGGTCTTATAGACAGAGCATGCAATGAATTCACAAAACCACAGTCTAATTATACCTCTATCCTGTAGAAGCGATAGTATGGGCACGGCAATCCAATATCTTTTATGACCAGACTGTGAATAATGACCTTGCCACCTTTGAAAACCAATTGCGGAAGGAGTTTCAGGGTTACCTCTTTTCCGCCACCTTTTTTTACGTGAAGACTTCACCTTCCTGTAGAGACTGCTTTCCTGTAGATACTGCTTCCTGTAGGACTGCGTTCCTGTAGAAACTGTTCCTGTAGGAGCAGTGCGCAGACTTCGGGGGGAGCTATAGTTGGACAGTGGTTGAGAGGTGCCTTACCAGCGTTCAGGTAGCCGAGAGCTTGGCGTATCAACATGCAGAGGTAATCAGAGGAGCTACTCGAGTTTTGAAGTGAGGTTGATGGATATACACGCTTAATCGAGCATATAGATTTTGAATCGGCGCAGCTCGTGGCGCGGGGGTGAGCTGTCCCTGCTGGACCGTTGGGTGACGTCACCCATCATCCGCCTGCACATTCGCTTGCTGCCGCATTCATTCCCACAGATCTGCCGCTGCCCTTTTCGGTTAAACTCGTTTCACGGTTGACGGGACTAATCTTCACGTGCGTGCTACGTGTGTCTTTTGTCGTGGTTGCCACCTCATCATCTGACTATCCTTTCACTAGCCGATGTGGCCAGTCAACTGGCCTTATGTCCGCTCAACCATTCACCTTTATGCCATGCAAAACAAATCAAAGTAATATCCATGCGATTTGATGGAGAGAAGGATTAGAACACTTACCTGCGCGCGGCTGCACATGATTTCCAGTTTGTGGACGATGGATTTACCTGCTGCACGCGGCTTACACAGACCCGGAGGCACATGGCTACCGGTTGTTGACGCTGGAGTGGATGGTTTCGCGTTCATGCGCCCGTGTTTTATCTCGGATGGCGGTGCTGTGGACAGTATTCACTCGAGCAGGTTGAACTGTTATAGGATCCCCGCGAGGGGTCTTGTCACAGTCCTTTCTCCTTGGGTACATGCTGCATGCTGGCGGTTCTGGCTTCTCGATCACGATCCCAGTGCTTCTGATGCATAACGTGGATGTGGTATGGCTCTCGGTGCTTGGTTTTTCTTTGACATATGTTTTTTCACGAGAACTCATTGCTTTGTTGTGCTGCTGCAGGGATCTTGGTTGCATGGCGACGAGGATGGTGGAGCAAGATAATAGCAATGTTCAGGGGTGCCATCAGTGGCATGCATGCATTCAATCCACTCCTCAGTCGCTAGATCTTCACTTGAAACACATTTCGGCCGTCGCAACCTTCTACAGGAAATTTCCTGTAGAACACAGAGCTTCCTGTAGAAATTTTGCACTTTCCTGTAGAAGATCCGCGTCTTCCTGTAGGAAGACTGTCTGTTCCTGTAGAAAACTGTATCTTCCTGTAGAAGATCCAAATCATGATAAAAATTGCACATACCTTGAAAAGCATTGTTATTCTTGGAGGAGGTGTTGATGACATCCTTTGATAGCATGATGAAGGCCCCTGGCTTGGAGTGGAGAGGCTTCTTCTCCTCCATAGAACATCTGCATGCAAAACTTTTTTATTGTGCTTATTGTTTTTTTTTTCTCTCTTTTTTTTTTTTTTTTTTTTGAAAAGATAGCAGGGGTGCCCCAAAGAGGTTTTCACCCTTGCTACCTGCCCTGAGCGCCTCAAAGAGGTTTTCACTCAAGGATCCTTTTTTTTTTAACTTTCTTCTTTTTTTTTTTTTGAAAGACAATAGGAGCGCCTCAATGAGGTTTTCACCCCTACTGCCTGCCTTGGGCGCCTCAGAGAGGTTTTCACCCAAGGATCTTTATTTTTTCTCTCTTTTTTCTCTCTTTTTTTTTTTTCTCTTCAGGGTATGCCCAAAGTGGAGGCAGAACCCTTCTCTATGACCAAAACAGATTTCTCCATAGTGCTGATAAACTCTTGTCTTGAGAGAGGTCTTCTGTAGATCTTCAATCGGTGCCCATTGACAAGCATGGGAATGGCTTCCTCATCAATGGTTCGAATGAGGACAGATCCATTGTCATGGCAATGTTCCACTACATATGGTCCTAGCCATCTGGTTCTCAACTTCCCCTTGAAATATTTGAATCTGGAGTCATACGACAAAGTCCAATCTCCCGGCTGGAACTGCTTGTCATGGAGATGTTGATCATGCCACACCTTTCTCTGAAGTTGAACCACTTCTGAGTGAAGGAGGGCCTGCATGCGGTGCTCATCCAGTCCATTCAGCTGCAATAACCTTTCTTGCTGTGCATGGCTAAGATCTAGGTCCAGCTGAGCTGCCATCCTCAAAGTGTTATACTCAAACTCAATGGACAGCAAAGCTTTCTTCCCATAGACCAGCTCATAAGGTGTGAAGCCGGTGGTGGTCTTCCAGGTGGTGTTGTAAGCCCATGTGGCCTCAACCAGGCAATCTGCCCAGTCCTTTCTGCTGCTGCTCACCACTTTGGTCAAGATCCCTTCTAATGCTCTATTGGTGACTTCCACCTGCCCATTTGCTTGAGGGTGATAGGGGGTGGAAGTCCTGTGCTTGATCTTGTGATGAGCTAGAAGATCTTCAATCAAGTTGGATGTGAACTGGCTCCCCTGATCGGTCACCAGCTCTCTTGGGTAGCCAAACTTGTAGAAGATGTTCTCTCTTAAGAACTCGACCACCTTCTCTTCTGTTGCTGCTTTGATTTCTTTAGTCTCTGCCCACTTTGTCAAGTAGTCAGTACACACAATGATGTAGGACCTCTGCCTCGAAGAGGGATTGATTGGACCCACAAAGTCCATGCCCCACTTCTCAAATGGCTCAAGAGTCACTTGAGGTTGGAGAGGCATCTCATCCCTTTGGGTTGGTTTCCCCATCCTTTGGCATTGGTCACACTGGCTGACATATCTTCTAACATCTTGATGAAGTGTGGACCAATAGTAGCCTACCTGCAGGATCTTGAAGGCAGTTCTCTTTGCTGCAAAATGTCCTCCACAAGGCCCATCATGACAGGTGAGGAGGATGTCAAAGACTTCCTTTTCCCTTACACAACGCCTTAAGATCTGATCAGGGCCAAGCTTGAACAGGTTGCCCCCGATCCAAGTGAATGAGGCACTTTTTCTGATGATTTTGCTCTTCTCTTTTGAAGAGAGGTGCGGAGGGAACTGAGCTGAAACAAGGTAGTTCGCTATATCAGCAAACCATGGAGAGAGTACTGAGATAGCAAACAGATGCTCATCAGGCATCTGGTCATCCACCGTCCCATCTTCACCTGCAGACAAATCCAATCTAGACAAGAAGTCAGCAACAACATTTTCTCTTCCTGGTTTATCAACAATGGTTAGATCAAACTGCTGCAATAAAAGTAACCATCTAATAATACGAGCATTCACATCGGGTTTATTCATCAAATATCTAATAGCAGCATGGTCAGTATGTACAAAAGTCTGGTAACCAGTAATATAATGTCGGAACTTGTTCAGTGCATGGACCACAGCTAAGAATTCCTTCTTGGTTACAGTGTAATTCAGCTCTGCTTTGGACAAGTTTTTGCTAACGAAGTAAATGGCATATGGAAGTTTTTGCTCAACTTGTCCTAAGGCTACACCTATGGCTTTGTTCGAGGCATCAGTGTGGATGTGGAAAGGTAGGGCCCAGTTTGGACCTCTCAAGATTGGTGCTGACACCAACTTGTCCTTTAACTCATTCAAACTCCTCTGACAATCCTCAGTCCACTTAAACTCCACATCTTTTGCCAACAGACCAAACAATGGTGAGGCTAACTTGCTGAAGTCCTTAATGAATCTCCGGTAGTATCCTGCTAATCCCAAGAAACTCCGGACATCCCTCACTTTTTGAGGAGGTGGAACCCTCTTGATGAGAGCAATTTTGTTAGGATCCACCTGCAATCCTTGGGAAGAAATGGTATGGCCTAGCACGGTCCCTTCAGTCATTAGGAATTCACATTTTTCAGGGTTGAGGGACAAGTTCATCTCGGTGCATTTGGTTAGGACTTTCCCCAGGTTGGACAATGCTTCCTGGAAGTTGGCCCCATAAGGAGTAAAGTCGTCCATATAGATTTCCACTGCATCATGGACCAGCTCCGAGAAGATGCTTAGGACAGCTCTCTGGAAAGTAGCAGGAGCATTGCATAGCCCAAAGGGAAGGACTCGGTAGGCAAAGGTACCCCAAGGGCAAGTGAAGGTGGTCTTATCTTGGTCTTCCGGGCTGATTTGGATTTGATTGTACCCGCTAAACCCATCCAGGAAAGAGAAGAACTTCTTTCCTGCCAATCCATCCAACACTTGATCTATGAAAGGTAGAGGGAAATGGTCTTTCTTGGTAGCTTTGTTCAGCTCACAGTAATCTACACAGATCCTCCACTTCCCATTCTTCTTGGGAACCAACACTAGAGGGGACACCCATTCACTATCTGAGATGGGGTAGATGAATCCGGCATCCAACAGTTTTTGCAATTCTTCCTTGACAATGTCTTTAAGGGCTGGATTCATTCTCCTCTGAGGTTGCCTAACCGGTTTACAGTCCTCTTTGATGTATATATGATGAGTACAGACCGAGGGATGGACTCCTTTCATCTCCTTATAGCTCCAAGCAAAAGCATATAGGTGGCTGGCCAACAGGTTGCACAGCTCCTTTTCCTGAGAAGGAGATAGGGAGGAGCTGATTTTCAATGCTCTCTCAGGGCCGAACTCCACACTCTTAACTCTGGGAGTGACAGGGTTGGTTGTACAAAGATCCACTAAGGTGCTAGCTTGGGCATCCTCCACCAATTTTTCTAAAGGTAGTGCACTGGTAGGTGGGCTTTGGATCAAGTTCTCGATCAAATCATCCTCGGTTGGGGGATTTCTTCTATTGGTTTCTATGGTACACAGAGGTGTTGAATACACCTCGTCTTCTTCTCCTTCTTCCAACCAGAGTGGTAAGTCATGCTCCAAAGAGGGTTGGGCAGGAGGGTATAGGACAAGTTGCTTGGACATAGGACCATTTTTTATGGTCATATTTCCGGCACGACAACTGATATAGGCATCTGCAGTGGCTAACCAAGGCCTTCCCAAAATGAGGGGATATCCCGTAAGCTTTGCCTTTGGTTGCAGAACCAGGAAGTCTGCAGGATACTCCCAAGAGTCAATAGAGACCAAGACATCCTCCACAATCCCTTCGGGAGTCACAGTGGAGCGATCTGCTAATTGCAGTACTGTCGAGGTCTTCCTCAAGGAACCTTGAAGATTGAGCTTGAGCATGGTATCCCTGGTCATTACATTAATGGCAGCCCCCAGATCAATCAGGGTGTGGGGTTTGATGGTGCCATTGATGTGGACATCTACTACAGGACTTCCAGGATCTAAGTACTTTGGGCAGATGACTTGTCCTAGCATAAGGTCAGACAGTTGTCCTATGACATTGATAGTTGAAGCATCTTTCTTCCGTCTGCCTGGATGTTTGAAACACTTCTCCTTAACCAGCTTGTTATAGATTGGCACATCCTTGATGGCCTAGAGAAGGGGTATCTTCACACACAATTGCTTGAGCTCTCCCAGAAGCTCATCTTCTTCCGGGTTGGGTTGTGTGGTGGCTGTAAGTCTCTGAGGAAAGGGTGGAATAGGCTTTGGTTCACTTTCCTGATGGTCTTCCTCATCCTCTAGGGGAGGAGGTTGGTGATCTGGAAGAGTCTTTCCAGATCTAAGATTGATCTCCTGGATCTCCACAGCATAGGTAGGGCATGAGGTCTCCCCAGTATATACCTGCTGAGCATGTCTATTGTTGGGGTTCGGGTTCGGTTGAGCAGGCATTTGAGGTTGCCTTGGAGGAGCAGGAGGTAATGGTTGTGGCTGAACTGGAGGTGGAGGCAGAATGGCGGGAGGAGTGTTGTACTGGGGCCTCCACCCCGACTGAGGTGCACTCCATTGAGGCTGTGACTGGGCATGTGAGTGATATGAGTGAGTAGTGGGTTGAGTAGGATACTGAGGTGGATAAGACCATGGAGGAGGCATGGACCAAGAAGGATGAGCAGGGGGACCCCAGGAAGGCATAGGAGTCGATTGGTTGGGGTTGTAATAGGCTTGTGGTGCCCCTTGCATTCCCTGCTGATAGGGTCTAGATCCTTGTGGTCTCCTTTGGTTGATGAAGTAGAGAGGTTCAGTGGGGGCTTCAGTCCCTTGGTACATGGCTTTAAACCCAGGTAAGGTGGGACACTGATTGGTAGGATGGTCCTCCTCACAAACAAAACACACTTCAACCGAATGCAATGGGCATTCGTTCTTAGGATGTCTTCTTGTGCACCTAGGGCAGAAGACAGCCAGGGCTCTCTCAGCTTCTTATTTCTTCTGCTGGATCCTGAATGTGTCCAGCTGCATGGCAATGGTCTGTCTCACCTCACTCTTAAGATCTTCTAATTGGTTTGTAAACTCATGTTTGGAGAAAGGGACACCAGTGGAGAGGAGATTTCCTCTACCTCGTTTCCTAGCTGCCCTAGAATGATTTCTAAACACAGTTTTGATGTCCTCATAAGGCAGTTGGTAAATGTCCCCCCCAGCTAACATGTGAAGGGTATCTAAGAGTTCTTCAGGTACTCCTCGGAGCAGAACCAACTTAAGGGATTCAGGGTCAAGTGTGCACATGGCCCGCTTGTAACTAAGTTGGAACCTTTCCTCATAATCCTCTAAAGACTCATCGTTTCCCATGGTCATCCGAAAGATTTCCCCTTTCGTTTCCTTGGACCTACAATAATCCCGGTACTTGGTGTTGAAGGCTTGCTGCATCTGAGCCCATGTGGTGATACTATTCCCAGGCAAACCCATGAACCAGCGTAATGCTGCATCCTTGAGAGTGGAAGGGAAAAGTTTTAGCTTTTGTTCATCTTCAGTATAGTCATAGGTTCTACAGAGGACAACAAACTCAAATAGGAAGGTATCAGGATCCTCAGTGGTCAGTCCATGGAAGTGAGGCAAAGTAGAGGGGCTAATGTTTTTCATTTTCATCTCTCCATTGGTCTCTCGGATGGGGAAAGCTCCTTCTATTCTCTCATCTTCTCTATTGTCAGCCATAGCTTCGGATGGAGTGGTCTCTAACTCTTCTTCTTCTATAGGATTTTGGTATGTCTCGGGATGTTCACCTATAGTTTCCTCTGGATCACTGTCGCCACCGAAGAGTGAAGGGTGACTAAGTGATGTGGTGGGGGTGTTAGGTAGGAATTTGCCTGATCTATCTCGGTTCCTACGAGGCATGAAATGGAAAGGACTTTTCTTTTTTTGAGTGCTTTTGCTTTTTCTTTGGTACCTGCAAAACTGAAACAAAGTGATCTACAACTAACTATATTGCTCAAATGAAATTGCAGAATTAGAAAGCTAATCTAGGAAAGCGAGAAATACTAGTCTATGAAAGCAGGAAATGCTAATCTATGAAAGCAGGAAATACTAAGCTATGAAAGCAGGAAATGCTAATCTATGAAAGCAGGAAATACTAAGCTACTTTTGCAGAATGGAAATGAAATAAACTACTGAGCAGAAGTAAGAGTACGAAAGTAGAAGAAAAGCAACAATTACTAATACTCTGACACTTCCCCGGCAACGGCGCCAAAAAGATGGTGAGCTCCAGTATTGTAGCAATAATGCTACAACTCCTGGGGCTTCCTGTCTCTCATTTTATCAACCCGGTAGTTCGTACAAACTTGGAAGCGACGGTGCTATATGCACAAGTACTAGCTCTTGTCGCAGCTGTCACTTGGTCAGCTGGCACAAGTCCGCTAGGGCTCAAGCCAACTTCTATAGGCTCTCAGAAGAAGCTTGCTAATTGATGGACGAAAGCTAATCTCAAAGGAAAGCTACTTTACTTGACAAAGATGAACTGAAAGCAAATCAAAGCATGTAAACCTAGGAAACCCTAATTTAACTAGTCTAACCTCTATAATGCAAAGAATGTGAAGGAAACTTCTACCAATGCTGTTGTTACCTCTAATAAGTGAAAATGCATGGATCTAAGCTGCTTGCATCATAAAAGACATGCTTTTGTATTTTTCCTTTAAGTGTGTGGAATGATTGTGATTGTGTGCTAATTAGGGTTTGGTTGTGCAGATGGAATGGAGAAGGAAGGAGAACGTGGGACAGGTTGGGAAGGCTAGGAGAGGTCCCTAGGGATCCTTAGCATCCATCCACAGAGGTTCCTCACATTCAGGAGCTCAGCAACCGAGTGAGTGGCCTCCTACAGGATGTCTGCAGGGGATCCTACAGGATACTTAGAGGTTTCTACAGGATGTCTATAAACTGCTACAGGATGACCTACCATGAGTGTTTGGCGTGATGGAGGAGTGATGAAATGGTAGGGGGAGATGTGTAAGGTAGGAATGAGGCTGGTGATGGCTCTAGAAGTGGAGGAATGAGATGAGCAATGAGTGTAGGAAGTAGGTTGGAAGATAGAGGGCTAGGTCAACAAGAGGCTAGGAAATGAAGTTACGTGAGGAGTGGAAGACTTTGGGAGATACCAGAGCGGGGTAAAGGTCGAGGAGATGTGTTGCATGCGTGATCAAGATGGAGAATGAAGTAATGGACGAGAGAGGGCAGTGCAAGTGAAACAAATTCTTGTGACTGTTACCAAACCGAAAATGCATTAACCTAAACTACCTGTGCTTGTAAATTCAATGAACAGCAATCCAAAACGCGAAGGAGAATGTACATGAAGCTGTGGTAAAGGAGTGTGGTGCAGGTGTGAATGACAAGGAAGCATCTAACATAACGTGACTGTGTTTGCAGCAATCATGGAATAAAGAAATGTGTGTTTTTGGTGGTTAGTCATGGACTGCAACCCAATCCCAGATGAGACGGCAGTGAGCCTTAACAACCTTTTTGTTGGAGCTCCAATCGATTATATCTATCCTCTACTACACTAAACAACTGTAAACAAACTCACCATAAGCAAATCCTATCTAACTCATGAAAAAGACTAACTTAACAACCTGTAATTCGAATTGCATGTGCAAATGAAAAGCTCAAAGTGCTGAAATGAAATGGAAACAACACTACAGCAGAGGGGATCTATGGCTCTCAGGTTGGGCCCTAACCTGAGAGCTATAGTCTCCTTAAGAAACTCAGAACTAGATCACAAACTGCCTTCTTTATTCATAAGCTGATGTCATGCCAAATTGGCTTACAAAAAGGAACGAAAACTGAACTGTGCTCCAAAATTACAATAGCAATACGAGAGTTTCAACAACCTATCCAAGGGTAAGGCCTCTATACTTATACAAAAACGATGATCCAACAAGTATCCTTGATTTTAGGAGCTCGGCTGTCCAACTTCGAGTTTAACTGCTGATCCTGTAGGACAGTCATAACTACTGTTCCTGTAGAACAGTTATAACTGTTGTTCCTGTAGGACAGCTGGCTACTTCTAAGCTCGGAGGGGAGATGGATTGGAGCTCGGAGTTCTTGGTGGGAATCACGAGGAATGTCCCCAAGACCGTGGACATCCTCTCCTAAAAGTCAGCAGTGCCACCTCATTGTCTCCTTGTCTCCTTTTCGTTGTCTTTTGCTCCCTTTTAATGCCAAAACCTGGAATCACAATGCATTAGTCACGTAGATAGAGTGCCTACCCTTCTTCCTACAAACAACATGAATAAACTAAGAAATGCATGCATAAGAAATAAAAAATGAATGGTTTGAGCAAGTAGAATAGGCCAAAATGAGCCCAAATTGTACCAAAATTGGGGCTCATCACTTACCACAGTATTAAATGCGTTCAACTGCTCTGTCACTGAGTCTCCATCTTTCATCCTTAGGTTATACAGCTTTTTTCGTAGGAACAATTTATTGACCAAAGACTTAGATTGGTACAAAGTCCCTAACTTATCCCACAAAGCCTTCGCCATAGCTTCCCCTGATACATTCAGCAATACTGAATCTGAGACACACAATAGTATTGTGCTCTTTTCCTTGCGATCCAACTTCTTCCATTCTTCATCAGATACTCCCATTGGTTTGGTACCTGGATCTACCACGATCCACTGATCTTTGTCCACCAATAGATCCTCCATCTTGAGTTTCCACAACTCAAAACTCTAACCATTAAATTTCTCGATTTTTATCTTTCCACTGCTCGCCATCTTCTTTCACCACTAGAATCGATCCCGCAGATATCCCACTGAACATGATCTACCACAAGCCCGAGAACAACCCCTCAGCAATAAAGGCATCCCCTTGAAGACAAAACAACTCTGATACCAAATGTAGGTTTTAACCCCGTACAGAAATTACCTGCATACGAATTCTAAAACACAGAAAATAAACAATGTGAAAGCATAACACATAAAACACATATACACAGAGATTTTCCCTTGGATCCCAAAACTGGGACTACCAGCTTGATTTTTCATTATGTTCCTTTCAATGTTACAATACATATTTATACATGCTGAAGCATCCAATCCCATGGATCGAAAACCATCGCGTCCAAAACCATGGACCGAAAACCATCGCGTCCAAAACCATGTGCGAAAATCGTGCACAAAACCATAGGTAGGTTTGCCCAACCTAATATAGGGTCCAAAAAAAATTTTCCCGGGGCGCTGCCTCGGACCCCATAGAGGGGGGCTACCCACCCCCCCTCAAACCCCCCTATGACCCCCCCGTTGTGCAATCAGTGCAACGAAGGGGGGGCTCCGCCCCCCTCTAACCCCCCGGTTCACTACATGGGCTAGTCGTGGAAAGAATATAACACAACCCAACACTATCGAATATTTTTCTTTCAGCTATCCATTAGTGGCTAGGAAAATGGTTTGAATATTGAATGTGTTCAAGAGTTGATCTAACAACTTGACCTTCTTCACACACATGGATCTCATACTATAACCTGTAGTTGTTTCTCAGGGGTTTATGAGTGCCAAGAAAAACAAACCATAACAGTATAAACACAATCAAACTAGTGATGTGTTCAAGGGTTTTCAAGCGCCAAGAACCACTAATTTTATTTATGAAACACTGTTCAATAATTGGTTCTACACTTTTTAATTTTCAAACAAGAAATATAACACTCGTTAAAAATACATTGCTTAATAAACACCAAATAAATCTAGGATATTAAAATATATAAGCAGTTTTGGATGCCTCTCACAATGGAATTTGAGGAGACACAGACTCGTCCTTGACAAATTTGGTGGAGGAATTCCACTTCTACGTAGATTGTTCATTTCACTCAAGCATATGCTTTTGCATTGGAAACACTTTAGGAGTACCCATTCTAATAGCAGATGCAATTCTCAGGCCTCCAAAACGACGCTTTGTCCACAATATGGTCTTCACACCAATCAACAATATGAAATAAGAAGACAAACCCCACAAGCCCATGGGTGAGAAGAAGACCAAAAAGAAGAGGAAGCCTCTATGGTCAGATATTCATAGCCGCATGACAAATGTTTCTATTCCGCACCCAAGTGCACAGAAGAATACCTTTCATGAAGATATTCCTCCGCATACAACCAAATACCTTTTCCTAGATCAAAGCTCAGGTTTCTCCAAATCCTGAACCCTCAGCAACTTGTAGATGCATTTGCTTCAAAAATTAATAAAATTTTGGCCTTTAATGAAAAATCCCAGTTTGTATACAATGAAAACACATCACAATGTAATAAACCATTCTTTTCTTTCCAAACACAATGGTCTGGGCTAGGAACACTTCTAAGCAACATGGACCTTGCACTCCATTCTGAGGCCCCAATGTTCTGGGTAGCCACACTTCTCCATACGACAATTCATTACACAATGATCAACCACGTACTCAGACAAATCTATACTCCTTCGTTGAAGATCTACTCTCTCTCGACAAGCCTCACATGCAAAGTCGTGATGCTTGAATGAGCATTCATTTTGGGTGGTGAAAAGGACAAAGAAGAGACGACAAATTTTGACACTCGCATAGCAATTCTTTCCACACAAAGTCATACACAACATAAAACAAGCACACTGCTACTCTATGTATAGAACATTAAATCTCATATCTCTTTCATCCCCCTGAGCCCTCCTGTAAGGGAGACAGGCTCAGACCTGCTCTGATACCATGTTAAAAACAGAGGTATACACACACAAAGAAATTTTATTATTATCTATCTTAAATCACATTGATACAACACATATGTATGGTGCTTGAGAGATCCAACCAATTCCAAATATAAATAGGGAGGTTGAGATATTCTCTCAACATCCACCTACAAATCTGCAACTAATTCTAAATTATACATGGAAGAATTATCTTCTAACATTTATTTTTCATAAAGGAATTCTTAATTTCTCCTTTAATTTAGGTAAAGCCTAATTCTTCATTTTCATCCATCTTTTTTTTTTTTTTAATTTCCATGTCAAACCCAAGGGTTATGAATGCTCCTACTCAAAATCAACGAAAATGAAGCCCAATAAAAGGATTAATGTAATGGTTTTTTCCCCAACCTTGATATCAAACCACTTTCAAATTAACATTAATTCTGAAACAAATTTAAGACAGACTTAAAGGCTAATTGTGTATAACACGTGCTCATGAAGAGTGCTCAAGGATGGTCGAATGCAAGCCATTTTCCTAGGCTATATACAATTTTTATTTTGTTAGTTTTTTTATTATAATTGATCGTTTAAAGAAGGACATAACATAAATTCACATGAAGCTTTAATGTTATGACTATGACAGAATTCGACATGTTATTTCTTTCCTTGTGACAATTAAAGGGGAAAATGAGATGCATGTGGTTTGAATGTGTAATATGGATTTGTTATAATCAATCTTTCAAGTTTGAATTTTGCAATCATATATAATTTCTTGAAAACAATTAATGTATGGTTTTCATGTTTGTTGCAATATCATCTTATATCAATCATTGTTTGGCAAAGAAAGAAAGTACACCAACACTATGAAAGCGTCAAACACAAATAATATTTTAGGACATAGGGTGATCACAATTGAAACCTAAATTTGAATTTTTTGTTAATCAAACAACAATTAGAGCCCATTTTGATGTTCTCGGGCTCTGTACCACAACACAACATGGTGTCACTCTAGGGAGCCCAACATAACCTCTATGAAATGGAGGAAATAGAATAAATATTTTAATATGTCATTACAAGATTTTTCTCTTTTATGGTATGATATCTCCTTTAAAAACTAGATAATCTCATTTTGGGTAGTTTCCAAAGATATAGAACTCTATATTTGCTTCCTATGATTCGATGATAATATTATTTGAAGGTATATTGGGCCCTTGTTTTGTTAAATTGTTTCATTTGATGTCCAATTCTTGTCACTAGTGTGATATTTTGTTATTCAAGTGTAAATAGCTTCGTGCATTTAATTGGACATGGAGTCTTCCCTTAGATAATTCAACCAATCTTCATTATAGTGCAAACTGACGTGTTAGCAAAAATAATTGAAATTCTAAAACTCTGTTAGTTTGGGGATTGAAATATTGGCCCTAAGCCTTGGTTACATGGGCTAGTGGTGGTTGTGACTAAGGGCTAGCAAAGAAAGGGCATAAAGGGTGGAAGGTTGGTAAAGAGTGAATGCCTATGTTCTAAGGACGTCTAGATAAATTTTCGACTTGGAGTTACTAGAGAGTTAGAACCTAATCCTTGGAATATTGCATAAAGGAATTGTAAGAGTGGAATTTGTCAACATGCCCTTTCCATCAGTTATCAAAAACCTTTCCCATCACTTGAAAAAATTCAAATATTGAAAACATATAGAATCTGATAACGCATTCTTTCCATCCATTGCTAGGATTTTTTTTGTCTATTGATAACATCTAGATTTCCATAGGATTCACAAGTTCTATGTTTACTTGGATCCAGAATTCCAGAAATTTGAAACTTCTTGAAATTTCCGTTTTCTAGAAAAGCCCAGATCTTGATGCTAATCGGGTAGATTGCATGGATCACATGGATTCCACATAGGTAAACCCTAGATAGCTAAGATGAGTAGGATGATGTGTCATGCTGACATGGCAAGGAGGATAGGTCAAGAGGACATGGCATGATGATGTGATGGATGAGATGGTTATTGTCATAGTGAGTGACTTCGTAGCTAGATATCTAGAAAGTTTGACTTGTTGACGTAGTGGAAATCCAAAAATTTAGAAGAAATGATAACAATCACTAGTGGAAAAACAAAATATCATATCCAAATAATTCAAAAAAGTCAAACAACTATAAATTTCTAAAAAGACCTGAAATAGTTGTAGGGATGGTTAAATAAAATCCTGGATCTCGATATTGAATTAGAAAACATGTGCAGGATGGTGATGCCGTGTGGGTAGGACTACCACATGTCAATTGTACAGGTGCTGACATGGCACAAAAAGAGAATCTTTTGAGGGTCGTAACTTTGTGTTGAAAGCTCGGATTTTGTTGATATTTATATCATTGGAAAGTTCCCCGTGAGTAAAAGATGATGGCGACCTTGGAAAGAAGGTTTGAGATATTTTGAGAAGGAAGAAATTTTGATATTTCTAATTCTTAAGGTAATCTAAGAGTAAAAGTTTGCAATAGAAAAATAGATACTTAATTTAAAAATTTGAATTAAAATCTATATATTATCATCCTTTATCTCAAATTTAACTATATATATAATTTTTAATTTTTAATAACTAAGCATATATTATAAATACCATTCTCCCACTAAGCACCATAGATGTACAAGACAATAAGTGATAAGCATACAAGTTCAAAGCAAAAAGCATGTAAATAAAGGTCTCCCGTCCCTTCATAATTAATTGTATCCTAGATTTTGAGGTCCATAACAATTAAGGATACAAGTTCAAAGCAAAGAGCATGTAAATAAAGGTCTCCCGTCCCTTCATAATTAATTGTATCCTAGATTTTGAGGTCCATAACAATTTCTAGAGTCCAAAGTTGCTTTCCATATGAAATTAATAATTATAAATATATCTGAGTACTATTCATTCATTTAAAAGTTAGACTCTTGATTTAATGTGCCATTAACAATAAGCCTTCCCTCTTTTAGATTTAAGCCCAAATTAACCCACGGATCAATTTCTCAATCATTTTATCACAACGAACGATAAAAACTAATATTGAAAAGGTAACTCACTCCTTGTTTACTTGATTTCGATTTCAAAATTAAAGGTAATAAATTGTATCCCAACTTTGAATAGTAAACCATGTGGTTTGTAATAATTTTGAAGTCTCCTCACCCTTTTATCAACTTCACATAAATAGTTTTTAGTATTTTAACTCTTTGTTATTAAATATAATATTTTTGTTTTTATTTTATTATTTAAAAATGATAATTCAATTGTAATAAATTTTAATTGATTATCTTAAATATATAATCTAATATAGTCATATAAATTAAATGATTGAAAAGGGATTATAGGTATCAATTCATGATAAACATTAAAACATTTACTTCATGATATATTTTATGTTGCTAAAATAAAATAAAAAAGATTATAAAAATTAACTAACGGAGTTGTTTTTAAGTATGAATTTTTAGAGTTTTCGGGGATTTTTAGTCGGCTGAAAATTAAATCTTGATTTATGTTTGTTTAAATTGGGTTTTTGACTTTCCCATCAAATTTGTGATTTCAATGAATCCTTGTGAAATTCTAAACAAATTAGATAGGAAAATAAACCTGAAATTTTTTCAAAACAGTCACACTTAAAAACAACAGAATTACAAATTTATTTTTAAATTCTTATTTTACTATTATTAATGTTAAAAAGAATTAACATATGAATTAAACATATATGCATTTAAAAAGGCATGTAACAAGATTTTTAACTCTAGAGATTCACCCCAGTTTACCACGAAAATTCTTTATCTATAAATAGGTTTTATTACAATACCATAAGCCATGGTTTATGAGTACCACATGTCCAAAAAAACACAACTTATTTTATATGACACTTTTTTTTTTGTAAGCTTAGGTGGGACCTTCTCATTTTCGAGTTTTTACATGTCCGTTATTCACCCCATTTCCAGGGAGGGTAGCACAAGAATCGAACCCAAGATCTCCGGCTCAGTGAGACTTCATTTCCACGGCCATTGCCACTTGAGCTACCCCATGCGGACAACTTATTTTATATGACACTTATTCATATGTTATTTTTTAATTAATTAATTAATTTAAAAAACAAAAATGACATAATTATTTGGAAAATAAATCTCAACCTTTAATTTGTAAATACTACTAAGAATATTCTATAATATTTCATGAAAATTAAATTCTTATCATCTCTTTAAAAATAGTTAATAATTAAATTAAAATTCTAAAAACCCTATGTCAACATTAAAAAACCTATAGCCTCTATCCACTTAATTAAAATTCAACGTATCTTAATTCTCATTTGGAAAGTCAATGTGGGAGGCGGGGAATCAGGGATGGAATTTGATGGTCAAATTATTCGTCACAGATTGATTTGCTCATCAAATACAGCTTAAAATTTTACAAGACCGTCAAAATTCTGAGGTTGAAATTGTAAAAACAAGCCAAAAAATATGAAAACTGTCAAACTTAACAGATAATAACTCTGTTTTGAAATTCCAACCTACCAAGATCAAAATATACACTTATAGACCCCGGTAGCCCTTTAGTCCAAGAGTTCGAGAACCCAACGCAGTCGAGATGAGATAATTATCGACATGTTTATTCCGTAGCCAATGGTTTTTTCGCTCCCATAAATAATCCGACACTGACTTTATCTCGATTTTTAAATGCCTGTCGGTTCTCAAACGTACAATGTTTTCGACCATGAAAGGGCGTGAAAACAGATCACTGAGGGGAGTGACTGATACTCCATCTGGTTGTATCTTTTTAAAAATTAAAAGCCATATATCCCACATTCATTGCAGGCAAGTACCATATACTCTATGTAGTTTACCCTTTTTGTCATCATAGCATGTTTATCGTGATTTTTGAGTCTTTGACTTGAATATTTGCATGTGTATAAGCCCATGTTCATTGATAAACTTTGATAATAGTGGAAATTAGAGGCATACTTTTTTCACTATGTCATTTTTGCCAACAATAACTTTGAACATATTTTTTTAACTAAAAGTACCTATCTTCACTTTTTAAGAACTTGATGGAGGGCAAAATTGCTATGACAACAATAACTTTGAACATATTTTTTAACTAAAAGTACCTTCACTTTTTAAGAACTTGATGGAGGGCAAAATTGCTATGACAACAATAACTTTGAACATATTTTTTAACTAAAAGTACCTTCACTTTTTAAGAACTTGATGGAGGGCCAAAGTGCTATGACAACAATAACTTTGAATATATCTTTTTAACTAAAAGTATATTCACTTTTTAAGAATCTAATGGAGAGCAAAAGTGCTATGAAAATGTAGATTACAAGAATGTGATGAGATAAGAGGATTTAGTTGAATTTGAGTAAGCAAATGTTTTTGAAACTTTTATCAGTCAATCTAAATATTAGGTTATGAGAATATGACTTTTAAATGTAAGATTTTTCATTAAATGTGACATTTACGGGAATATTTCTCTCTAATGAGTATTCACTTAAGAAGAAAATGAAATAAATACAAACCCAAAGGATGACATTTTCCATTGAAGAAGTCTCTAGCAAAGGTTGTTAACTAGTGTTCAAAAAAGAATCACAAGAGTAGGATATGACTTCTTGTTTGACTTAACCAAATGAGGTGCCTATTCCCCTCATGTAGGTTGCAAAAGTGGAAGATTTTTCATTAGTATCCCCCTCAATGCAAATACTTGCGACTGAAATTTGTTGGACGGAATGAAGAGACCTTCTCAGTATGGTTCATAGAACATTTTGAAGGTTCTATCTCTCCAATTACTTCAAAAAAAACCCTCTAAAAAGGGAAAATGGCTTTAATTAGATAAATGTTAAAAAAATGGTAAAAATGTCAAAATAAAAATAAAATTTGGTTAGCTCACTTATGATAATTAAACCTCTAATTCCATCGGCTTAGCTTCTCAAGCTTCTTTGAACTAATACCATTATGTTTGCCTCTCATTCTTACTTTTTGGTATTGACTGGCCTCATTACTCTACAAGTCCTTCTCAACCATGTATGTTTCCCTTCACTTGAGCCACAATGCTTTATATTTCTTTACTACAAATGTGAAATCGTTGATAGTTTAGAAAATTTCCCAAAAAAAATGTAATTACATTACTATCCACAAAACTCTTCTCAAATTTTATAATTTTTTATATCATTAATATATTTGTACTACTTCTAACAAAAAAATATTTTATAATTATATTCACTAAAAATTGCATGCAAAAAAGAACAAAAAATATCCATCATATATGTGTTTTTGGTTTTATTTGGTTTTTGGTTTTATTTTTTAAATAAAAAGATAAATTATATTTATAAAAAGAAGTTATGAATGAAAGTTACATCCATATATAATTTCACAAAGTTTGAAATAATAATTACATAGTATTAAAAAAAAAAATCCTATTACAAGATTAAAATGAAGATTGACTTTACTTATATATTTAGAAGTTTTTAAACACAAAGAAATAGTCCAGACATCAACTCAAAATCAATGACATTTCTTACATGATGATGAAGATTGACATGTCCCTATTTTCGTTGAACAACAATACTTTAATATTCTAATTCTAATTTATTAAATTTCTTTCAAACTATACATGGCTATTTTTATTTGATGCTAAAACGGTCATCACGACATATATATATATATATATATATATATATATATATATATATATATATTATGGTGTTATGAACATTGTAAATATTTTTACTTTTGCAATTAATAAAATGATGATGACCAAGACTAGTAGACATGATCACTAATGGTACTATGATAACGCTAGTGAGGATGTGTAAATGGGTATAAGGGATTTCTTTATTATTCTTCCTATCTGACCTACTTTATCATCTTCACTTTATTAAAGCTATGAGTAGTGGAGAAAACAAGTTTCTATAGTCAATCCATCACTCATATACTATAACAAGATGTCTCATCTACATTCTTGGAACAACAAGAAGTAGTTAGTGGAACTTCTTATTAGAGGGGAATGGTTGGGAAAATTTTGAATAGGAGGAAGGAGGCTAGGATAAAGGGAAGATAAGATAAGTTTTAGATAGGAGAAGAGTAGAAAACAATGTGCCACAAACACATAGTTCATACCAGCCATGAAACTAATTCATAATATTGCCGAAGAGCCATGACTCACCACAAAATATGTTATGAAGTTTTGAGACATCAATTGGAGCTTTCTATATCGTCACTGAAAAACATTAAGGGAACGGACTTCTAAGGGACTGAGTAAAAGAAGGAAAGCCTCTTGTATTGTGAGTGATAAATAATATGGCTTCCTGAAGCTACTCTATTTTTTATAAAAATTGGTAATGGGAATTACATGGTTGAATTATTTATAGATTGAACCCAGAATAATTGTTCCTAATTCACCTTAGTGGTATCATAGCCTGGATAATGGGTGGAGTTATATAGTGAACTACCTATGGTTAAGGTGAAAATCATTTGGTCTACTTGGTTTTACTAATCATCTTCATTATATATGGATAAGTTTATGTTTCTATATTTATTCATGTAACTTGTAGATTTTGAATATGTCATGGGTAAAAAAGTGGAAATCTTATTGTGTTTTGAATTATTGAGGATGTGAAATTTAAGGTAATTTTTTGGAAGTTATGCATGTTATATAAGTTTGCATTTTCTTCCTTGTAACCTCTGTGAAATGGAGGAAATAGAATAAATATTTTAATATGTTGTTACAAGATTCTTCTCCTTTATGTTATGGTACCTCTTTTAAAAACTAGATAATCTCATTCTTGGTAGTTTCTAGAGATATAGAACTTTATATTTGTTTCCCATGATTTCATGATAATACTATTTGAATGCGTATTGAGCCCTTGTTTTGTTAAATAGTTTCATTTGATTTCCAATTCTTGTGAGTGGTGCGATATTTTGTTATCCAAGTGTTATTGGCTTCATGCATTTAATTGGACACGGAGTCATAGTTAATTTAGTCAATCTTTTTTTATAGTGAAAACTAATGTGTTAGCAAAAAGAATTGAAAGTCTAAAACTTTGTTAGTTTGGGGATTGAAATCTTGGCCTTAAGCCTTAGTCACATGGGATGTTGGTGGTTATGACTGAGGGATAAAGGAGAAAAGGGGATAGAGGGTGGAAGGTTTGTAAAGAGAAAATACCCTTGTTATAAGGACATCTAGATAATTGAGCATTCAGAAAAACCAATTAAAGTGAAACTTTTAAAAATTATGGACAATGAAAAGTCTATAGAGTTAGAACCTCAACCTCGGAACCTTGCATAAATGAATTGTAAGAGTGGAATCTCTCAACATACCATTTCCATCAATTATAAAAAAAAATCCCAACACTTGACAAAATTCAATTATGAAAATGATATAGAATTCAATAATTGATACTTGCCATCCATTGCTAGGATTATTTTCCTTCTATTGATAACATCTAGATATCTAGAGGACTCAAAAGTTCTCTATTTATCTGGATCTAAAATTCCAAAAATTCGAAACTTCTTGAAATTGTCCTTTTCTAGAAAAACCCATATTTGGATGCCAATGGGGTAGATTGCATGGATCATATGGATTCCACATAGGTAAACCCTAGATATCTAAGGTGAGTAGGATGATGTGCCATGTTAATGTGGTAGGTTGATGTGTCATGTTGACTTGGGAAGGAGGATAAGTTAAGAGGATGTGGCATGTTGACATGATAGTTGAGATGGAAATTGTCATGATGACTGGCTTCATATCCATATATCCAGAAATTTGACTTATTAACGTAGTGGAAATCCAAAAATATAGAAGAAATGGAAATAATCATTGGCAAAAAAATAAAATCTCAAATCCAAATAATTTGAAAATGCTAAATAACTAGAATTTGAAAAAACTTGAAATGATTGCAAGGACGATTAAATAAAATCCCAGACCTCGATATTGACTTTGCAAACTAGTGCAGGATGGTGATGGCATGTGGGTAGGACTACCACATGAAACCACATGTTAATTGTACAGATGTCGACATGACACAAAAGAGAATCTTCTAAGGGCCATAACTTTGTGTTGAAAGCATAGATTTTGATGAAATTAATATCATTGAAAAGTTCTCAAGTAGTAGAAGTTGATGGTGACCTTAGAACGAAGGTTTGAGATATTTTGAGGGGGGAATTTTTATATTTTCATTTCTTAAGGTAGTTTGCGTGTAGGAGTTTGGAATAGAAAAATGAATGCTTAGTTAAGAAATTTGAATCAAGATCTATATATTGTCATCCCTTATGTAAAATTTGGTTATATATATAATTCTCGGCTTTTAATAAATGGGCATGTGTTACAAATACCATTATCCCACTAAGCACCATACATATGAGACAATATGTGATAAGCATGCAATTTCAAGGGGAAGAACACGCAAATGAGGGTCTCCCACCCCTTCTCATAATTGATTGTATCCTAGATTTTGAGCTATATGTGACAATTTTGAGTCCAAGGTTGCTTTCCATATGACATTAATAATTCTAAATGTTTCTTATTACTATTCATTTCTTAAAAGATACATTATTGATTTGATGTTCCATTAACCATAATCTTTCCCTCTTTTAAAGTGAAGCCAAAATTAACCCATCTTTTCACCATTATTGTTCGGCAAGAAATGATAAAAACTAATATTGTAAAAGTAACTCACTTCTTGTTTGCTTTATTTCAAAAGTAAAGCTAGTAAATTAAATCCTAACTTTGAATAATAAACCATGTGGTTGGTAATAAATTTGAAGTGGCCTATCCCTTTAATCAATGCCACATAGTACTTTTTACTATTTTAAATATTTTTCACAAAACATATTACTTTTACTTTATTATTTGAAAATGGTAAGAGCTTCCATAATATAATTAATTGTATTTTTTGTTTGTAATGAATCCCATACTTACCATCATAAATATAAACTAAAGCAGTGATACAAATTAAATGGTTGATAAATAACAAGCATTAAAACACTTACTTCATGATACATCTCATGTTGCTAAAATTAAAAATATCATAAAATTTAATTAAATTATAAATTTATTTTTAATTATTAGTATTGTTAATTATAAAAAGAATTAATATATAAATTAAATATATATGCATTTAAAAAAGCATATAACAATATTCTTAACTCTAACCATTCAAATCCATTTTATCATAAAAAAAATTTTAAGTTTTATTATTATAAACCAATACTATGATTTCCAAAAATCATAAATCATTTTATTGCTATAACATAATTTTTTAATTAATCAATCTAATTAAAAAATAAAAAACAATATCCTATAATATTTCATATAAAAAATAGATCTCTATCATATATCTATTATTGATAATTACATTAAATTCCCAAAAACTTTATGGCAAAAAATACATTCCTATGAGCGTAATTAAAATTCACTACCAAAACCTTGGCCGTATTAAAAGTTTTGGGCAGCGTCATCTAACGGAAACTCAATCCATTTTGGTAACGTATTTACGCCGGGACAGGTGACCGAACGGAAAAGTACTACGTGTTGGAATATCTATGTATCAATAAACAAAAAGAATATCAAATAATAATTATAATAGGATTATGTCGGTTTCCTGACATAGCCTTTTGTATGCCACGTGATTTATTCGTAGCTAAGGACGTTGACTGGAACTAGCAGTCTACACGCCATGGCCCCACTTAGGTATACGGACAAAGTGAAACGGTAATTAAAAAACTAAAATAAAAGGGACTTTTTAAGATGCCTCTTTTCTTAAAAGATGAAAACCCTCTTATCACTTTAGCATCTTCACTTTGCGGATCTCCTTTTAATTTCCCACTTTATGTTGGTAGGACCATGGAATCAGGGTTGAAATTTGCTGGGTAAATTGCTAAAGACATTTCCCGAAAGAAGGCAGCATAATTTTGACTAAGAAACGAAAAGATGAAAGGATTTTTGACACCTATGAAGGTTTTGGAGATATGAAAAGTGTAGATATCTGATTTTATTTTACGAGGTGATTTTGCTGTCAAATACAGTTTAAAAAATTATAAAATTGTTGATGTTTTAGCTTAAAATTATGAAAATCAATTGAAAAACAATAAAAAAAAACTTTAAATTTGACAAATAAGTCATTTTTCAAATTCCAACCTTACATGAAAATCTATATGGTGATTGGAAGCATAGCTATGTTCAATGCTCTTCACTCATTTCTCTTAAAAAAAAGAGATCTATCACCTTTTTTAAAAGGTGAAAAAGAATAGCCAAGGCATGCCATATTAAATATTGACCCACCATGTAGACTTTGGAGGGCCAAGGGAAACAAAATGGTCACTCAATGTCATCTCTCCTCAACAACCAACAAAAGGGTCAGTGAATCTAATCTCTCCTCAACAACCAACAATAAAGACATTAGAAAGTGAATTGTTATGGATTCCTAAGTCTTGTGACAAAGACACCACATAATGTCCAAAGCATGTAAAGTGGTGTCATAAAGAAGATAAAGGAACATGCTTTTCTCTATGTAAGTGACTACATCTCTTTAGCACTGAGCTTGGCATATTCTCATGATATTTTTAAATATACATTTTAAATTATAACAATGAGTACATGATTATATATTTTTAACTTTTTAAAAATAATTTTATAAAATGCGTTTTTTTAAATTTATTAATATTAAATATTATATTTGATTTAATAAAAATATTATAATGAGTACATGATTATTCTTAACATTAATGAATATAAGTAATTGTATATTTTTAACTTTTTAAAAATAATTTTATAAAATGCGTTTTTTTAAATTTATTAATATTAAATATTATATTTGATTTAATAAAAATATTATAAAATGGTTTTGTTTGTTTGTTTTTGTTTTTTTTTTTTTAATTTAATAATATTAAATATTATATTTGATTTGATAAAAACATTATCGAATGTTTTTTATAATTTATCAGTATCAAATGTTATATTTAATAAAAATATTATAGGATTTTTTTTTAAATTTATCAATATCAAATATC
Source organism: Pinus tabuliformis (assembly GCA_031772625.1). Taxonomy (NCBI): domain Eukaryota; kingdom Viridiplantae; phylum Streptophyta; class Pinopsida; order Pinales; family Pinaceae; genus Pinus; species Pinus tabuliformis. The sequence continues at coordinate 314,832,564 of CM062815.1, read as the reverse complement.
ATATTTGATTTAATAAAAATATATGATGCTTTTTTATTTATTTGATTTAATAAAAATATATGATGCTTTTTTATTTATTTTTTATTTATTAGTATTAAGTATCATATTTGGTTCAATAAGAATATTATTTTAAATCTATCAATGTTAATATCATATTTGATTTGATGAGAACATCGAGTAAGTATTTTAAATCTATCAATGTTAATATCATATTTGATTTGATGAGAACATGGAGTAAGTAATAGAGATAATTATTATGAAAAATCGAATATAAATTTTTTTATACAAATATTTAACTACTATTTAAATTTTTAAAATCTATCAATATTGAATATCATCTTTGATTTGATAAGAATTATTATAAGATGTTTTCTTAAATCAATCAATGTTGAATATTATTTTTGATTTGATAAGAATATTAAGTGATAGAAAATCATCATGAAAAATTGATTATGAAACTTTTTGTACACATGTTTAACTAGTATAGATCTATCTTAACTATGGATCTACCAAAAGCTAAGATGGATCAAATCTCATTATATGCAAACCTCTTTCTAGAATGCAAAACTTGAAAACAATTTACACGTCAAGAGATTTAATCCCTTTTAGTGTTTGATAAATAAGTGATTAAGGTAGATCTATACTAGTTTTTTGTCTCTCTATATAAACCATGTGTAATTTTTCATTGTTTAAATTGTATTTTTGAATAATTTATTATTATTAATATTTTATATTAAAAATTGAATGAGTTACACATTTTCCTCTTATTAAGAAGTAACTAAATTATTTTACCTTTAATTACTTTTTCCTTTTAAGCATTGAAATATTTTACTAAAGTAAATATTAAAGAGAACACACACACATTTAAATTTTATTTACTTTATCTCTATAAAATTATATTATTTAACATAAATATTGAAATATTTTATTTATTAATCGAAGAGTGAAAGTGAGAATGTGTGTATTAATGTTTTATAATGTTTTTAATTAAAACTAACCAAATGTGTATAATTATTTATGATTTTATTATAGGCGACAATGTTTTTTCGTTTAAAGTATTTTTTTTTAAGGACAAGTATCGACTTCAAATTGAACATGGGCATAAGTATACGTCCCCTCATTCTAGATTGTAGAATGAGCCTCTCTACTCAATCACAATTCAATGTAATTTTATTTTATAATAAAAATAATAAATCTCTATTTTTATATAAATTCAAAATCATTTAAAATGAAATATATAAGATATTGGTAATAAAGCCAAAATAAAATACGGGCGGTGTTGGGTGCCGGAATTACAATTTAATTTAATTCCTTCAACACTTAATTTGTCAAACCAGGTCTACGTAAGCTTTGAGGCGTAGCACAGGAAATGCCAAAGATTCTGGATTTAACCCTGCAAATCCTACTTCTATTCTAATAATTGAATCATGCATAATCAGAAAGAATAAATTACAAGGAAAACCTTCCAATCCTTATTTGTTCTTGCCAACAAAATGACACCACTCCACTCTAGGTACTGGATTCACTCAAAAGCATTAACCAAAGACTTTGCTGAAAAAATAAAGCATGTCATTCAATCAAAACTCAAGAAGAATTCGAAAAGCAAAGATATGTTCCTGCAGCTAAATTCCAGTGCTGAGAAAACAAAGGGAAAATATGTTCTATCGTATTCTTAATTCCTCTTCCTGTACCAGAGAGATCTTATTCATGTACTGGAACAATTTTATTCCTGTACCAGAACAAATCCGTTCCTGTACTAGAACACTCTGTTCCTGTACCAAAATAAATATACACTCGACAACCCTTCATTCCTTAATTCATAAATCAATACGCTATGTTCATCAAGCATGAAATTGACAAATGCAGAAGGAAAATTTAACTTGAGCAACAACGAAAGAAATCCCAAATCAAATGCAAACTTTCAGTTCAAAAAGATAAATTGCAAAGATTCATGGAAATTATATTAATTTAATAAACGATAAATTCTTGCGTTAAAATAGAGAATCACTACTTAAAAGATCCCAAACTCAAACCCTCTCTAAGTGTTTATCACAGTGTGGCATATACTCTGCATATGAACGAATTTAGTCTAATCATATAAAAACTTGTATCTCTCAGTCCTAAATTTAGAAAACAACATCAATGATTCCTGTACTCAAAGTGCTGACTCACGATCATTCATTAAGGAAAAGGATATCATTTGATCATAAGATTATACACAGAGAGATCAATACCATCACATAGTTACAATTTATATTTCAATCAAAGTGTGCTCACTACAAAAGGAATAAATATTTGAACATAACTTAAATCATCAGAACCTGCAACCCTGACTATCATTCAAAAACGATTCAAGAAAAATTTCTTAGAAGAAAAGGACATATTGCGATGCTTCAGAAAATAAATGAAAATGCTTAAACTGAAATGAAACACACTTAACGCACACAAAAATCCCTCAGATATGAGATCACGCAGTGAAAGAAAGATAACCACAAGAGTTTTACCAAACATGCATGCTCAACATGAAGAAAACAACCTTCTAACCAATCATTCTTGTACCTAATGCACACAACGATAAATCGGGGAGAACGAGCTGGTTGGTTGGGCCCTAACCAACTAGCTCGTTTCCCTCTTAAGAAAACTCTGAGCTTATATGAGCAAGGTTATCATTACAAGAAATAATAGGAATGATAGATAAAAACCAACATTAACTCCTTTTATTGAGAAAATCAAAAGTCTCTGCAAGTATACATGAAAAAAAAATGGATCCAACCCTAGAGGGTTATGGCGATACAGATCTCAAAATTAAAACAAATGCCAAAGTCTTCCACAATATCGCTAACCTATCCTATTACATAACCCTAATTTATACATGTTCTATCGGCTCTCGGTCGTAGTGAATTAACTCAACATGAAATGCAACAACTGATGACCAACCTCCATCTTTAGCATACTCATAACGCTCCAAGCTCTATACAGAAAATGAAACAAATCTTCAATGGCAGGTGTGCGCCATTCCCTATTGACAACTGTGATACATTTGGAGGCAATCTACATCGAACCAACTTATTGTCCAAGTTTGGTGCAGGAACCACAGTGAGTACAGGAATATTGGGATCCTGCACCAACCACTTTGACTTCAATTAATGACAAGTACTTATCAAGCCTTAAGGAAATGTAAATTAATGAGTTACATGGAAATATAAACCTATTTAACCTCTTTAACAATTGATAATCTTATGTAATCCATATCCAAGAAAATCATTAAAAGGAACCAAGAATCATATGTAAAAGGCTTAATTCAAGTTGTAAAATAAAGGTTAAGGTAGAATAATTTAGGGTAAGGGTAGGGTAAAATAAGGAAATTTCAACAACCAACAGATGACAAGAGCGGGAGGGGTGATCTTCTGCCTCGATGAAAAAATAGAGATACATTATGCCTAGGGGTTGGGCACTCTAACAAAAAATCACACTAAATTTTTTGCCGTTTGGAAAGGTCTAGCCCTAGCCATCAGTAGAGGCATAAAGAGAATGATGGTTCTAGGAGATTCAATTATTGTTATAAAGTAAGTTTACAAATTAACGTCCAGGGGAGGAAATCCTAACTCTGCAATATTGAAAAGGATCGCTATGCAACTGAAGAAATTTGAGGATTTAGCCTTTTTCCACATCTATAGGCATCTGAATGTGGAGGCTGATAACCTTGTCGATCAAGGTGAAAGGCAGAGGTAAGGAATATTTGAGCTAAACCATAATCAAAGGTCTCTTTCCCTAATTCCATGAGGTATCCTCAATTGATCTGAATAGAAATAGTTGGCCAAAATGGCCACCAAACTTTGGAAAAAAAACAAAATAATATTTTTGAAGTAATCGACAAAGGTGGCGACATTTCTCTCAAGAATTTCGCATTTGGTGTCCATCGTAGGTAATTAATTGCACATGGAGGTGGTGTGTACAAAATCCATCATCTCATGAGCTAAAGACTGTGTCGATCCGACAAATGGAAAGGGAAAAACATAAGGACTAAATGGGATGATTGTTTTCTTCATATGCCAACGATTTGATCCACTTAATTATGCACTCTGTTTTTAAATGCAATGCATTGCAGCTTAGGTCGAGACATAAATTCTATGGTAGAATTTTATGCAACCAACTCACAAAATAGAAGAAAAGATAGATAAATGACTTCAAAACTAGCCTCTTTGAGGGGGAAACCTCCTTTACATTACACAAATGAAATTCTTAGATGATACAAATGACAATACCTCCTTTCTATATATAGGAGTCTAAGGGGTCACAATATAATCAGAGCCAAAATAACAATAATAATGTAAGGGTACAACAATAAAAATAGTGGGCTTCTATGGGGCACAATAATAATAATATGGAGACAAGATGGGCACAACAATAGCAATAATGGGCTACAATGACAATAATAATAAGGGAACACACTAGTATTACAAGGACCTAACATGCCAATCTCCTTCAAAAAAGTGTTGTCATTAACGCTTGAGTAGCTCTGGATGATTATGTCTAAAATTCTCATCCTCCCATGTGGAATCTTCAGCGGGTAAGTTCTTCCACTTGATGAGATACTCTGAAATTGATCGATTTCATAGCTGTCGAGTTCTTCTTTTAGTGACTGCTTCAAGTTCCAATATGATTTTTCCTTCCTCTTCAAGTTATGGAAATATTGTTTAAACTGGGAGCTTGTCACCTATAGCATTCTTTAAGCATGAAACAGGGAAAAATGGGTGCACTCGGGAAGATGCAGGAAGTTCCAGTTTGTATGCCATAGTACCAATATTTTGCAACACCTTGTACGGACCATAATACTTTGGGGATAATTTATTATCCTTCTTAGCTTGCTTGAAGGACATTTGTTTATATGGTTGTAGTCATAGAAATACCCAGTCACCTACATCAAAACTTCTTTTGCTACGATGTTGATATGCCTATTGTTTCATTCTATTCTACGCCAAAGTCAGGTTATCCTTTAAGAGTTGGAGAACTTTTTGTTGATGCTTGATGTGATCTTCCACCACTTGAACCTTAGAATTTTGTCTTAAATATGATGTGATGGGCGATGGATGATATCCATAAAGTGCCATAAATAGGGTCATTTTTTCTACAGTATGGAAGGAAGTGTTATACCACCATTCAGCCAGAGGCAACCATTTGACCCATTGTGTTTGTTTATCAGATACGAAGCAACGAAGATATCCTTCCAAACATTTATTCACTATCTCAATTTTCCCATCAGATTGAGGATGATAAGATGAGCTATGAGCTAACTGAGTACTAAGACAAAAAAATATTTTTGTCCAAAAATTCCAGTGAAAATAGGATCTCTGTCGCTTACAATAATCTTTGGTTTTCCATGTAGCTTTTGAATTGTTTCCATAAATGCAACAGAAATTGTACTGGATTTAAATGGATGAGATAATGCACAAAAGTGTGCATACTTGGTAAGTCTATCAACTACCACCATGATGACACTCTTTCCTTTAGAATTGGGTAAACTTGTGATAAAATCCATTGAAACTCCTACCAACGTTGACTTGGAATGAATAAAAGTTGTAATAGACCTGGGGTCTTATTGTCTCAACTTTATTTAGTTGGAAAACCAAATATTCCACCACAAACTTTTGAATATCAGATTTAAGGCCATCCTAGAAAAATTTCTTCTTAACCCTGTGGTAAGTTTTTAAAAATCCTGAATGACCTCCTAAGGAATAGGTGTGCAATTCGAGAAGAATATTTTGTTTGAGTTGGGAATTCTTACAGAGGTATAAGCGATCTTTGTACCATAAGGAATCATTTTTCCAACTAAATGTATCAAATGTACTGGGATCTTGCTACAAATTTTGAATGAGTTGCCACACTTCTTCATCATTCTTCCATTCATCCCTTCCTTCGTTTATCCAATCTAGTTGGATAACAGAAATGGCATAAAGAAATGCTTCCACATCCTCATCCTTTCTTGAGAGTGCATCTGCAAAAACATTTTTCTTCCCTTTTTTGTAGATGATTTCAAAGTCATAACCCAATCTTTGTGACCCATTTTTTCTACTCTTCTGAAGATAATATTTGTTCTAAAAAGTATTTAAGACTATCATGATATTTTTTTACCTTGAAGTGTCTTCCCATTAGTTAAGGTCATTATTTCTTAAGTGCATCTCATAAATAGCTTTGTGTAAATACTTTCCTTTGATTGGACGACTTTCAAAAGCAATGGGTCTTTCTTCTTGCATTAAAACAACACCAATTCCATTTCTTGAGGCATCACATTCCACAATAAAGGTTTTTGTGAAGTCTGGCATAGCTAAGACCGGTGCTTGGCACATTGCCTCTCTAAGATGCTCAAAGGCTTTCATTGCTTCTGGAGTCCAAGAAAATTCATCTTTCTTCAGTAATGTTGTTAGAGGTGCTATTATTCTCCCATAATTCTTAACAAACTTGTGATAATACCCTGTCAACCCGAGAAATCCTCATAGATTCTTTATGGATGTGGGAATTTTCCATTCCTTAATGGCTTTAATTTTGTTATGGTCTACCTTAAAACCTTCATGAGATACAATATGACCCAAATATTCCACCTCTTTTGCTCGAAAGAAAAATTTGGAGGTTTTTGCATATAATTGTTTCTCCTCCAATAGTTTGAGAACTCTATCAACATGTTGAACATGATCCTTCCAAGAATTGTTGTAGATTAGTATATCATCAAAAATTACTAACGCGAATTTTCTAAGGAAGGGTTTGAAAATGGAATTCATCAAACCTTGAAATGTAGAAGGTGCATTGGTGAGGCCAAAAGGCATGACCAAAAATTCATAATGACCCTCATGAGTTTTAAATGTTGTTTTCAGAATGTCTTTAGTCTTCATTATGATTTGATGATATCTTGAACGAAGGTCGAACTTGGTGAAGTAAATTGCTCCATGCAATTCATCCAATAATTCATCAATGATAGGAATGGGAAATTTATCTTTAATAGTGAGATTTTTTAACTCCCTATAATCTGAACACATGCACCATGATCCATCCTTCTTGTGAACCAATACTATTGGAGCAGAGAAATAAATTTTACTAGGTTGAATTATACCAACCTCTAGCATTTTTGCAACCATCCATTCAATTTCACTCTTTTGGGCATAGGGATATCTGTAAGGCCTGATGTTTGGAGGAACACTTCCTGGAATCAAATTAATAGCATGATCATGATCACGAATAGGTGGGAGGCCTTTGGAAGTCTCAAATACCTTGGAATGTTTGTCCAATACTTTTTGGAGATATGGAGAAATATATAATTTCGATGTGGAAACCTCTAGCGAACATAATTGTGCAATTACGCCACATTGTTCTTTCTTTAGAATCTTTTTCATGTCGTTAGAACTGATTATCTTTCTCGGTTTACCTGTGATACCCCTTAATTCAACTTCCTTTCCTTCTGAAAAAAAAAAATCAAGAAAATCTCTTGAAAATTAAAAGCCATCGTACACAAAGATTGTAGCCATTAGAATTCTAGTACAACATCAACACTACCCATTGGAATGGAAAGAATTGGACATTTCAACACATATTCTCCCATGGATAGCTTGATATTATGGCACTTTCCAAAGCAATTTATGGTTCCTCCATTTGCAACCATCACTTGACACTCTGGTGTTGAATATAGGAAGCAATTCAATTCCTTCACTATCTTACAATGAATAAAATTATGGGTTCTTCCCGAATCAATCAACACTATTACCTTTTTCTTCTTGATATGTACTTCTATCTTGATAGTTTGAGGAGTGGTAATTCCAGCTAATGCATTACAAGATATGGTTGGATTCATTTATTCTTTCTCTAGGGTTTGTTCTTGGTGCGTATCCTCTTTTTGATGTTTCTTGTTCATTTTCTTCTTCCTCTTCACGATCTATGTAAAATAATTTCTTCTCAACACACTTATGACCTTTAGTGTATTTTCTATCACAACTTTTACAAAGCCCTTTTTATCTTTTTTCTTCTAATTGTTGCAGTGTCAACCTTGTAGGTTGTGGAAGGCTAGGGGCAACAACACTTCCATATTTATAGTTATGATTAGTAGGCTTCCTTTAAAGTCCCTATGAACACATCGATCCTATTCTCCTCTAGAATATCTTTTACCCTTATATTCAATTTTTGGAAGCCCTTAATGTGCTCCATTACTGAACCCTTTTGTTTGAGATTGATCAATTGGCTAAAAAAGGTGTTTCTTTTTATATCCTCATAGTGTGCTATCATTTCTTACGTAAAAATTTCCCAAGTGACAATTTGTTTACGAGAGAAAAGCCATCGATACCATACAAACTGATTGGGTTCTAAATATAAATTCGCAATGCGTATCTTTTGTGTGTTTTTCACATTATGGAGATCGAAATATTGCTCCATCTGTAGTATCCATGTGACGAGATCCTTACCATCAAACTTCCTCATATCTATCTTTGGAACATGGTGGGCCTTCAATCTAATGTTAGAGTCTATGAAATCATGACTAACATTTCTTTTGTTCTCATTATGAGTTTCCTCTACTACCTTTTCGCCATTAGGAATCTTTTCTTGTAGCAACTTTGCCAAACATCCTTTAAAACCTTCCATGTCTTTCTTCAAATCTTTAATGTGTACTTCTAAACCATCCATCTTAGCTTCTACGCCATCAATCTTAGGTTCCACGCCATTCATCTTAGCTTCTATGCCTTTCTTTAATCCATCCATCATGCCATCCGTCTTAGCTTCCACGCCATTCATCTTCTCTTCCACGACTTTCTTTAAACCATCCATATTAGCTTCTATTACTTTTTGCGAGAGTGAAATTTGTTGCAATTGGTCTCGTAATTTTGATATATCATGTTGCATTTCTTCCTCTTCTTCATGAGTCATGCTAGAGATTTCAGGTTGCTTATTAGGTGTTTCAATTTTCTTTCTTCAGGGAATCAATTAATGATAATTATGCTTCACTATGCCCTTTGAATCCTTCAAACTAATTTTTCAAACCAAAATTATGCAAAATTTTAAAAAAGCTACACACCATTTTTTCTCTTTGTAGGAGCTCGATATTGAATCTATTATATCTCTATAATTTTGGCTCTCCAAGGTCTAAAATTTCGTCCCGAGGTAGCCCTCTGAGTCCTCTTTCCAACCCTGCAAGTCAGATCAATACTAGATTCTCCAAGAAATAGTTATTCCAAATCTCCCACAATGACCTGATTATAGATTGGTTCAGTAGAGTGAACATGTACAAAGTGCCACGTGTCACTGTTTCAAACTTCGGACTTGGAAACGATACAAAAATAAATAAATTTTATATTATTTTTGTACCTTTTTATGAAATTTTAATCTGATGCTTAGAGAGAAAGGTATGATGATTTTCCCAGGTCACCTGTTTGAGATATAATTCGAGAGCCTGTAAAAATCCTAACTTACTTGGATCATATATCTGAAAATATAGTGACTCGATATCTGAAATTCGTTTATGAGGTTTACCAAGATTTTGGCTCAAATGGGTTTTAATTTCCTCTTCTGAAATTGTATAAAAAATGTTATAGAGAAAATTCCACAATGACCTATTTGAAGCAGCGAAACCCTAGAATCCAAAGCTCTAATACCAAATGTTATGCAACCAGCTCACAAAATAGAATAAAATATAGATAAACGAATTCAAAATCAGACTCTTTGAGGGGGAAACCTCCTTTACATTACACAAATTAACAATTCTTAGATGATACAAATGACAAGACCTCCTTTCTGTATATAAGAGTCTAAGGGGTCATAATATAATCAAAGCCGATGTAACAATAATAATGTAAGGCACAACCATAACAATAGTGGGCTTCTATGGGGCACAATAATAAAATTATGGGGACAAAATGGGAACAAAAATAACAACAAAGGGCTACAATGACAATAATAATAAGGGAATAAAATAGTATTATAGGGACCTTAGACAAAATCAGATCATTCCTCGGGTTTTTAGATATTGGTAGATACAGATATTAACTCTTTGCATGGGTGATGTCACATTTAGTCCCATGCCCCACCTGTATTTTTTGAGTGGGCCTTTGGGAGTGCTCTACTAGAATCATTTGAGTTGTGGTTATTCTTGTGGATAGGAAAGATGATTCTGAAAAGGAAATATTTGGAGATTCATGAAGTGCAACCAGAGGAGAGTGACCAACAACGTTGGCTCCAGTTTGTCGATTATTTGTTAAAGGAAGTGGTTGGGATGATGGAGATCTCAAAAAGAAGGTTGGGAATGGCATATGACAAGGACACAAGGTTTTAGTTGTTGGAAAAGAGGTATGAATGGATGCAGAGAAAGTTGGATAAGAAGTTGGTAATCATGGAGGTGGAGTTATTAGTTCTAAAGCTCAAAGTTAATGGATGGACCCCCTTCCTAGTGGTAAGACTAAGATCAAAATGAAATATTGGGAAGATGGTAAAGGTATACAATTTATGGAGTTTTTAATTCCAATGGTGAGAGGAGAAAATGCATCTCGAGTGGCATAAGTGAACCTAGGTGCAGCCATAGAAGCTAGGCCCTCTGGTTCTTTTTTATTTTTAATGTTTTAATTAAAATGTATTGTAAGTTTTCTCTTTTTCTTTTTTAGGCGCGGGGGGGGGGGGGGGGTTGTATAATTTATGCCAAATATCAATGTAGAATTGTAGTCAACAGAACCAACAAAGGCATGAAAAATACGTTATGGATGTATTGGAATAGTGAAGCCTCTGAAATCACAGAAAAATTTGACATGTAACCAAATTTTTATAATATATGTGGTAACCATTTCATTAAAAAAAAATGTTGACATTGAATTACTTTAATATAAATAAACTTATAATTCTATTGAGATATAAATCACATCAAATGGAACAATTTTATTGAAAGTTGCATGAAACCTATATACAACATTTTTTATATGTAAATTTTCATAGATATTCCATTGGATATTTCATCGAAACAAATCTATTAAAATAAACTAAAAGATAAAATTTAAAATTTATATTATGAGCGTCAATTTCCTTAAATTTATGGATTTATTATATATATATATATAGATATATATATATATATATATAGATATATATATATATATATATATATATATATATATATATATATATATATATATATATATATTTATTTATTATTTATTTTATTTTATTTTATTTTATTTATTTATTTATTTATTTATTTTTATTTTTATTATTATTATTATTATTTTTTCTTCTGTGTATGTTGCAATAGATAAAGTGTGAAAAACAGAGAACAATGAAATACAAGCATACACCAATCACAATAAACACCAAGATATGATCTCAGAAACCCTTTCGAGAGAAGACCAAGTTGAAAGGTGAGGCTACTCTGCTCTCTTTTGTCTGAATGGAAATGATGCAAATAGAAAATATAAGGATGTCTTTATGTTGTTACCTGAAACCAATGGCTTGTGGGCTACTATAGAACAAAAACCCCCTCTATTTTTATCTCTCTCTATCCACTCTTGGCTACTCTGCTCTACTATGGAACAAAATGCACTCGAAAAAAACAGAACCCCTTTTCCTCATAGTGGCTCGTTTATAACACAACCTTATAGCCAAAAAGGGTTTAAGTTTGACTCCAACCCTTAGTTAGAGTTACACGTTTGACCATTTTATAGTTTTCTTCATAGTATTCCTGTGACTAGCCCTTTTTCCATGTGTAATGGGGTATAACATGGAATCCTCTTGAATTATGGTGGTCAATCACGATAAGTAAATTTATGTGAGGCATAACTTTTGCATCTAAACAATAATTGACATGATTCTTACACCATTGGAAATGTATTTGAGGGTAGAAAAATGTAGCATGGTCCTCTATTAAAAAAGAGTTTACTATGAAATAACATCATTTAAGGCCTCAAATTGACCCCAAAACATTTTAGGCCGTAATTTTACAAACTAGATCCTACCGCTAAAACTACTTCTATAAGTTGATTCCTTCAATATTACACTTTGAAAGCATTAAGATGAATGATTAATTATATAGTGATCTAATCCATATCATACGTCTCCATTTTATTTGAGTGGAAATTGGTGGCTATCCACCTTTTCCATCAACACCATTGCCAATAACTATTTTTTATTGTTGGTGGTTTCCTAGCCCATGGTTTTGGTAAACGATGGTATCCACCCATGGTATTCGAGAGGTGGAAGAAAAAAAAATAAAAATATATTCATACAATTATATTTTACCATATAAAACTATTCATTAGTTTTTACCATAGTGATTTATGGTATTCAACCATGGTTTTCGTAAGTTCCCATGGTATTGGAAATATGAAAAAATTCCATGACTCTAGGTGAAAAGACACCATAAACAATATAAACGTGGGCCTTCATTATTGTAAAAGCATGAAATTTTTCTCATGATGTAGTCCCACGATATTTTTATCATTTAAAAATATTAAACTCTCTTTTCATATGACTTTACGCTACATTATTTCTTTTATGCACTTGTGACATTTTTTTATTACCAATATTTTGTCTCATTCCTCAGACAATCCTGATTAGTGGTATCAGAGCGGCCTGCTATTTATCCATTTTTTTATGCATGTCTCCAATGAGGTAAAGGTATAATGAAGTGGGGCTCAAACTACTTGTTTCTTTGCAAGACCGTCCTCATAGACTCCAACAACCTCCCATGGTGGAAGAAAAGAAAGACAAGGGAGCAGGAGATCCTATTAAAATGTTGGTCATGCAAACCCTTATGTGAAAAATGAATGAGATGATGGATACCTTTTACCAAATCCTTTGAAAAATGACAAAAGTCAACGTATCTTCTGTTGGGAAAAATACTAAGAGGGGGGGGGGGGGGGGGGGGTGAATCAATATTTTCAAATCAATAATTTTTTCTTTTCATATTCATATTTCCATACGTGACTTTAGTGAAAGGAACTTGCATGGGTACGTGATTGTTCTCAAGAAAACTAGCGTACATCCAGTAAACTTATGATTTAGTTAATTCATCATATGTTTGTCTTCAGCCAATGCATCAACACTTTATTAAACATTAGATAAACAATAACCATGTGCTGTAATAAAAAAATAAACCATCACGCATAAGCAAAACACATGAACATGAAGATTTAAGGTGGAAACCCAATACGGGAGAAAACCACCTACTGTTGTCATCTCTATCTTCTTTTTAACATAGAGAAAAAGTTGTTTACAATATTGTGCTGGCACAGACTCATACCAGTATGTAGGCACCCACTTGTAGAAGGCTACAACCTTCACTTGTTCTCCATCTTCTACTGGAGGGGAGCTACAACCCCCTGGTTCTTGTACTGACGTAAACTTGTACCAATACACAGGCACCAGCCTATAGAATGCTACAACCTTCACTCATTATTTAGCTACTACTAGAAGGGAGCTCCTACCCCTTGATCTAATCACCAGCTACTACTGGTAATAAGCTTCGAATTCATCACTGAAGGCTCCAACCCTCAGCATCCTCCATGGATCACGTTTCATCAATTTTTCAGACTAGATCCACCTAATTTAACACATCGTAACTTGTAGGCCGCGTTTCATCAAATTTTCATACTGGACCCATTATCAACACATAATGTCAATATCAAAAATAAAACTATAACTCATCACTGCAACACTGACATTTATCTCTGACACATCTGAATCAATCAATCACTGAAACCCAATCATCAATCCCTGACATAACTGAAACCTAATCATCTATTTCTGAATCAACCAATCAATGAAACTTTTGACACAACTGATCAAACAATCACTGAAACTTTTGACACAATTGAAGCACCCAATCATCAATTTCTAAAACAACTGAATCAACCATTCACTCAAAATCCAATCAACTGACACTTAATCAAAATTCAACCAATCAACTGGAACAGTTAGATAACCAGTACACAGAACTGAACTTAGAACACTTCATCAACAACCAGAACCAAGTGCAACCTCAAAAATCATATGTCAATGTATACACTACTTCAATGAGTACAACCTGCGAGTATACACTACTTTCTGTAGCTCCACCTATGTATACCTCTAAAGATACTGAATCATAAAACTTATGAACCAAAAACTGTACTAACCAAAGACATTATGAAGATCTACTGTCATATTATAGAGTTCTAAACAGATATAAGAAAAGATCACCCTTCTTATTTAATCAATCAATCAACCAAACTCAATCTCCTCATATAATAAGTTTAACTTCAGATCTAATCAAGACATCATTGACAAACAATAGTAAAATGGTAGCTCTGATAAGATAGATCAATCATTTCTGAAAAACAAGCCTTTCTTCTGCATACGCTACTTGGAAGTTCCAAATCCGTGTGTATACGTGTCTTCACTTAGGCAAACCTGCGTATAGATATGCAAATAATGACTTATAACTTTGCAACTTTTCAAGACTTTATATATACCTAGATCATAACATTTAAAGGATAAAGCATGTGTTAGCACTCAGATCTAGCCTATCCATTATCATATCATATAATGATAAGTCATTTTAGGTCTTATGATCCTGATATATCATTAGTGCATAATTATTTCAGATCTATTAGATCTCATTCATCATGAAACACTCAGGTGCATACTAAGATCAAGAAAAATATCAAAAATCCATAACATGAATATTTTCTTTTGATCTAACTCTTTATAAGATTTTCATCACTTGCACACCCTCACACTTTGATCTTCACCTCCTTATATAGTTTTAGCCTTTTTCAATACCTCGGGTCAAAACCATAGTTATGCCTATGGTATTCTTTGATGGGATCAATATTCTTTGCCGCACTCATTACTATGGTCCAATACCATGGTAGGAACCCTTGGTATTCTTTAACCTTAATTTTCCATCCCATACACGCTTTTCCTTCTGTGAAACTACGTGAATACGTATACACTCCTTTTTACTCTGTGTACCCGAGTGTATAAGTGACATGGACTAGGTTAAACAACGTATACAACTTAAAACATTCTCTTTCCTAAATTTCTTTATTCTGATCTATAATCCTTTGACCCATCATTTTTTTCTTCTGTTCCATTACTCTGTTACCTCATAATTGACCTATTACAATGCGAGTTTCCATCAAGGAAAACACCTCTACCATAATGCCAACAATCTCCTGTATCAAGCTTATGATTATGATCCATAAACCTTTGACCCATTATTCTGTTCCATCATTCTGTCACCTCTAATCTGACCTATAGATTCATTTAGTTATCATATACTTGTTCTATTACAAGTGAGTTGCCATCAAGGATAACATATGCATCATAATGCCAACAATCTCCCCCTTTGTACTTGATGGCAACCACTTTGGTGTTTGGCCACCACAACCTATAAATAACATCAAGACAAGCACCAAGCTTTTCAAAACATCAAGCTACTCTCCAAACACCAAGCTACTCTCCCCCTTTGACATCAAGGGAAAAGGGATGACCAATGTTAAATGAAGACTTCCATATTTGAATTGTTGAATATGGAAATTGATCATGCTCCCCCTAGGCACATGCTAGATTCTCTGATCAAACTCCCCCTGAGCACATATCATAATCTCTGATCATGCTTCTCTTGAGCACATGTTGAAATCTCTGACGGGTGCAAAATGAAGCACATGAATCTATGAATAACTTAGTATTACCTTCCTATCACATTCAATACCATACTTACATCAATATCCCAACCAAGTGGGGATACATAAAATGTTCATACATGATTGAAAATTGCAATTATTACATCATCCTTCCCATGCATAGTGGGGGTACAAATTACATCATGTGTCCAAAAGGACTCTTCCCTAATAGACTATGATAGAAAGAGACATATTATTACACCATGACCTTTTCATCAAATGATATACATGAAATTTATAACAAAGACAAAAGATCTAAACAAGATCATGATAGTTACTAGCAACTATCATACACCATATGTGATCTGCACCATAAGCATCTGTCGACAACATCAAGAACAACAACCTGTATCAGTTTGCAAGATAAGTCAATGTAGATTTAATATCATCAACCTGTGACTAATTATGATGCATATAGATATCAACTCATCCTCTTGAGCTTATCAAGATCAACTTGCTCTGTTTCCTTAGTAGAAAAATCCTTAACATTTCCTTCCATGAATCAACTAAGCATATGTCATATCTCCAAGCAGTAATACAAAACCATTCACATCATATCATATATATGTGAAAGCACCATGTCATCATCCATGACCACAACATCATCATCAAATTATCGTATCAGGAAGTGCATGTTCTTTTCAACAAACCTCAATATATCAACCATGAATCATCACTAAGGAGTTTTCTACCATCCCACATCTGATAAAGATCAACCATGATAATCAACATATGTGAGTATCAAACCTATCATCATAAAGTAAGAAGTCATCATCATTATGTGACTAAGTAAGCCATGTCTCCAAATAGCCATGTCTTCATCAAACCTGCAATAACACGATTCTCTTGGCCAATTTTCTTCATATAAGAGGATCTTTAAGGCCAACATCACAACTTAAGTAATCATCCATGTATCTTCCATAGCGATAGAAATATATATCTATCTTCTCATCAACGTGAAAGGAAGACCATGAGCTCATAGTCATTTGTCAAACTTTCTTGATACCATCAAGTGCAAAAATCTTCGAACAATATACCATGTGAGAGCCAGGAACTATAGGAATCCTCATCCATAACTACACCATATCGAATTTATGCATCTTTGAAGGCATTATGGCAGCAACATAACATAAATGAGTGACACTTAACATCGTCAAATATTGAATATGTGTACTCAAGCTTTGTTCTTCTCCTTGAACTTATGAAGATCACCATGTAAGAAACATAACTATATGTATCATCAAAAGAGTCATCCATAAATTTGATAAGAAGCATCAAAACAACTAAGTGGCTCAAGCAAAGTATCATCTGTGATTTCATCATAGGTAATTGATGACTGCAGCATAGCATGATGCATCATTTAAACACTTCAACAACATAAGCATCCTCACTATTGATAAGAATCATTATGTACCTGTTGTAGCAGCTACAACCACCCTCCAAAATTTTGCCTTAGCATTGTTTTGGAGCCTCCTTACCAACCTTTCACAGCACCATGTCTTGCTTTGTCAAGTACACAAGCCTCAGTGATTTTCTTTCACAATGATAGCCTATTGATCAAAGCTTGTTGCATTCCCTCATAGGTTGTTTCTTTGGACTTGGTCTAGCTGCAGGCTAGAGAAACTCCCTCAAGAAATTGTGCAATTCTGTCTAGCAGCTTGCTGGGCTCCAGAATTGTGCAAATCTGCCAGTCAAGCTTCATCTAGAAAATTGCACAATTCCTCCCAACAGAGCTGCTCATCCCAGGAATTGCGAAATCCTAGGCAGCAGTAAGCTGCGTTGTCTAGGAATTATGCAAATCTCCTAGGCAGCTAGCCCAGCTCCCTCCCAGAAATGCACATTTTTTCCCAGTAGTTGAGTAGGTCCTTGCATGTGCAATTGGGTTGATCAGTTCCACCGGGACCAAAGAAACTTGACTTGCATGAATGGGATACTTTTTCCCAGAATAGAAAAAGCAACATGCAAAAATAATCCCTTGATTCAGGGAGCTATGTTTAGCATCTGGAGGTTACATGCAAAGATTGTTTTAGAATCTTTCCTCTAAGTGTCGCTTTTTCCTAGATTCGTGGCATGCGCATCATCAGCTTCAAACTTATTTATTTGACACTTCATAGCTCATTTCTTCACATCGATATTAGAGCTCTAACATCCCACAGTACATCTAGGACTCTTCAACACATCAAGCTCAACTATTCACGGTTAAGTGGTCTCAACTTGTCTTTTGCAACATTTCTGTCGCTTTTTGTGTTTTCACTTGTGTGAGTGTTGTTTTCTTGATTTTTTTTAATGCTTCACCCACATGCATGTTGTTCTATTTTCTGAATCTTTCATTCACTATTTTCATGCATGATCATTTGCTTCTACTTACACTCAATATCGCCGTGCATTCACTTTCACATCTGCTTTCAGTTGCTCGTCGGCAGGTCTGGGCAGCCTTGGCCCAGACTCTGCCTCACCAAGACAACATTGCGCAATCCTGAGAAGGAAGGCTCTTTCTTCCTCTCAATAAATGTGAATATCTATATAGGATCTAACCTCCAGTCTTGCATTGGAGGGACAGTGACTACTGGCCTAAAAAATTGTGCAATGCAGTCACTGAGCCTGCAACCATTGCCAGCTGAAATTGCGCATTGCGCAATTCCAACAGTCAACAGTCAACCTCGATTACGCATTGCGCAATTCTAGTAGCCAATCATGCCTCCCAGATAGCCCAAACTGTCTTTTGCACAAGTTTGGAAGCCATTCTCCCAATCTTGCAGAAGAAATTGTGCAATCCTTGCTAGTCCATCTCAGGGTATTTGTTCTGTTGTTCCTAAATTTGCTTTGGTTTTTGCTGATAGATTTCTTGCCATGCATGTTGCTTTGTCTCTAGATCTAGTAGGTGTTTGTTTTCCTCTTAAAAATTTAGGATCAATGGCCTCCAAGAGAGTAGGATCATAGGACACTAACCGAAGTGCAACTGGAGAAGCAGTTGAGCAAGTGTCCGCACGTCTACCGATCTATGAAGATACCAAGCTGATTCTAGACAAGGACATCAAGCTAAAATGGCAAGAGGTCAATGATGCATTTGTAGGCACATTTGGGGAAGACCTCAAAGACCACCAGGTATATGTGAACATCCACAAGTCTGGCTTGTACCGGATTTCATGCAGATACCCCACGTTCCCATGCGCGGACATGATACACTGGATCATCTCGCACACTAATTGTTATAGACATTTTTGTGCCTTACAAAATTGAGCATGAAATGTCCATAATCCAAGGGATCCAAAGTCCCTAAAAGAGTTGTTCCTACCCCTAAAGGAACAAGGTCAACCAATGACAGCTTCTCCCAGAAGTTCTCCACCAAAAACCACTCAGAAACAGTCAATTCAGGATCAATTCAGATGCTCTACTAGCTGCCTGCGTTGCAATGCACCCCAGTACACTAGCTAGGTGTGTTGCAATGCACCTAAATGCACTACCAGGGTGTGCTGAGCGGGAAATGACAAATGGAAAGCTCATTCAATGAGGTGGAAAGACCATGGAAGCTTCCAGAATATTCTCCAATGACACTTGCCTCAATGAATTCGACTAGTGATGAGTAAGAGGCTCTCAACCTCCAAGTGGAAGCAAGAACTAACAGAGAGAAGCCACAAGTCAAAAAATAAGCTGACTCATCCTCTCTGCTTACATCTATATATGGATCCCTCATCCCAGAGATCCAAAGGCTGGAATTTTGTACTTTGCAGAGAATTGTTGTTGGTTTGAGATTGAGATTAGTACATTAGGTGATTTATGCTTTGTTGGAGGAGAGGAAGGGATTTCTTTGCTGGGAGGTAGATGCTGGATCGGAACTCACTTGGTTGTATCTCCTCTTGGACTTTCTTATTCTATCAATAAACTATTTGAGTTTCTCCTACATACTGTGTATCAATGATGTTTTGTTATACTTACATGTTTAGCTTAATCTGATCTTGAGCTTTTTATGAATGTATATCTATATCTTCGTGTAGTTTCTCTCTCCCGTGATCTTGCAGGAATTCGGTGAAGCTGGGCCGGTAAGGAAGCAGGGAGCTGGGAGCTATTGAAGAGAGGAGCGATTGGATCAACAAACTAGCGGAAGACACATGTTAGTTACATTCTTTCTCCTCATTTACATTTCATAAAGAAGAATACTCAATTAGTTTTCCTTGTTTGTTGCTAAGGCACTATCACACCTTAGAGTGGGATAGGGGCGTTCTGAATAGATACTTTTCCCAACAAAAAATTGGCGACTCCACTGGGGAATGTATTTAGTTAGTTTATTTGTGTTTCTATTGTTGTTCTTCTCATAAACTTAGGAGTGGAGAATCGAACTGCATTTTCCATTTACAAATGCAAAGTAGAGATCTGCCACTCTAGTCCACTCACTGGGCCTTTTTATGATCTGAACAGCTGATCCACAAGTGCTCTAACAGCCCTTTGTGATAGATCTTAGTCCTCCTTTAAATCATCCTCCTAATTGTACCTAATTGATAGCTTTTATCTGGCCAAAACTGTAGATTAAACTGCAAACCGTGACCCAGAACCCAGAGACAATTCTCGTTTCTGCTTCAGCGCAGGCTCTGTGAAGAGGTTCTGCATTTCAACGCAGGTCCCGAGAGGGCTACGTGCGTTGAAGTTCAGTTTCTCTGTGCTGGGGGTGCGCTGATCAGCCTTTGCTTGTGCAGCTGTGGTTCCCTGCTTCCTTTTGCTCAGTTTTATCTCTGTTTTTTGCAGCCTGTTATCAGTGTGTGTACCTATCTGAAAACCCCTTTTCTCTGCCTCAATTCTGCCTCAGTTGTATAAAGAAACTGTATTTGTTCTTTGTGTATTTGTTACATCATTTGCAGTTTCCCATTACAAAAGTAAACTAGTCATACTGTCGCCCTTAGATCTAGACCTGTCGTAAGTGTCGTTTTGATCTTAGGAGTAAGTTTGTTTGCTGTTGACAGTTGATTGAGCTTTTACTTTTGTCTTTTGGTTTGAATTTGTGAATTTCTAGTGTCGAAACAAGTGTTTACTTCAAAATCATAAAGTGTCGTAATCGTCTTTTTGATTTCAAAAAGAAACTTGTTTGTGTTTTCACTTGAAATCGAATTCAAATTTTGTACAACAGCTTTCTTTTTAGGCATCAATATTAAGAAAGCGAAAACAAATACATGAATTTGTGCATTTTCATATTGATAGTTTGTATGGTTTGATTTAGGGAAAGTGCATTTACAGTGTGCTCTTTGCTCTTTGAGAAAAGTTTGTGTCTTTCTTTTCCCCTTGTAGCTAGGATTTTCATTGTTGAAAAGAGATAAATGCTTGCTTATCATCTTTAGACTGCATTTAGGAATTGTATATATACATCTCGTGGTGATCCAAAAAGGCAAACTTCTAAGAAAGATCAACCTAAAATAAATTGAATGAACTTAACAACGCTTTGTAACTTAACGCACAACATAGAGGTCTAGGCTAGAGACGTGTTCCGGCGTCGTAAAACCTGGTGACTGTCGATCTCGCTGATGGTTGGGTGATTCCTCCTGAGAGACAATAAGCGCAAGTACGGATTGTGCTCCCACGTACCGTCGAGTATATATTGGGATACCCCTATAGGCATAAAACCTTTATCCATAGGAAGCCGTGTCGGCCGCCCTACTGATCGCAATGCACTGAACACAACATTCGGGAAGATTGACTGCCCGTACCTTAAAACGTATTCTGCGGTTTTGCGAAAAGTTTGGCACACCCTCTACCTAGAACTCCAGAGCAGTTCCTTTTGACCTTTTTCAGACTCTATAACGGAAAAATTCCATCCGAGCATTTGTCACTTCGGGCTCGTTAAAACATCGAAGGCGACTAGAGTCATCTTTTGCTTTTTCTCGACTCTTTAAAATTGAAAAAGCAAGTTGTGTCCAAGCGTCGTTAAAATTTATTTTAAAATGGAATATTCATACCCTTTTTTCTTGCGTTGATCTTTAGGTTGAGAAAATGGAGCCTACCAACCAAGGAATTCCCCTTGGTGGAAATCCTAGTCCCTTCTCCTCTTGGGGAGATGTTGGTGCGCCCCATATGGCCACATTGTCGCTTCCAGGACTGACAATTGGCTTGCCAGTATGGCTCTTCTCAACCAATGTCGTTCAGAACACCACTATTCCTGAACAGTCGAATCAGCAGTTAGACCAGTCCAGAGTTACCCACCAACCTTCCACTTCCTCTAATTCTTCCTCTCTCCCTTCCTCTTCGCTTGATGGAACTGGTAAAATTAAAAACCAAGTTCCTAAGGAGAAGAAGGAAAAGAAGAAGAAAGAGAAGAAGAAGAAGGAGCCAAAAGCGACTGGGGGCAAACGAGTGTCGTCTAACGAAAATCCACACACAGCACTGACTAGGCCTAAATCGCCATGTGTCATATGCAAGGGAGACCACTTTCACAGAGATTGTCCCTGCATCCCTCGGATACTAAGGGACTGGTCTCCCCGTTTGCACAATCCGGTGGCATCAACCTCTGATAGCCATGTTGAAAGCACACCGTCAACTAGCAAAAGTGAAGTCCTAGGACAAAAAGGGAGGGCTAGACCTCCCTGTAGACTGTGCGAAGGCGACCATGCCCTCCACCGTTGTCCCTTCTTAGACGAGGCTAAAAGAGTTTTGGAAGATCGTCCGGTTTCACCGTTACGACTCCCTCCTGGATATAAAAAACTCTTGCCAAGTCCTTCGTTAGTTGAGAATCCAGCTGGCCCGCTCAAGTGGTCAGCTGAAGCGTCTATCATTGAGGATAAACCAACTGAATCCATACCAGACGAAAGTCAAAAGTTCGAGGCGGCAGTTGACCCGGTCTTGCCTTCAGAGGTTTTATCTTTGAATGATACAGTCACTGAAGAGGATAAGGATGACACCATCCAAATTCTCCTCCTCAACACAGACTCCGACGAACATGGGGGCAATCCCCCCATTCCTTTATCGCAGGAAGGAAGTTCGTCAGAGCGATACCCGACCGTCTACTCGGTCCCACCACCAAGCAACCTAGCTGTCTCCTTCGACTGGAACCAACTAGGCAGACCCCGTTTGCCAGCAAGCATACCATTCAAAATTATCGTCCAAATATACAGAATGGTTATGGCTGGCACCATCATTGATGAGGGGGCATCTGTGAGTATCCTTTCCTCTATTTCTTGGAAAGCGCTTGGTTCGCCAGCGCTTTTGCCTGAAATGAGAAATCTGACGGGCTTTGATAAAGGAACCAGTCGACCTTTAGGGATCCTCCCCAATGTGCCTATCACATTGAAAGGGAAGACCGTTCAAATGAACGTGATGGTCGTTCAAGGACCCTTGGATTATAACCTACTCCATGGACGAGACTATATATATTGCATGGGAGTCATCGTCTCCTCACTCTTTAGAGTAATGTGTTTTCTGCACGAAGGAAGAGTGGTCAAGCTTGTGGACCAGCTTTCATTTCCCGGATCACGCATCGAAAATAGTCATATACCATCCCTAAATGGTCTCTTCACGCAAGAAATGTCTCAACCCACGGTCCGTCCTCCCGATGAGCGCGAGTAATTCAGAGGGATATGACTGGAACCCAGGGGGCATGCGTCCTGGTCTGCTTCGGCAGAAAAACTTTGGGTATAGGTGGTGGGCTCCAGTATTGTAGCAATAATGTAACAACTCCTGGAGCTTCCTATCTCTAATTTTATCAACCCGGTGGTTCGTACAAACTTGGAAGCGACGGTGCTGTATGCACAAGTACTAGCTCTTGTCGCAGCTGTCACTTGGTCAGCTGGCACAAGTTCGCTAGGGCTCAAGCCAACTTCTATATGCTCACAGAAGAAGCTTTATGAATGATGGACGAAAGCTAACTCAAAGGAGGCTAATCTATTTGCAGAAAGAAACTGAAAGCCAACAAAGCATGAAAACCCTAGTAAACCCTAATTTGACTAGCTAGGCCCTTACAATGCAAAACTGTGAATGAAACTTCTACCAATGATGCCATTACTTGCAGTGAGCTGAAATACATGCATCTAAGCTACTTGCATCTGAAAAGACATGTTTTTGTATTTTTTTCATTAAGTGGTTGGATTTATTGTGATGATGCTTTTGATTAGGGTTTGACTGTGCAGGAGCGGTTCGAATGGAAGGAAAGCATGGGCAAGGTCAGGATGGCTAGGGGAGGTCCCAGAGGGTCTCTAGCATCAGTCCACAGAAGTCTACCACGTTCGGATGCTCAGCAACCGAGTTTGCAGGCTTCTACAGGAAGTCTGCAGGGGATCCTACAGGAAACTCAGGGGTTCTACAGGAAGTCTGTGCAATTCTACAGGATGTTCGATCGTGGGAGTTTTGGGAGATGGTGAAGTGATGGAGTGGTGTGGGAGGATAGGTGAGATGGAGATGGAATTGGTGATGGCTCAGGAGCATAGAAGTCAGATGGAGAAAGAGTGCATGCAGTGGGTTGATGGCTGGAAGGATGGGATCAACGAAAGGTTAAGGAAATGGAGCTATGTGAGTAATGGAAGAGCTGGAAGGTAAACGAGCTGAACAGAGGTCGGTTGAGTGGCTTCAGGTGTGGTTGACAAGAAGAGGAAGGTAATGGAATGGTGTGGAGCAGTGTATATGAAACAAATTGTCTATGAATGTCACCAAAAATGAGAACTCTTTAACCTATGTTAACTGTGCTATTTTGAACCAATGAACAACAATGCAATTTGTGAAAGAAACTCGTGCATGGAAGTGGAATGAAGAAGTAATGATCAAGACCAAAGTGCATGGATAGATCTACGACTAAAGTAACTGTTGCAGCTTGCATGGACGTGAAAATAATTGCGTTTCTTTTTGGTGGTTGATATGGACTGCACCCCAATCCCTAAGCAGAGATGGCAGTGATCTCTAACAACCTTTTTCTGGAGCTCCAATGAATTATAACTATCCTCTTCTAACCTAAGCAACTGGAAGCAAATTCACCATAAACTAATCCTATTCAATCTCATAAAAACTAAATCAGCAGACTGTAAATTCGAATTGCATGTCAAAGTAAAGAAACGAAGTGCTGGAACGAAAGGCAAATAACATTACAACACCGAGGAGATCTATTGCTCTCAGGTTGGGCCCTAACCTGAGAGCTATAGCTCCCTTAGAAACTCAGAATGAGATCAAAATCTGCCTGCCTTTATTCATAACCAAAAATCTGATGTCATGCCAAAACTGGCTTACAAAAAGAACCAACATCGAGTTGTAGCTCGTACTTTGAAATTACAAGAGTAATGCAAAAGTTCAAAAAGCTCCTATCAAAGGCTACGGCCTCAGTATTTATGAAAAATGATAATCCAACAGGTTTCCTTGATTTGTGGAGCTCGGCTGTCCAACTGAAGGTTAAACTGCTGATCCTGTAGAACAGTTGTAACTGCTGTTCCTGTAGAACGGTTGGCTGCCTCTAAGATCGGTGGGGAGATTGGTTGGAGCTCGGAGCTGTGGTGGGAATCACGAGGAAGGTCCCCAAGACTGTGGACATCCTCTCCTAAAAACCAGCAGTGCCACCTTACTGTCTCCTTGTCTCCTTTCTCGTGGTCTTTGCTCCCTTTTAATGCCAAAAACCTGAAATCATCATGTATTAGTCACGTAGATAGAATGCCTACCCTTCTTCCTACAAACAACACGAATAAACCAAGAAATGAATGCATAAGAAATAAAAGATGAATGGTTTGAGCAAAGCAAGTAGGCCAAATGAGCCCAAATTGTACCAAAAATTGGGGCTCATCATCACCCCCCAGCTAAACTATTTGCTCATCCTTGAGCAACTTTGCTCTGGCTCCTCGTCTTTGGCCGAGAACTAGAGCCCGGAGCATGCTCTTCCTTTCCTGTTTTTGGTGGCCCTGCCTTTTCTGCCCCTGGTGGTGACGAGGGTGGCGCTTCTTCCCCCTTTCCCATTTCCTTGAGCTGGGCTTCGGAAGGCGATTGGCCTATTTTTCGTGTCCAGGAAGTTATTTTTGGGCTTCCCCTCTCGGGGGTGGCTGATGTTTTAGAGGGGGTTCTTGCACTGGGTGAAGTAGGGACATCCCCTAAAATGGTTTGGCTGCTGGGTGGAGGCTGTGGCTTGCCCGTGTTTATCCTCTTACTTCTCCTGGCTTCAGATGGTAGAGGGGTCTCCCTCTCTCTCTTCTCCTTTGGCTTTGGAGGTGTACTGAGGGCGGCCAGCGCCGCTGCTGCCTCCTTTTCGAGAATACCAGCCTTCTCTTTCTTGCGTTTTGCTCTCTTAGAGCTCCTTGTAGAGGGCCCCTCCTTTTCAGATTTCGGGCTTCCTTTAGAAGACCCTGCTTTGCCCACTTCCGGGCCTCCTGTAGAAGATCCTTTCTTCCCCGATTTTGGGCTTCCTGTAGAAGACCCGGTTTTAGCCACTCTCGGGCTTCCTGTAGAAGCCCCTGCTTTGGTAATCTTCGGGCTTCCTGTAGAAGACCCTTCCTCTGTCTTCAGGCTTCCTGTAGGAGCCTGTTTCTCAATGATCTTCGGGCTTCCTGTAGAAGCCCCTTTTTCCAATTTCGGGCTTCCTGTAGAAGCCCTTGTCTCTGTTTTCGGGCTTCCTGTAGAAGCCTGTTTCTCAATGATTTTCGAGCTTCCTGTAGAAGCCTATTTCTGCTTTCCTGTAGACACAGGTGTCTCCACCTTTGCTTGCTTACCTGCCTGAGTTTTGCTTTTTGCTTTGGTTGCAGGTGCTGTTGAGGTACTTGGGCTGACGTGGACCACCTCAGATTTGTCCATTCTGCTCTTCAGCCTCTTTTCTCTTGCTGACAAGATAGGTGTGCCACCTTTTTCTTTGTCCTCCTTTTCCTCATGCTTCTTCCTTTGTTCTTTGTTCTGCACTGTGGTCGGGGTCTTCTGGCCTTTTTCTCTCTGTCCCTCGGCCACTGCTTCTTGTTCCTCACTGCTGGAGGAACCCGTTTCTTCGATCAACATTTTAATGTCTCCATCTTTTGTCAAATTCCGGAAGGATTCCCATGAGAGGGGAAACTTATATGAATGCAGCACATCCTCCACAAGAAGATTGATCAACCCATGGTGGGCTATCTGATCTGGTATGCCCTCTTTTAGCTTTGTGGCACACTCCATTAGAGACTGCAATAGGAAATAAGGGATGCTCAGTTTTTGTTCTACAGGAAGATCAATCCGGTGCCTCAATTCAGTGAGCAACCGAAAGTGATATGCATACACGATGCTAAAACGGCCTTCACAAGTGATATATTTCATGATTTGCAAACTGACTTCATTCCATGGTGGCAACAGACTCGTTCTTCGCACCCCATTTTTGTCCTCCGAGAATTCCTCCTCGGGTGGAAAGAATTCTTTCTTTGCCTGCTGGCTCAGCTTTCTTTCTTCCTTATCCCACGACAAACCCATAGGAAGTTCTGTGATCCGACTGATATGTTGCGGGGTGAGCTTGAGGCTTAGACCTCTGAAGTTCACTGTGGCCAGTGTCTGGGATTTCGGCCTCAGAGCCTGCAAGAATTCTTCGGCCACTTCATCGTCGTAACCCTGCAGCTTATCACAAAAAGGCATCCATTGTGCTCGTGTGAAGAGCTCTACCACTTCCTGGTTTTCCCTTAACTTGGTTGAATCAATGGGTTCCCGTCTTATAAACCCACCCGGCATGATGAACACGGTTGTTTTAACTAAAGGTGGCAAATGCGAAAGAGATTTGGTCTATTGAGACAGAGCATGCACATAATCCACAAAATTCAACACAGTCTAATTACACTGACATCCTGTAGAACGATAGTATAGGCACAACAAACAACAATTTCACTGATATCTTTATGACCAGACTGTGGACGATGATCTTGCCACTCTTACTAACCAGTTGCATGAAGAGTTCAGGGTTACCTCTTTAATTGGCCACCTTTTTTCGTGAGGCACCCGCTTCCCTGTAGAAGACTGCGTTCCTGTAGAGACTGCGTTCCTGTAGAAACTGTGTTCCTGTAGGAGCAGTGCGCAAATTTCGGGGAGGACTGTAGTTGGCCTGTGCTCGAGGTGTGCTTCACCGGCGTTCTGGTAGCCAAAAGCTCGGCATATCAAAGTGCAGAGGAGATCAGAATAGCCACTCGAGTTTGAAGTGGTGGTTGACAAATGCATGCGCACAATCTAGCCGATTAGATTTTGAATCGGCGCAATCCGTGGCGCGGGGGGTGAGCTGTCCCCGCCGGACCATTGGGTGACGTCATCCATCATTCGCCTGCGTATTCACTTGCTGCCGCATCCATTCCCACAGATTTGCCGCCGCCTCTTTCTGTTAAACTCATTACTTCCGACGGGAGTGTTCTCACGTGCGTGCTGCTCATTCTCTTTGTCGTGGCCGCCACCCAAACATCCAATTATACCATAACTAGCCGACGTGGCCAGTCGACTGGCCATACGGCCGCTCAACCATTCACTTTTACGCTGTGCAAACAATTCAAAGTAAAATTCATGCGATTTGATGGAAGGAAGGGTCGAGACACTTACCTGCGTGGCTGCACACGATTTTTCCAGTTTTTGGACGATGGTGAGTGGATCTACCTGCTGCATGCGAACTTACACAGACCCGGAGGCTCATGGTTACAGGCTGCCGATGATGGAGTGGATGCTTTGGTTGCATGTGCCCGCGTTTCATTGCAGATGGCGGTGCTGTGAATGGTATCCACTCTACCAGGTTTAACTGTTACAGGATTCCCGCGGGGTGTCTCGTAACAGTTCTTCCTCCTTGGGTGCATGCTGCACGACGGAGGATCTAGCCTTTCGATCACGCTCTCGGAGCTTCTGATGCCTGTGGTATGAGATCTCAGCACTTGTTTATCTTTGAAAATGGCTTTTCCCGCGAAAACTCATTGATATGCTTTGTTGGTGCAGGGAACTTGGTTGCATGTTGACAAGGATGGTGGAGCAAGGTAACAACAATGTGTAAGGGTGCTAACAGAGGCTTGCATGCGTCCAAACCGATCCGTAGTCGCTAGATCTCCTTTTAAAATGAATTCTGGGCCGTCCCAAACTTCTACAGGAAGTTTCCTGTAGAACACAGAGCTTCCTGTAGAAAGTTCGGGCTTCCTGTAGAAAGTCTGCACTTTCCTGTAGAAAATCCGCGTCTTCCTATAGAAAGACTGCATCTTCCTGTAGAAGATTCAAACCATGATAAAATTGCACATACCTTGAAAAAACATGGGTATCCTTGGAGGAGGTGCTGGTGAGGTCTCTTGACAGCATGATAAGGACCCTTGCCTTTGAGTTGAAGGGCTTCCTCTCCTCCATAGAACATCTGCAACCTGCATGCAATTTTACCATATTTTGCTTATTGTTTTTTCTCTTTTTTTCTTTTCTCTTTTTTTGAAAGATAACAGGGGCGCCTCAAAGAGGTTTTCACCCGTGCCATCTGCCCTGAGCGCCTCAGAGAGGTTTTCACTCAAGGATCTTTTTCAAACCTTTTCCTTTTTTTTTTTTGTTTTTTTGTTTTTTTTGAAAGACAATAGGGGCGCCTCAATGAGGTTTTCACCCCTACCACCTGCCTTGGGCGCCTCAGAGAGGTTTTCACACAAGGATCTTTATTATTATTATTATTATTTTTTTCATCCTTCAGGGTATGCCAAAAGCAGAGGCAGAACCCTTCTCTATGACCAATACAGATTTCTCCATAGTTTTGATGAACTCTTGTCTTGAGAGAGGTCTCCTGTAGATCTTCAATCGATGTCCATTGACAAGCATGGGAATGGCTTCCTCATCAATGGTTCGAATAAGGACAGATCCATTGTCATGGCATTTTTCCACTGCATATGGTCCTAGCCATCTGGTTCTCAGCTTCCCCTTGAAATCTTTGTATCTGGAGTCATACAACAAAGCCCAATCTCCCGGCTGAAATTGCTTGTCATGGAGATGTTGGTCATGCCACACCTTTCTCTAAAGTTGAACCACTTCTGAGTGAAGGAGGGTCTGCATTCGGTGCTCATCCAGGCCATTCAGCTGCAATAGCCTTTCTTGTTGTGCATGGCTGAGATCTAGGTCCAGCTGAGCTGCCATCCTCAAAGTGTTGTATTCAAACTCAATAGACAGCAAAGCTTTCTTCCCATAGACCAGCTCATATGGTGTGAAGCCGGTGGTGGTCTTCCAAGTGGTGTTGTAAGCCCATGTGGCTTCAACCAGGCGATCTGCCCAGTCCTTTCTGCTGCTGCTCACCACCTTAGTCAAGATCCCTTCTAATGCTCTATTGGTGACTTCCACCTGCCCATTTGCTTGAGGGTGATAAGGGGTGGAAGTCCTATGCTTGATCTTGTGATGAGCTAGTAGATCTTCAACCAGGTTGGAGGTGAACTGGCTCCCTTGATCGGTGGCCAGCTCTCTTGGATAGCCAAACTTATAGAAGATGTTTTCTCTTAGGAACTCGGCCACCTTTTCTTCTGTTGCTGCTTTGATTGCTTTGGTCTCTGCCCACTTTGTCAAATAGTCAGTACACACAATGATGTAAGACCTTTGCCTCGAAGAGGGGTTGATTGGGCCCACAAAGTCCATGCCCCACTTCTCAAATGGCTCAAGAGTCACTTGAGGTTGGAGAGGCATCTCATCCCTTTGGGTCGGTTTCCCCATTCTTTGGCATTGGTCACACTAACTGACATATCTTCTGACATCTTGATGAAGTGTGGGCCAATAGTAGCCTGCCTGCAGGATTTTGAAGGCAGTTCTCTTTGCTGCAAAATGTCCTCCACAAGGCCCATCATGACAAGTGAGGAGGATATCAAAGACTTCCTCCTCCCTTACACAACGCCTTAAGATCTGATCAGGGCCAAGCTTGAACAGATTGCCCTTGATCCAAGTAAATGAGGCACTTTTTCTGATGATTCTGCTCTTCTATCTGGAAGATAGGTGCGGAGGGAACTGTGCTGAAACAAGATAGTTTGCTATATCAACAAACCATGGAGAGAGTACTGAAATAACAAACAGATGTTCATCGGGCATCTGGTCATCCACTGTTCCATCCTCATCTGCAGACAAATCCAATCTAGATAAAAAGTCAGCAACAACATTTTCCCTACCTGGTTTGTCAACAATGGTCAAATCAAACTGCTGCAATAAAAGTAACCATCTAATAATACGAGCATTAACATCTGGTTTATTCATTAAATATCTAATTGCAGCATGGTCAGTGTGTACAAAGGTCTGGTAACCAGTAATATAATGTCGGAACTTGTTCAGTGCATGGACCACAACCAAGAATTCTTTCTCGGTTACAGTGTAATTCAGCTCAGCTTTGGACAAGTTTTTGCTAACAAAGTAAATGGCATATGGAAGTTTTTGCTCAACTTGTCCTAAAGCTACACCTATGGCTTTGTTCGAGGCATCAGTGTGGATGTGGAAAGGTAGGGCCCAGTTTGGACCTCTCAGGATTGGGGCTGACACCAACTTGTCCTTCAATTCATTTAAAGCCCTCTGACAATCGTCAGTCCATTTAAACTCCACATCTTTTGCCAACAGACCAAACAATGGCGAGGCTAGCTTGCTGAAATCTTTAATGAATCTCCGGTAGTATCCTGCTAATCCCAAGAAACTCCGGACATCCCTTACCTTTTGAGGAGGTGGAACCCTCTTGATGAGAGCAATTTTGTTAGGATCCACCTGCAACCCTTGGCAAGAAATGGTATGGCCTAGCACGGTCCCTTCAGTCATTAGGAATTCACATTTTTTAGGACTAAGGGACAAGTTCATCTCGGTGCATTTGGTTAGGACTTTTCCCAGGTTGGACAATGCTTCCTGGAAGTTGGCCCCATAAGGAGTAAAGTCATCCATATAGATTTCTACTGCATCATGGACCAGCTCCGAGAAGATGCTCAAGACAGCTCTCTGGAAGGTAGCAAGAGCATTGCATAGCCCAAAGGGAAGGGCTCGGTAGGCAAAGGTACCCCAAGGACAAGTGAAGGTGGTCTTATCTTGGTCTTCCGGGCTGATTTGGATTTGGTTGTACCTGCTAAACCCATCCAGGAAAGAGAAGAACTTCTTTCCTGCCAGTCCATCCAACACTTGATCTATGAAAGGTAGAGGGAAATGGTCTTTCTTGGTAGTTTTGTTCAGTTCTCGGTAGTCCACACAGATTCTCCATTTCCCATTTTTCTTGGGAACCAACACTAGAGGGGACACCCATTCACTATCTGAGATGGGGTAGATGAACCCGACATCCAACAGTTTTTGCAACTCTTCCTTGACAATGTCCTTAAGGGCTGGATTCATTCTCCTCTGGGGTTGCCTAACCGGTTTACAATCCTCTTTGATGTATATATGATGGGTACAGACCGAAGGATGGACTCCTTTCATTTCCTTATAGCTCCAAGCAAAAGCATCTAGGTGGTTGGCCAACAGACTACACAGCTCCTTTTCCTGGGAAGGAGATAGGGAGGAGCTGATCTTCAATGCTTTCTCAGGGCCGAACTCCACATTCTTGACTTGGGAGTAACAGGGTTGGTTGTACAAAGATCCACTAAGGTGCTAGCTTGGGCATCCTCCACCAATTTCTCTAAGGGTAGTGCACTGGAAGGTGGATTCTGGATCAAGGTCTCGATCAAGTCATCCTCGGTTGGTGGGTCTCTTCTAGTGGTATCTAAGGTGCACAGAGGTGCTGAGTACACCTCGTCTTCCTCTCCTTCTTCCAACCAGAGTGGTAAGTCATGCTCTAAGGAGGGTTGGGCAGGAGGGTATAGGACTAGCTGCTTGGACATGGGACCATTTTTGATGGTCATGTTTCCTGCACGACAACTTATGTAAGCATCTGCAGTAGCTAACCAAGGCCTTCCCAAAATGAGAGGATATCCAGTAAGCTTTGCCTTTGGTT
Organism: Pinus tabuliformis; assembly: GCA_031772625.1. Lineage (NCBI taxonomy): Eukaryota > Viridiplantae > Streptophyta > Pinopsida > Pinales > Pinaceae > Pinus > Pinus tabuliformis. The sequence continues at coordinate 314,800,074 of CM062815.1, read as the reverse complement.
GCAGAACCAGGAAGTCTGCAGGGTATTCCCAAGAGTCAATAGAGACCAAGACATCCTCCACAATCCCTTCGGGAGTCACGGTGGAGCGATCTGCTAATTGCAGTACTGTCGAGGTCTTCCTCAAGGAACCCTGAAGATTGAGTTTAAGCATGGTATCCCTGGTCATCACATTAATGGCAGCCCCTAGATCAACCAAGGTGTGAGGTATAATGGTGCCATTGATGTGGACATCTACTACAGGACTTCCAGGATCTAGGTACTTTGGGCAGATGACTTGTCCTAACATAAGGTCAGACAGTTGTCCTATGACATTGATAGTTGAAGCATCTTTCTTCCGTTTGCCTGGGTGTTTGAAACACTTCTCCTTAACCAGTTTGTTGTATATTGGCACATCCTTGATGGCTTGGAGAAGTGGTATTTTTACACACAACTGCTTGAGCTCACCCAGAAGCTCATCCTCCTCTGGGTTGGGTTGTGTGGTGGCTGTTAGTCTCTCAAGAAAGGGTGGAATAGCCTTTGGTTCACTTTCCTGTTTATCTTCCTCATCCTCTGGGGGAGGAGGTTGGCGATCTGGTAGAGTCTTTCCAGATCAAAGATTGATCTCCTGGATCTCCACAGAATACGTAGGGCATGAGGTTTCCCCAGTGTATACCTGCTGGGCCTGTCTATTGTTGGGGTTCGGGTTCGGTTGAGCAGGCATTTGAGGTTGCCTTGGAGGAGCAAGAGGTAATGGCTGAGGTTGAACTGGTGGTGGAGGCAAGATGGCAGGAGGAGTGTTGTATTGGGGCCTCCACCCCGATTGAGGTGCATTCCATTGAGGCTGTGGCTGGGCATGTGAGTGATATGAATGAGAAGTAGGTTGAGTGGGGTACTGAGGTGGATAAGACCATGGAGGAGGCATGGACCATGAAGGATGAGCAGGGGGACCCCAGGAAGGCATAGAGGTCGATTGGTTGGGGCTGTAATAAGCTTGAGATGCCCCTTGCATCCCCTGCTGATAAGGTCTAGATCCTTGTGGCCTCCTTTGGTTGAGGTAATAGAGAGGTTCTGTGGGAGCTTTTGTCCCTTGGTACATGGCTTTAAACCCAGGTAAGGTTGGACACTGATTTGTGGGATGGTCCTCCTCACAAACGAAACACACTTCAACCGAATGCAATGGACATTCGTTCTTAGGGTGTCTCCTTGTGCACCTAGGGCAGAAGACAGCCAAGGCTCTCTCAGCTTCTTCTTTCTTTTGCTGAATCCTGAATGTGTCAAGCTGCATGGCAATGGTCTGTCTCACCTCACTCTTAAGATCTTCTAATTGATTTGCAAGCTCATGTTTGGAGAAAGGGACACTAGTTGAGAGGAGGTTTCCTCTACCTCGTTTCCGAGCTGCCCTGGAGTGGTTTCTAAACACAGTCTTGATGTCCTCATAAGGCAGTTGGTAAATGTCCCCCCCAGCTAACATGTGAAGGGTATCTAAGAGGTCTTCAGGGACTCCTCGGAGCAGGACCAACTTGAGGGATTCAGGGTCAAGTGTGCACCTGGCCCGCTTATAGCTTAGTTGGAACCTCTCCTCATAATCCTCTAAGGACTCATCATTTCCCATGGTCATCCGAAAGATTTCCCCCTTTGTTTCCTTGGACCTACAGTAATCCCAGTACTTAGTATTGAAAGCTTGCTGCATCTGAGCTCAAGTGGTGATATTATTCCCAGGTAAGCCCATGAACCAGCGTAATGCTGCATCCTTAAGAGTGGAAGGGAAAAGTTTTAGCTTTTGCTCATCTTCAGTATAGTCATAGGTTCTACAAAGGACAGAAAACTCAAACAGGAAGGTATCCAGATCTTTAGTAGTCAGCCCATGGAAGTGAGGTAAGGCGGAGGGGCTAATGTTCTTCATTTTCATCTCTCCATTGGTCTCTCGGATGGGGAAGGCACCTTCTATTCTCTCATCTTCTCTTCTATTGTCAGCCATGGCTTCAGATGGAGTGGTCTCTAACTCTTCTTCTACTATAGGATCTTTGTATATCTCAGGATGTTCACCTATAGGTTCTTCTGGGTCACTGTCACCAAAGAAGAGAGAAGGGTGACTCAGTGATGTGGTGGGGGTGTTTGGTAGGAATTTGCCTGATCTATCTCGGTTCCTACGAGGCATGAAATGGAAAAGACTTTTCTTTTTCTTTTGATTGTTTTTGCTTTGCTTTTTTCTTTTGGTACCTGCAAAACTGAAACAGATTGATCTACAACTAACTATGAAAGATGCAGAATTAAACTGAAAGCAGGAAAGAACTAATCTACTTTGCTCAAATGAAATTGCAAGAATGGAAATGCTAGTCTACGCTTGCAGAAAGGAAATGCTAATCTATGAAAGCAGGAAATGCTAATCTATGAAAGCAGGAAATGTCTATGCTACTTTTGCAGAATGGAAATGAAATAAACTACTTAGCAGAAGGCAAGAGTAAGAAAGTAGAAGAAAAGCAACAATTACTAATACTCTGACGCTTCCCCGGCAACGGCGCCAAAAAGATGGTGGGCTCCAGTATTGTAGCAATAATGCTACAACTCCTGGAGCTTCCTATCTCTAATTTTATCAACCCGGTAGTTCGTACAAACTTGGAAGCGACGGTGCTGTATGCACAAGTACTAGCTCTTGTCGCAGCTGTCACTTGGTCAGCTGGCACAAGTCCGCTAGGGCTCAAGCCAACTTCTATATGCTCACAGAAGAAGCTTTATGAGTGATGGACGAAAGCTAACTCAAAGGAGGCTAATCTACTTGCAGAAAGAAACTGAAAGCCAACAAAGCATGAAAACCCTAGTAAACCCTAATTTGACTAGCTAGGCCCTTACAATGCAAAACTGTGAATGAAACTTCTACCAATGATGCCATTACTTGCAGTGAGCTGAAATACATGCATCTAAGCTACTTGCATCTGAAAAGACATGTTTTTGTATTTTTTTCATTAAGTGGTTGGATTTATTGTGATGATGCTTTTGATTAGGGTTTGACTGTGCAGGAGCGGTTTGAATGGAAGGAAAGCATGGGCAAGGTCAGGATGGCTAGGGGAGGTCCCAGAGGGTCTCTAGCATCAGTCCACAGAAGTATACCACGTTCGGATGCTCAGCAACCGAGTTTGCAGGCTTCTACAGGAAGTCTGCAGGGGATCCTACAGGAAACTCAGGGGTTCTACAGGAAGTCTGTGCAATTCTACAGGATGTTCGATCGTGGGAGTTTTGGGAGATGGTGAAGTGATGGAGTGGTGTGGGAGGATAGGTGAGATGGAGATGGAACTGGTGATGGCTCAGGAGCAGAGAAGTCAGATGGAGAAAGAGTGCATGCAGTGGGTTGATGGCTGGAAGGATGGGATCAACGAAAGGTTAAGGAAATGGAGCTATGTGAGTAATGGAAGAGCTGGAAGGTAAATGAGCTAAATAGAGGTCGGTTGAGTGGCTTCAGGTGTGGTTGACAAGAAGAGGAAGGTAATGGAATGGTGTGGAGCAGTGTAGATGAAACAAATTGTCTATGAATGTCACCAAAAACGAGAACTCTTTAACCTATGTTAACTGTGCTATTTTGAACCAATGAACAACAGTGCAATTTGTGAAAGAAACTCATGCATGGAAGTGGAATGAAGAAGTAATGATCAAGACCAAAGTGCATGGATAGATCTACGACTAAAGTAACTGTTGCAGCTTGCATGGACGCGAAAAGAACTGCGTTTCTTTTTGGTGGTTGATATGGACTGCACCCCAATCCCTAAGCAGAGATGGCAGTGATCTCTAACAACCTTTTTCTGGAGCTCCAATGAATTATAAATATCCTCTTCTAACCTAAGCAACTGGAAGCAAATTCACCATAAACTAATCCTATTCAATCTCATAAAAACTAAATCAGCAGACTGTAAATTCGAATTGCATGTCAAAGTAAAGAAACGAAGTGCTGGAACGAAAGGCAAATAACATTACAACACCGAGGAGATCTATTGCTCTCAGGTTGGGCCCTAACCTGAGATCTATAGCTCCCTTAGAAACTCAGAATGAGATCAAAATCTTCCTGCCTTTATTCATAACCAAAAATCTGATGTCATGCCAAAACTGGCTTACAAAAAGAACCAACACCGAGCTGTAGCTCGTACTTCGAAATTACAAGAGTAATGCAAAAGTTCAAAAAGCTCCTATCAAAGGCTACGGCCTCAGTATTTATGAAAAATGATAATCCAATAGGTTTCCTTGATTTGTGGAGCTCGGCTGTCCAACTGAAGGTTAAACTGCTGATCCTGTAGAACAGTTGTAACTGCTGTTCCTGTAGAACGTGTTATCACTTAGAACTATAAACATATGTATATAATCCTTTGTCCAAGTTAAATGTCAAAAAGTTGGTGTCAAATGGTTTTTGTCCTATGTTTCTTACTTAGGGTTGAAGTTTTAAAGGTGTTTGATGTAAATCATTCTCTAATCCTATCGGTCATCCTCCATCATGATTGTTAAAGCCATGTCTTGTCTTATTCATGTCACCGATCCTTTCCGTAATTTCGCAGCGCAGTCTCATTGGTCAGTTTTGCAGCGTAATCATTGTTTAGCCATTTCGTAGCGCGTCAGCATCAAGCCGTTTCGCAGCGCATTATGCCAATTCATAACTAACTGCGCTACGAAATCGCAGATTCGTGCGTTTTGCAGCGTATATTCCTCAAAGGGTCAAGTCTGTTGATGAGTCATCACTTCCGTCCGTTCATGTCAGTGGGCGTACCTCCCAAACACTCATTAACCATCACTCCACCAATAGATTTGTAGGCATGCACATAAATATTATTCAAATGGTTTTTACCGTGCAAGGATTTTTATGATGATCGTAGATGATGCATAAATTACAACCTGTGTGATGAGATATTTGAGTTTGCAAGCGAGCCCGCGTTAAAAAGAATTGAATTACCATTTGAGTTGAAGCTGTTGGCCATTCTCTGTGTGAAAATTTCAAAAGCGAAATGGAGAGGAAAGAGCATAGGTCTGGAAAATGTCAGAGAACAGAGCCTGAAGGTTTGGACCTTGCATTAAGAGATGAAGGCGTGAAGAAAGCCTTCAAGGATGCTGGCTGTTGGAATTTCTGTGAGAAGCTGCAGGGTGGCCATGCTCAGGTAACAAAGGATTTTGCTTTAAACTTCACGGGTTTGAATTCTAAAATAGCTATGTTAGAAGTTCAAGTGTCTCCAGAGTCAATTGCTGCTGTAACTGAGATTCCAAGAGGGGGGCAAGAATGGTTTAAGAACTTTAAGTTCGATATGAATCCATGCAAAGAGTTCTTAAAAGAGGCATATGTGAATGAAGACCTAACAAAAGCAGTGCCTAGAAACTATGTTAAGGAGCACTATGCCCTTCTTCTCACCTGTATTCAGAAGTACTTAACTTGTGAGGGAAGATACAATAAGGTCTATTCCTATCACTTCAAGTTGTTGTTACATTTTACTGGTAAAGCATCCATAGATATTCCCTTTTACTTGTTTCGCAGTCTAAGCAAAATGTGTGACAAAGTGCAATTAAGGAAGGATGACTGTGAAACATCGTTATTTCACCATGGTTTGGTTAAGTTGTTGGTTTTGGATGGTCTTCAGAAAATAGGTAAGGATTGGAACTCTTTCATCTTCATGGCTGGTTTCCAGAGTAAAACAGGTCTTACTCCACAGCCGGTTAGAGAAAAAGAAAAATCAGTTGAAGAACCCACAATAGCTGAGCTTCGAAAGGAGGAAAAAGATAAAAAGAAGGCCAAGTTACAGTTGAGACAATCAGTGAAGCCACTGATCATTAAAGAGCAACCTCAGCCATCATTAAAAGAAGAAGCTAAGCACAAGAAAGCTGTACCTGGACCAAGTGGATCTGAAACAGTGTCGAGAATTAGGACAAGGAGTCAAATAAGCAAAGAAAAAGGCAAAGCATTGGCTGTTGAGGAAAGCCCGATATCTAAGGCCAGCTTGAGTGATTTGCTTGAGGCCATTGAGTTTGAGCAGGTTGAACCGGTGCATATTGAACCAATGCACATTGATTTGACTCAATCATCACCAGAAAGCACTAAGAAATCTAAAGCTTCAAAAAGACTGAGGTTTGATGAACCAGGTGATAAATTTATCTTCAAACCAAGAAGACCTGTTACAAGAAAACAAGTAAGGGAAGCTGAGAAACTGCCTAGAGCAGAGGAAGTTGAAAAATTGCCCAGAACAGAGGTAGCAGAGGAATTGTCCAGAACAGAGGCAGAGAAAATTAAGCAAAAGGACAAGAATAGAACAGTCATTATTTCCCAAGGAGGTAACATTATAGCTATAAAGAACCAGTTGGAGGCAGCAGAAAATGTAATTGCCAAGGTGAAAAGTGCCACTAGGGAGTCTGCAGTCAGGTAGGCAAATTATCGAAAATCTGTTTTGAGAGGAAGTGAAAACTTAGTAAGCCAGGTGGATTCAGTAGCTGATGTTTATACATGGACTGTTCCAGCTCTCAAACAAGCTAAATCCATTAGAAAAATAAACATGCATTTAAGAGCTGAAAACAAAGCCTTGAGGAAGGAGGTTGCAGACTTAAAGGCACAGCTAGGTCAAATAGCTGCTAACTGATGTTGAGAAAGGTGTTGTTCTAAGTTTTGTAAAATTTTGCTTAGTTTCATTATTTTGAAGACATATAGATCTCTACCACATGTAAAGGAGGTTTAAAAAATTAAAGGTCCAGCAGTGAAAATCTCAAGGAAAAGATAAACTGTTTAAACAGTTTCGCAGTTTCGTAGCGTGCTACGAAACTGCGAAACTACTGTAGGTGCTGTTTTTAATACAGGCAAACAGTTCGATGGGATAATCAGAAATTTTCAAAGGGAACACCTAAGTGACATGAAAGAGATCAAAGGAAGCTACCAGGCCATTCAAATTATGACAGGTGTACCTTTAACAAAGGTGAAATGTTTTGACCTAAGTTTAAAGTTTTTGATTATAAAGTCACTTTATTATCGGTCATTAGGGTTTGGAAGGAGCTGCATACGGGGAGTTTTGGTTGGCACACCTGTTCATCAAAGAAGCTTCCAGCACATTAGGAACATGGTGATGCTCTATATTCTTGGGCTATTAAAGAGCTGGAGACAGGCTGCTGCATTTTCGAATAAGTGGTGGAAGACTGGAACCGGAAAAACAGGGGTTTTCTCCTAACATTACTAAACCATCAAAGCATTCAGCATCCAAAGCTAGTATGGGACATTGAATCCTTTTCTCAGCCATCTCGGCCAAACTAAAAGGAGACAGGTGTCAGAGAACAAGAAAGAATCATTCTACGAGGAGGATAGAATTAGAGTTATAGATAAATTAGGACTCTTTAAACTCCAGTTTAGCACTTATTGTATTTAATGAGTTAGTTCAGTAGTGGATAGGGGTAATTAGTGGCAGTCATCGAGCTCCCCTCATGCTGGAGGAGGAAGCTCAAAGTAGTTAAAGTTATGTTTCTATATATAGTTGAAACTTTTATGTAATGAAGGTTGGATATTTGAGAAAACAGAGTGTTATTTTGGCTTGTGTACAAACTCATTTTCAGTAATACAAGTGACTGCTTTTCTTCTCAGGATTCATACAGTGTTTCAAATGCTCAAGATATGTGGTTTTGTTTTATCCTTTATGTTTTTACAGTTGTATAGATACACAATCACTCAGAATTCACTTTGCTGCTCTGATTTCCTGTGTGTATTTGTAAGCTGAGGTTTCTATGAGATGTGTTTCGAGTATTTAAACATTACATGCCCTGACTTCTATGTATGAGCAGTGTTATAGTTTACTGTAATATGATTGACTCCATGAGCCCAATGGAAGTCTTTGTAATGTCTGTCCAGCCAACATATTTGTTAAATTTACTTTGCAAGAGTTAGCCATCTCATCAATAGTCAAAATCAATAACCTTTTGAGAGAGCCCTCTCAGGCTAAGGAGGCTAAGCCTTAGTCAAAAGTCTGGTTTAAAATAGTTACACAGAGTCTACCTGGTCAACAGCCTTCCAGGGCTTGATTTTTTTATAACAGAACGGTTGGCTGCCTTTAAGCTCGGTGGGGAGATTGGTTGGAGCTCGGAGCTATGGTGGGAATCACGAGGAAGGTCCCCAAGACTGTGGACATCCTCTCCTAAAAACCAACAGTGCCACCTTACTGTCTCCTTGTCTCCTTTCTCGTGGTCTTTGCTCCCTTTTAAAGCCAAAAACCTGAAATCATCATGTATTAGTCATGTAGATAGAATGCCTACCCTTCTTCCTACAAACAACACGAATAAACCAAGAAATGAATGCATAAGCAATAAAAGATGAATGGTTTGAGCAAAGCAAGTAGGCCAAATGAGCCCAAATTGTACCAAAAATTGGGGCTCATCAATAGGGTAGGTTTCCGCGGGAGAATATGACTAGTCCGTACCCCGTCCGTGATTGGAAGAGGGGTTGTTCTAGAATAAGATTCTTTTGTCAAAGTTATGTGTTTGGCGCTCGTTGTCACTCACCTTTGTCTATCTCGGTAGACATCATCGAGGAAGTGTCTTGTTTGCTGCGCAAATGAGACAATCTTTGGTAACCTGAAAGAGGTAGGCCTTTCCTGGTAGAACGAATGTTTTATCTGCAAATTGAGGGGTAACCTTGAAATCGTATTTTATACCTGGGGGCATGCAAACCTTTTGGAGTGCAAGCAAAGAGCGGTTATTTATCTATTTTTTGGGTTAGCCGTTTCCTAACTTGCATAAAGAAAGGATTCCAGAGCAAAGCTTTGTAATGCGCAAGCTCCATAAAAAATGGAATCTTAAATGAGACATTCTTATCATACGACTGGATTAATCGAGCAGTTTTAACACATAGTTCATGCTCGTTAAAAAATAAACATAAGATCGAGAATTTTAACACATAGTTCATGCTCGTTAAAAAATAAACATAAGATCGAGCAGTTTTAGCACATAGTTCATGCTCGTTAAAAAATAAACGCAAGATCAAGCAAGTGTTTCAACCCGCGTTTAAGCTCGTTAAAAAATGAACTATCCTCCGGTAAATAACCACCGTGAATGTAACATTATCAGCCATTAAAGCCTTGGTCGTGTTTGCACCGTCACCTCCACTTTTCCATTGGCTGATCATTCACCTCCATTTGATTGTTTACCCATTTTGAGGAACAGCTGCGAAGAGTGATTTCACTAGCCATCCTCGTGACACTGCCGTGCTTGGAAAATTCCAACCCTTACCTGGAATCAGCTGCTACCCATTTTATCACTCGTTCCTCAAAAGACGAGTCTTCTTTAAGCTCTTTTCATCTGACTCGTAAAATATGAAAAGATTGCCGAGTTTTGGCCTTCCAGCTCGTTAAAATGACCGGAAGAGCTATCCCTCCTCTAGATTTTAATCTTTTTGGACCTGAGGGATTATTGCACAAAAAGATCGAGCGCTTGTTTTGTTCGGCTCGTTAAAACTATCGAAAATTCATCCCTTTTGTATTGTTTTATACTTTTTCGGACTTAAGGGATTAGATGACGAAAAAGGACTTCCGGAGTTATCTTTACGTACCTTTTCAGACTCTCTAAAAATGAAAAGGACCGAGTTATCTTTGTCGTTAGACTCGTTAAAAACATTAATAGCGACAAACTTGTCTTTAGACGAGAACGAGTTTCACTATCGCTAGGCTCGTTAAAACATAGCGATGGGTTTGCCCGAAGGGAAAATTATAGAAAAAGCATATGTTATCCTCCTCAAGCTTGACAAAAATAAAGAGGTACTGGTCAACAATGACTGGGGAAAAATTGGGAAGAAACTCAAAGAACCTTTATTGGTAGCAAGTCGCTCTTGAACATGACACTTCCACTCCGTGCCTGAGTCGGGTTGGGTTGTTTAATTCACCGGTCACATCACCATGGTCTCGCCATACCATCCACCTTTGGGGTAAATGCTACCAATCCATCACATAAGTGTCGCCGATATGTTCAAGAGAAGTCATCCAGAGAAGTCAACCGTGTCCCATCCACTACCATACATTATACTTCATTCTTTCATAACCGCCACCCTGAATCATATATCATCAGATCGTTTTCACCTCCATCAAAATCATTTTCTCCGTTCCGTGTCACTAATGTGGGATACATTAAGGCCCTCCTTTGACGGATCGCTTCTTGTCGACACCAGCTCATTATCCAAGAAGTTGATCTAGGAACACCCCTTCAGTACTTTGAAGCTTGCATGCCTCAATGGCAAGTTTCTCACTTCCAGCGACAGGTATACATCAATGACCTTCGACCGAAAGATTTTGCGTGGTGTTCGACGCCAAGTCCTTTATTCACACCACGTGAATTGTACTGCAGTACCTTGAGGGTCATCATCATTATCGGTGATTCCTCTCGCGCTTGTTAACAGTTTGCATCATTGACTGGTAATCAAGCGATGTCTTTCCATGTTCGACTTCAAAACATTTCTCACATGGATTGACTTGTACTTAGAGTGAAGATCATACGAGATTGAAGACCCCGGATCTAGTTTCATCCATCTGGGCTGCGATATATATTCAGGAAAAATAAAGACATTGACATGTACAACATTGCAGAACAGATAATCATCCTACCAAAAGGATGATGATTTCATCACAATCATCAGTCTACCATCAGACGATTGTCTGTCCTATGTACATAAAATGAATTTATAAAGCTGAGCATGGGAATGCCCGCCTCAGCTAGATCATGAAAACAGTATGAAAAATAATGTATTGTATTGTATCTTATTACAGGTCTCCTCCCAGCATTGAATGAACTTCGGATCCTCCTAATAAAGCATTTCACCCGATAAACGGCCTCATACTTTAGGGGGCAACTGTTATAGACATTTTTGTGCCTTACAACATTGAGCATGAAATGTCCATAATCCAAGGGATCCAAAGTCCCTAAAAGAGTTGTTCCTACCCCTAAAGGAACAAGGTCAACTAATGATAGCTTCTCCCAGAAGTTCTCCACCAAAAACCACTCAGAAACACTCAATTCAGATGCTCTACTAGCTGCCTGCGTTGCAATGCACCCTAGTACACTAGCTAGGTGCGTTGCAACGCACCTAAATGCACTACCAGGGTGCGCTGAGCGGGAAATGACAAATGGCAAGCTCATTCAACGAGGTGGAAAGACCATGGAAGCTTCCAGAATCTTCTCCAATGACACTTGCATCAATGAATTCGACTAGTGATGAGTAAGAGGCTCTCAACCTCCAAGTGGAAGCAAGAACTGACAGAGAGAAGCCACAAGTCAAAACATAAGCTGACTCATCCTCTCTGCTTACATCTATATATGGATCCCTCTTCCCAGAGATCTAGAGGCTGGAATTTTGTACTTTGCAGAGAATTGCTGTTGGTTTGAGATTGAGATTAGTACATTAGGTGATTTATGCTTTGTTGGAGGAGAGGAAGGGATTTCTTTGCTGGGAGGTAGATGCTGGATCGGAACTCACTTGGTTGTATCTCCTCTTGGACTTTCTTATTCTATCAATAAACTATTTGAGTTTCTCCTACATGCTGTGTATCAATGATGTTTTGTTATACTTACATGTTTAGCTTAATCTGATCTTGAGCTTTTTATGAATGTATATCTATATCTTCGTGTAGTTTCTCTCTCTCGTGATCTTGCAGGAATTCGGTGAAGCTGGGCTGGTATGGGAGCAGGGAGCTGGGAGCTATTGAAGAGAGGAGCGATTGGATCAACAAAATAGCGGAAGACACAGGTTAGTTACATCCTTTCTCCTCATTTACATTTCATAAAGAAGAATACTCAATTAGTTTTCCTTGTTTGTTGCTAAGGCACTATCACACCTTAGAGTGGGATAGGGGCATTCTGAATAGATACTTTTCCCAACAACACTAATCCCATGACGATGACCTTGAACAGTGTCAGCAGGATGAATATTGCAACCTTCAAGGCACATGATTATGATGAGATGTATCAGATGTTGGAGTCTGTGACTATCATGGAGACTCCCTTCAGCTTACCCAGCAGCAATGCCAACTCCAGAGACATTTTGAAGAACTCGGTAAAGGATCTGGCTAGATTCAGGATGACACGCAACCAGGTCTACAAGACGAAGATACTACAGAAGGCGTATCAATACTTGGTCATCTTTGCATGTTGATTGTATGGCCAAGAAAGCATGGAAACCTTCCCACAGAGTTGGGAAATCGCGCTAGACCAATTGGCTAGAGAGGGAAAACCATGCAACTAGCCTGGCATGCTAGCTCATCAGCTGAAGGAACAGGTAACAAGGTCTCAACATATTCCCATAGGTATGCAAGTAGAAATCTACATGTCTGCCTACATCTTGGATGCAGTCTGTGCCCAACAGGAGTTCCCAAGCTTGAAGTGGGTATGGTCACCAACAGTGACTGCTGTGAACACTTATTATAAGATGTTGTTTGAATGCAGCTTTAGAGGAGTTATCACATGGTTGTCCGATCATTTTTTCACCCTGGTTTACAAGATGATATTTGAACAGGATCCACCCTGCATGTCGATGGAAATGATGGAGGCACTGATAGACATAGATGATTGGCATGCCTCGCCATCCGACACATTCATATGGATGTAGAGTGGGGAGAAGCCTTTGCATGTTCTACAAAAGTTTTCCATGGACATACTCATCATGTAGGAAGTAGAATATCACATCTTGGTAGGATTGACATCTAGGCTGCACCAGAAGAAGAAGGCACCTTGGCCCGCTCTTCCATTTTGCATTGGGTTAGATGAGATACGAAGTTTCAAGCATGTAGATGTCGAAGAAGAGCAGATGAAGAAGCATCCATTCGACCTCCGAAGTTACAATCTGTATGACCCGCACTGTCTTATGAAAGATCACTGCATGAGAGTACAATTCAACTAGATCCATGGGGCATGTCATTGGGTGGAGGAGGACCAATGGAGATATTGTTACAACTCCTCTAGACACAATGAACTGGTTGGATTTGCTATGTTATGGTTAACGAAGCAACATGAAGCAGCATCTTGGAGAGCACTAGAAGCAGTAGAGGTAAACATACCAGTGCGGGACAAGGGCAAGAGGAAGATTGTCGATCGCATGGAGGAAGCGCAAAGATACAAGTTCTGAGCAGATCCACTTGTGGAGAAAGTAGCTGTGGCCATAGAGGCAAAGAGGCAACAACAAAAAAATAGAAACGTGCAAAGGGAGAGAGAGAAATGGAGAATGGAGGAAACAGAGAAGGAGTTGCATGAGTTGAAGGAGCAACTTCGAAAGGAATAGGACCTGCACAAATAGGAGAGGGAGGCGCAGCAACAACAGGTACAACAAGGGATGCAACACATGCAGACAGATGAAACAATGCCCGTACAGGTAGTGGACTCATCAAAACAGTTGGAATCAAGAAAACAAGGTGAACCACCGTAGGAGCAGGATATTGCTCAAGAGATAAAGTGAGTGCTTGAAAAAATGGATACAAACATGGAGCAACAGGAGTTAGAGTAGGACATCGACCTTATGCCTCACCAGCAAGAGGTTGACCCACCAACTTCACTGCATCCAGAAGATGAGCAAGTACCAAGTGACCAAGGAGACACTGAGATCCTTGGAGATCAGCCGAAAGGAGAGATGCACAACATCTCATTCGATGAGTCTCAACACAGATTTGTGCAATCCCACAGAGTGTCAACTCTGGAAGATCATACATATCTTGCATAGTATGAGGAACAAGTGATCATGTATGATGTGCACAAACATCCAAAATCCTTGGCCGATGTGACTAGAGCATATGTTGAAGCCACTAGCTCAAGTGTCCGCTTTCTGATAGCAGAGAATGAGCGAATGACTAAGGAGATACAGACGGCTAAGGAAGGAGGAGAGTTAGTGACAACATTCACCCAAGCAGAACTAAACAACACAATACTAGATGAAGTATTGTCCCTTGACACAGTTATGCAGGCATTGTATTCCAAGTTTGGTACCATGCATAATTCAGTCATCCATCTAAACGGATGGTAGCAATGATGTGCTAGAAGAGCACGTATCTTGTCGAATGTGCATGATGTTGTTGATTACATGCAAACATGGACGGTGATATACAAGGGAGCCCTGCTTCACTTGCCTAAGATGATGAAGCCCAGAGTGATCGAGCTAAAGGCAGGCATTCAGAGTCAGATCCAGAACTATGAAGAGCTCTTGCCATTCATCACTAGTCTACAGGCTTCCCATGCACGTGTATTCAAGAATATGGATGTTGTGGTGTGCGCACGTGCGATCCAATCTATTGGGACTCTCACCCAGGCAAAGACAAAGGCACAGGTCTGACTAGAGTTTTACTTGTACTTTGACGAGTTGATGTGCATAGCCACCAGCCCAGACTTGCCAATTAGTGCAGACACCATGCACAAGTATGTTGTTGGTCCGGCTGTGTTGAAGACAATGATGTGCATGCTTTCAGATGAGTTGGATATAGAAGCCTGAGTAGTGTATCCATATGCTATGGATGTAAGAGTCAGGATCCAGAAAGATGTCACCTTGGAGTACGCAGACACTATCACGGACTACTAATCTTGGCATTAGTTTGATCATCGTGAGGATGTTGAAGAGTTGGACTTCTCACGATTGTCTGAGTCATATTGTTGTCTTTCATGGCTTTCTTAATCCATTTCTGTCTCACATGGGTACATGTGCATTGTAATGTAACGTCTTGTCAAGTGTAAGTTCAAGTGTCAATAGTTGGATGTAATAATCATAGAGTAGATGAAGAGTCATGAGGGTAGATGAACTGTCACAAAGGGGAATGTCAAGGGTCACCCCACCCTTTTCTATAAATAGTCCCTCATAACTCATTGTAAAGGCTTTTGGTCAGCCAAGCTTCCAATAGGGCTATCTTAGAGAGAGCTTGGACAGTATTGTAACGAGCCTTAGCTTCTCCAATGTGTAGAGCTAGTAAATCTCTTTGGAGGAGCAAGCAGTTGTGGCTATAACGTTCCACTGTCAGAACTAATGGTTGGACATGGATGTATTGTATGACTAGAACTTACACTTCTTAATATAACAAGAGCCAACATGTTTCATGCATATGTTGTATTGTATTTCAGCTATTTGTTTACTCTAAATGATATATGTATCTGTTTTCTTACACATGCATGTATGGCTATTTATTTGTATGTATGTATGAATCTTCCTAAAATGTGTTGTTGGTTTAACCATCACTTTGGACTGATACCTAACTTTCCTTCCATGTTGTGATGCATCTTTTCTCGTGTGTTCACTTCTTAACTCCATGCTATCATAGGTTTCCAAGGGGCACACTCATCTCAACCCCCGTGTGTTAGAACCTCTCATGCACCTTCCTTGACTTATTGCATATGTCACACCCTTTCTACCAGTAGAGTTATCTTACTTTCCTCTATGTGAAATCGTGGTCAAGGAATTACCATACGACCCACTGTTGGGATCCTACACCAAATGGTCTGAGGTCTAAATGGGACTTCTTACCATGGAGATCCCTTGACATGTTGCCAGGTCCAGCACCGTCAACATTTCTGGCACTAGGAGGGCTAGTTGACAAGCTATGTCCTCTCATCCTGTTTTGAACCTTTGCATATCTATCGTGGAGTCTTGCACTCTACTCCCTCCATGATGTTTTTCGCATGCTGAATATGTCACCATCACGAGGGAGTTCTTTGATCTCTTTGTTTTCGGGAAAACTAGTGTCTTTTCAAACGACTAGCCCTCTAGGTTTGGAAGCTACCCTAGAAACAATTGTTCAAAGAAATTCAACGATTTCTTCTATGTGTAATGGATAAGAGAAAGACAATGGAACCAACTTGGAACTTCCGTTTAATCACTTGCTTGATCTCTCTCCCCCTTGACAGAGCTTACAACTCCTCGCTGTACTTATCTCGCTTAGAGAGTACCTGTAGAAACACAGTAACAAAGAACCATCAAAGCATCTTGATCTATTACAATATACACATTACAAAATCAAATACATAAAGAACATATAATAGCATTCACAAATGATAACATTCACAATTTCACAATCATATGGAAGAAAACATGAAGAACTTTATTAAATAGAAGGGAGAATTACAACCCAGTTTTCTGATCCAGGATCATCCTCCCAGCATCAAGCCCTCTTCACCTCATGAAATAGCAAGATCACACCAACGATACAATGCCCTTTTTATCAATTACAAACTATTAGCACTTCCTTGCAATTCACAAAATTCCAGCCCCTAGATCTCTTAGTTGAGGGATCCATTTATAGATGTGTGCAAGGGTGTGAGTCATCTCTGGGTTTTTGATTAGTTTCATTCCACTTGTCACATTTGGCTTCACAAGAGAAGAGATAACTGAAGTTTAGATCTCTTACTCATCCCTAGGTGAATTTAGAGAGGCAAGTGTCATAGGAGAAGTTTCTAGAAGATTCCATGAGCAACCACCTAGAAAACTGTCTCGGACATTTGTCCATCCTCACCCATCACACCCTATAGAAGTCCTAATCAGTATGCATCACACCTGAGCAGTGTATCACTCATTATGCATCACACCTGGCCAATGTAGCAGTCAGTAGGGTTCAATTTAGGCCATTTCTGGAGGGTTTCTCAGGTGGAACTTTTGGGGAATGATGTAATCAGATGACCATGTACTTTTAGGGTATGAAAAAACTCTTTTAGGGGTTGAAGAGCCCTAGTTTATTGACATATAAGATTGGGGTTGAAGTGCCCAAATATGTCTATGGCACTCTTGTCCACATACACATATGATGGTGAAGGAAAAGTGGCCTGGCCTAAGTTCCTACATGACTTTCTTTCCGTGCTTCATGAGGAAGATGGTTGTTCTAACAAAAAATCTAGTCTACTAATTGCATACACACTTCATGAATCTCCACATCGATGGCTATGTAGCCTGTCGTTTGATAGCGCACACTCACTTGAGCACTTCTGTGGTCTCATTGAAGAAAATTTCTATCATTTTGATCTCGAACATCATGACCAAAAACTATTACAACAATGAAAGGCTCCACATGAATCGCCTATGGATTTTTGGCAGTGCTTCCATGATTTTTGTTTCAAGCTTCCAAGTGCAAGATGAAATTTTTCCAACTTTGGGACCGATTCAAATATTGTATTAAGAAATTTGCTTGTCCAAAGAAGAAGTTTGAATTCAAGCCTTGCTTAATATTCTTCAGTGATGGAGCTACGCAATCACAGATGGATACGGTCACTTTCACAAGTGACTGTCCATCATCCCCTCATCAAACAGCTCCACCACTGCAGAGTGATGTGGGAGACCATGCTCACACATCTATTTAGCTATCAAATCCTCCCAACATCACTCCGCTCAATTTTCGTGCAGATTTGGTTGTGAGTTCATCGAGTTGTCATATGAATTTTGTTCCGCAACCTCCGTATTCATACTCGGCTAATCCTCTGGATGATATTGTATTTTGTTCTTCCATTCAGACTCTACACTTGTTGTGAATGAGGATCAAGCCATCGAAAGAGTTGCTTTTGCACAACCAACATGCGCTATCATTCATGAAGAGTATGACTGGGAGCCTGAGCATCAACACTCGACGAAGGGTCACTCCCTTCTATCTGAGCCTCCTCCATTTTTTCTTGACATATTTGGTGAACCTACCATCCATGATTTCACATGTGTATCTTCATCTACAGATGCACTCATCATTAATCACTTGTAGGACACACTGGATGTCAATCCATAATCTTGCAATGGAAAGGATAAGTTATTCATTTAAAATCCACTTGATCTTTCATCTGCCATTTCTGGAAACACAGAGGATAAATTTCTCCACTTTTCATCTACCCCTTTGTTTGATTCATTAGATCATGAGGATGCTGATGAAATCATTGATTTTTCTGATCGTGGCTGTCATGATCCATTTACTTCCATATTCGATCACGATCATGATCCTATTGCAAGTGATTTTTCGAAGCCACCGATTTATGATGATCTATTTAACGATGAAGTCAAAACACCCTAGACTGTCGAGGCACTTCAGCTTGAACCGATTTTTATGTCAGGCCCTCACTTTCTTGAGGTCGGTTTAACTTCCTATCAGGAAGTTGTTCAATCACTCGAGGCTCCTCATCACTCATCTGTATGCATTGAAGATCAATATCACACACAGATCATGCTTCCTCCACTTGAACTGCACGATCCCATAGCTCATATATTGGGGGAATCTTACATTGAATGCAAACGTGCATGGCACAAGTTGTCTTTGTTTCTTTCATTTGCTTGCATGTCACAGTCAAGAGTATGCGTATTCTTCAAAGCTAAATGTAGTGTCACACAACACCATGATAAGTCCATGGATTTCTTTTCATGTACTTACATTCACTTATGTCTTGTGTAGACATTTAAACATGAAGTGTGTTTTTCTTCATTGTCATATATTTCTTGTTTGTTGGTTCGCTCAATCGGGTTGCTCGCGGGCGAAGCCTTTACCAACATGGGTCAACCAATGCACCATGGCTGCATTGGGAATATCACTTCACGTGATCAGGCCCATGCACAGTTAGCTTAGGAGTAGGAGTAGTTTTTTAGTTCAGTTTGTTTTCTTACTTGCTTTTCTTGTTTGTTTTCCTTCTTGTTTGCTTACTTTGATTTCACATTTTCTTCTGCTTCCACTTTGCTTTGTTGTTTGTTTGATTGTTTTGTTCGTAGGTTAGTTTTGCATGAAACCATGTATGACTCTCGAAACAAGTTGGGTAAAGCACAATAGGCCTCATGCGGCTATCACTACTTGGTTATCTTTCATCCTACCTTTGTATGAAGAAGTTGTTACTTTTAGTCCATGATACGTCGATGGAAAATATGTACTATTCGAAGTGAACCTTGGTGAAAAAAAAATGCTTGTGCTCTAACTAGTGTCTCCTTCTCTAGTCGGTTGTTTTTGGGTTAACCCTTGTTAGATCAGTCAAGTAGAGCAAGGTGAGGGGAAAAACCTTAACAGGCATGTTAGAGGCATATAATAAACTACTTCTATGAAGGAACAAACTCTTCTACTCTCAATAAGTTAGGATCCCTCTTCCACCTCTAAAATGAATAAGTGCTATGCACAATCATGGAAAAAATGAAGAGTAAAAAATGAAAAAATGAAAAATGAATAAGTCGAAAGATTAGAAAGGCTTCTTGTGCAAAGAGGTGATGCAAGTAACTATGCCAGGGTACTTGTTACAGGGAAAAGTGTCTACATAGAACTGCTTATCCCACTAAGGTGTGGTAGCTACCTTAGAAACAAACAAAGTAAAGCTACTTTCGTTTTTTCTTTATGAAATATAGATGAAAGAAGAACAAAGAAGACCAACCTCTGTCTTGTGCTAATCTCCTAGTTCGATTCCTCTCTCTCTTGATAGTCTTTCACTACTTTCTTCCTTGTACGTCCAGCTTCACAGAGTACCTGTAGGATCACAGTAGCATAGCACTTTACAAGAACATGGATCTATAATCATAAACAATCTAGGATCAAATGTAAATTGACCATACAAATGCATAAAACATAAATGACACAAGAGTATGGAGGAAAACTTGAATAGCTTTTATTGATAAACAAGAAAGAGCCAAGGGAGTTACAACCAGTTATTCTGACCCAGCATCATCCTCTCAGCAAGTAAACCCTTCTTCACCTTATACAAAGCTTAGATCACCCAACACTATGATGTTGTCTCAAGAAACCAACAACAATTCCTTACAATATGCAAAATTCCAGCCCCCGGATCTCTGGGATGAGGGATCCATATATAGATATCTGTAAGGGAGATGAGTCAGCTTGTGATTTGATTAGTGTCTTCCCTCTGATAATTCTTGCTTCCACTTGGAGATTGATGATCTCTTACTCATCCTTGGTCAAATTCAGAGAGGCAAGTGTCACAGGAGAAGTTTCTGGAAGATTCCATGCCTCTGCACCTCGCGAAATGACACTGCCATTTGTCACTTCTCACCCATCGCACCCCATAGAAGGGATTTTTGAAATGCAATGCAGCCACACAGTGTATTTAGGTGAGATGCAATGCACTTTGCCTATGGAGCAGCTGAAATGATCATGTTTTGACCAGTTCTGAGCAGTGTTTCATGGAGAACTTCTGGGAGAAGCTGTAATCAGTTGACCTTGTTCCTTTAGGGGTTAGAACAACACTTTTAGGGACTTAGGAGCCCTTGGTTTATGGAAATTTCATGCTTGGGGTTGCAGTGCCCAAAAATGTCTATAACAGTTGCCCCCTAAAGCATGAGGTCGTTAATCTTTTGATGTCGGGTGAAATGCTTTATTATGAGGATCCGAAGTTCTTTCAAGCTGGGAGGAGACCTGTAATAAGATACAATACAATACATTATCTTCATAATATTTTCATGATCTAGCTTAGGCGAGCATTCCCATGCTCATATTTATAAATTCATTTTCATGTACATAGGACATACAATCGTCTGAGTGTAGACTGATGATTCTGGTAGAGTCATCATCCCTTTGATTGGATGATTATCTGTGCAGCAATAATGTACATTTGATGTCTTTATTTCCCTGAATATATATCACAGCCTGGATGGATGAAACTAGATACGGGGTCTTCAATCTCATTCGATCTTCACTCTAAGTACAAGTCTATCCATGTGAGAGATGTTCTGGAGTCGAACATGGAAAGACATCGCCTGATTACCAGCCAATGATGTAAGCTGTTAACAGGCGCGAGAGGAATCACCGATAATGATAATGACCCTCAAGGTACTGCAGTACAATTCACATGGTTTGAATAAATGACTTGGCGTCGAACACCACACAAAATCTTTTGGTCGAAGGCCATTGATGTAAACCTGTCGCCGGAAGTGAGAAACTTGCCATTGAGGCATGCAAGCTTCAAAGTACTGAACGGGGTGTTCCTAGATCGACTTCTTGGATAATGAGCTGATGTCGACAAGAAGCGATCCATCACAGGAGGGTCTTAATGAATCCCACATCAATGACATGGAACGGAGCAAATGATTTTAATGGAGGTGAAAACGATCTGATGACATAAGGTTCAAGGTGGCGATCATGAAAGGATGGAGTGTAAATGTATTGTAGCGGGTGAGACACAGGTGAATTCTCTGAATGACTTCTCTTGAACATATCGGCGACACTGACGTGATGGATTGGTAGCATTAACCCCAAATGTGGATGGTGTAATGGGACCATGGTGATGTGACCGGTGAATGAAACAACCCAACCCGACTTGGATGCGGAGTGAAAGTGTCATGTTCAAGAGCGACTTGCTACCAACAAAGTTTCTTCAAGTTTTCTTCCTAATTTTCCCCAGTCATTGCTGACCAGTACCTCTTTATTTTTGTCAAGCTTGAGGATGATAACATATGCTTGTTCTATAATTTTCCCTTCGGGCAAACCCATCGCTATGTTTTAACGAGCCTAGCAATAGTGAAACTCGTTCTTCTCTGCTATGGACAAGTTTGTCGCTATTAAGTTTTAACGAGTTTAACGACAAAGATAACTCGGTCCTTTTCAATTTTAGAGAGTCTGAAAAGGGACGTAAAGGAAACTCCAAAATTCCTTTTTCATCATCTAATCCCTTAAGTCCAAAAAAGTATAAAACAATACAGAAGGGATGAATTTTCGATACTTTTAACGAGCCAAACAAAACAAGCGCTCGATCTTTTTGTGTAATAATCCCTCAGGTCCAAAAATATTAAAATCTAAGGAGGGATAGCACTTCCGGTCCCTTTAACGAGCTGGAGAGGCCAATGGATCGGCAATCTTTTCATGTTTTACGAGTAAGTTGAAAAGAGCTTAAAGAAGACTCATCTTTTGAGGAACGAGTGATAAAATTGGGTAGTAGCTGATTCCAGGTAAGGTTTGGAATTTTCCAATCACGACAGTGTCACAAGGATGGCTAGTGGGATCACTCTTCGCAGCTGTTCCTCAAAAGGGGTAAACAATAAAATGGAGGTGAATGATTGGCCAATACAGAGTGGAGGTGATGATGAGAACATGATCAGGGCTTTAAAGGCTGAAGTATTACATTCACGATGGTTATTTACCAGAAATCGGTTCATTTTTTTTATTGAGCTTAAACACTGGGGGAAGCATTTGCTCATAACTTATGTTTATTTTTTAACGAGCTTGAACTATGTGCTAAAACTGCTCGATTAATCCAGTCGTATAATAAGAATGTCCCATTTTAAAACAGCAATTTTTAGAGTTTTTCCCCACATCCTTTCTTTATGCAAGTTAGGAAACGACCAATCCTACGAGTTTAAAGGGTTAGAGGACCTACAAATTTAAAAAATAAATAGTCGCTCTTCGCTTGCACGCCAAAAGGTTTGCATGCCCCCAGGTATAAAATAAAGTTTCAAGGTCACCTTTCATTCTACTGACAAAACATTTGTTTTATCAGGAAAGGTATACCTCTTTCAGGTTACCAAAGATTGTTTTATTCACACCGCAAACAAAACACCTCTTCGGCGATGTCTACCGAAATAGAAAAAGGTGAGACAATCCACTCACATAACTTTGACGAGGGAATCTTATTCCAGTCTAACCCCCTCTTCCAATCACGGATGGGAGTACAGTCCAGTCATATATCTCTCGCGGAAACCTACCCTATACCTGAAGTTTTCTTGCCGAAGCAGACCAGGGTGCATGCCCCCTGGGTTTCAATCATGCCCCCCGAATCACTCGCGCTCATCAGGTGGACGGACTGGGGATTGATGAGACATTCCTTGTGTGAAAATACCATTTAGGGATGGTATATGACTATTTGCTATGTGTGATCCGGGAAATGAAAGCTGGTCTACGAGCTTGACCACTCTTCCTTCGTGTGGAAAACACATTACTCTAAAGAGTGATGAGACAATCGCTTCCATGCAATAAATATAGTCTCGTCCGAGGAGTAGATTATAATCTAGGGGTCCTTGGACTACCATTACGTTCATTTGAACGGTTTTTCCTCTCAATGTTATGGGCACATTGGGAAGGATCACTAACAGTCGACTGGTTCCTTTGTCAAAGCCTGTTAGGTTTCTCATCTCAGGCAAAAGCGATGGCGAACCAAGCGCTTTCCAAGCAGTCGAGGAAAGGATACTCACAGAAGCCCCTTCATCTATGATGGTACCAGCCATAACCATTCTATATATTTGAGCAATAATTCAGAATGTTACACTAGTCGGTAAACGGGGTCTGCCTAGTTGATTCCAGTCGAAGGAGACAACTAGGTTGCTTGGAGGTGGGACCGAATAGACGACCGGGTACGACTCGGGCGAACTTCCTTCCTGCGGTAAAGGAATGGGTAAATTGCCCCCATGCTCATCGGAGTCTATGCTTATGAAAAGAATTTGGACGGTGTCATCCTTATTCTCTTCTGTGACTATATCCTCTGAAGATGGAACCTTTGAAGGCAAGACCAGTTCAACTGCCGCCTCGACCTTTTGACTTTCATCTGGTATGGTTTCAGATGGTTTATCTTCAATGATAGATGCTTCGGCCGACCACCTGGGTGGGTCAGCCGGATTTTCAACTAGTGACGGACTCGACAAGAGTTTTTTATATCCAGGAGGAAGTCTTAACGGTGAAACCGAACGATCGTCCAAAACTATTTTAGTCTCGTCTAAGAAGGGACAACGGTGGACGGCATGATCGCCTTCGCACAGTTTACAAGGAAATTTATATTTTCCTTTTTGTCCTGGTGTTGTTGGGAAAAGTGTCTACTCAGAACGCCCCTATCCCACTAAGGTGTGACAGTGCCTTAGCAACAAACAAGGAAAACTACTTTCGTATTCTTCTTTATGAACTGTAAATGAAGAGAAATAGGATGAACTAACCTGTGTCTTGCGCTAGTCCTTTTATCCAATCTCTCTCCTCTTTGACAGCTCCCAACTACCTGCTCCTTCACTTGCCCAGCTTCACCAAGTTCCTGCAAGATCACAGAAGAGGAAAACTACACAAAGACATGGATTTACATTCATAAATAGCTTAGGATCAGATTTAAGCTAAACATGCAAATATAACAAAACATCATTGATACACAAGCACGTAGGAAAAACTCAAATAGTTTTATTGATATAACAAGAAGATCCAGGAGGAGATACAACCAAGTGAGTCCCGATCCAGCATCAACCTCCCAGCAAAGGAATCCCTTCTTCACCTCCAACAAAGCATAAATCACCCAATGCACTGATCTCAATCTCAAAACCAACAACAATTCTCTGCAATGTACAAAATTCCAGCCTCTGGATCTCTGGGATGAGGGATCCATATATAGATGTATGCAAAGAGGATGAGTCAGCTTATGATTTGACTTGTGGCTTCTCTCTGTCAGTTCTTGCTTCCACTTGGAGACTGAGAGCCTCTTACTCATCCTTGGTCGAACTCAGTGAGGCAAGTGTCATTGAGAAAGATTCTGGAAGCTTCCATTGTCTGTCCACCTCGCGGAATGACACTGCCATTTGTCATTTCCCACTCAGTGCACCCTGGTAGTGCATTTAGGTGCATTGCAACGCACCTAGATAGTGTACTGGGGTGCTATGCAACGCAGCTAGCTAGTGGAGCAGCTGAAATGATCCTGATTTGACTGGTTCTGAGCACTTTCTGGTGGAGAACTTCTGGGAGAAGCTGTAATTGGTTGATCTTGTTCCTCTAGGGGTAGTAACAAAACTTTTAAGGACTTAGGATCCCTTGGTTTATGGACATTTCATGCTTAGAGCTGTAAGGCACAAAAATGTCTATAACAGTTGCCCCCTAAAGTATGAGGCCGTTTATCAGGTGAAATGCTTTATTAGGAGGGTCCGAAGTTCTTTCAATGCTGGGAGGAGACCTGTAATAAGATACAATACAATACATTATCTTCATACTGCTTTCATGATCTAGCTGAGGCGGGCATTCCCATGCTCAGCTTTATAAATTCATTTTTATGTACATAGGACAGACAATCGTCTGATGGTAGACTGATGATTCTGATGAAGTCATCATCCTTTTGGTAGGATGATTATCCGTGCTGCAATGTTGTACATGTCAATGTTTTTATTTTCCTGAATATATATCGCAGCCCGGATGGATGAAACTAGATCCGGGGTCTTCAATCTCATCCGATCTTCACTCGAAGTACAAGTCGATCCATGTGAGAAATGTTTTGAAGTCGAACATGCAAAGACATCGCTTGATTACCAGTGAATGATGTAAACTGTTAACAAGCGTAAGAGGAATCACTG
Source organism: Pinus tabuliformis (assembly GCA_031772625.1). NCBI lineage: Eukaryota > Viridiplantae > Streptophyta > Pinopsida > Pinales > Pinaceae > Pinus > Pinus tabuliformis. The sequence goes on along the minus strand of CM062815.1, from coordinate 314,774,903 downwards.
ATAATGATGATGACCCTCAAGGTACTGCAGTACAATTCACGTGGTGTGAATAAAGGACTTGGCGTCGAACACCACGCAAAATCTTTCGGTCGAAGGTCATTGATGTATACCTGTCGCCGGAAGTGAGAAACTTGCCATTGAGGCATGCAAGCTTCAAAGTACTGAATGGGGTGTTCTTAGATCAACTTCTTGGATAATGAGCTGGTGTTGACAAGAAGTGACCCGTCAAAGGAGGGCCTTAATGAATCCCACATCAATGAAACGGAATGGAGCAAATGATTTTGATGGAGGTGAAAACGATCTGATGATATATGGTTCAGGATGGCGGTCATGAAGGAATGAAGTATAATGTATGATAGTGGATGGGACACGGGTGACTTCTCTGGATGACTTCTCTTGAACATGTCGGCGACACTTATGTGATGGATCGGTAGCATTTACCCCAAATGTGGATGGTATGGCATGACCATGGTGATGTGACCGGTGAATGAAACAACCCAACCTGACTCAGGCACAGAGTGGAAGTGTCATGTTCAAGAGCGACTTGCTACCAATAAAGATTCTTTGAGTTTCTTCCCAATTTTTCCCCAGTCATTGCTGACCAGTACCTCTTTATTTTTGTCAAGCTTGAGGAGGATAACATATGCTTGTTCTATAATTTGCCCTTCGGGCAAACCCATCGCTATGTTTTAACGAGCCTAGCGATAGTGAAACTCGTTCTCGTCTAAAGACAAGTTTGTCGCTATTAATCTTTTTAACGAGTCTAACGACAAAGATAACTTGGTCCTTTTCATTTTTAGAGAGTCTGAAAAGGTACGTAAAGTTAACTCCGGAATTCCTTTTTCGTCATCTAATCCCTTAAGTCCGAAAAAGTATAAAACAATACAAAAGGGATGAATTTTCGATAGTTTTAACGAGCCGAACAACACAAGCGCTCGATCTTTTTGTGCAATAATCCCTCAGGTCCAAAAAGATTAAAATCTAGAGGAGGGATAGAACTTCTGGTCGCTTTAACGAGCTGGAAGGCCAAAACTCAGCAATCTTTTCATATTTTACGAGTCAGATGAAAAGAGCTTAAAGAAGACTCGTCTTTTGAGGAACGAGTGATAAAATGGGTAGCAGCTGATTCCAGGTAAGGTTTGGAATTTTCCAATCACGGCAGTGTCACAAGGATGGCTAGTGAAATCACTCTTCGTAGCTGTTCCTCAAAATGGGTAAACAATCAAGTGGAGGTGAATGATCGACCAATGAAAAATGGAGGTGACGGTGCAAACACGACCAAGGCTTTAATGGCTGATAATGCTACATTCACGGTGGTTATTTACCGGAGGATAGTTCATTTTTTAACGAGCTTAAACGCGGATTGAAACACTTGCTCGGTCTTATGTTTATTTTTTAACGAGCTTGAACTATGTGCTAAAACTGCTCGATTAGATGGTCTTTGTTTTGATTTTTTACCATAAATAGCTTCGTCTTTCCAAAGATAGTACTATATTTTCAACTGCTTCATCAAACTAGTTAGAAATGAACAATACTTTCTTGAAAATGAGATTAAAACGCTAATATTTTACTTTGAACTATGTAAAAAGCAATTAAAAAGTGTTTTTACCTCTCATTTTACCATTTCATTTGAACTTGGTTTGTTGGAGCTTTGGAGGTGCCCTTTCCCCCTTGATTTTCATCGGCTGATTTCGGGAGATTTTGTGGACGATTCTCGGCGCCGTCTGGACTAGGTAGGAGCTAAACCTGAGCTCTTTCATTTCATGGTTTCCTTTTTGCATTCTGTGCTTCACTCCCTGCTTTTCTGAGCCCTTGGGGTTTGATGGGTTCGTTCTGCCATCAATGCACCCTGGGTACATCGAAACCTGCGCTGAATGTTGGCCAGTATGAAGGCAGTTTGACATTCAACGTAGGTGGAACACTGCTGCAGGTGCGTTGGGCGCAGAAAAGGAATTTGTTGCACAGTTTTTGATGAAATTTTTTGCCTGTTTCTCATCAAAATCAGGATCTAACTCCTCTCTTGTTTTTTTTTTCAGAGATCTCGGAGCAAAATGACCCTTACATGGCGAGAACGAGAACATGAAGAAGAGGACATGATTGCCCTACATGATCCGGTTACAGTGAACGCGCTGCGGAACTGTGGCTCGCTGAAGTTCTAACGCATCTCTAGCATGAGACAGCAGATCAACCTACTGCAGTATTTGCTCGATGCTTGGGATCCTATCAATCAAATTTTCCAGATTAGGGGCAAATCTATCCCCTTGACTGCAGTAGACATTTACTTCTTGACTGGCTTGTCGAGGTGGGGTGCCCCCATCTCTTTGTCAGGTTCGGCCCGAGGAAGTGACTCTGTGAGAGATTATGTCCACCAGTATTGCAGGGAAGGATCTCAGCCGAGTAAAGACGGCAAGATCATCATCCGTGATGTCACTGACAGGTCCCTTAGGTCTATCCTGTTTACTTTTGGTAGGATGGCCAGTAGTGCGTCTCTTCATGTAGCCAACAGATCCTATATGCAGCATGCCTTGGAATGCCTCCAACCAAAAATATTCAACTGGTGCGATGCAGTACTTCTTGTGATGAAAAATCAGTTGACCAAGATAAAGGACGGGAGGTTGAAGAACTTTGGGTTTGGTTCTATTTTGACCACCTTTGCCTTGGAGAAGATACCACTGATGCAGCCGCAGTACATTGCACTCGACTTACCTTCTCCTACTGAACCACGTATGCAGAGATGGGTTGACCATATGTCTAGGCATGCTGGCCAGTCTTAGATTTCGTTTTCTGATACCTTCTTCAGGTGGTTTGATCGTTAGGAGATGGCTTATGCCGAGTATCCATATGCTGGCATGGACTTCCGGGGTGATCTGGATTTAGTACTGCCGGATGGCGAGCAGTGGGGCGCTATTGGTAAAATCTTTGACCATATCACTGTTTACTGTTTTTATTTATAATGTCCTTGTGCTTTATTCTATCAAGAATTTAATCAAACTCATGTGTACATGCAGATGTTGGTCCCGTTCTTCCAGTAGTTCGCTTGAGAGTGCCAGCGGGTCCCCAACAGGAGAGGCCACCGGGAGGGTTATTCTTCATGACCTTGATGTGGCCGAGACTCTCACAGCTGTGCAGGAGCAGGTTGAGAGCCTTACTCTCGGTATTCCAGATGTGAGGATCGACGAGCTACCTTTGCAGCTACGGCGACATACTACTGGTGTGCCTAGACGATGGACTCGTCTCTTACGCATGATCGCACAGGCTGTGACTTGCTATCACGAGCATCATTAGACTAGGGTGCCCCCTAGCATTTTGAGTTTTTGGCTCATGTGACCGATTTTGTCTTGGTTACAGAACATTATATGTAAACCATAAACAACTATATATATATTTTGATTTTCGGGGTTTTGTTCTGGTTGAGCTATATGATCTACATGTAAAACGTTGATGATGTGTTTCTTTTTATAAATGTTGCAAATGTCTATCTAACACATAGTTTGCTAATGAGTCAGTTAATGTGTTTAAGTTTCTGGAAATATGTTGGTATTGAATAAGATCAAATTGTCTTTCCAAAATCTTAACCCTTAGGAACATGCGATAAATAGCTGGGTTTCGGACGGAATATATACCATTGAGTTGTAGTATTATGAGTTGTGAGTCTAGCCTGACAATTAGTCAGCGTATACCATGGGTGATGGCATCAGAGAGAAGTTCTATCAACGCGCTATACTCAGCGATGTTATTCGTTGATTGACCAATACATACACCTCTGAAACTTACTAACTCGCCGCTTGGATCAAAAATGGCCCAGGCTGCGGAGGACAGGTTCCGCGAACTACGACTCGCTCCGTCGGTGTATCCAACACATGTCTCCAAAAGGTTTGACATCTGCAATAAATGTAAAAAGGTGGATTACTCGACCAAAACAAACACTTTAGCGAAAACAAAATACAACAAAAGCATATTGGTTACTATTTAAGCATAGTAACGCTTGAGGTACAACCCATTACGAGGTTGCACCAGTGGAACTCCGTCATAATCCATTAACTCGTAGGATCCTTTTGCTAACACCTGTTTACAATATAGGGACCCATCCATAAAGACTTAAATTTACCTGCTCCCAATTTATCGGATTCTTGGTCGTAAAGCAAGACCAAGTCACCTTCTGAGAAGACACGGGGTTTGACATTTTTGTCGAACTGCGCCTTGACTCGTTTCTTATGGGCTTCGTTAGCCAAAGCAGCATCACAACGGGTTTCATCCAATTGGATTAATTCCAAGAAACGAGCCTCTTCTTTTGAAGTTCCGGGGACGAGATCGATTGCGAGTTTAAGAGACGAGATTTCGCACTGGACTGGTAAGACTGCTTCCAAGCCATATACCAGTTGGAAGGGTGTGAACCCGGTTGCATTCCTTACCAATGTTCGGTAAGCCCACAAGGCTGAGTACAGGATTAGGTGCCACCTTCTTTTGTGAACTCCGATCATCCTTTGCAACATGCGCTTCAGGACCTTGTTGATCGCTTCAACTTGTCCGTTGGCTTGCGGATAATACGGAGTAGAGTTGTCGTGAGACAATCCTAGTTTGGCAGCTAATTCGAGCATCATGTGATTGCGAAAATGCGATCCATGATCTGTGACTATAGCCTGTGGTACGCCGAATCTGGCGACTACATGATTGAAAAAGAAAAGGGCAGCTGTTTCACCAGTATTATCTAATGTAGGCATCGCCTCGGCCCATTTGGTAAAATAGTCAACTGCGACTATGATATACCCATGCCCCTCGGTCGAGGTGGGGTTACATGTCATGAAATCGATGCCCCATTTGGCGAACGACCTAACAACAACTATTGGTTGTAGAGGTGCGGGTGGTCTTCTGGTTTTGCTATCAAAAATTTGACAAGCATGGCAACTTCTGACTGCTGTTATGCAATCTTTGAACATTGTTGGCCAGAAGTATCCTGCTTGTAAGATTTTTTGTGCTGTAGCATATCCAGGTTGATGCTCCCCACAAGCCCCTGAATGACACTCATTCAGGGCTTTTTCGGCCTCCTCATGGGTGAGGCACCTTCTCAGAACTGTATTGATACTACGAAGGTAAAGTGTATCACCGACGATCATGTAGTCTTTTGCTTGGTATCAAATACGTTTTTGTTCAGAGTGAGAGGTGTTAGGCCTAAACTTTTGGGTTTGGAGATAAATTATTATATCTCCATACCACTCATTGCTTGTAGATATCAGAAACAAATTTTCATCCACGATTGATTCTTCGGATGTTTCATCGTTGGACGACGATGGGAGATCGCATAATAATTCTGCAAAAACTAGGGCTTTCTTTGACTTGGATTTTACGAATTCCAGATCAAACTCTTGAAGGATCGCTATCCATTTCGAATATTTGCCCCCCAGCAACTGTTGCGACAATATATAAGTCATGGGGTTGCAATCAGACAGAATGGTAGTTTTCCGAAAGAGGACATAGTGTCGAAATCTTTGAATCGCTTGAACAGCTGCAAGCGCCAGTTTTTCAATGTAAGAATATTTGATTTCTGTATCATTTAAGTTCTTACTTAAATAATATATAGGATGTTCAATTCCATCGACTTCTTGAACTAAAACCATTGCGATGGTTGTATCTGCTGCAACTAGATATAGGTTAAAATCTCTTTGATAATCAGGGGCGTACATTAATGATGCTTTTATTAGGGAATCTTTCAAAGCATCAAAGGAAGCTTGCGCAACCTGATCCCATACAAAGGGTACCTCCTTTTTCAAAAGACGTGTATAACCTTTAGCAAGTTCGGCGTAATTTGGAATGAACCTCCTCAGAAAGTTTGCTTTCCCTTGGAGTTTCTGAATCTGAAGCAAATTTGAAGGTGGAGGCAAATTTATGATTGCCTAGACCTTGCACGGGTCGAGACGAATCCCATCCTTGGAGACTACAAAGCCAAGTAAACGACCAGAACTGACGCAAAATACACATTTGTGTGGATTGAGTCGTATCTTGTAGTGTCGGCAACGTAGAAATATCGCTCTTAAATGCTGCGGATGATCGGTCCGCTTTCGCGAATGAGCCAGGAGGTCATCGAGGTATGGTTGAATGATGTTTTTGATGTCATGGAAGGCATAATTCATTGCCCTCTGAAACGTCGCTCCTGCGTTCTTTAAACCAAAGGGTAATTTTCGATATGCGAATGTGCCCCACGGACAAATGAATGCAGTCTTCGACTGGTGCTGTGGGCAGATATTTATTTGATTATACCCGGAAAATCCATCCATGAATGAAAAGATTTCGCATCCGGCGCATTCATCAATTATCTGGTCGATGAAGGGTGTAGGGTAGTTGTCTTTTGGACAAGCTTGATTTACATCCCTATAATCGACACACACTCTAATTGTCCCTTGTTTCTTCATAATAGGGACAATATTGGATACCCAATCGGTCAAAGGAACCAGGTAGATAAAACCAGCATGGAGAAGTTTTTCAACTTCTGCCTTAATGGCAGCGGCTTTCTTGGGGTGCACCTGCCGTAGCCGTTGTCTTACCGGTTTGACATCTGGATACATCTTAATTTCGTGTTCAACGATACTCGAGTCAATGCCTGGCATTTCATCATATGACCAAGCAAAGACATCTCTGAATTCGCGAAAAAGAGCGTTATATATTTCCAGTTCTGAAGGAGAACAACATTTGCCAACATAAATATTCTCTACAACATTTGTTTTGGTCGAGATGTTTATGGCGATAGTCTCTTCAATGTTGGATAAGTTTCGCTCGGAATCCACCGTATTTACAGTATTTGATAGGAATTCAAAAACTGAAGGATGATAAAGGTCATCTTGAGTATCTTCTTCATAATCCGGAAGAAGGGAACGATGGTGGCAATCACTCCATGGTGCCCCTTCAATCAACATTGATTGTACAATTCCTTCGTCGGTTCCATGCACTCGCGACCAAGGATCTGAAGGGGTACCATATTCTCTAGACCTATCTACCCAAACGCTTGATGAGAGTTGATTCGGGTTTGCCTCCCATGCTAGGAACATTGATTGCTATAATATTTCTATTGGGCTTGGGGGCAAAACCATTGCATGATCCATGTTGATATCGTTTTCTGAGATCTTTGTGGAAGATATCATATTGCAGGTTCCTATCGATGCTACTTCCGCCAGATTGATTGGAGGTGGAAGAGAGAAAGTTCCCATTAGTATAGGATCTTTTAGTAGGCCTACTCCGATATTCTGAAGCGAATGGGGGCTTCCATGGATCATGGGAATGCTTCCTGTAACTTGAGAACCATTGGGGAGGAAGTTTTATTGATCGACGATTGTAATCCCTCCTTGAAAAGGAAATGCAATCTTTCTAAAATAGGTCGACACAACAGCTGCCATGGCATATATCCATGGTCTTCCTAGTAGGATGTTGTAATCAAGATTCCCATCAATGACTTAAACATCTATTTCTACCGTTTTCCCCCCTAGTTCAACTTTCAAGTTATTTAGGATACCATATGGGGTATATGTCCTTCCGTCGAATGCTTTTAAGTTCGTCGAAGATCGCGACAAGGTTGGAGATCCCAAAGTTTTCCAGCAACTCATCGACATAATGCATGTGGATGCCCCCTCATCAATAATTGTTCGATGAACAGTTTTGTTGAGGGCTTTCACTTGAATAAGGAAAGCTAGTTGGGCTGGTAACTGAGGATCGTATCCTTTGTGGTCAAAGGATACAAGATTTGAATCCTTTGGGTCAACCCCACCAATGGCTGATAACAAAGCTTGCCTTTGGGGTGGGAAATTTTGAAGTACTTCAAGAGTCGACATAGCGAACGACGATTGGGCCAAATCTTCCACTATGTTATAATGCTGCACCACTCTAGCGCGGGGATTAAATGTCGACTTGTGTACTACTCCCTTTGGCGGTTTTATTGTTAATTCAGGAATGGTGGGTGGTACAACTTCTGTCGAAGTTGTTGTCGAACTACTTGGTTGATATTTATCCTTGTCGTTCGACAGCTGCGGATTCCCGTAATCTTTGTTCCTTGTCGAAATCAAAGCATCATTTTTCTGTTTTGAAACCGACAACATTAGCACTTGAGACGGGGAAGCATTTACACTATCAACCAGATTTGTTCCTGGATTTGGAAACGGATCAGTTAACACTGCTGAGGTTTTCAAACTCTTAAAGAATTTCTTAAGTTCAGCTTTGTATGGACATTCTTTCGTCCAATGATCCTCATCACATATCTGACACCCTGAAGGGGGTTTCCTATTTCCAGGAGGGTTTGAAGAAGGTTTTTTAGGAGATGACTCATCCTGTTTCTTCTTCTTCCCTTTGCCTTGTTTCTTCTTGCTTCCTGGTTGTTTGGTTTCTTTGCCCTTATCTGTCGATACGACATTTACTTTCGAAGCAAGAAGTTCGTCTTTTGCATTTTGATCTGAAATCTTACGGGCCTTCTTAGATGTATCCTTTGTCGATTTCGTGTCTGTTTTGCCAATCACGCCATCGCCGGCGTGAGAGTCATTGTTCGATTTAGGAGGAGGAGGAATTGAGAATTCCGGTCTAGGGGCGTCAGGTATTTTGTCGTAGAGCGTGCTGGACTGAGTATAGATCAAGTCTAGATATTACGCATGAGCTATAACTTGCTCTTCCATTACGACTCCCCCCTTTGCCACATCTTCCGTAATGGAAGGTAGTAATGACTTGATAAACCATTCAGCTAATAGCTGATCGGGAATGTACGTTTTTACCATCCTACGACGACGTCGCCACTCATGTATATGATCAGATATGTGAGTGGCTGTTGTCTGTTTGAAGTTGGTAAGAAGTTCTATTCCCGTTTCATACCTTATCGGTAATTGAAAATGGGTTAAAAAAGTCGTGGCTAAGGTACTGAAGTTGTCGAACGAAGCTCTAGGCAATTCAATGTACCATTTTGCCGCTGGACCCATTAACGTCCTCTGGAAGAGGCGAAGTCTTATCGAATCATCGTTTAGGGTGTTTGATGAACACCATAGATGAAATGTCATCACGTGATTCGATGGATCTTCGCCCGGATTTCCATTAAATTTAGGAATATCTGATGGAAGTTTATGAGGGATCGTTGGCCACCAAGGGGCGTAAGCAATTGGATCATTTGTTAACCGGTTTAAATCAGGTAACTCTAAAGTTGCCACGAATGGTAACTGTTGATTTAGATTAGGCGAAGCATACCCAGGGTAAGATGGGATTGCCTGAGCAGTTGGTCTTTGCATGCTAGCATAATGCATTTGATGCTGGTATGACTGATACGGTTGGTGGACATGACCATTGTAAAATGGTTGATTTTGACCGTTTTGAATGTACGGTCCATTGTCCACTGTTCGCAAAGATTTGCTGCTTAGAACCTTGGTATACTTGTTGGAATTGTGGTTGTTGGTATTGCACCAGCCATGGTTGAGAAGCCATGTGCTGTTGTGCTATACTAATCGTTGGACCAAGGTGTGGGGTAATTGTACCCATCTGGACCTGTGTCGGTCCACTGGTTGGCGATTGTGGTTGAGTCACGGGGTCAAGGGGCTGTTGCATTACAACCTGAGAAATCTGAGGTTGACATACAACAGGCAGCGTTTGAACTTGTGACACTGTCACAATAGCTGGTGTAGTTGGGATATTCGACATAGGTACACATTGTTGCATCGAATACACAACCCTTGGTTGTTGAGGTAGTATAGGTACCCAACCACTTGAGGTAATTCCGCTATAACCTGAATATTGCTGTGAACTCCCGTATGGATATCCTCCCGGAGGGGATAATGATAGGGCATACTGCCCCCCATACGGTGGTAATCCAGAACTCAAGGGAATTGTTTGCCCTTGGGGACCAGACTGCCCAAATTGACCTCCAAATGGATCAATTTGTTGAGACTCAACATAAGAGTTGCCGGATATTATTCCAGAGGAACAAACAGGAACGGACCATACTGTCGAAATAGCCCCTGAGTGGGCTCCTTCTAGCGGTTGAGAGCTAGTTGGGACAGATGGTATGCCGGCGAACATTGTTGGAGTGACGACAGGGAGTTCTGCTGTCGCTGTGTCAGATGACACAGTCCTAGATGTTGACGGTTGTTCAGACATTTGGAGTCTATCCAAAAGATTACCTAGCGATTCTACAGGGACTTCCACTGGTGGTAGACCAACTTCTGATCAAGAAGGAAATAGAGTGACCCCGACTCCAAAGTGCATTGGAGTACTTGTTTGAGGATCTTCTACAATTTATTCAATCGTAATCAGACCAGGTGGAAGGGGAAGACCGTCAGGTCCGTAAAATATTTCTGGTGCCGAAGAAGGGGTGAAATTGACAGCGACAGATGTTTGAAGAGCAAGACTCTTCGAACCGGTTGTAGATGGAACTGGTTCGGTAACACAAGTGTTTACTCTCAGACTAGGATCAATATCACTGTCCCTCTGTGGCTGTTGAACTTCTTCTGTAGAGGCAGGGTTTCCAGAAATGTTTGGAGTAACCAGAATCTCGGATGTTGTTGGAACACTTGTTCTAACTTTAATAGGAGATTTCGAACCGGTTAAACGAGTTCACTTTGTCCGTACTGGTTTCGATTCCGGAGACAAAGACGGTTGACTCGTAAGTCTCCGCGAACGACGGGGTTTCAATTGACTTTCTTCCACGATTGCGGATTACTCGATCAACTAAAATAAAAAGGGGAAGTATGTTTCCGAATTAAATGAATTTTAGATGCTTTAAACACAACTTGTTTTTTCAATTTTAAAGAGTCGAGAAAAAACAAAAGATGACTCTAGTCTCCTTCGATTTTTAATGAGCCTGAAGTGACAAGTGCTCAGATGGACCTTTTCCGTTAAGGAGTCTGAAAAGGAACGAAAGGGACTGCTCTGGAGATCTAGGTAGAGGGAGTACCAAACCAATCACAAAACTGCAGAATACGTTTTACGGTACGGCAGTCAATCTTCTCGAATGCTGTGTTCGGTGCATTGCGATCAGTAGGGCGGCCGACACGGCTTCCTATGGATAAAAGGTTTTAAGCCTATAGGGGTCTCCCAATATATACTCGACGGTACGTGGGAGCACAAGTCCGTACTGGCACTTATCGTCTCACAGTGGAGGAATCACCCAACCATCGGTGAGGACAACAGTTACCAGGTTTTACGACGCCGTAACACGTCTCTAGCCTAGACCTCTATGTTGTGCGTTAAGTTCCAAAGCGTTGTTAGATTCATTCAATTTATTTTAAGTTGATCTTTCTTATGAAGTTTGCCTTTTGGGTTCACCACAAGATGTAGATGTAATTCCTAAATGCAATCTAAAGATGATAAGCAAGATTTTATCTTTTTTTCAGCAATGAAAATCCTAGCTACAAGGGGAAAAGAAAGACACAATCTTTTCTCAAAGAGCAAAGAGCACACTGTAAATGCACTTTTCCTAAATCAAGCCATACAAACTATCAATATGCAAATGCACATATGCATGTATTTGTTTTCACTTTCTTAATATTGATGCCTAAAAAGAAATTTGATGTACAAATCTGAATTTGCTTTCAAGTGAAAAACACAAACAAGCTTCTTTTCGAAATCAAAAAGGTAGAGAAGATTACGACACTCTATGATTTTGAAATAAACACTCGTTTCGACACTAGAAAGTGACAAATTCAAACCAAAGGTAAAAGTAAAAGTATAATCAACTGTCAACAACAAACAAACTTTCTCCTAAGATCAAAATCGACACTTACGACAGATCTAAATCCAAGGACGACAGTATGACTATTCTACTCTTTCAATGGAAAACTGTAAATGATGTAACAAACACACAAAGAACATCTACAGTCTTTTTGTACAAAGGAGGTGGAATTAAGGAAAAGAAAAGGGGTTTTTAGACAGGTACACCCACTGATAACAGGCTGCAAAAATCAGAGATAAAACTAGACAAAATGAAGCAAAGAACCCCAGCTGCACAGGGCAAGGCTGATCAGCGCACCTGTTGTACAGAGAAACTGAATTGCAGCGCAGTTAGCCCTCTAGGGGCCTGCATTGAAATGCAGAACCTCTTCACAGAGCCTGTGCTGGGGCAGAAACGAGACTTCTATCCGGGTTCTGGGTCATGGTTTGCAGCTTAATCTATGGTTTTTGGCCGAGTAAAAGCAATCAGTAAGGTACAATCAGAGGGATGATTTAAAGGAGGACTAAGAGCTATCACAAAGGGTAATCAGATCATTTGTGAATCAGCTGTTCAAATCATAAACAAATCCATTGAGTGGATTGAAGTAGCAGGTGCCTACTTTGCATTTGATAATGGCAAATGCAGTTCGATTGGTACTTCTGTGTTTATGAAACAAACAACAAGAGAAACACAAACAAACTAACTAGACACGCTCCCCAGCGGAGTCGCCATTTTGTTGTTGGGAAAAGTGTCTACTCAGAACGCCCCTATCCCACTAAGGTGTGACAGTGCCTTAGCAACAAACAAGGAAAACTACTTTCGTATTCTTCTTTATGAACTGTAAATGAAGAGAAATAGGATGAACTAACCTGTGTCTTGCGCTAGTCCTTTGATCCAATATCTCTCCTCTTTGACAGCTCCCAGCTACCTGCTCCTTCACTTGCCCAGCTTCACCAAGTTCCTGCAAGATCACAGAAGAGGAAAACTACACAAAGACATGGATTTACATTCATAAATAGCTTAGGACCAGATTTAAGCTAAACATGCAAATATAACAAAACATCATTGATACACAAGCACGTAGGAAAAACTCAAATAGTTTTATTGATATAACAAGAAGATCCAGGAGGAGATACAACCAAGTGAGTCCCGATCCAGCATCAACCTCCCAGCAAAGGAATCCCTTCTTCACCTCCAACAAAGCATAAATCACCCAATGCACTGATCTCAATCTCAAAACCAACAGCAATTCTCTGCAATGTACAAAATTCCAGCCTCTGGATCTCTGGGATGAGGGATCCATATATAGATGTATGCAAAGAGGATGAGTCAGCTTATGATTTGACTTGTGGCTTCTCTCTGTCAGTTCTTGCTTCCACTTGGAGACTGAGAGCCTCTTACTCATCCTTGGTCGAACTCAGTGAGGCAAGTGTCATTGAGGAAGATTCTGGAAGCTTCCATTGTCTGTCCACCTCGCGGAATGACACTGCCATTTGTCATTTCCCGCTCAGCGCACCCTGGTAGTGCATTTAGGTGCGTTGCAACGCACCTAGCTAGTGTACTGGGGTGCTATGCAACGCAACTAGCTAGTGGAGCAGCTGAAATGATCCTGATTTGACTGGTTCTGAGCACTTTCTGGTGGAGAACTTCTGGGAGAAGCTGTAATTTGTTGACCTTGTTCCTCTAGGGGTAGGAAAAACACTTTTAGGGACTTAGGATCCCTTGGTTTATGGACATTTCGTGCTTAGAGCTGTAAGGCACAAAAATGTCTATAACACCTGGGGCTTCACTTTCATTAGTCGACGGTATGTTTTCAACATGATCATCAGAGGTTGACGACACCGGGTTGTGCAAATGAGGCGACCAGTCCCTTAAGATTCGAGGGATGCAAGGACAATTTGTATGATAGTGGTCTCCTTTGCAAATGACACATGGCGATTTAGGCCTGGTCGGTGCAGTGTGTGGATTTTCGCTAGATGATGCTTGGTTGCCCCCTTTCGCTTTTGGCTCCTTCTTCTTCTTCTCTTTCTTCTTCTTTTCCTTCTTCTTCTCAGGTAATTGATTTTTGGCTTTACCAACCCCATCAAGCGAAGAGGAAGGAGGAGACAAAGAATTGGAGGAAGTAGAAGGTTGGTGGGTAACTCTGGATTCGTCTAGTTGCTGACTCGATTGTTCAGGAATTGTGGTGTTCTAAACGACAGAGGTTGAGAAGAGCCATACGAGCAAGCCGATTGTCAATCCTGGAAGCGACAATGTGGCCATATGGGGTGCACCAACATCTCCCCAAGAGGAGAAGGGACTAGGATTTCCTCCAAGGGGAATTCCTTGGTTGGTGGGTTCCATTTTCTCAACCTAAGATCAACATAGGAAAGGGTGATGATTATTCCGTTTAAAATAAATTTTAGACGCTTTGACACAACTTGTTTTTTATATTTTTAAGAGTCGAGAAAAAGCAAAAGATGACTCTAGTCGCCTTCGATTTTTAATGAGCCTGAAGTGACAAGTGCTCAAATGGACCTTTTCCGTTAAGGAGTCTAAAAAGGAACGAAAGGGACTACTCTGGAAATCTAGGTAGAGGGATTACCAAACCAATCGCAAAACTGCAAAATACTTTTTACGGTACGGCAGTCAATCTTCCCGAATGCTGTGTTCAGTGCATTGCGATCGATAGGGCAGCATACACGGCTTTCTATGGATAAAGGATTAAGCCTATTGTGGTCTACCAAAATATACTCGATGATACGTGGGAGCACAAGTCCGTACTGACACTTATCGTCTCAAAGTGGAGGAATCACCCAACCATCAGTGAGAACAACAGTTACTAGGCTTTACGATGCCAGAATACGTCTCTAGCCTAGACTTCTAGATGTTGTGCGTTAGGTTCCAAAGCGTTGTTAGATTCATTAAATTTATTTTATAGTTGATCTTGCTTAAGAAATTTTCCTTTCAGGTTCACCGAGAGATGTAGATGTACAATTCCTAAAATGAAATCTAAGATGATAAACAGTCTTTTATCTTCTTTTTGCAATGAAAATCCTAGCTACTAAGGAAAGAGAGACAATATTCTTTCACAAAGAGCAAAGAGCACACACTAAATGCACTGTCCTAAATCAAACCAATCAAAGAGTATAAATGAAAATGCACATGCATGTATTTGTTTTCGGCTTTCTTAGTACGTGAATGGTAAAAAGAAAGCTAATGCACAAATCTGAATTACTTTTCAAGCGACAATTACTAACAAGTTTCTTTTCGAAATAAAAAATGGAGACAATCACAACACTTTACGATTTGGAAATGAATACTTGCTTTCGACACTACAAAAATTACAAATTCAGACCAAATACAATAATAACAGGGTAATCGACTATCTACAACAACCAAACTCTTTCCTATGATTGAAAACGACTCTTACGACACTTTCAAATCAAAGGACGATAGTACAGTTACGTTACTTTTTGCAAAGGAGAACTGAAAATGACTCAACAAATACACAAAAACATTTACAGTTCTTTGCACATTGGAGGCGGAATAACAACAAGGAAAATGGGTCTCAAACAGAGATATACTGATTACAGGCAGCAAAATTGATGAATAGAACTGAAAAGAATGAATCACAGAAACCAAAACTGAACAATGCCTAGTCTGATCAGCGCACTTGTAACACAGTGAACTTGAAATGCAGCGCACCTAATACACTCGGGAAGTGTGCTGAATTTCAGATTCACAAAACAGTACCTACGCTGGGCCAGAGACGAGACTTGGCTTGGGTTCCGGGTCACAGTTTGCAGTTCAGTTCATGGGTTTTGGCCAAGAAAATGGTAATCAGTAATGCAACAATCAGGGATAGATCTAAGGAGGTTCTAAGAGCTACCACGAGGGCAATTAGAGAGTTTGTGAATCAGTTGTTTAAGTCATAAAAAAATCCCAGAGATTGACTAAAGCGGCATTTATCTATGCAAATGCAGTTCGAAAGCTACCTGGCTCAACTTTAGGCTCCGTCTGTAAGTTTATAAAATAAACAATCAAGGAAGATAAACAAACAAACTAATTCGTCCCCAGTGGAGTCGCCATTTTGTTACAGGGAAAAGTGTCTACATAGAACTGCTTATCCCACTAAGGTGTGGTAGCTACCTTAGAAACAAACAAAGTAAAGCTACTTTCGTTTTTCCTTTATGAAATATAGATGAAAGAAGAACAAAGAAGACCAACCTCTGTCTTGCGCTAATCTCCTAGTTCAATTCCTCTCTCTCTTGATAGTCTTTCGCTACTTGCTCCCTTGTACGCCCAGCTTCACAGAGTACCTGTAGGATCACAGTAGCATAGCACTATACAAGAACATGGATCTATAATCATAAACAATATAGGATCAGATGTAAATTGACCATACAAATGCATAAAACATAAATGACACAAGAGTATGGAGGAAAACTTGAATAGCTTTTATTGATAAACAAGAAAGAGCCAAGGGAGTAATAACCAGTTGTTCTGACCCAACATCATCCTCTCAGCAATTAAGCCCTTCTTCACCTCATACAAAGCTTAAATCACCCAACACGATGATGTTGTCTCAAGAAACCAACAACAATTCCTTACAATATGCAAAATTTCAGCCCCCGAATCTCTAGGATGAGGGATCCATATATAGATATCTGTAAGGGAGATGAGTCAGCTTGTGATTTGATTAGTGTCTTCCCTCTGATAGTTCTTGCTTCCACTTGGAGATTGATGATCTCTTACTCATCCTTGGTCGAATTCAGAGAGGCAAGTGTCACAGGAGAAGTTTCTGGAAGATTCCATGCCTCTCCACCTCGCGGAATGACACTGCCATTTGTCACTTCTCACCCATCGCACCCCATAGAAGGGATTTTTGAAATGCAACGCACCCACATAGTGTATTTAGGTGAGATGCAACACACTTTGCCTATGGAGCAGCTGAAATGATCCTGTTTTGACTAGTTTTGAGCAGTTTTTCATGGAGAACTTCTAGGAGAAGCTGTAATCAATTGACCTTGTTCCTTTAGGGGTTAGAACAACACTTTTAGGGACTTAGGAGTCCTTGGTTTATGGACATTTCATGCTTGGGGTTGCAGTGCCCAAAAATGTCTATAACAGTACTGACCAGGCTCACTGGTAGTGGAGTGATGCTTGTGTTCCCACGTGACTCTGTCGGGGTATTGTCCAGGCCTGCCAGTAGCAAAGCAACACCAGAGATGAAACTAAGACTATGACGACTATACTGCTTGTGCACCAATATACCCCTCAAACCCAGTCGAAACAACTGTGTTGACTTGGCTTGGAATGTGTGTCAATCGACCAAGATCTTGGCAGATGCTACAACTTAAAATCAAGAAAGTGTGGAGACCAAGACGAACTGAGAACTGAACAATACTTCCGGAGGTGTTAGACTTGCTTTTCACGAACAAGGTCCATTCAGAGAGATACAATTCTACCAATGTGTCTCCAAGTGTTGTGGCGCTACAACCACCCTCCAAAATTTTTCCTTAGCTTCATTTTGGAGCCTCCCTACCAACCTTTCACAACACCATGTCTTACTTCATCAAGTACACAAGCCTTAGTGATTTTCTTGAGAATGACAACCTACTAATCAAATCTTGTTGCATTACCCTCACAGGTTGTTTCTTCGGACTTGGTCCAACTGCAGGCTGAGCAGCACCCTCAAGAAATTGCGCAATTTTGGAGGGAAACCAGCCTTCCCTCCAGAAATTGTACAATTCCGTTTGGAAGCCTACTGGGCTCCAGAATTGTGCAAATCTACGAGTCAAGCTTCATTGCTAAAAATTGTGCAATTCCTCCCAGCAGGGCTGCTCAACCCAGGAATTGCGCAATCCTTGGCAGTAGTCAACTTCTCTGCCTAGGAATTGCGCAAATCTCTTGGGCAGCTAGCCCGACATCCTACTAGAAATGTGCATTTTTTCCCAGCAGTTGAGTAGGCTCTTGCATGTGCAGTTGGGTTGACCAGTTCCACCCAGGACCAAAGAAACTTGACTTGCATGCATGGGTTGCTTTTTTCCCAGAATAGAAAAAGAAACATGAAAAAAGCATCCCTTGATTCAGGGAGATATTTTTAGTAGATGGAGGTTACATGCAAAGATTGTTTTAGAATATTTCCTCCAAGTGTCACTTTTTCCTAGATTTGTGGCACGCGCATCATGAGCTTCAAACTTATTTATTCGAAGCTTCAGAGCTCATTTCTTCACATTGATCTTGAGCTCTAACATCCGACAATACATCCAAGACTCTTTGACACATCCAACTCAACTATTCACGGGTAAGTGGTCTCAACTTGTCTTTTGCAACATTTCTATCACTTTTTGTGTTTTCACTTGTGTGAGTGTTGTTTTCTTGATTTCTTTGAACGCTTGCTGTCATTTACATGCATACTAGCAATGTTTCAATTTTCGTTAGCATCTCACTGTTCATGCACGAACAGTCGCCGATTCGACGACTCTCTTCACCCACATGTATGTTGTTCCATTTTTTTGAATCTTTCATTCACTGTTTTCATGCACGATCTTTTTCTTTTGCTTACGCTCAATATCACCATGCATTCACTTTCACATTTTCTTTCAGTTGCCTGTCAGCGGGTCTAGGCAGCCTTGGCCCAGACTCTACCTCACCAAGACAACATTGCACAATCCTAAGAAGGAAGGCTCTATCTCCTTCTCAAGAAATGCACATTTCTACCCAGGAGATGTCCTCTAGTCTTGCATTGCAAAATTTTGAGGGATAGTGACTGCTGGCCCAGAAAATTACGCAATGCAGTCACTGAGCCTGCAAACATTACTAGCTGAAATTGTGCATTACGCAGTTCCAGTAGTCAGCAATCGGCATAGATTGCGCATTGCATAATTCTAGTAGCCAGTCATGCCTCCTAGATGGCCCAGATTGGCTTTTGCGTAATTCTGGCAGCCAATCTCCCAGCCTCCCAGAAGAAATTGCGCAATCCTTTCCAGTCCATCCCCAGGTATGTGTTATATCATTCTCGAATTTGCTTTGTTATTCGCTGACATATTTCTTGCCATGCATGTCACTCTGTCTCCAAATCTAGCAAGTCTTCATCCACCTCTTAAAAATTCAGGTTTAATGGCCTCCAAGGGAGCAAGATCAAAGGACACTAATGGAAGTGCAATTGGAGTAGCGGTTGAGTGAGTGTCCACAAGTCTATCGATTTATGAAGATACCAAGCTGATTCTAGACAAGGACATCAAGCTAAAACGACAAGAGGTCAATGATGCATTTGAAGGCACATTTGGGGAAGACCTTGAAGACCAACAGGTATATGTGAACATCCACAAGTTTGGTTTGTACCAGATTGCATGTAAATACCTCACATTCCCATGCGTGGACATGATACACTGGTGTTGGCATTATGGCAGCAGGTTTGGAGCTATGGCACAGGTGTTGTGCTTGATGGCAACTCTCTTTGGTAACAGATCTCAGTACAGGCTTTCAGAATGAAGGAAAAGACATATACGCAGGTTCATCTAGACGAAGACGCGTATACACGCGGGTTAGACGTTTCAAATGTGCATATGCGTATACACGCACTTTCATGCAAGGAAAAGTGCGTATATGTTGGAGAACTTACCTTTGGTCCATGGTAGTTAGTCCTTGGTATTTGAACCTATGGTTTTGGACCATGGTACCTCGTCAGATGTGTTGATCCCAAGTATTGGGTCCGTGGTATTGGTTTATTATGGTTTTGGACCGTGGTATTGTGGAAGGCCTAAAACTATAAAAGAGGAAGGAGATCATGTGGCAAGGCATCATATGAATTATTGTTGAATATCTGATAAAGTGCTAGATCTGGAATACTGGTAATTGGGTTATGGTGAAGATCTGGATCTGAATGAAGGAGGAACCTTAGCGCAAAGAGAAGGATAAGTTCTCTTAATGGATCATAATCTTTAAGCTTGAATGATAATATCTCTATATGATTTTGATCTGTTACATGTGGCGCTTGCTTGATCTATAAAACTAATAATCTGGGTTAATTGGTGTTTGAATATCAGAAAGAGCGAATTATTTTTTATAGATCT
Source organism: Pinus tabuliformis (assembly GCA_031772625.1). Taxonomy (NCBI): domain Eukaryota; kingdom Viridiplantae; phylum Streptophyta; class Pinopsida; order Pinales; family Pinaceae; genus Pinus; species Pinus tabuliformis. The sequence continues at coordinate 314,755,181 of CM062815.1, read as the reverse complement.
GTACATAGGTTCAGTGAAGCGAAGGCACGTATATACACTAGTTTAGTGAAGGAAAACAATGTATACGCAGGTTGTTCCATACACAGAAGTGTATGCACGCAGGTTTTAGGTTATTAAAGTAGCGTATATATTTTGAGTTGTGATCTTGCTGCTTCTGTTTATTGCTGCAGTGTTCTGGGTTTAGATTTGGTGTGTGGTTACTGTTATTGTGATCTGGGTACAGTTGTCAGAGAAGTGTTTATTTTGATTCATTTTTGATTGGTGAAAAGGTGATTGGGTGATGCAGAAATTCTTGATGTTTGATTGATGCTATTTGTGGATCTAGTATGAAAATTTATGAAACGTGGTCCCTGAAAGAAAGAGAAGGTTGTAGCCTTCTGTAGGCCAGCACCTACGTACTAGTATCTTGGCTAGTGCAGGAGCTAAGGGGGTTGTAGCTCCCTTCCAGGAGAAGCTGGAAAATGAGAGAGAGTTGTAGCTCTCTGCAGGTTGCAGCCTGCGTACTGGTAAAGGACTGCACCAGTACAATTGTAAAAAGAAGTTTCTAATTAAAGAAAAGATAGAGACGAATTGCATCTGGTGGTTTTCACTCACATTGGGTTTCCACCTTATATCTTGTGTTCTTGTGTGTGATTTTCTTTCTTCTCTGTTTTACTATTTCTGGTTACTGGTTAGTTGATGCTTAAATATAGATTAATAATCAACATTAGGAAGATAAAGTAAATTAAAGGGTTTGCATTGTATACGCGGGTTTCCTTCTGTATAGTTGCGTATATACGCAAGTTCAATTAACTGAAGTAGCGTATATCATTTGATTTTGAAAAAGGAATAACTGACTTGCTAATACTGATTCACTCCCCTCTTAGTATTATTTCCAACAATTGGTATCAGAGAAGGTCCTTCACAAGAAGCTTGATCGCTTGAAGGAAGATCATTCATCATGAGCAACTACAAGAGGGAAGCATCAATCAGGCCATCAATTTTTGATGGGACAAACTTCGTATATTGGAAGGTAAGAGTTACTGCCTATCTTCAATCTCTTGGTACAGAAGTTTGGGATATCATAGAAACAGGGTACACTTTTCCTTCAACAACTCCTACAGATCCGGCTGAGAAGAAGAAATATGAAACAAATGCAAAGGCGGTCAATACTCTATTAGGATGCCTATCTCAATCAGAATTTGTCAAGGTTATGTAGTTTAAATCCGCAAAAGAAATATGGGACAAGATTGTTCTGAGCTATGAAGGAGATGATCAGGTAAAACGAGCAAAACTTCAAACCCTCAAAATTCAGTATGAAAATCTCAGAATGTACAATGATGAAAGTGTGGCTAACTATTTTCTTCATGTAGATGAGATTGTTAATTGTATGAAAAACTTGGGTGAAGAAATAAAAGAGGCTGTTGTGGTTGAAAAAGTTCTAAGATCTTTGTCCCCTAGGTTTGAATCTAAAGTTTCTGCAATAGAAGAAAAAGAGAATCTACAAAACCTTAAAACGTCACAGCTGCATGGAATTCTAACTGCTTATGAAATGAGAAAAGGAGGTCCATTAGAGAGGAGAGAAGTTTCCTTCAAGGCTTCCGGCAAAGGAGATTACTATGAGTCGGGACACGTGTCAGAAGAAGAAGAAGAATCAAATTTTGTCAAAAATCTTCAACAGGGTGCTGGACGATTCCGAGGTAAGTTACCTTTCAAATGCTTTGCTTGTGGAAGAGTCGGTCACTATGCTACCAAATGTCCTCATAAGGATAAGATTGACAAGGGGAAGGAACCTATTAGATGGAACAAGAAACAAAATGCAAATAAGAAAAGCTATTACACTCATGAAGATAGTGATGGACTTTCAAATAGTGACGAAGATGAACGAGGTAATGATTATAAACTTTTAATGGCTTTTGAAGATGATGATTACATGGATGCTATAGATGAAGAAGGTTTTTATGAAGAGATTTCTAATCTCAAAATTTGCTTAGAAGAGAAAAATGTGATTATTGATTCTCTGCAATGTCAACTGGCTGAAAGGGAAAAACATCTTGAAAAATTGGAATGTGAAATTGTTGGTCTTAGAAAAGAGATTGAGAAAACAAAAGCTCTTAATCTTAAATTTGTTAAAGGATCTGAAACTCTGGATGAGATCATCAATGTGCAGCGTTCTCCACTAATCAAGACAGGTCTGGGATATAATGGAGAAGCATCTCAAGCATCCACCTCCAAAAGTTATCTTGATGCAGCAAGGAGGAGCGAGCAAAGGCCTAATAGAAATCATCAGGTAAATCAGGGACAGTTTACCTCAAGAACGAACAAAGACTATCAAGAAAATTAGGGGCAAACTACCTTAAGGACAAATAGAAGCTACAACCAGCCACAGGTAAAATCTTCCCAATTTTCCTCAAGAATGGATGTTGATAGAAACTACAATCGATTGGATGATAGATTTGATAATCACAGAAGTTTCTTCAATGGGAAATGTTTCTCTTGCCATAACTTTGGTCATAAAGCAGCTCAATGTGTTGCCTATAAGACAATCATGACTAGAGAAGCTCAAAAACAAAGAAGTATGTCTGGAATCACGAAAAGGACCTATAAAATTTTTTCCACCCTTGAAAGTGAAATTGAATGTTCTATTTGTAATAACTTCGGTCATGAAGAGTTTGAATGCAGGAGTAGGTTTCAGAAGACAACTCAGAAGGAACAAACCCCGAATGCCAGAACATGGAGAATGAAGGAACCGCAACCAGAAAGATGTGGGATAGCTTTTTATGCAGAAGGACAGGAAAATCTATGGTACATCGACAATGGATGTTCGAAGCATATGACAAGTGATAAAGAAAACTTGAATCATATAGTGTTTTAGAAAAGGGAAAGAAAGTCTCTTTTGGAAATGATACCCCTGCAGTCATAAAAGGAAAAGGCACTGCTAATTTGAAAGAAAGGGTCAAAGCTGGAAACGTTTTGTATGTTGATGGCTTGAAGCATAATCTCCTGAGTGTCAGTGAGATGTGCGATCAAGGAACCGAGGTAATATTTCGATCAAATGGATGTAGTGTTCGTGATCTTGATATAGGAAAAATAGTGATCAAAGGTAGAAGAACTCCAAATAACTTATACATATTTGAAGAAGGACAACAACAATGCTATTTGAGCAAGGATGATGAACATTGGTTATGGCACCGGAGGTTGGGGCATCTAAGCTTTTCACAAATAAGGAAAGCATGCAAATATAAAGCAGTTCGTGGTCTCCCAAAGATCAAAATTCCAGACAACACCATATGCAAATCATGTTAGTTTGGTAAGCAAACCAGAACCAACTTCCTTGAGAAGGAAGGCTCAGCCAACAGGCCTCTTGAACTAGTCCATACAGATGTATGTGGTCCATTTAGGACAAGGTCACCTTGAGGAGAAGAATAATTTATATTATTCATTGGTTACTTCTCCAGGATGGTTTGGTTAGGACTTATGAAACACAAGGATGAAGCATTCGAAAAATTCAAATCTTTCAAAGGCCTGGCTGAAAATGAATCAGATCATAAAATTAAGTGTCTAAGGTCTAACAGAGGTGGGGAGTTTACCTCAAATGAATTTTTTGATTTCTGTGAAGAACATGGAATAAGAAGGGAATTTTCTACAGCTAGGACTCCTCAACAAAATGGAGTGGTGGAAAGGATGAACAGAACGGTCTAACAAATGGCTCGTGCTATGCTTGATGAATCTGGAACTCCCGCAACCTTCTGGGGTGAAGCTGCATTTGCTGCGGTTGTTATTCTCAACAAAACAAATGTCCGAGTAAACAACACTCAAACTCCTCATGAGCTCTGGTATGGTGAGACTCCTTCGGTAAAGCATTTCAAAATTTTTGGAAGCAAATGCTATATTAAGAACAATGATGAACAACTTGGCAAACTTGAACCTAGAGCAGATGAAGGCATTCTCCTTGGTTATTCTCCCCACAGCAAGGCATATAAGTGTTACAATAAAAGACTTGGAAGAATTGTTGACAACATTGATGTAGTGGTTGATGAAAAAGGATACATTCCTAGGCAAGTAAATTATGAAAATATTGAAGAGGATGAAGACTACTCTCCAAATCAGACTGATGATGAAGAAGAACCTCAAGAGGCATTAGAGGAATAGATAAGGATAGAAGAAAAGACTCCATCCAGGTACGTTCAGAAGAATCATCCAGAATCTCAGATTTTGGGGCAGAAAGAGGCAGGTGTACAAACAAGAAGAACAATTGCAAAAGCCTCAAGCTATTTGGCATTGCTCTCCTCCACTGAGCCACAAAATGTAAAAGAGGCATGCAAAGATGAATGCTGGGTCAAGGCAATGGATGAAGAACTTGAGCAGATTGAAAAGAACAACACTTGGGAGTTGGTTCCTAGACCAAAAGATAAGAATGTCATAGGGACAAAATGGATCTTTAAAAATAAGTTGAATGAAAATGGAGAAGTAATCAGAAACAAAACCAGACTTGTGTGTAAAGGGTATGCTCAACAAGAAGGGATAGAATTTGAAGAAACTTTTTCTCCTGTTGCAAGACTTGAGGCCATCCGAATGTTCCTTTCTCTCTCAAGCTTTCAGAAGTTCAAAGTATTTCAAATGGACGTGAAATTAGCCTTTCTGAATGGAGATTTAGAAGAAGTATACGCTGAGCAGCCAGATGGTTTCATTCTTGGGAATGATCCAATTCTTGTATGTAGATTGAAAAAGGCACTCTATGGTCTTAAACAGGCTCCAATGGCTTGGTACTACCGTTTGGACAAATGCCTTCATCAACAAGGTTTTTCAAAAGGATCAGCAGATAGCAATCTTTATATAAAAATTGAAAATGACAAATTGCTAATACTTGTTGTGTATGTAGATGATATTATCTTTGGCAGCAATGAAGAAGCTATGAGTCAAAGCTTTGCCTTGATGATGCAGAAAGAATTTGAAATGTCTTTGCTTGGAGAACTGACATACTTTCTTGGATTGCAAATCCAACAAAATGAAGGCGGTATCTTCTTGTCTCAAACCAAGTACCTCAAGCAGATTTTGAAGAAGTATGGCATGGAAGATTCGAAACCAGTATGTACTCCTATGGTTACAGGATGCAGTATCAGTGCAAAGGATGAATCAGCAGCAGTACATCAACCATCCTATAGATCTATGATTGGAAGTCTACTTTATTTGACAGGTACCCGACCAGACATCATGCATGCAGTGGGAATAGTTGGAAGATTTCAGGAAAATCCAAAGGAAACTCATCTTCAGGCAGTGAAGAGAATTTTCAAGTATCTTCAAGGAACTCAAAACTATGGCTTATGGTATCCTAGAAATACAGATCTCACTCTTCATGCTTATACAGATGCAGATTAGGCTGGAAGCGTGGATGACAGGAAGAGCACAAGTGGTGGTGCATTCTTTATGGGTTCCAGATTAGTATCTTGGTTCAGCAAGAAACAGAGTTCGATTGCTTTATCTACAGCTGAAGCGGAATATGTGGCTGCTGCATCTTGTTGCACTCAACTTCTTTGGATGATGCAAACCTTGCAGGATTTTCAAATCACTTGTAACCTACCTATATCCATCTTGTGTGATAATACAAGTGCAATCAACATTTCAAAGAACCTAGTCATGCATTCAAAGACCAAGCACATACCAATCAAGTATCACTTTCTCCGGGAACAAGTGTTGGAACAAAAGGTCAAATTGGAGTATGTTCCTTCTAAGGAACAAGTTACTGATATTCTCACCAAACCACTGCCCAGGGAGACATTTGAATACCTCAGACAGAAGCTGCGAGTAGTTGATGCATCATCTTGCTGTTAAAACTCGTCTGTTTCAGATAAAAATGGGTGTACGTGAGTTGCCTGAGGAGGATCCGCGTACATACGCCGGTTTGTGCAGAGACAATGGCGTATATGGAGGTTTGATGTATCAGTAGGGACAGGCTCTAGTTGAAGATATTTTGATATGGGTCTGACAGAGACCATCCGGCACAGGTTCAGGGGGAGTAGATAATGTCTAACAATGCATTGTTTGATCCAGGTGGATATTGGTGGCCACCTGCCAAGTCCACCTGGACCCCCACCATTGTCTTTCTCAGCATTTTCAGTTTCCTTAATTGTAGCACAACTTACTATTTTTAGCAGTTTTTCGGGTCCTGAACTTCCGGAGCCATTTTGAGGCCCTAAACAACGTTTTTTGGGGAATCTGGGGGCAACGTGGGTCCATGGAATGGACCGATGTTTCCTGTTCCAACAATGGTAGTGCTCGGATAGATCTTTCTAACGAGCTATTGTATGCGTCAAACGGAGATCATATGCCAAAGTTATGACCCCGGGAGGTTGATGTACAAACTTACCCCCAAACGGGGCCCACAGTTTGGCGTTTCATCTCCTAGGGTTAGGTTTTGGAATGTTAAGGGTTTTCCATTGTTTCTCAACAATAAATAGGCCTTCGAGCCTCATTGTAACACAGTTCAGAGGCATGTAGCCATCACATCTCTTCTCAGAGATAAGCTACCATCGCCCTAGCTGGTTTATTTCCATTTCTGGTTGAAAGCATATTTCAGTATTTTCCATTAATGAAATGAAGTATTATTTCCGCTGCATCTTTGTGTATATGGTTATCTCTGTAATTTGTTGCGTTCCTGTTTAAATCTGGATCAGTGGTATCAGAGCGGTCTGCTTTTTCTCTGTTTTTCTTTGCATGTCCCCAACAAGGTCGGGATATAAGGAGTTAGGGCTTGAACTGGTTGAACCTTTGCAAGACCAGCCTCGCAAATCCCGACGGCCTCCCATGGCGGACGAGAAGAAAGACGAGGGGGCAGGAGATCCCATCAAAATCTTGCTCGAAGAAGCCCTCGAGCGACAACGGAACGCGATGATGGACAACTTTGCCCAGATCCTTCAGCGGCTACCCAGAAGCAACGCATCGGCTTCCAATAGCTACTCTGGAAACGCCACACCCTTTAAGGTACAAGTTAATTTTGAAATCCCTATATTCGAGGGTCAGATAGACGCAGATGCCGTAGATAAATGGTTGAATCTGCTAGAGGGTTATTTTTCTGTTCATGAATTTTCGAGTCGGGAAAAGATTGTTTTTGCTCTCCTCAAAGCAGCCCCCCACGTCAAGGACTGGTGGGAAACCTACTGCGAGCAGAAGGATGAAAGTACTGGCTCACTATTTTCAGCCGCACCCACCTGAGATTCGTTCCGGGATGCCATCAAGGAGCAGTACTACCCTGTCGGGAGCTATGAGGATGAATACATAAAGTGGACCACGCTGCGGCAGGGAAGGGACCAAGAAGTGCCGGAGTTCACCAATCTTTTCCATACCCTTCGCACAAAGTTGGGTATCAAGGATTCGGAGCAACATTTGATACTCAAATACCGTGGCTGCCTGCACAAGTACATCTAGGAAGAAATACAATTCCTAAACATCCCCTCGCTCGGACAGCATACCGGTATGCCGTCAAGGTCGAGCAGAAGTTTAAACAAAAGAAGCGAGACTTTGGATCTGCGAATCCAAAGCAGGGGAAAGGTGCCCCTAAACCACAGAACAAAGGACAAAGCCAAGGCGGGACAGCCCAAGACAACCAGCCGAAGCTGCAAGCAAAGAACAGCGCCGCGAAGCCGAGAAAGGACACTGGAAAATGGTGCGAGTTCCATAAGAGCTCCACTCACAACACAAGTGAGTGTCGGGCCAAGCAGTCACTGGTGGCTGAGCTAAAGGTTTCAGAATCAGATGCATGTTCCGACTCTGAGTCAGAACTCGATAAGGGGTATGAAAAAGGGAAGCAGATCATTGATGCGGACCCCAGCGCCACTGTTGCTACCGCAAAGATCCAAAAAAATGAACCCGAAGATCCAGAGGAGGAGGAGCGTCTCTTCCACTCCCAGATGTGGGTAAAGGGCTCCCCGATACAGTTCATTGTTGATAGCGGGAGTCAAAAGAACCTCATTTCGGCAGAGGTCGTGAAGCGGTTGGGCTTACCGACCACAGCACATCCACAACCATACACCATTGGGTGGCTTCACCAAGGACGAGATCTTCGCGTGAGCCAGCAGTGTCGCCTTCCATACAACATCAAGCCCTTCACGGATGAGGTATTGTGTGACATTGCTCCCCTTGAAGTTTGTGATGTATTACTAGGACAACCATACTTGTGGAAGCGACATGCTGTGTATGAATCAAGGCCCCGTGCTGTTATTATTACATTGGGAAATAAGTTGTTCAGGATACCAGAGGTAGCACCACCTGCCGCCATCTCTTTGATTACTGCAAAACAATGCAGTAAGATCATTTCCAAAACCAGGAAATTTGTTTTCCTGATGATACGCCCTCAAGGAAAGAAGAAGACAGTGGCCGCGGCCTCCAAACGGGGCCCCTCTGCACGACAACTACAGATGGACAAGATTGTGGAGGAGTACGAGGACATCTTCACCTCCCTGGCAGGGGTTCCTCTGCACTGTCAAGTCAAGCACTCCATCGATCTGACCCCAGGTGCGCCGCTACCCAATGGACCAATTTATCGGCGCTCCGTTTTGGAGAACAATGAAATCAAGAGGCAGATTCAGGAGCTCCTGCAGAAAGGTCACATCCGTCCGAGTTCATCGCCCTGTGGGAGCCCGATCGTGTTGGTACAGAAGAAGGATGGGACGTGGAGACTCTGTATTGACTATCGGGCGCTGAACAAGATCACTGTCCGTAATAGGTACCCGATCCCGCGAATTGATGACCTCCTAGACCAACTAAAGGGGGCGAAATATTTCAGCAAGATCGATCTGAAGTCGGGATATCACCAGGTACCAATCGAACCCTCCGATGTGTGGAAGACTGCCTTCAAATCCAAGGAGGGCCTCTTCGAATGGTTGGTCATGCCTTTCGGATTGACGAATGCTCCTGCAACCTTTATGAGGCTAATGGATGACATCTTGCGGCCATTCACCAACTCCTTTGTAGTAGTATACTTGGATGACATTCTGATCTTCAGCCAGAGTTGGGAAGAGCACCTCCACCACATCCGACAGGTTCTCCAAACACTGCGGCAACACAAGCTATGTGCCAATTTGGAGAAATGCACTTTTGGCATGACCCAGGTTCAGTATCTGGGATACATCATTGATGAACAGGGGGTGCATGTCGATCCAGCCAAGATCCAAGTCATTCGGGATTGGCCCTCTCCAACCACTCTAACAGAGCTCCGCAGCTTTCTAGGTCTTGCCAACTTCTACTGCAGGTTTGTGTTGGAGTTTTCTCATATTTTTTGGCCCTTGAGTCAAGTCACCAAGGGCGGGGCGAAAGCAAAATTCTTTTGGTCTGAATCTCAACAGAAGTCATTCAGGGAGTTGAAGGATCGCCTCTGCACGGCACCAGTGCTCGCGTTACCAGATTTACAACAACCATTTGAGGTCGAGACAGATGCCTCTGACTATGCTATTGGGGCAGTCCTTACTCAACATGGACATCCAGTGGCATATCACAGTGAAACACTTTCAGACACAGTCCAGAAGTACCCCACTTATGATAAAGAGATGTATTCCATTGTACAGGCCTGCCGACAATGGAAGCATTACATTTTGGGGAAGGAAACGGTCATCCACACAGACCACCGACCTCTGCAGTTCATACAGACCCAAGGGAAATTGCAGAATGATCGCCATCAGAAGTGGTCTACATACCTGCAACAGTTTCACTTGAATATCAAGTATAAAAAGGGCAGCACCAATAATGTTGCAGATTGCCTCAGTCGACCACCGATCATGGCGCTAACCACCGTGCTCAACTCTTGTGGGCACGAGACTTCTGATTGGCCACTTCTCTACAAAAGCGACCCAGAATTCGGCCACACATACCAGACACTCTTGGAGGGTCGGCAGGTTGCAGATTTTCACCTCCAGGATGCCCTATTATGCCACCTCGGTCACCTTTGTGTTCCTTCAAGCGAGCGTGCCAAGATGATTTGGAAAGCACACTACAGTCGGGCTGCTGGGCATTTCGGGGTCGAGAAAACAGTGGCAGTACTGCAAAATTATTTCTATTGGCCGAATCTTCGACAGGATGTTGGGAAGTACATCCGATCATGTACTGCCTGTGCCATTGCCAAACCGACCATTAAGAAGCACAGCCTCTATACCCCGTTGCCTACCCCTAGTCGACCTTGGGAATCCATCTCCATGGATTACATGTCAGGCCTTCCTTCCACTAAGCATGGAAATGACTGTGTTTTTGTGGTCGTCGACAGGTTCTCGAAGATGGCCATTATGGTGGCCTGCAAGAAGAATATCACAGCAGAAGCCACTGCTAAACTCTTCTTTGAACGAGTGTGGGTGCACTTTGGGATCCCACAGTCTATCATCTCAGATCGGGACAGTCGGTTTCTCAGCACATTTTGGTCCAGTCTCTGGTCAATGCTGGACACCAAACTCACGAAGTCCACAGCCTTCCATCCTCAAACTGATGGCCAGACAGAGGTTGTCAATAGGATGATTGTGCACATTCTGCGCATGTATAACTCAAAGCATCCACGCACATGGGACGAGAGCCTCCCCTATGTTCAGCACAGCTACAACCGAGCTCTTCACAGCTCCACTGGCCATAGCCCTTTTCAGGTGGGTTTGGGATTCCAGCCACTATGCCCCATTGATGTGGCCATGCCACTTGCAGCTACTCACATGAATTCAGCTCATGTCCAGTCCGAAACAGATAAGGCCACCAGCTTCATTGAGCGCATCCAACATATTCGCCAGCAGGTCCATGACATTCTTGAGAAATCAAATGCCAAGTACAAGCAGCGACATGATCAACATCGGGTGCCACACAAGTTTCAGGTGGGCGACAAAGTTTGGTTGCATTTGCAAAAGGAACGCCTTACTGGAGCCTATCGGAAATTGAGACCACTCCGATATGGTCCTTACACCATTACTAAGGCTATGGGAGACAATGCATTTGAGCTCAGCATTCCCCCATTCCTTGGCCTGCACCCAGTGTTCAATGTGGACCGCCTTCGGCCATACTTTCCACCATTGCTAGACACATCCGACATTGCAGAACAGCTCAAACCCACAGAATTAAATCCAGATTGCATGGAACAAGCTGCAACTGATCGGATCATGGACACACAGATCAAGAACACTCGCCAACAGAATATCCAACTGTATCGAGTTGTCAAAGCAGGCCAACTCCTTCAGCAGGGCAAGTGGCTCACCAGGGAACAAGTTCAGCAGAAGTTTCCTCATCTCATGGAGGAGCTCAACGCAATGGGGACCATTGCTTCCTAAGGGGGGAGGAATGATCCAGGTGGATATTGGTGGCCACCTGCCAAGTCCACCTGGACCCCCACCATTGTCTTTCTCAGCATTTTCAGTTTCCTTAATTGTAGCACAACTTACTATTTTTAGCAGTTTTTCGGGTCCTGAACTTCCGGAGCCGTTTTGAGGCCCTAAACGACGTTTTTTGGGGAATCCGGGGGCAACATGGGTCCATGCAATGGACCTGTTGCCCGTTCCAACAATGATAGTGCTCGGATAGATCTTTCTAATGAGCTATTGTACGCGTCAAACGGAGATCATATGCCAAAGTTACGACCCCGGGAAGTTGATGTACCAACTTACCCCCAAACGGGGCCCACAGTTTGGCGTTTCATCTCCTAGGGTTAGGTTTTGGAATGTTAAGGGTTTTCCATTGTTTCTCAACAATAAATAGGCCTTCGAGCCTCATTGTAACACAGTTCAGAGGCATGTAGCCATCACATCTCTTCTCAGAGATAAGCTACCATCGCCCTAGCTGGTTTATTTCCATTTCTGGTTGTAAGCATATTTCAGTATTTTCCATTAATGAAATGAAGTATTATTTCCGCTGCATCTTTGTGTATATGGTTATCTCTGTAATTTGTTGCGTTCCTGTTTAAATCCGGATCAGTGGTATCAGAGCGGTCTGCTTTTTCTCTGTTTTTCTTTGCATGTCCCCAACAAGGTCGGGATATAAGGAGTTAGGGCTTGAACTGGTTGAACCTTTGCAAGACCAGCCTCGCAAATCCCGACGGCCTCCCATGGCGGACGAGAAGAAAGACGAGGGGGCAGGAGATCCCATCAAAATTTTGCTCGAAGAAGCCCTCGAGCGACAACGGAACGCGATGATGGACAACTTTGCCCAGATCCTTCAGCGGCTACCCAGAAGCAACGCATCGGCTTCCAGCAGCTACTCTGGAAACGCCACACCCTTTAAGGTACAAGTTAATTTTGAAATCCCCATATTCGAGGGTCAGATAGACGCAGATGCCGTAGATAAATGGTTAAATCTGCTAGAGGGTTATTTTTCTGTTCATGAATTTTCGAGTCGGGAAAAGATTGTTTTTGCTCTTCTCAAAGCAGCCCCCCACGTCAAGGACTGGTGGGAAACCTACTGCGAGCAGAAGGATGAAAGTACTGGCTCACTATTTTCAGCCGCACCCACCTGGGATTCGTTCCGGGATGCCATCAAGGAGCAGTACTACCCTGTCGGAAGCTATGAGGATGAATACATAAAGTGGACCACGCTGCGGCAGGGAAGGGACCAAGACGTGCCGGAGTTCACCAATCTTTTCCATACCCTTCGCACAAAGTTGGGTATCAAGGATTCGGAGCAACATTTGATACTCAAATACCGTGGCTGCCTGCACAAGTACATCCAGGAAGAAATACATTTCCTAAACATCCCCTCGCTCGGCGCAGCATACCGGTATGCCGTCAAGGTCGAGCAGAAGTTTAAACAAAAGAAGCGAGACTTTGGATCTGCGAATCCAAAGCAGGGGAAAGGTGCCCCTAAACCACAGAACAAAGGACAAAGCCAAGGCGGGACAGCCCAAGACAACCAGCCGAAGCTGCAAGCAAAGAACAGCGCCGCGAAGCCGAGAAAGGACACTGGAAAATGGTGCGAGTTCCATAAGAGCTCCACTCACAACACAAGTGAGTGTCGGGCCAAGCAGTCACTGGTGGCTGAGCTAAAGGTTTCAGAATCAGATGCATGTTCCGACTCTGAGTCAGAACCCGATAAGGGGTATGAAAAAGGGAAGCAGATCATTGATGCGGACCCCAGCGCCACTGTTGCTACCGCAAAGATCCAGAAAAATGAACCCGAAGATCCAGAGGAGGAGGAGCGTCTCTTCCACTCCCAGATGTGGGTAAAGGGCTCCCCGATACAGTTCATTGTTGATAGCGGGAGTCAAAAGAACCTCATTTCGGCAGAGGTCGTGAAGCGGTTGGGCTTACCGACCACAGCACATCCACAACCATACACCATTGGGTGGCTTCACCAAGGACGAGATCTTCGCGTGAGCCAGCAGTGTCGCCTTCCATACAACATCAAGCCCTTCACGGATGAGGTATTGTGTGACATTGCTCCCCTTGAAGTTTGTGATGTATTACTAGGACAACCATACTTGTGGAAGCGACATGCTGTGTATGAATCAAGGCCCCGTGCTGTTATTATTACATTGGGAAATAAGTTGTTCAGGATACCAGAGGTAGCACCACCTGCCGCCATCTCTTTGATTACTGCAAAACAATGCAGTAAGATCATTTCCAAAACCAGGAAATTTGTTTTCCTGATGATACGCCCTCAAGGAAAGAAGAAGACAGTGGCCGCGGCCTCCAAACGGGGCCCCTCTGCACGACAACTACAGATGGACAAGATTGTGGAGGAGTACGAGGACATCTTCACCTCCCCGGCAGGGGTTCCTCTGCACTGTCAAGTCAAGCACTCCATCGATCTGACCCCAGGTGCGCCGCTACCCAATGGACCAATTTATCGGCGCTCCGTTCTGGAGAACGATGAAATCAAGAGGCAGATTCAGGAGCTCCTGCAGAAAGGTCACATCCGTCCGAGTTCATCGCCCTGTGGGAGCCCGATCGTGTTGGTACAGAAGAAGGATGGGACGTGGAGACTCTGTATTGACTATCGGGCGCTGAACAAGATCACTGTCCGTAATAGGTACCCGATCCCGCGGATTGATGACCTCCTAGACCAACTAAAGGGGGCGAAATATTTCAGCAAGATCGATCTGAAGTCAGGATATCACCAGGTACCAATCGAACCCTCGATGTGTGGAAGACTGCCTTCAAATCCAAGGAGGGCCTCTTCGAATGGTTGGTCATGCCTTTCGGATTGACGAATGCTCCTGCAACCTTTATGAGGCTAATGGATGACATCTTGCGGCCATTCACCAACTCCTTTGTAGTAGTATACTTGGATGACATTCTGATCTTCAGCCAGAGTTGGGAAGAGCACCTCCACCACATCCGACAGGTTCTCCAAACACTGCGGCAACACAAGCTATGTGCCAATTTGGAGAAATGCACTTTTGGCATGACCCAGGTTCAGTATCTGGGATACATCATTGATGAACAGGGGGTGCATGTCGATCCAGCCAAGATCCAAGTCATTCGGGATTGGCCCTCTCCAACCACTCTAACAGAGCTCCGCAGCTTTCTAGGTCTTGCCAACTTCTACCGCAGGTTTGTGTTGGGGTTTTCTCATATTTCTTGGCCCTTGAGTCAAGTCACCAAGGGCGGGGCGAAAGCAAAATTCTTTTGGTCTGAATCTCAACAGAAGGCATTCAGGGAGTTGAAGGATCGCCTCTGCACGGCACCAGTGCTCGCGTTACCAGATTTACAACAACCATTTGAGGTCGAGACAGATGCCTCTGACTATGCTATTGGGGCAGTCCTTACTCAACATGGACATCCAGTGGCATATCACAGTGAAACACTTTCAGACACAGTCCGGAAGTACCCCACTTATGATAAAGAGATGTATTCCATTGTACAGGCCTGCCGACAATGGAAGCATTACATTTTGGGGAAGGAAACGGTCATCCACACAGACCACCGACCTCTGCAGTTCATACAGACCCAAGGGAAATTGCAGAATGATCGCCATCAGAAGTGGTCTACATACCTGCAACAGTTTCACTTGAATATCAAGTATAAAAAGGGCAGCACCAATAATGTTGCAGATTGCCTCAGTCGACCACCGATCATGGCGCTAACCACCGTGCTCAACTCTTGTGGGCACGAGACTTCTGATTGGCCACTTCTCTACAAAAGCGACCCAGAATTCGGCCACACATACCAGACACTCTTGGAGGGTCGGCAGGTTGCAGATTTTCACCTCCAGGATGCCCTATTATGCCACCTCGGTCACCTTTGTGTTCCTTCAAGCGAGCGTGCCAAGATGATTTGGGAAGCACACTACAGTCGGGCTGCTGGGCATTTCGGGGTCGAGAAAACAGTGGCAGTACTGCAAAATTATTTCTATTGGCCGAATCTTCGACAGGATGTTGGGAAGTACATCCGATCATGTACTGCCTGTGCCATTGCCAAACCGACCATTAAGAAGCACGGCCTCTATACCCCGTTGCCTACCCCTAGTCGACCTTGGGAATCCATCTCCATGGATTACATGTCAGGCCTTCCTTCCACTAAGCATGGAAATGACTGTGTTTTTGTGGTCGTCGACAGGTTCTCGAAGATGGCCATTATGGTGGCCTGCAAGAAGAATATCACAGCAGAAGCCACTGCTAAACTCTTCTTTGAACGAGTGTGGGTGCACTTTGGGATCCCACAGTCTATCATCTCAGATCGGGACAGTCAGTTTCTCAGCACATTTTGGTCTAGTCTCTGGTCAATGCTGGACACCAAACTCACGAAGTCCACAACCTTCCATCCTCAAACTGATGGCCAGACAGAGGTTGTCAATAGGATGATTGTGCACATTCTGCGCATGTATAACTCAAAGCATCCACGCACATGGGACGAGAGCCTCCCCTATGTTCAACACAGCTACAACCGAGCTCTTCACAGCTCCACTGGCCATAGCCCTTTTCAGGTGGGTTTGGGATTCCAGCCACTATGCCCCATTGATGTGGCCATGCCACTTGCAGCTACTCACATGAATTCAGCTCATGTCCAGTCCGAAACAGATAAGGCCACCAGCTTCATTGAGCGCATCCAACATATTCGCCAGCAGGTCCATGACATTCTTGAGAAATCAAATGCCAAGTACAAGCAACGACATGATCAACATCGGGTGCCACACAAGTTTCAGGTGGGCGACAAAGTCTGGTTGCATTTGCAAAAGGAACGCCTTACTAGAGCCTATCGAAAATTGAGACCACTCCGATATGGTCCTTACACCATTACTAAGGCTATGGGAGACAATGCATTTGAGCTCAGCATTCCCCCATTCCTTGGCCTGCACCCAGTGTTCAATGTGGACTGCCTTCGGCCATACTTTCCACCATTGCTAGACACATCCGACATTGCAGAACAGCTCAAACCCACAGAATTAAATCCGGATTGCATGGAACAAACGGCAACTGACCGGATCATGGACACACAGATCAAGAACACTCGCCAACAAAATATCCAACTGTATCGAGTTGTCAAAGCAGGCCAACTCCTTCAGCAGGGCAAGTGGCTCACCAGGGAACAAGTTCAGCAGAAGTTTCCTCATCTCATGGAGGAGCTCAACGCAATGGGGACCATTGCTTCCTAAGGGGGGAGGAATGATCCAGGTGGATATTGGTGGCCACCTGCCAAGTCCACTTGGACCCCCACCATTGTCTTTCTCAGCATTTTCAGTTTCCTTAATTGTAGCACAACTTACTATTTTTAGCAGTTTTTTCGGGTCCTGAACTTCCGGAGCCGTTTTGAGGCCCTAAACGACGTTTTTTTGGGGAATCCGGGGGCAACATGGGTCCATGCAATGGACCTGTTGCCCGTTCCAACAATGATAGTGCTCGGATAGATCTTTCTAATGAGCTATTGTACGCGTCAAACGGAGATCATATGCCAAACTTACGACCCCGGGAAGTTGATGTACCAACTTACCCCCAAACGGGGCCCAAAGTTTGGCCTTTCATCTCCTAGGGTTAGGTTTTGAAATTTTAAGGGTTTTCCATTGTTTCTCAACAATAAATAGGCCTTCGAGCCTCATTGTAACATAGTTCAGAGGCATGTAGCCATCACATCTCTTCTCAGAGATAAGCTACCATCGCCCTATCTGGTTTATTTCCATTTCTGGTTGAAAGCATATTTCAGTATTTTCCATTAATGAAATGAAGTATTATTTCCGCTGCGTCTTTGTGTATATGGTTATCTCTGTAATTTGTTGCATTCTCGTTTAAATCCTGATCATTGTTGGCATTATCTTAGAAGATTTTGGTTCTAGTTCACAACTGTTGTTGGTTTCAGTTGGAACAGAGGCAGAGGGAGAACAGAAGGAAATCTTGGTTGCTGATCTGAATGGTGATTGACAGATGCTGCTGCTATCAGTTATTGGTGACTTTCATAAGTCTTGTTCTAGATATTTCGTCTCTATGTCATGTATCTCTTTTGTGGTATCTCTTTTATGGTGTCAAGGTCATGTAACGGCCTATTTTGGTTTCCCCACTATGCCTGGGATGAACATGTAATGATCTTGGTTGTCATATGTAAATTTCTGATGTATCCCCACTTGGTTGGGTGATGGATGTATGTATTGAGTCTTTTGGTGATAGGAAGGTCTTTTATGATGCTTAAGTCATGGTTCTTCTTGAAGAGCATCTTTTACAAATCTTGCCTACAGTCAGGGGGAGCATGGTCAGCACAACATCGTAGAAATTTTAGCATGTACTCAGGAGCACAACCCTTTGCCCTTGATGACAAAGGGGGAGAATGACTTTGAGGATTTTGGGTTGCCATCAAATCCAAAGGGGTAGATTGTTGGCATTATGGCAGCAGGTTTGGAGCTATGGCACAGGTGTTGTCCTTGATGGCAACTCTCTTTGGTAACAGATCTCAGTACAGGCTTTCAGAATGAAGGAAAAGACATATACGCAGGTTCATCTAGACGAAGACACGTATACACGCGGGTTAGATGTTTCAAATGCTGCATATACACGCACTTTCATGCAAGGAAAAGCACGTATATGTTGGAGAACTTACCTTTGGTTCGTGGTAGTTAGTCCTTGGTATTTGAACCTATGGTTTTGGACCATGGTACCTCGTCAGATGTGTTGATCCTAAATATTGGGTCCGTGGTATTGGTTTATTATGGTTTTGGACTGTGGTATTGTGGAAGGCCTAAAACTATAAAAGAGGAAGGAGATCATGTGGCAAGGCATCATCTGAATTATTGTTGAATATCTGATAAAGTGCTAGATCTGGAATATTGGTAATTGGGTTATGGTGCAGATCTGGATCTAAATGAAGGAGGAACCTTAGTGCAAAGAGAAGGATAAGTTCTCTTGATGGATCATAATATTTAAGCTTGAATGATAGTATCTCTGTATGATTTTGATCTGTTACATGTGGCGCTTTCTTGATCTATAAAAATGATAATCTGGGTTATTTGGTGTTTGAATGTCGGAAAGAGGGAATTATTTTTTATAGATCTGTCCATAGGTTCAGTGAAGCGAAGGCGCGTATATACGCTGGTTTAGTGAAGGAAAATAACGTATATGCAGGTTGTTCCATACGCAGAAGCGTATGCACGCAGGTTTCAGGTTATTAAAGTAGCGTATATATTTTGAGTTGTGATCTTGCTGCTTCTGTTTATTGCTGCAGTGTTCTGGGTTCATATTTGGTGTGTGGTTACTGTTACTGTGATCTGGGTACAGTCGTCAGAGAAGTGTTTATTTTGATTCATTTTTGATTGGTGAAAAGGTGATTGGGTGATGCAGAAATTCTTGATGTTTGATTGATGCTATTTGTGGATCCAGTCTGAAAATTTATGAAACGTGGTCCCTGAAAGAAAGAGAAGGTTGTAGCCTTCTGTAGGCCAGCACCTACGTACTAGTATCTTGGCTAGTGCAAGAGCTAAGGGGGTTGTAGCTCCCTTCCAGGAGAAGCTGGAAAACGAGAGAGAGTTGTAGCTCTCTGCAGGTTGCAGCCTGCGTACTGGTAAAGGACTGCACCAGTACAATTGTAAAAAGAAGTTTCTAATTAAAGAAAAGATAGAGACGAATTGCAGCAGGTGGTTTTCACCCACATTGGGTTTCCACCTTATATCTTGTGTTCTTGTGTGCGATTGTCTTTCTTCTCTGTTTTACTGTTTCTGGTTACTGGTTAGTTGATGCTTAAATACAGATTAACAATCAACATCAGAAAGATAAAGTAAATTAAAGGGTTTGCATTGTATACGCGGGTTTCCTTCTGTATAGTTGCGTATATACGCAGGTTCAATTAACTGAAGTAGCGTATATCATTTGATTTTGAAAAAGGAATAATTGACTTGATAATACTGATTCACCCCCCCTCTCAGTATTATTTCCAACAACTGGATTGTCTCGCACACTAATCTCGAGATGAGGAACTTGAACTGTGTCAGCGAGATGAATATTGCAACCTTCAAGACACAAGATTATGATGAGATGTATCAGATGTTAGAGCCTGTGACTGTCATGGAGACTCTCTTTAGCTTACCCAATAGTAATTCCAACTCCAGAGACATTTTGAAGAATTGGATAAAGGAGCTAGATAGATCAGGATGACACCCAACTAGTTCTACAAGGCAAAGATACTGCAGAAGGTGTATCAATACTTGGTCATCGTTGCATATTGACTGTATGGCCAAGAAAGCACGGAAACCTTCCCACAGAGTTGGGTGATCGCACTGGACAAACTGGCCAGAGAGGGAAAACCATGCAGTTGGTCTAGCATGTTGGCTCATCAGCTGAAGGAACATGTAATAAGGGCTCGACAGCTGCACAAAGGTATGCAAGCCAAAATCTACATGTCTGCCTAATCCAGGTGGATATTGGTGGCCACTTTCCAAGTCCACTTGGACCCCCACCATTGTTTCTTCCAGCTTTTCAGTTTCCTTAATTGTAGCACAGTTTACTATTTTTAGCAGTTTTTCGGGTCTTGAACTTCTGCAGCCGTTTTGAGGCTCCAAATTTGTAGTTCTCAGATAGGTCTTTCTAGCGAGATATTGTGTGCGTCAAACGAAGATCATATGCCAAAGCTATGACCCCGGGAAGTTGATGTACCAATTTACCCAAACGGGGCCCACAATTTGGCATTTCATCTTCTAAGGTTAGGTTTTTGGATGTTTAGGGTTTTCCATTGTTTCTCAACAATAAATAGGCCTTTGAGCCTCATTGTAATATAGTTCAGAGGCATGTAGCTGCCACATCTCTTCTCAGAGATAAGCTACCATCGCCCTAGCTGTTTTATTTCCATTGCTATTTGTAAGCATATTTCAATATTTTACATTAACGAAATGAAGTATTATTTCTGCTGCATCTCTGTGTTTATGGTTATCTCTATGATTTCTTGTGTTCCTGTTTAAATCTGGATCAGTGGTATCAGAGCGGTCTACTTTTTCTCTATTTTTCTTTTCATGTCCCCAATGAGGTCGGGATATAAGGAGTTAGGGCTTGAACTGGTCGAACCTTTGCAAGACTAGCCTTGCAAATCCTGATGGCCTCCCATGGCAGATGAAAAGAAAGACGAGGGGGCAGGAGATCCTATCAAACTCTTGCTCAAAGAAGCCCTCGAGCGACAAAGGAACACGATGATGGACAACTTTTCCCAGATCCTTCAGCGGCTACCTAGGGGCGATGCATCGGCTTCCAACAGCTACTCTGGAAATGCCATAACATTTAAGGTACAAGTTAATTTTGAAATCCCCATATTCGAGGGTCAGATAGACACAGATGCCATCGATAAATGGTTAAATTTGCTAGAGGGTTATTTTTCTGTTCATGATTTTTCCAGTCGGTAAAAGATTAATTTCGCTCTTCTCAAAGTAGCCC
This sequence comes from Pinus tabuliformis, assembly GCA_031772625.1. NCBI lineage: Eukaryota > Viridiplantae > Streptophyta > Pinopsida > Pinales > Pinaceae > Pinus > Pinus tabuliformis. Next base: position 314,734,417 of record CM062815.1, on the reverse strand, counting down.
CCCACGTCAAGGACTGGTGGGAAACCTACTGCGAGCAGAGGGATGAAAGTACAAGCTCACTATTTTCAGTCGCACCCACTTGGGATTCATTCCAGGATGCCATCAAGGAGCAGTACTACCCCGTCGAAAGCTATGAGGATCAATACATAAAGTGGACCATGCTGCGGTAGGGGAGGGACCAAGACATGCCAGAGTTTACCAATATTTTCCATACCCTTCACACAAAGTTGGGTATCAAGGATTCGAACTAGAATTTGGTACTCAAATACCGTGGCTATCGACACAAGTACATCCAGGAAGAAATAGAATTCCTAAACATCCCCTCGCTCAGCATGGCATATCGATATTCCATCAAGGTCGAGCAAAAGTTTAAACAAAATAACCGAGACTTTGGATCTGCGAATTCGAAGCAAGGGAAACGTGCCCCCAAACCACAAAACAAAGGACAAAGCTGAAGCGGGGCGGCCCAAGACAACCCACCAAAGCTGCAAGCAAAGAACAACGCTGTGAAGCCAAAAAAAGACACGGGAAAGTGATTTGAGTTCCATAAGAGCTCCACCCACTACACAAGCGAGTGTCGGGCCAAGCAGTCACTAGTGATCGAGCTAAAGGTTTCAAAATCAGATGCATGTTCAGACTTTGAGTCAAAACTTGACAAGGGGAATGACAAAGAGAAGTAGATTATCGATGCAGAGCCCAATGCCACTATTGCCACCTTGAAGATACAGAAGGAGGAACCCGAAGATCCAGAGGAGGAGGAGCATCTCTTCCACTCCTAGATGTGGGTAAAGGGCTCCCCGCTATAGTTCATTGTCAACGGCAGGAGCCAAAAGAACCTCATTTCGGTAGAGGTCATGAAGCGGCTAGGCTTATCGACCACAGCACATCCACAACCATACACCATCATGTGGCTTCACCAAGGATGAGATCTTCGCGTGAGCTAGAAGTGTCGCTTTCCATACAACATCAAGCCCTTCACAGATGAGGTATTGTGTGACATTGCTCCCCTTGAAGTTTGTGATGTATTATTAGGACAACCATACTTGTGGAAGTGACATGATGTGTATGAATCAAGGCCCCATGCTGTTATTGTTACTTTAGGAAATAATTTGTATAGGATACCGGAGGTAGCACCGCCTACCGCCATCTCTTTGATTACTACAAAACAATGCAGTAATCTCATTTCCAAAACTGGGAAATTTATTTTCTTGATGATACGCCCTCAAGGAAAGAAGAAGACAGTGGCCACAACCTCCAGATAGGGCCCCTCTACACAACAACTACAGATGGACAAGGTCATGGAGGAGTATGAGGACATCTTCACCTCCCCCGCAGGGGTTCCTCTGCACTGTTAGGTCAATCACTCCATCGATATGACCCTAGGTGTGCCACTGCCCAATGGACCAATCTATCGGTGCTCCATTCTAGAGAAAAATGAAATCAAGAGGCAGATTTAGGAGCTGTTGTAGGAATATCACATACATTCAAGTTCATCGCCCCGTGGGAGCTCGATCGTGTTGGTACAGAAGAAGGATGGGACTTGGAGACTCTGTATTGACTATTATGCGTTGAACAAAATCACTGTCCGTAATAGGTACCTAATCCCACGAATTGATGACCTCCTGGACCAACTAAAGGGGGGAAAATATTTTAGCAAGATCGATTTGAAGTCAAGATATCACCAGGTACCAATTGAACCCTTCGATGTATGGAAGACTACCTTCAAAGCCAAGGAGGGCCTTTTCGAATGGTTGGTTATGCCTTTTGGATTGACAAATCATCCTGCAACCTTCATGAGAATAATGGATGACATATTGTGGCCATTCACCAACTCATTTGTGGTGGTATACTTGGATGACATCCTGATCTTTAGCCAGAGTTGAGAAGAGCATCTCCACCACATCTGACAGGTTCTCCAAACACTATGACAACACAAGTTATGTGCCAATTTGGAGAAATGCACTTTTGGCATGACCCGGGTTCAGTATCTGGGATACATTATTGATGAACAGGGGGTTCATGTGGATCTAGCCAAGATCCAAGTCATTTGGGATTGGCCATTTCCAACCACTCTGATAGAGCTCTACAGCTTTCCAGGCCTTGCCAACTTCTACCGTAGGTTTGTGTTGGGATTTTCTCATATCACTTGGCCCTTAAGTCAAGTCACCAAGGGAGGACTGAAAGAAAGATTATTTTGGTCTGAATCTCAACAGAAAGCATTCATAGAGTTGAAATATCACCTCTGCACGACACTAGTGCTCGCATTACCATACTTGCAACAACCATTTGAGGTCGAGACATATGCCTCTGACTATGCTATTGGGGCAGTCCTTACTCAACATGGGCATACAGTGGCATAACACAATGAGACACTTTCAGACACAGTCCGGAAGTATCCCACTTATGACAAAGAGATGTATTCCATTGTGCAAGCCTGCTAACAATGGAAGCATTACATTTTGGGGAAGGAAACGGTAATCCACACAGACCACTAACCCCTACAGTTCATACGGACCCAAGGGAAATTTTAGAATGATCACCATCAGAAGTGGTCGACATACCTACAAAAATTCCATTTGAATATCATGTATAAGAAGGGCAGCACCAACAATGTTGTAGATTTCCTCAATCGACCATCGATCATGGTGTTAACCACCATGCTTAACTCTTGTGGGCATGAGACTTCTGACTGGCCACTTCTCTACAAAAGTGACCCAGAATCCAGCCACACATACCAGACACTCTTGGAGGGTCAGCATGTTCCAGATTTTCACCTCCAGGATGCCCTGTTATGCCACCTGGGTCACCTTTGTGTTCCTTCAAGTGAGCGTGCCAAGATGATTTTGGAAGAACACTAAAGTCGGGCTGCTAGACATTTCGGGGTCGAGAAAATGGTGGAAGTACTGTAGAAGTATTTCTATTGGTCAAATCTTCGACAGGATGTCGGGAAGTACATAAGATCATGCATTGCTTGTACCATTGCCAAACTGACCATCAATAAACAAGGCCTCTATACGCCGCTGCTTACTCCTAGTCAACCTTGGGAATCCATCTCCATGGATTACATGTTAGGCCTTCCTTCCACTAAGCATGGAAACCACTATGTTTTTGTGGTCATCGACAAGTTCTTGAAGATGGCCATTATGGCGGCCTGCAAGAAGAATATCACAGCAAAAGCCACTGCTAAAATATTCTTTGAGCGAGTGCGAGTACACTTTGGGATCCCACAGTCTATCATATCAGATCGAGACAATAGGTTCCTCAGTACATTTTGGTCCAGTCTCTGGTCGATGCTAGACACCAAAATCACTAAGTCCACAACCTTCCATCCTCAAACTGATGGCCAGAAAGAGGTTGTCAATAGGATGATCGTACACATTATGTGAATGTACAACTCAAAGCATCCATGCACATGGGATGAAATCCTCCCCTATGTTCAACACAACTACAACTGGGCTCTTCATAGCTCAACTGGCCATAACCCTTTTCAGGTGGGCTTGAGATTCGAGCCACTATGTCCCATTGATGTGGCCATGCCATTTGTAGCTACTCACACAGATTCGACTCATGTCCAGTCTGAAAAAGATAAGGCAACCAGATTCATTGAGCACATCCAACATATTTGCCAGTAGGTCCATGACATTCTAGAGAAATCAAATGCCAAGTACAAGCAGCAACATGATCAACATCGGGTGCCACATAAGTTTCAGGTGGGCGATAAATTCTGGTTGCATTTGCAAAAGGAATGCCTTACCGGAGCCTATCAGAAACTCAGACCACTTTGGTATGGTCCTTACACCATTACCAAGGCTATGAGATACAATGCATTTAAGGTCAGCATTCGCCCATTCCTTGGCCTACACCTAGTGTTCAATGTGGACTACCTTTGGCCATACTTTCCACCATTACTAGACACATTCGACATTGCAGAACAACTCACACCCACAGAGTTAAATCCAGATTGCATGGAACAAGATGCAACTAATCGAATCATGGACACATAGATCAAGCACACTCGCCAACAAAATATCCAACTATATCGAGTTGTCAAAGCAGGCCAACTCCTTCACTAGGGCAAGTGGCTCACCAGGGACCAAATTCAGCAGAAGTTTCCTCATCTCACGGAGGAACTCAACGCAATGGGGACCATTGCTTCCTAATGGGGGAGGAATGATCCAGGTGGATATTGGTGGCCACCTTCCAAGTCCACTTGAACCCCCACCATTGTTTCTTTCAGCTTTTCAGTTTCTTTGATTGTAGCAAAGTTTACAAGTTTTAGTAGTTTTTTTGGGTCCTGAACTTCCAGAGCTGTTTTGAGGCCCTAAACAATGTTTTTTGGGAAAACTGGGAGAAACATGGGCCCATAGACCAATTTTTCTCTTCCCAAAGTTGTAGTTCTCAGATAGATCATTCTAACGAGATATTGTGCGTGTCAAACGAAGATCATGTGCCAAAGTTATGACCCGGGAAGTTGATGTACCAATTTACCCAAATGGGGCCCATAGTTTGGCGTTTCATCTTCTGGGGTTAGGTTTTTGGATGTTTAGGGCTTTCCATTATTTCTCAATAATAAATAGGCCTTTGAGCCTCATTGTAACACAGTTCAGAGGCATATAGCCACCACATCTCTTCTCAGAGATAAGCTACCATCACCCTAGCTAGTTTATTTCCATTGGTGTTTGTAAGCATATTTCAATATTTTACATTAATGAAATGAAGTATTATTTCCATTGCATCTCTATGTTTATGGTTATCTCTGTGATTTGTTGCGTTCCTATTTAAATTCGGATCACTGCACATCTTGGATGCAGTCTGTGCCTGGCAGGAGTTCCCAGGCTTGAGGTGGGCATGGTCACCGACGGAGACTGCTGTGAACACTTATTGGAAGATGTTGTCTGAATGCAGCTTCACAGGAGTTATCACACAGCTTTCTGATCATTTTTTCACCCTCGTTTACAAGATGATATTCGAACGGGATCCACATTGCATGTCGAAGGCAATGATGGAGGCACTGATAGACATAGCTGATTAGTATGCCTCACTGTCCGGCACCTTCATAGGGATGTATAGCATGAAGAAGCCCCTGCATGTTCTACCGAAGTTTTCCATGGAATTTAAAGAAGCACTAATCCAGTAAGCCAATCCAATAAGACTACTTCAACAAACCATATGTTTTGATCTAGGAATCCATTTCTGAACATCCACATATCTTAGGAAAACTCTTCTAGAGCACTTTGCATTGGATAGGGTTTGATGTAGTCTTTGAGTCCTTCTGTGGCTTGGAATATGACTTCAAACTTTTATGATCATTGACTCTTTGGACAACTGAACTCACAACACCATGGTGATAATTTTATGGCTTCTATAGTAAGCCAACTACTATGATGATTTTCTACAAGAAGCCTGCAGCTACCATGGGATTCCTCCCAAACACCTAATCATCATGCTAACTCTTGTTTGAAATCAATGCCAACTCTATCAAAACCACCCATACACCATCAAATTTCCAACAATCATTCACTTGGATTGGATCAAGAAGGACAAAGAAAGTAGGAAAGCGTAAGGGAATAACTGGATCAACAACTACAACTTGATTGTTTTACAGGTAATAGGTTGCATGTGTGGTTTCCTTGCTGATACTCATCATGCAGGAAGTAGCATATCACATCTTGGTAGGATTGATAGCTAGGCTACACCAGAAGAAGAAGACACCTTGGCCTGCTCTTCTACTGTGCATCGATTTATACGAGATATAGAGATTCAAGCATGTGGATGTCGAAGCAAAGCAGATGAAGAAGTATCCATTCGACCTTTGAAATTACAATCTGTATGACCCACACTGTCTTGTGAAAGATCACTGCATGAGAGTACAGTTCAATTAGATCCACGGGGCATGTCATTGGGTGGAGGAGGACCCATGGATATATTGTTACAACTCCTCCTGACTCAATGAAATGGTCGGCTTCGCTGTGGAATGGTTAGCGAAGCAATGTGAAGTGGCATCCCAGAGAGCACCAGAAGCAGTAGAAGAAGTAGATGTAAACATACTAGTGTGTGACAATGGCAAGAGGAAGATTGTTGATCACATGGAGGAAGAGAAAAGTTTCAAGTTCCGAGTAGATCCACTTGTGGAGAAAGCAGCTATGGCCATAGAGGCAAAGAGGAAACAATGCGACAAGAGAAACTCATAAAGGCAGAGAGAGAAACAAAGAATGGAGGAAACTGAGAAGGAGTTACATGCGTTGAAGGAGAAACTTCAAAAGGAACAGGAGCCACGCAAATAGGAGAGGGAAGCACAACAACAACAGGTACAACAGGGGGCAAAACACATGCAGATGGATGAAATAATGCCCGTACAATTAGTGGACTCATTAGAATAGCTGGCATCAAGAAAACAGGGTGAACCATTGTAGGAGTAGGACTTTACTCAGGAGATAGAGAGATCTCTTGAACAGATGGATACAAAACTGGAGCAGCAGGAGTTAGAGCAGGACATCGACCTCATGCCTCATGACCAAGAGGTAAACCCACCAGCTTCACTGCATCTAAAAGATGAGAAAGTCCGAAGTGACCAAGGAGACACTGAGATCCTTGGAGATCATCCAGAAGGAGAGATGAACAACATCTCATTGGATAAGTCTCAACATAGAGTTGTGCAATCTCGCAAAGTGTCAACTCCGGAAGATCATACATCTCTTGCATAGTATGAGGAGTGAGTGATCATGTCTGACGTGCACAAACATCCAACAGCCTTGGCTGATGCCACTAAAGCATATGCCAAAGCCACTAGCTCAAGTGTCTACTTTCTGAGAGCTGAGAATAACCGAATGGCTAAGGAGTTACAGACGGCTAAGCAAGCGGGAGAGTTGGTGACAACATCCACTCAAGCAGAACTGAAGAGGGAAATACTAGATGAAGTATTTTCCCTTCACATATTTATGCGGGTGTTGTATTCCAAGTTTGGTATCATGCATAAGGTAGTTGTCCATCTCAACGAATGGTAGCAACGATGTGCTAGAAGAGCACATATCTTGTCAAACATGCATGCTGTTGTTGATTACATGCAAATGTGGATGATGAGATAGAAGGGAGCCTCACTTCACTTGCATAATATTATGAAGCCTAGAGCGGTTGAGCTGAAGGCACACATCCGGAGTCAGATCCAAAAATATGACGAGCTCCCACCGTTCATCACTAGTCTACAGGCTTCCCATGCACATGTATTCAAGTGTATGGATGTTGTGGTGTGCACATATGTGATCCCATCTATTGGGACTCTCACCCAGGCAAAGACAAAGGCACAGTTCTGACTAGAGCTTGACTCGTACTTCGACGAATTGATGTGCATAGTCATCAGCTCAGACTTACCAATTAGTGAAGAAACCATGCACAAGTATGTTGCTGGTCCAACTGCGTTGAAGAAAATGATGTGCATGCTTTCAGATGAATTGGACAAAGGAGCCTGAGTAGTGTACCCTGATGCTATGGTGGCAAGAGTCAGGTTCTAGAAAGATGTCACCTTGGAGTACACAGACACCATCATGGACTACCGATCATGGCATCAATTTGCTACTATTTATCATTGTGAGGATGTTGACGAGTTGGACTTCCCATGGTTTTCTGAGTCATAACGATGTCTTCCATGGATTTCTCAAGCCATTTTTGTCTCACATGGGTACATGTGCATTATAATGTAACGTCTTGTCAAGTGTCAGTTCAAGTGCCGGTAGTTGGATGTAATAGTCATAGAGTAGATGAAGGTTCATGAGGGTAGATGAACTATCACAAAGGGGAATGTCAAGGGTCAACCCACCCTTTGATATAAATAGTCCCTCATAACTCATTGTAAAGGATTTTGTTTAGCCAAACTTCCAATAAGACTATCTTAGAGAGAGCTTGGAGAATATTGTAGTGAGTCTTGACTTCTCCACTGGGCAAAGCTAGTATATCTCTTTGGAGGAGAAGGTGTTTGTGGTTGTAACGTTCCTCTTTCAGAACTAGTGGTTGGACATGAATGTATATTATGACTAGAACTTACACTTCTTAATATAACAAGAGCCAACATGTTTCATGCATATGTTGTATTTCATTTCAGCTATCTGTCTACTCTAAATGGTATATGTATATGCATGTATAGATATTTTTGTGTATGTATGTATGAATCTTCCTGAAATGTGATGTTGGTTTAACCATCACTTTGGATTGCTAGGTAACTTTCCTTCCATGTTGTGATGCATCTTTGCTCATGTGTTCCCTTCTTAACTCCATGCTATCATTCTAAGGGGTGCACTCATCTCAACCCCCGTGTGTTAGAACCTCTCATGCACCTTCCTTGGCTTACTGCATATGTCACACCCTTGCTACCAATAGAGTTATCTTACTTGCCTCTGTGCAAAATCATGGTCAAGGCATTACTGTATGACCCACTACTGGGACTCCTACACCAAACGGTCTGAGGTCTAATTGGGACTTCTTACCAGGGATATCCCCTGACATGTCGGCAGGTCCAACACCGTCAAAAGTACTAAAGACTTATAAACACAGTTCCAACAATGATTTATTAGAAGCATAACATATGCTTCCCCTGAGCCTGTGCCAACTGTTCACTGTCTGATCTGATCATTGCATATATCAGTAAGAATCATCAAGGCATCATCATCAACCATTTATACATCAAGTCATCAAAAATTTATGAGGGAAGAAAGTAATTCTAAATAAAATCCATAGACTGTAATCGTCAACTACCAAAACATAAAATATAATTGATAATTCTTTGAACCATATCAGACCCCTTTTCTGAGTCTGTCTCATTGCTTCTTCATCAAACCAACATATATGCGACTGTGCAATTTCGAACACGTGTATATATGTGACTTGTCTTCATAAGCTTCGTGTATGAAAAGAGGAATACTGAAATTTCATACTTTCAATTCCTCCTTAGTCTGTTTTGACTGTACCTGGTCCTAGAACTTTTGTTGAAACATCAGTTCCAAGAATATCATTATCATGATGGTTCTTCATTAGAGACTCTATTTTACTCTTGTCTCTAGTCATGTGATGAGAACATTCATCTTCATCTTTGAATGAGCAGATAGCAAGACCACACCTTATTTGATCTTCCTTTTCTTGATTCTTGGTGGATTCATCTTTTTCATATTTTCTTATATAAATGTTCTTATTTGATTTCTTACCATATTGTCTACGGCGATCCATAGACTTGTCCCTACATTCTTTCACTATATTCCCAAACTTGTTACAAGCATAACATCTTATATGTTTCATATTCCTTCTATAGAAATCAATGGCTTTGTGACCAAACATATTGTAAGAAAAACAACATCCCTTAAAGTACTTGGAAGCTGATGATCATTCAGTGAGATGGTTATTATCTTGAAACATTCTACTTCTACATCTGGTTGTAACATGTCCAAAATTATGACATATAGAACAATTAACATTATTGATTAGAGGAAAGAATCGATTAGAACTTCTATACTTAGGAGTAAATGATTTTCTTTGAAGACTTTCTTTCCTTGGTTGTTGATGGGGTTGACTTCTTATTTCCTTGTTGAGCATTTCAGATTTTGCATTAGAATTTCTTACCTAAGTTTGTGAGCTAGATTCACTTTTAGTAGTTTCATGAAAATCAAGACCAGATTTGTAAAATTTTATCCTTTTCTTCCAATTTACCTTTTAGGATATTTACCTCAACCTGATATTGCTCTTCCTTTTCTAGATACTGCTTCTTCATGATTTCTTCAAATTTTCTTCCTTCTTCCACTAGTTGTCTTAATTTGAGAAACTCATTTTCTTGTTCTTCAAATGCTTGAATTAGTTCTTCATTTTGCTTATTTAAATTTTCAAGATCTTCTTTTAGAGAGACGACCTCATCTTCAAGATCTTCACAGTGACTGGTTCTTTCCATAAGTTCCTTGGTTGTTGTGTGGTTTCATTCACTTGATATCTCAATGATGTTACTTATTCCTACAACCTTTGACATTGGTCTTCCTTTTCCTTGTACTGTTTCCTTATTTTTTTCCTTCCTCAAACTGAATATTTAACCTGGTAACCTCTTATTTGTAGGTACATTCCCTTTTATCAAATAGATCTTGTTGATATTTAATTTTATTTGTGAGCCTTTTAACTTCTGCATCTATTATATTTCTTTCACTTTCACCCATAAGATAAAATTCAGTTGTTTCACTGTCACATTAATTATCTTCAATATTGCATGAACATAGAAATGTATCATCAGAGGACAAAAAATTAGTACCTGATAATTATTTTGCTTGTTCATCTTCATTCCAAGGTGATTCTAAATCTGAATAATTGCTTCCACCTAGTAGCTAATTGTCTCTCCCACTATCACTATTCCTTTGAGATTTCTTCTTCTTTTGAGGTGCTTTCTTCTTTTGCTTCTTTCCCATTGTTACAATGGATCTCCTTCAAGAGATCAAGCTTTTGCCAAAGGACTCACTCTGATACCAATTATTGGGAAAAATATTGAGAGAAGGGTGGGTGAATCAGTATTTTCAAATCAATAATTTTTTTCCTTTCATATTCATATTTGCATACACGACTTTAGTGAAAGGAACTTGTGTGGGTACACAATTGTTCTTAAGACAACTAGCACACATCCAATAAACTTATGATTCAGTTAATTCAACATATTTTTGTCTTAATCCAGTGCATCAATACTTTATTAAACATTAGATAATCAGTAACCATGAGTTGTAACAATAAAATAAACCATCACACATAAGAAACACACATGAACACCAATATTTAAGGTGGAAACCCAATGCGGGAGAAAACCACTTGCTGCTATCATCTCTGTCTTCTTTTTAATATAAAGAAAAAGTTGTTGACAATATTGTACTGCTGCAGACTCATACCAGTATACAAGCACCCACCTGCAAAAGGCTACAACCTTCACTCATTCTATAGCTTCTACTGGAAGGGAGCTACAACCCACTGGTTCTTGTACTGGAGTAAAATTGTACTAGTACGCAGGCACCAACCTGCAGAAGGCCACAACCTTCACTCATTCTCCAACTACTACTGGAAGGGAGCTCCAATCCCCTGATCTAATCACCAACTACTACTGGCAGTAAGCTTCGACTTCCTCATTGAAGGCTCCAACCCTCAACATCCTTCATGAACCACATTTCATCAAATTTTCAGACTGGATCCACCTGATTCAACACATCATAACTTGTAGGCCACATTTCATCAAATTTTCATACTGGATCCATTATTAACACTTAAGCTCAATATAAAAAATCAAACTGTAACTCATCACTGTAACACTGTCATTTATCTCTGACACATCTGAATCAATCAATCACTAAAACCCAATCATCAATATTTGACATAACTAAAACCCAATCATCTATTTCTGAATCAACCAATCATTGAAACTTCTGACACAACTGAATCAAGAAATCACTTAAATGTATGACACAACTGAATCAAGCAATCACTTAAATGTATGACACAACTGAATCACCTAATCATCAATTTCTAAAACAACTAAATCAACCATTCAGTCAAAATCCAATCAACCGACACTTAATCAAAATTCAACCAATCAACTGGAACAATCAGATAACCAGTACATAGAACTAAACTTAAACACTCCATCAATAACTAGAACCAATTGCAACCTCAAAAATCATATGTAAGATTGTATACGCTACTTCAATGAGTACAACCTGTGAGTATACCCTACTTTATGTAACTCCTCCTATGTATAACTCTAAAGATACTGAACCATAAAACTTCTGAACCATAAACTGTACTAACCAAAGATATTATGAATATCTACTGTCATATTACAGAGTTCTAAATAGATAGCAACGAAGATCACCCTTCTTACTCAATCAATCAATCAGCTAGACTCAATCTCCTTATACAGTTAGTTTAACTTCAGATCTAATGAAGATATCATTGACAAAAAACAATAAAATAGCAGCTCTGATCAGATAGATTAGTCATTTATGAATAACAAGACTTTCTTCTGCATGCGCTACTTGGAAGTGCCAGATCCACGTGTATATGGGCCTTCATCGAGGTGAACCTACATATAGATCTGCAAACAATGACTTATAACTTCGCAGCTTTTCAAGACTTTAGATATACCCATATCATAGAATTTAAAGGATAAAACATGTGTTAGCACTCAGAGCTAGCCTATCCATTATCATATCATACAATGATAATCATTTCAGGTCTCATGATCCTGATCTATCATTAGTTCATAATTATTTTAGATCTATTAGATCTCATATACCATCAAACACTTAGGTGCCTACTTAGATCAAGAAAAGCATTAAAAACCCATAACATGCATATTTTCTTTTGATCTAACTCTTCATAATATTTTCATCACTTGCACACCCTCATACTTTGATCTTCACCTCCTTATATAGTTTTATCCTTTTTCAATACCTCGTCTCAAAACCATAGTTATGCCAATGGTATTCTTTGACGGGATCAATATTCTTTTTCACGCTCATCACTATGGGCCAATACCATGGTAGGAACCCTTGGTATTCTCTAACCTTAATTTTCCATCCCATACACGATTTTCCTTCTGTGAAACTGTATGCATATGTATACACTCCTTTTTACTCTGTGTACTCGCCTGTATACGCAACTTGGACTAGGTTAAACAATGTATACAACTTAAAACATTCTCTTTCCTCAATTTCTTGATTCTGATCTGTAATCCTTTAACCCACCATTTTATTATTCTATGCTATTACTCTGTTACCTCGTAATTGACCTGTTACAATGTAAGTTTCCATCAAGGTCAACACCTGTACCATAATGCCAACAATCTCCCGTATCAAGCTTTTGATTTTGATCCGTAAACCTTTGACCCATTATTTTGTTGCATCATTCTGTCACCTATGATATGACCTGTAGATTCATCTAGTTATCATATACTTGTTCTGTTACAAGTGATTTTCCATCAAAGGACAGAATATGCATCATAATGCCAACATCTTTGTCAAATGGTCACTTTGGAGGTGCCACCCCTTACAAGGTGTAAGATGCTTTAAACAAAAAATTAAATCTACTAGAAGGGTATTTTTTAGTCAAAAATTTTTCTAATAGAGAAAATATTACCTTCGCGCTCCCTAAAGCCACCCCCTATGTCAAGGATTGGTGGGAGACTTATTGTGAAAAAAAGGCCACAAAGGAATCTGCAACGTCTGCAGTCACACCCACTTGGGGCTCTTTCATGGATGCTATGAAGGAATAATATTACCCTATTAGAAGCTACAAAAACTAGTACATGAGATGGAACACACTTTGGCAAAAGAGGGACCAAAAAATGTTGTAGTTCACAATTATCTTCGATAACTTGAGAACCAAGCTAGGTATCATATACCTGGAGTGACAACTAGTGCACAAATTCCACAATGATTTGCATAGATACATCCAAAAATAAATGGATTTTATGTTCATTGGGCATAATATACTGATATGTTATCAAAATTGAGAATAAATTTACGAAGAAGAAGTAGGAGTTCAAATATGTGAATTCCTCAAATGAAAAGTAAGGCAAAGGAATCCCACAACCATAGAAAATATAGAGCTAAGATGGACCACCCCAAGACAATCCATCTAAGTCACAAACAAAGAAGGGTAATGAGAAGACAAAGAAATACATGAGAAAGTGTTGTGATTTCCATAAGAGTTATTAGAATAACACTAATGAATGTTGCTCAAAGCCATTGTTGGCTGAGATGAAAGCCTCATAGTCAAATGCAAGTTATGACTCTGAATTTGATCTAGACAAGGGGAAGTTGATCATTGATGTAGAACCCAGTGCCACTATTGCTACCACCAAGGTCCATCCAAGTGACCTTGAAGAACCAAATGAAGGCGAGTTCCTTTTCTACTAGTAGATGTGGGTGATGGGTGCTCCACTACACTTCATGGCTGACAATAAAATTCCAAATAGCTTCATCTCAAAATATTACATCAAGTAGTTGGACATACTAACAACACCACACTTGTAGCCATACACCATTGGGCGAATCTACCAAGGGCGAGATCTCTAAGTCAACCAATAGTGTCACCTACCCTATGACATTAAGCACTTCAAGGATGACGTATTGAATGATATCCCCCCCTTGAATTTTATGATGTTGTGTTAGGATATTTGTTGGAAATAATACTGAGAGGGGGGGGGGGGTTGAATCAGTGTTATCAAATCAATAAAACTTTTTAGTTTCCATACTTAGATACATATACGCTACTTCAATTAACGGAACCCATGTGTATACATAAATGTGTCTAATGAAACTAGCGTATATCCAGAATACTTATGATTCAGTTAATCCATTAAATGTTGATCTTTAGTTAGTGCATCAGAACTTCATTAATCATATGAACAGTAAGCAGGTGCAATAAAAAAGAACAGATCATCACACAACAAGCACACATGAACACCATGGTATAAGGTGGAAACCCAATGTGGGTGAAAACCACCTACTGCAAGTCATCTCTATCTTCTTTTAATAAGAAACTTCATTTTACAATAGTTCTGTACTGGTGCAGTCTTATACCAGTACGCAGGCTTCTACTTGCAGAGGACTACAACCCTCTCTCATTTTCAGACTCTCGTGGATGGGAGCTACAACCCCCTTAGCTCTTGTACTAGCCGATCCATTTACTAGTACGTAGGTGCCTGCCTATTGAATGCTTCAATCTTCACTTGTTCTCCAGCTGCTACTGGAAGGGAGTTACCATCCCCTTAGCTCTTGTACTAACTGATGTACTAGTACGTAGGCGTCGGCCTACAATCTCCTTTCATCCTCCAGGGACCATATTGTTGGAGAGGTAAATCCCCTCTACGGGTAGAGGCAATCCCTACTAGCCCAGCAAGGGTCTAGCAACAATCAAAAAATGCTGCCATGCATGTTCCTAATTACAATTAAACAAGAGGCAAAGAGCACCTACTTGGATTCCAGCGCTGTCGTTTGACGAAGAGATGTTGCCTTCGCTCCTTCACTTTGGCTGGTCACAATCCTCCGCGATCTCCGCGAATAGATACCTGCACACACGAAGAGGAAACAAACACAAGCGTGAAATCTAGTAAAAGTAACCATACATCAGTCAGAAAAGATGTAATTCACATTTAACCATTGCAAGTACAAATGAGAATGGAACAATAATAGCAGTCATCTATTATTAATAAGAATAGAGAAGAGTACAACCAAATGTTCTGACGTCGGTAACCTTCTCAGGAGGGGCCAGTCAGCATGTATCTCAAGCATTCACCTTTGAGGATGATTCTCCCAAGACAAACAACTCTCTCTCACACACAAGCAACACAAAACAACCTTCCCTAAGCAATCAATCACTTTCCACACCTAGCACACCAAATACCTATAGTAGCAGCAATCTGAGCACTATAAGCTCTATACAATCCAAGCTGTGTCTAACTAGCTGCTCATGGTAATGGTGGAAGTATATGTAGGAGAAGGAGCCTCCTAAAAGGGTGGAAGGATGAGCTTATCTTCAAGGGAAGGTTGTTGCAAAGGGTCGAACAGACATGCCATAGAAGGGAGTCGACATTCACAAAGCTAACAACCAAGCCTGGAGTGATCTGGAAGGTTGGCTGTTTGAACAAATTCGCCCAAACTGGATCAGCGCGGATTATGAGGCAACTGACGCGATGTCGCCGCGTCTACATAACTGGGACAGTCATGTCAGCGCGGAAGAACACGGGAAAGGCGCGCTGGTGACCAGCGCGGAAAAGTGATGTCTTTCTGAGCTGGCAGCGCACAGAATACACTATGGAGCGCCAGTCATCGCGGGTATTTTGCAAACAGACGTGCTGATGAATAAAACTTTAGAAAAATGGGTTTTTGGGCCAGTTCAGAAGGCATGAACTTAGTGATTGGTACAACAGGGTGACTGACAGGAAGGCAGTGACAAATTACTGTGTAACAGATGCCCCCTAAAGCATGAAGACCGAGAGGGTGGGAGGGGTGAAATGCTTTACAACACACGCCGAACTGGAACACCGCCAGGAAGGACCGAAAATCTCTGATAATCGAGTACATGCAGTCTAGGCATGGGCGCAGCCATCCAAAAAGACATGCGAAAAGGTCTGGTGGAATGGATGCAGCCACCCAGCTAAAGAGACCATAATAATGATAAGGTATGGTCGCAGCCATCCATGACGACTCAGGTATGGGCGCAGCCATCCATCAATGAGTCATGTAATGATCATCCACAAAATCGCAACCTGGACCATAACAGACAGGGATCCAGGGTCTTGCGCTCCGTCTCGATCCGAACAAAGTACAAGTTCAAGCATGTTAATATACGGGTTGAAGTCGAACATGCATGAACATCGTCTGATTACCAATCAATGATGAAAACTGTGAACAGACGCGAGAGGTACCACCAATAATGACAATGGCCCTCAAGGTACTATAGGTACAATCCGCGGCATGTGAATCAATGAGCTGGTGTCGAACACCCACGGAATCATTCGATCGGAGGCCAATGATGTAAACCTCGCGTCGAACACGAAGAACCTGCCATTGAGGCATGCAGGCTCTAAGGCACCTGAAGGGAGTCTCTAAGTCACCTTCCCGGATAATGAGCTGAAGTCGACAGGAAGTGACCTTGATCGAAGGTGGGCCATAATGTTTCCCACATCATCGACGCGAGACAGAGGAAAAATGATTTGTGTGAGATAGCAGATGAGGTTGTATTATTGCAGAGGTCAACTTCTCTTGAACATATCGGCGGCACTGTAGCGGGTTTGGCAGTATTTGACATCAAATGAGCAAAGGGTATAGTGATGATGGCAATGGGCAGATGAGAGGTCGAATGGGATAACCCAAACCCACGGAGGCCAGTGAAAAACAAGATGAGATGGACCCACCCAGACACGAAGCAGAAGAGTGCCATGTTCAAGAGCGACATATTGCCGACACGACTATGATTACAGTTCCATTTTCCCCACCATTTCTGGCAGGTACCCCGGTTATTTTTGGATGACAAGCTTGATGGGGATAGCATATGCTTGAAGAGTGTCATTTTGACGATGTCCGATGTCATCAAGTGTTTAACGAGCCTGACAAAGGAAAAACTCGGCGTCTTTTCTTGTTTAGAGAGCCTGAAAAGACAACAGAAAAGAAGACTCCAGGGGGGTCCTTTTTCGTACAGTTGTGTCTCTCGAGCCCAAAAAAGTATAAAACAATGCTCGAAAGAACCGCCCGACCATTACGATCGAGGAGTGATTTTCGTAAATAGTGTTCTTGACCCGAAAAAGTAAAAAAGCGGTCGAAAACACGTCGTTTTTAGAGCCGATAACGAGTGCGAAACGACAAACACCCGGTAATCTTTTTAAGTTATACGGTCGGAAAAAGAGCTTAAAATGACCGCCTCTCGTTCCCTTTAACGAGCTGAAAGGAGGCTCGACCATCTTTTCTCGTTTTATGTCGGAAAAGAGCTCAAAGACGACATGGTTGGGACCAAGTGATTTCAGGACCATGATGATTTTCACCGTCTATTCGAACCTGCACAGGAACACTACCCGCATAAATCCATTCGATATGTGTAAAAAACATATTAAAACATGGATTCAATAGGGCTAGGGCTAAATCCATGGCAAAAGATGGTAGCAACCCAAAATATGGTCATTTATGAGTTTTTACTATAAATAGGGGAGGGTGAAAACTTATTTTTACCATTTTACCATTTTGGGACGTGAAGGACGTGGAGAAGCCAGAAAGTTGACGGAGTGATTTCCAGCTCGTACGGACACCATTCTTCGAACCGTTTCTTCCAGGTAGGTTCTCCTCTCCTTGCCCTGCATTTTGATCATATTTTATAGGATTTTAACGGTCGAATTTGCCCAATTGGACAAATTCTTGGCGCATGGATGCGCTCTCGGTCAGGGCGGATTTCCCACGCGGGTCCGCGCTGGCCGAATTAGGACAAAACGCACCCAACTTCGGGTCATCGCAGAAAACCCGTGTTCTTCCACGCTGACCTTGAAAAATAACACAGGGCTGTCATGGCCAGCGCGGCTGTTTTTAAAACAGCCGCGCTGGCGCGGAAATTTTTTTTTGTTTCAATTTGAACGTGAAAAATTTCATGCCAGCACTTCTAATTTCTTTTCATGGCTTGTGCAGGACGCAATGGCTTTCCAATGGCAGGAAAGAGTGCACGAGGTTGAGGACATAGCTGCATTTGCAAGTGTGGAGTGCTGCAATGCCATGCGGGCATGCGGGTTCATGAAGTTCTTCCTCACACCGCGCCTAAGGGCCCAGCATGATCTCCTCGAGCTACTGATCAGGGCATGGAACTCGGTGGATGGGAAATTCACCATCCGGGGCCAAGACATTGAATTCGACCATATGGACATTTTCTTTCTGACTGGGTTGTCACGCCGGGGTGCAAGGCCCATCATAGAGGGACAACGACCTGGCGGCGGTCCTCTAGATGATCTCATGGCTCGAGTATGTCCAGAAGCCGAGAAGACACGGAGTGGGAAAGTGGCAATCCCCACGGTGAGAAACATAGTCCTTCACACCATCCTGTTCATGGTGACCCGGGCAGCGGGAAGCATGGCCAACCACGAGGCCTCGAAGACTCACCTTATGCTAGCTCTCGATTACCTTGAGCCTACTGTGTTTGATTGGGCCACAGCGGTGACCAACAACATGAAGAGGCAGCTCAGCAACTGTCGTCGCGGAGAGACGAAGCAGTTCGGCTACGGGTCTATCTTAGTCCCGCTTATCCTAGAGCGAGTGCCAGCCATGCGGTTGTAGACGATGGCCGTGGATGCTCCCAGGGATCCTCGGGAGACGAGGGCCACGCGATGGGCTCGCATCATGCCACGCGGAGGCGGTGGTCGGCCGCATTCCTGGGGAGCATTTTTCCGGGACTGGCTGGATCAGCAGGTTATCTTCATGGAGGACTGGCCATACGTGGGTATGGATTTCCGCAATGACCCTGATATGGTGCTGCCCCCAGGGGAACAGTGGGATGATGCAGGTATAACACTTGAATTTTTTGAGTTTTGTAATGTTTTTGAATTTTTCATGTACATGTCCTAATAAATGTCATGGTATGCAGATGTGGGGCCCACTAGACCGATTGGCCTGGCTGCCGAGGCACGGAGAGAGGGACAGGGAGCTGGAGCCCTGGCCTTAGTCCCTCCAGGGGTTGACACGTCAGAGACTGTAGCTCGCAACCTTGAGGGGTTGCTGGAGGGAGTGCCTGACTACCAGGGGGTCGAGGAGGTCCCCTTAGAGCACCAGATCCATACAGTGGGGGTGGAACCCAGGGTGCACCGCCTTCTGAGGCGGGTAGCACGAGCAGCTGTGTACTACAAAGAGCATCACCCGGCTCAATAGTTACCTAGGTTTTATTTCCACTGTTATTTTGAGACACATGACTCAGATGTACTGATTTTTTTTGGACATATACACTTATTTTTGAGCGCCTTAGTGCGCCACACGATATATATATACATACCGGCTTTTTGGATGGATTGTTTTGTTTATGTTATGCGATTGTTCAGTACAACTGTGATCTTGTGTATGAATTTGCACGACACATGACCCATGTATTTTGTATTTTTAAACAAGCTTAAAACACACACACACATGCAAACTATGCTTGAGAAAATATTTACATATGCTTTACTCTATTATGCTTTCTATGTCTTCTTGTATGATGTTATCTGTTACGCAAATGTCTATCTAACACATGATTTGCCAATGCATCAGTCAACGTATTCAATCGTCTTGGAATGTGTTGATAAGTAATGTAATCAAAGTTCCGTTCCAACAATCTTACACGTAGGTACAACCTTAGTATGCGTTGGTCTCTGACGGAATATCGCCCGTTAAGCTGATGGACGACCAGCTGGGAGTCCAGGTTCACCACTAATTCTCGGATGCCGAGGTTAACTTCTTCGGCAAGTAATTCAATTACAGCGCTGTATTCGGCAACGTTGTTAGTGGTACGACCTAGGCAGACACCCTGAAGGTCTAACAATTCTCCGTGAGGATCGTAGATCACCCACGCCGCAGATGACAAATTGCAAGTGCTGCGGCAAGCGCCATCAGCGAAACCAACATAGGGTGCACTAGACATCTGCACAAGAAAAAGAGAGCACAATAAGAGGCAAAACACGCCTTCACACCAAAGCAAAAACGGAATCATGCACAACACACAAAACACACGTATATACAAAGTGAGTGCGCGAAGTTATGCATAATATTTCTTCAGATACAGCCTATTGCGCGGCTTGTCAAGAGGATTTCCTTCATAATCAATCAACTCATATGCGCCCTTTTGTAAAACTCTTTTCACGATGTAGGGACCTAACCACATAGATTCGAGTTTCCCTGCCCCCAGCTTATCCTTAGCTTGATCGTAGAGCAATACTAAATCTCCCTCAACAAAGGAACGAGGATGAATATTCTGGTCGAAGTGAGCCTTGACTCTCTTCTTCTGCGCTTCGATAGCCAGAGAAGCCAAACGATGAGCATCTAACCGTTCTAGGTAAAGAAGCCGTTCCTCCACCGGAGTGGTGTTGGGAAGTAACTCGACAGCTAATTTTAATGAAGGAATCTCGCATTCGACGGGAAAGGTAGCCTCCAGTCCATAAACCAACTTTAAAGGAGTGAAACTGGTGGCATCCTTCACAGAAGTCCGGTAGGCCCACAAGGCTGGGAAAAGCATAAGGTGCCAGTTAGACTTGTGCGTATTGACGGTGCGCTGAAGCATAGTGATCAAAACTTTGTTCACAGCTTCAACTTGACCGTTAGATTGTGGATAGTATGGTGACGAACTATCTTGGCGCAAGCCTAGTTGGGTCGTTAGCTCCGTCATCATATGATTTCGGAAATGCTTTCCATGATCTGTAACGATAGCCTGAGGGACTCCAAAACGAGTGATAACATGATTGAATAAAAACTGCGCCGCTGTGTGACCGTCTTCGTTCAATGTAGGGATCGCTTCGGCCCACTTGGTGAAATAATCCACAACAACGATAATGTACCCATGCCCCCCGACCGAACGAGGGTTACAGGATGTATAATCGATGCCCCATTTGGCAAATGGACCTACGGTGACAACAGGGTGCAGTGGTGCAACAGGTGCACGCATCTTCCGGTGGTAAACCTGGCATTCGTGACATGCACGTACAACAAGGATGCAATCCTTGAAGATGGAAGGCCAGAAATAACCAGCCCGGAGGATCTTCTAGGCGGTAGCATATCCGGACATATGGCCGCCACAAGCGCCGGAGTGGCAGTCATTCAAGACTCGCTCAGCCTCCTCGAGAGTTAAGCATCGGCGAAGAACAGAATTGACGCCGAGGCGGTACAGGGTATCGCCCAAGATACGATATGGTTGAGCTTGGTGACGAATTCGTCGTCGAGCATCTTTCGATACGTTGGGACGGAACGAAGACGTCTGTAAATATACGATAATATCCCCGTACCACGGGCCGAGGGTGCTGATGAGAAACAAAGTTTCATCCGGAATATGCTCCTCTGAGCGGGATGGTGCAGAGTGAGATGGTAAGGAACAGAGCAGTTCAACAAAGACCAGAGATTTCTTAGACTTGGCTGCAGTGAATTCCAAGTCGAACTCTTGGAGGATTACAATCCACTTCGAGTATTTGCCCCCCAGCAGCTGACGTGACAAAATGTAGGTCATGGGGTTGCAATCAGAGATCACGGTCGTTGTGCGCAACAGGATATAATGCCGGAATCATTGGACGGCACAGACAGCTGCCAATGCCAACTTTTCGACGTATGCGTAGCGAGTTTCCGTATCCAGAAGGTTGCGGCTAAGATAATAGATAACATGCTCGGTGCCAGCATCATCGTCCTGCACTAGAACCATACCGATGGTGGTGTCAGCGGCAGCTAAATAGAGAATATAGTCGCGGTGATAGTTCGGAGGTCTTAAGAGCGGAGCTGAGACAAGAAGGTCTTTAAGGCGCTTAAAAGACTCCTGGGCGATGGCATCCCAACGAAAGGGTGTGTCTCGCTTTAATAACCGCGTGAAGCCTTTAGCCACCTCGGCATAATTCGGGATAAATCGTCTGAGAAAATTAGCTTTTCCCTGCAAGCTCTGCAATTGCTGCAAAGAGGCAGGGGGAGGAAGATTCAAAATGGCCTCAACTTTGAGGGGATCCAAGCGGATGCCTTCTCGGGAGACGATGAACCCGAGTAGTCGGCCAACTTCCACGCAGAAGACACACTTGTGCGGATTAAGTCGAATACGGTAGTGTCGACAGCGGAGGAAGATTTCGCGTAAATGAGATGGATGGTCTTGATGCTTAGCTGAATGAGCTAGGAGGTCATCCAGGTAAGGTTGTACGATGTGTCGGATATCATGAAAAGCATACGACATCGCATGCTGGAAAGTGGCACCGGCATTTTTGAGACCGAAAGGGAGCTTCTTATAAGCGAAGGTACCCCAAGGACAAATGAAAGCTGTCTTGTGCTGGTCTGCGGGGGCTATGTTGATCTGGTTGTAACCAGAGAAACCATCCATAAAGGAATAAATCTCGCTTCCCGCGCAGTCATCAATAAGCTGATCAATAAAAAGCATAGGAAAGTTATCTTTTGGACAGGCGCGGTTGATATCGCGGTAGTCAACACAGACCCGAATAGTACCCTGCTTTTTATTTACAGGGACTATATTGGATACCCATTCCGTGAGGGGAATGGCATAAATGAAACCAGCTCGAAGAAGCTTTTCAACTTCGGCCTTGATGGCTGCAGCCTTTCGAGGGTGCACCGGACGTAAGCGCTGACGAACAGGCCTAGCGCCTGGGTAAGTAGGAATTTCGTGCACCACAATACTAGGGTCGATGCCGGGCATTTCCTTGTAAGACCATGCAAAGACATCCCGGAATTCACGAAATAAAGCGGTATAAAGTTGAACTTCCTCAGGAGTGCATGTGACTCCAATGAAAATATTCTCGACAATCCCTGGTTTGACAGAGATGCCGATTGGCTGGGTTTGCGTTATATTTCCCAAATTGCCCTCCGACGACACTTGATATAGCTAGATAAGTGTTTGGAGAGGCGGAGATGGGACACATGAAGCAAACCGCTCGAGACATGCGGCCATTTCCGGATGGGGAGGGAGAAACGAAGAGCGATGGTGGTGATCTGACCAAGGGAGCTCTTCTAGAGACATAATCTCTATAATGGCCTCATCGGACGGGAAAATCTCTTTCAAAGGGTCCGAAGTAGGCTCATCTCCTAACCATGGGAAATGATCATATGAATCGGGAACACTGCTTGGAAAAGCAGGTTCAGGGGGTGGAGCCGATGCAGCGACAATCTCGATGTAATTGAGCTCGGCGGGACTCAATGGCATCATATCGCCCCAAGAGTCTTCCTGATTCGGGGGAGGAAGAACCCATGGATCTAAACGTATAGAGATCATATGGACAGAGGCGAAATTGGGAGGTGGGAGGGGAAAAACTCCCATCAAAGCAGGATCTTTGAAAAGTCCGGCTCCCACACTTTCTAAGGACTTGGAGGTATGCTCTACGAATGGCACATTACCTTCGGAGGAAGAGGCGAAGAAAGAGAGCTGGTCCACCGTGACAATCTTTCCTTGGTGAGGGAAACGAATGACACTGAATAAGGAGGACGCTACGGCCTGCATGGCATATGTCCAGCTGCGGCCGAGGAGGAGGTTGTACGTGAGATTTGCGTCAACGACCTCTACCTCTACTTCGACTGTCTTGCCTTCTAAGGAAATGGGTAAACGTTGGAGAATACCGTAAGGGTGAGATTCTCTTCCATCGAACGCTTCTAGGGTCGTAGGAGACTGACTCAGAGCGGGGGAACCAATAGCCTTCCAGCAAGCGACTGACATGATACAGGTTGAGGCACCTTCATCAATAACGGTACGATGAATCATTTTGCTATTAATGATGACCTGGATAAGGAATGCTACTTGGTGAGGCAGTCTCTGGGAAAAACCCTCGAGATCAAAAGTAATCAAATCCGAATCTGCCGGGTCGATGCCACCAATGGCTGATAGCAGGGACTTCCTCTGTGAGGGGCAGCTCTGGAGGACTTCTAACGCGGACATAGTAGACGGAGCCTGAGCCAAGTCCTCGACAATGCTATAGTGCTGGGCGGCACGAGCATTGGGGTTATAGGATGACTTCCTGAGTACACCTTTAGGAGGGGGTCGGGGGATCGTCTCAGCGCTGGGACGTTCGATGTGAAGGGGACCAGAACTGGACGGAGGAGCGCTGGAGGGAATCTCCGGCTCCTTCCCGGCTGAAGAAGGATAATCTTTTGCTCGAGTCGAAACATGGATGGGAATGGTGCCAGCCATGAACACTTGAGAACCGAACGAGGAAGAGGACTAAGAAGGGTCAGCCACCTGATGCGTCTGTTGGGAAGGGAAAGGTTCTTTCAACGCGACAGGAGGTCCAGGAGCGCCTTTCAATAACCGACTAACATCGGACCGCCTAGGGAAGTCTTTGGTATAGTGATCTTCCTCACAGATGAGGCAAGGGTATTTAGGTTTTCGCTTGGCTCCATCTTCAGATGAATTTTTAGAAGGTTCCTGCTTGGGTTGTTTATTCTCATTTTTCGGTTTTCCTTTTCCCTTCCCTTTCCCTTTCGAGGATTTGTCCGCCGCGGTGGACTGAACGGCGTTAACCTCTGAGGTACTAACAGAATTCGATGGGCCCTGAGAAGCATTTTCATTGGAAGCATTTTGCTTTTGCTTTCCAGGGTTTGCGGAGGATTTCTTCGACGATGAATTGACAAAGCCAATGACTCCATCTACTGATGGTTTCGGCGGAGCCTTGGTCTGCCCAGGCCTCGGAGCATCTAGCAAATACTCATATAGAGTACCTGACTGAGAATAGACTAAGTCCACGTACTGAGCTCGCGCGATCGCTTGCTCTTCAGTAACACAAGCTCCCATGGCAATATATTTTGCAATTTTGGGCACAAAGGAGGTTGTAAACCAGTCGGTCAGGAGTTGATCAGGAATCCAACATTTGATCAAACGACGACGCCTTCTCCATTCATGTATATGATCAGAGATATGCATAGCCATGTCCTGTTTCAAAGACGTGAGGAGATTAGTCCCAGTCTCGTACCGAATGGGCAACTGAAAATGGGTTAAAAATGCCATAGCTAATGAGTTGAAGTCTTGAAACATACCGCGATTCAGCTCAATATACCATTTGGCAGCTACACCGGTGAGAGTCCTCTGAAAGAGGCGAAGCCGGATAGAGTCATCAAGCCATGAGTTTGATGAACACCAAAGATGATAAGTCATAACATGTGCTTGAGGATCCTCTCCTGCCTTACTGTCAAACTTTGGACAATCACCAGGTATTTTAGTTGGAACCGGCGGCCAATATGGATTATGCAAAATGGGATCATTTGTTAACTTGGACACATCCAGAAGTTCCAATGTCGCTAAAAATGGCAGCTGAGGATTAAAGGACATCCGAGGTTGAGGGTTCGAGGCAGTATTAGGGTTCCAACCAGATGGTGGTTGCCCCCCAGGATCTTGTCCAGATGGACTTGGCCCGAAAGGGCCTGGAGCATAAGAACTTTGTCCCGACGGACCTGGCCCGAAAGGGCCAGGTGCATAAGGACCTTGTCCCGACGGGCCGGGCCCAAAGGGGCCGAGCGCGTAGGGACCTTGTCCAGAGGGGTTCTGCCCATACGGATTTTGTCCATATGCGGACGATTGACCCTGATACTACCCCCCACCACCCCATGTATTAGCAGCTTGGCCCGCAGGTGCACCATATTGATAGTTTTGGTAAGGAGTGACCTGTGGTTGCTGATAATTTTGATACGGGGCAAACTGATTTTGCCCCTGGGGTTGCTGGTAGCCATATGGTTGCTGGGCCCCATACGGAGCCTGATAGGCAGGCTGCGTTTGGTAAGGAGGTTGATAACCTGTTTGAGTTTGAGGCCCAGGGTAATGTCCTTGAACCGGCTGGGGTTGAACCATCTGTCCCGAAGGTTGACTTGGTTGGATTTGAGATGGGCCTGGTTGGCCAGCAGGATAAACTTGCTGGGCACCAGGTTGTCCATGCGCCACCAAGGGTGGTCTTTGCGGAACGGATGACTGAGCTGGCTGGATAGCTGGTTGACGCCGAGGTTGACCAGCTTGTCCAGCTGGACGATTAGGGCGGACAACGGGTTGACCTTGCTGCGTAGAAGGTTGGCCCGTTTGCCCCCCAGGGTGACCAGACTGAGCAGAGGGCTGGGCTTGCTGCATAGCAGGCTGCCCTCCTTGGTGCATAGGCTGAGCAGAGGGTTGGCCTTGCTGTATAGCAGGTTGCCCCCCTTGCCCAGAAGGATTCATGGATTGAGCAGTGGGTTGACCTTGCTGAACATAGGGTCGCCCACCCTGCCCAAGAGGATATCCCTGCTGGACTGCTGGTTGATTTTGAGGATTATAAGCTGACCCAGTTTGTCCAGATGGGTACCCTTGCTGGAAACCGGGTTGGCCTTGCTGAACGTAAGGCTGCCCTGGTTGTCCAGTCGGGTAACCTTGCTGAGTACCAGGTTGCCCTGGATACCTAGTAGGTTGACCTTGATATGAATACGACGGACCTCCAATGGCCGAGGGTTGTCCCTGGTAGGGTTGTCCCTGTGGGCCCCCAGATTGTCCTGGGTAAGGCGGGCCATAAAGTGGTTGCCCTTGAGGGGTTTGCACATAAGGCGGCTGGCCTTGATTGGGTGGTCTGTGAGGCTGTACGGGAGGATCCCGGTTCCCATAAAAAACATGAGAGGTGGGGTCGTACCTCATGTTCAAAGGTTCCTCATTTTCTTCGAAAGGACGATGAGGAAGGACTGAAATGCTCTCGAGGTACTCACCATTCTCATCATAATAAAAGAGGGGACCTTCGTAATCTGGGTCCGTTATGGGTTGCCCAAAAGCATCATACGGTCCTGCTCCTGGAATGCCACCAGAAAAGGGACCAGCTTCAGGGTTCGTAGATGAGGATGCCGGTACAGCACTGACGACCGGAGTCGAACGTGCTACACAGACGGTGGGTCTAGTGGGAACTGAGGTAACGGGTGTGTTAAGCCCTGACGTAAGGGGTGTACTAAGGGGTTGCGAAACAAAGGGCCCGATGGAGGCGATGAGACTAGGATCCCATATAGTCGTAAAAGTAGTCCTAGCGGCTATCCTATCCCTCACTGATTGGTATCGTGGAGGGAGTGGAGAGGAAGCCGGGATCGGGGTCTCAATGTCGGTCGCCACGGGCGTCTCACCGGTGCTAGAAGCTGTCTCATCCATAGGGGAAGTAGACATCGGAGACGACATACCGAGAGGAGTACGAGGGGTATAATCGGGCTCCCAGATAGGATTCCAATCTTCTATGTAATCTGCGTCGCCTGGGGCACGTACGTTGATGGGTTGGATACTCGGAATGACAGGAAGAGTATCGCTTACAACTGGTACCTCAGGAGGAACCGAAGATGGAGAGCCTTGATCGCTTGGATCGGGGGTGGACGGGTCAGCCAGGATGACAAACCCTACACAAAAACCTAAGGGAAACTAACGATAGACAACCCTACTCAAACTAGCGCACACAAGATCTAACAGGAAATGTTATCGTGGCCGAATAAATTTTTTAAGACATTGGAATTAGACTTGACCTTTTCATGTTTCAAGAGTCGAGAAAAGGACGAAAATATGACTCCAGTCGCCTTCGAATATTTAATGAGCACGAAGTGACAAGACGCTCACTTACACCTTTTCATTTAGGGAGTCCGAAAAGGATCAAAAGTGACTGCTCTGGAGATTCTAGGTAAAAGGTGTGCCAGACTTTTCGAAAAACCACAGAATACTTTTTAGGGTACGGGTGGTCAATATTCGTGAATGCTGTGTTCACTGCATTGCGAATCGTAAGGCGGCAGACTCAGCTTCCTATGGATGAAGGATAAAAGCCTAGTGGGGTCTCCCTATATACGCGACGGTACGTGGGAGCACAGTCCGTGTTAGACCACTATCGAGTCACAGAAGGAGGAATCACCCAACCGTAATGTGAAACAACAGTGACTATGTTTAAAGACACCGGAACACGTCTCTAACCTAGACCTCTAGATGTTTGCATTTAGTTCCAATGCGTTTTTAGATTCATTCGGTTCATTTTATAGTTGATCTTGAGATTAAGTTTCGATTTCAGGTCCTATCGTATGTTCTCTCACAATTACCTAGATGCAAACTACATGTCAAAGAGAATCATTTTGTTCGATGAATTCTAGCTATAGAAGGGTAAAGAGATTTCAATCAAACAAAACGAACACAATCAATCAAACAGCCTAATGCAACTAAAAGCGAGGAAAGGAAACTTTTTCTTTTGAAAATGCAAATCAATGAAACATTCTTTTCCTTTTCAATTTTTAAAAGCAAAGCCACTAGTTTGATTTTCTTTCAGTGACACAAAGCATCTAAAATAATTTGGAGGAACCAGAACACCAAGCAAAATGCAATTGCCTAATGAAAGCACACAAAGTTCCCAAAACACTCAACAAAGATCCCCAAATCAAAAGGAAAAATAAGTTCTGCACGAGCTATGTGATCTAAGCTCGGCAAGTCAAGCAAGGATTGCAAGCAAGGAGAAAGCGAAAAAAACACTCGGAAACACGACCCAAAGCACTTCAACAATCACTGAACAAGTGCACAAACGAATCTGAAGTTGGCTGGTCAAACAAGCAAACAAGATCCCTACGGAAGGCTTGACACACACACGGCCACTAGATACCCTAGGGCTAGAGTGCAAAATCAACAGAAAAGGGCAAACACCCGAAGGATGAGAGTTACAACTAGTCAATTAGAGACTCAAAACCATTCAGCAATCGAAAAAGTGATGGTGTAAACACAAACCAAGCAGCGAAAGAAAAAGGGAAGGTATTCGCAAAACCAAAAACTAAGCAAAAACGGAATCCTATGGATCCAGACTCCGCAATCAAGGAGTTCAGAGTTCAGACAGTGAAAAGCAAGTCACAAAGCAGGTGGAGAGAAGAAGGGATAGTCAAAGCAAGAGGTTTAGGAGGCTAATTTGGTCAAAAATGAACTTTACAGGACCAACGCGGGTAGCCTTCAGCAACTCGGCGCTGACAGGAGGAGGCCTGTAGCAACTTTGCGATGTCAGCGCGGAAGGACAAGGATAAAGCGCGCTGTCTCAGGAAAACGAGGTCAGCGCGGAAAGAAACCACACAGACGCGATGACACAGATCACAAAGAAGCGGGGACGCGATGCCAGCGCGGAAGGACACGAATAAAGCGCGCTGTCTCTAAAAACGAGGTCAGCGCGACTGTTAGATGTAAAGGCGCGATGAAAAGGATACCAAAGGAACAGGGGCGCGATGTCAGCGCGACTGTTCTGAATTAAAACGCGCTAAGGATAAAAAACAAGCAAAGCCAAAGCAAAACTTCCCAAACCAAAAGTAAAAGCCTTATAAAAATCAAGACACTTCCCAGATGTACCTAGAAAGTTTATAAGCAGAGAGACAATCCCAGAATCTCGGAAAAAGAGACCAATCAAAGTCAAACACAAAAGTGGACTCAAGAGACAAAAAGGCTGATCCCCAGCGGAGTCGCCAAATTGTTGGAGAGGTAAATCCCCTCTACGGGTAGAGGCGATCCCTACTAGCCCAACAAGGGTCTAGCAACAATCAAACAATGCTGCCATGCATGTTCCTAATTACAATTAAACAAGAGGTAAAGAGCACCTACTTGGATTCCAGCGCTGTCGTTTGACGAAGAGATGTTGCCTTCGCTCCTTCGCTTTGGCTGGTCACAATCCTCCGCGATCTCCACGAATAGATACCTGCACACACGAAGAGGAAACAAACACAAGCGTGAAATCTAGTAAAAGTAACCATACATCAGTCAGAAAAGATGTAATTCACATTTAACCATTGCAAGTACAAATGAGTATGGAACAATAATAGCAGTCATCTATTATTAATCAGAATAGAGAAGAGTACAACCAAATGTTCTGACGTCGGTAACCTTCTCAGGAGGGGCCAGTCAGCATGTATCTCAAGCATTCACCTTTGAGGATGATTCTCCCAAGACAAACAACTCTCTCTCACACACAAGCAACACAAAACAACCTTCCCTAAGCAATCAATCACTTTCCACACCTAGCACACCAAATACCTATAGTAGCAGCAATCTGAGCACTATAAGCTCTATATAATCCAAGCTGTGTCTAACTAGCTGCTCATGGTAATGGTGGAAGTATATGTAGGAGAAGGAGCCTCCTAAAAGGGTGGAAGGATGAGCTTATCTTCAAGGGAAGGTTGTTGCAAAGGGTCGAACAGACATGCCATAGAAGGGAGTCGACATTCACAAAGCTAACAACCAAGCCTGGAGTGATCTGGAAGGCTGGCTGTTTGAACAAATTCGCCCAAACTGGATCAGCGCGGATTATGAGGCAACTGACGCGATGTCGCCGCGTCTACATAACTGGGACAGTCATGTCAGCGCGGAAGAACACGGGAAAGGCGCGCTGGTGACCAGCGCGGAAAAGTGATGTCCTTCCGAGCTGGCAGCGCACGGAATACACTATGGAGCGCCAGTCATCGCGGGTATTTTGCAAACAGACGCGCTGATGAATAAAACTTTAGAAAAATGGGTTTTTGGGCCAGTTCAGAAGGCATGAACTTAGTGATTGGTACAGCAGGGTGACTGACAGGAAGGCAGTGACAAATTACTGTGTAACACACATTTCATACATTTTCAGACTGGATACTCCTGAAGCAAAACACTATAACTGAAGGCCACGTTTCATCCAATTTTCATACTAGACCCATCAATATCATTGAAACACAAAACAATCAATACTAGCATCATCAATCTCTGAATCACTGAATCACTAAGACCCTGTCAACAAGTGCAGTCACTAGAACACACAGAGAAGAACACTGAACTCTGAAACAATATTCAGAACCAACTATATCATCAAAATCATGCATCAAAGTGCATACACTACTTGGAAGTGCCGAACCAGCGTGTATATGCAACTTCACCAAAGCGAACCAGTGTATATGCCATTAATTACTTATTCATAACTTCACTGCACTTCCTGACTTCAGACATACCCAGATCATTACATATACAAGGGTAATACGTGTGTTAGCAACCGGATCTAGTTCATCAGATCACATAAAGATAAGTCATTCTGATCTTGATCCATTATAGATCTCATCCATCAATACTGAAGCTAAACATAATCAACCAATCTGAATATGCAGAATACTGACACCAGTAAACATTCATCAGAACTCATCAACAACCAGAATCACCTGTAACTTCAAACATCATATCTCAAAATGTATACGCTACTACAATGAACCAAACCTGCGTACATACGCGCTTTCACCAAAACCAACCCGCGTACATATCTATAAATATTCAATCATGACTTGCAGCGATTTAAAACTTAAGTTATACCCAGTTCAGATCATTACTTGCGTCAGTATACAGATCTAGAATAAACATAATCAACCATATAGAGATAGTTCATTTCAAACCATTTGATCCCGAACTATCCTTAGATCTTGTTCTCCATCAACCGGTGAGATCCCTCCTTAGCTCAGATCAAGCAATGCATCATAAACCCATAACCTGCATACTGGATCTTATAATTCATCAGATATTCAAGACTTTCTCGATACCCTTGCCTAATGATCTTCTTCTCATTTTATAGTCTTAGGCCTTGCTCAATACCATGGTCCAAAACCATAACAAACCAATACCATGGACCCAATACTTGGGATCAATACATCTGACGAGACACTATGGTCCAAAACCATAGGTTCAAATACCAAGGACTAACTACCATGGACCAAAACCCAATTTACGTGCCTTCTCTTGCATGAAAGTGCATGTATACACATATGCGTCTTTTCAACGACTAACCCGTGTGTATACGCGGCTCGGTCACGATGAACCTACGTATATATATTTTCTCTTCATTCTTGTAGTCTGGTCATCGAATCCTTGCTGCTGACCTGCTGCACTATGATCTGTCATCTGTGTGATTTTCCATCAAGGACAACACTTGTCTCATAATGCCAACAATCTCCCCCTTTGGAATTGATGGCAAAGCTAACTTGTCACACTTATAACTATCATCTGATTCCTTTGAGCTGTCGTGCATCCCATGCATTCAGTCACATCTGATATCTCTTCTGAAGATTCATCTAGTTATAACTAAGTGATTTGTTCTTCTATGAGAGGGTTTCCATCAAGTACAACACATGCATCATAATGCCAACAATCTCCCCCTTTGGACTTGATGGCAACAACACCAAATCACTCTCCCCCTTTGACATCAAGGGCAAAGGGCGGACCAAGATATTCACTTTCCTTGATAAACATTCCGCTGTCCATACTTCCCCTGAGTACCTGCTGAAATCTCTGAATGAGCTCCCCCTTTGTATATGCCAAGGTGTACCAATCTGTCCATGCTCCCTCTGAGTACATGCTGAAGTCTCTGCTCTACTGAAGTGTGTTGTTCATGCTCCCCTTGATTGTAAGCAAGGTCTACAAAAATATGTTATACAGGAAAGAACATGACTCTATCATAAATGACCTTCCTATCACCAAAGACTCATACATACATCCATCTCCCATCCTAGTGGGGATATACCAATATTGATTCATCCACCCAACCAATTGGGGATACATCAAAAGTTTACACATAATAAGCAAGAACATTACATTATCCATCCCAAGCATAGTGGGGAAACCAACATAGGCCGTTACATGACCTTGATAATAAAAGAAATACATTACTTGAAATATTTCAACATCCTTCCTTATGCATAGAGGGGGT
The DNA here is from genome assembly GCA_031772625.1 of Pinus tabuliformis. Taxonomy (NCBI): domain Eukaryota; kingdom Viridiplantae; phylum Streptophyta; class Pinopsida; order Pinales; family Pinaceae; genus Pinus; species Pinus tabuliformis. Next base: position 314,701,536 of record CM062815.1, on the reverse strand, counting down.
ACAGATTACATTATATGACCAGAAGAGATTTCATCAAATGACTACAATGGATAGAGACACACTATTACATCATGAGTCTTGATATGACCTTTACATGAGACCAAACATCTAAATAAGACCATGATAGTCATCATACATAATGTATGATCTGCTCCATAAGCATCTTTCAACATCTAGACCAGCAATCATGTTCTCCCTCTGTACCTGTTTCATCTGTGCCAGATGGTTTCTGTCAGGCCCATATCAGACTCTTCTCATTCTGAGTTGGGCCCACTGATTTCCTTAAAATTAACATATACACGACTGTATCCATATAAACAAGCGTATATACATGGATACTCCTTATGAAACTCGCGTACAAACATTTCCATATCAACATCCTGTAAATGTCCTATGACAGGGTATGTTTGCATATAGATATCAACTCATAATCATAAAATCATTCACATTATATCATATGTGTAAAACGCCATAGCCCTCTTATCAACAAGATCATCCATGTATCATCACTTGGGAATATATGCATCAATCAACATATGTAAGTATCAACCTATCAACATATAGGTAAGAACTCATCATCATCATGTCCCCAAAAATGCAACTTTGAGTAATCATTCATGTATCCAGCGCTATGTATCTTGAGCTCAAGATATTTTGTCAAGGCTTCTTTATATCATCAACTTCAACAATCCTCATCCACATGAGCACCAAGAACTTTAGGAATCTTGCATCATAACTGTATTATATGATCTTTATGCATATGAAGACAATAGCATATCAAGTAATGAAGTTGTGTATTCAAGCTTTGTACTTCTCCTTATCCTTATGAAGATCACCATGTAAGCATCAGATATGCACCATCTAAGAATCAATCCACAAATATGATTTTAACATCAACTATGTAACCCCAAGAATCATATGAGATTTTATCATGGACAACTCATAACCACATCATAGCAAGATATATCATTTAGCCATATAAGCATCATCAGCAAGGACTATTAACCATAATGCCAACAATGCATTATTAAAGGCATATGCTCCCCCTCAACCTGTGCCATCTGTTTACTGTTAGATATGATCATGCATATATTAGTAATAAGCATCAAGTTAGGATCAAAACACTTCTAAACATCTTACAAGTATCAAGACATTTCCACACATCCTCAGCAGACTGTAACTATTAACCAATAGAGCAAATAATGGACTTAATCATATCAGACCCCTTTTCTGAGCCTGTCCCCACTTCTTTTCCTCAGACTGAAATATACGTGACTTTGTAGTGTTAACTTACGTATATACGCGACTTCCCTTTATGAAACTTGCATATGATATTTAGGACACTGAAGTTTTACACTTTCAGCTCCCCTTGAGTCTGTGATGTCTGTGTTGTGATGTGCCTGTGCGGTGCCACATCTTTCTGACGGAACTTCCTTCTTTTTCCATATATTCAAACGTGATGATGTTTTCTCCTTTTGGTATGGTGCTCATACTTTTTTCTTGCATTCCTTTGCTATATGTCCAAGCTTGTTACAGGCATAACATCTTACCTATTTCATATTCCTTCTGTAGCAATCAACAACTTTGTGACCAAACATATTGCAAGAGAAAAAATATCCCTTAAAGTACCTAGACCATGATGATCTTTCTGTGTGATGGTCTTGAACCATTCTTCTTTTGCATATGGCTGCAACATGTCCAAGATTATGACATACATAACATTCAACATTATTCATTGGAGGAGTAAAAGATTTTCTTTGAAGAATTTCTTTCCTTGGTTGTTGATGGGGTTGACTTTTCATCTCCTTGTTGAGCATGTCAGATTTTACATTAGAGTTCCTTGTCATATTTCCTGAACTAGATTCACCTTCAATAGATTCATGAAAACCAAGACCAGTTTTGATAGCAGGAGACCTTTGACTACTAAGACTATCATCCAAGAGCTTATCCTTTTCTTCTAATTTATCATTTAGAATATTTACCTCAAACTGAAGATGCTCTTCCTTTTCACAATAGTGCTTCTTCATGTCTTCTTCAACTTTCCTTCCTTCTTCCAACTGATGCCTTAATTCAAGAACTTCGTTCTCTTGTTTTTGGAGTAGATCTTTATTCTTCTTCTTTGATTCTTCAAGATCTTCCTTTAGTAAGCGGATCATAGCTTCAAGCCTTTCATAATAACTGGATCTATCTATGAGTTTCTTGATGATTGAGCTCCTTTCATTGACTTCATTTCTTAATGATGTCACTTCATCTTGCAACTTTTGAAATTGATCTTCCTTGTTCTTGAATAACTTCCTTACCTTGTTTCCTTCCTCTAGTTGAGCTTTTAGTTTGGTAGCTTCTTCTTTGAAAGCACATTCCCTTTTGTTCAATAGATCTTGTTGATCTCTAATTTTGTCTGTAAGCCTTTTAAATTCTGCCTCTATTCGATATCTTTCTTGCTCACCCATAAGTGAAAATTCAGTTGTTTCGCTATCACATTCATCATCTTTAAGAGGATAAATAGATGTATCACCAGAGGATAACAAATTCATACCTGGCAGATCTTGTTCATCTTCATTCTGAAATGATTCTGAATCTGATGTGCTCCTTCCACATATTCCCCAATCAATACACCCACTGTCATAGTTCTTCTGAGATGTCTTCTTCTTCTTAGGTGCTTTCTTCTTAAGCTTCTTTCCCATAGTTCCACGGATCTCCTTTAAGAAATCAAGCTTCTACCAAAGGACCTGCTCTAATACCAATTGTTGGAAATAATACTGAGGGGGGGGGGGGGGGATCAGTATTATCCAATCAATAAAACTTTTTCATTTCCATACTTAGATACATATACGCTACTTCAATTAATGGAACCCGCGTGTATACGCAACTGTGTCTAATGCAACTAGCGTATATCCAGAATACTTATGATTCAGTTAATCCATTAAATGTTGATCTTTAGTTAGTGCATCAAAACTTCATTAATCATATGAACAGTAAGTAGGTGCAATAAAACATAACATATCATCACACAACAAGCACACATGAACACCATGATATAAGGTGGAAACCCAATGTGGGTGAAAACCACCTGCTGCAAGTCGTCTCTATCTTCTTTTAATAAGAAACTTCATTTTACAATAGTTCTGTACTGGTGCAGTCTTATACCAGTACGCAGGCTTCTACCTGCAGAGGACTACAACCCTCTCTCATTTTCAGACTCTCCTGGATGGGAGCTACAACCCCCTTAGCTCTTGTACTAGCCGATCCATTTACTAGTACGTAGGTGCTTGCCTATTGAATGCTTCAATCTTCACTCGTTCTCCAGCTACTACTGGAAGGGAGTTACCATCCCCTTAGCTCCTGTACTAGCTGATGTAATAGTACGTAGGCATCGGCCTACAATCGCCTTTCATCCTCCAGGGACCACATTTCATACATTTTCAGACTGGATACTCCTGAAGCACAACACTATAATCTGAAGGCCACGTTTCATCCAATTTTCATACTGGACCTGTTATCACAAAATCAGGTACTAAGGGCTGCCACTTAGCAAGATCTTATGTAACTATTTGAAACTAGGCTTTAGACTAAGGCTTGGCCTCCTTAGTCAGAGAGGGCTCTCTCAAACAAACTATTGATTATGATTAACACTAGGAGGGCTAACTCTTGAAATGAAAACTTAATAAACATGCTGGTTGGACAGACAACATAAGATTTCTTCCATTGGGCTCATGGAGTCAAACACCATTTCAGTAAACCATAAAACTACTCATTCATGGAAGTCAGGGCATGTAATGTTTAAACACTCAAAACATTTCTCAAATGAACCTCAACTCATAAATACACACAGGAAGTCTGAGCAGCTAGGTGAATTCAGAGTGATTGTGTATCTATTAAGCTGTAAAACATAAAGGGTAAGACAAAGCCACATACATCTTGAGAATCTGAACAAAGTATGAATCCTGAGAAGAAAAAAGTAGTCTTTTATATTACTGTAACAAGTCTTTACATAAGCCAATATAAACTCTGTTTTTTCAAAAACATCCAACCTCTATTACATCCAAATCTGATCTATATATAGAAATACATTCTTAACCATCTTGAGCCTCCTCCTCCAGCATGAGGGGAGCTCGAAGACTGAGCTATTAACTACTCCTATCTACTGTTTAACTAATTCATTAATTACATAAGTGCTGAACTGTAATTACAAAAGGTCCTAATTTATCCAAAACTCAAATCTGTCCTCCTCGTAGCATGATCACTTTCTGATTCTTGACACCTGTATACTTTCTGTTTTGGCCGAGATATGTTGGAGGAGAATACACTGAACAAGCTGGCTTTGGATACTGGCTGCGTAGATGGCTCATTAATCAATTAAGATAAGTGCCCTGTTTTCACGGTCCTTGTCTCCCACTATTCTTCACTACTTAAAGAACATGTTCCCAGCTCTTTAATTCTTCAAAAACAATGCATATCACCATATTCCCAATGAGCTGGAAGCCTTGTGGACTGAACAGGTGTACAAACCAAATCACCGGAAACCATAACCAGAACCCTAACAATTCGGTCATAAAGTACCTTTAACAAAGCTTTAGCTAAAGACAAAATATTTCACCTTTTCTCCAAAAAGTACACTTGTCACTCTCTGAATAGCTAGGAGAGTCTTGTATGGTCTCCCTTACGTTCTTGAGGCATTTCATTCAAAAATTCACTGACCCCATCATTAAACTCTTTGTTTTTCTTATAAAACAGCACCTACAGCAGTTTCGTAGCGCGCTACGAAACTGCTATTTTTGCTAAAACAGAGTGCATTTGTCTTAAGGCATTCTTTGCTTGAATTTCTGACTCTTTAGACTTCTTCCATAGGTATCAAAGACTTATATGACTTCAAAATAATGGAGCTTAAACAAAATTGACCCAAAACTAAGAATGGCACCTTTTTCTTCAAGTCATTGAGCTAGTTGACCTAGCTGTATCTTCAAATTTACAACCTCCTTCTTCAAGGCTTTGTTTTCAGCTCTTAGGCTCACGTTCATTGCCATCAAGGGTATCTTCAACAACAGCTTTAGTAGCACTATCATTTGAGAAAACTTCCTTCACTTCAGCTTCATATTTAACCCATAAATCTGCAATCGAACCAACTACTCCCATATGTTCTGGCTGAAAAATATGTCTTGAGACAGAGCTCGTAATTTCTCACAGAAGACATATTTGGAAAAACTGAAGGAGGTTTTTGTGAAAAAATCCGTACTTAACAAAAACCTCTTTTTGTTTTTTAAAACACTACTCCAGCTGCCCAGAATCTGTCTTTGAAGAAGATGTGTAAAACAGGAAATTAAAAACTGCACCTACAGCAGTTTCGTAGCGCAACTTTAGTCACTCGTTTCTCCCAGATCATAATCAATTTGAAGAAACGGAAAGAGGTTTTTCTAGTTCAGTATGTTAGGAATAAAAACCTCTTTCAATTTTCGAAAATATTCTTTCAGCTGCTCTAAATACCTCCTGGAAGTTGACAACTTAAAACAGAGAAATATGCCTTATTTGCCTTGTTTCAATATCATGATGACAGGTATTGCATGTGGTTACAAATGTAGGTGCTGTAGGATTATGTAAGTGATAAAGAACCATCATGGAAGAATGCTTGGCACGTGGCAAGGTATCATATTGGTAGTGATTTCCTTGACAAAAGCTAAGAAAGGCCTGACGGGTATCAAAGGATTCACTCTCCACAATTTCATCTTTGTCCCTAATATCTGCAGGAACATCTGTGACTTCAACAGAATTAAATAAATTCTTTTTCCCTACTGTTGACAGGATTTCACTCCCTTTCATCAAGCTTTTGTTGTGCCTCGTAACAAATATCACATAATTGTCAACTCTTACATTGGCTGCAAGCCCAGCATTTGTCAGAAACAATGAAGTGACAACAATGAGAATATGCATATTGCAAACGAACCATTATAAAGTCTTCTTTCATTGGAGATATGGACTCCCTGAGCTTTTGCATTAATAAAGCATCCTTTGAGGTATTGCTTCCAAGCTCAGCTTGTGATGCAGCTTCTGATGCTCTTTTGGTTGCAGCTTTCTTGGTCTTTCCTTTCGCTTGTTGAAGTTGCATTATCATATCTTTTGCAGCGCCTGGCCAATAATCACCATCAAAATATGACAAGCTTGACAAACCTCGTTTCCTGCAGTATTTCCATCAATCCGCTTTAATATCTGTCATTTCCCAATTTCGTAGCGCAGCCAGTGCAGAATATGAATTATGCACTACGAAATCACCTAAAACAGGTTGCGCTGCGAAACTGCTAAAGGATTTATGCGCTGCAAAAACACTTTGTCCTTAAGCTAGTCTGAGCAATTTTGGCAACAGAATTTTCAGTGATAACAATGGCTCCACTTGGGATAGTGTGCCCTTGTGGTACACTAAGAACTCGCAGGTCCAGTGCCTTATCTATTTATGACAAACAGAAATTTGCTTGACAAGCATCCCTTTCAAACTTCTGGGGCATTCACCTTGGGCTTAAGCTTGCTGATCACTGTTAGGAAAAAGAAAACTACATCTACTAAAAAAAAAATGCTCAGTCAACCTTGAGCTTATTTGCATTTACCTACCTACCTACCCTAACAATTTCAACTTCTTTCTGCTCAATCAATATGAAATTTCCAATGTAGCCAATCCTCTGTTTTATCTGATATTTGAGTTTTTTTACTGCATCGGAGTTCAGAGCCACAATGATATTGTGATGACCACTGCCACTGAAATTGCCTCTGATCTTCATAGAAAAACTGAAAAACTTGAGAGTAAAACTCTTCCATGTAGTAAGCTACAGGATCCCAGAATACATGATCAGCTTGATGATGATTCTTGTAACTTTCAGGTTGTGCCAACTGATCTTCAACGACAATGTTCAGTTCCTCAATCGTGAAAGAGAAAGGAGCCAGCATTCTCTCCTTGCGTTCTACCATAGAAAACTTCTGAAAATAATGATCATGATTATGAAAACTATATGCCTGAATTTGACCTTCTAAACCTTCAATTTCTTTTTCAAGGTCCTCAGCAAATTCATCCAAAAATCTCATCCTATCCTCTGCCTTGCAGTTAAAGGATTTTAGATATGAGGACAAGGACAAAGAAAAAGATTCATTTGTTTCTTCTTTACTATGATCATTATTCCATTGTTTGAAACCTTCAACTGAGGGAGAGTTTGCCACCTCCTCTGACCTATCTATCCATTCCTCCAAAAACATAAGCCAAAAGTCTTGAAATGACTTAATGGATTTGACAGGAAAACTTTCAACCCACTGTTTGCATTTCCCTTGAAGTGAATCATAGAATAACATAATGCAAACATCCTCATGTTTAACTCTAAGAAGCTGTGCAAATTCACAAAAATCTGATATATGCTTCAAGGTTAAACTCAAATCTGTCATTTGTGTGATTTTCCATCAAGGACAACACTTGTCTCATAATGCCAACAATATTAATACTTATGTAAGTGTCATGTTGCATATGAGTCTAGACCTTGTAGTGTCATCATTACTTTAGGCAAATAACTATAAAAGAATCTATATGTAGCTCCACCTACTTTATTTTCTTTGATCTCTACTAAGAAATGCAAGAAGGTCATCTCCCAAATCAAGAAATTTATCTTCTTATTGATTTTATCCCAAAATGATAAGAAGGTCATGGCCACTCCACATAGGCCCTATCCACATGACAGAAGAAAGTGGAAAAGGTCATGGAAGAGTACAAAGACATCTTCTCGTCACCCACTAGGATAACTCTGCAATGTAAGTTCAAGCATTCAATTGATCCGAACCTCAGCACACCTTTACCCAATGGGATAGTCCATGTAATTTCCTTGTGGAAAATGAAGAAATCAAGCATCATATCTAAGAGATGCTTCAAAAAGGGAACATTCGACTGAGCTCCTCACCTTGTGCAAGTGAAATTGATGGTTGGATCAAGGTTGTTAACAGGCTGATATTGCATATCTTGTGCATGTACAAATCCAAACATCCATGCACATGGGATGAAATTCCCCCTATGTTCAAAACATATATCCATAACTCAACCATCCACAACCATTTTTAGGTGGGTTTGGGATTTCAACAATTGGTCCAATTAATGTAGAACTACCCCTTGCATCCACATAAGTAGTATCGTCCCATGCTTAATATGAGGCCAACAAAGAAACCAAATTCATTGAGTGGATTCAACACATCTATCTTTTTTTTTAATGTGGTTAATAGAAACTAGGTGGTTGCTACATACATGGTGAAATCCAGGCAAATCAACCTGAAGGGATCTACTCGCTGGTCAAACAAGCAAGGCCTAACCCTAAGGGCATCGAGGATATTTGAACCTATGACCTCCCGATTGGCAAGTTACTTAGCAATACGATTTGACCAAGTGAGCTAACCCTTCGGGCTTCAACGCATCTGTAAATAGGTTCGTGATATTTTACAAAAATCAAATATCATGTACAAGTAGCACCATGATCAACAACGAGTGCCACACAAGTTTCACGTGGGAGACAAGATTTGGTTACATTTTTAAAAAGAGTGCCTTAGAAGACCCTGTCATAAGCTTTGTCCACTTCACTATAGACCTTATACCATCTCCAAGGCTATGGGTGACAATGATTTTTAGCTAGGTATTCCCCCCTTCCTTGGCTTATACCCAATGTTCAATTAGGACCTCCTCATACTTTCCATCATTATTGGACAAATCAGAGATAGTAGAGAAATCAACATTGAAAGAGATCGACCCCGACTGCATGGAATACAAATCCATTGATTAGATAATGGACATACAGGTTAAGGACTGCCTCCAATAGAGGATATGGATTTATTGGGTTGTCAAAGCAAGATAGCTCCTACACTAAGGTAAGTGGCTCACCTAGGGTAAAGTTCAACAAAATTTTCCCCATCTAATGGGGGCACTCAATGCAATGGGGACCATTGATTCCTAACAGGGGAGGACTTATCTGAGTGGAAATTACTAGCCATCCACCTTTTCCATCAAGCCACCACAATTGATAATTTTTTTTTTATTGTTGGCAGTTTCCAAGCATATGGTTTTGGTAAACGATGGTATACACCCATGGTATTCAAGAGGTTGAAGAAAACAAAATAAAATCTAATCATACAATTAGCATTTACCATATACAACTATATGTCATATTTTACCACAATGATTTATGGTATTCACCCATGGTATTGGACATATGATGAATGTGCATGACTCTAAGTAAAAAGGCACTGTAAATAATATAAATATAGGTCTTTTTCTCATAAATAATATAAATATAGAAAGTTTTTCTCATGATGTAGTATGGTGATATTTTTACCATTTAAAAATAATTAAAATCTCTTTTCATATGACTTTACATTATTTCTTTGATGCACCTGTGACATTTTTTTATCATCAATATTTTTTCTTGTTCCTCAAATAGGCCAGATCACCATTTTGGGAGGATTTTGGTCCCGGAAATATTTTACTAAATGAGGTGAGGAAAAATTTCATATACCTTCCCCCTTGAGTACCATTTAGCCTTGACTAGAAGCTATCCTTTCAACCTAATCTACCAAAGGTCATGTTGCCCCTATCTTGTAGTTTTGGACCTCTTCTACAAAATTGTATCGTATGTTAACTTTTCCTGAAGATATGGAGTTAAGTCCTCTATGGAAGGTAGGGCATGATCCTCTTCTTGATCCAACATGGATGGATCTTAGATTTTTATAGTTTCCACATTTACCACTGAGAAATACACATATATGGGGGTAGACAAAATCTATAGGCATTATCTCCCACCTTTTCTAGTATCTCAAAAAGACCATATCATATAGCCTCAATTTTATTACCACAAACCTGTAGCCTATTCTTATTCAAATGTAACCATACTTTGTCTCCGATTCTGAGTAACTTCTCTATTTTGTGTTGATTATTCTTGGCCTTGTACTTTTCTTGTGACTTCTTTAGTGTCTCTTGTACTTGCAACTGGATCTGCCAAAGATTATTAACAAATGTATTTTCCCTTAAGGAATACTCTATGAGATACCAATCCATTTAGATTTGAAAGTAAAAAATTGTTAGAGATACAAATCCCCGGTGAATCTGCTGATCCAAATTATTTTATCCACTAAATCTTTGATTCATCACATTTTCATACTAGATCTAGAGGAACATTCTTTAATTCGTATAACAATAGAAACTCCTTAATCTAGATTTCTTTCTTGTATTTTCTTTCACATAAATAACCTTTTCTATAATTCACTAGTAGAATTCTCATGCTGCACAACAAAACACTCTATTCTACATGCTCCTTACAGGTTCATATCTCATACTTCTCAACTTCACATACCATGTTTATGCACGTTTACTTAGATATGACACCCCACCATCTTTATGCTTTCTTTTCATGTCTTATAGTTCTAGATCTCTACATATCTCTTGTACCTTGACATAGTGTAACACTCCCTCTCACCCCATTAGAATTAATCCAAGATTAATGGGAGGTGTTACATTGAACTAACCCAACTTCCATGGTTTCATTATGGAAATGGGGTTAGAAAATTTCCTTCTTTCCCAAATTTAGCAAAATTAACTTTGGATCACACCAATACATCCATCTTGTAAAGATGTTTCCAACAATAAAATTTTTGTCTCAATTTAACCTTTGAATTGAGTGTTATCCCTCTTCAAAAATTCAACTAGTCAAAAGGTGCCACGTCGAAACCCCCAATTAGTCCTCATAATTGGGTTAAACTTCACGTTAATTTCCTGTGTTTTCCCACCGATGTGACATAAGTAGAGTAAATCAATGACCTACATGAATTGTGGTTCCCCCCATCCTTCCAACATTTAATGGGGGGGGGGGGGTCCACACATTTTCATTTATACAACTAAAATCTGAGCATTTACCCCTTATTCGATATCCTCCACATGAACACATAATAACATCAATAACCTATATTAACTATGGGGCCACCCCTGCCTCCCAACAAATAATAAGGGGGGGGGGGGGGTCTTCTATTTATCGCTTATACAAAAATGGTCCCCACCACACCCACATGGACAACATACATGGTGCCACCTTGGCATCCATGTGATGTCCCCATTTTACAATCCACGTCACCCTTCCAACCTCCTCTTATTGATGTCACACTGATGCCATGGTGATTTCACCATTCCACGTGGCATTCTCAAAAGGTTCCACGTGTCACCCAAAATTTGGCTTCCTTGGCCATTGGAAAAGGCCTTTTCTTCCTACCATGTGTCACGCTAAAAATGTGCCACATTAGCGGCCTTTCATGTTGACAATATCGTGGAACCCACCAAGTGTGACCTTTGCATGTTATTTTGTTCTTTTACACTATATCAAGATTATAAAAAATCTAGGTTCTCATGTTTTCATTGCTTGGATCCCTAGATGCACTTGGTTTAC